>CM077215.1:28579865-29852365 GCA_039654625.1 Rhinogobio ventralis
TTATTCACTGTTAATCCACTAATATAGTCCACTTGAACGAGTGAATGAAAACGTGCGAGTGAATTCGGACACTGAGTGTGCCGGAAGGGCTGTCGCTTTTGCGTAGTTTGTGCTTGCTGTTTAATAATTATTTGAAACTTAGCAAATTGCCAGCTCCAGTAGTAATAAAAAGATTTATCTTGGACTCTGTCATGGAAACTAGCCTTAATTAAACAGTTTAAAAAGGAATTTATACATGTATGATATTACGCTGTACCCACATTGGACCAGCGCAGTTTGAAAAATTTATGGATGATTCAGCTGCGGGCGCCATCTTCTGATGAGACGCGGGAATTAATTTGGCGCGACCCTCACAGTGCCTTATGGGTATTCTCTAAAATTGCAAAAACTTAAACTAAAAAAATAAATAAAATATTAATAAACACTATAATAGTATATAAATAATACTAAAGTAGCACTGGTCTCGACTTGTCACAAGTTTTTGTATGCTCATGCCTGAAGTCTTGAATATTTCCGCCATTATTGCTCAGAACAGAGATACAGCTCATCTTACATATAATGGGGCATGTTGTCACACAATTTAAGGTATGTTTCGCAATGGGAATTGATTTTTAATGATCTAAAGTAAAAAGCCATCTTTAGAACATATCAGCAGTTTAATGTGTATTTTGGGATATTTAATGGCTTTTAAATAAAACAGTAAAAGAGTTATAAAACACAAATTAATTTATGAAACAACAAAAATGTAAAAGGTAAAATACAAAAATGTTGTAAAAAAAAAAAAAAAAATCTAATGTATACTAAAGTTAAAATCTGTATAATTTATTAATATTATTATATACTGTACATAAATACATTATATATATATATATATATACACTCACCTAAAGGATTATTAGGAACACCTGTTCAATTTCTCATTAATGCAATTATCTAATCAACCAATCACATGGCAGTTGCTTCAATGCATTTAGGGGTGTGGTCCTGGTCAAGACAATCTCCTGAACTCCAAACTGAATGTCAGAATGGGAAAGAAAGGTGATGTAAGCAATTTTGAGCGTGGCATGGTTGTTAGTGTCAGACAGGCCGGTCTGAGTATTTCACAATCTGCTCAGTTACTAGGATTTTCACGCACAACCATTTCTAGAGTTTACAAAGAATGGTGTGAAAAGAGAAAAACATCCAGTATGCGGCAGTCCTGTGGGCGAAAATGCCTTGTTGATGCTAGAGGTCAGAGGAGAATGGGCCGACTGATTCAAGCTGATAGAAGAGCAACTTTGACTAAAATAACCACTCGTTACAACCGAGGTATGCAGCAAAGCATTTGTGAAGCCACAACACGCACAACCTTGAGGCGGATGGGCTACAACAGCAGAAGACCCCACCGGGTACCACTCATCTCCACTACAAATAGAAAAAAGAGGCTACAATTTGCACGAGCTCACCAAAATTGGACAGTTGAAGACTGGAAAAATGTTGCCTGGTCTGATGAGTCTCGATTTCTGTTGAGACATTCAGATGGTAAAGTCAGAATTTGGCGTAAACAGAATGAGAACGTGGATCCATCATGCCTTGTTTACCACTGTGCAGGCTGGTGGTGGTGGTGTCATGGTGTGGGGGATGTTTTCTTGGCACACTTTAGGCCCCTTAGTGCCAATTGGGCATCGTTTAAATGCCACGGCCTACCTGAGCATTGTTTCTGACCATGTCCATCCCTTTATGACCACCATGTACCCATCCTCTGATGGCTACTTCCAGCAGGATAATGCACCATGTCACAAAGCTCGAATCATTTCAAATTGGTTTCTTGAACATGACAATGAGTTCACTGTACTAAAATGGCCCCCACAGTCACCAGATCTCAACCCAATAGAGCATCTTTGGGATGTGGTGGAACGGGAGCTTCGTGCCCTGGATGTGCATCCCACAAATCTCCATCAACTGCAAGATGCTATCCTATCAATATGGGCCAACATTTCTAAAGAATGCTTTCAGCACCTTGTTGAATCAATGCCACGTAGAATTAAGGCAGTTCTGAAGGCGAAAGGGGCTCAAACACAGTATTAGTATGGTGTTCCTAATAATCCTTTAGGTGAGTGTATATATAAAATTTGAATTATTTTTAAATGTTTAAAATAATTAAATATTCATTTAAAATAATTAAAAAGTAAATATAGCAAGGTTTAAAATGTAAGTATAACAATAATAAACTGTTAGAGAATACAAACATTTGTGTAATTAGACTCAAAAAATTATGGTTAGCCTCCTGAGATGTAGTTGCTGTGACAACCCTATTTATTTAACACTGGCCATGTCTCTCTTAGGTTATGTGAACGATCCTGTTTGTTCTTAAAATAATGAAATATTCAACATATTAAGAGCTCATATAATATAAACATTATAGATGAAATGTTTGTCTTTCTATCTCCCCTGTGTGGCAGGTCCAGGAACTGCAGTCTCAGCTTGATCAATCCAAACGCTCCGTGACAGAGCTAAAACGCCACTGCCGGCGGTTGACCTCCGACCTTCAGGACGCCCGCGTGCTGACAGACAGCCTGCAGGGCCGCGCTCATGAGCTGGACAGGAAACAGAGGAGGTCTGTCTCATTTGCATATAACATTAATATTCAGCGCCATGCTCTCTGGCTGCTTGAATATAAATTCTCAAGCCTTGTTTCTCCCTTGCGTCTGTGTCCGTGTGTGTGTGTGTGTGTGTGTTTGTAGGTTTGACAGCGAGCTGACCCAGGTTCTGGAACAGGCTGATAATGAGAGGGAGCAGAAGGAGAGAGCCATCCAGGAGAATACCGTCCTCGGCGCAGAGATCTTCACCCTTCGCAAGATGCTGAAGGTACGGGCCGAGGTCAAAGGTCAAGCGTCCACCATCTGCAATGGTGCCCGTGTACTGTGGGTGTCCTCTGTCTGTAAACTAAATGAGTTCCCAGAAATCCCAAATGAGCAAAGGAGAAAAGTTCTGCTTTGAGTCCATCAGATTATGTTAATTTTCAAGTTTATTTGTAAGGCGCTTTTCACAAAACATTTCAAAGCAGCTTCACAGAAAAAGTTGTTTCAGTGTTACAATTTAGGAAGTTTTCTGTTATTAGTCAGATATGAGTGTATCAAGTAATGTCCATATGGCAGTAATACAAAGCTATAATATAAAACATGTCAATTTTTTTTTAGGGCTGTCAAAGTGAATTTTGCAATTAATTTCTTTCAGTTTAACGCATTAAAAATATTTAACGCAATTAACGCAGCATCCATTTTTTTCTGTCATCCTTTTGCTGCGTTACAGTTATATGATCACGCTATCATTCATTCAAGAGCTATTAAACCATTCAAGCGCGATAAGACGCAAAAAAAGAACTCAAGTCTTTACTGGCGAGCATCTGTGAAGCGGCTCTCTGTGAAAAAACAGACAAAAAGCCGCTTCAGACAGCATGCCAGCGCTGCATTAAGTTCTTTTTCATGCTTGAATGGACAAAACCACAAAAAATTATGACAAAATACCCGTTTTGTCAAGTATCCTCATAAGCACAGACTTAAATGAGTTAAAAAATGTTAGATTAACATAAAGATTTGTGAGAAAATGGGAGGTGTATCAGATCCGGGTCATGTGCGTCAGGTCTTAAAGTGACAGCAGCCTAAAAAAAACACTGCTTTCTGTCATTTATGTTAATCAAAGAACAAAAGACAAAGAGTAAATCACTCACTGCTCTTGACTGAATAACGTTTGTAGCTTTAATAAGTGCGATTTTTGTGTGTTCATCTACTTTTGTGTGCGTTTATGATCGTTTATGCATTTGAGCTTGTTTGTATAATTGCTTGTGTATGTGCATGAGTGTTTGTGTTTTTGTGCGTGTCTGTGTGTGTATCTAGTGTGTTTGTGTGTGTGGATATTTATGTTGTTGTGGGTATTTCTATGTAATTTTTTTTCTGTGTGATTTTGTGTGGTGTTCGTTATACAGTAGGTGTCTTTTTGCTCTTGCATGTGTGAATGTTGTTTTTATGTATTTACGTTTGTGCATAATATTGTGTGTCAGGACATTCAAGTGGAGGTCACGGACCTGCAGCAGCAGAAGGAGGAGTTGTGCGCTCAGATCCGTGACCTGCGTGTCCCTCTCCGTCTCACCTCCGACTCCATCCCTGAACTAAAGAAACAGCTCCGTGAGCTGGAGACCAGAGACAAGGAGCGCTCAGAGGAGATCAGCCAGATGACGGCCAGAATCAAACAGCAGGAGCAGGTACAGTAACCTGAGAAGAACTGCACCACTAAATGACATTTTTGAAAAGGTTATGACTTCATAACCATGATCACATTAAAGGGATAGTTCATTCAAAAATACAAAATCTGTCATCATTTACTCACCCTCAAGTTGTTCCAAACCTGTATGAGTGTCTTTCTTCTGCTGAACACAAAAGAAGATATTTTGAAGAATTTCAGTAACCAAACAGTGGATGGATCCCCATTGACTTCCAAGTTCCATAGACTTCCATTTTTTTTCCATACTATGAAAGTCAAAGGGGCCCATCAACTGTTTGGTTACCAACATTCTTCAAAATATCTTCTTTTGTGTTCAGCAGAAGAAAGAAACTCATACAGGTTTGAAATAAAATGATGACAGATTTTGTATCGTTTTAAGACATGACTGCCCAGTGCCCACATTTACATATGGAAGTCTGAACATTTTGGTTAATCATAACAGAGGCCATTTACATAAGTCTTAAAGGTACAGTAGCACAAACAGTGATGAACTGACTTGAGCTTGATGATGACAGAGTCTTCTGTTGAGCTGCTTTATAGCTGAATTGAATTTGTTTTGCAATAATTTACATTTTCAACATGAATTAAACTGAATGAAATCAATAATGAGCTAAATAATGATGCTATTGTCTTCTGTAAAGCTGCTTATAGCTGAATTGAGGTCATTTCATAACTGATGGACTTTACACTTTTATTGAACTGAATCAATCAACACTAAATGGAATTATGAATCTTGTATAAAGCGCTATATAAATAAAGGTGACTTGACCTCTGATCTCTGTTCTCCACAGATGCACCTACGCTTTGAGATGGAAATGGAGAGGATGAAGCAGATCCATCAGAAGGAGCTTGAGGACAAGGACGAGGAGCTGGAGGACGTGCAGAAGTCCTCACAGAGACGGGTGAGGGACACAGAATAAATTACAGCTCATCGGACCACCTTACAACCCTGTCTCAAACATCCTTTCCTGTCTGTGTCTGTGTGTGTGTGTGCAGCTCCGACAGCTGGAGATGCAACTGGAACAGGAATATGAAGAGAAACAGATGGTGGTTCATGAGAAGCATGACTTAGAGGGGCTGATTGCCACACTGTGTGAACAGGTAAACACACACATATAACAATTTTATATACATTATGTAACATGCACCCGCATAATGTGATAATAATGAGATGCAGGCAATATTGTGATTAAAGTTTACCTCATGTAAACAGTAAACACAACACTTCAATCAAATTGATCCGATTAAGCTCATAATCATAGTAAAATATGTGGCGTATGCCTATTTTAATCGGCATGTAAACACTTTAATGGCATCTACTCCACACCAAAGTGTGCATGTGCTTGTAACGTAGATGGATGATGTAAACATAGCGGTAAAGAAGGCATCACATTTTTGCGTGCTGAAGAAACTATGTTCATTTAAGACAACATTGCGCAACATGAATATAATGCAGTATATAGATGGTTGAAAACATTGAAATGAAGAAATGTAGGCGCTTCACCAAAGAAAATCCAATACATCCTTAGAAATGTGTAATGCATTTGACGTAAGTAGGTTAAAACAGTGGCCAGTAACACACCTATTGTAGTTGTAATGTCCCGCTGAATCCAACCGTTTCTAACTTTCATTACATTCCAGGCATGGTATTTATTAAATACAGTATATGTGGGTCATTTGTTGGACCAGACACGCTGCATAATAGATCACAGTTACAGTCACGTCGGGGCTTATGAGGATCTGTAAAGCTGTCATGTCCCTCTCTGTTCTGATATAAGAGCACTACAGACTGCCTGTCTCAGTGCCCAGCTCTGAATTCACATGAACCTCGTCCATCAGTGCTCTTCATTCCAAATTGTTTGTGGGAATGTTAAAGCTAAGCAAACATTCTCAACTTCATTTGTATTAAGGTCTTAACGGCAAAGTGAAATGGAAATTGTAACCCATTTTACTTCAGTAGTGTGACATAATCTGTTGGACAGGGCTCGTTATATCATTTGGCAATTGACTGGATGGTGAAAAGTTTAATAGGATCCAAAACTAAGGAATAGTGATATTGGCCAAAAAGGAAAGTCATTTCATATGCGGAGCTACATTGAATTTATGTGTTATAATATAAAGTTCCAGTAGTGGCCAAAAGTTATGTTAAGAGGGGATATTTGTTTTTAATGACCCTACAAGTTTGAATAAACCATCAAAATATGAGAAAAATATTTAAATATTTTAAATATGATTGAAGGACAAAACACTAAACTTGGTTAAGGTATTTATCTGACAAAATTATATGGCAAAAAAAGTCAAGCTAAAGGTTTTATTTTATTATGCAAAAAAATGCATAGACTACATTGACTACAACATAATCAGTTATTATTAATATTTGTTATTAATACTCTCTTGTTTTTGCATGTGTTCATAATTTCTTTGTATGAAAGCCTGGCCAAAAATTATGTCTGCACAATTTGGCATTTACCATTATATTATTATATATATTATATTTCATTGCATTATCACAAATAAAACAACAAAAGTTTGTGTTTGCATATATATATATATATATATATATATATATATATATATATATATATATATATATATATATATATATATATATATATATATATATACACCGATCAGGCATAACATTATGACCACCTTCCTAATATTGTATTTGGTCCCCCTTTTGCTGCCAAAACAGCCTGCCTGTGACAGTCACTTTCAACGGCATGGACTCCACTAGACCCCTGAAGTTGTGCTGTGGTATCTGGAACCAAGATGTTAGCAGCAGATCCTTTAAGTCCTGAACAACTGAACAAGTCCGATCCATGGAGGCCCCACCTCGCAACTTAAGGGCTTAAAAGGACTTAAAGGGTCTGCTGCTAACATCTTGGTTTATGGCATTGGACATGCTCTTGCTCATGTGCCCTGTTCTAAACTTAGCTAATACCTTGTGGCTACACTGAGAGGGGTCCTTTAGAGATACTGTACATGCACTGACCTGAACATCCTGCCCCTGGGCCATGATGAGCTCTCTAATGTGACTGTGCTCTGGAAGCGTGATCGCTACCGAGATCGATATGATGAAGCTACTCATCTTCTGCTGTTAACAACGACCCCTGGTTTATGACCCGAGCTGCACGTAAACACTGCTGCTCAAAATCACTGTTGTATTGAGTAAGAGGATGCATAACGCTCCTGCTTTTCATGCATGTATTGACCTGCTGTCTCCTGCTGGATTTTCCAGGGCATGTGTACTCACTGCCAACCAAACCTTCCCTTAGAACTTATTATTTTGTGCATTACTTGAGATTTCAGATAATGTTCTATCCATTCAGTAAATAAAATGAATAATGTTTTTAATACATGTTGCTGATCTTATTGTGCATGATTTTCGTCTTTGTAGTCTTTAATCTAATCTAATATAATGGTATCAGTAAGATCAATATTACAATGTATTACAAAAATGATTTATTATATTATGATATCCATCTTTGTAGTCTTCTCTATATATTATATCATATCAAATAATATATTATATTAATAATATTTTGTAAATACAGTCATTTACTAAATATAATTAATCATTTTTAATACATGTTGCTGGTCTTATTGTGCATGATGAAGGCTGTCTTTGTAGTCTTCTTTATTATATTATATATTATAGTATATTAGCTATTGGCCATTCTGATTTCTGTATATCTGTCCATTAAAAAGCCCATATCTCTCAAGCACTAGTTTGAAATTCTGTATCAGCTCATATTTGGAGCCATAATGATTTATTGAGCTTCTGGGATTTGCTGTGTTTACCACAAGCAGGAGTTTGTATGTCTCTGTGTTCACGTGTCATTACCCAGTTCCTATGGTCTTAACTGAGTCTAAAAGTCACCACTGGTATCCAGAGATGCCCATCTGTTGTGAAGTGATGTGAAGGCTCTCCGTTTGTGCTTCAGTGTGATGTATAGATTTCTCTCTCTCTGGTCTCAGGTAGGCCACAGAGACTTCGACGTGGAGAAGAGGCTGAGGCGAGACCTGAAGCGCACACATGCTCTGCTCAGTGATGCCCAGCTGCTGCTGTCCACCGTTGAACAGCCCGGGCAGGGTCATGACCCCGGTGCCAAGGAGCAGCTGGAGAGACTGCGCTGCCAGGTGCTGCTGCCATCCCATCATTAACTCAGCATGGCTCACACACTGCACTGCTGCATTATTGGTCTTTAAATGTCCCACTGTGAACCCCTTAAAGGGATAATTCACCCAAAAATGAAAATTCTGTCATCATTTACTCACCCTCAAGTTGTTCCAACCCCGTATGAATTGCTTTCTTCTGCTAAACACAAAAGAAGATATTTTGAAGAACTATTCCTGTATTTACAGTGAAATATAGCGTTTTGGTTTTGTTTTTTTTGTGGTGTAAGCTTTATTTGCCTTGTAAATTTTAAAGTCGGCATGGAATGGAAACTGTGATGATTTTTTCTTTCCTATTGTGACGTATATATCTGAGGGAAACGGCTTCTTGAACAAGAAAAAATGTAGAGCGGGACTTGATTTTGTCCATGGGGAATTGATTGGATGGTTGTGGTTTGCTATTGGCCGATCTCCTGTGAGTGACAGGTTGCCCCACCCTCACACCAGTAAACACATCATCAGAGAAGAGATGTCGCTGCAAGTGGGAGGGGAAGTTATTTTGATTAAAGATTATGAGGGCACATTTCATTTTTATAACTACTACAATATTCCATAACCATTTAGATTTCATGGTGACTTTAAGTAATGTTCTAGCACATGTTGCTTATTTTATTTTGCAAGATGTTCTTCTTTGTAGTCTTAAAGGTGCACTGTGTAAATTTTAGCGGCATCTAGTGGTGAGGTTGTGAATTGCAATAACCCACCACTCACCCCTCCCTTTCGAAGCACATAGAGAAGCTATGGGGGCCGACACAGGACAAAGATGACGTCGTCTGCGACAGCAGAGAGTAGCTAGCGCTCTGTATAGAAGTTTGTCTGTTCAGGTTTGTCCGTTTGTTCCCGACTTTACTGTAAGGGGGCCTGCGGTGTATGTCGATAGAAATGGCTCATTCTAAAGTAATAAAAACATAATGGTTCATTATGTAAGGTCTTTATACACCACTGAAAACATAGTTATGTATATTATATTGCATTTCTTTCAATGGATCCTCATAAATACTACACACTGCACCTTTAACACATATACAATTTTAATTTTCAATTTTCCTAATATTACTTCTGTTTTACTGTATTTTTGATCAAATTAATGCAGACTTGTTAAGCATAAGATGATACTTTCAAAAACATTAAAGAAACGTAATTATTCCAAACTTTTTACCAGTAGTATATGTTTGCATAGTTTGTGTTGTCAATACAAAGTCATCTAAAAATAATAAGGTGATAAGGATGCTGATATTGTACGAAACCCATTAGTGGTCTGTGGTTACCTTCATCGGATGCACTTGACTTTGTGTACATTTATTTGTATTCTAGCTGGAGGACAGTGAAGCCAGACGGTTGGAGGCTGAAAGTGTTCAGAAGACTCTTGCTGCGGAGCTGGAGAACGCTCAGATCGAACTGGAGAGCATCTGCAAGCAGAAGAGCCTGGTGAGGCCCGGAGACATGAAGTGAAAGGTGCACAGGGCTGATCTCAGGTTTATCTCAGTCTGTTTGTGTCTGTTGTCCCAGGTGGATGAGCAGCTATCTCAGCTGCGCTACGAGAGGACGGACCTTATGAAGAGGCTTGAGGAAGACCAGGAGGACCTCAACGAGCTCATGCAGAAGCACAAAGCCCTCATCGCTCAGGTCTGCTGGAGCTGCATGTGTGCGCTTCACTCTTGGAGAGTTGTGACAGTCACTTTCAAAATAGTGCAGCTTTTCTAATAATGAGCTATTTTTCCCATTAAGTAGTCGGGAAGTGTGACAAAATGATATCATTTGTCACATTGCGTTGTACTCTCTCAAAAAATATCCACTCTCTCTCTAGTCTGATTAATTGGAGTAAATTTGTGATTCACTTAGCTAAATGGATGGTTCATTTCAACTGGTTAAAAAATGGTTTCTCCTTTCACTTGAGTCATCACTTTAATAGTGTTTCCAGTCCTTGGGCAACATCATTAGATGTTTTCTTTTTATAGCAAAATAAATATTTAAATTACTGATGTTCATGGCTATGAGAATACAAAGATTATCCAGTAGGATTTTATTTGATTTTCAGAGGATTCTTATTGTTTGATCTCATTAGGGTTGGTTTCAGGTTATGAATGTAGTTCCATTAGCATTCATTTAGGATTTCTAAATTAACCTTATTAGTTAATATTAATATTTGTATAATATTCTGAATTCTTTGATGAATAGAAAGTTCAAAAGATCAGCAACATTGTTGCTAAAATATATATGTGAGTTTGTATTTAAATATATACATGTAACTGGTTCTACTCAACCTGCCTTCAGAACTGCCTTAATTCTACGTGGCATTGATTCAACAAGGTGCTGAAAGCATTCTTTAGAAATGTTGGCCCATATTGATAGGATAGCATCTTGCAGTTGATGGAGATTTGTGGGATGCACATCCAGGGCACGAAGCTCCCGTTCCACCACATCCCAAAGATGCTCTATTGGGTTGAGATCTGGTGACTGTGGGGGCCATTTTAGTACAGTGAACTCATTGTCATGTTCAAGAAACCAATTTGAAATGATTCGAGCTTTGTGACATGGTGCATTATCCTGCTGGAAGTAGCCATCAGAGGATGGGTACATGGTGGTCATAAAGGGATGGACATGGTCAGAAACAATGCTCAGGTAGGCCGTGGCATTTAAACGATGCCCAATTGGCACTAAGGGGCCTAAAGTATGCCAAGAAAACATCCCCCACACCATTACACCACCACCACCAGCCTGCACAGTGGTAACAAGGCATGATGGATCCATGTTCTCATTCTGTTTACGCTAAATTCTGACTCTACCATCTGAATGTCTCAACAGAAATTGAGACTCATCAGACCAGGCAACATTTTTCCAGTCTTCAACTGTCCAATTTTGGTGAGCTCGTGCAAATTGTAGCCTCTTTTTCCTATTTGTAGTGGAGATGAGTGGTGCCCGGTGGGGTCTTCTGCTGTTGTAGCCCATCCGCCTCAAGGTTGTGCGTGTTGTGGCTTCACAAATGCTTTGCTGCATACCTCGGTTGTAACGAGTGGTTATTTCAGTCAAAGTTGCTCTTCTATCAGCTTGAATCAGTCGGCCCATTCTCCTCTGACCTCTAGCATCAACAAGGCATTTTCGCCCACAGGACTGCCGCATACTGGATGTTTTTCCCTTTTCACACCATTCTTTGTAAACTCTAGAAATGGTTGTGCGTGAAAATCCCAGTAACTGAGCAGATTGTGAAATACTCAGACCGGTCCGTCTGGCACCAACAACCATGCCACGCTCAAAATTGCTTAAATCACCTTTCTTTCCCATTCTGACATTCAGTTTGGAGTTCAGGAGATTGTCTTGACCAGGACCACACCCCTAAATGCATTGAAGCAACTGCCATGTGATTGGTTGATTAGATAATTGCATTAATGAGAAATTGAACAGGTGTTCCTAATAATCCTTTAGGTGAGTGTATATGATACATACAATGTCCCAAAGCTAACCTAACATGTTTGTTTATCCCAGTCTTCCAGTGATATCTCTCAGATCTGAGATATACACACACACACACACACACACACACACACACACACACACACACACACACACACACACACACACACACACACACACACACACATACACATATATATACATATATATAATGTATAAGGTTATGTAAAATGTCCCAAAGCTAACCAAACATGTTTGTTTATCCCAGTCTTCCAGTGATATCTCTCAGATCCGAGAGCTTCAGGCTGAAATGGAAGAACTGAAGAAACAGCGACAGACCCTACAGGAGGAGGTGAGAGATCTGCAGACAGACACACTGAGATATAGACATGTCCATTAGATGTCCATTCACATGTGGAACTGGCACATATGAACACTTTAACATGGGCAGAGTCATAGTTTGCATACTTCTACTGACCATGTAAAGTACTGCCCTTCTGTTAGTAAACTGTGTACTTTTAAGTTTGAAGTACACATATGAAACTAGATAAAGTTTAAGATAGACAATTTTTGATGTTGACTTCACAAAGCCTTGTCTGACTGTTTTAATAGTTTTAAAAAGCTTTCCGAATGTTTTAGCACATTTCTAGCATTTAAAAATTTTTTTTTAGCATGTTTTAGCAAGTTGCTTTTATGTTTTAGAATCACTAACATGATTTAACGTACAGTACCTGTTGCTAGCATCTTTCTGTTATGTTTTAGCATATTGCTAGCACATTTTATCATTTTGCGAACGTTTTTGCATTTTGCTAGTATGATTTAACATAACATCTTGCTAGCATGTTCAAACATGTTGTTAATATATTTCTAGCATGTCTTAGCAAGCTCCTTGCATGTTTTAATACATTTCTAGCACATTTTAACACATTGCTAGTATGTGTCAGCACCCTGCTAGCATGATTTAACATTTAGCATTTTTTTAGCATGCTGCATCTGAGCACCTTTTAAATGCGCTTATTTGTATTATGTATTATGATTCGGGACACACAAATCCTAATCTCACATATGCCTACTTTTATTGTATTTTTTAATTTTTTTTTATTGTAAATTCACTTCAGCTGAGGAAGACTGTCGTCAACATGAAGTTGAATTCGTGTTTGTATTTTGTTGACCTGTTTCACAAGCCGGGTTGTAACCCAGTGGTGCTTATCTTCCCAGCTGCAGACCAGCGTAGCACGCGTGCAGTTCCTGGAGTCGTCCACGGTGGCCCGTAGCATCGTAAGCAAGCAGGAAGCTCGTATCTGTGATCTAGAGAACAAATTGGAGTTCCAGAGAGGACAGGTCAAGAGATTTGAGGTCAGTCCAGCTTCCACTTTATTCTCATTCTCAGAGAGGATCTTTATAGTCTTACGATGTGTGTGTGTGTATGTGCGTGTGTGTGTGCAGGTCCTGGTTCTGCGCCTAAGGGACAGTGTGGTGCGGCTGGGTGAGGAGCTGGAGCAGGCGGCCCAGGCCGAGGCCAGAGAGAGGGAGAACTCCCGATACTATCAGCAGAGACTGGCGGATATGAGACTGGAAATGGACGACCTGAGTGTCAGAGAACAGGAGAGCAGCCGTCGACGCATGGAGCTGGTGACTGACACACACAAACATAACTTTCTGCTGTAGCTGATGAAGTAAAACACTATTTTTCACTAGTCAGTAAGATTTAGTTTTTGAAAGATGTTTCTTATGCTCACCAAGGCTGCATTAATTTGATCAAAAATACAGTAAAAACAGAAATATTGTGTTTTATATTTGAATATATGTTAAAGGAACACGCCACTTTTTTTGAAAATAGGCAAATTTTCCAACTCCCCTAGAGTTAAACAGTTAAGTTTTACCATTTTCGAATCCATTTAGCCGATCTCCGGGTCTGGCGGTAGAACTTTTAGCATAGCTTAGCATAGATCATTGAATATGATTAGACCGTTAGCATCTCGCTCAAAAATGACTCAAGAGTTTTGATATTTTTCCTACTTAAAACTTGACTCTTCTGTAGTTACATTGTGTACTAAGACCGACGGAAAATGAAAAGTTGCGATTTTATAGGCCGATATGGCTAGGCGCTGCGTAATATCATTGCGCCTGCTGCACCCATGGTATGGCAGCAAAGTTCCTTGATTATTACGCAGGAATGAGAGTATAGTTCCTAGCCATATTGGCCTAGAAAATTGCAACTTTTCATTTTCTGTCGGTCTTAGTTCTAGATTTTACAGTTATTAATAATTAAATATTTACTTATATTATCTTACATATAACTGTGATATATTAATATTTTACTATTATTATTATTATTATTATTTAAATATTAATAAAACATATTTATCAATATTTTTGACACATTATCTTACATATAAACTGTGATATGTTTTTAAGGTCCTTTGATAAACATGGTTAAAAAGAACCGCATTTATTTGAAATAGAATATTTTACAACATTGTAAATGTTGTTACTGTCACTTTTGATAAATTTAATGCATGCTCAAATAATAAAAATATACGTTTTTTTTAGAAACAAACACATCTTACTGACCCCAAAACTCTGTATGGTAGTGTGTATTTATATTAGTCAATACCAATAAATGAGAAAAAAAAAATAAGGGCAAATAACTGATATAACCTAAGAATAAAATCGAATACAGTTGTAGAATCCTTACTTTCTGTAATATATTGAAATTAAAAATGATGTAATCATCATTGATCTTTGAATTTGTCTTGAGAATGTATGTTAAAATTGAACCGCTTTTGTGAAACTCCACAGCAGGTTGAACGACTGTCCTCATAACTAATGTATTCATATGTACAGCCGCTCGGTGCATTTTCCCCTTAGTGGCCGCCCACGAGCCTGACACGTTATTGCCCAGGAGAATACAACGAACTCTCCTGAAAAACCTGTAAATATTCATAATTTAACACAAAGGAGGAGTCCCTGCGTCAGTACAGCACCTGCCGGCGTGTAATGCATTTTGACCTGCGTTCTGAGAGTCAAAGGGGATTCGAAATTTATGAATATTAGCTACAGTGTTACCAATGCCTGGTGCACAAAGAGAGTGAAGTCTGGGATGCGTTCCTTCCCGATGCTAAGACACGCGCACACACATGCTGAGGCTCTCCAGGTTATTGGTTATGAAAGGGAGGGGGCAACAGCGAAGGTGTGGTTGTCATGGAGATGAGAGGAGCGGAATGGGATTTGTTGTATCAATAACCTTGAGGAGACAATGGGAATTAATCACAGACAGACAGTGGCGGCTCGTCCAGGAGAGCAAGAGACTGGGGACGGACAAAGAAGGGAAGAGGAAAATGAATCGTGTGATCAGTTGCTCCACTGGCTCTCAAGCACTCATTATCAAATTATTCTGTAAACAAGAGCTTGCGATCGATAACACAAGACAGGCACTTCAGAAGTTAAAGAGAAAGGCTTGCCAAAAAAACACTGTAATACAATGATTTTATTTTATTTTTTTCTGTGTAAATTAAGGCCAGTACAACACGTATTTTAAATGTAACTTTTGTATTTTGTAAAGTATTTTTTTATTTTAAATTTAATTTAAATAATATAGAAGAAAATATACTTAGTACTTTATTTTTATTTTCATACAGTATATTACATTACAAATTTATACATACATTAGTGACCAAAAGTGATGTCCGGAGGGGATATTTGTTTTTAATGACCCTACAAGTCATATTTCATTTTTCAAATCTGAGGGAAGAACAAAACATATATATATATATATATATACTTATATACTTAGTGGCTTAATTTTCTTTAAACCAAAAAATATTTTAGGGTGAATGTTTCGCCTGTATACTGTAATATAATATTAATCTTGAAAAAATATGGATAAATATTAAAATATAAATATTAATTTATAATATTTAATTTATAATAATTCTTGTTTAGGTGTTAATTTTGTTTAAGTATGTTGTTTTTGGTATTAAAAAAGTTAAAAGGATAAAAATAAATCATAGGCCTCATATTCATAACCTCTTAGCCACATTAATATGCTTTCTTAAGAAAATGTAAGCGGGGTAATAATGATACCAGCCATAGCGAGCAGTTAATTAATTGGGTAGATTTTGAGATTAAACACTTGGATAATGATTTCTCTTGTCCTGTTGCAAGGTTTTTATTTCCTCTGGAGATCCAGCGTGACCGTCACATGTTATCTGATTTTATCTTGTCTTATCTGTTTCCAGGAAATGCAAGTGGAAGAGCTTAGCGCAGTAAGACAGACCCTGCAAGCTGATCTAGAGACATCAATCCGGCGTATCGTTGATCTACAAGCTGCGCTGGAGGAGGTGGAGTCCAGCGATGAAAGTGATACTGAAAGGTATTGCTAGCGGCGTGCGCCTGACCTTTTCTATTTCCTTTTTTGTTTGCATACCTCAGTCTAGCATAGCAAGGGGAGTAGGGGACACTAGCTGCGTTTACATGGACCCTAATAATCCGATTGTAATCGGACTAGTAACCACGTCAATCGGAATGAATTGGCCAAATCCAATTAAAATGTCATTCAGATTGTAAGGGGTGGTTTAAACCTGTTCTAATCCGATCGAGAGGACATGATCGGATTGAAAACCGAAAAGTATTGTGCATGTACAATGACGTGGAAATGGCGTAATGACATATAACATAAATTACTGTTGTGTTATTCTAAAATTTTCCTTCCACTTGGACAACGTCCCATCAGTCTTTGTTTCACCCCACAGACACCTTGTTTTGGGCGTGGGAAGAGGCGTTCTTACTGCTTGATAAATAAAAGCAGCATGGCACAATGGTTCATATGCATGTCATCCCCTTGCTAGGACCCTAAATAGATAAATATTAAGTCTGCTCTTTAAAACAAAGAAAAGAAGCGATGTAGGAGAATATTATTCGCAAACAACGAGAAACTCTGTATGTTCGTTCAGTGTGCGCATGTCAAAAAATCTATTCTGATTTTGAGCATGTGACATATAAACATGTACATCAAGCTGATAACTTTATTTAGCGTTCATGTAGACACTACGTTGAAAACAAAAAGTGTCCATGTAAATGTAACTACTGTCTGAAACCTAGTTTGCATACTATACATATTATATACACTGATCAGGCATAACCACTGACTGGTGAAGTGACACTGATTATCTCTTCATCACGGCACCTGTTAGTGAGTGGGATATATTAGGCAGCAAGTGAACATTTTGTCCTCAAAACTGATGTGTTAGAAGCAGGAAAAATGGGCAAGTGTAAGGATTTAAGTGACTTTGACAAAGGCCAAATTGTGGTGGCTAGACGAATGGGTCAGAGCATCTCCAAAACTGCAGCTCTTGTGGGGTGTTCCCGGTCTGCAGTGGTCAGTATCTATCAAAAGTGGTCCAAGGAAGGAACAGTGGTCAACTGGCGATAGGGTCCTGGGCGGCCAAGGCTCATTAATGCACGTGGGGAGTGAAGGCTGGCCCGTGTGGTCAGATCAAACAGACGAGCTACTGTAGCTCATATTGAATGGTTTGGTTTGAGGAATTGTTTGAGGAGCACAACGAGTTTGAGGTGTTGACTTGGCCTCCAAATTCCCTAGATCTCTATCCAGTCGAGCATCTGTGGGATGTGCTGAACAAACAAGTCCGATCCATGGAGATCCCACAGCACACCTTCAGGGGGTCTAGTGGAGTCCATGTCTCGATGGGTCAGGGCTGTTTTGGCAGCAAAAGGGGGACCAACACAATATTAGGTCATAATGTTATGCCTGATCAGTGTATATATACTGTGTGTGTATTAGTTTTCTCCCCTTTGGATTTAAAGTTTTGCTTCTTTCTGTTACTTTTAATTGCTTTCATTCTTTTTCAGTTGAGCTGAAATGTTGAAATGTGAAGAGATTTTCCTCACGCCACAAAATCAAGGCTACACTTTGCTACTATAAACGCTTCGATAATGCCTTTCTCCCTTGACACCCATAGTAAAATGCAGTCTGATATATCAGAGTTCACAGACTTTGATCTTCTCTGCCAGACTGCTTAGACTTCACTGAAAATTCGATATGCTTGCTTTGCTCGTACCTCCAGCCGCTTTAGCTTTCTGTGCCACTCCTGTGTGTCTCTGACTGCGTCTCCCTCTTCACACAGTGTGCAGACGGCTGTGGAGTCGTTCTCTAGAAGGAAAGATCTGTAAGCACTCCATCCCCCATCCAGTTGTTGCTCTCTACCGTTCATTTTCTGTGTTATGCATTTGGGAATGAGCAATCAGATGAAAGCAGGTTTCAAACTAGGCCACTGGTTGTATATTGGACTGGACGATATAGGGAAAAAATGTATTGATTTCCTCTGAATTTATAGAATTTTCCTGATATTTCTTGATATTTTTTTAGACCTTTTAAAGATATGCAATTTTAGTGATTTTTAGTCATTGATATTTTAACATAAAAAATTATGTAATGCTAAACCTTCAATAAATATATTTTTATAATTACATTATTTAATAAAATTAAACCAACCTACTAGCTGTATCTGCTACTTTCATTTAAATATGAGATGCACTTAAAAATATTAGTCTTAGCTTTCTCAAATCACTAGACAAAGAAGGATTGTGGAACTAGATTAATGACACAATTTTGAAGAAACTTAACAGCCTAATAAAAGTGCATTAAAGTCATCAAGGATGTTGCTACATTTTATATTGCCAGGAAAATGATTGCAAATATATTCCCTATATTTTCTGGCTTGCATAGCATACATTAACGTTTTCTGCAACTTGAAATGTACTGCTTTATGCAGTGCAATTTCTTTTTTGCATATAAATGCACGGCGTCTCTTTGTGAACCACGGCTTAATGGTGTTGGTGGAGTCTAACACATAACCATCCTTCTCTCTTTGGTCTAAAAATTCAAATACTTACAAGCAAATGTTGATGGATGGGCCAACGCTGCATTTGGCTGTTAGTGTTGTTTGCTTAGCCTGTTGCTCAATACTGTAAGTGTGTGTGGACTTGTGTAAGGTCACGTTTCCTTTGACATGTCTGAATGAAGATAGACGAGAGTCTCTGTTGGGCGGATGTTGAACAGACACCTACTCGTTGGACGCAAACCACCACGTACCCACACAGCCACTTCACCTTGCTTTGTTAAATGCAAGAAGCTTTCCTCTGTGCTAGAGAGTCCTTTTAAAAGTTCACCAGCTGTGATATGCTTTGTCCTCTGAATAATGCATGTGCGTTAGCCGAGACCCCCCGCTTCTCTTCTCTTTCAATTGTCTGTGCGAGTGAAAAGGGGAAAAATTAACTGTTGCAGTTGCTCAGTCCTTTGGCTCTTAAATCTCTGTATGAATGTGGAGACCGATTACAAGAGCAGGCTAGGAGAGAACCCATGGCACATGCAAGCAAATTAACGTTGTGTGTTTGAATAAGAGCTTCTGGAAGCTAGAATAATGTTGACGCAATATCTGTTCCTAAACGTAGTGAGCTGGCTGCCATTTTAAGGAATTATAGGTGTGCACACAACACGAAAGCATTTCTAACTGGTAGATAACTTGTTTTGAGCAAATTCTAAGGCAGCATCAGATGTATCCATAGATGAATAAATGCCAGAATGCATTGCAACCACCAAGTTGAGCAGATTGCTAATTATAAAAATTGGTACTGAAAAGCACAACTAAAAACAGTGAGACATTGTCCAACAGACTGGACAAAATTCCAACAAAATGGACAGAGAAGCAAATAAATAAATGAACATAAAAAAAACAACAAGTAACCTTCTAATAGGTGACAGTTATGTATTATTGCCAGTTACAAGTGCGCGAGGTAAGCCTTTAATATAGTCCAAAAAGGGCTCCCAAGTCGTATAAAAGGTTTTATGTGAGCCAGAGAGTGAGCATCTTAACTTTTCAAGTCTAATACAGTAAAAAAGAATTGCCTGTGTTCACCTGTTCATGTGTCAGGGGAGAAGCATGTTTCCACTTCAAATCAATCACTTATGAGGATTCATGGCTACACTCTTAAAAATAAATGTTCATGGTACGATCAAGATTCATGGCACTGACCTACCAAGCAGGGGCAATTCTAGGATTTTCATTTTAGGTGGGCTCAGCCCCCAATGAAGGTATTCATATCCCCCAATATCCTTGCAGAACTACTATATATTAGGCAATTATTTCACAACATTTATACACCTCAGAAAAAAAACGTAGGTTTGACCTCATAGCTGGCTACGGCCATGATTATGCACACACCTTGTCCTTTGCTTCAGACGTTCGCTCTGCTCGTCGCTGCTGTGGATTGAAGAACGATCTGAATAGCGCTGACTAGACACCATTTTCATATGAATTTTAAAGTTGACTGAAGCGATCATGAATTAGTGTACAGATTACGGAGTTAATCACAACATTTTTAGGGGGGCTGGGCAGAAGTTTATGGGGGCTGAATGTTAAGTCTTGCCTATAGTCGACTGATAGTCGAATCGTGTGTGTGGGGATAACATTCGCAAAACGAGCGTGACACGTTGAAAAAGCTGCGAGATGTGAAAGCTACCTGCTACCAAACAGGATAAACGCTAAAGAAGTAGTTCTTTATTGGCATTGATGGTTCCATGAAAAACCTTCAACATCCTTGGAACCTTTCAATTGCACAAAATCTTCAGATTTTTCACATTAAGAATTTTTTTTTTTTTAATAATTATTCACAAAAAGGTTCTTTAGCAAACCCAATATGGTTCTTCTATTGCATCGCTATGAAACCCCTCTTTTTAGAGTAGGATGCTCCATTAGAAGGTTAGCTGCCTGTTTAGGCAATACGCAGCAAGGCAGCTCACTAGTTCTTGGATCAAAGCTTATGTTTTGGGATCTCAGGCAAACAGTTTTAGTAAGTCTGTAAACAGGCTGTGGATCAGTGTGTTGTGCCCCTACGAGCCCTGATAATGACAGCGCTCTCAAGACTAATGAACTCACAGTTCACTGAACACACATGGCCTGCTGGGTAGCAATGAGGATCAGAGCTAATATCACCCCCATGTGTGGCGTTACAGCACCCATCAAGAGAGATCTCCTCTCGAGCCATGTGCATGATCATATTCATGTAGGTCATATACTGTATGCATTGATACAGACTTATATTGATTTGATCGCTTGCGCTGTGAGAGCATGTTGCACAACTGTTGATCTTTCAGATGAAAGGCATTATGTAATTATACAATTTTTACACTGGAAAATTGAGTGACGTGGGGTTTGTATTTTAGCGACACCATGTCCAGTGTCGGATCCAGTGTGGGCACCGAAGACGTTGGTGAAGGGATCCGTCATTGGGCGGGTGTGCCGCGAGGGGGCAGAGGAGGTGGAACTTCTCCTTACGCAGGAAGCAGCTCTGGCCGCCAGTCTGTCACCGACACCATGAGCACCTACAGTTTCAGGTAACATAGCAACAAAATCCAATCAGTACTATTGTACTTCAATAAACAAGGTAACACAATCAGGCCAGATTGGGTAAGTAGTTGTTTTTTTAGCAGACACAGTAGACCCTTTCTCAAAAGCATGTTGGTGACTGACTTTTGTGAAACACAAAAGGAGAAATGCTGAAGAAATCATTATTTTCATACAATGAAAGTCAACAGGATTTTTCTATTGGCTTTTGGATTATTGCAGCAAATAAGCTCTGTGACCAACAAAAGTTTACAATCTTCACAAATTAACACAATCGCCAGAAGTAAAAAGCTAAATGTAGACTATAAACAAACTACATCATAGCAAAGTCTCTTTAAGACAAGTCATTTTTTTGGCCGGCCATCTTTGAAATGACTCTCGGGCATGCAAGTGCAGCTCCTATCTCTTTGAGTGGGGAAACATCAAATTCTGTTTGCCAAGCTTACAATTAAATTTCATATTTGAAATCACCAATGATATCTAACAACAACTGTCTCAAAAATGTTGTTTCTAAATTCTCAAATTATGACCAAAATAACTGAATTTTTCAGGCTGGACTAAGCTAATGCGCATGCGCTGTCCTAAGCGCGTCTCGGAACACTGCCTGTTTCTAAAGCAGTCGGAGCTTCTAACGGCAGCTGCAGTGACGCAATGACTTTACCAATCAGCAATTGGCTCTTATTTAGAAGGCGGGACTTATTCCGCCATATTGCGCATTGCACTTTCTCCCATTCATAGTAATACGAGTGCACTGTTAAAGTCTTTGACCATAGTCGCCACCTTCACCACCTTTAAGCTTCAGACAACTCTTTCAGTCTTTATTTAAAAAAAAACATTTTCCCTGAAAGTTTGAGTTAGAATAGTTTGCAAGAGTGTGATTATAAACACAATGAGGCTGTGAAAGCGGATTAGTGAGTAGATGAGTTTACATGTTCGCCGTGATGACGTTTAATGTACTTGACAACCTTTAGTGCCATTTAGCCACTTGTTAACAACCACCTTTTTCAAGACAGCATACGTCATTCTTTTAAGATCGGCATAAAAGTTAAAACAAATAATGGTGCAACAGTCTGCATTAAAAACACGAGCAACTAAAGGCTGGATTTCAGCTCCACAAACTTTGAAATCTAGTGTTTATTTGCTCATTGTCATGGTTTTCGTGAACAAGGCTTTGTTTCCTGGCAGTTTAGTCTGCCATATGCATCAGACATTTAACAAACGGAGTGTAGCCTATGACTATGTAAGGATTGACATAAATGTTGATTAATCATGTCTTGTCAGATACTTCAAAACATCTCCTTTTGTGTTCCAAATGGGTTTGGACTTATCCTTAGTTATATATGCATTGCTATTGTCTTTTATTTCCTACGATAGATCTTGCACACAAGACCTGGACGAAGATGTCAAAGAAAGTTCTGGAGGTCTTGGTAGAGCGTCGTCATCCACAGCCCTATCTGAGCTTCTGGAGGGTCTGAGGAAGAAGCGCGCTGGGTGGGAAAGAGGCTCCGAGGCGGGTGAGGGTAGCACAGTGTCCCTTCCCATCTATCAGACGACAGGGGCCTCCACCCTACGCCGCAGGGCCTCAGCGCTGTCGCTAGAAGCAGAGGAAGGTCTGACGGACCTGCCTCGACCTGGCATACTGAAACCTCCCAGTCCCCACATGCCCCGTGCCTCCAGCCTCCGCTCCTTATCCGAGGCAAGCCCAACGTCCACCACCACCACCACAACCACCACAGGAAAGATGAACCGCTTCAGCTCCTGTGAATCCCTCGCCTCCGTGACCTCTACCTCAAGTTCCCGCCGCCACTTGTCCAACCTCGCCATCCCTGAGGAAGGGGAAGAGGAGCCCAGCTCGAAAGCCATACCTCGTCTTGGCTCCTATCAACCAAACCGCCATCGTCTACTTGGTGGCCTGGTGGCCGAAACCGGAGAGTCACAATTAGGAGCAGAACCCCTTGTGTTCCAGAATCGTAGACTCCTTGGGAATCAGGACAAGGAGAGGGCTGGAGACGATGCCAGCTCAGACATTCTCCCAGCAATCAGACGAGCGCAGTCCACCAGCAGTCTGGCATCTAGCGGTTCCAGAACGGGCCAGAGACGAGCTCTCAGCGTGCACTTTGGGGAGTTGCCGCCATCCAGAGCGTCACGTAGGGAGTCCGACTCAGACTCTTCAAGTTCTGGTGGATCTCAGCAGCGCCGTGGGCCTCAAGGAGAGAGGCTGGAAGCCGAGGGCAGCGAGGATGTCAACTCCGTGATGAAGAAGTACCTCAAAAAAGCAGAAGTCAACTAGAAGACTCAACAAGGTTAAGCTTAAAACTGCACTGGCCTGCTTTACATTTAAGGGGGTCATATGATGAGGAACCTAATTTTCCTTGATATTTTGAGATAGTTGTACTGAAACATACTGTAACTTTGAGAACTCAAAACTTCCTCCCAGTCCCAAATCCAGGGATATTATGAAATTCTTGGATATGTATTGTCAGAAACATTTTCTGTTGTTTATCAAATTAAAAGTATTCCTCTAGACTAGAGGATATTACCAGCAGTGTCTGCAATCTTTTCTTTGTTGCGAGAATTATTGGATTGTTTTGTGATCTTATCACAATGTAAGGCAGGTTAATGCTAATTCCTTATGGATGTTTACATGGAAGTCTTAAAGAAAAAATGTTTTAGTGTCATAGAGGTGGTGGTAATGAAAAACGTGAAAAATGAAAAAAAGTGCATGACCCCTTTAAATGACAGCAATAAAAAATACTATTATAAATATTTAATTGTGAAAGGATGTGAATCATTTAGTCGCTCTTTTTTTCCCTCCTGACAGGATAGGTGTGGAGAATCGTCCCTGTCCAGAATGCATTTAACTGGAATCACAAATACACAGAGGATTTATTTTGAGCACTGTTTGTACACATAAATAAAGATGTTAAAGCGAACATATTTAATTCCTAAAATTCTCACTGTAAACATGCCCTTTATTTGAGCTGTGCTGATATCCGCGGGGGCTTCAGGTCAGGGAAATGAATCTTGACCAGCGAGCGCTCTTTCCCTCTCAGCAGTCAGTGCAAATTTGTTGAACTCCAACAGATGTAAATAAAAACGTCAAGCAGAATCATTGGTATTTGCTTCTGACCTTTCAAAGGAGAGGAGCATCACATTCACAGAGGAAAACATCTGAAATCGAGCAGTTTTACAAAACCAAGGATGTCGAAAATAATTGAGAATGGCCTGGTTTCTACAATTGAATCATTAACTTATTTGCCAAGGAATGGAGTTATAAAAAAGATAGTTTGGAACAGGTTTTTTGAAACCACTAAACACACACCTGTGACCCTTTAGCAATCCACCAAGTTGTTTGGCAAGAGAAAACCGCATACAGGATAAAGGAATGTTCAGGTTTTAGTAAAGCTAAAAAAAAAAAAAAAAAAAAAAAAAAAAGTATTTGTGGTGTTAATTACCACAAATAATTGACTAGTTTTGTTTTCTTAAAAATCAAGGTTACAGTGAAGCGCTTACAACAAATGGGGCCAATTATGGAGGTTTTAAAAGCAGAAATGGGATGGTTATTTTATAAGACCACTATAATTATTTTGCATTTGAACTAACTCTTGTCATGGCAATGAAGTTGTAAAATTGGATATAACTTTTTACATTTATTCATTTAGCAGGTGCTTTTATCCAAAAAAAGTATTTCAAAAGAGGAACAAGCAATTCATCTCAGAGCCATTTATAGCGTACAATTTTTTGTAGCAAGTAATTTGCCTTAGGTTGTGTTAAGTGCTTACGTGTTTAACATGCATACCGTTTATGTCTTGTGGCTGTACCATTGAAAGCGAAAATTATAATGTATTCAGACTGACCCGATTTGCTTTTATTGTAGCTCAGATTTGCACTTAAACCTCTTAAACTGGTGCGCCCATTGCATTAACAGCTGCAAACAGATTTACATAAACCCAGTCACACTTTTGTTGCATGGAGAAAATCAGACAAGTTTTCTCTTCCCTTCAACAGTTTTATTGATATGAAGCATCGCTACATTGGGACCATGGTGAGAAATTTGAGCTCCCAACTCAAATGTCCAGCAGCGGCCTTCTGGGAATGCAGCATTTCCCATCCACATCTGCAAGAAGAGAACATGATCAATGCTTGAGTCACTACATGATCAAACTAGTGTAGTCATCTGTGGGTCCTTGCCTCATCACACCTTCGCAGCTTGCGCCTTCCGCCCCCTTCCTTTACCCTGAAGGACACGAAAACAATGTTATTCATTTGTGCTTTAGAGGGGGGAAATGGGGAAATAAATAAAAAATAAATGGCACCTTTTTAGGTGGATTTTCACCATCTGAGACTTCCCTGCATTTAAGAAACATTTGATTAGTTTGCAGAACAAATGAAAGAAACCTCATTGTCAGATAACTTACTCATCTTCTCCCTTTTCTGGCTTCTTTCTCTTTAAAAATAAAAGGGAGCAGTGAGAATTGGCACAAATTTCAATTTCAATGATTTGTGACCTATGAGACAAGGCCTTACTTTGCCAGCACCATTTTTTGTGACTTTCTTAACCGGTGATTCTTCAATATCTTCCTCCTCCTCTTCTACTTCCTCATCCATTTCTTCATCCAGCTCTTCATCAGAGTACTCCTCCACTGAGAGAGATTTTGGCACAGGAATCAATGACTTATAGTAGACCAACTAAAGAAAGTAGTAGTTAAAAATAGAGCTAGTGGCCACTCACGGGCCACATGTTCAGCTCCGACATACACCGGCCCAGAGCCATGCTTCAGACGAAAGGTCACAGGTGGATGAAGATCCAAACCAGAGAGGTTGACCTGATGGAGAATGAAGTCTCGTGAGGAACACAGGTACGGGTCAAAAGTAGCCTCTTAAATGTCACCAAGGCTGCATTTATTTGATCAAAAACAGTAAAAAAAAAAAGTTAGTGAAATTACTACAATTTAAATTAACTGGTTTCTGTTGTAGTACATTTTAAAATGTATTCCTGTGATCAAAGCTGAATTCTCAGCATCTTTACTCCAGTCTTCAGTGTTCAGTGTTGCATGATCCTTCAGAAATCATCCTAGTATGCCGATTTGGTGCTAAAGAAACATTTGTGATTATAAAAGTTAAACAGTTGTGCTACGTCATATTTTTAGAAACAGTTTATTTTCAGGATTCTTTGAACAGAAAGTTTTAAAAAAAAAGCATTTATTGTAAATAACTTTGTACTATTAATTTCATAAATGTAAAAAAAAAAAAAAACAGCTAAAACGGTTTTCAACATTGATAAATGATCTTAGAATGATTTCTGAAGTTACACTGAAGACTGGTAATGATGCTGAAAAAAAGAAAAAAAAGAAAATTAGCTTTGACAGGAATAAATTACATTTTAAAATATATTACAACAGAAACCAGTTAATTTAAATTGGAATATTTCAGAGTATCTGTTTTTACTGTATTTGATCAAATAAATGCAGCTGTGGTGAGTGAGACTAAAACCATTAAAATGTTTCCAAACCTTTGACTAGTAGTGTAGGCTACATATGCACTTGTAAGTATTCAGAATAAGACAGCCAAGTAGTGGTAAACGATATGGTTTAAATACTACAATAAATTGGGGTCAAGGCCGAAAATAACATGCACTAGCCTATAGCGAGAGGATTATGGACAGTACAGAGTTAATGTTTAATAAAATACAATGATGCTTTATATATTTAAAACATATCAAATTAAGTAATACCTTACCGTAGGCATGGATTTAGCGTGTAGTGTTGCGATGGGAACAGCTTTCGCGCTGCTGTTGCCCTCACCAGTGACCAACTCGACAATATTAAACTCATCTTTGGCGGTGTGACCCAGACACATCTTCAAAGTAAATATTAACGGGTTAACCAACACCGATAAAACGTCAAGTTTACCTCGATAATCACTGAACCAACCGTTCTCAGTGCCAGCTGGTGTTGATGGTTCGTATCATCCGTCTTGAAGGACTCTTCTTTATTAGATTCACTGAGTTCACAACCTAAAACAAAGCGTCATGGATCGATTTAAACATCCAATATTAGTAAGGTTGATGTTGTGTTTTACTTCAAGAGAATAAAGAGTAAAATCTTACCCCAAAGGGTGGATAAAGGTTTCTCTGTTTTGCTCATTTTGATACAAAAACAAAAAGCTAAAACGCACACACAGTAAATGTGTATTACTTTAATGTAATGTGAATTACTTAGAAATGCGTCTTATATTCTCACCAGAAATAATCTTCAGGGCTGTTTGTAGGACAGCATAAGAAAAGAAAGAGTGAGTTTGCGCCCTGTGAACGTTTAAAGTGGAAGTTAATTGCTCATCAGGTGACAGTAATTAAGTCTGGATCACTGCAGGTTAATTATGGATCCGACCTGATGAAAATTCACTTCTTTATAATCATGTTTTAATCGAATAGAATTAAGCTGACTCATAATTATGCATCCTAAATATGTTGGGTTTTTTTTTATATCATAATCAAATAACCGGGGTCTATATCTACAAATGTTTATTTTCAATAGCAATGGTTTAGTTTATGTTAGTATAAAACCAATGTGAAACCAACATTTTTTAATAAAAAGAGTTGGATGATGGATGGCACATGAATTAAATAAAAAATGGTGTGCATGGATAAATAATTTATAATAGCCTACTGTAATATTTCATTAAAAAAATAAGAATTGTCATTTTTGATTTTATATATCCAATAGTAGATTTTATAAACACATGTTGTGTAAGAAGTCTCAAATAAATAGCAGGTTTCCACTGTGACCACTTATCCTCTATTGGTGCATGTTGTCACAAATCTATTTCTATAAGTGTGGAAATGTTGATTCACTTTGTATTCAAAACATTTGTGTCTATATAGAAATCGACCCTTAGAAATATTCACTGTCGTAAAAAGTGTGACAACTAGCCTCAGTCTCCCAAAGAGGTCCCTCAAATCACATTATTCTCACATTATATATATATATATATACTATATTGCCAAACGTTTCAGGAATGCCTGCCTTTACATGCACCTGAACTTTAATGACATCCCATTCTTAATCCGTAGGGTTTAATATGGAGCTGGCCCACCCTTTGCAGCTATAACAGCTTCAACTCTTCTGGGAAGGCTTTCCACAATGTTTAGGAGTGTGTTTATGGGAATTTTTGACCATTCTTCTAGAAGTGCATTTGGACGAGAAGGCCTGGCTCACAGTCTCCACTCTAATTTGTCCCAAAGGTGTTCTATCGGGTTGAGGTCAGGACAGTCAAGTTCCTCCACACCAAACTCACTCATTCATGTCTTTATGGACCTTGCTTTGTGCACTGGTGCGCAGTCAAGTTGGAACAGGAAGGGGCTATCCCCAAACTGTTCCCACACATTTGGGAGCATGAAATTGTCCAAAATGTCTTGGTATGCTGAAGCATTAAGAGTTCCTTTCACTGGAACTAAGGGGCCAAGCCCAACCCCTGAAAAACAACCCCACACCATAATCCCCCCTCCACCAAACTTTACACTTGGCACAATGCAGTCAGGCAAGTACCGTTCTCCTGGCAACATCCAAACCCAGACTCGTCCATTGGATTTCCAGACAGAGAAGCGTGATTCGTCACTCCAGAGAACACGTCTCTACTGCCCTAGAGTCCAGTAGTGCCGTGCTTTACACCACTGCATCCCACGCTTTGCATTGCACTTGGTGATGTAAGGTTTGGATGCAGCTGCTCGGCCATGGAAACCCTTTTCATGAAGCTCTCTAGCACTGTTCTTGAGCTAATCTGAAGGCCACACGAAGTTTGGAGGTCTGTAGCTATTGACTCTGCACTGCACTGTGCACCTCAGCATGCGCTGACCCCGCTCTGTTATTTTACGTGGCCTACCACATCGTTCCCAATTGCTTCCACTTTGTTATTATACCACTAACAGTTGACTGTGGAATATTTAGTATTGAGGAAATTTCATGAATGGACTTATTGCACAGGTGGCAACCTATCACGGTACCACGCTGGAATTCACTGAGCTCCTGAGAGCGACCCATTCTTTCACAAATGTTTGTAGAAGCGTCTGCATGCCTAGGTGCTTGATTTTATACACCTGTGGCCATGGAAGTGATTGGAACACCTGAATTCAATTATTTGGAGAGGTGTCCCAATACTTTTGGCAATATAATGTATATATAAATATGACTTGTATTATATTGTATTATATTATATTTGCCATGGCTGTTTGTGTATCTCAGATCCCCCTCAGTTCGATATGTGGCTCTCATTCTAGACTTGCGTGATCTATTATTAACAGACCCCTTTGCACCCGGATCGCTCAGCCTGTGGATTACAGAACGGAGAGAACATGGGCTGTGAGTTTGACCGCCGCTCCCCTGGGTTCCACTGCCAGCCCCTCGCCGCCATCAAAGACCACGAGCTGCCGGATGAAAAGTAGAGGAGGGGCCGAAGATGCCATGAGGACAAAGAGACTGTGATATTACTTGGTGTGGGGGTGATGGGTATATTAATATTATACATACAAATATTATATATTGACATTAGGCAGTATTATGAGCAGTATTTTTAATATAACTTTATAATTATCTGTGTCTGCACACCTGTGCTCGGCTGCTCGCCACATGCGAAAAATAGAGGCAAATGCCTTGTAAATGAAATGTGAAGCCACATGGGAGCTCCACTCACACAATCTCCACTCCTGACGGTGTATAGGATGGTTTAGAGAGCACGTGGGAGGGATGAAGTGAATCCTCGGTGTGTGTGGGCCCTGTTCTCCTCTGTGAAACACTCACACAAAGTCTAAGTTTAAAAGCACAAATGAACCCAGTGAGCATTTGTTAGCTATTATTAATAGTGACTAAGAGCAGTTGTGGGCTGTCTAACGCAATGAATGACACATGTGGTGCACGGTGCTAAACGCCTGTTCTGAAACGTGTGTGCTTTAAAGTCAACATGAAATTAAAAATGACCTTTTTACTTTCTTAATACACATTTGAGTTCTTATTAAGAATGATTTATTGTTAAATGTTGTTATAAAGAACGCTTGTTTTCTTATACTTGCTCCGCCTCTCAAACAACATCATCAATGGTCTAGGCCAGGGGTTTTCAAACTTTTTGATGCAACGGACCACACAAATGTAAAGATTCCAATTTATATACAGTGTTGGAGAAAGTTACTTTTTAAAGTAATGTGCTACAATATTGCGTTACTCCCTGAAAAAGTACTTTTGTGTTTTCCCACCTAGGCTGGGCATGCTTGTTTGTTTTTTAATAGCTAATGGAAAAGAAAAGTTCAAATGTTTTGGCAAATGTAAAGGTACGGAGCCCCACACATGACATGCAAGAAAAAAAGTTAATTGTGCGCACAATTTATAAATCGAGGGAACGAATTAGTAAATCGTGCCCATGATTTAGCAAATCGAGGGAACAAAATAGTAAATTGTGTGCACAATGTCGGGGCTCCGTATAAAGACCCTTCCACACTAAAAGTGAAATGAATAAACCTCAGGCTGAAGGAAATGCAAATTCATGTCTGTACAGTAGAGGGCGCAGCTCAAACAAACCTGTCAGGGGAAAAAAGAAACAAAAATGTGATGTTTATCTAAAGTCAGCAGCAAAGACATTGGTTAATAAAGTGAAATTAAATATATATGTATTATTTAACATATTTAATTATCAAAGGTTTGCAAAATCTTTCTTATTTACATTTTTTTTTTCATTTTGAGAAATACTGATTCGGTTTTTGTGCAAGCGAGACAAGTAAATGCCTGCTCACATTTTGTCTAGAAATGCAACTTACTCCACTTTTACTCCCGATGTCTCTCAACATGGGGACCGGAGAGCTGTCAGTCAATAAATGGGAAAACAAAGTAACTAGCATTACTTATTTGAAAAGGTTACTCAGATATTTTGTTTTAAGCTTAAAAGTTAGACTGGTATGGGACCCCCAGGGGGCCACAAGGAAGTTGTAAAAAAAGTAAAAAGAAATAAATACTAAAAATAAGATTTAAATTAGATTAAAACAAACAATACTTTACTCGTTACTTGAAAAGAAGTAATCCAATTACTCACTGTTTAAAATTTAGCGGCATCTAGTGGTGAGGTTGTGAATTGCAACCGCCCACCACTCACCCCTCCCTTTCGAAGCACATAGAGAAGCCACGCGGGCGGACACAGGACAAAGATGTCGTTGTCTGAGACAGCAGAGAGTAGCTAGCGCTCTGTAGAGCAGTTTGTCCGTTTAGAAACATGACGGTGCAAAATGCCGACTTCACTGTAAGGGGACCCGTGATGTATGTAGATAGAAATGGCTCATTCTAAGGTAATAAAAACATAACAGTTCATTATGTAAGGTCTTTATACATCACTGAAAACAAAGTTATGTATATTATATTGCATTTCTGTCCATGTAAGATAAATATTACACACTGCACCTATAATGCGTTACCCCAAAATTGCATATATATTCCATTTTTATTTATATATTTATTCCTGTTTATGTTTGTGACAAATGTGATGATCCCAATATATAAATTAGAAAAAATATATACCATATTGTATATATTCCATTTTATTAATTTATTTTATTTATATATTTATTTCAGTTTATATTTGTATATTCATTTTTATTAATGTTTAAAGAATAAATGTGTACAATATTATCTGGAAATATATATTTTTCTACCCACAATGACATTTATTGGACATTGTATGATTAGATGTATGAACCTAAAGAGAGACATAAATCTATTAGTGTCAATAGAATAAAATATTCTCATGATTACAGACCAGTCTTTAGAAAGCAGAATGAAAAGGTAATGTAAAATTCTGTACATTTTAAGTTATTTTTATATATGTACATTCTTTACAGTATTTTTCTCGGAACCCCTTGCACTTCCTTGAGGCCCCTTGGCAGTTTGAAAACCCCTCATCCAGGCAGGAAAAATGCATTTAGGAAGGAACAATTATTTTATATACGTAGTCATGGTTTTAGGCTGAGATTGTAGGTAATGCAACCTTTCTAAAATTTTGACAATATTCAATGCTGTAATTAATGTTGTTTAATGTTGCTGCAATAATAGCAAATAATGGTAGATATGAAGAAGCAACACTGGTATATTTCACCTGCTTTTCATGACCAATCAGTTCCTGATCAAGTCCTGCCCTACAGTTTTTTTTGTTCTAATGCATCACCTTACAGCAGTAAAATGGGTTGCAAAACCCATTACATGTTGACTTTAATTGTTCCTGGGAAATGCTCCAAAGGTGCTAAAAAAAATGACAAAAGTTTCCCATCCCTGAGGACCTTTCCACACCGCATTAGCTGTAGAATACCTACTTCAGCACTTCCTTAGTAAACTAAGCATATTGTGGATGTGCTCGTTTGGTGGCATTTCAGTGGAATTACAGCGACCGGCTGATAGACGGAAGGAAAATGGAGACAGTGTGGAAAATAACAGATAATCCTTAGACCTCCTCAGATCTAATTAAGATTTTCTCAAGGAACGGGAGGGATCGGACCCTTCTATAGTGTGTCAATAGAGTCAGTCACTTTGAGAAACCGTCGTTTCTTGGATTTTCTTCATCTCTGTAGCTCAGGCAGAGAAACATGGTCAGTTTGGTTGCCAGGGAATGCATGAAGTGATAAAAATGTATATTTTGAATGCAATGTACATGATTTTGGATGAGTGTCAGATGTTGTCGGTTTCGCTGTCTTTAGAAAAGAATAGAAACAAATAGCCTACATGTTCGTTATTTTGATGCATAAAGTTCTGGCACAAAATCCAGCAAATGTGTAGTTGCATTGCTAAAAACAAATTTCACTTTATTTGTTTTGTTTGTTTTTTTAAGCTAAACTCAACAGCATCAATATATTCAGCAGCTGACTTTTAACTATGGCAAACACAGCGGTTTCAGTGCTGGGCAATGATCCATACTTGTGCCACGTGTCATGCATCATTAGTCTATGAGGGTGAGTGGCATTGCCAACACTGAGCTGTGATCTTAAAAGCCTTAGAACCAGTCAGTCGATTGTAGATGAAAAGGTTTAGACATCCAAACTGCTTGTTCAGTTTTTATCATTTCCAAACAACATTGGACCCCATTAACATTCACTGTATGGACAAAAAGAACCAATGCATTTTTCGAAAATATCCTTTTGAAGATATTTTTTTTTGTTCCACATCAGAAAGTCATACAGGTTTGAAACAATTTGATGGTGACTAAGGCCATGTGTCCACCAAAGCGTTTTTAGCCAGCATAAAACACCAGTGCTCCTCTTAAAAATGGCTTGCTGCAGGCGCTTGAGAGCACTTCGGAGGTGCAGCAGTTTTTCAGTTGAGATGCTATGGGCTATTTACTAAACGGCAAATTAGCGTGAGAGGGCAACTCCAAAAAAAGCACCGATAGGAGTGGAGAGTTCTGGGTGTAATCTACTGACGACAAGATGCAGTCGGATCATTTCAATAATGACCAACACAATCTACCAAGAGCAGCGCAAATTAGTGTCTGGTTTAAAACATGCTTTTTTGCTTCTTTCGCAAATAGTTTTTTTCTGAATATAAAAATGTCAGCACAATGTGACGTACTTGTTGTGGCACTAGTTTTGAATAAAGAGATGTGCTTGTTGTTGTCGTTTGCTATTGTTGTATAAGCAGAATGTGACGGTTGGTTGGTGTGGAATTTGTCCCGCCCCTCCTCCACTGTGATTGGACAGCTGGGTAAAAAGTTACAGTGATGAACGGTTTACCCAAAGTAGAACCTTCTTCAACTCTTGGCCACTGGTAAAAAATGCAGAAAAAAGCTGAAATAGATGCTCAGTGCCTCATCACTCTGCTGCTCCCATTGAAAACAATTGGAAAAATATGTATATTTCCATCGCGGACTAAAGTACCGTGAAGATTAGTCCGGTGGCGTAGGACTGTGCGTGACTTTCCAGAGCCCACTGGATTTCGTCCTCCGCAAATAAACTTAATAAAGCCTGAACCTCGTCGTCGGTCCATCGGTCGTAGTTTTTAAACTCCATTATTGATTTGAATAGCAAATTACTCTTACTGCACACACCGACTTTTAGGTTGAAATAAAATGCTGCGTGAGCTCAACTAATCAGCATGTTCAGCGCCCAAGTCCCACCCCCGAAAGTTCCTGAACTTTGAAAAAAGTACTACCTCGCAAGCAGGGCCGTTTTGAGGGGGAAATCTTTACCCGGAACTTTATTTAGACCCCGGTTCCTGCGGTCGAAACACACCGAGTGCCTCCCCAAAGTCCCTAGTTCCTGGAGAAAGTTCCTGCGGTGGAAACGCAGCTTTTGAGTGAATTGTCCCTTTAAGTGAATTTCTCCTGATGAATGTGTTCTTTTTCTCTTCTGGAACACTCACTCAGAAGTAATTAACAGAGATTATCACAACACAGTTTGTTCCCACTAACATGCATTTGAAAACAACGCTCAGAGAAATTACTTTCTTCTCAGGCCGCTGGATTGAGAAAAAAAATAAGCGCATCAAATCATTGCATATCTTAATGCGGGCCAGAGGTCTTTATGTGGTTTCGTCCAGCTCTTCTCACATAGCCGGGCATATCTGTTTGAAACAGAGTCTGCTCTGATCGTGGCACCTCAAACTTGAGGTCTGTCTCATGTCTTAGTGCAGGCTAGGAGCCTTTTAGGCCAGAGATGAGAGATGTGGAATAAATGCTAACACTGTTACTGTACTATGAATTCCCTTGACCGGTGAAGTCATGCATGATATCATATTTGGTAATGTGAGTAGAGCCTAACCTCTCCACTGGGAGTTTTAGATTGCATTTATGGTAAAATGGAGACTGGGGTTAGTTGTCACCCCATTCTCAGAAATCTGCTACATCCCTTATACTATGCCCTAAAAGTATGTAATCTTTTTGAGAAGAAAAAGTACATACATTTGAGATTGTAGCAGAAGAAAATGCAAACATATTGACTTACTATCGATCTATTACCATTTCAGTCACATCTGACTCTTGGTGATTCTATGGCCATCTCTCACCATACGCAAGGGACTGTCCATTAATTTTCTTGGCAATGTTTTTTTCTAGGGGTAGGTTGCCCAACCCTCCCCATTACACACCTCCCCAACCCTCCCCATTACTTGGGACTTACACACAAATGTACACCTATGGCCAATTTGGCATGTCCAATCCATCTAACCTGGAAACCGGAGCTGACATGGGGAGAACATGCAAACTCCACACAGAAAGGTCTACTGGCTCAGCTGGGGCTCAAACCGGGGACCTTCTTGCTCTGAGGCGACACTGAGCCACCATGCCAGCTGACTAGTCTCAGCCTCAAACGTCACGCTGAACGCCTGATGCATATGGCACACTTAACTGGAAACACTTTAGGATTTTCGAAGTCGTCACTTGATTGGTTGAATTCTACAGGATGTCGGGGAGACGTGAGTGTTGCGTTCTTTAATGGTCCGCCTGGAAACAAAGCCGCTGTGATGCCAAACCCCCTCATGGAAGAAGAACACTGTGGCAATGAGCGCTTATCAGGATCAAGTAAAGGCTGGATTTTTTGCAAGTTTGGGGCATATACTCCTTAAAATACATCCAAGAGTTTTACACACCGGTCTGTTGTCGTAGGGACATTGACGGTACATTTTCACGCCCATAAACATGACATGAACAAACAAACTGTGATTGGTTGCTTTACATGTCAGTCAGACGGACTGGGCGGTCCTTGGCCAATGAAAGCTGCGATGGAGTTTGGAAAGCTGCCGTCAGTCAGACGGACTGGGCGGGCCGTCAGTCTGAAGGTCTGGCAACGCGAGACTACCCGCTGACATACTACCACATCATAAAATTTGCATCTATGCATTCTGTCACCGTAAACCAGCCTGTCAACCATCCAGTCACAGTTATCATCCACATGTATACACTGTATATTTTATAATTTTTTTCCCCTAATTTTACACTACAAAAACAATTATTCCTACCGTATTGGAGAGAAAACAAGCAGTATTGATTGGACAGTCAAAGGTCTTTCATGTAGAAAACTATGCTCATGTTTCTTACATGTATTTGCGGAGGCCTACCTACCTATCTATCTATCTATCTATCTATCCATCCAGCATTCATTATTTCCCTAAACTCAGACTGGAAACTGTAGAAGCATATTCCCCTCACAGCATCAGCAACTTTTACACACACGCAAACCAGAAGGCAGAGAGAGAGAGAAAAAGAGAGAGAGGAGGGGTGAGTGAAGGAGAAGACACACTGCGGAGTTCAGCAGAGGAGAGATGAAGAGAGCTGGAGACAGAGACCAAACCGACATCACAGAGCAGTGAACACACAGGAGCTCATGCAAACACGCCGCCTGTGAGTTCAACTCCACGTCTCTGACACTAAGCAGCTCTACTGTGGACTTCAACGCCGCATCTGTGATTATTCTGGTCTGGACCCCCTTTGGACTGTGTCTTAACATGCTGGGAGTTCAAAGTGGTGCTCTGCTGCTTGGCTTGATGGTTTGGATGGGAATCCTATGGGGAGAGATCACAACCCAAGGTAATGTTCATTCACATGCCCTTGTGTCTTTGATGGACTGACACTGCTAAAGCCCTCCTGGAAACTTTAACACCACAATCACCTCACTTTTATTACAATTACGCACAGCCTGTTTAATAAAAGACTCGTTGCAGCACAAGTTTAGTCACCCTGATGCGACGTGTGGGGCTTGCGGACAAGATCATATGAGACAAACATGCCGGTTTTGATCAGTTTGGATCGTGCATGCGCTGCCAGAATTGTTTTCAAGACAAAAGTGGGGCAGAAACATTGAAGAAACATGCTTATGTGTGGATCTGCTGCATAATAACGCGCGTGGACAAAGAAACGCTGCGGGATTCCAAATGAATGACGTTTATAATGTAACACATGTATAGGTGTAATGCACAGACATCGCGCTTAACATTGTACATCACACTCAAGATTGTCAGAAGGACCCTTTAGACTTGCGCTTTAACTGCAATGAAATGAAAACGCATTGGTTTGTTGTTGGCTATTGTGTGCGTGTGCTTGTCCATTCATAATGCTTCATTTACAAGCTGTTGTGAGTTTGTGTGTTCAAGGTTGCGATAGAAATAAATGATTTCTTTTGTAAGCCATGTGTGCTTGCATCAGAAACGGGCAGTTTGATTTCAGTAAGTGTCACCTCCCCAAAACAGGAGCACCCACCCTCCCTGACCTGGTGTAATAAATGCAATGCTGTTGCATTATTCATGCAGATGCGTGAACAAAAAGTCAAATGACTGTGTTGGTTCATCCACCCGCGTTTTTCCTTCCCCGAGCAGCTATTTAATCACTTGCTGTGTAAATTTAGCTCAGTTCCAAGCGCGTGGGCAACTCATCTTTAATCGGGACATGCGCGAGTGCATGTGACTCCATAACACAGTTCTGTCCTCTAGTAAAAAAATATGTTTATTTTCCCTCAGTGATGTGCGGTGATCTTCAGAAATGAGAAGGAAAAGACCCCAGTCTGCGTTTGGATTATTTTAGTCTAATGTAAATTCATGTTCCAGCTCTTGCAGCTTTGACGTTTCCACTGTTTCCAGGTTGAATGAACAGCGTTTCTCTTACAAACACACACACACAAAACCCTACTAGATAGCCTTTATTATTAAGCATATTTGTTTTTATATAAACATAACAAGTAATGTATATGCGTGTTAAACATGTTTGCATTGCTTCAACAATATTACTACAATACGTTAACAAATATTTTATACTTTGTAAACTGTTGTTTGTGTTTTATTATATTAGTCGTAATTTGATCTATTAGGCCTCATCAAATCTATCCACGGTCGAGCGTGTGTTACTGTAGTAGCAGACATTTTGATTCAGATTTTACTGTGATATTCGAGTCTATTTTGTGATTAGTTCGCATTCACGCGCACCTGTAGTGAACGTCGTGGGCGGGCTTTATTTCGTTGACAACGTGATCAGCCAATAGCAGCGAAGCGGAGACAATCTCACGCGCAAGTGCGTTTAGCGTTGCATCATGTTTAACGGTCTGAATTAAAACAGGCTAAAGAAATCAGACGCAGTCTTCTTCTGAAGCTGTATCTTTTGGATCGAGTTACTTAAGAAAAACGTGTCATGTTTTGTAATATTCGATTTTTAGTTTATTTTTGACTTGTCAAGGAGGGCATACTAGCAACCAATTACGACTGTATCACTGTGAGTGGCTGTTTACCGAAATACACTCACCTAAAGGATTATTAGGAACACCATACTAATACTGTGTTTGACCCCCTTTCGCCTTCAGAACTGCCTTAATTCTACGTGGCATTGATTCAACAAGGTGCTGAAAGCATTCTTTAGAAATGTTGGCCCATATTGATAGGATAGCATCTTGCAGTTTATGGAGATTTGTGGGATGCACATCCAGGGCACGAAGCTCCCATTCCACCGCATCCCAAAGATGCTCTATTGGGTTGAGATCTGGTGACTGTGGGGGCCATTTTAGTACAGTGAACTCATTGTCATGTTCAAGAAACCAATTTAAAATGATTCGAGCTTTGTGACATGGTGCATTATCCTGCTGGAAGTAGCCATCAGAGGATGGCTACATGGTGGTCATAAAGGGATGGACATGGTCAGAAACAATGCTCAGGTAGGCCGTGGCATTTAAACGATGCCCAATTGGCACTACGGGACCTAAAGTGTGCCAAGAAAACATCCCCCACACCATTACACCACCACCACCAGCCTGCACAGTGGTAACAAGGCATGATGGATCCATGTTCTCATTCTGTTTACGCCAAATTCTGACTCTACCATCTGAATGTCTCAACAGAAATCGAGACTCATCAGACCAGGCAACATTTTTCCAGTCTTCAACTGTCCAATTTTGCTGAGCTCGTGCAAATTGTAGCCTCTTTTTCCTATTTGTAGTGGAGATGAGTGGTACCCGGTGGGGTCTTCTGCTGTTGTAGCCCATCCGCCTCAAGGTTGTGCGTGTTGTGGCTTCACAAATGCTTTGCTGCATACCTCGGTTGTAACGAGTGGTTATTTCAGTCAAAGTTGCTCTTCTATCAGCTTGAATCAGTCGGCCCATTCTCCTCTGACCTCTAGCATCAACAAGGCATTTTCGCCCACAGGACTGCCGCATACTGGATGTTTTTCCCTTTTCACACCATTCTTTGTAAACTCTAGAAATGGTTGTGCGTGAAAATCCCAGTAACTGAGCAGATTGTGAAATACTCAGACCGGCCTGTCTGGCACCAACAACCATGCCACGCTCAAAATTGCTTAAATCACCTTTCTTTCCCATTCTGACATTCAGTTTAGAGTTCAGGAGATTGTCTTGACCAGGACCACACCCCTAAATGCATTGAAGCAACTGCCATGTGATTGGTTGATTAGATAATTGCATTAATGAGAAATTGAACAGGTGTTCCTAATAATCCTTTAGGTGAGTGTATATGTTCAAGTCATGTCGAAAAGATCGTATTTACGAGTTGAACGCATATGAACGTTACCACAAAGTCGTAAATACGAGTGGGAAACTCGGGATTTTCTTTAAGCCCCAATCTTTACAAGCCTTCACGTGCTATCGGAAATGTCCTACTTCCCACTTCAGAAGTCGTGATTACGAGCTTGTTGCATTCAAGTGCTTTGTCGGAATGAACAGGAATCATGGAGGACACTATGTTTATTCTTGCCTATTTATTGGGAAAATCTTATTAAAACTAAAATTATATGTAGGCTAGTGTCACATGCACTGACAACTATAAACATTTACGATGCCAGATTCTGTAATTTCGGTCAAATGCAGGCAATTTTCGCAGTGTATAAAACATACAATAGCCTACGCTTTAAATTATTACTCGTGCATGTAAATATACACTACATTAACGACAAGACTAGACGATCTATCTGTTTTGGGGTAAAAACTAATAAATCATATAAGTTACCTGTCGCAGCAGTGGTTCTCCCCGCCACCATGTTTAAATTTTATGGCACGCCCATCTCGGGAATTTGGGTATCAAAATTATTTCTGAACTTCCCATCAGAGGGCATTCAAGTGCTATTTTTACCTCGGAAACTCGTATTTACGATAATCCCGATAGCACGTGAAGGCAGCATAAGAAATGTGGTGGAAAAACGTCAGGCCTATGCCTTCACGTGCTATCAGAATCGAGTTTCAGGTAAAAAAAAAAAATTTGCGCATTAACGCCCTCTGATGTCGTGTTTACGACTGGGAAGTTCTGAAATAATTTTAATACCCAAATTCTCGAGATGGGCGTGCCATAAACTTTAAACATGGTTGCGGGCAGAACCACTGCTGTGACAGGTATGATTTATTAGTTTTTCCCCCCAAAACAGCTATATCGTCTTGACATGACAAGACATTAATGTAGGCCTAGTGCATATATGAGCAATATGCATAGCAAAAATATGGTTGTCAGTGCATGTGCCTCTACATACAATTTTCGTTTTAATAAGATTTTCAAAATAAATAGGCGAGAATAAACATGGTGTCCTCAATGATTCCTGTTCATTCCGACAACAAAACACTTGAATGCAACAAGATCGTAATCACGACTTCTGAATTATGACATTTCCGATAGCACGTGAAGGCAGCATTAGCAGACATTGTCAGGCTTTTTTATTTACAACAAAATAAGCTAATTACCTGCACAACATATTATAGCTTTGTAATATAACAATATAATATCTAACGATAAAGTTTACAGTGGCTTCAAGTGTGGTTCTATGCAGGTAGTTTACATCCCTTAATGTATCATGCGAAAGATGGCAGGTTGACCAGCTTTACATGACCATTACAAGAGCTGAAATATTGGATAGGCTAATTTTGCACAGTGATGAATGGTAAGTGTTATGTTAATAGATTTAATAGTCTTAGTGTTAAGTTTTTTCAGTGCCTTACCCCACAGACTTTCATTGTGATGTTGTGTTCGATTCAATTCTGAATGTGAAATATTTCTATTTCAACCATCCAGTATTCGGTCTGTTCAGAATATGATGTATAAATACATAAAATGGCAATGCTAGCATTTGTTTTGCAAGCGTAGAGTTGTTTAAATTCTAGATATCCACATTCAAATTCATGTTGAGTTAAATTGAACACAGCATGAGAGAATTCAAAAGTAGGCTATTGTCTAGAAATCGTCAGCATCTGTGTTAATTACTTATTATGGAACTTAAATTTGTACTGAACCCAGCACATTCCTTTGACTAGAAGGGTTAGATTACAAAAGTTATCATATCCCTCGTGTTTACTCTGGATCAGGTCCCATAATAATAGAGCTCTCATTGTTTTGGCACAGTGTACTGTTGAAGGGAAGGAGATTTACACTCTAGGTGTCTTTATTTAATGCTGGGTGATATAATAGTTGGAGCTCTTCCATGCTATGAAACACATGAAATATCTATTCTTTTACCACTGACTCAAATACCTCAAATTAATCAAAATAATTTTATTTTAAAGAAATAATTCTTTACTCTTTACTCTCCATGGTGTTCTTTCACACTTATAAGAATTGTTGTGGTTGCTCTCTTCCATGCAATTACAATGAACAGGGAGCTTTGATGCTTCAAAAGCAACATAAAAGTAGTCCATGTGCTCTGCTTCATCAGAAGAAAGAAAGTCATACAAAGTCATTTTTGAGTGAATAATTCCTTTAACTGCAATGCTTGCTACCCCCTAACCGATTTGTGAACAACCACAGAACTATTATCGCCTGTGAAGTTTAAGCAAATTCACAATAGCTCTCCCAAAAGTCAGATCGACTATTCCGGCGGTGCTGTCAGTGTTATTTTCACAGGGCCAGGACTCTCTTGGTGACAGACTGTCTGTTCTGCACCTTCTGAAACTCACTCATCTGGAATTTGTCCTTCTCTTCCCATCACATCACTTTCAGTCTTTCTCCGCAGCTCTCCCTAGTTTCTGATTCACAAAGCCAAATCAGAATAGAAAGGGCAAGAATGTCCTGCAGGAAATGTCTGATAGGAACTAAAACAAGTGTGTGAGATGTTCTCCCAGAGGACTACAGGCTCAAATTTGTCTGTGGCAGTGTCCTGTGCTGTGTATTTATGGAGTGGGAAACCTGAGCACTGGGTCATTTTACAAAACAGCTGCCGTTTGACTCATTAACATGGAAATAATCCCCCAATTTCACAGGCAAGGCTTAAGCCTAGTCCCAGACTAAAATGCATGTTTGAGCTGTCTTTACTGAAAGCAACTTGCTCTGGCATATCTTGAAATATGTCACTGCCATTGTTTTGTCTCAAGATGCACACCAGTAATGTTTTTTTCGGTAACGCTTTAGATTACAGCCAGGAAAGTACTGCGTAAGTAAAGCGAATTTACAGCGTAACTTTTCTGTAACTATAAAGTAAGTATGTGTAGGTATAAGGGAACAATATGTAATATTTGGGGAATAAAGGGGTAACTGTCAGGAAAATTAACAAATCATACTGTAAGTATTTTTTAATTAAGGTGTAATTATCCATGTAGTTACAGGGTAAGTATAAATCTGCGGGCTGTAAATGAAAGTGGTGCTTGTTACCCTCTTGTTTCATGTAGTTACAGGGTAAGTATGAATCTACGGGCTGTAAATTAAAGTGGTGTTTGTTTCCCGTAGATTTACACTTACCCTGTAACTACATGAAACAAGAATGGGAACATTTGTAATTTAATGTGTATTATAAATATATTTAAATAATAATAATAAAAATATGAAATCATGTTAAATACATTTTATTACTTTTTAAATGTATAAAATTATGGTTATAAAATTATTTAAACAAATATATATATATTTTTAATTCCCCTTTTGAAATGCAAAAAGCACCCGTTTCATAGAATGACTCATTTGATTGCACCTGTGTGGGTTTGTAGATTCAGGAAATGTTGGGCTTCTGTCTGGTTCTGAATCCATTTTCAGGTGTTTGTTTTGCTAATATTGTCTTGCCCTGATCTGATATGAAAACAAACATTGATCTCCGTTTGCATGTTCGCTTGCATGTTCGCTAAGTTAATATCTCAAGCGTAATTTGTGGATTATGGTATTATTTCAGTTAAGCATGTGGTGCGTTAAAAATAGCAATAAGCTCTTAAGGTTTCTGTCTACATCAGGATAAGGTGTTTTACGCAAGATCACTGGCATTTTATAAGCTATCCTGTAGCGTTATAGCTCCTGTAAGCGTACAGTGGATCTTGGAAAGTGCTTTCCGCTGTAGTTTTCTCTGAACGAGAGGTTTGCATCTGATGCCCTGGAGGTTTGCTGACGGGAGGGTAACTGACAGCTTCTCTTCAGCGCCTGGAGCCCGACTCGGCATGCAGCTCCTCCTTGTTCACATAGAGGATTCTCTAGTCACTGGGATTTGGTGAGACTTTCTCAAGTTTTCTCTGAGCAGTGGTGTCCTACATCGCTAAACAGACGAGATGTGTTGCTTTGAGGAGGTAGAAGAGATGTGGATAATATAAAGATTATAAGTATAAGATTTTTTAGGAGATTACAAAGGGGCACTTAGGCCGTGTCCGAATCCACTTATGATAGTTTAATTACGGGGAAAAAAACTGTCTGCGCGCCAGGCACATGGTCCAAAAGGGTTGTACCTTAGTCTCTTAATGGGCCTGTTTACACCTGGTCACTTCATGTGTTTTCTCTGATCGGATAGCTATCCGATCGTTAAAAGACCAGGTGTAAATGCCCTCCGAAACGAATTCGAGATGGATTTAAATCCGATCACTCCACTTCAGGAGGTGGTCTGGGCCGCGATTCCAGATGAAACTGAACAGGTCTAAATTCATCTGGTTGTTGAAACCGCGTATGTAAATTTTACTCCTCCCAACAATGCTAAAAAATAAACGTCTGAGAGCGTGTTATAGGCTATATGTCATGTTATATTCAGATATGACGGGGCTACTGCAGCACGCATAGCCGCAGACGAGCAGCTGAGTATCTCTTCATCAAGCCAACGCACAAACTACCTCTAATTAAACCGAAAATAATTTGCAGATGCTCAACACACAATCATTTGTATTAAAAGTAAAGAAACAATGATCTTACCAGTGCTGTTGCCGTGCTGTCTCCTATCGCGGCCTTTGATCTTGAAATTAGCTGATGATTAATAAAATGCAGCTCATATCTGATGTTTTCGGTGACGTGAATTCCACTAAATCTGCATATAAACTGGGAATTGGAGATCGTATTTATATCTGTTTTATGGGGTTAGTGTAGCCTAAATGAAATCATTTTGATAAATCAGATAGCTATCTGATCTGTAAAAAACGCATGAAGTGACCAGGTGTAAACAGGCCCAATGAGTCATGGGTGTGTTTTGGGCGTAACGGGCAATAAACCAATCAGAGTTTTATCTCCCATTCCCTTTAAAAGCCAGTTGTGCTTGCACCATGGCAGATTCGCTATTTACATGGCAGAATATAGACACCCTTAACCCTAACGATTCAGTTTAAATACATGTGTATATTGCCACGATTGGTTAAATAAGTAGCTAATTTCATTTGTCATTACTGCAAATAGGTAGCCTGGATGCCAGCCGAACTTAGCCCCGCCCACAACATTTGAGGTCGGGAAGTTTGGTCTGGACTTGATCCGTTGTGGAGTAATTATGCCCGAACAGGAGCTGTTCGGACCAATCAAATTGTCAGGGCGGGCTTTATACAGTGATTGACAGATGATCAACAGTAACGTGATCAGCCACGTCATCAAAGAGCACTTGGGTTGAATTCGTTCTAATCCTAAACGGAGAACTTGTGCGTATATGCATTCACCTTTACTATTTCTCTCAAAAGTGATGATCGTGTTGGTAAGTACTCCGTGTATCCTTAAATTATTTTTACAACACAGGCAAAGATCATTTACACTCATCTTCTTCTACTTCTTCCAGTGTGCGTGCAGTTGAGTTCGGTTGACAACTATGAGTTAGTGATGTGTCGTTCATGAACGATTCGTTCTTTTTGAACTAATCTTAAATATGACTCGGGAACAACGATTAGATGTGAGTTGGTGAACGAATGACTCGAACCTGAAGACTATAGAGGTGAACTAATCTTTCCAGGGAACAGACGTGATTAAATGTGAAGTGACAAAAGAAAGAACGACTCGGATTCGGAGGTGAGGTTAACTAACAGACTGCATAGCCTGAAGACCCAGCTAAGCAATTAATGAATCATTTCTTTCTTAAAGTTTGGCCTTGGCTGCATTAGCTTATAATAAATTTTTTATTCCAAATGTGATCAACGTACTAGATGTGTTGAGGAATTTAACACGTGACATTATATTTTGCTAAAATGAACGAAATGACTTGAAAAAAGATTTGTTCATTTTTCTGAACAAGATTCAAAGATCCGAGACCGTAAAATAATCGGAATTTCCCACTACTACTGTGCGTCGCTCAACATACGTCACTGACTCCGTTGCTCTGATTAGTTGTAGGTCTATCCAATTGAGCGCAGAGGCATTTTCTTTCCTGGTTCGGTTGAAACACACCTCATAATCACAGCCCAATGGAGCAGTATCAGACTCATATTCTGACTAGGACACTTGGGGACACTAAATTTTCAAATAAATATCCAAATAAATGTAATGACCTAACTAAATTAACTATATCAACTACATTACTTGAATATATATGATAATTGAAATGAGCTAGATGACATCACCGTTTTCTCCAGAGCGGCTGTACAGCCGAATCAAATTCGGTTGCATTATTTTCCTGTTTAACACTGTGAAGCTGCTTTGAAACAATCTGCATTGTAAAAAGCGCTATATAAATAAAGTTGACTTGACTAGAATTGAATATGACGACGTCAGGCTAGCAAATAGGTAATTCTGATACATGCAATGACTATCCATTTTTATCTTTATGTACACAATAATAATATTTTACATTGTAATCCTTATTTTTAATATTTGGCATGTTTGTGTGCTGCTGCGCATCCCTGTGTGTGTAATAAGCAGAGTGTACGAGCGTTGTGCACCCGCCTATAGGCGCACATTACTAACGCGCCCTTTAAATAACACAAAAAATACTGTCATTGACTTCAGTTCCTCAAAATAGCAACGCACCAACAATGCGTCTGAACACACATCGTTTTCAGACCAGCAGGCCCATGGGCGAACAGATGGAGGCGTGAGTGCATAACGTAGCGCTGGACGTGAAAATGATAATTGCGTCGCGCCTGCCGTCACATTGCGCTGGGTGTATGATAGGGCCCAATGACTCGTAAATAATTCACTTGTTTCATTACTAGATGAAGCGCTGTTAGATCAGCGTTTTTGAACCAATATATTGAATGAATGATTCATTGACAAATAATGTTTTTAACAGTCACTTTTTGAAGCAGCAAGTTACTTTTTAAAAGGGGATCTGCAATATTTTGATCACTATACCGTAGGCATCAGTGTTTATATCCAAACTATAAACCTATATACTTATGTGATTATTTGAAACAGAAATAACAGTACTGTGTGGTTGAAAAGACTGCTTGTGAAGCAATTTCATACATGATAACTACTCTGGTTCAGTGGCTGGCAGCCCGAACACAAACCGAATAGTTGTCATTTAGGAATAAGATCACATGGGTGTTTGAATCGAAATCGGGATCTTTTAACAGTAAACTGTGCAGCTCTAGTATATACCTGCATGTATTGTATATAGAGTATTTTCTTTTGTTTAAACTCAGTCATACAATTCACATTTCACAACCAGTTACAATTCCCTCTTGACCTCAGCTGTGATATTATATGTTAGCTGCCAGAAACAGTGATACATTTGTAATTTATTTTGCACAGGCAAATGCTTCTCTAGGTCTTGTTTCAGGTTCAATCCCCCTGGAGCAATCTGTGTTTTGCTGAAGGGCAAAATATGGATGTTTTTCTTCTTTAACCCATCAACCTGTTGGTTAACAGCCGATTTCATTTGAACCATTACACTCGCTTACCAGGTAGGCAGTGTGTAAAAGAGGCAGAGCCTGTCAAATGAAAAAAGACTTGATGTGAAATTAAGGCCCTCTTTAATGTTTCCCGATGAAAACGTGAGGAAACAGTTTAGTGTAAACATCCTGACACAAGAGTTTCACAGCAGAGCATCTGTTGCCTCGGAGTGTTAATGAAATTATCAGGCAGTGTTAATCAGCCCTGACTGATCGTATTGGTCGGGTGAATCTGACAAAACTAATGAATGGCCCAAAGGATTAGTTCATCTTGACCATGAAAAGAGAATAGTGCATGTTTTGTGTTTAGTTGCACTGGATCAATTTATGAATTGCATCATTAAATGCACTAAAATGTTTACTTTGATAGTGGGCAAACTTTACAATAAGGTCCAATAGTTAACATTAGTTAATGCATTAACTACAATACATTTGTTACAGTATTTATTAATCTTTAAGTTAACATTATAGTTCATGTTAGCTGTAGTCCCCCTGAAATCAAAATTGAAGATTTTTTGGCTTTTAGCATGAATATGTTAGCCTTACTGTTATCTATAAGCTAGTGTGCTCCAAAACAATGACACAATTCACATTTAGAAAATATAAGTGTTCAAAACTTAGTCTCTCACTTCCGCCAAAATGGATCAATGATTTTGATGACATCACGCTGCACTTCAGTTTCTCATCAGATTTTCTATCAAATGCTCTGAAGCGTCCCACCCCCTAAATAGATGCTGAACTCGGTCACTTGTTCACTTGTTCACACAATTACTATTTTCTACATGGTGAATGGCACATAGTGCACTATATAATATGCTTTCACTTGAGGCGAATGAAATCTGGTTTGACGTTAGTTTCACGTGCACTGCCGCAGCTCCGGTCCAGAGACACGATAGCACAGAGCGGATCGTATGAGTGAGTCGGCGCAGACCACAAAACTTATCAGACTCATTTGAATTCTTTACAGAATGCTATATTTCAAAGTGAAATGGAGGAGATTATGATGAGAAACAGTTAGAGATTAGGAGGAAACTGCGGCTCTACTGAGGTGAAAGGCTCTAGTCAAGCTGTGATATAAACAAAATGACTGTTTTAAAAAATCGGAGGAGCTGTTCGATACGTCTTCCTGTTTCAGTGGAAATGATGTCAACACATTGAATAATGCTGCGCGTTTCAAAGCACTTCAGTGGGCCTTTAAATAATATAAACAGATGGAACTTTTAATTTTAAGAAATGTTGAAATTGAAATAACTGCTTGATAACTGCTTTAGAAGTATTTTTCATTGTTAGTTCATGTTAACTAATAACTAATGCTAACAAATGGAACTGAAGTGTTACTGACAAGAGTGTGAGTGCATGACTATGATTAGTTAAAGTCAACATGGAATAGAAATCAACCTATCGACTTTTCAACCTATCAACCTATCGATGATTCTGGTATTATTTAATGCAAAAGAAAATTGTTTGTCTCAGAAATGAATTGCATTGGGTTGCAACCACCATTTTGTGGGTTTTGGGTTGTGACCACCATGTTTCTCCCACATGTTGAGCCATGGTGCTCAAATGGGAAATGTGAGTTTGAATCTTCTTTGTTTTGTTTCCCCTGATTACATGTTCTCTCTACTGTTCTTGTGTAAAGAAAAGGCCATAAACTCACATTTACTGTAATGGAATTGGAATATGTGTAGGACCTTTAAGGGCCAGATGTACTGACAGCTTGCGCCAGTGCAAACCCTCTTTTGGCGTTAAAAAACTACTGTCAGGATTTACTAAAGACACACAGTGATAAAATAGCGCTGAAAAGGCATAGGTACAGTTATTTTTGTGGCTGAAATATTGCATATGCACTTGTAGGATTTTATCTTTCAGGCGCAAAATTTATGGGAGGAGAGTATTTAAATGAATCACGCATGGTGATTTACTAAGGTTTGCGCTCGTCAATTTACTGGTATTTGTGCCATTATTTACCGCCCCAAAAAAGCACGTCTTAAATCTGTGTTCATTAATTTGTGCGTCGTCAGTAGATTACTCGCAGAACTCTCCACTCCCATTGGCACATTTATGGAATTGTGCTCGCTTGCTAATTTGCCCTGTTTAGTAAATCTGGCCCTATGACTCTAGAACAAGGCTCCTCAAACATCTAAATGTTTACTGTTGCCAACAGACACCTTGATTTAAAAAGAGAGATAAAGTTGAGGAATAGCTCATAATCGCTCCTAACACGACTACATCTCTAATGATGCATGTGAATGAGCGATTCAGAACGTCAGCGCTGAACTTTGAAGACGCTCCATGATGAATCTGAGCCACTGAATATGACGGTGTCACTTCAGCCAGATGGAACGGTTCGTGCAAAGCATGCGCCATCTGTCAGGCGCATGACACCTCAATTTCCGTGGAGCATTTTACATGCTTAATATTTCAGCATCCCTTTGCTTCAAAGCAGTGGCTGACAGGTCGCATGTTCTGAAACATCCCAACCTGTTTCTCTGATTTGAGAGCTGCCTTCACCTGAGCACGGGCGCATTTAGCGCGTCGAGACGAGGTGAGAAATGCAGTCAAAGCATTGCCGTCAGCTCCCCTGTCTCCACAGTGACATTTGAGAGCGAGTGTTTGCCTTAACGTTTTAGCTCGATGTTTTACACACCTTCGGCTGTCGGGTTTGTTCCATCCTGTGCTTGCGAGCGCTGTCAGCCGCTAATGCAGACGGACAGTCTCAGCAGGTGGAGAGAGTCGATTTAGTGCCAAAACTTCATTTTACAGCTATTATGGAAATGACTTTTTCGGGGCATGAAGCTTTAGAAAGAGCCTCTGAATTAATGTAATTTCAAACGTTTAGATCTGAATCATTTCTGAATGTGATAGTATCGTGCCTGCTGCTTTTGTAAATGGGAATTAATGTCTTGAAATGTGACTGAAGGTCTTTAATGCCCTTAAAACATAATGTACCATCATACTTTTGATATATACCAGTATACAGAATGCTTACTTATTATTAATGTAGCATAGCACCCTAGTGCATGTCAAAATAACAGGGTAATGCCATGGAACCCCGTATTTTAGACATTATTGTAAGTACTGTGTAAATATGCACCAACAATACCATAGTAATTTACCATCTGATACCCTCACTTTTGTAAGGTACATAACAAAAAAAAAAACATATAGTATTTATTACATCCTGCGTTGTGTGTAATGCATTACTAATTATTTTATTACTGTAATTTAATTATACACTCACCTAAAGGATTATTAGGAACACCTGTTCAATTTCTCATTAATGCAATTATCTAATCAACCAATCACATGGCAGTTGCTTCAATGCATTTAGGGGTGTGGTCCTGGTCAAGGCAATCTCCTGAACTCCAAACTGAATGTCAGAATGGGAAAGAAAGGTGATTTAAGCAATTTTGAGCGTGGCATGGTTGTTGGTGCCAGACGGGCCGGTCTGAGTATTTCACAATCTGCTCAGTTACTGGGATTTTCACGCACAACCATTTCTAGAGTTTACAAAGAATGGTGTGAAAAGGGAAAAACATCCAGTATGCGGCAGTCCTGTGGGCGAAAATGCCTTGTTGATGCTAGAGGTCAGAGGAGAATGGGCCGACTGATTCAAGCTGATAGAAGAGCAACTTTGACTGAAATAACCACTCGTTACAACCGAGGTATGCAGCAAAGCATTTGTGAAGCCACAACACGCACAACCTTGAGGCGGATGGGCTACAACAGCAGAAGACCCCACCGGGTACCACTCATCTCCACTACAAATAGGAAAAAGAGGGTACAATTTGCACAAGCTCACCAAAATTGGACAGTTGAAGACTGGAAAAATGTTGCCTGGTCTGATGAGTCTCGATTTCTGTTGAGACATTCAGATGGTAGAGTCAGAATTTGGCGTAAACAGAATGAGAACATGGATCCATCATGCCTTGTTACCACTGTGCAGGCTGGTGGTGGTGGTGTAATGGTGTGGGGGATGTTTTCTTGGCACACTTTAGGCCTCTTAGTGCCAATTGGGCATCGTTTAAATGCCACGGCCTACCTGAGCATTGTTTCTGACCATGTCCATCCCTTTATGACCACCATGTACCCATCCTCTGATAGCTACTTCCAGCAGGATAATGCACCATGTCACAAAGCTCCAATCATTTCAAATTGGTTTCTTGAACATGACAATGAGTTCACTGTACTAAAATGGCCCCCACAGTCACCAGATCTCAACCCAATAGAGCATCTTTGGGATGTGGTGGAACGGGAGCTTCGTGCCCTGGATGTGCATCCCACAAATCTCCATCAACTGCAAGATGCTATCCTATCCTATATGGGCCAACATTTCTAAAGAATGCTTTCAGCACCTTGTTGAATCAATGCCACGTAGAATTAAGGCAGTTCTGAAGGCGAAAGGGGCTCAAACACAGTATTAGTATGGTGTTCCTAATAATCCTTAAGGTGAGTGTATATCCCTTAAAAAAAGTAAAGGAGTATTCTTAATTTTTCTGTAATTTAAGTAGTTACTTCTGATTTAATTGCATTAAATACTGTATATTCTAGAACAATTATGTAACCAATATTGGACTTACGGCTTGTCTGTCATCAAAGACAACAGACAAGATTTAACATTTAACGTCTAATGTTAAAATGTATGTTTTTAATATAACTAATGTAAATACTTTGGTCAGTTCAAGAATAATTTATGCAATTATTTTTCCAAAAGAATTAAAAGAGCAGTTTCATGTCTATTCTTGGGATTTAGGAAGTAATTATTAAAAAGTAATGGCAATTTTTTTGTAGAGAAAGAAATTAGCACAGTAATCTAATTGAACAGTCGAAGATGTAATTAGTAGGTAATTAATTACTTTTTTAGAGTAACTTACCCAACACTGGTTACATCATCAAAAAATGTATTATGAGGGTAAATATTCATAAAAGTATGCTATTACCATGTTATATCATTAAAAACATGGTATTATGATAGTAAATATTCATGGTATTACCATTTTCCCTTAAAAAAGTGATGTATCAGTTGAAAATACCATGGTATTTACATGTTACTGTAAGTTATTAACAAGAATACCATGGTACTTTAATGTCCAAAAATTGTGTATCTAGTGCTACACTTACAAAAAAAATAAGTACCATGGTACTTCCCTGGTATTTTAGACATGTAAAATGGCACTGCCATGATATTTTGGAAGTTTCATGGAATTCTTGGAAGTCATGGTACAGTGCCATCTGACATCATCACTGTACCGTTCCCACCACTGAACATTTTGTAAGGTACATAACCAAAAAACATGATATTACCATGTTACCTCATCAAAAACATTGTATTACCTTAAATATTCATAAAACAATAGTTTTTACAATTTTCCTTTTAAAAAAGTGATTTTACCATGTTATTGAAAATCATGTAGGCTACTATAGTATTTATTTACATGGTACTGCAAGATACTTCTAAGAATATCACGGTATTGTCATGTCCAAAAAATGTTATTACCTTGTACCAAACTTAGATACTTTAGATATGTAACATTTTACTGCCATCGTGTTTTGGTACAAGGTAATACAATTTATTTTATTACAAGTCATGGTAATTGTTTGTATTACAAGTCATGGTAAATGTTTCAAAGTACTATAGTATTAATGTCTGATACCATGGTACCGCCACTGTACTTTTTGTAAGGTACATAACCATAACAACATTACCATGTTACCTCAACAAGAAACATGGTATTACCTTATATATTCATAAAACAATTTTCTTTACAATTTTCCCTTTTTCCATGGTACTGCCATAGTACTTTTTTGTAAAGTACATAACCTACAAATCATGGTATTACATTGGTATCATATCAAAAGCATTGCATGGTAAATATTTATAAAACCATGGTATTACCATTTTCCTTACAAAAGTGATGGTGTCAAAGTATTTCAAAGAATACAGTGGTATTACCATGATAAAAGCATGAGATGTTAGTTAAATATGGGTGGCCGGGTGTTTTCTGTCTGTGCAGTCTCGGCTGTGGTCGGATCCAGGTCTTTTGAGTGTGTGAATGAGCGATCGGTTGGAGGGTTCTTGGCAGGCCTGCACACTTTAGTGCTTCTCTGTGGGCAACAGTCATTGAAACACCACTCACACTCCTGACTGCCTCCCGTTCATGCATGGAGCACAAGATGGGGGAGTCAAGGCATGGAGAAGAGGGAGAAAAAAAGAGAAAAACACCCTTTTTCATTTACCCCTTCTTTCCATCTTGCATCCATCAAACTTGCTTATGAAACCTCCTCACTGTCATGAGACTGTAAGATCTGTGTTTTGATGACAGACAAGCGCTTTGATTTTTAGATGTACGACGGGTTTCCTCTGGGTAGCATAAATGAATCAATAACTAAATGCAACCGCATTAATTGTAAATGGAGAATGCTTTTAAGATGGGTTGTCATGGCAATATGAATATCAACACAGGGATTCTTTGGAAAAACAAGAGTGGAATTCAGTTCAGTTCCATTCTGTTGTATTACTTAGTGGATTAATTAGTGGAACACTTTTTCTATTCAAATTGTTCCAAAGTAGCTTTACAAAGAAAAGTACATGGTGAACATGCCAAATGCGACATTGGCATGAAAAGATATTTAGGTAAGATGAGGAAGAAATCTCAAAATATCTTTTGGAATGGCAAACTAACTACCTTTTATGAAAGTAAGTATGCATACTATTGCTGTGCACTGTTTACAGTATGTAATGTGAATTTATGTGAAACAAGAAACAAGTCTTATGCTCACCAAGGCTGGGTTGTTTCATTTAAAATACAGTAAAACAGTAATGTAATTTATTCCTGTGATCAAAGATGAATTTTCAGCATCATTACTCCAGTCTTCAGTGTCACATGATCCTTCAGAAATCATTCTAATATGATGATTTGCTGCTCAAGAAATATTAATTATCATTGTTGAAAGCAGTTGTGCTGCTTCATATTGTTGTGGAAACCATGTCTTTTTTTTTCAGGATTCTTTGATGAATAGAAAGTTCAAAAGAACAGCATTTATTTAAAAATAGAAGTCTTTTGTAATTATAAATGTCTTCACTGTCAATTTCTTCAGTATTCATTTATTTCGAAAAAATCATACTGACCCCAAACATTTGAACAGTTGTGTATATAATACATACTAAAGAAATGGTAGTAGTGTGCTATTTCATGAGGAATGTTTTTGTATGCTAATGCCCAGAGCAAGAGAAATGAAGTGGGATCGTTCTATCAGTCTTCTTGATCTTTTGGATCCCGGTGCACACTTTGTAAGTTAAATGAAGGCAGGAGAGGGAGAATGGAGAGGATGCGGCCCTTTGATGTATTGTCACCCTTTGTTCTCCAGAGAAGTGGTTAATCACGCTCTCGTCGTATCGTAGAAAGCGTTATTCGTTTCACCTTTGTGGAGCACACCGTTCCAAAAGAACATAAATGAAAGCGAAGCAAAGGTCAGAATGTTGAGGGAGGAGCGCCGAGATTAAAGGCAGAGGAAAAAAGGGAAGGATGGAGTGAGATACACATGGGAGAGGAGAGAGAGGAGTAGGACAGCTGCCTGTGCAGTAGACACACCTGTGCAGCTGTTTGGAGATGCTTGGATGACAAACGGCCAAATGCCATCTGCATCACTGTGCCAGTCGCCATCCTGGAGGGAATCCAACAGAATTGGCCCCAGATCATCCGAGAATGGATGAGATCCCTCTAAAGGCAGCAATGATCATGGAGACGATGCAACGGATGATGTTCTTTAAGGTGGTGGTGATTGTTAAATTAGTTTCTCCTGTCGTAGTTTATGCTGAAACAACTATAAGTACACTGGAGGAAGAAAACATGTCCTGGCAGTACCTTTTCTGTTACGGACGTTTTCTTTCAATGTTAAAACAGAACACAATGCAACGTGTAATTCAAAAAATGGGTAAAACACGTGAAAAAACCAATACAGAACATTCCTTCATATTAACACAGACATATTTGCACACACTTTTCTTAGTGAAAGCCATTAAACATTGTGGTAGATCGCAAAACATCAACATAAATTGGATTTAAGAATGATTTACATTTATTTGAGCCTATTTACTTTAATACAGTTTAAACTTGCTTTCTGTTCCCATTATAGTATGAAATCAGGTTGTGAGCCATTCAGAATTGATTTGAGAATGCCTTTTGAATTCCAATTCAGTTCCTGAAATTTATTTGTATTTGAATTGAGGTAGAAAACAGGATGGAGAATTGCAATTCCGTTTTATTTAATAAAACTAGTTTTTAGAAAAGCTAATTTCTTCATGACTCCTTTCAAAAAAGTTTCCTATCTATCTATCTCTGTCATTTTGTTTATCCATCTGTCTGTCATTTTATCTCTCTGTCTGTCTTTCAGTCATTCTTTATGTCTGTCTGTCTGTCATTCTATCTATCTATACACCTATATATCTGTCTGTCTGACTTCATTTCCAACTGTTCAATTTTGAATTTTGCTCAACACTAAAATAAAACATTCAGTTTTCCTGCTTCACATTATTTTGGTTTTACTCAGAAATTCATCACATTACAAGCGTAAAATGAGTTTAAGCAACTTAATATAAGCTTATTAAACACCTATATTTTACCATTTTGATGCTAAGTCTTTTACCCATCTTATTACAGACTCAAGCTGATTTGTGCTGAAAAGCTTTACATGCCGTGTGAATTTGCCATCTGTACTTGATCAGGATTGACAGCTCTTATTTTCCACATCGATGGACGACTGAGTCAATCTAGAGCTGTACAGTACATTCGCCACCAATTTGATCATACAGTCACCAGGCATTTGTCCAAGACTCTTGATGTAATTTGTACATATTTACAGACTCTCGGCAGATGATTAAGATGTTCGCGTGGTAGTTCGTTGGTTTAATATTGTGTCCGTGGTGTATTGGACAGCACCTCAGGCAGAGATGATGTGTCATGTGGCCCGTCCCAATGCGATCAATGACTGCTCCAGTTCAGCTTTAGATCTAGAGGGCTCGGCTGACCCATTGGGGGCATATAGCAACTGTCCCGAGACATCGACCCAATGTCTGTGCTGCTCTCATTAGCTTCCACTGGAAAAAAAAAAATAATTATTTCTGAATCCTGCTCTTCTCTGTCTCTATCTCTCTGGTGTGACTTCTTAGTAATAGCCACTGTAACTGCTATTGAGCTCAGGTCCGAGCGCCACAGCTAATGAGGCAGGTGTTCAAATTAGCGAGCCAGGCCAGCGATCCCTTGGGAAAATGGCTGCCGTCATATAGAGAATTTACATTAATTAATGTTGGAATGTGCGCTTGAGTCAATAGTTCAAATATAATTAATATGCAGTTCTTTCTAAGGTATTGTTTGGAAAAATATTGTGTTGGAGTGGTTTCCAAGTGGTTGCTGTAAGGTGTTCTAATTGGTTTTAACATGTTGCTATGTGGTTACTATGGTGTTCTGGGTGGTTGCTAGGGTGTCATTTGCTAACTCAAGTCAAAAGAGCCTGTTCCAACTCTCTATCATATATTTTTATCTCTAGATTTGACTTGGTCCCTCCTTAAATATACTGTACCATTCAAAAGTCAGCAAGAAGCAAAAAGAAATGAATAGTTTTATTTAGCAAGGACATTACAAAATCATCATATTAGATTGATTTCTGAAGGATCATGTGACTGAAGGCTGGAGTAATGGTGCTGAAAATTCAGCCTTTTTTAGGTGTGGGAGTGGCGGTGATGCTACACACAGCATTTGGGGGGTCACGCACGTCTGGGAGGTCCAACACATCTGGTGGACGGATAATGGCTTGGCAGCCTGGAGCTGTGTTTTTAATTGAAACACTGTGTTATACTACCGGTCACAAATGTACACCTCTTAGGAATATAATTCTTAAAATAAATTAGTAGTAGACCCTTTAAAAATATATGTACAAAATATGATAGTTCTATCTTTAATTAAGGAGTTTTACTTGCTTCTTTTTGTAGTCTGAGGAAGACCTCTTATAGATGTGCAAGTAGGAAGTAAACTGATCTGGTCATGTGACCTTTCAAACTAGTCACATGACATTGACACATTTTAATCAAGACGTCAAGAATTTCTTGCCCAAAGCTAACAACAACACTTTTAGAGCTTCCAGAAATAAGAAAAAAAAGATGCAAACGGGTTAATAAAGACTGTAAATTGTAAACTTATTTTTTTTACAGAATTTCGGATCAAATAAATACAGGATTGGTAAGCATAAGATACTTTCAAAAACATTTAAAAAATCTTACCAACCCCAAACTTTTGAAAGGTAGTGTAAATCTCTGGTATTTGTATTGTCTGTCAGGCAAAAAAACTGAAACATTTGCCTTAGCACCACTAATAAGCCATGATAGTTTCTATGCAGTTTTATCAGATATCATCTCTTTGCAAAGTGAACTGCATGCAATAACAAATACAGCACAAGCTGTGATATCTGATTCATGAACAAATTACTCTTATGATCAGATTCTTTTTAAGTGAGTCAGAAAAGTCAAATTCAGCCTAAATCCTGCTCATGTGTTTGCGTTGAATCCGACTCCGGAATCCGTTTTTCTAGGTTCTTTATTGGCATCTGTGGTTCCATGATAAACCTTTAATATCCATGGAACTTTTCCATTCCACAAAAGGTTCTTTATACTGTAGTGGATTTTTTTAAATGTTCTTTATACTAAGAAAAATGGTTAAAGGGTTAGTTCACCCAAAAATGAAGCTTTATATTGTGCAGCCCTAGTAACAGTCTTTTAGCAAATGTTGGCAGTTATTAAAATAGGTCTAAGACATCAGATATTCATGGTATGTGGTGATAGTGATCCCTGCGCTCCTGCAGAAGAACCACTGCTGTAGTGCAGACCTCATAGAATGCTCAGCTTGGCTCCAAGAACAACCATTGGAGCTATAAAGGTTGATGATTTTGAACACCGTCTGGTACACAGTGGTTGCCAACACTGTTGTGTTTACGTTACACACTTGTGTTTCTTTTCCCTGTGGTTTAATAATTCTCACGGACAGCTATTTAGCTAATTTTCCCCCCTAATGTGTGTAATGTTTTGTAGCATGTAGTCATAAGCAATGTAGCCTTCACACATGGTGCTTTTCCACAGCAACTGAATATGAACGGACGGGAATGTGCCTCAGGAATTTACGGTTACAGTAATTGTCTGTTTGACAGCTGTAAAGCGCGCAGAGAATGTCACCGGCGGTGGAAAGAGGAAGGGCATAAAAGCAGACAAATGTGGAGATTGAAAAGTCAAGGTTAGTTATATGTTTTTCTATTCAGCCATGCGTTCAAACCTTGACAAGCATGCAATTCTTCCCCGCATCCATACAGCCAATGGCGGTGGCCTTTATCTGCTCTGCCCAGAAACACACAGTCTTGCTTGGTCTCTCTCTCTCTCTCTCTCTCTCTCTCTCTCTCTCTCTCCCCCCTCCCACCGTCCTCTTTATCTCATGCAATCCCTCCTTTCACAACCACTCTGTTACTCTTTCTCTCTATGGTGGGATCATTGACACCTTTAATGAGTCAGCACACAGTCATGGCACTAAACAGTGATAATGGGATGCCGTGTAGAACGGGGGAGATGTGGAAGTGTGTGGGAAGCTCTGCTCAAATCCACGAGAGCGTGTTTATTGGTTCGGTCAAGTCATTTGTAGCTTATTTTAATGCCTTTTCTTGTACTATGACTGCCCACTTTCTTTCAGTGGTGTTGCTTCTGGAAATAGTTTTTCCTATTAATTTTCTCCTTCGGAATTTCAAATAAAGGGTTCTGAACCTTGAAGCGAACCAACTAACTCCCCGATGAATCGCAACATTACAAACTTTGACTTAAAGCATAAACGATTTAAATTGTGGCAGGCAATATATTCATTAATTTATATTCTAAAAATCAACTAATTTGCATTGAAAGAGGTGTGTTTTTGCTTAGAAAAGAAAGGTTTATTTTTAATACGCTTGGACTGCTGATGGTTATAGTAAAGCTAACTGAAATAACACATGATGGTACAAAAATATAAATTATATATATTTTAGTATATATAAGTACACACACACTATCCCATTCAAAAGTTTGGGGTCAGTAAGTTTGAAATATTATTGCAATTAAATATAACTAGTTTCTATTGTAATATATTGTAAAATGTAATTTATTCCTGTGATCAAAGAAGAATTTTTTAAATGCTGATTTGCTGCTCAAGAAACATTTCTGATTATTATTAATATTGAAAACAGTTGTGCTGCTTAATGTTTTTGTGTAAACAGTATTTTTTTTTTGGACTCTTTGATTAACAGAAGTACAAAAGAGCATTTATTTGAAATATAATATTTTGTAACATTATAAATGTCTTTACTGTCACTTTTGATCAATTTAATGCATCCTTGCTGAATTAAAGTATTGATTTCTTTTTTCTTTTTTAAAAAGACTTTTAAACAGTAGCATATTTTTAATAGCTTAATAGTTTGATAATTGTGTATATAGTGTGCATATAAGCATGTAATAAAAATTGAAAATAAATAATGATTACAGATATATTTTTGGTTTATAGCAAAATATTCAAATATATACACATGTAGTTTGAGAAGTAATTTCTATTGCTATATTTTTTGTTTCCATGGTAAAAGCAACTTGTTCTGTGATTTCTGCAAATAAACATGATTGGGGAAGAAAACTTGAATTGAATTCTCTTTGAATTGTGGCTTCTACAGAATCATAGACCATCGCTCATCCTCAGAACTCAAGGTAGGACTATGGGATTTAATACGTTATTGCTAAAAGCCAGTTTTTCCTCTAAAGAAAATGAATAGGATTTTTACTTCTGGAACTCTGTTGCTGCTCTCTATAGCTGCTGGCTTTTAGCAACATCCTGATAAAGACAACACTGTCTCATGGATGTAAATACACTGTGCTTTATCAACAGCAGAGAACACTTGGTAACTCTCTCCAGGTTGTTGCGGCAGCAGCGTCTAACTGAAAATCCTCCAACTGCTCTCTAGGCTGCAATTATGACAACTGAATGCCTCTATTTTGATTTTGGCATATTCGCTTCGAACCGCTTTTGGATTTGATCCAGACAGACAAAGAGAGGCGGGATAGTAACCATCAAGCGTTTGTACTCAGTTGACAGGATCTCAGGGTTCTTTCTGATCCAGATTGGTCAGGATCTTCCTCTTGTCAAGCCCTAGTGATGAAAAGACCATTGTGCCATGTGATTGGCCCTCTTTCACCTCTGTTTGAATGTCAAAGGATGCTGCTGAGAGGAATTATATTTCTTGATTTCAAGAGACGAAAGCCCTGGAATATGGCTTGTTACTGTGACAGAGAGCTTTAGCTAGAGTAACATGGGATGTTTTTAACCATACTGTCACTATAATACTACAACTACACTACAATACTGTCATATTTCATTAAACCCTTTTGGATTATTTATATTGATGCAGATACAGTATGTTACACAAGTTGTTGTGTATTCACTTTCTAACAATAGGAACTCTTTAAAAGAGTACAGTTGAGCTATGGCATATACACTTTGGTGTCTTTTTTGTAAATTATGTATCACATCTCATTACAAAAATGTATTGTGGTAAATGGTACTACCTAGATTACCATATTCATATACTATGGCGTTTTGATGGTACGAAAACTATGGTATTACCATGATTGTATGATGGTAGTACTTGTTGCAATTAGAAGCATCATTTTTGTTAACAGTTTTGTTAATGGAAACCAAAATCATCAACACACTGAGGGCTGGATTCAAAATCATACTTGAAATTAATGTAAAAAACATGCACCATGAGGAACCCAAGGCTCACTGCACCAGCATACGGTCTGACAATGCCCCACTAGAGGACGTCGGGCCCTCATGCCATCCTCATGAAGTCTGTTTCTGACAGTTTGGTCAGAAACATGCACACCAGTAGCCTGCTGGAGGTCATTTTGTAGGGCTCTGGCAGTGCTCCTCCTGTTCCTCCTCGCACAAAGGGGCAGTTACCAGTCATGCTGCTGAGTTGTTGCCCTTCTACGTCCCTGTCCAGCTCTCCTTGTGTAACGGCCTGTTTCCTGGTATCTCCTCCATGCTCTTGAAACTGTGCTGGGAGACACACCAAATCTCCTTGATTGGGTTGCAGGTAGGGCAGGACGATTAATCGAAAACAAAATCCAGAACCTCTAACCGATTTGTAATTTTTTTTCATTTCGGTTATTTTGATTTTTTTAATCCTGTCAATACTTTCCCCATAAAAACATACTAACGTGCGTGTAGTTACGTGACTCTGCCCCATCCAGTTAGTGGCATGGAAGCAACACGGAGGCGACCTTGAGTCAACACACACAGACAGCGCGCAAGCCTTGTCAGTAAACTATTAGGGCAAAAAACTAAAAAATAATCGTTCATTAATCGTAATAGAGGTAAAATGTTCAATTAATTGAGGATTTTGATTTTAGGTCATGTCGTCCAGCCCTAGTTGCAGGTTCTACCTAATGCTACAGACAGTGACAAGGACCCTAACAAAACACAAAACTAAAGACAAATCAGTCAGGAAGAATAAGGAGAGAACAATTGTCTATGGCCACCACCTGCTAAATCATTCCCTTTTTGGGGGTTGTCTTGCTGTTGCCTCTCTAGTGCACCTGTTGTCACTTTCATTTGCACCAAAGCAGGTGAAACTGATTCACAATCACTTATTTTTCCTAACTGGACAGATCGATATCCCTGAAGTTTAATTGGCTTGTATGGCTTGTTTCCACCGAGCGGTACGGTTCAGTACGGTATGCAATTTTTGCAGTTTCCAGTTGTGAATGGTACCCTAATTCTGAACCATACCGTACCACTTTTTTGGCACCCTTCCCTTGGGGTACCTAGCATAGTGGTCCGGTACTAAAGGGTGGAGCTAGGCTCACTGCAGGACGTTGATTGGTTGACAGAGAATCATCATCAAAAGAATTCAGCTGTGTTTTTCCTTGTAGCCTGCAGCCTTGGCTCAAACAAAGTGTGTCTTCTTCTTGTGACAACACCAACATGCCGAGAAGCAAGAACAAGATCTGCTGTATGTCGTCCATTGTTGTTTACTGTGTCGCTTGCTTCTTTGTGCGAGAATGACGTTGATCGCTACACCATGCCTATCATAAGGGTACTGTTGGTGGTGGAAACACAAGCCGGATCAGGGTTTACGGTCAAGAAATTTACTGTACTGAACCGTACCACAAACGAGCCATAAGTGTTCCCTTAATTTTTTTGAGCAGTTTATATACAGTGTATATACTAATAACCAACCCCCCCACCCGGGCCCTGGAGACCCCAGCTATGGCCATCTTTCTCCTGTTGTATTTCAGAGTCAGTAAAAAGGTCTCTTTAATATCCTAAGTTACTGAAACTGTGACATTAATTGTCTACCACCTGTACACTATGAGTGTCTAAAGGACTGTTCCACAGGTGCATGTGCAAAAATTGTTCATGGTTCATTTAACAAGCATGAAAAACATTGTTTAAACACTTTCTAATAAAGATCTGTAAAGCTTATTTGGGTTTTACAAAATTATCTTTAAAATACATTATCCTGAAAAAGGGACGTTTCTTTTTTTTGCTGAGTTGCTATTTACTCCTATTTGATTACCAGAGTAATATATTTACAATCCAAAATATATGCTACAAAAGCAGCAAAACCAGAAAAACAGCAGCTAGAAACTACCATTAGAAGCTCAGTCCAGTTTTAGACATTAATATTTCTTGCATGGTTGAGCTGCCACCGTTTTTTTCGCCCCTCCTGCGTTTTTCTCAGCGCTGGCCATTTATTGAATTGCATTTCTTCTGTTTCTGCCGTCACTGTCAGGAAAGCTGTCTGAGTCATAATCCGACAGAATATGCGGTGTGCGGGGGGACGGAAAGAAGCCGAGTCGAGGAAACAAGATAAAGAAAAGACAGAGGCAGCGTGAGAGAGAGAGACAGGGGGGGGGTTGGAGACAGCATGAGCGAGAGAGAGGCGGGGAGGTTTAAGTTGATGACAGCTAGAGAAGGATTAATTTCTCAATCAGCAGCAGTGTTGGACTCTGTGCTCTTAGTAATTACTGTGCTGTTGGGGCCCCTGTGTTTGGGGCTCATTATCTCATGTGAATGAATGCCGTTCATGGGGCCAGCTCAACCGCACTTACATCACTGCAAGGCGCATCGCTGGCTCGGTGTGGACGGGTGTTAATGTGTTTACTTGACGTGAGCAATTTCTAACCGGTGGAATAGTTCATTTGTCATTCAGAGTAGCGGGAAAAATAACACCCTCATTTCTGATTATTAAAGTTGGTGCGCATGCATTTTTCTTTTTTTTTGATGGTTGATGTTGATAAGAGAGCAGAGTGAGCCATGGGAATATATAATTCTGATATAAAAATTTACATTTTACTACAATTTATTACAATTACAATTTACAGTTTTTTATTTAAGTTTTTGTATTTATTCACAAACAAGTTTCTTGTGATTAAATCACATCCAAAATAAAAGTTTGTGTTTACATAATATGTGTGTACTGTGTATAATTATGTATATATATAAATACACACGCATGTACACTCACCTAAAGGATTATTAGGAACACCTGTTCAATTTCTCATTAATGCAATTATCTAATCAACCAATCACATGGCAGTTGCTTCAATGCATTTAGGGGTGTGGTCCTGGTCAAGACAATCTCCTGAACTCCAAACTGAATGTCAGAATGGGAAAGAAAGGTGATTTAAGCAATTTTGAGCGTGGCATGGTTGTTGGTGCCAGACGGGCCGGTCTGAGTATTTCACAATCTGCTTAGTTACTGGGATTTTCACGCAAAACCATTTCTAGAGTTTACAAAGAATGGTGTGAAAAGGGAAAAACATCCAGTATGCGGCAGTCCTGTGGGCGAAAATGCCTTGTTGATGCTAGAGGTCAGAGGAGAATGGGCCGACTGATTCAAGCTGATAGAAGAGCAACTTTGACTGACCACCCGAGGTATGCAGCAAAGCATTTGTGAAGCCACAACACGCACAACCTTGAGGCGGATGGCCTACAACAGCAGAAGACCCCACCGGGTACCACTCATCTCCACTACAAATAGGAAAAAGAGGCTACAGTTTGCACGAGCTCACCAAAATTGGACAGTTGAAGACTGGAAAAATGTTGCCTGGTCTGATGAGTCTCGATTTCTGTTAAGACATTCAGATGGTAGAGTCAGAATTTGGCGTAAACAGAATGAGAACATGGATCCATCATGCCTTGTTACCACTGTGCAGGCTGGTGGTGGTGGTGTAATGGTGTGGGGCATGTTTTCTTGGCACACTTTAGGCCCCTTAGTGCCAATTGGGCATCGTTTAAATGCCACGGCCTACCTGAGCATTGTTTCTGACCATATCCATCCCTTTATGACCACCATGTACCCATCCTCTGATGGCTACTTCCAGCAGGATAATGCACCATGTCACAAATCATTTCAAATTGGTTTCTTGAACATGACAATGAGTTCACTGTACTAAAATGGCCCCCACAGTCACCAGATCTCAACCCAATAGAGCATCTTTGGGATGTTGTGGAACGGGAGCTTCGTGCCCTGGATGTGCATCCCACAAATCTCCATCAACTGCAAGATGCTATCCTATCAATATGGGCCAACATTTCTAAAGAATGCTTTCAGCACCTTGTTGAATCAATGCCACGTAGAATTAAGGCAGTTCTGAAGGCGAAAGGGGCTCAAACACAGTATTAGTATGGTGTTCCTAATAATCCTTAAGGTGAGTGTATATATTTAGGAAAAAAAAAATATTTTTATTTAAAAAAACTATATTTATATATAAGATAAATTATATATACAGTATATGCATGCAAATATTTCTTAAATATATACATGCATGTGTGTGTATGTCAGGTTATGGACAGAGACAGAGGATGAGGTGAACTCAAAGTGATATTTAACAGACACAAACACAGGTTGAACTTGGAATAATGGTGAGTATCAGATCAAGCACTTCAGAACAGTCACTTAGCAGTGGATAATGGAGTATGTAGATTGCAGGAAACGGAACAAGGAACAAGGAGTGCTCAGGTGAGTAACGGGTAGAGAGTCCAGGTACGTATGACGAGACCAGACACTGCGGTGAGGGGAGTGAGTGTTTATGAAGTGTCCGTGATGATGAGGTGCAGGTGATTAGTATTCAGGGGATTGTAAACGAGTGGGCGGAGCGTGGAGATCTGGTGACGATGCATGTGCGTTGGTGGCCGTTGGCTGTGACTCTGTGACAGTACCCCCTCCTCCACGGGCGGCTCCTGACGACCGGATGGAGCGACGGGGTCTAACTCGACCCCAAGGAGCAGGACGGTCTGGATGTTCAGCATAGAATTGAGTGAGGACGTGTGAGCTAAGTCCATGAGGGGCTGACGGTGGGCCGGTGGAACATAGAGAAGCCCCTCAGGACCTCCCGGTGGAGCAGGTTCGGCGTTGTTATCCTTGGCGATGCGCTGGTTGATGGACCATTGGATAGGACTTACGATCATGGCTGGAGGGAGGACAGGTTCTGGATCGGAGTTCTCAGGATCGGGCTGATATAAAAGGGATAAGGCGTCGGCCTTGCAGTTCTTGGTTCCGGGCCGGTAGGAAACCGTGAAGTGGAATCGAGTGAAGAAGAGGGCCCAGCAGGCTTGACGAGGGTTCAGTCTCTTTGCGTAACAAAGGTATTCTAGATTACGATGATCAGTGATTACTTCGAATTGGTGGTTAGCTCCCTCCAGCCAGTGTCTCCACTCCTCCAAGGCTAGCTTAATGGCCAGCAGTTCCCTGTTCCCATTGTCATAGTTCTGCTCCGCCGGGGATAGTGTCTTGGAGAAGAAGGCACATGGATGGAGTCGTGATGGATCACCCTGCTGCTGGGACAGCACCACCCCGTCCCCCGTAGAAGAGGCGTCGACTTCGACAACGAAAGGGAGGTCTGGGTTTGGATGAACGAGGATCGGGCGGTCTGGAAGGCTTCCTGGAGCTGATGGAAAGCTTATCGGGCAGATGGAATCCAGGACAGAGACTTGGGCCGGCCTTTGAGGAGCGAGGTGAGGGGTGCACTGAGCAGACTATAGTTGTGGATGAAGCGACAGTAGAAGTTCGCAAACCCCAGGAATCGTTGGAGCTCCTTCACGGTAGTGGGTAAGGGCCAGCTTCGGATGGTCTCCTCTGGTCCATCTGGATGCCGTGTTAGTTGATGACATAACCCAGGAACTGCACGGAGGGGATATGGAACTCGCACTTCTCCAGCTTGAGGTACAGGTGGTGTTGGCAGAGCTTCTCAAGGACCTGGGAGACGTGTCGGCGATGTTTGGCCAGGTTCCGGGGGAAAATGAGGATGTCATCTATGTAGACTACTACAAAGCGGTGGAGGAACTCCTGGAACACCTCATTCATATAGTTCTGGAAGACGGAAGGAGAGCTGGACAGGCCATATTGCACGCCCTGACGGTGTGATGAAGGCGGTCTTCCACTCATCCCCGCGGCGAATACGAATGAGGTTGTACGCACTCCGCAGGTCCAGCTTAGAGAAGATACGAGCTCCTGTGTATATACACTCACCTAAAGGATTATTAGGAACACCATACTAATACTGTGTTTGACCCCCTTTCGCCTTCAGAACTGCCTTAATTCTACGTGGCATTGATTCAACAAGGTGCTGAAAGCATTCTTTAGAAATGTTGGCCCATGTTGATAGGATAGCATCTTGCAGTTGATGGAGATTTGTGGGATGCACATCCAGGGCACGAAGCTCCCGTTCCACCACATCCCAAAGATGCTCTATTGGGTTGAGATCTGGTGACTGTGGGGGCCATTTTAGTACAGTGAACTCATTGTCATGTTCAAGAAACCAATTTGAAATGATTCAAGCTTTGTGACATGGTGCATTATCCTGCTGGAAGTAGCCATCAGAGGATGGGTACATGGTGGTCATAAAGGGATGGACATGGTCAGAAACAATGCTCAGGTAGGCCGTGGCATTTAAACGATGCCCAATTGGCACTAAGGGGCCTAAAGTGTGCCAAGAAAACATCCCCCACACCATTACACCACCACCACCAGCCTGCACAGTGGTAACAAGGCATGATGGATCCATGTTCTCATTCTGTTTACGCCAAATTCTGACTCTACCATCTGAATGTCTCAACAGAAATCGAGACTCATCAGACCAGGCAACATTTTTCCAGTCTTCAACTGTCCAATTTTGGTGAGCTCGTGCAAATTGTAGCCTCTTTTTCCTATTTGTAGTGGAGATGAGTGGTACCCGGTGTTGTGCGTCAAGGTTGTGCGTGTTGTGGCTTCACAAATGCTTTGCTGCATACCTCGGTTGTAACGAGTGGTTATTTCAGTCAAAGTTGCTCTTCTATCAGCTTGAATCAGTCGGCCCATTCTCCTCTGACCTCTAGCATCCACAAGGCATTTTCGCCCACAGGACTGCCGCATACTGGATGTTTTTCCCTTTTCACACCATTCTTTGTAAACTCTAGAAATGGTTGTGCGTGAAAATCCCAGTAACTGAGCAGATTGTGAAATACTCAGACCGGCCCGTCTGGCACCAACAACCATGCTACGCTCAAAATTGCTTAAATCACCTTTCTTTCCCATTCTGACATTCAGTTTGGAGTTCAGGAGATTGTCTTGACCAGGACCACACCCCTAAATGCATTGAAGCAACTGCCATGTGATTGGTTGATTAGATAATTGCATTAATGAGAAATTGAACAGGTGGTCCTAATAATCCTTTAGGTAAGTGTATATATAGATTATTAATTGCTAAATGGAATTTTGCATTTTTTGTGTATTTAATTTGCTTTATTTTTTGTTTAATTTGCATATATATAGCCTATATATATAGAATGTCCATATTTTCACAAATTAAAAATGTTTATAAATTTCATAAATCATAATTTCATTATAAAAAATATTCATAATCATACATTACATAGATTACATACATTTATTATTGTTAGATTGAAAATTCCAATTTAAATTTATTTATTTAATATATATACTTTTTTGTTTAATTAGCATGTATATATATGTGTGTGTGTGTAATTGACATATCTTGCAAATTAAAAAAGTAATAAATTCTACATAATCTTTTTTAAATTTAATTTTGCATTTTTCATTTGATTTTTAATTGATTATTTTTTATTGTCATTTTTTATGTTTATAATTGATTGCTCACTTGATTTATTAATTTGCAGGGGGTTATGACATTTGTAGCTATTTCATATCCGTAGGTTGCAGACAGCAGAAAAGCGGTTTCGGTGGTGACAAGCTTTTAATGTGTCTGCTTGCAATTTCTGACTGGTGAAATAGTTCATTTGACATTCAAAATAGCAGGTTTAAAAAATAGTGTCATTAAAATACTCTCTCTCTTTCTGTGTGGATAATGGCTCCTGTCCTAACTATACAACCCTGTAGTGTTTAGTGGCGCTGGAGTTTCAGTCAGATGGTGTTGGCTTTGTCTGACCCACTTGCTATAAATAAAATTCCAACAGTGTAGAACAGCAATTCAACACGATGAAAAAGATCCAGTGAACAATGGAGCGAAATTACTACTCTTTGTCCCTATAGATTAAATGATTGACAGAGATAACACAGTGATCACGGAAAGCTCTTGCCTCAAATCGAACCATTAATGGATGAAGGGTTGTTGTTGTTTTGAGCACTGAATCGCAATGAATGTATTATAAAATCCAATTTCTCATAGGTCAGATGTTTTTTTTCATCTCATATGAATACAAATCTATTTAATACTTCAATTGTTTCTTTTAGACAGCGATTAGATTAGAAGATCAAAAGAAGGCATTGCTGTATGTAGAGATTGTTCTTCTAAGAAAAAGACGCCATGTAATCTCAAATATGTCTCCTCTAGAGTTACAGAAGAGATCTCAAACTGCAGACTTTAGTAGCTTGGCATCTCTGAGAGCAATCAAAGGTAAAAAGATGAACTCAAACACATTTCTTATCAATTTTTCCTAAGATCAATTTATCTGCGCTACTATCCACATTCATTTTATAGCTCTACACTTACTGTGTTTTAATAACGGTCTTGTTTTTCTCTTTTTTATGAATTAAAAAATAATAATTTTAGGAATTTTATTAGTAAGTCATTGAGAATTCCTGAGCTATGAATAAGCGACCTCTGTGCAATAAAAGTTCTGTTACGGGGGTCATGATATGAGAAATAAAAAGTTCCTTGATCTTTTGACATGTAAGAGGTCTTTGTACCATTAAAGAGGACCTATTGTGCGTTTTTACAAACTCAACTGTCTTTAATGTGTAATGTTGCTGTTTTGCTCTGCAAAGTTCCAAAGCACAAAGTCCCTCCAGCGTTATTATCTATATCAGCGCACACTGTTTCTGAACTCCCTGAAACACCTTGATCATAGTCTTGAGTTTTCTTCCGGGAACGAACACGTCACAATATTCTTCATTGAAATAATTCCCACCAAAAAAGGACGAGGCCTGGTTGAGTTAGTTAGTAGTGTGTTGAAACCATTGACTGTAAAAAATTATGGACGTAGTGTCCGTGACGTCACCCATAGGTTTCTGAAAAGAGTTTTTGAAGTGTAAAGTCGGCCGTTGCCATCTTGGCAACGCGTCACTGTGCGTCACTCCTGGATAACTGACAATGAGCAAAGAGGCGGGATGTGGCTGGAGCTGAGGTGACGTGATGACTAACAGACAGCAGACAAACGGCAATCCACCTGTCACTCAAAGTGGCCATGCCCTTAATTATGCAGAACTTTAAGGCTTTATATAACGAATGAGTTATAAAAAAAATTCACCCCCTCACAGTTGTCATGAAGGGCAAAATTAGCCATATAGACCAAAAACACAATTTGTACCAGACTGTAAACATGTTTTTTTACTGCTGTAAAGTTGGGCATTTTAACATGGGGCTCAATGAGATTCTGCTCCCTTTTGGAGTCTGTCTCTAGCGGCCAGTCGATGAATTGCAGTTTAAGTCACTTCTGCATTAAGGCAACTTCTGGCGGAGGCTGCTGCTTGGTTGAAACTTGCAGTTATGGTAAGGGGCATGACATTTCCCAAACAAGTTGACCAATCACAACACACTGATCAGCCAACCAATCAGAGCACATTGTCAGTAGGAGGGGCTTCATAGGGACAGGAACTAAACAAAGCGTTTCTGACAGACTGGGAAGAGAAGAGTTGCAAAAATGTCAAATATGTGAAAAAACCTATAATATAAAAACCTAAAAACAAAATCAAGATTTTGAAAAAACATTATGTAGTTTCAAAGCTTAAAACATCCATCTCAATATAAACAAGCCCCGAAAATGTTTTATTTGGATATTGTGGGATCTGTGACATCCCATGGGCAAATACTAGAGCTGCTCGATTCTAATTAAATTGAGAATCACAATTTTTTTTGTTTCAAATAAAGATCACGGTTCTCCCGCAATTCTTTTCAGACAACTAAACAAAATAACATAATTTACTAGGGGTTCTGACAACATGTTAATTACTGCAGAAAAATTGCCCTCAAGAAACATTAAAATATATATTTTTCAAATCCATGTCATGACCCCTCTTAATATATCTGTTATAAATCCAGTAGTCAACTGGCTTCTTGTTTGAATCTCTAATAAATTCAGAATTGCTTATATTGAGCAGAAGTGCATGTATAACGTGCATGGACCAATTAACTTTCACTAGAGGACGAAGTGACTGTGTGCACTCCACGTCAGGTGGTTTTCTCTTGTACTCACTTTCATTACATGTTTTATTGCTCAGACAACGTCCCTGGACAACACTCTATCACTCTCCGAGGGTAATAGCTTTTTTCGCCTGTGTAATTTAATTGATCAGGCACTTCCTCTTTTTTCACCTTGAGGAATGGCCATGGTGGTGAAAAAGCCAACAGAGATTAGAAGTCATATGCATCTGAATTATTTAGTATATAGTGTTGTAATGCAATTTCACACTATATATAAATAGAAAAATTTAATATTTTATTATAAAATACTTTCATACTTTTGGATCCTTACAAGCGGGAGTATATATAGAGCAGAAAATTGTCTTTTTGGATTAAAGTCCAATTTAAACAATAACATTGATGTCACTTTTTGTGTCTAATGACACCGTTTTGGCAGAAAATGAAAGGTTGAGGTGTTTCAGTGAGCATAAGAATGAGTTCAGGCGGTGGGTTGGCGCGCAGGAGGTGAAGCTCCACATATTAACACACATAGGATACGGCGTGTCGGCGCATTTCTTACGGCGTCGTTTCTCCGACACACTTCATTTGCGTTCCAGTCCATCCCCCCCGTGAAGGACTGTCTGCAAACCTGAATCAGCAGCACAGAAAGAGAGGGAGTTTTAATAACTTACAGTCCTGGCAGTGGTCCAATCATCCGGACAGACCCAGAATAGTGCTGTGAAAACTAGATTCCCCCTTAACTGGAACTCCCACCTCTTTTACACTGACCCCTCATCAGTGATACAGCTGACATCTGCCCTGAATGAATACAGCAGTGGAAGCCTGCACTTTACCATAACCTTACTGCAAATCATGCATATTATTGCACTTATGTGCTTGGTAAGATTTATAGCTCACAAGACTTACATTCCACCTTCAGAAAATGTAAAAATCTATGATCAACTTTCTTTATCAAATTTCTTAATCGTTAACTATGGAGTTAGAAAGTTGCATTATGGTTTTATAATATCCAGCTATTTTTTATCATTATTTGTAGCAAATTATTTGTGGTAAAAGGTTGTTAAGAATACTTTTTTTATCTTTACACATAAAATTGAATTTTTTTGTGGTGGAGCCAGTGAAAATGGTGACAGTGATGTGTGACAGTGACACAATGGGCCCTATTTTACTGATCTAAGCGCATGGTCTAAAGCGCACAGTGCAAGTGCACTTAGGGCATGTCCGAATCCACTTTTGGACGTTTAACGACAGGAAAAATGGTCGGCGCGCCTGGTGCATGGTCTAAAAGGGTTGTCCCTATTCTCTTAATGAGTAATGGGGCATAACGTGCAATAAACCAATCAGAGTCTCATCTCCCATTCCCTTTAAAAGCCAGTTGCACTTGCACCAAGGCGGATTCGCTATTTACATGGCAGAATTTGTGAGCGGAAAGACTGAAGTCTTCTCCAGAGAGGATTCCTTTTATTTTTAATATTTAAAAATGTTTGTGTGCTGCTGCGCATCCCTGTGTGTGTAATAAGCGTTGTGCACCCGCCTATAGGTGCATATTACTAACGCAGTCTTTAAATAACAAAAAAATATTGCGCCATTGACTTTAGACCAGGTTTCAGTCAGTTCAGTTGCCTCAAAATATCAACGCGCCAACAATGCACCTGAATTGTTTTCAGACCAGCAAGCCCATGGGCACACAAATGACTGCAGTGTCACTGGGCTCTTTTTCTCATGAGACAAGTTTGAGAAGCAGAGCAAAGTCTCTATTCGCACTCCATTGCTGTCTTGGACAAACAATTGGGATATCAGTTAAGTTTGCAGAAAGGAACTTGGTTACTCCCTACTAATTGTTCTCAAACTCTTTTTCTTTGTCCCAGATGAGACTGATTTGACCCCTCCACCCAGCTTCACTCCAGTGATGCAGGTACCAGCCCCTAAAGACACCCCCCGAGGAGTTGCATCCATGGGGCAAGACTTCCTAGAGTCTGTCCTGTCACACAAGGATCATCTTCTGGCCCAGAAGGGTGTGACCCTTCCCAGCGGTTTACCCCCTAATCTTGTGCCCATGTTGGGAAAGGGGCTCGAGGCTGGAGCAGATGCCCTGTCACCTGACCAGCCCTTCCTGAGGAAGATGCTCCCTGCACACAGTGGCACTGGCCACCCCACTTTATCTCCAGCCTACGACCTCCCGACCGAACCCCCGGAGGCCGTCGCAACGCCGAGCTGGGATAGCGATGCTCCAACCGCACACACAAAGCCTTCAGTCACCGATGTGGTTCCCACCACTGGGAACATTGAAACAGTGTCTGGTGTTCTCACCTCAGGTAAGACCAAGTTTCAGAGAAACCTGAATCATGAATGAGTCATACTGTTGGTTGCTAGTAGTTTTTCCTTTTGCAGCTGCACATTTACATATAGTTCAATCATTCAATAAATCAATCACATTTATTTATATAGCACATTTAAAAACAACACATGTTGGCCAAAGTGCTTTATATACCATAAAGGCACAAACCTTTCCTTCATTGCATAATTCCACCTAGCACCTGTTTAACAATGTTTGAAAGCTGTTTATGGAAGAGCTTCTGTGCTTCTATTGGTCAACTCACATCGTGGAGGACCAATATTTTTTTTTAATATGCTAGTCTTTCTGTCGGGACGTTGTGAAGCGTCACAGGCGCGGCGTCGGTTGTCGTCTACTATGACACATTATACGAGAGAAAACAATCGATTCTTGCATCCCGACGGCCATTGTCTATTATGAATCACCACACCCTACATCAAAGGGATCATACCAAAATCATGTAGTCTGAACCCGGCATAATGCCGGTAACACATTGTATGTTTTCTGTAGTCGTGGCCCCTAAACGGTGGTCCTACGTCGTACAGTGAGAGAGGTTCAAAGACGGCAGTTGTCACGGTCTTGCGACCAAAGATAGCCTACGACAATTATCATTAGCATGATCATATCACAGTGTGTTTACTGCTAAGACCTATGTCTACTGACTAGCCAGTAAAAATGCTGCATGACATGGCGTACTGATCAAGCAAAATGGCGCTAAAACTTAAAACTACTTGCCTCAAGCTCTATTTGTAAAATTGGCATGCCAAGTTGGCCTCTTTCCCCTAGCCATGACCGCGTACATATTGTCCTCTTTCGCTTCCTCCTCTTTTTTTTTAGCCCACATAAAAACCACAAAGTGCGATTCATCTTGCTCTGTTTGTTTACCACTAGCGCATGCTGATGACGTTTTATTCTTCTATAGGTGTCATCATCATTGTACAGTCTACATTAGGGCTGCAACTAATGATTATTTTGATAATCAATTAGTTGGCCGATTATTTTTCCGATTAATCCGATAAAAGCCTTTTTTTTTTATTGAGAAAAAAACACACTATTCCACATCCGGCCCAATGCTGTCCTTCAAACAATCATGTCAGCTGAGTGCTATGAAAACATACATAGTGACATACATATAAAAAACATACATCTACCCTTACAACAATTAACCATGGTTTTACAGCGAATAAAACAAACAAACAAAAAATGTTAACAAATAAATAAATAACAGGGTTATTCTAGTTATTCCATGGTAAATAAAAATTAACCATGGTTTTGCTTCAAATTCAGTTTTTACTATGGTATTGGTGTGGTTATGCAAATGGTAATCAATACGCCAAAAAACATTACTATAATAAAACCATGGTTAATAATATATTGAGTATGTCTGTGCTATACATTATGTGCAAAAACGTTACTAAGCAAAAGGACAGTTTAAATCCCTACATTAAAATAATGTTAAAGAAAAACAAAAACAAAAACGCGCACAAAAAACACAAATTTTTAATTGTGACCCGATTAGAGGAATGTTCTGCAGAAACGCACACATATTCGCTATGGACACAGTAACTGCTACTGTCATTTATCCTGTAAATAGGCTATCAGAAACGTCTTACATTTATATTCAATTACACGCTGTTATCTCTTTACAGTTACTACTCTCATAAAATACTTGAATTACATGACTTTTAAACCTAAATTAGCGTCCAACAACAGATAATTCAGCTAAATGAATGTTTTTGCGCCGAATATTAATTGTCTCCTTCTCTACTGCGTTCTGTCTGTATGACGCGCATGCGCGCACCCGCCCGCCTGCCGCTCGTTAAGTGAAGTTTGAAGTTTAAAAAATGGAAAATGGAAATACTCGCGTGAATTAGTAACATATACAGATGAGGATATAACCTGTAAAATTAACATTTTGCACTGAGGACGCACACACATCTCATCTGTCAAAGCGCACGACAGGGTATGTTAAACACTAATGCATGTTTTGGGCTATTGGATCACGTACCTTTCCAGCAGCAGCTCAGCTGTTTCCACTTCACTATTTTTAGATGCATTTTGTCCATAGAAATGCGTTCCCTTTCATAGGTTCACTTCAACACTGCGAACCGTCGCCATGGGAACACCTTCGGTGTGACGAATGTCTGAAGCCCTTATACCATCACGCCAATTGATTGGCTAGTGGCGCTTAGCGCCGCCTTAGAAATATGTCATGTATGCTTATATGCATGCACTAGGCGTCATCTCATCAGATTTCACTCCTTCAGGAAGCGGATTTTCTTTTTGCCTGTTGGAAAGCTTTTTCTCGTGTTCTTAGCTACCCATTTAAAGAGCAGTTTCACTCCTCTAAGCGGACACGATGAGCTACAGGAGATGCATAGACCCGTGCGGCAGGTTCATTGCAGGAGGAGACACTTACGACAGGTGCGTGCTATGCTTAGGCTATTAGCGGCCTGTCGGGCCTGTCAACACTGCGATCGCCTAGGTTTAAAAGTGCTGCGGAGGGCCCTATGTCTAATCCCCGCCTCTCCGTTTCTGCGGCCGCCGAGGCACCGCATGAGACGGACGCTTGGTATGACGCTGGCGAGTCGGAGCGCATGGAGAATGAGCAGACGAATTATCATCCCTTTCTCTCTCTCTCTCCCGGTCGCGTCGGCGCCTTCGATAGCGTTGACGACGACCCCGTTCATTTTGTTCATCACAAAATGCGGCCTACCCCAGAAGCTCGCGACACGATTTCTTTTGGCAGTGGCTTTCTAGATGACGATGTTTTATCTACCGCGGCTTCCGATTCTGAAGAGCTCACAGGCGATTTGAATAGCTCTCTCCCTCCGAGCGGACAGGAAAAAACGTGCTTCCCCGTCGTACAGCGAGCTATTGGAAGTAGTTTCCCGCGCTGTAGATAAGCTCGGGCTGGAATGGGACAGCGAGCCCGCACAAGATCAGGCCCAATCTAAGCTGGATGATCGATTTCTAACGAGTCGCGCGCCAACCCAGCCCCGTAGGCCTCTTCCCTTCTTCCAAGACCTCCACCACGAGGTTTCGAAGTCTTGGAAGCAGCCATTTTCAGCGCGCATCACTAATCCCGCGGCTGCGGATTTCGCGACCATCTCCATTCACATGTGCTTCCTGTTTTCGTAGATGCCAGAGGCTCTCTGCAATCAGAAGATACATTGGTGTCCACTTTTCATCAGGCACCTAATACAGAGTGGTTAAAGCCACTAGCAGAGTACTGGGCCGCGTGGCAACGCCTGCCCGAGATCTCGCAATGGGTGTTATGTACTATTCGCCACGGCTACACCATTCAATTCCGCAAGGGTCCACCCCTGAACGAGACACTGCGACCCTGGCCATTCACTTCTTCGAGTAGTAGCTTCCTTCGTCATTAAAATCTGATGAGATGACGCCTAGCGCACACATATAAGCATACATGACGTATTTCTAAGGCGGTGCTAAGCATCACTAGCCAATCAATTGGCGTGATGGTATAAGGGCTTCAGACATTCGTCACTCCGAAGGTGTTCCCATGGCGACGGTTCGCAGTGTCTCGTTCCCTACTCAGGGAACCAAGGTTACATACATTACCGAGACGTTATTCAGTGCTGTAATTTGGCGCGACTGATGGAAGTTTTGCGCGCACAGAGGGCAGACCCGACTAATCGATAATGAGAATCGTTGTCGATGATTTTTATTATCGATTTGATCGGCCTGTAGTCTGAACCTGGCATTAAACGTAAAAAAAGTTTCAGTTGACGTACTATAATAGACCCTTTTCACATTTCCAGTGTTCTCAGAAGTGGAAGTCGACCTAATTGGGTAAACTTTATTTAGCGGTGAATGAGAGATGACAGCAAATATCATTTTTGTATTCCAATTGGCTCCAATAGCAAATGAAAAAACCCATGATTATGTTTGCACAACTTTCTGTTGTATTAGAAACACCCTCGCAGCAGCATTCATTTGTTTTTTGTAAGTTACTGCCAAATTAATAGAGCACAAAGTATAGCTTTATAAATGTGTGTATATATATATATATATATATTTAAAAAAGAAAAAGAAAAATATGAAAAACGTAACTAGATTTGCGATGTTGATAACTGTGAAAACGTCATCACAGTCTGTGAAAAGAGTCCATTACTAAAACTGCAATAAAAATATTTAAAATGTATTTAAAATATAAAATATTTAAAAAACAAATAATATTAAAAATAACTAATACTTAAAAATTGAAATGAAAACAAATTATAAAAATGAAAGTTGAAAATATTTTTATAAATACTATAATAGTATACAAATAATATTAAAGCCACAATATGTAATTTTTCGCCGCTAGAGGTCACGTATTCAAAACAAAGGCGTAGCTTAATGGCGCCTTGTTTTTGCGCAGCTTTTATTATGCCGCAGACGACCGCTTCCACTTATCATATTAGACACATCTGAGTATGTTGAAAGTTATGTTATAATGCTACTCTGTGCGTTCGCTCAGCGGCTACTATGAGACACTTGTTACACACTGCAGTACGCTAGATGATATTAGGCATGGTAAAACATGGTACTCGCGGTAAATCAAGAAATTTAGATTTAAACAATAAGACTAACTGTGTTTAGCTATATAACAATGATTCGTTTTCTGTCGATGAATGTATCCAAATAGTTGCTCACCTGTCTAATAAAACACATCATATATTAAAGGGTCTTTGGTGTTTCTATGGTTATAAAATACAAAATAAAACGAAACCAAGGGTAACGCATGTATGGTGTCAATGATAGGCGACGCACGGACACGGTACGTGTCCTGGTTAAAACTGCTTATTTGTCTGGATTTAAACATTCCTGGAAACATTTGGGATAATGTAAGTACACGTCAACAAAATATATAACATTGTTCTAGTGGTTTTTGGATATTTTAATCCAAAAATCTTATATATTGTGCCTTTAAGTGATTTATAATGCTGAAAAAATAACACTGCTACTATCCAATATCTGTTGTGATGACTAACAAACATTTTGTCAGAGAGATTTGTCTGTGCGCTCTAAACTATAATGTTCTGTTAAAAGTAATTTATCATATTTATTCAAGCCAGTGTGTATTTGCACTGAGTGCAAATGCTTTTTTCACTAACTCTGCCAACCATTGCTCAGATATTTTATTTTTAGTACTAATAACAGCATATTATATGACATTTTGTGTTAATAGCATCTGTCACTGTTTGCATTAGTGTAAACAAGATATTTGTTGCTAATTATACTTGTTGCAAGCAGTATCTATTTACACTTAGCTGTAAAAGATCTATTTGCCACAATTTCCTCCAGAAGTGATTTTGTTCTCTTGAACACACGAGATTTGTTTTTTGCAAATTTTTTTTACTAATTAAATTTGCAACTTGAATGAAAATGTAGCTAGTTTGAAGACCTGTATCTAGAAGTTTAACTAATCTGATATTCAAATGATTTCTGAAGGAACACATTTAAAAAATCCTAATTATTCCAAACTGTTGACCTGTAGCATACAGCTCGATGATGTAGATGTTCCTCCTTACTGTTGTTTTCCTTCTCAAATCCCTTTTTAGAAATTCTCAGGTGAACAGTTGGGTTTTTAATGTCGTCTGTCTGGCATTTTCCTCCAGCTGTATCAAACTGCAGGGTCAATTTCACCGACCCAGAGGGCTACATCGATTCTTCAGATGATCCGCCTCTTCCAGAAGGAGCCTTTCTGCAGTGCACGTACACAGTGACGGTGTACACTGGCTACGGCGTGGAGCTACAGGTACACTTCCTGCTCTTCAGGGTTCATATTTGCAGGCCTTTTAATGTGAGGATTGAATATTGCATTCATTAATCATACTTTCCTACTCCTTCAAATTATATGACAAACTGCGCTGGATTCTCTTGACTGAACAGGCACATGTTAATGCATGAATCTCTTTAAATGATATGCTAATAGACTGTGTAATTCAACAAATAACCAGCTGCAGAACACCGACCACAGCCTGTGGCCCCGAGGGAGTTATCTGGAAATGCAATCTGCTGCCTAACAAGCTTTTTTTTTTCCTGCAATGCAATCCGATTTCTCCTGTGCCTAGCACATTGTCCCCGACACCCTCGGATACAGGTGACTGAACTTAACAACTCTGTGTCCGGTCAAACGTGCCCTCTCGTGGCAGATGGTGTAATTGCAGGGATCTAATTACTGGAGTTGAGCACTTTGGGCCGGCAGCAGTATGTTCCCAGAGAGCTGGAGCCACACAAGCAGATGTTAATGAGAGAAACGGGGGCTTGTTGCCGCAGTGCCCGCGTGTAGCCTGCTGTAATCCCGTGTCCACGTCCGCTTTCCCTCTGCGGATAATTCATGCCCGTGACATAATCTCTAATTACCACTTTAATCCACAGCCAAAGGCCTGCTGTGTGTCTGTGTGTGTGTTAAATATTCTGTCTCAAGGGATTAAAACACTCCCAATTAATTTGGTATGTATACACGCGCTGTCCTCATGGGATCGGATAGATACGGTTTAGATGATAGATGGTTTAAATGAACACCAATGACAAAACATTATTTTTTTTTAAGTTATTATTATTTAGGTCATGTAACAGTAAGCACCGTTTTAATATATTTTTCTAAAAATGTTTATATGTGAATCAAAATGATAGTATATAATTTTATATATACTAATATTAATCAAAATATTTGATACATGATTATAATATATTTATAATAATCAAAATAAAAATTACATTTATATAATGGAATATTTACAGTATTATAATTTTTATTTGTATTATTATAAATATATTATAATTATGTATCAAATATTTTGATTAATATTAGTATATATAAAATTTGGTACAAATACAAATTCTAATTTCACACACACACACAGTTTCTTGACTATTTGAAGTATTTTTAATTATTAAAAAGGGTCTCTATATTTTGAGAATTACCCATACATGGAAGTACTATGGTATTCTTTGCTTTTTGTTCTCAAATAAACTTGATAATATGTTATTGTGAATGGCGTACTGTACATGCTATACATACTTCATAATGTATTGTGGGTTTCTTACCAGTTGATTGGCATTCTTTTGTTGTAGGTCAAAAGTGTCAACTTGTCAGAGGGTGAGCAGCTGTCAATCAGAGGGGAAGATGAAGGCGGAGCCTTGCTCGTACTGGCCAATCAGACACTTCTGGTGGAAGGTCAGGTGATCCGCAGTCCAACCAACATGCTGTCCGTGTTCTACCGGTCGTCTCCAGAGGGAGGAGTCGGCATGTTCCAGCTGCATTATCAAAGTGAGTCTTTTTCAAAACAAGCCACTTATGCATTAAACAGGGCATCTTTGGGACTTGTGGTTTTATATAGATAATTGCTCTTTTACATGAAACTGAAGTTTATATAATATTATGGTAATGGATCCCACAGGTCCTTGTGTAAATGTTAAAAATGCTCCTCATCCAGAAGTCTCAGTAGTTGACTTTCCCTCCAAACTTTTAATTGGAAAATTCTCTGTTTGGTTAATTTGCTCAGTTATCTAACTTGATAGCTTCTGCCATGTCCATTAACCGGCTAATGTACTTGTAGTTTCACTCCAGGGATCATTTCACAAGGCTTTCTTGTTCTGCCTTGGATGCAATTTGTTTTGATCTGCGTTCTCGAGTGGAATTAGCTTTCATTTTACTCATAAATGATTAAAGGAATAGTTCACCCCGCAAAAATCTGTCATTATTTACTCAGATGTCATAAAAGGAGAATTTAAAAAAGATAATCTGGTCTTTCTTGTCCAGTTTTTCGCCTGAGTTGTGCCCTACCTCGACGGCCACATTTTGGGGAGGTGTCAGTCAAAGATCTGCATCCTGGAGGCACGGCCCATTTCCAGTGTCACATGGGATACCACCTCCAGGGGGACGACACACTCACATGCCTCAATGCCTCGCTGCCTGTGTGGAGCCAACACGAGCCAAGCTGCAGGGGTGAGACTTTGAGAATCACAGGAACGGGTGTGAAAAGTGCTGAAATGTTAATATTAATAATTAGTGGTCAGTTGAACAAACCCCTAATACTAAGTATTAAACTTATACACCGATCAGGCATAACATTATGACGTAATATTGTGTTCGTCCACCTTTTGCTGCCAAAACAGCCCTGACCCCTGAAGGTGGTATCTGGCACCAAGATGTTAGCAGCAGATCCTTTAAGTCCTGTAAGTTGTGAGGTGGGGCCTCCATGGATCGGAATTGTTTGTTCAGCACATTTCACAGATGCTCGATTGGATTGAGATCTGGGGAATTTGAAGGCCAAGTCAACACCTCGAACTTGTTGTTGTGCTCCTCAAAACATTCCTGAACCATTTTTGCTTTGTGGCAGGGCGCATTATCCTGCTGAAAGAGGCCAGAGCCACCAGGGAATATGTTTTCATGGTCTGCAACAATGCTTAGGAAGGTGGTACATGTCAAAGTATACATGGATGGCAGGACCCAAGGTTTCCCAGCAGAACAATGTCCAAAGCACCCGGCCACGCACCCGACCATCCACGTAATGTAAAAGAAACCGTGATTCATCAGACCAGGCCACCTTCTTCCATTGCTCCATGGTCCAGTTCTGATGCTCACGTGCCCACTGTTGGCGCTTTTGGGGGTGGACAGGGGTCAGCATGGGCACCCTGACTGGTCTGCGGCTATGCAGCCCCATATGCAACAAACTGCAATGCAGTTGATTCCTTAGTTGTCAGTTATAATATTCAAAATTAAAAGAAATAAACATTTGAAATATATCAGTCTGTGTGTAATGAATGAATATAATATACAAGTTTCACTTTTTGAATGGAATTAGTGAAATAAATCAACTTTTTGATGATATTCTAATTATATGACCAGCACCTGTATATGCATTTCTAACACATGATCTGAACGAACCATCAATCATTAATTTAACCCTCCTATCGTTTCTTAGGTGGGGTTATTAAATTTGATATCAATGCACCAGTTCAGTTAGAATCTGGAGGTTACTTGCGTTTGTGTCTCGTATCGTCTTTGAATGGGGATTCCCTTTTCCTTGGTCCTGGCTGCAGAGGGGTTCCCCCGGTTCTTTGATTCGCTGACAGTCTTGTTGTGTCTTTGATCAACGTCTTGGGAAGCCAATCACGTGGCGTGTTGGCGGATGGATGGAAAGTATCGTGGATGTTGTTTGAAGTTGAAGCGCGCCTTGCTGTAGAATCGTTGTCCGAAACTTTGCGATGAAACTTAACTTAGAACACAAGACTCAACGGAAAGAAAAGAAACTAAGTAAAGAAAGGAAAGTGAGATGAGAGTACTTAGATGGCCTGAATGAAATTGTTAACCCATTTTCTTGGATCTTGGTCTGCCTCTGACCGGTCTCGGTCTCTGTCGTCTGACCTTGACTAACTTGAACTGAACTCTTTGTTCGTGTTCTGAGATTTTACTCAAATATTTGCCTATCCTTCTGGATGGGTTCTGACCAATTAGGTATCATCTTGGTTCAGAGGTGACTGTCCCCACCCCTCACCATAAATCTCTAACTAAAAGTTAGTCTCCTAACTTCCCGCTCTTAAGCAGAGTACAGTTAGACATGATTTCTTAATAGAACACGATACATTCTACACAAATTTCCCTCAAGCCATCTTTTGAATTATAAGGATACAAAAATAAAGATACCAAGCAAGGTACACTTTCAATCAATCATTCAATATTTATACAATTACATGAATTGTGAGTGATATATATGCATAATGGTCACGTGTATTGGTTGTAGACATGATACAGAATTATGCAGTCGAAGGCTGTTTCAATGCAAGTCCGACGATCAATCCTTTTGAATGATTTGATGCAGTTTATATGCAACAACAGTTTGTGTATTTTCCTGTGGATTGTAACCGTGTCACTCAGAGTTCATTTAAAGGTCATTGTGAAAACGGAGATCTGGTTTGACTCTTTGTCTTGGGAGTTGAACAACTCCAGCCGTTATCTTGGTGTTTGTCAAAGTTTGCAGGCCATAAAATACTTAGCCTGGGGTTTTTGGTGCAGACTGACCAGTGTCCACTTCAATTAAGGCCATAAATTGTTGATTTGTTGAGTTGAGTTTTGTGTGGAATTATGCACGAACGAATCATCAGGAAGATTAATTTGTGTCTGGTGTGCCCTCAAACCCTACATGCCTGATCGGTGTATATTCTTACCTGGAAGAGAAATAAAATGGGCTGAAAAATCCCATAGATTTACATTGATGGAGATATCTACAGACTGCCATAGGGCATGGCAACCACTCAAAAATAAGCTAAAAACTACCTAGCAATGCCCTGACTGTGACGGGAGAAATGCAAAGGATTCAAAAGCAAGTGCAAAATCAAGTTTATTGAAAACCAGAGAGATGATGAATAGTCAGCAGATAATGATGTAGGGAAACAGATGATGCTTGGCAGCACAGAGACCCAATGGACAACCCGAAACCTCCGTGAACAGATGAGAACCGGTCTGAGTCCGATCTCTGATGATCGTAAGTAAAGTCGTGAGTGAAGATGATCCTCCAAATGACAGGCAGGCGTGAAGCGATCCGAACCGGTAACAGAGGTGGCCAGGCAGAACAGACTGCAACAGGTCCTCCGTGAAATCAGCAGAGCAATCCTCCAAATGACAGGCAGGCACACGGGCTCGGGAACCATCAGGAAACTGAACAAACACACCATAACAACCCCAACGATCTGACAAACACCAGACGCACAGCAATGAGTATAAATAGACCCATATAACAAGTGGCAGCTGAAGCTGGTAATCAGCTGAGTGGTAATCAGCGGCCACACCCACTACCACACAGACACCTACACTCACGCACATACACAGAACAAAACAAGTCAGTGAATTCATGAACCGTGACACTGACAACTACCCAAACCACTATAGCACTGTAGCAGTGATTTTCTTTTTCTATGATAAAAAAATATTGATGTATAATAAATATTTAGTTTTTTATTTTATATATATTTTATGTGGGGGTTTTTTCAATATGAAAAGAATTTATATTTTAAATTAATATATATTTTAATATTTATTATTATATATTTTATATACATTTAATTTATAAATGTATATAAAAATCTAATTATATATATATATATATAAATGGAAATAAATAGTAACACGTGTGTAAATGTTATGAAAACTATAAAAATAAATTAAATATTTATATTATAAAAAACAAAATATTTATATATATATATATATGTATAATTTTGTATTATAAAAAATTGATTTATACATAATAAATATATAATATAATAATAAGCATATAATATATAAACACCTTTAATATTATACTTTCTTTTTTTTTTTTTAAAGTGTATCATAACCCTTGCTCTTATTGACACATGTTCTTTTCAAGCTTTGTGTGGCGGGGTTGTAAAAAACGCTATGGTGGGACGCGTTCTGTCCCCCTCACCCCATTCGGGCCCTAACAGCACCCTGGACCGCAGCTGCTCTTGGTCCCTGGAGGCTCCTAATGGCCAAAGGCTGCACCTGCATTTGGAGAGAATGGTGTTGGGTCCGACAGACAGGTAAATGCACATATCATCTAAATCAATGCATGTTTTTTATATGTATATAAAATGGCTCCGCCTTTCTCCCATGATACAGGCTTGTCTTATGGAGCGGCCTCGATGCAGGTTCGGTGGTCCTGTTTGATTCCGGACGTGGCGGCCCGATCCCGTTTGAGGGAGTGATCAGTGAAGGCCCGGCTGTTCGGGTCCAGTTTATAACAGACCAACCTAACAGTCACAACACTGGCTTCAACATACGTTACGAAGGTAGGCCAGTTTGATCTCTGTGACACAAAATATGTTGGGGAGATTTATCAAACTGAATGTACAGCAGCCCAAAAAGTATTTGGATGTTTAAGTAAAGCTTAAAAATGTATGAATTTCATTACATTAGATAAAAGGTTTTAGGAAAATTTGATCCGTTTTTTCTAATACTTTGAATCAACATTTGAAATCTGTCCTATTTTTTAATCATTTAAAATCCAAAATAAAAGTGAAATTTTGTGAAATGTTGTACTTGAAAAATGTGCTTTAAAATAAATACACTTGGTTTGATATTTTATCTTTATGTCTTATTATATCTAATATTTTTATGGTAACAATAAGGTCTCACTAGTAAACATTAGTTAATACATTTATTATTATTACTATTATTTATCATTAAGCAAGTATTTATATATGTATTTGGTAATGTTAGTTAATAAAAATGCAACTGTTCATTGTTAGTTCATGTTAGCTCAGGTCCATTAAATAATAATAACAGATACAACTTTTGATTTTAATAATGTATTAGTAAATCTCGAAATGAACATTAACCAAGATTAATAAATGCTTTAGAAGTGTTTTCCTTGTTAGTTCATGTTCACTATTGTTAACAATGGAAGCTTATTGTAAAGTTATTGTTTTATATTTATATATTATATTATATCTCATGCAATAACATTTTAACACATATAAATAACAGCTAAGGTTAATCCATCCAACATGTTTCTCTGGATTGTTTATTGTTACTCTAGCTAACAGAACTTTTAATTCTTCACGTTTAGCATTCGAGAAGGGCCACTGCTATGAGCCGTACATCCAAAATGGAAACTTCAGCACGACAGACCCGACTTACGGTGTTGGGACGGTGGTGCAGTTCACCTGTGACCCCGGCCACTCGCTGGAGCAGGGCCCACCTGTCATTGAGTGCATCAACACACGAGACCCCTACTGGAACGACACAGAGCCCCTCTGCAAAGGTAGACTCATCACCATACGGTATCTGGTATCTACGGCAGACTATTACATTATTCTACATGTTACATAAGATAACATTAATCCTTTACTAAATGTCATGGGATGGCAGATTTGAAGCTAATTGGAACATTTTCTCTAATTATGTTATGGTAATTGCATTGAATGATAATGGCATGTTAATATTCAAAAACAGCCTTTGATCTAAGAAGTGCTTTTTAGAATTTCATATTTGTTGCTTCTAGGCTAATTAATATTTTCACAAATAGGCCTAATCATCAGTAGTTGATGAGTATTACTTATTGCTCTATATTTAACCTTGTTGTAAACATCTTTAGATGGGACTGACAATAGGTCGTAATAGATAACAGCTGAACTTAACACTGGTCAACCCCACATGATGTATTACACATGCTTGTTATCGCATGGGTGTCACATGCAATTAATATCAAAATGCACATTCACACAACCAAATGCACAGGACATACTTCAGAGTATAATGGGAAAAAATGTGTATGTGTGTGTGTATATATATATATATATGTGTGTGTGTGTGTGTGTGTGTATATATATATATATATATATGTGTGTGTGTGTGTGTATATATATATATATATATTGTGCGTGTTTATGTCAATGTATAAAATAATTTACACTATCTATTATGTACACTATTTTTAATAAATATTAGTCAATTATTTATTTAATTATGATTATTTGTAATTATATACCCATTTAATGCCAATTTATATATATGCTGATATTAAACAAAATATTTGAAAACATAAATATAATATATTGTTAATAAATATTAAAATACAAAGTGGCAACATATAAAATAATTTACACTTTTTATAATATGTACACTATTTTAATAATTAGTATACATATAATTACATTATATCCTGCTATATAATAGTAATTATATACCCATTTAATATCAAATATTATATATGAATTTGATATTAAATGGGTATATAATTACAAACAAAATTCCATGTAATATATATACTGATATTAAACAAAATATTGGATACATATACAGTATATATTAAAAGGATAGTAATTGTGACATGACACACTTTTGAAATGTATTCCTCTGAATCATGAGATAGACAACAATGTGACAGAGAAATCAATGTGACACGTGTGTATGTCGACTCTCTGCAGCTCTCTGTGGCGGTGACCTGTCCGGCCCCAGCGGCGTTATTCTGTCCCCAAACTGGCCCGAATGGTATGGGGAGGGCGAGGATTGCAGCTGGAGGATTCATGCTGGCGAGGACAAACGCGTCCTGCTGGACGTGCAGCTGTAAGTCCATCTGGAACATTCTGTTCTGAGAACAACAGCAAAGTCTGCTGGTTTAGCTGTTCTGGTGGCTGATGCGTCAAGCTGCTGCTGAAATCGAATGAAACCCACAGACCTGCTGGATGCGATGACTCACCAAACTGCCTGAATGACTCGTTCATTTTCTCATTTCCTCCCACACCACTCACCTCTCGCCCACTGTCTCTCTCTCTCTCTCTCTCTCTCATTAGCTTGAATCTGAGCGACAGTGATATGCTAACCATTTTGGATGGAGATGAGGTCACAACGCGTATATTGGGCCAGTTTGTTGGGGGCACCAGCCCATTTAAGATGTCCTCCTCGACCCCTGACCTCACCATCACCTTCCACTCAGACCCAGCTGGCCTGGTCTTCGGGAAGGGGGAGGGTTTCATCATCAACTACATGGGTAAGGACACTCAAGCTAATTGCAACAGTTAAAAGGGACACATTAGACACAGTCTCATGCATCTTGCAAACAGAAATGGCATTGTCTGGAGCTGAAAAGTTTTGTTTGTATAATAAGTAAACTATATTTGAAAACACATAGGGCCCTATTTTAACGATCTGAGTGCAGTGCATGGTCTGAAGCGCATGGCGCAGGTACACTTAGGGCGTGTCCGAATCCACTTTTGCTAGTTTAATGACAGAAAAAGAGGTAGACGCGCCAGGTACATGGTCTAAAAGGGTTGTCCCTATTCTCTTAATGAGTCATGGGTGTGTTTTGGGCGTAACGTGCAATAAACCAATTAGAGTCTCATCTCCCATTCCCTTTAAAGCCTGGTGGATTTGTTATTTACATGGCGGAATTTGCCAGCAGAAAAGACTGAATTAGATATAATTATTTATTAATATTTATTAAGTGAGCGCACAGAGTAATGTCACAACAACATTTTAAACAAACTCAAATGTATCTAATATGATAAACAGTGCTGCTTTACCTCATACTCATGACCGAAAAAGCGGAAATGCCGCCGGCGACTGTAGCATAATAAAAGTCCCGCTGCTCGCGAAGCGTGTGTTGCATTAATCTTATAAACAAACGCTGAGCGGCCTTGCTCAGCTCCCACAACACTCGGTCCTGCTCTGCTTCATACTACAGTAACGTTAATAATCGCATCCATGAACATGATTTCTGCCCGAGTCCTATCCCGATTCTTTTCCACCGGCTGTGAGGCGAAGACCACATGTCCCAAGATTCTGTGCTCAAACTTGCCGTCATCAATCTACGCCTTTGTTTTGAATAGGCGACCTGTAGTGGATGGAAAAAAGTTACATAGTGCACCTTTAAGTGTTTTTTCTTTAATTGCTAATGCGACCTTTTACACCACAGACTGAACAAAATTAAGCATTGCTTGCTAATTGGTTGACCTAAATTGGTATTATCTAATTGTGTACTTAAATTTAACAGCTGACAGCTGATTGGTTGATTGTAATCCATTACATACCTTTCTATCAAAGTTATCTGACATTATCAAGATGAATTTGTTCTGACACAGTTTAACTGAGTACTTGTCATATTTTATTACCATTTTCTAAAATATAGCGAATAAACTGTGATAATGTGAGGAAATGTTGAAGGTGTCTGAATACATTTTGGTTTGACTGTGTGTATATACAGTACTGTGCAAAAGTCTTAGGCACGTTGGTATTTTCACACGAAAAATGTTTTTAAGCCAGTTATTTATATCTTTTACTGTAGTGTGTCAGTAGGAAATATCAGTTTACATTTCCAAACATTCATTTTGCAATTAATTGTAATAATCCAGTGAGATTTTTTTTTTTTTATGCACAAGAAGTCTGACAGCAGCCGGTATGATCTGATCTCACCATCATCGAGTCTGTCTGTGATTACATGAAGAAACAAAAAACTGAGACAGACTAAATCCAGAAAAACTAAGGCAACGTCTTCCAGACACTTGAGGAAACCTTCCTGCAAAACTACAGTACTGTGAAAAGTTTAGGCACTTGTCAGAATGCTTTAAAGTGAGAATGCTGTCAAAAATAATAACATAAATAGCTTTTATTTATGAATTAACTTCTATTAACTAAATCAAATATCGATATTTGGGGTGACCACCCTTTGCATTTAAAACAGCTTTTGTCACCTGCATCTATTCCTACACCTATGCATGTAGTTTTGCAGGAAGGTTTCCTCAAGTGTCTGGGAGACGTTGCCACAGTTCTTCTGGATTTAGTCTGTCTCAGTTTTTTCTGTTTCTTCATGTAATCACAGACAGACTCAATGAAGATCAGATCCCCATGTGGAGCACAGAGACTATTGTCAGATTCTTTATGCATACAAAAATGTCACTGGATTATTAAAATTAATGGCAATTAATTTATAAATGTAAACTGATATTTCCTACTGACACACCACAGCACAAGATATAAATAACTGGCTTAAACCCACTTTTTGTGTGTAAAAATACTAGCGAGCACAGTACTGTGTATATATATATATATAAAATAGTTCTAGTTTTTTAACATTTATTTCATTTCAGTTAGTTGCCAACATTTGATCTAATATTTAAATATTTATATTTTATTTATTTCAGCTTTATTTCAATTATATTTATTTTATTAAATATATATATATATATATATATTTTTTTATAGGTTTAGTATTTAGTTTTAGTTTTTGAAAATGTATGGATCTGGATCAGACTTTGTTGATAGTCTGGCTAAACAAAATTAGTCGATCACAGCATTTCTTTTCCCACACAAACTTTCTGGTATGAGTGTCATGAGCTCACAGAAAGTCTCGATGCAACTCTTTCTTTTCAAATTACTTCAACCGATCCATTATGTTCTCAAGTGGTCGGCATGCATTTCAATCAATGCTTTTTTTTTGCACAGGCGCAACTATTCTAAGCTCCTGAAATCTCCCTTTATCCTCTTCTCCTCCTCTCCTGGCTGTCCTCATTCATTCACATTTAGTTTGGTCTCTATACTCTCCCATAGGAAACACACACATAGCACGTTTGCATGTAATGGCTTCAACTAAAGAGACAGAGATACTCTTTTTATGTTCGTATAATGGTGGAGGATAAAGTTCCCAGGAGAATAAAGGTCACCAATGCCTTACAATGGCTCACGATCAAACCACTAATGAACTGAGTGCATGTGGAATATAAAGAAACCCCCATTAGAACTGCGCTAACATCATACACGAACATCCGGCCATGCTAACAATGAATCTTTTAAAAAACTGTTTTGAATGCCTTTTAAATAAAAAAATTATTTGCTCAGACCTTTTACATTTATTTATAATTGTGAGCTACATGATCTGAAATCTTATGAATAAAGTAAAAATGTCAGGGCTCTGACCTAGCAGTTAGCGCACATGCGCCTACACACCAAGCCGGCACGTTCGTGTGGGTAAAGCAAGTTCAAGTTGACTTTTTGATTCCCAAAAGGCCAAAAATAAAATAAAACTAGATTTTATGTTTCCTAAAAATGTGTGAGTGGTGCTTGCCCATGCATAAGTCCCTCTAAGATGCTAGAGTGTTGTGGGTGGGTGGTTGTTAGTTGTTAGCGCTTTGCTATATGTGGTCACCAGAGTGTTCTTGGTGTTTACTAAGTGGTTACTTACTGGCCTAGATCAATAAAATCCACCCTCAAGTGATATTCTGGTCTCTATGAGTCAGATCCCTTCTTTAATCTATGTAGATGGGACTTCTATCATCCGTTTGTTACAATCCACGCCTGTCCTGGACTCCATTTCCCATGATCCTCCCTGTCTCACACCTGAACTCACTTCCTCATCGTTCTCGCCCGCTCTCCCTGGATTCCCTGCACCTGGTCGTCTTCGTTAGCACTCCCTTTATATTGTCTCACTCCTCTGCACTCAGGGGCCATTCTCGTTTGTGTTACCCTGATGTTTGGTTGTGTCCTGTTCCTGTATGCTTTGTATTAAACCCATCTATTATTTGAAGTCCGCATCCTGTTTTCCCTCACTGCACAACCAGATTGTGACACCGTTAGGCAAAAATCATAATTCTAATCTCTTAGAAATGTAATAATGCATCTCTTAAGGTAAATCTAATGTGTATATAGATACTATATTGAAGCTTCATTCCGCTACGGATTAAAAATAAAAAAATCTCGCAATTCTCGCAACTTTCTCCCTGTAATTCCATATTTTATATCTCGGAATTTAGACTTTATTTCCCGCAATTGCAAGTTTATAACTCGCAATTCTGACTTTTTCTCGGAATTGTGGGAAAAAGTTTTAATTGTGAGATAAAAGTTGCAATAACTTTTTCTTTTTTTCCGTGGTGGAAACGCGCTTCCATAGAATGGTTTTGTAGATGTATGCGCATACACTGTGTATATGGGTAAATACATGTATACATACACTATATTGCCAAAAGTATTGGGACACCCCTCCAAATCATTGAATTCAGGTGTTTCAGTCACTTCCATGGCCACAGGTATATAAAATCAAGCACCTAGGCATGCAGACGCTTCTACAAACATCTGTGAAAGAATGGGTCGCTCTCAGGAGCTCAGTGAATTCAAGCGTGGTACCGTGATAGGTTGCCGCCTGTGCAATAAGTCCATTCTTGAAATTTCCTCACTACTAAATATTCCACAGTCAACTGTTAGTGGTATTATAACAAAGTGGAAGCAATCGGGAACACTAGTAACAGCCACGAAGTGGTAGGCCACGAAAAATCACAGAGCGGGGTCAGCGCATGCTGAGGTGCACAGTGCACAGAAGTTGCCAACTTTCTGCAGAGTCAATAGCTACAGACCTCCAAACTTCGTGTGGCCTTCAGATTAGCTCAAGAACAGTGTGTAGAGAGCTTCATGGAATGGGTTTCCATGGCCGAGCAGCTGCATCCAAGCCTTACATCACCAAATGCAATGCAAAGCGTGGGATGCAGTGGTGTAAAGCACGCCGCCACTGGACTCTAGAGCAGTGGAGACATGTTCTCTGGAGTGACCAATCACGCTTCTCTGTCTGGCAATCTGATGGACATGTCTGGGTTTGGTGGTTGCCAGGAGAACGGTACTTGCCTGACTTTATTGTGCCAAGTGTAAAGGTTGGTATGAATTAGAACGGAGACTGCGAGCCAGGCCTTTTTTGTCCAACATCAGTGCCTGACCTCACAAATGCGCTTCTAGAAGAATGGTCAAAAATTCCCATAAACACACTCCTAAACCTTATGGAAAGCCTTCCCAGAAGAGTTGAAGCTGTTATAGCTGCAAAGGGTGGGCCAGCTCCATATTAGATGATGAATGGGATGTCATTAAAGTTCATGTACATGTAAAGGCAGGTGTCCCAAAACACTCACACATATACTATATTATATATTTTCAAACTTACAAATTGATTTGACAGCACTAATATATATATATATATATATATATATATAAAAATGTGGGGGTGGGATAGGGATTTTTCTGCTATTCTCAAGTATCTTTATCCTGTTAATATTGTAAAATTATGTCAATAAACAGGTTATGCACAAAAAATCTAATCTCTAATTTATGTGTGAGGAATAGAAGAGGTTAAATCATTTTACCCCTATTTTCCAGAGGTATCACGCAATGACTCATGTCCAGATCTACCTGAGATCCAGAACGGCTGGAAGACGACGTCTCATGCAGCGCTGGTTCGTGGAGCCCGCATCACATATCAGTGCGACCCGGGGTACGACCTTGTGGGCAGTGAAACCCTGACTTGTCAGGTGGACCTAAGCTGGAACACCCAGCCTCCATTCTGTGAGAAGAGTGAGTCGAGCATAGTGGGGTGTCTTTGCTAATTGGAGTCTGACGCACTTTTACTTTCTGCAGATTCAAATGTCATCCTTCTCAGCTTTGTCTCTTTTTCTCCTCCCTTCCCCTCATTAGTTATGTACTGCACAGACCCTGGACACGTGGAGCACTCCACACGCACTCTGTCTGATCCCAAACTCTTGGTTGGCACCACTATCCAGTATAGCTGCATTCCCGGATACATCCTGCAGGGTGGCGCCACACTCACTTGCTATGGTCGAGAACCCGGCACCCCAGTTTGGACGTCTCGCTTGCCACATTGCGTTTGTGAGTTCCCACAAATGTTTCATCCAAAATTTCTGTATTTTATATTTAAATCCCTTTTTAATCCCTCAATTATTCCTTATTTTATTTCTAATAGCGGAAGAGTCCGTGTCCTGTGAGAATCCCGGCCTTCCTGACAACGGCTATCAGATCTTGTCTAAAAGGCTTTACCTACCGGGGGAGTCTCTAACCTTCATGTGCTACCAAGGCTATGAGCTCATTGGTGAGATGGCCATCAAATGCATTCTGGGAAATCCCTCATTTTGGAGTGGTCCATTACCTCTTTGCAAAGGTAAGAAAAGATATTTACAGAGGTATTTACAGAGAATTAGTATAAATGTATAGGGGGTTTATACCTTACACCAAGATGTATTATTATTATTATTATCATTATTTTTTATTATTAAAAATATTACTATAATTTTTTACTATTCCCAATAATTGCATTTTGTTTTCTATTTATAACCACCGTAATGAAGCTGCATAACAGATATTCAATGAATATTTAAAGAAGAATTTTTATATCTGTGATGTGAATACTACATAAAAACAAATTGCTTTTTAATGACCATTGTTATTGCTTTATTACTATTATATAATATATTAGAAGCTGAAATATATATTACTATTTCCCTAATATTTTCAGCCAATCATGAATGTTCTGGCAATCATGCACTAGAGGGTAAGTTTTATTGTTTAATGTACTAATTTAAGCAAAGATTTTAATTTTATAGATTGTATCCAAGTATTTACCCATTGTTACCCTTGTTATCAGAGAGATTTTATAAAGTTTCATGGTTGTTGTAGTGGGTAAAGCAGGCAAAAATGAATTCGTATTTCATCTTTGTATCTTGTCTAGTGGCTGAGGCTGCGGCAGACTCTTCTTTTGACGGAGGAAGTATGGCTCTAGCAATATTTATACTGGTGCTGCTAGTGTCTGTTTTACTGGGAGGGGCCTACATCTATGTCACAAGGTGAGCAATATACCGTGGAAAGTGTAAGTATTACTAATGAAGTGCATTTGCGCCCACCCCCTTTTTGGTTCCGGAAGTATTTTTTCATTCATTCTTCCCATAGGGATTTTAAAATAGTCTTGGCTAAAGCGTTATATCACAACATTACAAACTTTGATTTGAAGCAAAGGAGTTTTTGAAAATTAGACAAAAAGACAATACAAGACTGTGTACTTTAATGAGGGAAAGAAATACAATCCCATGAATCATTGCGAACAGCATAATCAAATTGAAAACGATGGAGAAATATAAAAGTGCTCATTTACAAATGTTGATTATATGTATAAAAACAATATTTTTTTACGTTTATTGCAAAATATGTATATATATATATATATATATATATATACATACACTAACATTTCAGTACTTTGAGGGCGTAGGGAGATTCACTCATGGGACTGGGAGTGGGCAGGGCTAACAAGCTATTTTGGAGCTTTTTGCTTATTTGACTCTCTGATTGGTGGAATTTTCTGTACAGCATCATGTGTAATGTAGTTTTCCACCAGGAATTCCGCTGTTAAACACGATTATTTTGAAAAATAAGCTGAAATAATGCGGGCTGACGGCTTCAGCAGAAGCAAATACCATGGATTAACAACCTCGTAGCTCACAGTAGGCCTGTCTTTAAAGGTTTATAAGTTATCATCATATCAAATCAATTTCCTTATTGAGAAAATGAGTGGAGGTTTTACTTCCGGAACCTGACTGTTGTACAACAATAAAGAGCTGCCATTGTTCATGAGCACTTGCACATTCTGTTGCTCGTTTAATAGACTGTTCAAAGCTGCTTGTACTAATAATGTTGTGAAATGAGAGAGTTTTTTTCATAAAACATTGAATAGCTTAAAGTGTAATGATATGCGTGGGTGGGTAAACACTATGATTGTCCATCGCTGAAACGAGAGAACATATGCTGCGTTTGAACCCCTGTCAAACACTCTTCTGTGTTCCTCAGGTGCCGTTACCATTCAAACCTGAGACTTCCTCTGATGTATCCGCATCCCTACAGCCAAATCACAGTGGAAACCGAGTTTGACAACCCCCTCTACGAGACTGGAGGGGTGAGAGTCTCCTAGAACACCTTTGCAACTGCATAACAAAGCCTTGGCAATCACATAGAACAGGGATGGGCACTTCGGTCCTGGAGGGCCGCTGTCCTGCACAGTTTAGCTGCAACCCTGATAGAAACTCACCTATCTGTAGCTTTAATCCTGAAGACATTGATTATCTGGTTCAGGTATGTTTGATTAGGCTAAACTCTGCAGAACAGTGGCCCTCCAGGACCGAAGTTGCTCATCTGAGCAACCACCAAGAAACTCCCTAGCAACCATTCAAAACCCCTTATGAACCACATATTACCACCTTGGAAATCTTCCAGAACACCCTAGAAACCACCTAGCAACTGCCTAGCAACAACCCCTTGTGAACTACATGACACTGCCCTGGCAACCTCCCAGAGAACCCTAGTCCTGGCAGTCATCCAAAACATCTGAAGAACCATATAGCAACTCCACAGCAACATAGCACCACCTTGGCAACCTTCCAGAACACCCTAGCAACCACCCAGAACCCCTTAGGAACCACATATCACTGCCCTGGCAACTTCCCAGAGCACCCTAGCAACCACATAACAGTCCTAGCAATCATCCAAAACATCTGAGAAACCACTTAGCAACTCCCAGAAAACCCTAGCAACCACCTAGCAACTCTCTAGCAACCGTCTAGAAGCCCTTAGGAACCACATAGCACTTCCCTGGCAACTTCCCAGAGCACCCTAGCAACTGCACAAGTCTAGTTTTATTGAAACCATTTAGCAACTCCCAGAAAACCCTAGCAACCAACTAGCAACTCCCTAGCAACCATCTAGAACCCTTTAAGAACCACATAGCAATGCCCTGGCAACTTCCCAGAGCCCCCTAGCAACCAATTAAGTATTTGGCAATCATCAAAAACATCTGAGAAACCACTTAGCATCTCCCAGAAAACCATAGCAACCACCTAGCAACCCCTTAGGAACCACATAGCACTGCCCTGGCTATTTCCCAGAGCACCCTTGCAACCGCATAAGTCTTTGGCAATCATCCAAAAAAAATTAAAAACCCTAGCATCCACCTAGCAACTCCCTAACAACCATCTAGAACCCCTTAGCAACCATATAGGACTGCCATAGAAACTTCCAAGAGCACCCTAGCAACCATTTATAAGTCTTTGCAATCATCCAAAACATCTGAGAAACCACTTAGCAACTCCCAGAAAACCCTAGCAACCTCCTAGCAATAGCCTAACCAACCATCCTGAACCACAGGGGCCAGGAAATCACCTAGTAGAACAACATCACCTGTGGGAACAATGAGTTTTTTTGCATGATCAAATGCTGGAAGATGCTCCAGAATGCTAACATGAATGTAATTCTCACTGCATCTCTTGTGTTTTTTTTTTCTACAGGACACAAGAGAATATGAGGTGTCCATATGAAGAGGCCCACAGACACGTCCCGTATTGCTCCAGCTCTTAGAGGAAGTGATGTAAATAGATCCTGACAATTCCACTCTCCCCAACTCCCCAACCTCCAGAGGAAAGGGCGCTCATCAGCCGAGAGAGAGAGAGGGGCGTGAAGGGAAAGGGTCTGTGAAACAGGAAGTATCAGTGCAGAGATCGTTCGGCCTGTAGACGTTACTGTGGTTTTTACGACATGTGACTCAACACGTATGCACTCACAGCCAGAGGTTCTCATTCTGCTGTTCACAAACGTGCATGTGTGTGTGTATGACATGAGTGAGTGGAAAAAAACAAGTGATGGGTTTGCAGTGTTCTTTCGCCTCAATACCGTGACTTATGGGACAGTCTAACCCTGAGGTATGTGCTCCGATATAAAGGGGTCGTGGTGGCGCCGTCCTGTGTCTGTCTGTCTGTGGCCCGTCCTGCCTGCTGTCATTTTTAAGTCTTTGTACTTAGAGCAGTTTGTAGTGCAGGTTTTAAAGTAGTATTTTTTTCCCTTGCAAGTGACGTCCTACTGCAGCAGAGACCAGATGATGTATTTATTTTGAAGTATATGTGAAATGTTCTCTGCTGTTTAATGAATACTTCATTTTGGAGATCAAGAAAAAAATGTAACTGATTTCTCTAAAGAAATGTGAAAAATAAATTCATTTAAATCTTTTCTAACCCTGAAGTGTCCTGATTTTATTAAAGGCTTTTATTTTAAAAGAGATCTGACAGAAATGGGGCATTTATGCTCCACTGATTACAAATCTGTGACAAAATCTGCCCATTGGAAAGAAAATGTACAAATTGAATCTTTTTAGTATGGAGACTTTTGCTAGAGTCTTGTGCATTTCAGATGTTTCTCCTAAGAAAAGTCAAGTCTCAAAGTTGCTCCTTACGGTCACAGTAGTAAAATGTTGTGGGGAAAAGAGTGCAAGTCGGTTCTGGAAGTAAAAACTCCATTCATTTTCTCCAAAGAGAAGTTGATTTTGAACGATAACTTTTAAGCCTTTAAAGGCAGCCCTACTGTGAGCTACGAGGTTGTTAATCTATGGCCTTTGCTTCTGCTGAAGCCATCAGCCCACGCTATTTCAGATTATTTTTTAAATAATTGCATTTACTAGCAGAATTTCGTAGTGAAAAATACTTAATTTCCCATGATGCTGTACAGCAAATTAGCAAAAAGCAAAACAGTCAGGAAGTCAACACGCTCCAAAATAGCTCTTTAGCTCCACCCACTCCCATAAAGCATCTCTCTAAGCTCTCAAAATACGTAAATATATGTATATATGAATATTTTGCAATAAACTTAAAATATATTGTTTATATATCAACATTTGTACATCGTCGTTTTTAATTCATTATGCTGTTTGCAATGCTTCATGGGATTGTAGTTCTTAAGTACACAGTCTTTTACCTTTTGTCATTTTTTTCAAAACCTTTTTTGCGTCCAATCAAAGTTTGTAATGTTGTGATTCACCTTGTAGCTGATTGGCTTGGTTCATGGCTTATAACTCTTTAACAAAGACTTTTTTTAAATCCCTGTGACGTCACCGTTGGCCGGAGTGACTGTGGTTACGCCCACTGAGTGGCAAAAAGAGGCGTCATTGGTTTACAGCACGAATACTGCGAAAAACACATCATCTATCATTTAGTGTCAATATATTGAATTTTGGGGTAAAATCATGCCATATATATTGTATTGTTATATATTGCATTGACAACTCATTAAATAAATATTTACCTATATTCTGCATAAATTGGATGTTTTTAAACTAACACGGACAAAAACAAGTTTTAGGGCTGGAAGATATGACAATATATAACATTGGTATAAGTGATCACCCAGATTTAGACCTACCTATATTGTATTTATATAAAGCGTTCACTGGCAAATTTGCTTTATGTATTTCCACAGCGTCGAAATCAGGCACATATAAATGTCAGGAAACACGATCCTGGTTGTGTGTCAATATCCATGGATCACTGGATCTTTGGTAAGTGGTAAGGAACAGTTATATCAAGTCCAACCTTTAATGTAAACTGAAAATCTTTTTTTTTTATCGCATTTTTGCAGTTTCCCCTATTAACTCCAGTCATGCGGCAGCTCTTTTGCCACTCAGTCCGGCTGAGGGGACGTGTTCCAGCGGGAAAGTGACGTCAATGCATACCCTCTATAGTGTGATGACTATGAAGCACAGCAGTCACAAAATCATACTAAGCAGCTTTCTGTTGGCCAACATGGTGAATTTGTGTGACCGACTTGAACCTATTGTGAAACCTGAGTGGGTAAATTTTTCGCCTCGCGCAAAATTCCAATTTGCGTGGATGCCTGCAGTTAGCCGAACAACAGTAAATGTGACTGCAGAGCACCTTAAAGGGTTAATTCACCCAAAAATGAAAATTAGCCCATGATTTACTCAGCCTCAAGTCATCCTAGGTGTATGCTTGCGCTAAATCTGAGGAGCATAACTGGTGTGCAGTGTTGTCAGATGTAGCGTAAGCATTTTGAACTGCGAGAGGCACAACACTTTTTCCGTAAATTGAATACGGAAGGCGATCGTCCGGAAGCTAGATAATTTACTTTATAAAGTTTTAAATATGGATATTTTTCTTACACAAACGCATCGATTCGCTTCAGAAAGCCTTTATTAACCCCCCGGAGCCGTGTGGAGCAGTTATATGACGGACAGATGCACTTTTATGGACTTAAAAAACAGAGCAACAATCACTGCCATTATAAAGCTTGGATTGGCCAGGACTTTTTTTTAATATAACTCCAATTTTATTCGTCTGAAAGAAGAATGTCATATACACCTAGGATGACTTGAGGGTGAGTAAATTATGGGCTAATTTTCATTTTTGGGTGAACTAACCCTTTAACTCAAAATGATCATTCAATCGAATACTTCTACCTTCATTTTATAGCTCTATGTTTTTACTACATGTCAGTATTTGTGTCTAGATTTGCTGAGGAATCTTCTGAGATACATAAACTATAAATTAAGCAATCTGCCAGCAATAACATTTTCCTCTGTCAGCACATCTAATGGAGTGGATCACCCAGCCTCCTATGCATGCAAATGCCATATTTACAAGTTTCACACTCGTTTCACAGTCCACCAATTTCCTTTAAACGATTTTATATTCATTTGAAAGTGTTAAATGGCTGCATTACTATCAAATTTGCACGTTTTATACATCTTTTAGCAAATAATCATTCGGCACAGACTGAGGTTCAGTGACACAGGAAGATGTCGCAAAGTTTTTGTAGAGAGGAGAACTGCTTGTGGTTATGAGGAAAGATCTCAACTGATACTGTTTATAAACTGCGTTCACTTCCTCTTCGTGCATTCTGCCCATTTGACTTCACAGCCTCGAGATCATGCAATGTTCATAGTTTGTCTTGTGACGGTGAGTTGGTTTCCTTCATGAGTTGTCCATATTGTGTTTAATGCATCTCGTTTCGTGTCACTTTATCAGATCTTTTTTCCATCTCTACATACAGTCCATATTTCCTGTACATGTGTGGCACTTTCACTTTTTTAGTGATTTAAAGAATGCTGTGATTCGAACTGATTAATCAAACGGGCTCTTTAAAGACAGTTATTTTGCAGTTAACAAGAGGTAGACAACAGAGGAAGTGCAGTCAATTCGGTTTAAATTTAACATTTTTCCTCGTGCAATGTCTCAGGGTGATGCGGCTGTCAGTCAAACGGGCAGTTGTACTCCTGCTAACCGTGTTCGGAGCGTGTATTCTCACTAGGACTCTGTATCGAGTGCTGGCGTGCCACGGAGAGCTTCCCAGAACTCACATGGTGTCCATACTGGCTCGAAACTGGAACCACACACAGTATCGGTATAATCGGAACACACCAATGGTGTTTGTGGGTGGTGTTCCACGGTCAGGGACCACTTTAATGCGTGTCATGCTAGACGCCCACCCTGACATCCGCTGCGGGGAAGAGACGCGGGTGATCCCCAGGATGCTGTCCCTGCGGCAGGGCTGGGGGAGGCAGACTGAGGAACGTTGGGCTCTGGAGGACGAGGGAGTCAGTCAAGAGATGCTGGACGCTGCAACCACTGCCTTCCTACTGGAGGTCATCGCGCGTCATGGAGAACCTGCACGAGTGCTGTGCAATAAAGACCCCTTTACTCTTAAGAGTGCAGTTTATCTGTCACACATTTTCCCCAAGTAAGATATCTCCTTTTTAGAAGATTTTATTTTATGCTAATTAAAAAGTTATAGGCCTACACAAAGACATTTACATTAGTCATTAATTATATTTTCTTTGATAAAATTAAAAGTTTAAAAATATATTATATCAATATAATCATATTTTGCTTTTGACCACCATTCAAAAGTATGGGGTTAGTATGATATATATATATATTTTTAAATGAATAGTTTTATTTAGCAGTGATGCATTAAATTGATCAAAAGTGATAGTCAATACTTTCACATTATAACAAAAATGTTAAAATTCTTTTTACTTTGTGTTCATCAAGGGTTAGGGTTAGGATCCACAAAAAATATTATGGTAAGCAGCACAAAATCAGAAATGTTTCCTGAGCAGCAAATCAGCATACTAGAATGATTTCTGAAGGATCATGTGACACTGAAGACTGGATTAATGATGCTGACAATTCAGCTTTGCATCATGGGAATATATTAGGGTAACATGGGGGAAGATGTCCTCTTTAAAGGGATAGTTTACCCAAAAAGGACATTTCTGTCATCACTAAAGTTGTTCCAAACCTGTATGAGTTTCTTTATTCTGTTGAACACAAATATTTTAAAGAATGTTGGTAACAGCCATTGACTTACATAGTAAGGGGGAAAAAATGCTTTGAAAGTCAATGGCTACCGTCAACTGTCTGGTGACCAACATTCTTTAAAATATCTTCTTTTGTGTTCAATAGAAGAAAGAAATTCATACGGGTTTGGAACAACATTTTCATTTATGGGTGTACTATCCCTTAAAAAAAAAAAGTGCATTTACTTTTAAATTGTAACATGTTTACATACAAGTTTAGCATGTACAGGATGATGATGCATCAGCCAATGTATTATTATAGGAAATAAATAGAAACATTTGCTAGTTTAGTTGTTATAGAACAAAATGTAAAATGATTCGAAGAGGCCATCTTACCCCTCTACTGGGGCAAATTGACCACCTACCTGGGGTATATATAAAGTGTCAATAATGTAAAATACTAAAAATTAACTACTCTATTTAAAATTAAACTTTGACAATTTAGTTGAATAATTGAATAACCAAGCAGAATCCTAGTAAAAGAGATTCATCTGAAAGGTAAAATTATTCTGTGACTTATATACAGGCATATGAATATTTACACATTTAATTTTCCATATTTTATTGAAGAAATGTTGTAGTAGCAACACTATGAATGCAAATTTAATGATTTCACTCAACTAACCTATAGGTTATAGTGACGGCCCAGATGTCTGAAATGTACATCTAATTAATGGAAATACTGAATAATAACTCCATTGATTACAATAATTATTCCATTTAAAAATAATAACTTGAGTAACAACATGCCACTCGGGGCCTTCTGTGCCAATTCTGGGGAGGGAAGGGGGGGTATAAAACTATAAAAGTTATAAAACTATAACTAACTCCACGAATATAAAAAAATGGATGTTTACACAAATCCCTCATTAACAAATAGACACAAATAACTTCAACATAATACAATGTCATATGTCACTATGTCATACTGTTTCGACTGACTAAATCTCACAAATGTTGATATTCAGATGACAAAATTAAAAATAGCGTAGCATTTTGTGTCATCTATGGTCAGGAGAAAAAAATTAAGTTGGAAGAGGGGTCATCTTACCCTGATTCTATCCTACATTTTAATATATATTCAAATTGAAAAATGTCTAAAATAAACGCTTTGCTTTTTCAGAGGTGGAAAGTACTATTACTTCAATTAAATTTTACTTAAGTACAAGTAAAATTACCAGTCTAAAAATCTACTCAAGTAAAAGTAAAAAGTAGTTCATTTAAAATTTACTCAGAGTAAAAGTTACTGAGTTACTTTTTTTTAACAGCGTGGGTGAATGAGATTTTCACGATATGATAACCATCTCAGAAAACATCAGAGTTTCACAGCATCACAGTATTAAACAATTATTAAATAAATAAAATGTATTATTAAATTATGGTTATTATTACCATCATTTAAAATGGCCGTTAAATGAATGAAAACAGTTTTTTTTGGTTGAACAAATGCTTTATTATAACAAACTTGAAAACCATCTGTTTGTTTTGTTCTTAAAAAAAAAAAAAAAAACGTCTAATCAACTAAATTCAATTAATGATTATAATTTAGATTAACAACTTATTTTTATCATTAATTTATTAAAATGTTTAAGAATAATAAAGTCCTATGAAATTTATATATTTACATCTATACTGTAAATTCAGTTTTCATGACTGGATTCCGGGATTCCCTCTGCATCACAGAAATCATTCAGCCTTAAGTTATAAACATACCTTTATCTGCACAGAGGGATGGTGTTCCCGAACATGTTCTATGTGTTTCCTTCTTTTGCAGCCACTTTGCATCCATAATTTTTTGCAAATTGGATATCCTCCACGCCAACCACATGTTTTTGTGCGTTTGTTCTTCCGCCTTTCAATTCAATGCAGTAGTTTCCGGAGTGCAATTTAACCCCCTTTGTATTATTTATTTATTTTTACTCAGCAACTGATATGGTTTAAAATGTAGCAAAATACAATACTTCAAACAAAACATACTTAAGTAAAAGTAAAATTACAGATTTTTAAAACTACTTAATGTAGAAGTACACAGAAAAACTACTCAGTTACAGTAACGCGAGTAAATGTAATTCTTTACTTTCCACCTCTGTGCTTTTTATTGTTGTTCAAATGCCAGAAAAATCCTTTAATCTGTCCTTTCAGCTCAAAATTCCTGCTAATGCTCCGAGACGGTCGGGCGTCTGTGCACTCTATGATCTCCAGACGAGTGACTATCGCTGGCTTTAACCTGTCCAGCTACAGGGACTGTCTGACTAAATGGAGCAATGCAATCGAAGTGATGCTCTCCCAGTGTATGGCGGTAGGCCAAAAGCGGTGTATGACAGTCCGCTATGAGGATCTGGTGCTGCAGCCACGAGCCACCATGCAGCGTGTGCTGCGTTTTCTGAAATCACCGTGGCATGAAGGGGTGCTTCACCATGAGGAGGCCATCGGCCAGCCAGGAGGGGTATCACTGTCTCGGTAGGGCGAAATTACATTTCATGTTTTAGGCCTTCTACTGTTTCTTGTCAATACTCACTTTTCGCTATGTTTTTAAGAACCGAACGCTCCACGGATCAGGTGATCAAACCTGTTAACCTGGAAGCTCTCACACGATGGGTCGGCCACATCCCAGCAGACGTCCAGGGGGACATGGAGAACATCGCTCCAATGCTCCGTAAACTGGGCTACAACCCCAACGCCAATCCTCCAGACTATGGTCAACCAGATCCTGAAGTGATCAACAATACTCGAAGGGTATATTTAAACAGAATATGTGCATTTCAATTCATTCAGTGCAGGTCAAAGATCAGAGTTTCTACACTCGTAAAAATAAAGGTTCTTATCAGTGTTGGGGAAGCTACTCTGAATCTGTAGTTTGACAAGCTAGTCATAAGTTAAGATACAGTCAAGCTATTCTTCAGAAAAGGTTGTTAGCTACACTACAAGTTACTATCAAAAAGTAGTAACTTGTAGTGGAGATGAGTGGTACCCGGTGGGGTCTTCTGCTGTTGTAGCCCATCCGCCTCAAGATTGTGTGTGTTGTGGCTTCACAAATGCTTTGCTGCATACCTCGGTTGTAACGAGTGGTTATTTCAGTCAAAGTTGCTCTTCTATCAGCTTGAATCAGTCGGCCCATTCTCCTCTGACCTCTAGCATCAACAAGGCATTTTCGCCCACAGGACTGCCGCATACTGGATGTTTTTCCCTTTTCACACCATTCTTTGTAAACTCTAGAAATGGTTGTGCGTGAAAATCCCAGTAACTGAGCAGATTGTGAAATACTCAGACCGGCCCGTCTGGCACCAACAACCATGCGACGCTCAAAATTGCTTAAATCACCTTTCTTTCCCATTCTGACATTCAGTTTGGAAATTCAGGAGATTGTCTTGACCAGGACCACACCCCTAAATGCATTGAAGCAACTGCCATGTGATTGGTTGATTAGATAATTGCATTAATGAGAAATTGAACAGGTGTTCCTAATAATCCTTTAGGTGAGTGTATATTAACTTAATTTGCTTCATGTGTTTATAAATTCTGTCAGAAGTTTAACTTACTTGTCACATTGTTCCTCTATCAAATAGTCAGTCTGCAGATGCACCATATAATCATTATTGTTTCAGTCTTATCTTTACTGCTCTGCAGACACCAAAATATTATTTCTCAATCCCAGTCACACAGAAAGCCTTATAGCCACTTGCTTCTTCAACATTAATTGTAGTTCTCTATATAAATCAAATGTCATGCCTCCATTTAAAGGAGGAAACATAAAATAAAATAAAACTTTTCTTTTTAGAAGTTATCCCTTTGTTCGCCCTCTGGCCTTTCATAAATATTAGGGAGTCTCTAGATATTTTGGGTAGTGACATTAGTTAATTTGTCACTTTGTCTCTGCTGTCCAGTCTATAAAATTTACCTCAGTTGAATTTAGACAAGGGTGTTAACCCCATTATGGATGGCAGTCTTGTCTCTACTGCTCCAGAGAGTAATTCAAATCATATCATAAATGACAAAAGTAGTCATAATTACCAGTGACAGACAGAGCTGGATACCCAATCCACTTAAAGCTCGTCCCATGTTTTGGATCATCTTTTCACTAGATTCCTTCAGAAGTATAAGCTTCTTTAAAGTTTGTTGTTTCGCTTAACCCATCTGTAATGATAAACACTCATTCCAGAGGTGAATGACCCCATACACTCAATCAGGACAGAACGGTTTCACTAACCAACACATACAAAACATAAAGTTCAGTCAACAATGTACACACACATAACCATTAACTGCTCATTTTCAAATTTTCCTTTTAGTTTAAACTCTAAAAAATAATAACTCTAGCTTTTACATGGTCTCTTAACCAATTTCAAATCATGTCTGTTCATTATTAATTTGTCTTCACACAATCATCTGGTTTGTTTTGGTTCTTTGTTTTGTCTCAGCTTTAACAGGGCGATACCAGACACAGTACAATCCCTGCTTCCACTCATGCAGTCTCTCTCTCTCTCTCCAAACCAAATAATCTTTTTACTCAGACAACTGTAATATTAAATTCCTTGACAACATTTAGAAAATTAAAATGTTTAACTTTTCAAATTAGAGCTTTAGTTTAAATACCTTTTGTTATCCAGACCTTCTCTTTAAACTTCAAAAGCTGTCCTCATCTTTAGGCGCCACCATGTCTCATGTCATATCTAATGACCTGCAAGAGTAAAAAACTCACAATAACATTAGTTCCTGATCACACAGTTTTACTGATAGCAATTAATACATTTTGTTCTGCTCACCACAAAAGTTAATGACAATCACCACATGGTCTCAGCCGGCTCTTGAAAGCCCCTTCCCACTCTTTTCCTCAGGGTCTTCCCTGATATTCTATTCACTAAATGCGGTTCCTGGGTGAGTGGTATGGAGGAACATTTCTGGGGCAGACTGCTGTATCTGTCACAGCTCCCCCCTGATGATGCTGTTGGCCTCACAGACATCTGCTTCTCACACATACACACCTCACATAAAAACACCCCCTTTTTGGAGGTGCCCAGTGGCGGCGATGACCCTCTGTCTTAGGTTGCTCTCTATCTGGCCAAAGAAAGTCTTACCCGTCTTTGAGAAATCACCTCATGCACACTGGTAACCGCTCGAGATCTTTGACCATTTCCTTTAACAGGATCAGATGTTTTCTGGAGCTTTGGGGAAAGTGCATTCAAGAGTCACCAGAGCCATTTGGTCTGCTTACTATTGGTAGAACATGGAGACAGGTTAATTACAACATAACTTAATCACTAAAATCCATCATACCTCTTTAAGGCCGCAACCAGTGCGTAGATTATACTCAGTGAATTTAACCATAACAACTGTCCATTCAATTTAATGTTTGGCTATCTCTATAACCCAAGCCATCGGTTCTGCGCATGGTGGAGGCTAAGATCAGACAAAGATGTTACTGGTCATAGAATAAATTAGTCAAAAATTTCAGTTCATTTAAAGTCTGTATTTAAAGACATCACATTTCGTTTTACCTGAAATATTTATCATTGCCCTCTTAATGGCAATCCTCTTTTAACAAATCACTGTCTATTATTTTCACTGATGCCCTGTGCTTTTCTATAAATATCTTATCACCTATGACACAGGCTCAGATATCAGCTTTGAGCTGACTTTACATGAGAGAGAGACTCTGAGGCATTCAGGACCTGTACTGCATTTTCATAAACATTCGTTTTCAAATAAACATAATTTTTAAATTTGTCTTTTGCCCATACAATAAATTTAGAAACTATACATTTCCACTCAGATTGAGTCTCTGTTACACAGCAAGTTAGGCCCCAGCACCAGAAATGACATGGTGGGGCCGGATTCAGATAAGCGAAATGTTTTATTTTAGCCCGAGCTTATCTTTTGAAACCAAAACATCATCTTCTAGGGTTTTTTAACACCAATTATTTTCAGAGTTAGAGGAATTTTCTCATAAATTTGTCATTTAAAACCCTCTACATAACTATTTGTATATCTTTACCACTCAGATTTTATCACCATTGTCTTTAATTTTAACCTCATAATTTATATTAACATTATCATAGATCTTTCCTTCAAAAAGAATTAAAGACTCCAGTTTATTGACCTTATTATTATCTCATTAGTTTCTTAGGCAGAGTGTAAGTCTCTTCTTTGTTTGTAGCCAGTCAAATTGTTGTTCAACTTTCCAATCAAAATTAAAACATTGCTGCCCATTTCCTTAATAAGTTCTACAAATTTCCCGGACCCCCTGAGCGGTCGGCCCCTCTCCCTCAATCCGTCGGGGTAGGGCTGTGACTCTAACGTCCAGGATGATCAGTCACCGTCCGCTCTCGGGGTCCAGAAGGCACATCCAAGGAATCCCAACTTCTGACACCAAATTGTCATGGCAAAAAATTAATTCTCAGTTGCACCACTGAATAAGAGACAAACCTTAGCCAATCGTCTTTATAAAGATTTATTTTCTTGCAAGAAAAGAGTCACAGTCATACAGCCATCCTGAATGTCTGTAGAGTGCTAACTAAAGACATAACAGAAGCCACAATCTCTTATACCCCCCAAAGTGTAAACAATCCTTCTCAGTAGTTTTCCACACATGGTAAAAGTAAGAAACACATCACACAGATTTAGAATTAGTTCTGCCCGACACCTTTGGTACAGGAGAGCCCTCAAATAAGGTGTCCCGCATGGCAGAAACACATGTTAGCTCCTGTATGATCTCAAATATATATCTTAATTAATCTTCCTCTATGATTAAATTTTTCCACCACAGTAGATATATATATATATATATATATATATATAGCGAGTTCTTTTAAATTGACAGATTCTTTGCCAAAGCAATTGCCGCAAAACACAGCATTGTTCATCTTTACTATGGAAGCTTGTTTCCATCACATAATAAAAAAATTAAAAAGGTAATTGCGACTTTTTTTATCACAATTCTGACTTTTTTTCTCTCAGAATTGTGTGATGTTAAGTTGCAATTGCGTGGAATAAAGTCAGAATTGAGAGATATAAACTCGCAATTACAACTTTATATCTCGCAATTCTGACTTTATATCTCGCAATGCTGACTTTATATCTCATAATTCTGACTTTATATCTCATAATTCTGACTTTATATCTCGCAATTCTGAATTTATATAACTCAATTCTGACTTTATATCTCGCAATTCTGACTTTATATCTCATAATTCTGACTTTATATCTCGTAATTCTGACTTTATATCTCGCAATTCTGACTTTATATCTCGTAATTCTGACTTTATATCTCATAATTCTGACTTTATATCTCATAATTCTGACTTTATATAACTCAATTCTGACTTTATATCTCGCAATTCTGACTTTATATCTCATAATTCTGACTTTATATCTCGTAATTCTGACTTTATATCTCGCAATTCTGACTTTATAACTCAATTCTGACTTTATATCTCGTAATTCTGACTTTATATAACTAAATTCTGACTTTATAACTCAATTCTGACTTTATATCTCGTAATTCTGACTTTATATAACTCAATTCTGACTTTATAACTCAATTCTGACTTTATATCTCGTAATTCTGACTTTATATAACTAAATTCTGACTTTATAACTCAATTCTGACTTTATATCTCGTAATTCTGACTTTATATAACTCAATTCTGACTTTATATCTCGCAATTCTGACTTTATATCTCATAATTCTGACTTTATATCTCGTAATTCTGACTTTATATCTCGCAATTCTGACTTTATATCTCGTAATTCTGACTTTATATCTCGTAATTCTGACTTTATATCTCGCAATTCTGACTTTATATAACTCAATTCTGACTTTATATCTCATAATTCTGACTTTATATCTCGCAATTCTGACTTTATATCTCGCAATTCTGACTTTATATCTCATAATTCTGACTTTATATCTCACAATTCTGACTTTATATCTCATAATTCTGACTTTATATCTCGCAATTCTGACTTTATATCTCGCAATTCTGACTTTATATCTTGCAATGCTGACTTTATATCTCATAATTCTGACTTTATATCTCATAATTCTGACTTTATATAACTAAATTCTGACTTTATAACTCAATTCTGACTTTATATCTCGTAATTCTGACTTTATATAACTCAATTCTGACTTTATATCTCGCAATTCTGACTTTATATCTCGCAATTCTGACTTTATATCTCGCAATTCTGACTTTATATCTTGCAATGCTGACTTTATATCTCATAATTCTGACTTTATATCTCATAATTCTGACTTTATATAACTAAATTCTGACTTTATAACTCAATTCTGACTTTATATCTCGTAATTCTGACTTTATATAACTCAATTCTGACTTTATATCTCGCAATTCTGACTTTATATCTCGCAATTCTGACTTTATATCTCGTAATTCTGACTTTATATCTCATAATTCTGACTTTATATCTCATAATTCTGACTTTATATCTCGCAATTCTGACTTTATATCTTGCAATGCTGACTTTATATCTCGCAATGCTGACTTTATATCTCATAATTCTGACTTTATATCTCGTAATTCTGACTTTATATCTCGCAATTCTGACTTTATATCTCGTAATTCTGACTTTATATCTCATAATTCTGACTTTATATCTCATAATTCTGACTTTATATCTCGCAATTCTGACTTTATATCTTGCAATGCTGACTTTATATCTCGCAATGCTGACTTTATATCTCATAATTCTGACTTTATATCTCATAATTCTGACTTTATATCTCATAATTCTGACTTTATATCTCGTAATTCTGACTTTATATCTCGCAATTCTGACTTTATATCTCGTAATTCTGACTTTATATCTCATAATTCTGACTTTATATCTCGTAATTCTGACTTTATATCTCATAATTCTGACTTTATATCTCGTAATTCTGACTTTATATCTCGCAATTCTGACTTTATATAACTCAATTCTGACTTTATATCTCATAATTCTGACTTTATATCTCGCAATTCTGACTTTATATCTCGCAATTCTGACTTTATATCTCATAATTCTGACTTTATATCTCACAATTCTGACTTTATATCTCATAATTCTGACTTTATATCTCATAATTCTGACTTTATATCTCGCAATTCTGACTTTATATCTTGCAATGCTGACTTTATATCTCATAATTCTGACTTTATATCTCATAATTCTGACTTTATATAACTAAATTCTGACTTTATAACTCAATTCTGACTTTATATAACTCAATTCTGACTTTATATAACTCAATTCTGACTTTATATCTCGCAATTCTGACTTTATATAACTCAATTCTGACTTATATCTCGCAATTCTGACTTTATATCTCGTAATTCTGACTTTATATCTCGCAATTCTGACTTTATATCTCGCAATTCTGACTTTATATCTCGCAATTCTGACTTTATATCTCGCAATTCTGACTTTATATCTCATAATTCTGACTTTATAACTCTCAATGCTGACTTTATATCTCGTAATTCTGACTTTATATCTTGAATTCTGACTTTATATAACTCAATTCTGACTTTATATCTCGTAATTCTGACTTTATATAACTCAATTCTGACTTTATATCTCGTAATTCTGACTTTATATCTCGCAATTCTGACTTTATAACTCTCAGTTCTGACTTTATATCTCGTAATTCTGACTTTATATCACGTAATTCTGACTTTATATCTCCCAATTCTGACTTTATATCTCGCAATTCTGACTTTATATCACGTAATTCTGTAAAATGTAGTTAAGTTAGTAGTGTAGTTACTTGTAGTTAGCTACTGCCCTACACTTGTTCATATTAGCATCTGGTTCCATGATTAACCTTTAACATCCATGACATAAAACTTTTCTATTACACAAAAGGTTCTTTATAGTGGAAATAGGTTCTTTAGATTTTACACTAAGAAAAAAATGGTTCTTTAAAAACTGAAAGATTCTTTGAGGAACAAAAAAAATGGTTCTTTAATGACATCATTGCGGGGAAAAAAAACCTTTAGAACCATTATTTTTAATAGTGTATCCATTTATAAATGTAATAAAGTAATTTCCAGTTTTTCCATGCTTTTCTCCTTAGGTATTGAGAGGAGATTTTAAAACTCCCACAAGCCTGAAAAGATGGGCACAAGTGAGTGCATGCTTGTTGATTGTTTAACATACTTTTGCCCCAAAAACTATTTTTTTAAAACACATTCTGAATGTCTGAATGTCATTAAGTTAGATGACAAACATCAAAGCAAGTGTCATTTATTTGAAAGAAAGACTGCACACATTTCAGGCAAAAACGGTTGATTTAGGTTTGAAATGGTGTAAATAAAGATTGCATATGATTGTGGACACTTTCTGGTTGTCAAAGGTTAGTAGAACATACCCCGCTAGAAATTTTACGTTCCTAGAACGTTCTCAGAACGATCCCTGCTGGTGTCAAGGACGTCACCTAGTAACGTTCCCAGAATGTTCCGAGGCGGTCATGATGTGGAGTTCTTTAAAGGGTTCGGGGATGTTATTTGGAGGACCTTCACGGAACATTCAGGACGTTCTGGGAATGTTGAGGGGACCATTACTATACACTACACTACATTCCCATAACGTTTGCAGGACCTTTAGGGGACCAACCTAGAATGTTATTTTTTGGTCCTATTTAGGTCCTTTAGGTCCTGTCACGTTTACTGAATGTTTTCAGAACATGTTTGTGTGAATCAATGTTCACTGGGCTGCTTTGCAAATGAATGTCAGCTAACATTCAAAAAATATAACTTGCGGTACTTACATGTTCTGAATATGAAGTTGGACAAACAGTTGGTAGTGATCCATCTTTGAGAAGCAACATCCAAATCCTGTGTTTTACTGACCCTCATTTGCAAAGCAGCCCAGTGTACAATGATTCACACAAACATGTTCTGAAAACATTAAGTAAATGTGATGGAAGGACCTAAATAGGACCAACAAATAACATTCTAGGTTGGTCCCCTAAAGGTCCAGCAAACGTTATGGGAATGTAGTGTAGAGACCACTGCACTGAACAAGATATGTTGCAGCGCAGTCCCGAATTAAACATCCCCATCTGACTAACAGGGAACCGTATGAGAACGTCCTTTTAACGTCCCAAATATCCTCTTTGTAACATTGCTCTGTGACCATAGAATAACCAAAATGGAACGTCTCCCTAAAGTCATATCAGGAACGTTATAATATGACCAACAGAGGACCATGTGGAAATATTCTGTTAAAGTCCCAAATGTCCTCCTTGTAACGTTCTTATGTGACCATAGAATAACCAATATGGGACGTCCACCTAAAGTCATATCAGGAACCTTGAACTGCAGCACTTTCATAACCAAAAGAGGACGTTTTAGGAACGTCCCTAATGTTCTATAAAGGTTCGGGATTTTTGTCACCTTTAGATAACCTTTAGGGAACGTTGTGCAAGGTCGCAAGAACATCCCCTTCTACGTGGGTAGTTACGGTGAACTACATGTGTGGTTATGCTAGGTTAAGTAGGTTTCAGCTGATTTAAAGTAATTGCAAAAATGGCAGAATAGTTGTAGAACATTTCTAGCATTGCTTGTGTGCAGAATCAGATGCCACTTGATTTGGTGTTTTGTTATCTAATGCAATGATATTATATGTCCCAATACTTTCTGTGGGCACTGTTTACATATTATGATAGCCTATATCATGTCTTTAGTTTTTTTGCATAACCCATGCTCATTTTGAAAACATTTCTTGTTTGGCAGGTATCTCCAAAGATAAATTCTAAAGGAGGAAGAAACTGAACAGAGTTCTGCATTGATTGCAATATGTTCTTGTGTTCAGCTTTGGATGACTTCACCATTTTGTGCCATTCACCTTGGAGGCCTTTCACAAGATCACAAGAAGAGCAACACGAGGAGGAATATCATTATTATGCAATAACTGTGGTTATATTCCTGTGTCACCTGAACTGCCTTATTTTGACATCAACAGAATTCATTAAGATTATTAAGTAACTAAATCTTAATATGTACAGTGTTGTAATGCAATAGACTGATGTAAGCCTCAAGAAGAACATTAAACACTGGACATATATCTACATGTTTACATCCTGATGTTCTCAGAAGAGTAATAGATAGAAGCCAACCATCATTCAATAACACTGAATTTCCTGAACATTGCAATTTTATATCTTGTTTTCGGAAATGAGAAGCGTGACGTTACGCTTAGTGACGCACAGAATGTTGTTGCTATGTGCTAGCGTTCATTTTCTTGACCTAGTTAAATGGAGCCGTTCTTCTTTTCCTAGTGCCAAAACACACTCGTTTCCATCAGTGTTTCCAAAAGTGCATTATTTCAATAAAAATATTTAACAGAAATCGTGTTATGTGTTATTTTGAAGCCTAAATGTGTCGTTATTTTGATCTCAAAACATTTGATCACAGCCAACCGTGTGCAATACATCATATCACTTCGCCGGTCTCCCAACCCCCCACGAACACACCAAATAAACAGATACATCTTTTTACGTCCACAAAACTAATTTACAAAACGCATATTGGTATATGTTCAACATAACACATATGTCCTTGTTCCCAATGAAACCATGTTTTCAAATTCAATAGCTACAGTTGTTTAAATAGTGCGTTGGGCGTAGTGGTGGAAGGATACAGCGCGTTCTGTATAAATACCCGGATCTTTTGTTTTGAGCAGTTAGATTCGCTCCCGTGACAAGAGGACAGAGACTCACACACTCCGCGCTCTTCCAGAAAAGAACATTTGTTTGTAAGTACGAAGTCAAATATACGCAAAGGACTCCAGACATATCACTGCTTAAAACAACAGTATTTGATTTTATTTTAAATCTTTGTCGAATATATAAACGTATATTTTTGGAAGGGCTAAGGCGTTAGCTTTTATGCTAGCCGGCCTGGTGGTTTCTGATGACCAAATTTGTTTATTTGTTTTTTTTTAAGTTAAGTATTTGAATCATGTACTTAAATGGGTTTTGTATTTTTTTTTTTTTGTTCGACGTCAGTAATCTGGCGGCGAATTAGGCCTCGAAATAGGGCGGTGAGGTCGTCGAATCTCTAAATTCATCTGGGTATTTTTTTAAAACATTTGTCAGCCGTCGACACGCCTTTAAGCAATTTCTCCGATCGAATTATAAGTCGTTTTACTAAGTAGGTCTATTTATTCCTTTTCTCTCTCTCTCTATATATATATATTTATTTTCTGGCCATTTTGTTAATGTCGCCATTTTGTTTTCAATCGCCCATTTGTTAAACCTGACTCACAGCTGTGTCAGCAGCAGTGATGGTGTGAGCTCACCTACCTTGTTTCTTTTGTTATGAGGAACATTCTAGAGAGCATTCCTAGGCTTGTCTAACAATCCTAAATTAACATGCCAATTGCTCATTTTTAGGGCTAGACGTTAACGCTTGTCCTGGAATTTTTTTTTTTGAAGGGCAAGTGAAAACTTTACTGACCTGACAAGTAGCCTGATTTAGACAACTAGAGAATCACCAAAACGCGAAAATTCTGATTTCTTTACATTTAGTGTAAGTGGTGATTTGATAGTGGATAATATATAACGTACTGTAAGCGACACAACGTTGCGCTGAGGCTCGCGTAGCCTCTCGAAGAGAAATCGAAACCAATGAGCGGAGTACACGCGCACAGACTCAGTTACTACACTGCGGTAAAAAGTAGTTTTTGTATTTATAACATGGTTAAGCAACATCTCACAACCAAGAGTGCTGACTTTACTGAATACCATTACGATTGAAAATGTAACGTTTCATACATTGGTTCAATAAATTAGTTAGTATAATGTCACTTACATTTTTAGATAAATATTTACGGTGTTCTATTTCATAAGCGAAAATGGTTCCAAACAAAAATCACAGCAGAACCATAGCTCATCTCACAGCAGCACTCTTGTGTTCCTCATTACTGATTGATTCAGCATTTTGAATTAGTCTGAGTCAAATATATTGCTTAAGAATTTTTAAAATCTATTTAACTCTGACAAGTGAGTGACCAATTTACTTGGCCGAAGGACATGCACGACAAGGCTTTGAGCCCTGATTTTAGTTTTGCACCAATGCAATATGCTGAAATTAATTTGAATCTCTTTGCTTTCTAGCGTAAAGATGCAGATCTTTGTAAAGACGCTGACTGGAAAGACCATCACGCTTGAGGTGGAACCAAGTGACACCATTGAGAATGTCAAGGCCAAGATTCAAGACAAAGAAGGCATTCCTCCTGACCAGCAGCGTCTGATCTTTGCCGGCAAGCAGCTGGAAGATGGACGCACGCTGTCTGACTACAACATCCAGAAGGAGTCCACCCTTCATCTGGTGCTCCGTCTGAGAGGTGGTATGCAGATCTTTGTGAAGACCCTGACTGGCAAGACCATCACCCTTGAGGTTGAGCCCAGTGACACCATTGAGAACGTCAAGGCCAAGATCCAGGACAAGGAAGGCATTCCTCCTGACCAGCAGCGTCTGATCTTTGCTGGCAAGCAGCTGGAAGATGGACGCACACTGTCTGACTACAACATCCAGAAGGAATCCACCCTTCATCTGGTGCTACGTCTGAGAGGTGGTATGCAGATCTTTGTGAAGACTCTGACTGGCAAGACCATCACCCTTGAGGTTGAGCCCAGTGACACCATTGAGAATGTCAAGGCCAAGATCCAGGACAAGGAAGGCATTCCTCCTGACCAGCAGCGTCTGATCTTTGCTGGCAAGCAGTTGGAAGATGGACGCACGCTGTCTGACTACAACATCCAGAAGGAGTCCACCCTCCACCTGGTGCTCCGTCTGAGAGGTGGTATGCAGATCTTTGTTAAGACCCTGACTGGCAAGACCATCACCCTTGAGGTTGAGCCCAGTGACACCATTGAGAATGTCAAGGCCAAGATCCAGGACAAGGAAGGCATTCCTCCTGACCAGCAGCGTCTGATCTTCGCTGGCAAGCAGCTGGAAGATGGACGCACACTGTCTGACTACAACATCCAGAAGGAGTCCACCCTTCATCTGGTCCTTCGTCTGAGAGGTGGTATGCAGATTTTCGTCAAGACTCTGACTGGAAAAACCATCACTTTGGAAGTTGAGCCCAGCGACACCATTGAGAACGTCAAGGCCAAGATCCAGGACAAGGAGGGCATTCCTCCTGACCAGCAGCGTCTGATCTTCGCTGGCAAGCAGCTGGAAGATGGACGCACACTGTCTGACTACAACATCCAGAAGGAGTCCACCCTTCATCTGGTCCTTCGTCTGAGAGGTGGTATGCAGATTTTCGTCAAGACTCTGACTGGAAAAACCATCACTTTGGAAGTTGAGCCCAGCGACACCATTGAGAACGTCAAGGCCAAGATCCAGGACAAGGAGGGCATTCCTCCTGACCAGCAGCGTCTGATCTTCGCTGGCAAGCAGCTGGAAGATGGACGTACACTGTCTGACTACAACATCCAGAAGGAGTCCACCCTCCACCTGGTGCTCCGTCTTCGTGGGGGCAATTAATCTGTTTAAGTTTAATATACAAGTCTTGAAAATTATCAGACCAATTCCCATTTCCTTTGTTCCAATTAATCATTCAATAAAGTTCTAGCATTCCTGATTTTGTTGTCTGTCTCATCTCTGGAGTCATTTACAAAATTATTTAATTACAAATTTTTACATTTTGGATTCTTAAAATTGGTTTATGCATTGATTTGAAGTCAAATTTAAAATCATTAAGTGGTGACAGCCTTATGCTTGTATTTAATTGCACAGAGGGTGCATTTTAACTATATACTTTTATTGGGCACAATGTTAATGCTTAACTCTAAAAATAAAAGTGGTTCTTCCAATGTCTTAAGGGAATTTAAGTCTATAATATGGGTTTTCAAACAGGGCTGTATTGGAGTGTCTAATGTAAGTAAAATCAACATTTAATAGACAAGCAAATGCACTGACAGTTTCTATATGGATTTGAACTAATGTAAAACATTTTGATTTATAATTTTTCAGAGTTTGTTATAAAATAAAGATGCCTTAAATGTCAGGATGGGTGGCCCTCTTGATGGTGATTTATATTTGGGGTCCATGGCATCTAAGATCAAAAAACTGATCTAATATACAGGCAATTCTCTTGATGTGCCATACTTCCTCTGTTTGACCGGTTGCAGTTATTAAACCAGCCACACGATGTCACCAGAGGTTAAGCAAAAATGCTAGGCATTGTGACCCCTTTAATACCTTTTATTTTTTGGATGGGTCTCATGTCTGTTTTAGCTTTCTTTTAAATGTCTTTTGTCTGACCCTTGAATCATGGTGGTCAAATGGGTAGTGATGAAATCAGTAATTGCAGGTGCCCTCATGAAAATCCTGTTCTTGTGCAAATATCCTTAAATCTATATTGCTTGAGGGCAACTGTTCAATAGTTTAACTATGCTGCAAAAACTGCGGTTTGCCTTTTAGAGAAGCTGAACTTTTTTTGGTACTATTTGCACAAGAGAACAGCTTGCAGCATATTATTGGGTTGGTCATATATTTAGCCTACTGGTCAAATTGTCAATTGAAAGTAAATAGCCATTATCTAACATGTAATTCAATCAGCTTGTTTTGGCATCAAATAGTTAACTGTCTGGCAGACACCAGCAGTTTATGTGTACTTGTTAATCATGTGGCAGACACCAGCCAAGTTGACCAGCAGTCAGATACAAATCAACCTTTGTGACATACAATGTCTCTTGGCTAATTACTGCATTGTCCCTTCTGTTTACAAAAGCACAGAAAAGAATCCATACTGATATCAGTCTAGGAATCAGTCCAGCCAGACCTAATAAGAGCTATAGCTTAAGAACTCTGCACAGCAAAAACAACTGCACTTACTGAAAGCAATTGATAAAGCTGTTGATGTTGGCCTGTTAATGACAGTTCATGTTCAGTAATGGTAGTTAATGAAGAATGCCATATTATGTTTAAAAAGTAAGATTAATCTGGGTTGATCTGCTCACAGAATCGCCCCAAAAGCCCTTTACGACGTTTCTTTAACCCCTTAGCTGTTTTTCGCATAGACATGAAAATGCTCTATCCAAATGAAATTGTTCAAGAATTGTTCAACCTACGGTTGGTCATGTTTTTTTTTTTTTTGTGTTTTTTTTAAAAAGACACCTAGCAGATTATTAAAGAAGTGAAATAAATTATGAAAATAAAATAGAAAATAAGTTTGTTTATGAAAATGTAAAAATATATATTTTTTTTATATAAAATATATATTTTACAAAACATGTTTTACTCTAAAACTGCAAGAAAATCAAAGGCAAAAATTTTAACATTTCCATATATGGTTTGAGTGATCTGAACCATATATTTCCATCATTTTCATACAATTTATGAAGTAGACCTCTTATTCAGAAGTAGTATGGGCAGTTTGGCAGTATTTGATTTGAATAAAACCTCTAATAAAACCCCTTTATATTTAAAACATTTTCAGACCTTTTTTTCTCAAAAAAAATTTTTTTATCTTTTGAGCTCTTGGCATGAAAACAAACTGAGGTTTCTACCAATCCTTCATGATTTTTCGTTAAATGCTATTTCAAAATAAAGGTCTGAACACACCATAATAATATAAACATATTATTTTTGCAAATTAATAAATTACTGCTCCTCTGTAATTTATTTTGAAAATCAGTCATATAATACGAAAAATAAAGTTTGTAAGCTTTCAAATGATTTATAGTTTGTCAATGTTACTTTAGGTTTTTAAGATATTATTCTTTTAAATATATAGAGCAGACAAGACAATAGACTCAATGTGAGGCGTCTCAGACGGGGATGCTAATTTTGCAAGAGAGTGTTTGAATGTGCATCCTTTGTTTTCTCAGAGTAGCCCTTCTCTAAGCCAGACAGCTTGGCATCGTTCTTACATCTGAAGTGAAATGATTTTAAGCTGAGATTAATTGACCTTTTAATTTAAAGGGAATTTAAATTTTATTTAAATTCAACTAATTGCTTGTGTCAATAATATAAAAGGTTAGTACATAATGACATTTAGACACTATTTTTCGGCTGAATCACATTGTCATGTGTTTTCATTTACTAAATCCATTGATACATTTCTATGCGACAGCAAATATCGTTTATAATTTGTGGTTTATCATATTTGTCATGCTCTTCAGGGCTCAAAAAGTCTAATTGTTTCCTTGTGCAGTCCAGATTTGCCTTGGATTTGGAGTCAAAAATCACATGAATCGCCTCTTTAAAAAGCTCTTTTGATGATATCTTGCCTTCACCCTGATTGAAATTTCATAGTATTATAGTATAAAATGTCAAATGAGGTGAAGGTTTTAGTTTGTTTTACATACTGGCTGATGGATTCATTGATGTTAGACTTGCACTGGTGCTCCAAGAGAATCCTGGGTCCTCTTCATAGTAGCCTATTTTGGTGCAAAAACATTTTCTACCACAAAAATAATAATAATTAATATTTTAAAAAAATGTAATCTCTAATACACAGAGATACAACTAGTATACACCGATCAGGCATAACATTATGACCACCTTCCTAATATTGTGTTGGTCTCCCTTTTGCTGCCAAAACAGCCCTGACCCGTCGAGGCATGGACTCCACTAGACCCCTGAAGGTGTGCTGTGGTATCTGGCACCAAGATGTTAGCAGCAGATCCTTTAAGTCCTGTAAGTTGCGAGGTGGGGCCTCCATGGATCGGACTTGTTTGTTCAGCACATCCCACAGATGATCGATTGGATTGAGATCTGGTGAATTTGGAGGACAAGTCAACGCCTCAAATTTGTTGATGTGCTCTTCAAACCATTCCTGAACAATTTTTGCTTTGTGGCAGGGCCTATTATCCTGCTGAAAGATGCCACAGCCACCATGGAATACCGTTTCCATGAAAGGGTGTACATGGTCTGCAACAATGCTTTGGTAGGTGGTACGTGTCAAAGTGATATCCACATGGATGGCAGGACCCAAGGTTTCCCAGCAGAACATTGTCCAAAGCATCACACTGCCTCCGCCAGCTTGCCTTCTTCCCACAGTGCATCCTGGTGTCATGTGTTCCCCAGGTAAGCGACACACACGCACCCATCCATCCACATGATGTAAAAGAAAACATGATTCATCAGACCAGGCCACCTTCTTCCGTTGCTCCGTGGTCCAGTTCTGATGCCCACTGTTCTTTCGGCGGTGGAAAGGGGCCAGCATGGGCACCCTGACTGGTCTGCGGCTATGCAGCCCCATACGCAACAAACTGCGATGCACTGTATATTCTGACACCTTTCTATCAGAACCAGCATTAACTTCTTGAGCAATTTGAGCTATAGTAGCTCTTCTGTTTGATCATGTAATTGTGTTACATACATATGAGTTATCAGTGTCAAATACTTGTCTAACAAAGATACAATACTCTTATCATGTTCTCTCAGCAGCTCTGTTTGAACATGTAGGCCTATCATACCACTTTCAGGCATTACATAATTTGCTCTGTCAGACATAATACACCATGTTTTCAATGGCATAAGACAGGTTTAACAAAATAAGTAACAAAATCTATCTATCTATCATAAATGTAGCACAAAAAATGATATGCTCCTTGTAAACATAGCTCTAAAAGATGCCAAACAAAGCGAATTAGTACATTAGATCTTCCAGACAGACTCTTATCCCCCATGGCGGAGACATATACTGTATAACTACATTACCCAGAATCCACTGGCGCTTTGAGCATAGTAAACGTGGTAATCACACAGCAAGAGCGCTATAAAATCTGTTCGATCAGAGAGCCGGACTTTAACATCACTCACAGCTGTAATGTACATGGTCATAAAGTCAGAAGAGCATTATTAACTCAATGATCAGGGTTTTATGGCTTTATCTTGTATAAGTGATAGTTTGTTCAGCTGTTGTACTTTTGAGTTCCGTGCGCGTTCTAGAAGATTTAACTGTGTTGTTCTCAAACCTTTGCATTAATTCGTAACGTGAACTGTGTGAAGGATGGCGGTGTCTAAATCTACACTAGCGATCGTTTTTTTAGTTCTCGGAGGTTTGGCAGTTTTGTTCGGGACTGTCCTGGTGTTTGTTGGACCTATTATAATAGACGATCAAATAGTGAAGGTAGGTTATACACCTTACAGGTGCACGAGGCGCTCTAATCAAACATTTGCATTAAAAAAAAACATTAAGTTGAAAAAAAAAACGTGTTTTGTCAAAAATCCTTGAACTGAGCTTGATATGACGTTCTAAATTTGCTTTGTGTGTTTAAAATGAAATCTATACAGTAACTGTGAACGAATATTAAGTAGGCTATTTAATAATATAGGCTATAGCCTGATTATATTAAAAATGTGCTACAAGCATGCATACTTGAAATAAACAAAGATTAGATGGTTGTGGTAGTCTTAGTTTGTCAAACGTGTGTAATCAATCACATTGTCAGAGTCATGACTGACGCCTTGTTGTTTCCTTCAGAAGACATGTTGTTTAGTTTTTATGTTAATGTAGTGTTTTGTTTTTGATTTGTAAGTGCTGTTTGCTGCGGTGTGTTCTTGTATTTTACCCTGGTGTCATTAAATTAGGCTAATACTTTTATTCAGCAAGGACACATTCAATTCAAAAGTGACAGCAAACATTTATAAAGTGACAAAATATTTATATTTCAAATAAATTCTATTCATCAAATAATCCGGCAAAAAAAATGTTTTCAACATTGATATTAAGAAATGTTTCTTGAGCAGCAAATCATCATATTAGGATGATTTCTGAAGGATCATGTGACACTGAAGACTGGAGTAATGATGCTGAGAATTCAGCATCACAGGAATAAATTACATTTTAAAATATATTACAATAGAAAACAGTTAATTCAAATTGTAGTAATATTTCACAATATTACAGTTTTTACTGTATTATTGATCAAATAAATGCAGCCTTGTTGAGCAGCAGAGACTTCTTTCAAAAACGTTTGAACCGAGATCTAAGTCCTAAATTAAATTTTCCATTGCGACTGCTACTCCTCTCCTCTTCTTTTTTTCTACATATTCTGTGTCTCCCCTCAATAGGCCATAAATCTGCATGTAATAATAATGATGAATTCTAAAATATTTTAGGTTAAACTATTTTAAATACAGCATATCACACTCTGATCACTAACCATATCTGCATACTTCAAATCCTCACAGAATGTAGAGATAAACCCGAAGAACGAACTCTCCTACACTATGTGGAAGGACGTCCCGGTTCCCTTCTTTATGTCTGTATATTTCTTTCATATTGTCAATCCTGATGAAATCCTAAAAGGAGAAAAGCCCATGGTGATACAGAGGGGGCCATATGTGTACAGGTAAGGATTGTTTTCTTCTTTTTCTATAAAGCTGCTTTGAAACCATATGTATTGTACGAATCACTAGATCTGACTTGACTGGACATATCATGGCTTTGTTGATGTTCAGACCTGCATGTTAAAGCCCTATGGCACTGAAGTTCATGGTAGGTTTGTGCCCAGCGGTTTGCATGTGCATTCTGTCAATTGTCCAGACAGGACTACCATAAAGTCCGTTTTATGTCCCCTCAGGGTATAAAGTGTCCTGTCATCCCGGAGTGATTTGTAGAAATATATAACTTTGCGCAATATAACTTGAGTAAACTGGGTTTGTCAGCACTGGTCAGTATGACTCTAAAAGCATTCCTTTTGTGCGCATTTTTTTTTATTTTTTTTTAAGATAATTAATTTTTTGCCTTGAAAAAAAGCAAATATAACTTATTTCATTTGAATGGTGATATACACTACCATTCAAAAGTTTGGGGTCAAGAAAAAAAAAGAGATTAATAGTCTTATTTAGCAATGGCACATTAAATTAATCAAAAGTGACAGTAAAGACATTTATAATGTTATAGCCGCATTATAATGTTCTTCTAAACCGTTTTCAACATTGTTAATAATAATAAATGTTTCTTGACAAGCAAATCAGCATATTATAATGATTTCTGAAGGATCATGTGGTTATGCTGAAAATTCAGCTTTGATCACAGGAATAAATTCCATTTATAATATATTCAAATAGAAAAGTTATTTGAAATTATAATAAAATTTCACAAAATGACAGTTTGTCCTGTTTTTTTTTTTAATGAAAGATGCATCCTTGTTGAGCATAAGAGACTTATTTCAAAAACCGACCCCAAACCTTTGAACGGTAGTATACATTTGTGTTGTGATTTAAAATGAAAGGATATTCAAATCATACTGTCTCTTTTGCAGTATTTGCCACAGTTATTTATTTTTATGATTCATTTGACCTATTTTTGTGCATTCACATATTATCCTTTTTCTATTCTTTTATTTTCTTTATTCCCTAATCAGCATCTGTCCATTTTTTTATTATTGGAGTGGAGCTGTGATCCTACCCTTGAGCCATGCATACTAGAGCATTTCACTGAGTAAAACCAGACAGTGCTGGAACGGAGTACAAGAAAGGTCCACACTTCTGCTCAAAACACAATCTGATTGTCTAACTCTTATGAAAATGATTCTAATCCAAACATTTTATTTTATTTTATTTTATTTTATTTTATTTTATTTTATTTTATTTTTATTTTATTTTTTTTAATTTTTTTTTTTCACCAAAAATGTATGCACCTCTTCATGGATATAACATCACAACAACATTTATTTCCATCAAGATGTGCATACATTTTTGCTCAAGATCTTGGCCATGATGTGTCTTCCTACATAGTTGTTTAACAAATGAAAATCTACACACTTCATCAATTACTTTTAGAAGAACTGTTGCCAAACATATAACATGCTAGAAACATAATAATCACTGCAATAATGATCCAGTCATAGACTCTTAAGCATTTTGCCCATTTAAATCCAAACGGCGACCTTTTTCTTTTTTTGACTGGGTAGTGTATAATGTTCTATTTTATAAATATCAGTAGTGCCTTTTAACTGCTATATTTAAAGTTATATTTCATGTATGTAGTGTACTTCTGTTGGCATACTGTTTGGACTTTGTAGTGAGTACATTTATTGTTTGAAAGTTGTTTTTGGCCAGATCACTTTGTTGTTTTATCATTGCTTGTTAAATGTGCATTTGTTTCTTCCATCACAGTTGTCTTCTTTTTTTAGATTAGACACATGACATGTTTGTGGCATCTCAACTTTAAACAAACCATGCGCTTGCATTTCGCAATCTGAGAGAGTCTTTTTGTGTGACTTTCTGATGTGCCTTTTATGCTGACTGAGAACTTCAAATTTGTTCCTCTAAAAAAGCAGAATTTTGCAGTGTTTGGATAATATTACTGCTAATCTCAGCTGGCTAAGTCACATTTTTCTGATGTTTTTTTCAGTGAAAAACGCTGGAAGGACAACATCACATTCCATGACAACAACACGGTTTCGTATAAGGAATTTCGGCAGTATTTCTTCGAAGAGCACATGTCTGTGGGAGATGAATCTGATGTGGTCACCATCCCTAACATGCTAGTGCTGGTGAGAATTCATGACAAAAATATTTAGTCCACCATGTAGGGTTAGGAGTTGAAAATCGATTCCCATTCTGGAATTGAATACTTAAAGGGGTAGTTCACCCAAAAATGAAAATTCTGTCATTAATTACTCATGTCTTCCAAACCTGTAAGACCTTCACTCAGCTTCGGAACACAAATTAAGATAATTTTGATGAGATCTGAGAGGTTTCTGAACCATCCATAGGCAGCAACGTCATTGCAACTTTCAAGGTCCAGAAAGGTAGTAAAGACCTCGTTGAAACAGTCCATTTGACTCCAGTGGTTCCTTAATGTATATGTAATGTAAATCAAACCTTAATGTTATGAAGCGACGAGAAGACTTTTTGTTCGCAAAACCCCCCCAAAAATAATGATTTTATTCAACAAATGTGTGATTCTGACGCAGGAGCTGGACAATGAGACAATATTTGTTTTTGTTTTTTTTTGCACACAAAGTATTCTCGTCGCTTCATAGGTTGAACCACTGGAGTCACATGAACTCACTGCAAAAAATGCTTTTCTTATTTAGTATTTTTGTCTTGTTTCCAGTCTAAATATTTAAATTCTTAAATCAAGATGCATTTACTAGATAAGTAAAATGACATAAGATATTTTTCTTGTTTTCTGGAAAATCAAAACAAAATGAAGTGAGTTTTTGCTTAAAGCAAACTAAATTATGTGCCAGTGGGGTTGTTTGAGACTTCTGTTTGAAGTCTTGTTTCTTGTTTCTGTCCCAATCAGATCAAGATTATTTTTCTTACCCCATTGGCAGATAATTTAGCTTGTTTTAAGCAAAAACTCACTTTTTTTCCCCCAGAAAACAAGAGAAAGTATCTTTTTATATCATTTGACTTTAGTAAAAGCATCTTGATTGAAGAATGTTTTGATATTTAGACTGGAAATAAGACAAAAATACTAAGTAAGAAAAGCATTTTTGCGGTGTTATTTTAATGATGTCTTTACTACCTTTCTAGGCCTTGAAAGTAACTTGTAATGACGTTGTTGCCTATGAATGGTTCAGAAAGCTCTCGGATTTCATCAAAAAGATCTTCATTTGTGTTCCCAAGATGAGTGAAGGTCTTACGGGTTTGGAATGACATGTGGGTGAGGAATTAATGACAGAATTTTTATTTTTGGGTGAACTATCCCTTTAAGGTCAGGAATCGGATACATGTTATAAAAATTATTTCAATTCCTTTTGTGTGCATTTTAATATAACCATTCAAGACCCGCACGCTGTTTTCTGTGCTGCGCACACATCCAAAACGCTCACAGAAGTCTCGCCTCTCGTACTGGCTACGTTTACACCGTCAATTTTTGGGACTGACAACCGCATTTACTTACAGGTGTGAGTCTCGATGTCCCGTTCACACAGCAACTTACAGTAGCGTCTCGAATAATGTCTGTATGAACGTGCAACGGGAGTCGAGCCCTTTATTCTGTAACCAGTAACCATAGCGACAGTGACCAAAGTTATATCAAAGATGGCGACGTCCATAAAATTAAAGTCTTATCACTTTTGACATGAGTCAAGTTGAGCCGCAAGTTTATCCGTCAAAGCTTCATTAACCGACAGAAGCTTTGATGTAAACACAGTAGCCGAACCCGTTTACCATTGCACTCGCGTCACACGTCCTTTGCAGCCTCTCGCGCATGACACAGCATTTGAGTCACACCAGTGGAGAACAGTGACTGGATCTAGAAACTTCAGATGAGACACAGCTCATATCTCCGTCCCTGCAAGTTACCAAAACCGAAACCACATGAAACCCTTTAGTAGAGCGACTCTCTCGCACTGTATGACGTGACAGACAACTAGTTGTCCAGTATGGTTCCGTTTACACAGCGCAGGTTTTCCGAGAATGCGGTTGTCACTCCCATAAAATAACCATACTGTGTGTGAAGTTAACCGAGTTAAGGACTCAAATACAAGACTGACAACCATATTCTGCTGTGTGAACGTGGCCACCGAATAGTGCACAATACTGAACGGAGTTCTCTTGCGTGTCTTTTTGCACTTGAACGGACAAAAACACACAAAATATCCTCGTAAACAGTCTTAAGTGAACGTAAACGGTTGACAAAGAAAACGCTTGTGTAACAGTATATTGGATTCGTGCAGCTCTTAAAGTGACAGCAGCCTATATCCCTGCTGCCGTCTTTATAATATCAAACAACAAAAAGACAGAAAATTCACTCGCTGTTCTTGACTGAATAACTTTTGTAACTATATTTGTAAAAAAAATATTTATTCTTTTTTTTCTTTTTTTTTTATTGGTTTCTGTACCTGAAATGTATATTAGTTAGGCTAGTTTTTGCTATGGTATTTTAAAACTATAAGCAAATGTTCCGTGTGTAAGTGTTCTTTAGTCTGTTGATTTTTGGCATTCAGCTACAATGAAATGTTTTGCAATTACTTAGAATAAAAGTGAAAAGATACCCAAGTTTTTTGTTTTTTTTTACCTTATTGAAATCAAAAACCTTATTCAAAACCTTACTGAAATTAGGAATCGATTAGAATCAGAATCGATAATCTGATTTGTTAAAATTCAAACGATACCCAACCCTACCACCATGTAAAGCAATTGAGAAGAACTTTAACACAACGGTTTTTCATTCACACTTTCAGGGCGCATCGGTAATGATGGAGAATATGCCGTATCCTATACGCATTTTGCTCAGCACCACATTCAAGACCTTCAGCGAGGGACCTTTCTTGACCAAATCAGTAGGAGAACTCATGTGGGGCTACGACAGCAAGTTGGTGGACTTCCTGAACAAATATCTTCCTGGCATGCTTCCATCCACCGGCAAGTTTGGCTTATTTGCTGAGGTGGGTGTTTCCTGTGCGTTTAGTTGTCTTGTTACAGTAGCTGGTGTTTTAGCCTCAGCTGATTTTTATTGCTTTGTTTTGCTCCATATTCAGTTTAACAACTCACACACTGGACAGTTCACCGTCTTCACGGGCCGAGATGACATCCGGAAAGTTCATAAGGTGGACTCTTGGAATGGCCTGAAAAACGTAAGCTAAATGCATTTTTGGACCATAATAAAACAGACGCTAGCTCTGTCCCAAACCTAGTGAGCTGCCTACATAGGGCCTGAAACATACACTGTGCATGTACATACATGCACAAACCTTTTTTAGTTATGCAAGCTAGATTCCGCATGTTACATTCTTAAAATGTGTCAGAATGCAATTTCAGAGGTGCAGTAAAAATGGTAATATTGTGAAATATTTTTACTATTTAAAATAACTGATGCATTTTCGGCATCATTACTCTAATCTTCAGTGTCACATGATCCTTCAGGTAATCATTCTAATATGCTGATTTGGTGCTCAAGAAACATTTTTTATTATTATCAATGTTGAAAACAGTGCTGATTTATATACTTGCATAAACAGATCTTTTTTTCCAGGATTCTTTATTTAAAATAGTTATGAAAGTCTTTACTGCCACTTTTCAAATATTTAATGTCTTTTTTTTTTTTGCTGGACAAAAGTGGTAATTTCTTTTATAATAACTCTTACTGACACCAAACAATAAATAAATAAGTGTTTAAAAACTGCAAACATGGCGGACATGTGAGACCAACGGTCAAGTAGAGGTTTAGATGAAGGGGTTTGATTTTAATAATCCTGTATTTAACCTGACGAAAATATATTTATTCAATGTTATCCACATTTCATCTGCAACAGCATTTTGAACTTTTATAAAGATACGTTTGGTCATTAACTTTTAAATGCATCCTTATGCAAACGCATAAGGAGTTCTCTGCATGAAAGACCCACAACTGACAGCCAAACGACAGATATTACAATTCTTTCTGATGCGGTAGGAAATGAAATTGAATGGAAGGTCATTAAAGACACAAATATGACTTGGTATGTCCCAAAGCTTGCGTTCTCTTCTGCGACACACTCAAAAGTATGTACTTTTTCTTCAAAAACAGTACATGCTTTTAGGGCGTAGTATAAGTAGGTGAATTGTGACGCAGCATATGTTTTGTCACAGACCATGTAGTGTTATATAACGGAAGTGATATTCTGTATGCAAATCTATAGCAAAGGTTCTTTGTTTTATTGGTGCAGGTGGATTACTGGAGGTCTGAACAGTGTAACATGATCAATGGGACAGCGGGCCAGATGTGGCCTCCGTTCATGACCACAGAGTCGACCCTGCCCTTCTACAGCCCTGATGCGTGCAGGTAAACTCCCAGACTTATGCCCTTCTTAAGATAATACGCTTCTAATGACTGTATGGTTTCTAAGGGCACGTTTTGTGGCAATTCATCGATCTCAGGTCCATGGAGCTGGTGTTCCAGAGGCCAGGTGTGTCACGTGGCATTCCCGTGTACCGCTTCGTGGCCCCAAAGACTCTTTTTGCGAATGGTGCCGATTATCCTCCCAATGAGGGCTTCTGTCCATGCCGGCAGTCCGGCCTCCTCAACGTCAGCAGCTGCAGACACAGTGAGTCTCTGATCCAGATGTCACACGGCTGCCTCTGCAGTCACACACACTACAGTCAAATGTGCTGTTGGATCAGAATGTCAGTATCTTGAGTCAGTAAATATTGTGTTCATACTGGTTTGATAGACATAATAAAATCATAATGTGGCCCTTTTTTTTACCTTCCTTTTTTGTCTTTCTGTTATTTTTGCTTGTTTATTTTTTTTTTCTTTATATCTTTCACATTTTATTTTATTTATTTTTTTTTTTTTTTTCTTTACTATATATTTTTTTAACATACATTTTTTGCGTTTCTGTTCTTTTTTTTTTTTTAATTTGAAACTTTTTTTTCTTTCCCTTTTATCTTTCACATAATTTTATTTTCTTACCTTTTTCTTTCTCTTTTTTGTTTATTTACTATATCTATTTTTCTTTTCATTTTTTCCTACCTTTTCATTTTCTTACCCTTTTCTTTTATCTATTCGTCTCTTGTCTCTTTTTTTCTGGTCTCTTCATTTCTTTTTTCTTTTCTCTTTCTTTTATTTTCTTACCTCTTTCTTTTCCATCTTGTTTTTTTACCTTCCTTTTTTGCTTTTATGTTCTTAATTTGTCTTATTGTTTTAATTTTTAAAACCTTTTTCCCTTTCTTTCACATTCTTACCCTTTTCTTTCTCTTTTTTTTTACCTTATCTAATTTCTTTTCTTTTTTGTCCTACCTTTTCCTTTTCTTACCCTTTTCTTTTATCTATTCTTTTTGTCTAATCACGTCTTCTTTTTTTTTTTACTTTTTTCTTTTTTCTTCTCTTACCTTTCTTTTTTTTCTTTTTTTTACCATATCCATTTTTTTGCCTTTTTATATCTTTTTTTTTTCTTCTTCTCATATCTCAGATTCCCCTGTGTTCATTTCCCATCCACACTTTTTTGAGGCTGATCCTGTCCTTTTGGAAACTGTCAACGGATTGAGCCCAAATGAAGATGATCATGGACTTTTTATCGATATCCACCCGGTAAGAAATCCAGGCACACAGAAACACAAAACATGTAACATTACTATTGGGAACTACTTAATATAATTACAGTACTAGAATTTTCTAGTACTGATTCTTTCTAGCAATAAAAGTATTTGCAACATATGTATAGTTCTAAATTATTATACAATTTGTAACTTAATAACTTTAATAACTTTCATAACAAAATTGCATAACAATATAAAAAAAATGATTGGTCACTTGGAGAAGGCAAACCAAATGAACAACCAGTGGCATGTTTCTTCCTCGTCAGGTGACTGAGCAAGTTTGGAACTTTATCTCTCAAGGTTATTGATTATCGGTTGTTGTTATGACAAAAAAAAAAAAAAAACATCTTTATCTCTGAAGTTGGCCATAAATGTGAAATTGGTCCTTATGTCTTATCTAAATTTGTTGCATAAACACCTGATTTTATGTCTTCCTCTATCTGTGTCATAACCATTTTTTCAACCTATTTTCAAGAGCGCATTGTGCCATGCAGGGCAGGACTGAGGGGCTGAGGGCCCCTGGGCTTGAGTTTATGTTTGGGGCCCTTCCTACGCTACAAATGACCTCAACTAGAATATCATTTTGGAGTAGCACAAAATACAGAAAAATGTAAATATGAATTGAACCTCAAAAGCATATGCAACATGCCTAGCCTACAGGATGTGCAAAACCCTGAAATAACAAAGTCAGAGATGAACAGTATTTTTTAATTTAGTGTCATATCTGTGTCCTCTAATGTCAGATTCTTAAATTTAATCAACAAATTCAATCAGAATAAAAAGACTGTATGGCTGCCAATAAAATGAAACCAGTATCAATAAAATCCATCTTTGGATTTACACATACATTTACATTTTTATTTATTCATTTTGCATACTGTTTAATGCAGCTCAGACATGACATGAATGGATTTACACTGCAATTATGATGGCATAAATTAAGAGAACATTTTTATTGTAGAAATATTAAATGATTGAAAAAATGAAATGGGCTACTTTTTAAATATTTAAAACTAAAACCTAGGTGGCAATCAAAGGGTAGTTTCAGCTTTGTCACTGGTTTGATAAGATTACGTTGCTCATTACTGCCATTAAACCATTACAACATCTGATAAGCTAATTGGAAATTACGGTTATTGTGACCTTTTATGATGTTTGTATAGCTCTCAGCAACTGAATGTCCCATCATAAACAAGATTAAGATTTTAAAGGTATGCTCTTTTTACATGGTCAATGACTGACTAAAGGTTTTCTGATTACATGCATCTTTTAGGTTCAAATATTCGTGACTAGTGCTGTGGTTTATTGGGGGTTAAGCATAGCTGGAAATATGACATTTGACACTTTGTTGGTTAGTTAATTTGGTTTTGCATTAAAGTAGTGCACACTGAGCACATCATTGATGTTAGATGTGAAACTCCTGATGTCTGCATCCCTGGGCCTTTTGCAACACGGGTAGTTTGATAAGACGAACTCCACTTTATGACTTCTGATTAGTTGAAGATACAGATAACAGACAGAGCTTTGTGTCGCTGAATTTAACAGAATTGCACAATCACGAGTCCCGACACACTTCTTGACTGGCTGTTGATCTGGTTGCAAAAAACAGATTGTTCTCCCTTCATCTGTTTTCAAGACATTTTTCTGAAACTGCTGCGGGGTTGAACGTCTGGGACGAGTAATGGATTTAATGGATCAGGCATCATGCTAAGTTGTCACGAAAACAGCTCTTCCTTTGGTTTCAGTGTTTTCTGTAGGAACAAACGCATTCATAACCAGGCCAGCATTGAATTCAGCAGGTTCTGCCTGGGTTGGATCAAGGTGAAATTTGACTGGAGGGAAATATTTTATGCATATTTTATTTTTTCAGTTTAAAATTTGTATGATTGTATAGTTTATGTTCTGTACTTGGCCTGTGCGTTCACGGTTTTAATCACCTCATTAGTTCTAGTTAATTTTTTGCAGTGTGACAAATTATTTTAGTACACATTTTTCCCACGCTTTCTCAATTCATATGGTCATAAAACTGCATGTGTAAGTACCACCGCAGGACATGCCAACTTTATTTTATGGCAACTACCATTTGCAACTTCTAACCAAATCACGTATTCAAGGTATCAATTCCCTGGGAAACAAACCCATGACTTAGGAGTTCTTAGTGCCATATTGTAGTTCATAACAATTTCATAGTGCAAAAATTCATATTCTTCCTTTTGAGGTTGTAGAAGCCTTGTTGGTATTTGAAACTTCTGATCATCTCACAGTAAATCAGTGCCTTTCAGATTATATCTTAGAACATATAACTGCCAATAAATATCATAGATGTTGAGAAACCAATCAAGTGAGCAGTTCTAATAGTCGCCCTTCAGGTTGTTTTATGACTTTATCTTTAGCCTGTTCTACTTCATATACATTTCTTGATGTTTTCAGATAAAGTACACTTTCAAAAGTTTAGGGTCAATTTTATTTTCTTTTGAAAAAAATGAATACTTTAATTGAGCAAGGATGCATTAAACTGATCAGAAAAGTCAGTAAAGACATTTATAACATTTCAGTTTTCAATTTTAAATGATATTCCTTTTGAACTTTCTGTATATATTTTTTATTAATTTTGCTTTTTTTTTAAATGTGCCAAAAAATGTGTTTATATTAAGCAGCACAACTATTTCATTCATAATAATAATATTATTATTATTAATAAATGTTTTTTGAGCAACAAATCATCATATTAGAATGATTTCTGAAGGATCATGTGACACTGAAGACTGGAGGATGCTGAAAATTCAGCTTTGATCACAGGAATAAATTAGATTCAAGTTATTTTAAATTGTAATATTTCACAATATTACTGTTTTTACTGTATTTCTGTTCAAATAAATTCAGCCGTGGTGAGATTGAGACTTTTTTCAAAACCTTATAAAAAATGTTATCGACCCCAAGGTTTGAGTTTCAGGGATTTATGTATTGGATATTTTAGTTTATTTACTTGTTAATCAGGAATGTATCTTCTGGTTAACTTCTGTTTATTACAAAAAGTTACCAACGATCCACCTTGCTCTAAATGGAATCAAATGTATAGAAGAAATTTTCTATTTAGAATGTTAGCTAAAATTCTGCTATTAACAGTAAAATAAGTTTTTAAAAAGGTGCTGAAATTCTCTTCCTGAGTGAAACGCATTTCGTGAATGAATCTCTTAGAGTGGTGACATAACACATGCAACAGTTTTTCATCGAAGGCTTTGTATTACAGGAGACTGGAGTGCCGATTAACGTTTCCATACGGCTGCAGCTCAACCTGCTCATGAAGAGTGTTTCGGGCATCTCGTAAGTACAGCACAAATACAGTAGGTCAACAGTCATGATGCTCTGAGGTCTAGTTGTTGTGAAACATGGTTTGTTTTTGACGGCAGCACTGTTCTGTACTGTGTCTCCGATGGACTCATTTCTGTGTGCTGTGGTTTGCTTGTTTCAGAGAAACAGGAAAGATAACGGAGGTGGTGATGCCCATGATCTGGTTTAAAGAGGTAGGAGCGAATTACAAAGAGAAAACAATTGCACAAAATTACTCCTAATACCCTAAAATGTTTTAAAAGTCCCCAGCAAGTGTTAAAATGGATTAAATGTGCCTAAATACAGGGGTAATTTAAAAAAAATGTGGTGCATTTTTCACATCTCAAATTCACTTGTTTTTTTTATAATTACAGACACTTAATATTCAGTAATTTTATCAATTTGATTGCATTGATGCTATTGGATGAAAACAAAACTTGAACTATATTGAGCTGGATAATGACTATTGTCTTCTTTAAAACTGCTTTATAGCTGAATCTACCATTTCTTCATAACTAATGGACTTTGCAGCATTCACACTGTTATTGAACTAAACTGAATCAACATTGAACTAAGGAATTGTGTCACAGCTTGCATTGTCTCTCTTGCATCCGTCTTCTTTCTCAGAGCGGCTACATTGATGGTCCTGTTCTCAACACGTTCCGCACTAATCTAGTGGTGCTGCCCATGGTCATGGAGTACATGCAGTACATCTTCATCGGTCTCGGACTCGCAACCATTTTGGGAGCCGTGATGTTATACCTCAGCGACAAGGTATATACTGCACTTTTTAAGCATGCTGCTTATGCAGTGTTTTTTTTTTCTTTTCCAAAGTGTATGTTTGTGTGAGTGCATGTGCAAGGGAGATTTGGAGAGGATGTGGGTTTACATGATAAGCAAATGTGGTTTAGTGTTTAGCATAAGAACCCAAAAGCACTTTTAACGTTCCTTGATCACCCCACTCTAACACTCTGCATGGGCTTAGATGGTTTAAAGTGCAACATTTGCATGGTTTGTCTTACAGAAAGCCAGGAGAAAGACATCAGTTTCTCTCACACAAGGGGTCAGCACTAAGTTATAATACATATTCAAAAACAAAAAAATTACAATCAAAAAAGTGTTTATATGCATGTACTTGTTCAATTTCTAAACCATTGTTTACAATGTCATTGAAATAAGCAAAGACTGATTAACCTTAAATGTAATGTTGCTGCTTTGAAAAAATGAAAAGCCAGCGTGACATGATCCCCGTCAGATGTGAATCTTATTGCACAAGTTTTATTATAAAAATGTGAGAATCAAGTTTTCAAAGCATGTGATTTAACAACTGCACGATCATGTTCATCTTGCATGCTCCCACCCCATTACAATCACTGACACACTTCATGCATGCGTTGCTGCGCACGAGCACTACGGGCCGCTGTGATGATCAACACTGTCACTGTGTCCAATAATCAACCTGAAGATCACTGGCTCCAAATCACTGTCACTGCCCACCTGTTGTTCAATGAGGTCTGGTTATTCTTTTAGGAAAGCGTAAAAGATACAAAAAACGACCTGACCAATGAGACGCAGGATGAAAAATATAACATGAGCGACACAGGTGGGTTTTTGGCTCAGACATGCCTCTTCTCAAACTCTTCTTCTGCAGGTGGGACGTTTTTTGGAGTCACACAAGCAAATTGAAGTGAACGCACCTCATTCACTCACATGTACCTTTTATAGTCACTGTAACCATCCACTTCACTGATCTGTCTGTCATAACTCATCAGAACTTTGCGTGCAATGTTCCCTCTAATTTGTTTGCTTTCTGAGCAAAACCAAATTTAGATGTGCGGACATGTCCTGAAAAGTGAAGCTAAAACATTTTGATCTATACAGCTAATTTTGCCCTTCATGTAAACTGTAAGGGGGGTACTTTATTTATTTTTTTATTTTTTTATTTTTTTATTTATTTTATTATAACTCACGGAGTCTCGGAGCACACAGCTTTTGTTTTTGTTTTTTTGTTTTTTTCATTAGTATACCAAGGGTTTTATAATGGCAAGGATCCATAAATGTGGTAATACCTTTGTGAGACGAATTCTTTGAGACTTATAATATGAAAGCAAATTGAAGCATTTCAACTGAGACTATCACTGACACACACACACACACACACAAAATCAATTTTAACCGTGCTGCGCTAACCATCCATTTTGTCCTGACACTTGTAAACTTAGTAGGGAAATAATTACATTACGCACGGTGTTTGTGTGTACAGAGGACAAACTGAGTGTTTGATATGTAAGCATTTTGCTAAAAATATACACTCACCTAAAGGATTATTAGGAACACCTGTTCAATTTCTCATTAATGCAATTATCTAATCAACCAATCACATGGCAGTTGCTTCAATGCATTTAGGGGTGTGGTCCTGGTCAAGACAATCTCCTGAACTCCAAACTGAATGTCAGAATGGGAAAGAAAGGTGATTTAAGCAATTTTGAGCGTGGCATGGTTGTTGGTGCCAGACGGGCCGGTCTGAGTATTTCACAATCTGCTCAGTTACTGGGATTTTCACGCACAACCATTTCTAGAGTTTACAAAGAATGGTGTGAAAAGGGAAAAACATCCAGTATGCGGCAGTCCTGTGAGCGAAAATGCCTTGTTGATGCTAGAGGTCAGAGGAGAATGGGCCGACTGATTCAAGCTGATAGAAGAGCAACTTTGACTGAAATAACCACTCGTTACAACACGCACAACCTTGAGGCGGATGGGCTACAACAGCAGAAGACCCCACCGGGTACCACTCATCTCCACTACAAATAGGAAAAAGAGGCTACAATTTGCACGAGCTCACCAAAATTGGACAGTTGAAGACTGGAAAAATGTTACCTGGTCTGATGAGTCTCGATTTCTGTTGAGACATTCAGATGGTAGAGTCAGAATTTGGCGTAAACAGAATGAGAACATGGATCCATCATGCCTTGTTACCACTGTGCAGGCTGGTGGTAGTGGTGTAATGGTGTGAGGGATGTTTTCTTGGCACACTTTAGGCCCCTTAGTGCCAATTGGGCATCGTTTAAATGCCACGGCCTACCTGAGCATTGTTTCTGACCATGTCCATCCCTTTATGACCACCATGTACCCATCCTCTGATGGCTACTTCCAGCAGGATAATGCACCATGTAACAAAGCTCGAATCATTTCAAATTGGTTTCTTGAACATGACAATGAGTTCACTGTACTAAAATGGCCCCCACAGTCACCAGATCTCTACCCAATAGAGCATCTTTGGGATGTGGTGGAACGGGAGCTTCGTGCCCTGGATGTGCATCCCACAAATCTCCATCAACTGCAAGATGCTATCCTATCAATATGGGCCAACATTTCTAAAGAATGCTTTCAGCACCTTGTTGAATCAATGCCACGTACAATTAAGGCAGTTCTGAAGGCCGAAAGGGGGTCAAACACAGTATTAGTATGGTGTTCCTAATAATCCTTTAGGTGAGTGTATATACTTTCTTTTTTTTATTTTTATTTTTTACACAAATACTTCAAATAAAAGCAAAACTCCAATAGAGTGGCTCCAGATGTTAACCAACACATGGTAAAGTCCTTGGGAGTTCCTGAATGTTTTTTTGATTGATGCATTTTTTTTTTTTTGATGTTGTACATGTACTTTATACTGTCCCCCTCCCCAGTTTATACTTTAATGTATATTGGTTATTTTTCTTCAAATCAGATTTGACTAAAAATCACTATTTATTATTTATTTTTTATTTTTTTTACAAAAAATAAGATGCAACTTAAAGTGAAGGTTTTTATATCTTCTTGTAAGTGGTTTAGTGGAGACATTTTAATTTTAGTGAGGAATTTGTTTGTTGTTTTGTATTTGTACTAACAGTCTTTTTTCCTCCGGCAGGTAAGAAGTAAGATGTGTGGCCAGCCCTGCACAGATATGGATCCATCCAGCTCAGCCAGTGAAAAGACCCCATTACTACAGGCCCCAACCAGCTAGAGCCACTATCCACACTGCAGCTCACTTTCATTATAAACTCTCAATCCCACAATCCACTGGGCAACAAATAAAAGTTATTTTATGAAGTGTTGTGGTTGAATGAATGGACTGGATCAAGAACAGACCATCAAGGACAGGATTATGAACTCTTTTGAGTGGCTTTCTTGTGTTTTTTGCACAGCAGTTGGGTCTAAAGTGCTCTGTGGGGTCAATACTATTTATGAAATAGTGTGAAAAAGTGACCATGGTATGAAAAAGTGACCAGCATCTGCGCTGTGGTAAGGGTAGATTTTTTTTTTTTTTTTTTGACACTTTTTTTTTTTAAAGTAAATAATTGACATTATACAATGAATTTTCAAATGGTGCATTTGTATAGTCTACGCAAAAAAGATTAAATGGTCAAAACACTCCAAACCTTACTTCCTCAGAGGGAAAAATGTATTTGAAGACATTTAACCTTTATCCTGTAAATAAGGAAGGGCTGTGAACACTTTGTAACAATTGTGTGCCATTGAATGAAACATCCTCTGAAAGCAGAAAAAATGCTGAGCCAACACATATTTCTCAGTATGCTAAATACACATGTTGCTTGTATTCTGTTTGTAAAGCCACTTTAATGGATGTAAAAAAAAATCTTTAATGTCATTGTTGTTCAGTATAAAATGAAATGGGATTATTTTTAAGTTTTGTGAGAATTTTTTTGTGAGAAAGTTTATTTGTGACATAAAACTCGGATTTATAAATTGTACTTAAAAATAACATTATTATCATTACAGTAACGAGAATGAGTGGGGTTTTTTTTGGCCGCCATTTTAAAATCGCAGTTCTTTTTATCACCGCAAGATGGCAGGAGTGAGCAACGTGAGTACAGCGTGAGGCGACGCCGGGTTTGTGTTGAATTGAGTCATTTGGTCTTGTGGAAAATCATTTATTTTGTTGATGGTTATTAATCAAACAGGTTTCATTTATTTAATGTTTGATATTACTGCGTAGCAAAGCGCTGTTAAAGAAATACAAAAATCTTGGCAAACGTGTCGCTGTTATGTTGACAGAAACGAAGAGTTCCTGATGTGAGTTTTTACAGAGTCAAATTATTTTACACAATAACATCCTTAAACGGAAAATGTTATGCCATACTTAGTAATTTCAGAATTAGCCTTATATTATTTTCCCCTCAAAATTGTTAGTTTTTTTTATAGTTAAATATCAAAGCCTTCTGTATCATATTTGATGCATGGATTTCTAAGGCCTTTACATTATTAATATTTTGTTGCTTGTTTTTTAATAAAGTAAACGTTTTAATAGTATGTTATACTGTTATAAAGACTAGTATACATTAAGCTATCAGAATTTCATCTTACTTTTGGGCAAATAAATAACATCTGGACTGAATTGCATATTTTGGCCTCTAAATATTTTTTTTGTCCTCCTCCATATTCTTACTAAATCATACTATATAGGCCATAAAAGCCTGATGTAACAACATACGAAACATAAAATATGTCAATATGCCATTTAAAAAAAATAAATACAAATATTTCGTCTATAGGTTTCAAAAACTAAACATTTTATTTTGCTGGCCATTATTTCATGTCTGGCTTAACAGCGTTAAAGCTCTATGAAATCAGAATTAGATTTGTGTGCAGTTAGTCCCTATCTATTTTAAAATTTAAATCTATTTAGTGGGTGTGTCCATTTTCCTATCCAATAAAATGCTTTCTACAGTGAGATTGTCCCTCGCCCTAATTCCACCTGCCATAACAAGTAGCGAATTGAAGCTTTATCCTTCTGTTCTAGCACAACACAAACAGAAATAATGTTTTATTTTCATGGATGATGTTTAAAGCAAGTTAAAAGTTGGTTTAAAATCAGTTCTCATAAGATTAGTAAAAGTCAATAAGTGTCAACCTGATGTGTCAGTGATAAGTGTGTGCTTTGATGTATGTGAAGGTCCATGGGGTCCCCCAGATCCCAAACAGAAGGGTTACCACTTTATCAATGCAGGTCATCAGAACTTCAACATTTGAAACGAAGCGTACAGGAGGAGAAAAGGCGCTTCGGCTGTCTGTTTGATGGCTGTTCAATCGATGAAGTTGGCAAACGTGTAGATGTGACCTTTTCTGCAGAGCTGCCGCATTTCAATCACATGTCCTGAGGGGACGCGTGTCTCGGCGTTTCCTTGACCCTCGCTGCTGATTACGGTACTATGGTGTCATGGCCACAAAGCTGTCTTACATGTGAAATATAGGGGTGGTCTGCCACTTTGTAGGTGGTATAGTAATTTATTTTTCTTGGATTTAACCTCCGTAGTCTTGGTTTGACGAAGTAATTAGGAAACAACACTGTACCAGATTTGGCGACCCAGCAGTGCTTCAAGAGCTGAGTGCAAAGAGAAAACATGCTTCAAATATATAATGAGCTCCGTTGGGTTCTGGCCAGTCCATAGATTGTTAAATTTTTGGACTCATAATGGAAAGTTAAAGGGAGAGTTCACCCAAGAATGAAAATTCTGTCATCATTTAATCACCCTCTTTCTTCTGCTGAACACAAAGGAAGATATTTATGTACAGTCTAAAGTCAATGGTGCCCCACAAGATATTCTTCAAAATACCTTCTTTTGTCTTCAGCAGAAGAAAGCATTCATTCAGGTTTGGAACAACCTGAGGGTGAGTAAATAATAACAGAATTATCTCTTTAACATGCATTCAGTACCTGTTGGTTTGCCTTTGTTCATTTTGTTTTCCATGCCTTTCATGTCTCTTGGAGTCGACATAGCCAGCGGTTTACCTGAGCTATTTGGTGTTTGTATTCCTGTTGTGTCTGATGATACTTTGGCTCCTGTTTACCGCCCCGCTGGAGCGAGTGGGTTTGACGTCCAAAGGGAGGGTGCAGGTCATCCCTTCGAGAAACATCAAACCGAGATACAATTGTGGCCACCCTTCCAACATCTTTGATGTCTGGAACCCAAACGTGACCAAAGTCTGGTGTGAAATTATAGAATGGAGTAGACACAGAATATTAATGCTGATACAGAATATGATGATGGTGAAGTTAGTGAAAACGTGTCCAGGTCACATTCCATCCCATATGGAAAAAAGAAATCATCCCAAAATTAAGAAAAAAATACACTCCAAGTGAAAAATAAATGTACCAAAATGTATTTTTAAATACATTTACATATTTATATACTTAATATAAATACCTTGCAATTTTACTTTTGGTATACTAAATAGATATACTATTAGATATAAGTCTCCTTAATTAGAGCAACTATTTTTGTACTTAATGCACTTTTGTTATCTGGAAATAGTGCTGAGGTCCAAATAAAGATACTTAAGTACATTTGATTTTGCTAAAATGGAACCATTGCAAGTATACTTTATGTACACTTTAAAGGTGCAGTGTGTAGTGTTTATGAGGATCTATTGACAGAAATGCAATATAATATACATAACTATGTTTTCAATGGTGTATAAAGACCTTACATAATGAACTGTTATGTTTTTAATGCCTTAGAATGAGCCATTTCTATCTACATACACTGCGGGTCCCCTTACAGTGAAATCGCCATTTTGCACTGCCATGTTTCTACAGTAGCCCTAAACGGACAAACTGCTCTACAGAGAGCTAGCTACTCTCTGCTGTCTCAGACGACGATATCTTTGTCCTGTGTCGGCCCCCGTAGCTTCTCTATGTGCTTAGAAAGGGAGGGGTGAGTGGTGGGTTATTGCAATTCACAACCTCACTACTAGATGCCGCTAAAATTTACACACTGCACCTTTATATACATTATATTCCCAAAAGTATTGGGACACCCCTCCAAATCAGTGAATTCAGGTGTTCCAATCACTTCCATAGCCACAGGTGTATAAAATCAAGCACCTAGGCATGCAGACGCTTCTAGAAACATCTGTGAAAGAATGGGTCGCTCTCAGGAGCTCAGTGAATTCAAGCGTGGTACCGTGATAGGTTGCCACCTGTGCAATAAGTCCATTCGTGAAATTTCCTCACTACTAAATATTCCACAGTCAACTGTTAGTGGTATTATAAAAAAGTGGAAGCAATCGGGAACAGCCACGTAAAATCACAGAGCGGGGTCAGCGCATGCTGAGGTGCACAGTGCACAGAATTCGCCAACTTTCTGCAGAGTCAATAGATACAGACCTCCAAACTTTGTGTGGCCTTCAGATTAGCTCAAGAACAGTGTGTAGAGAGCTTCATGAAATGGGTTTCCATGGCCGACCAGCTGAATCCAAACCTTACATCACCAAGTGCAATGCAAAACGTCGATGCAGTGGTGTAAAGCACACCGCCACTGGACTCTAGAGCAGTAGAGACGTGTTCTCTGGAGTGACCAATCATCTTCTCTGTCTGGCAATCCGAAAGACGAGTCTGTGTTTGGTGGTTGCCAGGAGAACGGTACTTGCCTGACTGCATTGTGCCAAGTGTAAAGTTTGGTGGAGGAGGGATTATGGTGTGGGGTTGTTTTTCAGGGGTTGGGCTTGGCCCCTTAGTTCCAGTGAAAGGAACTCTTAATGCTTCAGCATACCAAGACATTTTGGACAATTTCATGCTCCCAACTTTGTGGGAACAGTTTGGGGATAGCCCCTTCCTGTTCCAACATGACTGTGCACCAGTGCACAAAGCAAGGTCCATAAAGACATGGATGAGTGAGTTTGGTGTGGAGGAACTTGACTGGAACATGACCACAACCCGACAGAACACCTTTGGGATTTTAGGCCTAATATTAAGACATGTGCATTGTGCAATAAAGTACTCTAAATAAAGTTTAATGTTTATATTTTATTAGTAAATCTCAAGCAATATGTGAGTAAATAGGTTAATGGATTTGTTGTATAATTAGTATGAAATAAATGTATTTTAAATACATTTTCGTATAGGTTAGGGTGACCATATTTTGATTACCAAAAAACAGGACACTCGGCCCGGCAATGAGATACTCAAATTATACTCTAAGTTTACTCAGAGATGCCTTATTAATTTCAATACATTTAAAGTATGCTCCCTCTGTATGGACAGACAATTGTTATATTACAAAATACTATCTATAACCAAAATGTCTATGTCCTGGGAAAACAGGATGTTTGGTCACCCTAGTATAGGTTTTTTTCACTAGGGCATTCAAAAGTTTTGCAGTAAGATTTAACAAAAAAGAAATAGTACTTTTATTAAGCAAGGGATGCATAAATTGATCAGTCACAGTAAAGACATTTAAAATATTCTATTTCAAATAAATGCTGTTCTTTTGAACTTTCTATAAAAAATTCCTGAAAAAATCATTACAGTTTGCACAAAAATATTAAGCAGCAGCACTGTTTTTTTTTTTTCTTCTTTTTGACTGATTTTGTACCGACTTGCTTTTGGTTTGGTTTTGTTTGTTTTTTTGTGATGCCACACCCCATACTTTGGCTAATATTACAGTCAGGAAGCATATATAATCTTGATTAATAAGTCTTTTGGCAGTGCTGTGGAAAAATATGAGAAAAATATTGATTCTGATTTTTTCATTCCGATTAACTTGTTTCATTCACCCCATATTGATTATTTCACAGCAGTGTTCCAAGTAGAGTCGTTAAACAAGCAAACGAGACACAGTCTTCCCTAGTTGGAAATTATGAAAAACCTTGCAGTTTAACCAGTGTTACACATTTGGCCCATTGTTCACCATGGCATTAAATTCCAAACATATGATGGAGAACACTTAAACACAGAACACTAAAGTTGTGTGTCCACGTTTTCATTTTCAGACCTGCTCTCCAATCCTGTATCAAAGGACTTGAAAGGATCTTTGAGCATCACTCACTCGCAGAGAGCGGCTCCCAGAGACCTGTTGCGCACAGAGAGTTCTGTTCATTTACCGGTAAGTCTTGACATAATCAGATGCTACAGTGACATCTTCAGCTGAAGTGGCGAGGCGGGGATCAGCTTGTCTTTGATAACCTGTCATTCTATCTTTCGAATGGCTAAATGGGTTTTAATGATATGCTTTATGGAGTCCAAGCAGACATATCAAAGAATGCCTCTTTAACAAATGATTAATCACAGCACCCCAAGCCATCTGCATAGAATAATTATACATATTAGCCTAGATAGTCCTTGATTGATGAGGCCTAGCTGTCTGCATTTACAATACTCAATAATTAATAGTGAATCACGAAGCTCAGTCATGGTGGAAGACAGATAGAGGCAAAACATGCAGGAGAAGGGCATCGTCTTCCTCTTCATCATCCTCTCTCCACGCTTCTAGCAAAACAAATGGCCTAAACACTGTAATGGACAAAAAAGCAGTTATGCTTGGTGCAGTAAATAATTTCATCAACGTGTTATGCTGAATTTCAGTGAGCTGTAATCCTCTTTGTGAATTACATCTATGGCCTTGAGTATCTAAATTGCCTTGCGTAACAATAGAGCAGTTCCAAAAGTAAAAATCACATTCATTGTCTGCATATAGAGGAATCGATTTTTAGCAATAAACTATTAACTTTTCAGAACAGACATAACCCTGATCTCAGTTGTTAAAAAATAAAATATGCTTCTGTAAAAGCTACCTACATTTATAAGTCAATTATAGTTATGTTTCCATCCAAAGTTGTGAATTTAACTTGCGCACAAAATTGCAATACTTACAATATATTGTTTTTATACATGTAATCAATAACCTAAAGATAGTTCATGTGAGCAGCAGTTCATTCCCTCATAAAATAAATTAAATATATATTCTTATACTTTTTTGAAATGTTGTGATTTATCTCAGAGCGTTTTGGCTCAGTTTATGGCTTTAAACTCTTTCTATGGAGAAAATGAACAGGACAAACACTTCCCAAATCAAGGCCACTGAAAAAGGGAGAGGTCACTCTTGTGCTGTTTTTGCATCATTTAGACAACTGACAATATCTGCAGTATTGCAAATAAAAACAAGCAAATTAGTTATCTGTATTAATATTAAAGTAATAAATTAATTTAAATAAAGTAATAAATTAATTTAAATAAAGTAATAAAACATTTACAAATATTTAAGAATAGATATAAGTGTATTTTTTTGTATTAACATTTTTAAAATATGTTAAAAAAACATATGCTGCTGTTCTCTTCCATGTAAATCTAAGTGAGGAGCTGCACAACATTCTGTCATTTGCTTGATTGCTATTTCTGTTGTATTCTAAAGAATATATTTTATGTGCATCCAAAAATATATATTTATTATTTTAAAAATATATTTTTTATAAATATTTTTATTTATAAAGAATTGATTTTTTTAGATTTTTAATTAGCAAAAATGTTTTAATTTTTTTTTTTATTAATTTTTTTATGTACAATCAACTTATTATATGTATAAGTTATTTAAACTTAAATGACATTAAACTGACTTTTTTAAAAAATTGTTGAATCATGTATAACTTATGCTGAAAAAGCTGAAAATCGCTTAACTTGTTTTTTTTATGTAACAAATTTTAAAAAGTAATCATTTTATTTATTTTTTGCATTTAAGATCAAACAATACAGATTTGTTTAAAGATTTGTTTTGGATTTTTTGAAAATTACCTTTCATGTAGTGTGTAACAGTTCTAAGTGAATGAAAACATCCTGTAGGTTTAAATTTGAAAGTGCACCATATATAAAGTTATTGTCTCTCAAAAGTAAGAGTCAATGAAACTCATTTTTAAACGAATCGCAAGACATTTCGTTGTGACGTCAAGACGAAACATTAGCATATTGCCCGTCCACTTATTGTGCGCGCATTGTGTTTCATATTGTGTCTGGCTAACCAGCTAACTCACGTTATTACTGTCTTACTGAAATACTACTGTAAATCAGCTGTGGGCTGCAGTATCACCTAAAACTGTGTCTATTAATGTAGATTGTCTGTCATTCTTACTACTTTGAGTAAAGATAAAGGAGGGAGCAAGATTTGTTTTGCAAACTTTAATGTTACATCAGTCATTCACGTATGTGCTGTTATTGATACAGTTCCCACATGTGCACCGCAATAAATTAGAAACACACACACACACACGGTCTGTTGATGGACGCACACTTGTTAATGCTGATGGTGAGGAATTACAGTTGAAACATCTCATAATGTACCTCAAACTGAGTAGCATCACTGAGAAACGTCCTGCTCAAGGTTCGGGATGAATAACTAGCTCTTCCAATGTTTCATCATCGATTCAGACTCGCGCTGGGATTGGTGTAAAATTGATGTTATCGTTACTGTCTTTACAGTGTGTACAATCGCTGAGCTTTAAGAAGCCTCTGGAGGGAGCTGGAGTTCAGTTATGGTAATGAGCGTTTAGCTTCCGAAATACGCGCTGTACGCAGTAGACCAATCACAACAGACTGGGCCATCTGACCAATCAGAGCAGAGTAGGCTCATGGAAAGGAGGGATTTAGAGAGACTGATTCATCCATCGAGTCGTTTGAGAATCATTGAACATTGTGGTGATGTGCAATGTATATTATGAGAAAATTATGAGAGGTAATATGAGACCTTTGATGCATGTAAACCTGTTGTTGGAGACCTTAAAGGAAACTTTAAAATAGCATAGTAGGGGCACTTTAAAGCTTCCCAGACTATCAGCCACAGTCTTTCAGTTTTTTGGCAAATCTTGCCAATGTTCAATACATAAGATGTAGTGACAATACAGCACTGGCCTGAACTCTGAATCCTTGATATTGCCCCCTGCGCTGTGAATGCAGTAGTCTATCTTTTGCTAAAACGTGAGTGTCTCCGAGGGCTTCTCTATAGAAGTATGAGCCCTGTCTTTTAGGGCTAATGAAAAAGTTCATTAAATTAAATCAAAGCTTGACACAATCCACTACCTGAACATTGCGGTATAGAGAAAGAGAAGGGCGAGGGTGATGCCAGACATCTTGTCAGAGCACACAGCATACGCTGATGATATTAAACCCAACAGATTTCATTTTCTCTTCAGTGAACAGGACTGTTTCTGTCTTATCAAATTCAGAGAGCAATGCTCAGACTTGGCAGGGTGTTCTTATTGTTGTCTGAACAGCTTGCTGTAGTATTTATAATACTTTTAGAAATAGTGCTCATCTGAAGTACAGCACAGTTCCAGTTTGTCTCCGTCTAGATGGGGGGTATTTAATAAGGAAAAAATGCTAATGAACTTTGATTTAACAGTGAAAAGTCTATCTCATTGCAGTGCTTCGGCTTGTCAATTTTGCTCATTCATAAATGCAGGAGGGGGTTTTAACTTTCAAGATATGGAAGGTAACAAATGGATATTACAGCTTCAGGCTGACGAAAACATGCACACACTCGGAAGAGTGTCTGGACGTAGAGATTACCGATCTGCTGCTAGGACAGAGACTGCCTCAGTGCACACAGCCTTGAACATTTCATTTGTCTTCTCTACATTTCAGTTCACGTTGGTTCATTCAGGGCTCCGACAAATCTTAGACAAATTATCCTAATATCTGACCCTTTGTTTTGTGCTATCAATTTAATTCTCTAACAAGAACGATGACTGCTTTTGTTTAAATGTGGAAGCTTAACTGTTAATTATTAAATATTTTTATTTTAAATTGACTTAAATATGTACACTGCTGTTGAAAAGTTTGGGGTCAGTAAGAATTTGTAATATTTTTGAAAGAAGTCTCTTATGCCCACTAAGGCTACATTTATTTGATCTAAAATACAGTTAAAACAGCAATATTGTGAAATATTGTTACAATTTAAAGTACCTATTTTATATTATATATGTTAAAATGTAGTTTATTTCTGTGATGTAAAGCTGAATTTTCAGCATCATTACTACTGTCACAAAATCCTTCAGAAATCATTCTAATATGCTGATTTGCTGCTCAAAACATTTTTTAAAAATTTTACGAATAGAAAGATGACCATTTATTTTAAATAGAAATCTTTTGTCCCTCAAGACTCTTATGAAGGTCTGGAGCTCAAGTCAACTCGCTATCTTCAGACGCAAGCCAGCATTTACCGTGCCAGCCGAATGGAGACCTCAGTATCCACAGTCATGCCGATTGGCGAGGGGAGAACACAAATAAATCGAAGTTCCATAGATTTCACGTCCAGTGTCTCATAGACTGTAAATGCTGGCTTGTGTCTTAAGATAGTTAGTTGACTTGAGCTCCAGACCTTCATAAGAGCCTTGAGGGACAAAAGAAATTAATGTCTCACTTCTGATCAATGTGATGCAGGAATAAAATAATTAATTTCTTTCAAAGAAATCTTATTGACCCCCCTTTTTAACTTTATAGAATGGTAGTATATTCAAAGAGATTTACCAAATTCAGAGGCTTTATAAATGATTTGAAAAGGATTCAGCTAAATAACATAGGCTGGATTTTACTCAACAGAATTTGACTGGAATGTGAAAAGCAGGCTATGATATCTCTTTTCAGAATTTAAAAAATAACAACAAGCACTTGTATATATCAGAATATAGTAATGGTATTTGATTTTATTGAGCAAAGCAGAGATGCAAACAAGAGCCATTTGAGATTTATATTTCCTTCAGAACATCAAAAGCAATAACAAGCCTCATAGTACACGGTAATGTTTCTTTAATTGCAATCTGATATTAGCAGTGTACGGCTATGTATTTAAAGTTTTTACACTCTTACAGACAAGCAGTAGCTTTATTTTATGCACAAGTCTTATAACAGATAAATAAATTAAATACATGATATGTACATACATAAATCATAATGATTTAAAAGGTGAGTGTAATCTTTGTGGCTCTTTGCTGCTTTATAACATTATACTCTGAGTGCTTTAACAGCAACTTCTGGTGGTGTGAGTTTAGGACGAAGATATCCGAAGGGGTGGTAGGAGAGATTGGTCAACCTGATTTATTTTTCCAGGTTATTATTTTTATACTTCTGTAGTAGAGCAGATATTACACACTTCACCTTTAAAAAGACAATCACATTAAAAGATTATGATTTTTTTGTGGTCACTGATGTTTCTGGTGTCAGCAGCTTTTCTGAACTAGCTTTACATACAATGTATTATGTACTTGTAACAGGACGTTAGAACGAGACTTGAAGTATCTAAGGACTTTTTAGCCTTTAGGCTACGTCTTGTAAAACCCTGATTTTTTTGGTTGCAATTGCAGAATTTTGGTGGATAGTTATATTAGATCGAGGGGACATTCTCATTCTAGAGAGCATTTGATCGGACAAAAAATTTGAATATGCCCCATGTAGACAACTTTTTTTTGTCCATTACCTAGAGAAACTAATTTCAAATGTGTACCTGCTAAAAGTTAAATCAATTTACTACATATTCCATACAATCTAGACCTCAAAGCTAACAGACATGGACCAATTCGATCTCATATATGTCCTCTTCTTGATATTATGGTCCCTAAAAATGTTTTATTTCCTTGGTAAAAGATTTGGCTTTCAACTATCTGTTGGTAAAATCCATACAACACAAATAAAAAAAGCTGAGAACATGCAGCTGGTGATGCGTCACATTATGTAAAAGCAATTCTAACCAGTACTGTGTTTGTCTGTTTATAAGTGACTCCACACATGTGTCCATTAAGAGGGCTGAGATATTACATCTAGTGCAAGCGCATGCAGCTGCAGAGCAGTTCAAAAGGTGCAACATCGCTGCTCTTTTGTTCTTCTGCAGGCATCAAAGCAGCTCTAACACCTGCCCAACAAAGCAAGAGCCCCTACAATTTTGTGCTAAAAAAAGCATGTAAAGCGAGCACAAGCCACACCAAACAGCATCATGATATTACACACAGATGTACAACAACCACTGTGTGAGAAAATGGACCTCAGATTAAAAGCAACGTGTAGGACTAGCACTTACTAGAATATAGATTTTGATAACACTGAAAAAGATCTGTATTTGTTGCAGAAACTTCTGTACAAGCTGTACAGCTTGGCAAATACTGTATTATCACAATGCCATTATAATTTTAATGCACAATCTTTACGAATATATCTGTGCCTTTCTTTTTTTCAAATCAGTCGCCACAAAACAAAAGCTAGTTTTTATTTTACAGAAAGCAGTTTTTGAATTATACAATCAAAAATGAGAGTCTTAAAATAATAAAAAAGAGAGAATTATACCCCTAATAAAATGTATTTAACATGGTCTTTTTTGTAGGTAGTGTAGCTGCAACGGATAGTCAACACTAAAATCTATTCTATTTCACAATTTCTCTGACTATGCTTTCACTATTCCTTCATCCCTCCCTATTTTAGCTTGTACAATTCTGAATGATGGCTGTATCACTAGCACTTTTTGTGTTTATTGCCTGTTTTAGATGCATTGCTTGTTGTATTCTTCAATTGTAAGTCACTTTAAATAAAAGCTTCTGCTAAATGTATATGTAAATGTAACTTGCTAATAATAAACTCTGGATTTAACAGAGGATTATAGTGATATAAATGGAAGTAGCTATGTTAGTACAAAGTTTTTTCACTCTCTCTGTGCTATATTTATCATGACCCTCTGCCTTCCAGACAAATCCTTTACATTGTCGTCTCCGTAGTCCAGTAATATGCAACAACAGGTGCAAGCCCTTCCATGTCGTCAATGCTGGCTATCGTATCATCAACAACTAGCAGTAATGGCAGACAGATCGTTGCCAAGGGCATCAGCTGGTCAAGTTTTCCTAAACAAACCTGCTGGTTCCTGCACTCCTAGAGCAAAAAGTGATTGGGTAAGTTGTTGGGTGAACTCTTACTGGGTTGATTTCTAGCCAGCTGCCTTGAATAGTAAAACTCAGCTGAAGACAAAGACAGTATTAATGCTCCACAGTCCATGTGTTTAAATGATACAGTATATTGACCAATACATCAGCCTTCCTTCCTCAAGAAAACCTAAAAACCTGTTTTGGTTTGTTGTACCTCACATCACAACATTCCCTGGAACGTAAATCTTTGCATTTCTTCTCAAAGGATTGGTACTATAACACTGAAAGTATTTCTTGCATTCCTTTCTAAGCTAGGTTGTTACTAGAATAGAAGCTGGAGGACTCAGATACAGTCTTTGAGGCACTTCGTGAAGAACCATTGGACGTGAGATCTATGGAACTTCGATTTGTGTTCTCCTGAAGGTCCCCCTCGCCAATCGGCATGACTGTGGATACTGTAGTCTCCATCCGGCTGGCACGGTAAATGCTGGCTTGCGTCTGAAGATAGCGAGTTGACTTGAGCTCCAGACCTTCATAAGAGCCTTGAGGGACACATGGACACCAGAAGAACGCCTGTTGGAATCCAGCTCGAAACCTGCACAGATAGATTAGTATGAGTATGCATGATTCCCTTCGAAACCTGAACCTGTTTCCCACTCTTACCTGTCATTGAGAAGGCAGTAGATAATAGGATTGTACATGGTGGAGCTCATGGCAAGCCACATGATTCCTAAGTACACCTGCTGAATGTAGGGTTCCTCAAACAAGTGAGGAAGGAACTGGTGCACCAGGAAGTAGACATGGTAGGGCAGCCAACAGACGGCGAAAGTGCACACAACGACGATCATCATCTTCACCACCTACGTAAGTTAAAATAGAAGGAGCTGAAGTAAGTTAAAAACCTAGTCATGTTCCTGTTGAACAGACCAAAGTTGGCCATCAGCTTATGTTGTGTTTTGGATGCTGGTCCCCAAGAACGGGATCTAAAGCCGAGTGCACACTGTACGATTTATAATAGTCCTTTAAAACTGTTGCTTGTCAGTTTGTACGAAAATTATCCCCAGTGTAAGCCATGTAGGATCTCAGTTGTCATTCATGTCAGACTGTACGACAGTCAAAATGCATTAAAAATTGAAGCATGCAAGAAGACTCGTCCGAATTTTACATCATCTATCTGTGACACGTTCGGTGACTGTGAGCTGCATTGCATGCAGGTTTTAAATGGTGGCTAGCAAACAAAAGCAATTACTACCATTAATTTTGACTATATCCTGTTTGTGGAGCAAGTGGTGGTTTGTTGTTGTCTCAATAATTGTGTCATCAGGTTTGGCACTCCTATTGGTTTTTGATTTGATGGTTGTCGTTGGAGAAATCACACTGCAGGACTGTGCGTCAAATCTTCTGCCAGAATTTCACTGGAGGTACATTTTGATCATTAATCGGCGAACATGACAAACTAGCGATCAAAGACTCCAGATTTTGGCCTAGGAACAAAGGAATCTTTTAGGATTCTCAACATTTGAAGACTGCCAAATCGTGGCCAAAATCATACAGTGTGAACCCGACTTAACTAGATAAACCGGCAAGATATTCTGTCAAGATGTCAACATGCTTCAACAGATAATTTTTGCTGGGTTACTAATACTATCCAAGCTGGTCTTTTTAGCAATGCAATTGACATTTAAGCTTTTATGTCACTCTGTAGATGATGACCTTGCGTTTGGCGGTTAGCTGCTGTCGATAGCGGTCTGAAGAGTCTCCAGGAATCTCACTAGCCCAGAGAGTGCATCCCACCACCAGATAAGCACAACCCATGATGAGCAAAGGCAGAAAGTAAATAAGCACAACCACGCAGACGTAATACCTGCGAGACAGGAAGAGACAGAAGGCAGCCAGATGGAGAATTAGTACGGGAGAGGCAGCCAACGAACAAGAACAAGACAAGAAACCCAAGATGAAAATAGACCCAAAGTTGTTGAGACATATTTTGAGTGCATTTTTTTTACACAAAAGAATGCCACACACCAACACCTCAGAGTCCCACGTGTGTTCTCGCATTAGTTGCCACTTAAAAATAACCGCTGGAAAACTTTTGAGTCGTGAACTGTGAATGCTCGCAGGATTCAGGCGCTGCGGCAGTGCCTCTCTTCTTTTGGAGCGCTGTACAATTCAACATGTTAATTAGCTCGAGGCTTATCTAGAAAGACACTCGCCTCACAAGAGAGCTGAAAAAAAAGAGAAGAAAAAAGAGAGGGAAAAAATATACACAGGCCTTTCACTTATGAACCAAAACATTCTGAATCCCTGTCCCGTAAGACTGTCCAAAAAAGCAATGTAAATGCCTTCTTCTCTTTTGTTGTTTTGATTGAATGTGTCTTACAGACATGCTATTTAAAATGAGCCAAAAGAGTTGTGGGGCTTTACCGCTTTCCTTTTCAAGCATCCATAACTACCTCAGTGGGTGAGAGGTAATTAAATATTGTCGAGGTTAATTATTTTAAAAAACACTTGTAACATGGTAGGAAATGAGACAATCATGCTAACATGATGGGAGATTGCACGAAAACAAAAGCATGCAGTGCACTTGCCAAAATTCTGGAGATTTCGAGGGCTAGACGCAAAATATGTCAGTGTGAAAGAAAACATTAGCAGCTTTGAATCTAATCCCCCTTTATGTCCCTCTATCCATCATTTCTCTCTCTCACACACACACAAAGATCTACCAGCCAGTTAAAAAGAGAGTTCATTGATCAGTGCTTCTTATCTCGTACAACAGTGTTTCCAAGATTTGGTCTCTCAGAGACTATCTATACCTTTAAGGAAAGTTTGGGCAGACAAAAGCTTGAGATACAACCTCAAGACTTGACTCCTGCAAAGTCAGATTGGTGAGGTCTGACAGGTCACTTGAAGGAGGTAGGCGCGTTCACTGTTTTGGCGTGACAGGGAGAAGCCTGCTGGAAGATTGACTGTACGGGTGGGTGAACGACTAAGCTGTTATGGAAATAACAGTATGCCGTCGACACCTGACACCTACAGAGCCATAGCAGGAAACTGCCAGGATATTAGAGATCGCATTGGAGTCGGTAGCAATTAGAGTGTTGAGCGTGCATGGAGATGTATCAAAACTCATTCAGTAGCTGATAAATATGTGATTAAGATGCAGGACAGGGCGTATTGCTACTTGGCCACAGTTTAAATATTCATATCGTAAATCAGACCATGCCATACACTTTGTACTGGTCCGACTGAATACCGCTGAGAGTGCACCATAATGTTGTTTTCATACTGCATTGGCAGATTTCTCATTGCTGTTAATGTTAGGCATACCACACTGCACCAACTTGAAAGTTTGTTGCCTTTGCTTAAGAAGCCAGAATGGCAGAAAAAAAGGAGGATGTGAGTATGCATTTTTGGGCAATTTTAAGGGATAGTTCACCCAAAAATGAAAATTCTGTCATTCATTTCTCACCCTCATGTCGTTTCTCAGCCTGTAAGACCTTCGTTCTTCTTCAGAACACAAATGAAGATATTTTTGATGAAATCCGAGAGCTCTATGACCCCTCCATAGACAGCAATTTAATTAACACTTCCAAGACCCATAAAGGAAGTAAAAACAAAATAGTCCATGTGACTCGAGTGGTTCAACATTAATTTTATGAAGCGACGAGAATACTTTTTGTGTGCAAAAACAAACAAAAATAATGACTTTATTCAACAATTTCATTGTAGCCTGTGTCAGACTCCTACGCAGTTTCCGTGCAGCGATTTCGAGTTACGGCAGCCGATGCTGTTCACATGAGCACCACGATGCATGCGTATGCTGTATTTACAATGGAAACTGTGTAGGAGTCTGACACAGGCTACAATGAAATTGTTAAATACATTCGTTATTTTTGTTTGTTTTTGCGCACAAAAATGTATTTTCGTCGCTTCATAAAATGAAGGTTGAACCACTGGAGTCACATGGACTATTTTAACAATGTTTTTACTTCTTTTCTGGGCCTTGAAAGTGTTAATTAAATTGCTGTCTATGGAGGGGTCAGAGAGCTCTCGGATTTCATCAAAAATATCTTCATTTGTGTTCTGAAGATGAACGAAGGTCTTACGGGTTTGGAACGACATGAGGGTGAGGAATTAATGACAGAATTTTCATTTTGGGGTGAACTAACCTTTTAATGCCTTGAGAGATTTGAATTGTCTTTGTTTTTTTCATATTATTATTATTTCAATAGCAGGTGTTTCTTTCAGGTGTTTTGAAGTGTGAGTTTGACTGTAGTTCATGTCCAGTTTCCAGACCTTTGTGTGGATTAAGGCATTTTTTTAAATGTTACACTTCAGGTAGGCTGTCCAACATTTATTTATTTATTTTTTACAGATACATTATCATTGACTTTGACAGTCGGACCCGACAGCATGCACTTACGTCTTTTGAAAATCCCACATGCTGTACTCTGGCCAGTTGATGTAGCACACGACACGTCCTGGCAGCTGAGCAGTGCTGGAAAAATAGTACTGGGGAAAAGCCAGCAGCAGCGCCAGGGCCCAGATCACCCCCACCACTAACTTGGTCTCAGCGGATGACAGGCGCTGCTGGAGTGGGTGGATGATAGCCGTGTACCTGCAGGGGGAGTTTAACAAAGGCAATGACCTGCTATTTATGCAAACTCAAAGGAGCACCAGCCACTTGAATTACCCCTAAATTCTTTGCCTGGTTCTGCTGATTTGATTTGAGGAGTGAGAGAGGTGACAAGTGAAGTTTGTCTTTTTAGTGGGTTAGGTCTTTCCTCACAGCTACTATAGAAAGGATGCAGCTTTGCTCTTTGATCTTTGCTTTGTGTTTCAACAGCGTTTCTACAAAGGTTTGAACTGCATCAATTCCATCCTCCCAAAAAAAGCACAGTGGTGGTGCTACAGTGATGGTAACAGATGGCAGTACTACGGTACTGAATGGTGACAATATTCATTTATGTGGTATTCAAAGTACTTAAGGTAAGATTGGCTCTTAAAGTAAAAATGCCATAGTATACATTCAGAAAAAAACATATGCCACAATAGAGGTGTATGTTTTTTTCATGGTCCAGCATACATCTGTACGGTGAACACGGTTATAAATTCTACAAGTCTTCAGTGTCACATGATCCTTCAGAAATCATTCTAGAAACTCAAGAAAACATTTGTGATTATTATTATCATTGCTGTTTTTGCTGCTTAACATTTTTGTGGAAACGATAGCATTCAAACATTTGTGATAAGAGAGAAATTAATACTTTTATTCATCAAGGATGCATTAAATTGATCAAAAGGGAAGAAATTTGTAATGTTACAAAAGATTTATATTTAAAAAACAGTTTTCAACATTGATAATAATCAATGATTTCTGAAGGATCATGTGACACTGAAGACTGGAGTAATGATGCTGAACATTCAGCTTTACATCACAGGAATACATTACATTTTAAAATATATTCAAATAAAAACAGTTCTTTTAATTTGCAATAATATTTCGCAATATTACTGTTTTACTGTATTTTTGATGAAATAAATGCAGCCTTGGTGAGCATAAGAGCATACTTTCAAAAACATAAAAAAATGTCAATGTTTCCAAACTTTTGACAGGTGCTGTATACTCTTACTCATACTCTTGTTTAGCCTGTACATTTGACAGTGATTTAGATTCATCTGGCATAAAAAAACAACTACAAAACTATTTACTTCACCTTCTCTAAAGCAAAAACATGGAGCAGAGATAAAGGATCACGCGTCTTATATCCAGTTGATCCTTTCAAAATAGTACTGTGGCAGTGCCATGCTTGTACAGTGATGGTAATGCAATGCTATCGGATGCATTATGGAAGTTACTATGGTATTTACATTGACCTCCAAGGTTATTTCAAGAATACCATAGTACATGTACCAAAAAAACACATTTGTAAGTGTAAATAAACAGCTCACCTGTCCAGGGCTATTGCCGTCATTGAGTAAATGCTTGCGAACACAGCTGCTATTGGAAAGAAGTTGTGAAATCTGCAGTAAACAAGTCCAAAATACCACTCGTTGTGCACTGCATACACAAAGTTAATAACGGTGTTGAAAGCCGACATAGATGCCTCTGCGAACGCAAGATTCACCAGAAAATAGTTGGTAACGGTTCTCATGCGCTTATGCGCTAAAATGATCCAGATGACAGTGATATTTCCAACAACTGACACCAGAACTATACAGCAATATGCGATGGCCCACAAAACTATCTGCCAAACCGGCTGAACGAACTGGTTCGAGAACACGTCTGTGTCATTCACCAATGAACCGTTGGTCCCGATGCAGCTTGAGTTTTGCGAAGTGATGTAGAGAGGATCCATGATCCAAAAATCATCAGAGAAAAAGCATTTCAGCAAAGAAAAGTTCAGGTTTTGTTGTTTTAAGATTGGGTTATAAAATTAGATTCAAATGATCAAATGAAATGTCAGTGTTCTTTCCCCAACGTCTTCAGAATGCGCTGCAGGCTGAATCGCGAGCGCATACTCGGCGCGCCTCACCAAACGCGCTCCTGCGGCTCGCGTGACCGCGCAGTCTCGAACCAGGGCTGACACCGCGCGCTGCATCTTTCCAGTCACGCGCCAGTGAACACGCGCATCCTCCTTACTGACACTTGTCAGTTTAAAATGGGTTTGGAGAACAAAAAGCCAACTAATATTAATATCAATTTAAATTCGAGCGATTTAAAAACGTAATAACTTTAGTCATTCTTACCGCGTAGAGCATTTACATGTCATCTTCATGTATGTCTAAATGTATTGGATTGGATAAAATAAATTCACTTCATTTTTGAAGATGGAAATCATATTAACAATTGTATGTGAATTGTCATCTTTAAAATATATTAAGAAATGTGTTTCTTCTTTTGTTTTGTTTTTTCAGGTTGACATGTTTCAAACTGAACATTTTTCTACGTTTTTTCCATGTGCTCAACGTCACGCGCCATCCTGTCAGTCAAATTCCTGTTCCTCAGAATATCACCGTCCGGTAAGTGACATCATCTTAGAGGGAAAATAACAGTACATCAGTAAGTATTAGCAATGATTCTGTGATGTTTTGTGGTGTTAGTTTCTCTTTCTCTCTAAAACATCCCGTTTAACCAAATTACAGTTTCTCAATTTCTCACCCTCATCTCGTTCCAAACCTTTAAGACTTTAGTTCATCTTCGGAACACAAATGAAGATCTTTTGGATGAAATCCGAGAGCTTTCTGTCCCTTCTGACAGCTACGCAACTACCACTTTGACGCTTCAAAACGTTCATAAAGAGATCATAATCCATATGAATTGAGCGGTTTAGTCCAAATTTTCTGACAATACTCGATTGCTTTATATAATAAACAGATTTAATTTAGTCTTTTATTCACATATAAACATTGATCAGCGAACATTGATTGACGTGCGAGAATGAACCTCACTGGTTCTTACAGAAGCTTAAATGTGCTGCGTAACACAAGAATGAACCTCATTGGTTCTTACAGAAGCTTAAATGTGCTGCGTAACACAAGAATGAACCTCATTGGTTCTTACAGAAGCTCAAACGTGCTGCGTAACACAAGAATGAACCCTTACTGGTTCTTACAGAAGCTCAAACGTGCTGCGTAACACGAGAATGAACCTCGCAGGTTCTTACAGAGGCTCAAACGTGCTGCGTAACACAAGAATGAACCCTTACTGGTTCTTACAGAAGCTCAAACGTGCTGCGCAACACGAGAAGGAACCTCACGGGTTCTTACAGAAGCTCAAACATGCTGCGTAACACGAGAATGAACCTCACTGGTTCTTACAGAAGCTGAAACGTGCTGCGTAACACGAGAATGAACCTCATTGGTTCTTACAGAAGCTCAAACGTGCTGCGTAACACAAGAATGAACCTCATTGGTTCTTACAGAAGCTTAAATGTGCTGCGTAACACAAGAATGAACCTCATTGGTTCTTACAGAAGCTCAAACGTGCTGCGTAACACAAGAATGAACCCTTACTGGTTCTTACAGAAGCTCAAACGTGCTGCGTAACACGAGAATGAACCTCGCAGGTTCTTACAGAGGCTCAAACGTGCTGCGTAACACAAGAATGAACCCTTACTGGTTCTTACAGAAGCTCAAACGTGCTGCGCAACACGAGAAGGAACCTCACGGGTTCTTACAGAAGCTCAAACATGCTGCGTAACACGAGAATGAACCTCACTGGTTCTTACAGAAGCTGAAACGTGCTGCGTAACACGAGAATGAACCTCATTGGTTCTTACAGAAGCTCAAACGTGCTGCGTAACACAAGAATGAACCTCATTGGTTCTTACAGAAGCTCAAACATGCTGCGTAACACAAGAATGAACCTCATTGGTTCTTACAGAAGCTCAAACGTGCTGCGTAACACAAGAATGAACCCTTACTGGTTCTTACAGAAGCTCAAACGTGCTGCGTAACACGAGAAGGAACCTCACGGGTTCTTACAGAAGCTCAAACGTGCTGCGTAACACAAGAATGAACCTCATTGGTTCTTACAGAAGCTCAAACGTGCTGCGTAACACAAGAATGAACCCTTACTGGTTCTTACAGAAGCTCAAACGTGCTGCGTAACACGAGAAGGAACCTCACGGGTTCTTACAGAAGCTCAAACGTGCTGCGTAACACGAGAATGAACCTCGCAGGTTCTTACAGAGGCTCAAACGTGCTGCGTAACACGAGAATGAACCTCATTGGTTCCTGCTGAAGCTCAAACGTGATGATATAAACTGATGGCTAAATCAATTACTTCTATTTTCATCTTTTTGAGAAAAATGTTTTTCCATCCCTGAATGTGGCATTTTCAGATTCCATTAACATTTAACATTCAGCCCAACAGCAGGGTCACTGCGTGCATATATCAAGATATAATGACTGGATCAATGCACAATCCTTGAGTTGCTGCAGAGTCTGCGATTAGTTGAGCTTGGGTTTTTTTTCATTGACAAGCAATTTCTCACTACAAAAAAAACATCTTAACGGCTGAAATTGTTTTATGAGGTTAGGTCATAAATCATCATCAGAAAATGTTGTTGAAAAAATTATGGCCAAGGATATAGATTACATTATTTTCCAGACAAAAAAAAATGAAATAAACGGTATTTGGAGCGTTTCAAATGAAATCACTGAAACAGAAGCAATTCATCAAAGTAAAGACAAGTTCACTTAGTAAAGTAGCCTATTAGTAAAGTGACCTCTGCAGATGCCTATAAATAAGCTCTTTAATGACCTATGCAGATTTAGAGGTCATTTCATTCTTCAAGAGGGTGATGCATTCTCTCAATATGTCTTTTGACTTTTTCTTATATTCCACAACAGCCTTCAGTACATTGCATATGAAATATGCAGTCAAGCACGTAGGGTTATCCAGAGGTTAAGAATAACTTGACAGCGGAGGGGACATTGGGCTATTATATTACTGTGTGCAGAATAAAAGCAATTCTTGTATTTTTGATTCCATGCTCTACTGCCAAACTATCTTTTGTCTGAAACATAATGTTGCTTCATTCTGCTACTGTAACAAGTAATATTCTCCATAAAACCAATGCAGCCTAAGACAGAAAAAGTTATATTAAACTGGAACCGTTGTTGGTACCCATGAAGATGCTTTGCAGTTAGGCTATCGGATCAAAGCAAGAACATATGCCGTGCAGTCAGAGGCATTCAGGGATAGTTTGAAATGGTCAAATGGTGTTTTGATTGGGTGAATGTTCTTGACCAGATCACCAGGGATGTTTTATCCATTGATTTGTTTTGTTTTGGTCCCATTCTATGCACCTGTTCAGTCCCTCCCTGGTGGCTGCAAGTGTCCAATCAAATGTGAGCGATCAGAATTGACAGCAGGGAAATGGAAATTCAATTTCACACGTCACCTGCTGCTCGCTAGAATGCAATCCACCAGAATGAAGGGAAGAGAAAGAGAAACTAATATCTTCATTACAAAACATGTTGGAGGCTTGACCGATAATAATTTCATCCTGCAATATAGTATCTTTTTGATAACACTGTAGTCTTAGAATTAAAACCAGAGAATACATGAATATGTAAAATGTTGCCCTGCAAAGTGCTTGACCCTGGAGTCATGTATGGTAATTGAGTTTCAGAGAGGCTGCTTTGCAGAAAAGTCATTCACATGGTAGAATTGCCTTGAAGGCATGCAACGAATAGAAAAGAGATGCATGTTGAGGAATTGTTTTCAACGGTGAGTGACTGATAATCAATACAGTATATACCGTCCCATATCATTAAACTAATAGGAGAATACTTTAATTTGTCTCTTAAAATTCAGTCGTTACTACAAAAAACATCAATGCTTAATCAATATTTTAGGCTTGTTCTATGTGTTAAGGATTTTTGCATTCAATTAAATTAAATGCAATGAATTAATTATGTTTTTAAATAACAGATATCTTCACAGATCCTTGGTTGGAAACCATGGCGTTGTTCGATCAAAGCTGGTGAGTTTCATAAAAAACAATACCTAATATACATAAGCCTGAATCTTATTTGGGCCGTTTTTTTCTCATAAGGACCCAAACATCATAAATTTCAATCACATTAAGGGTTGTGTCAAGAGCTCAGCTGCTGTGTTTATTTAGCAAAATTATTTATTCATTCATTTTAGGATGATCTCTGATGAGCCCATGACAAGCGAGGGCGACGTACGACACAGCAGGACCAGGTGAGCGTTAACAAGCCACCATGCACACGTGATCTTCAGCCATGAAATGTCGATTCCAATTTTATAAAGAAATTGGATGTACATGCTCCATATCAGGGTTCACACAAATAAATTGGATTTGAAGAGTGATCTTTTTGAAGAATGGGGCATGCAATCATGTCTGTTTCAATGAGTGAACAAACATACAATTACTAGCATTCTTCTCACATACTTAATAAATAAATAAATGATCTGTTGTAGGCAGTTCTCTTAGTTGGTTAAAGTCACCATGAAATCAAAATAAACAATTCTTGGTTTTTATTAAACATTGCAGTATTTATTATAAATGATTCATCACACATGCACATCATTATTAATCGAATCTTTAATCAGAATAACTTCCCCTCCCTCTTGCAGCGACATCTCTTCTCTGATAACATGTTTACTGTCACAAGGGGACGGGACAACCTGTCACACACATGAGATCAACCTTACAAAAAATATATACTTCAAGTTCATTTTATTAAGTATCCTTAAGTAAAGTTGAAGTATATTTTTAATTATACTTTATGTAGTAAGTCTACTAATAATGTCGTAGAAATATACTTGTAAGTGTACTGTTTCAATACTTAGGAATAAATTTGCCCACTTTTTAGTGTATAAAGTGGAACAGTAGTAAACTTTGAGTACACAACTAGTTTACAACTAAGTTTTTTCTGCAACTATACTATAAGTAAACTTGCAGGTACACTGATAATGTACTAGTCTAATACTTGTAGCACATTTTTTTTAGTTTATGAAAGTACACTTTGAAGTATACTCTTGTGTAAACTACTAGTTTAGTAGTTTTATACTGCAGGTAGTTTTAGTAGTTTTATACTGCAAGTAGTATTTTATACTACTTGTAAGTTAACATAACATCATACTTATAGTTTACTATTGATATATTATTTTTGCACATTAAGTATACTACCATGTTCCTATTTAGGTATTATTTTTTATACTTTAAATATACCTTTAACTGTACTTTAACTCTTTCCATTTTGTATTCTAGCTTCATGCATCCTTTTTTATCATATAAGTTTCAAAAAGCTAAGAAAATAATTTTTTTGTCAAAGACTACATCCGGATCGGATTCAGAACAATGATCAAAACACAGATGGAGTAGATAGAGTCCATCAACACCCTCAACAGTCGTTTCCTCTTCATGGGTTCGACTTTTCTTTCTGTAACGTTAGCAGTTTTGAACTTTTATGCTGTTTAATGTTTGTTGATCACGTTATTTTACATTTGCGTAAGCAATCTTCTATCACTTATGTCTGCTTCTTCTCCACCTGTGTTTTGATCTGGATATTCTGTACCATTTCAGAGGATGCGTAATAGCAGCCACTACCGTATAACAGTGAGAACATGGATAGCCGTAAAATTCAGTCAGTGGCGGGAAAAGAGTAAAGTAAGTAAATTCCTATGTGCACTACCAGTGGACTAGCCTACACAAAAATTCAGACACTCAGAATTAGGAACATATCTGTTTTCTTTATAAATCAATATTTTCAAACAATGAATGTTTATAAGACAGTATGTAAAACTATGTGCAAAAAAGTATTTAATAGGCTACTCAATCAAAAAAGTAAACACAACTACAAGCCAAGTATACTTAGAAATATATACTTAATTATATCTCGCCAGGTGTAACGCAAGTGTTTTTTGCTAGTTTCAGCCCGATGCAGTTATCATTTTCACGTCCAGCGCCACGTTGTTTAAATAGTTCAATCTGTTCACCTATGGGCGTGCTGGTCTAAAACGACGTGTGTTCAGGCACATTGTTGGCGCATTGCTATTTTGAGGAACTAAAATAGACTGGGCCATTGACCAACTGAAACCTGGTGTAAAGTCAATAACGCAGTATTTTTTGTGTTATTTACAGGGCGCGTTAGTAATATGCACCTATAGGCGGGTGCACAACACGCGTACACTCTGCTTATTCCACCATGTAAATAGCAAATCTGCCATGGTGCGAGCGCAACTGGCTTTTAAAGGGAATGGGAGATGAGACTCTGATTGGTTTATTGCACGTTACGCCCAAAACACACCCATGACTCATTAAGAGACTAGGTACAACCCTTTTGGACCATGCGCCTGGCATGCCGACCGTTTTTTTCCGTAGTTAAACTAGCAAAAGTGGATTCGGACACCCTAAGTGCACATGCGCCATGCGCTTCAGAGCATGCGCTTAGATCGTTAAAAAAGGGCCCCTAGACTTTTCTGTTAGTATAAGTCAAGCATACAGTACTTAAGTGCACTTTTAAGTATATTTCTGAGAAGTAAATAAAAAGTAGACTGAAAGTATACTTTCTCATTTTTAGTTTAAAAGAAGTATACTAATAGCACAATTGAATAAACTTCTTTTTTTTGTAAGGGTGACCAGGAGCAACTCACAATCATCCAAATCATCCAATCAATTGCTGATGGACAAAATCAAGTCCTGCCCTAAATTTTTTCTTGTTCGAGAAGCCGTTTCACTTGGATAGGCGTCACAAAAAGAAAAGACTATTGCAACTTTCTGTTTCATGCCGTCTTCAGACGTTTGATTCCTAATTAGACATAAATGAATAAGTATAGTACAAGCAGCCCATCAACACTTACAAGGAGGAGAAACTGAACAACTTTTTTGATAAATTACATGTAAATTAGACTTGGGTAATTATGTTGTTCAGTCAGCTGTGGTTTCATTTCAGTAAGCAGTGATTTCTAGAAATGCGGAAAGAAAAACAAAAGGAACCGATAAGAAGGATCTCACTTGTTCATGGAAGCTTAAAAAGTACAATTTCATCTAATAAAATATATTTTTATTTGCTAAAATATCTTTTTCATTTCAAGCAAATTTATTGCACTTTTATAGTCAATCTGAATATTTTTTTGAAAGTCTGAAACCAAAATCTAATTTGCATTTAGACATAAAGAGAAGTTTTAGGATTTTGAAATGTTTAAAGCAAAGATATTATATGATGTTAAATTGAGATAAAGTACACTAACATTCAAAGGTATGAGGTCAGTGAGATTTAAAAAAAAGAAATTAATACTTTTATTCAGCAAGGATGCATTAAATTTATCAAAGGTAAAGACATTTATAAAGTCAAGTCACCTTTATTTATATAGCGCTTTATACAGAAGCAGCTTTGCAGAGATAACAGGAACGTTATGATCAATGATACAAACAGTTCAATTTTATTGTGAAGCAGCTCTAAAATTGACAATAGTTTTTCATTATTCAGCTGAAATCAGTTTTGATTCAGTTTACGTCGACAGAAAACACGTATTTTAAATTGTAGGTATATTTCACAATATGACTGTTTTACTGTATTTTTTAATCAAATAAATGTAGCCTTGGTGAGCAAGATTAAAACTTCTTACTGATGATCTTACCATAATTAGTGACATTGTCATGCGACTATTTGTACAGATGGTCAGATGTTCTTGTTTCCATTGAAGCTCAAGATGCTCTTTGGAACATTCTCAAATATAATTTCTAATGAAAAAAAAAAGCATTTTTCATTAGTGGTCTCAGACTTTTGGACCCCATGTGTCACAAAGAATTCATTATGAAGCTCTTGGCTGTCTGGCAGATCCTTCCTAAACAAGTCCTGTTTGTTTTTCTTTCAGTTCACTGATCGCAGATGAAATTAGAGGTCTTCAGATCTGCTGCTGGCGAGAAAGATAAAAGATGGTTGATTTAATGTGCCAACAAGATTTATTTAAGTTTTATCATCCCTTGGCTTGCCGACGAGAATGGCGTTCGAAAAGTTTCAGGTATGCCACAAAACTGGTTTTGGTGGGAAATGGATGTAAATATATTACAATATTTTGAATAGAGCTGAAAGTGCTACACTCTCAACTGGTTGTAGTTGAAAGTATTACAGAATTAGCCTAAATGCATAATAAACAAATATGCATGACTTTGGAAAGCTGGCAGTCTGTGTTGACAGATCCATCTTCTCAGTCTGACCTGTAGACACTGGAGATGTGAGCATGCATGTGTGTTCACGGGAGAAAAATCCCTCTGAAGTATCTCTAGTGTGTTCACAGACGCCATTGAAACGCTCCAATACTCATTATCCCTCACTCGCCATGCAGTGAATATGACTCTGGCTTAAATTCACCTCTAAATCCCTGATTATTATGTCTCAAGTGAAAGGATTTTATGGAGACTTCTTTCTCTGAAGAACCGTTGAACTCACCCACATCTGTTTGGAGGAGAAGTCTTATCCTCTGCTTATCCACAAGGACATCTCAGGCTTACAAGTTTTTAATTTATTATGATCCATCAGAGCAAAACTTTGTCTACAGCACTGCAAGAAAACAAGCCTTCCATTTTCATTGCACATGTCTGCTTGAATCTCCATTTTAATGTATTTGAAGAATCATTTCAGTTGATTTGAAGATTATTAATCACGGATCACTATTACTGTTCCTTATGCTAAAAACTACTCACATTGCGCCATGGCATTGTGGTGGTGATATTTGCACAGGCAAACATCACTCACATATTCTTTAAATAATTTAAAATCTAGTTATCTATATGTAAATATCTCCAGCGTTAGGATTTCAATCATCTGTCCTATTTACATTAGAGGGAACACATGCTCTGATATCTTTTTGCTGTTCATTAGTGAGTAATATTTTTTCAGAAGTGAGTCATTAAACTCCCAAACATCATATGAAAGGTTCATTAGCAAATGGATTTATTTGGGTTATAATTAGATTAATCATTATGTTGATCATTATATTTACATTTTACAACCATTTAGCAGATGTTTTTTATCCAAAGTGATTTACACATAATAAATGCCACGTTTATAAATGCAGGATATTGATTCTTTATGCTTTCCCTGTTGTCTGAAATCGAAAGACATCAGTCCTCATGTCTCAGAGCTGATATTTTGATTTTTCTTCACAGCCTCACATCTGTTTACTTATATATATATATATATATATAGCATGACCAGTAAAGCAATGTCATGACACATGATCATGATCCTGTGTCTAAAATTATGATCTGAAACGCCCAAGCACAAGTTAGTTTAAGACAAGCTTATCTTGCAGTAAGATGAGTTTGTGGTGCCATCTTGTGGATAATTTACACTCTTAGTTGAGGTGGTTATTTTAAGTATTTAATTACATTTCTTATATCAAAATTATTTGTATATGATGACTAATTTTGACTTGATTTAAACTTTTTTTTTAATAAAAAATACCTTGTTTCATATTTTCTTAAATGTGTTCCCTCAATGTTCAACAAAGATATTTTTTTTGTTTGTTTTGATAATCATAAAATTGAAGACCAGAAAAAATTATCTTACATAATTTTCTTTTAACTAATCAAAGATCAGTTTTTGTTGTTATATTATTTACAGTATTTGATACTAATTGCACACATGACTATAAGCACCAAAATCTATTGTTAATGTATTAAAATAATATTGTAAAAGAATATATAGCAGCCCCAAAAATCTATCTATCTTATCTATCTATCATACCATGGCACATATATATATATATATATATATTATATAGGCCTGCAATAGGTTGTGCATGTACAGTGTTGTTTCATATTTGTTTGCTTTTTTGGTAACACTTTACAATAAGGTTTAATTTATTAACACTAGTTAATGTATTAACTAACATGAACTAACCATGAGCAATACATTTGTTACTGTATTTGTTAATCTTTGTTAACATTAGTTAATAAAAACACAACTGTTCACTGTTCATGTTACTCCACAGTGCATTAACTAATGTTAACAAAAACAACGTTTGATTTTAATAATGTATCAGTTAATGTTGAAATTAACATGAACTTAGATTAATAAATGCTGTAGAAGTGCAGTTCATTATTAGTTCATAAAGTACCACACGATTGTGATTTTAGATTTATGTTGAACTATCAGACAATAGCGTGGTTAATTACAAAACAGCCAGCGGAGGAATCAGGGTGAGCGTGCTGAGTGTCATTTATTCAACTTCATGTCACGTTTCCTGCCATCAAACTGTGTTCAGTGCTGTGCTTATGTCCTGAAGCATTTGACAGTTCAGCCAATCATAAGACAGACAGATGGATGGATAATCATTGTGATCGGCTGTCTCTATGTGTCTGTTACTGTAGAGAGAAACACGCCTGATCTCATCTGATACAGACAGATGCCCATCACACTGGTCATCTCAACACCACTTCTGTAACAAGGTAAGAGTTGCTTCTTTTTCATCTTAAAGCTCCTGCAAAATATGTGTGTGTGCTGTGTATAATTATTATGTATATATAAATACACACAAAAAATAAATATTTGCATGCATATATTGTATATATATATTTATATTTATCATTTATGTTATATATAAATGTTTTATATATAAATATAATTTTTTTTCTTAAATATATACATGCATGTGTATATATACATAGTAATTATACAGAGTACACACATATATTATGTAAACAAACTTTTTTAGATGCTATTAATCGCGATTAATAGTTTGACAGCACTAATATATATATATATATATATATATATATACACTCACCTAAAGGATTATTAGGAACACCATACTAATACTGTGTTTGAGCCCCTTTCGCCTTCAGAACTGCCTTAATTCTACGTGGCATTGATTCAACAAGGTGCTGAAAGCATTCTTTAGAAATGTTGGCCCATATTGATAGGATAGCATCTTGCAGTTGATGGAGATTTGTGGGATGCACATCCAGGGCACGAAGCTCCCGTTCCACCACATCCCAAACATGCTCTATTGGGTTGAGATCTGGTGACTGTGGGGGCCATTTTAGTACAGTGAACTCATTGTCATGTTCAAGAAACCAATTTGAAATGATTCGAGCTTTGTGACATGGTGCATTATCCTGCTAGAAGTAGCCATCAGAGGATGGGTACATGGTGGTCATAAAGGGATGGACATGGTCAGAAACAATGCTCAGGTAGGCCGTGGCATTTAAGCGATGCCCAATTGGCACTAAGGGGCCTAAAGTGTGCCAAGAAAACATCCCCCACACCATTACACCACCACCACCAGCCTGCACAGTGGTAACAAGGCATGATAGATCCATGTTCTCATTCTGTTTACGCCAAATTCTGACTCTACCATCTGAATGTCTCAACAGAAATCGAGACTCATCAGACCAGGCAACATTTTTCCAGTCTTCAACTGTCCAATTTTGGTGAGCTCGTGCAAATTGTAGCCTCTTTTTCCTATTTGTAGTGGAGATGAGTGGTACCCGGTGGGGTCTTCTGCTGTTGTAGCCCATCCGCCTCAAGGTTGTGCGTGTTGTGGCTTCACAAATGCTTTGCTGCATACCTCGGTTGTAACGAGTGGTTATTTCAGTCAAAGTTGCTCTTCTATCAGCTTGAATCAGTCGGCCCATTCTCCTCTGACCTCTAGCATCAACAAGGCATTTTCGCCCACAGGACTGCCGCATACTGGATGTTTTTCCCTTTTCACACCATTCTTTGTAAACTCTAGAAATGCTTGTGCGTGAAAATCCCAGTAACTGAGCAGATTGTGAAATACTCAACCATGCCACGCTCAAAATTGCTTAAATCACCTTTCTTTCCCATTCTGACATTCAGTTTGGAGTTCAGGAGATTGTCTTGACCAGGACCACACCCCTAAATGCATTGAAGCAACTGCCATGTGATTGGTTGATTAGATAATTGCATTAATGAGAAATTGAACAGGTGTTCCTAATAATCCTTTAGGTGAGTGTATATGTATGTTTATATATGGTGTGTGTAATTTCTGAATTTCTAGCACCACCCAGTGGAATGACAAAAAAAATAGTCATTGTTTTCAAACAGGTTTCCAGAACATTTCTGCCCTTTAATCTACCAACAAATGGTTTATTTATAGTCTTGGACTTATTATCGTCTTTGTATATTAAAGTGGGATATAAGAAAGTATTTTAACTTTGAAAAAAATTACACACTTTAGCCATAAGTTTAAATGGGTCTTTTGATACTGGATCTAAAAAAAGTTCATAACTCTTTGTGCAAGAGTCATTTCAAGTGTAAACGTGTAAATCTGTGAACATTTTCCCACATGTTTCTCCATCATATGATCTGAGCCACATCGCGTTCTCCTGCGGATCAATGGCGCTGTCAATCCTGATTATCTGTTTCAGTTGTTTTCTATCTGGTGTGAAGGACACTGATCATCACATAGTGTTAATTACTGTATTAAATGCCATCTTGCATTACAGCACTTCAGCTTGAGTGGCCAACAGATTGATTGTGTAATTAAAATGGCGTTATATTACTGACAGAATTGTATTTGTTTCACACAACAGTGGTGTTTATTAATTGTTAGTGTTTCTTTATTCAAGAAATACAAGCAGAAAAGAAAAAACCTGTGTAAATTGTTCATAAATCCATTTGTATATAAATTGTAACATTCAAATCAATTTGACAATTTATGTATGATAGTACATTTTACACATTCTGATATTGAAAGGCCCATGCAGTTACTTTTCAAGCTAGGATTTCTAAAGAACCGGAGACTGAATGCATCTTAATATGAATCATTTAAATTAATTTTTGGGATTATTTGTTAGTATTAGGACAAATCATTTTTCCTAGGTTTTGGAGTTTTTTGAACAAATCATTCAGACCAGTTCTGTGAACTGAATCGAATGATTCATTTAAAAGATTCAGCTCAAAAGAATGATTTGTTCATGAATCAAATATCGCTGCAGAATATACACAATTCACTTTTTAATCACTTATTCCTTCAATAAAATTTTATTTATTTATGGCCTTTTTCACTGTAGTTGGAAGGAGATTGAGGCAGGATGCCAACTGGATTTGAACCTGCAAGTTGTGTGTTGCAAGCACATGCACTGTGCCATGGCTCTCTTTATGGGATTTCTGTAATGCAGATAATGTGAGACACAGCTACTGCTTCTGAATGTATGAATCAATCAATTATGTGACAGTGTTTGACATAAGAGATCCGCGTGCGCTGACAGTGGAAATCCTCCCATAATTATGCCGATGCATTGGGTTTTCCTTTCCCCCCAGCAACAGAGACATTGATCTAATGAAGCTGCAGGTCCACGTGCCACATCGCGCAGGGTTCTTTCAGGTCCTCTTATGGTCACTGACACTGAGAGGTATCCAGTGACCATGCTGGAGGCATTGAAACAACTGGCTGCTATAACTAGCTAAAACAAATAACCTTAACTGTTGAGCACAAATTAGATATGTGTAAATGCACTGAGTTGCTTTTCCAACTTTAATTAGGAAGAAGGAAATATATGCACAGCTTCCAAAATTTTAACTAATAGATATCACCATACTTCCCCAGTTAATCACAGTACATTTAGGACAATTATTTTGTTTTACAAGTTTTCTGAAATCTTATGTTTAAGTATGCAAATGTGGCACTATCTTATTAATTATGCCCTAATTTGCATATATTTCCTAAACAGAAATCTAAACATTGGATAGAGTCAGGTTCAACATTTTTGTTTAATTTTTTTTACATATTAGAGTTAGGGCCCTATCATACACCCAGCGCAATGCGACGAAAGTGTTTTCCGCCATGTAAGTAGCGAATCCGCCATGGTGCAAACGCAACTGGCTTTTAAAGGGAATGGGAAATGAGATTCTGATTGGTTTATTGCACACCCATGACTCATTAAGAGACTACATAAAACACTTTTGGACCATGTGCCTGGCGCACTGGCCATTTTTTTCCGTCGTTAAACCAGCAAAAGTGTATTCGGACATGTCCTAAGTGCACCTGCACCATGAGCTTCAGACCATGCCCTCAGATTGTTAAAATAGGGCCCATAGAGGGAGTTTAAAAAAATCTCTTTTCAAAATCAGAAATCAGAATTGGTTGATTGGGCATTCAGTGATTGGGCATATCAGAAATGAAACTCTCATTACCATATCTGAATTTTACGGGCAGCCAATAAAGACCACAGACGGGCATTATGCAAATTTGTTATAAACCTACGTAAATTTGTAACAGGAAGAGAGAATGAAATTACTGATGGCTCATTTCAGAATCAATTCTTTCTTAGACAAAAACTTTATTTGTTGTGCACTTTGATCTTTTGAAGTTTTGTAGACCTTTTACACTCACAGACAGCTATTTTACACTGAATGAAAGCTAATATTCAAAAAAGTATAATATGGGTTAAAGATATTAATTGAAATCTACTGACTCAAATAGATAAAGTGTAATAAAATACTTGTCTTTTAGATGTTTTCTTACCTCTAATCTGAAAGACGACAATTAATGTAAGTAAAATAGACCAAAATCTCAAAATTGACCAGTGCAGTTTTGCCTGTACTGTCTTGCCTTAATAGTACATCTTTTATTCTACTCTTTTTTTTTCCTATCAGGATGGACCATGACTCGCATGGCAGCAAGAGAAGTGGTCACCGCAGCAGACAGAATGAGGATGAGGATGGTGAGAGGATGGTTATTTCTTGGCAAATGTACCTGACCTACAAACCAATTTTTCATAAAGAAACTAATTAAATTATTTTTGTTTACTGTTATCTTTCCAATGATTAAAATGTACAATTATTTTTTACAATTTTATTTATATTAATTGTTTTATTATTTGTCACAGAAAGGTATATAACATATAGTGAAGTGACTCATAATCAGAATTTGTCTTCTGCATTTAACCCATCCAAGTGCACACACATTAGAAACAGTGAGTAGTGAAGACACACACACACACACACACACTGCAAACTGTGGACACACACACGGAGCAGTGGGCAGCCATTTGCTGCAGGGCCTGGGGTAGCGTTTGGGGGTATTGAGTATCCTGCCAGTATGGAGAATCGAACCTGTGACCTTCAGGTTACAAGGTTTAACCATTAGGCCACATCTTCCCCAAATATGTGAGGCAGCACGGTGGCTCAGTAGTTGCCGCTGTTGCCTCACAGCAAAAATGGTCCCTGGTTCGAGCCCTGGCTGAGCCAGGAGTCCTTTCTGTGTGCAGTTTGCATGTTCCCCCCATATCCGTGTGGGTTTCCTCCGGGTGCTTCAGTTTCCAAATACGTGCAGGTTGGGTGAATTGGAGAGTCAAAATTGCCTGTGTGAGAGCCCTGTGATGGACTGGCCATCTGTCCAGGGTAGTAACTCACATGTTTTTCATTTTCTGATTTTAGAGTCTGTCTACATTGGTGTCCCAGTGCCACGGAGCTACAGAAGGAAGCGCAGACATCACAGGCACACGTCACGGCATTCCCACGACCGTGAAGGCCGGGAGAAACACCACAACCGTCATGAACATCAGGATCGAGAGGAACCATGTGATGCAGATGACGGGGAGCAAGATTCAAACGAGCTCTCTGACATCAACTCCATCAGTGAGCTTCTCTTAACTAGTTATTATTAGGCTGACATAACAAAAAAAGTTCTATAGTTTCTATCAAAATACTATTAAATATGGTTCAATGTTATTTTAGTATCAGTGAGATACTATTATAGTCTTTTATAGACATTCTACTAACTATTTTTTTGCAACTACATATCAACTAACTCTTATTAATTTGCAACCACATGTTAACTAACTCTCATTAGAGTATTAGAAGACTTATAGGTTAGGGTTAGTAGAATAAGTTGACGTACTTGCAAAGGTACTTATAGTCTGTAGAATGTATGTTGGGGAATCAGAATAAAGTGTTAGCAGATATTAAGCACTCTAATACTCTAATGACTGCTAGTTGACATATAGTTGCAAAGTTACTTATAGTTAGTAGAATGTCTAAAGTGGACCATCGAAATAAAGTGTTACCTAGTTTCTTTTAATTATTTTGAATTGGTTTTTATTTTTGTATTCCCCTTTGTCATTTTTATTAGGGGGACCCAATTGCTCCATTTATTATTATTATTTTTTTTTATATGCTATTTATTATTTATATATATATATATATATATATATATATATATATATATATATATATATATATTATTTTTTATAGTTATTTTAGTACATCAAGTTAAACTAAATTAAAATAAAAAACTTTTGCTTTGGCAACTAGCTGAAATAAAAAAAACAACAACTGGTAAAACACGGGATGACAGTATCCCGCACTCCTGGAAGGTACGTCCTCGCGCCATACAACATCAACTGGGGTGGGTGGGCCCTCGCAGTTCAGGGGACCAAGGAGATGCCGGCAGTTTAAGGGACCATGGCGGCGCAGGTAGCTCAGGGGACCAGGGCGATGCCGGCAGCACAGGAGGCCAGGACGAAGCCGGCAGCACAGGAGGCCAGGGAGAAGCCAGCAGTTCAGGGATGGCCTCTGTGGACGGGTAGCCCCCGCCCCAAAATTTTCTTGGGAGGACCTACGGACTCTGGAGCGAGTTCATGGGCTGGAGTTAAAGTCCCTCTCTGGACTCAGGACAGGAGACGGAGCCCTCTCTGGACTCGGGACAGGAAACGGAGCCCTCTCTGGACTCGGGACAGGAGACGGAGCCCTCTCTGGATTCAGGAATCTAAAACTTAGACATTAACTGAACAAAGAAACGGATCAAAAACAAACTCTAAACATGAACAAATAAACTCAAAACAGAACCTAACCGTGACTATACACTCACCTAAAGGATTATTAGGAACACCCGTTCAATTTCTCATTAATGCAATTATCTAATCAACCAATCACATAGCAGTTGCTTCAATGCATTTAGGGGTGTGGTCCTGGTCAAGACAATCTCCTGAACTCCAAACTGAATGTCAGAATGGGAAAGAAAGGTGATTTAAGCAATTTTGAGCGTGGCATGGTTGTTGGTGCCAGACGGGCCGGTCTGAGTATTTCACAATCTACTCAGTTACTGGGATTTTCATGCACAACCATTTCTAGAGTTTAAAAAGAATGTGAAAAGGGAAAAACATCCAGTGTGCGGCAGTCCTGTGGGCGAAAATGCCTTGTTGATGCTAGAGGTCAGAGGAGAATAGGCCGACTGATTCAAGCTGATAGAAGAGCAACTTTGACTGAAATAACCACTCGTTACAACCGAGGTATGCAGCATTTGCACAAAGCATTTGTGAAGCCACAACACGCACAACCTTGAGGTGGATGGGTTACAACAGCAGAAGACCCCACCGGGTACCACTCATCTCCACTACAAATAGGAAAAAGAGGCTACAATTTGCACGAGCTCACCAAAATTGGACAGTTGAAGACTGGAAAAATGTTGCCTGGTCTGATGAGTCCCGATTTCTGTTGAGACATTCAGATGGTAGAGTCAAGCTCGAATCATTTCAAATTGGTTTCTTGAACATGACAATGAGTTCACTGTACTAAAATGGCCCCCACAGTCACCAGATCTCAACCCAATAGAGCATCTTTGGGATGTGGTGGAACGGGAGCTTCGTGCCCTGGATGTGCATCCCACAAATCTCCATCAACTGCAAGATGCTATCCTATCAATATGGGCCAACATTTCTAAAGAATGCTTTCAGCACCTTGTTGAATCAATGCCACGTAGAATTAAGGCAGTTCTGAAGGCGAAAGGGGGTCAAACACAGTATTAGTATGGTGTTCCTAATAATCCTTTAGGTGAGTGTATATTATGCCCCAAGATGTAATATAAATCTCTGGTGTCCCCAGAATGTGTCTGTTAAGTTTCAGCTCAAAATACCCCCCAGATAATTTATTATAGTTTGTTAAATTTGCCCCTTTTTAGGTGTGAGGAAAAACGTGCAGTTTTTGTGTGTGTCCCTTTAAATGCAATTGAGCGGCTGCTCCTCGCCCCCCTTCCAGAAGAGAGTGGATCCTTTACACAAGCTTTGGATACTACGTAAAAAACAAAACAGGCGAATCTCACTCAGCCAAAATGTCAGAAATAACCAGCTGTGGAGTGCAGACTTATATGTTTGAACCTGAGTCGGACACAGATGGAGAGACTCAGGAAGACATTGCAACTTTTAGACTGCACGTTTTTGAATGGTTATTAGATACATTTATGTAACGTTAGTTGTTGTGTTGTGGGATTACATTGATTTAACTCATCGACTAGCATGTACTGTCATGTTAATCTATATAATGCATAATAAATGTGCGTTTATGAATTACACAGACAGTGAGCGTTTTCGGGATAAAACTAACGACACAGCTCTAGTCTCTGTGAATACAGTCCGAGACTATGGTAACTTTAGCCATATTAGCCGTACAGCATTCTAAAAAGCTCATTCAGAAAGGAAATATGCAAACATCCACAAAATATGAAGTGCTATCCTTGCTCGTTCTGGATATGAAGTTAGAGCATGAAGCATTGGTATTGACCCACCCTTCGCAAATCCAGCGTTGTACTGATCCACGTTGGTGAAGCAGTCATGCGTAAAATAATATAACGCAAATATATAACATTTTACCGACATTCTTTTGTGTCCTTACTGGCTTCGGATGCTGGGAGTCTATGGAGACTTATATGTTCGTTGGTACATCCAACAACAGAACATTTGTAATGTTTTTTGGCACAGACATTGTAATACTGTAGCTGATACAGCGAGTAAACAGAAATGGCGTCTCTGTGCTTCTCACTCAGGGGCGTGTCTATGCTAAAAGGGCAGATCATCAACAATCAAGGGCGGGGTTTCCCTACTCTTACGTAGGAGTAGAGGGAAATATGAAACAGCGCATTATGAGAGATTGATAATGATTGATGGGGATTATAAAAAAAGTATTGGATGGATATTTGGACTGTGGACACACATCTGTGTTCAAACACCTTATAAAAGTGATTTTTCCATTATAGGTCCCCATTAAGATTTTTTATTTTATTTTATTTTCAGTTCATGTTTATTTTGTTTCAAGTAACTAAAACGTTTTTTATGGTTTTAGTTCTAGTTAACTATAAGGTAACATTATTTTAAGATGACGTAGTTACGTTACTACATGTACTTACTATAGTAATAACATTCAATTTTGCATGATTACAAGTAACTAGCCATAAACCAAACTCTAACTGTAAGACTATAGTAAGTACATGTAGTTAATTAAATTACTCAGTACTTATTCAAGTAAGTACACTTTACCCTACGACACCTTAAAGTACCCTAAGTACCCTACATCACCTTAAAAAAAAGAGTAAGCAACTATAATAACCCTGATACAGTTACTGCTTTAAAATTACATGCATCGCTGAGGATTACTGATGGAAACATGTCTGAGAGTTGTTTGAGGTTTTAGACTTAAATTCTGAAGTGAGAGAGAGAGAGAGAGAAAGGGAGGGATCAGCAAAGCTGGAGGAGGAGAAAAACACTTGTTGTGCCTTTCATGCGTGTGGCACTTTGCCCTGCTTTAGTTTTCAGGAAAGAGCAACATTGCTGAAGAGAAAAGTTCAAGAACAAGAGCACTTGCTCACTGGGAAGGTGCATATAAAATGAGGGAAAAGGCCTAACGGGTTCATCAAAAAGAGGCTGAAATCAACAGGTGCAAGTGGACATTTCAGAATAGTTATTGTGGATCTTTTTCTTTCAATGATACATTAAACGTTGGAGTTACTGAAGGATGGAGCAGGAACACCGTAGGTTGGCAGGGTCGTTTAGTATTCAGGACTCTATACAGTCACTGACGTCCAGTCTGGGCTCTCAGAACACTCTACTGAGCAGCTGCACAGGTACAGTCACAGACGTCTCGGATCAGCTCTTCGTCTCGTTTCCTTACTATTGCTGCCATTTATTCTTCTTTGTTTACTCCCAGAGAGTTTCATTCTGTAATTGTGGTCAGAGTACATTTGGTTTGGAGTTTGACACTGGTAGATCATGACCTTGTTGTGTCTATTAGTCTATTAGCAAATTTATTTGCTGATCAACCATCACTGAAGTCACAAGGTTGGTTGATGATTGTAGGCTTTTTTTCAAGCCTTGTGAAACCTAGGACAAGCTTTTTATGTTTTCATGACATTTAAGCATATTTACCCCAAAATCACTTTTCTGTAATGCAAAAAAATTATGATAAAATATTTAAATGGTAAAGTACATCAAGATAGCACTTAATATGCTTCATTTTTGCTTCATTTTTATATATACATATAACAACACCAAACAAATAATAATAATTAAGAATAATGATAATTACAAATAAATTCAAAAGTCAGACATCTGTGTACGATGAGCATTTGAGGGAAAATGTCATAAAATAAATACAAATAAAATAAATAATGGTCCTAAAATAGGCTTATTGTTAAAGCAAGATATCATTTATTATTATTAGTAACTTATTTATTGTAATTTGGATATGCAATTTGAGCCACACATCAGGTTTAATGAGATTCACCCGTTGCTGCTGGATGTAAAGACACATTTCCGAGATCAGTCTACAAACTTCAATAATAATTTGTGTCAAATTTTGTTTAAATGTTCAGTAGTGACCATATTGGCATGATTTAGCATTAAATGCATCTATTTAAATTGTGAAACACATCGAAATGTTGGGAATGCGTGTTCCTGTTAGGTTCTTCTCACAAAGAAATCTCAGGATTTAACATCTGTTTTTATTGGAATCAATGTTTCAGGGTCAGTAACTAAAGACTGCATTGTCGATTAATCCTGTACGCGTTCACGGCAACACGTACAGTATCAACAACCAACCTCTAATATCTAGTGACTCCATGATTGAAGTGTATGAGCTATAAATAAGCTGGTGCTTTGTACTCTACTCTGCATTGGCATTCTACAACCACACGTATTTGTGATTTTTCTTTAGGATTAGAAGGATTACATGGAGAAAAACACCCACGTGCTAATAATGCAGAGGAAAAGCCAGAGATTGAGAGGAAGGTCACAAAAAGATTGTCATTCTTGAGCTCACAGGCACCGACTTGCACCTCGAGTTTTCGATAGATTGCTCTAAACATCAGATTTAATGCACATAACATTAGCTTGTGAACAGGTTTTAATAACCTCCACTGGAATTTATGTAAGCTGACTTTACCTAAGATATAAAGTCGATCATTTTGATTAAATCAATACAGGTCTATTGACATTAGATATTGATTCTGGCATTATACATCAGATTAAATTGTCATGTGGTTATTTAAGCTAATCTACCCAACAAATTCTTTTGATATGCTTTCAGATATTGGTCTCCTTTATGCAGAGATCTATGCACATTTAGACTAAGATGTTTATCTTTAAAGGAAGATGATTAGGATACTTATCTTTAAACAATCCTGCTGATTTGATTCTGACTTTATACATCAAGTTATTGGCTGATGCATGACTCAAGTGAAGAGTTGAGCTGAATTCAGTTCAGTTTGTTCTCAGATCTGAAAGCTCAGGCTTTTGAAATCAAATTCTCGTTCTGATTAGATACACAAATTATGATCGAATCGTTTATGGTCTCGGGAGCCGTGCATTGTAATTGTATTCTGTATTCAGATTTCATTTCAAGTGGGTCAGCGCAGGGTCAGTTCAGACTGAGCTGTAGGCAAAACCTAACACCCAGACTTATACGTCATACAGTTCAATAGGCTTTTGTTTAGTGCATAGAATCAAACTCGTTTGTGCATTTATGGTGTGTTGAGCTACAGGCTATTATTGACCCGTGTGCATGGGCAGTTTTTTTTTTGCTTACTTTTTCTTAATACTTAATTGCTTGCAATTGTCCTTATTTTAAAGTTAATTTGGATGAAAGCATCTGCACTTTCTTTTCAAAGTTAAATGATTTTCACATGGCAGTTTATACAACAGGCAAAAAAATACAATCTTTACATTGACAGAGGGACAGAGTCATACATAACAACCACCCACAACACCTTAGCAACACCCTGGCAACCACCCACAACAAACTAGCATCATGCAAACAACACTGCTGATCAAAAGTTGTTGTTTTTTATTAATACTTTTATTCAGCAAGGATTCATTTAATTGATCAAAAGTGACAGAAAAGACATTTTACAAAAGATTTTTATTTCAAACATTTGTTGTTCTTTAGAGCTTTCTATTAATCAAACAATCCTAAAAGAAAAAAAAAAGGGATCACGGTATCCACCAATATAAGAAGCAGCACAACTGTTTTCATCATTGATAATAATAAGAAATGTTTCTTGTTCATCAAGAATTCATCATATTAGAATGATTTCTGAAGGATCATTGTGACACTAAAGCCTGGAGTAACAATGCTGAAAATTCAGCTTTGATCACAGGAATAAATTCAATTTTACAATTTATGATGATAGAAAATGGTTACTTTAAATTGTAAAAAAAAATATTTCACAATATTACTGTTTTTACTGTATTTTTGATCAAATAACTGCAGCCTCGGTGAGCATAAGAGAAACCATTCAAAGCCATTTCACAAACCATTAAAAATCTTTCCGACCCCCAATGATAGTGTATAGTCAAATTCCTCCACACCAAACTCGCTCATCCATGTCTTTATGGACCTTGCTTTGTGCACTGGTGCACAGTCAAGTTGGAACAGGAAGGGGCCATCCCCAAACTGTGCCCACAAAGTTGGGAGCATGAAATTGTCCAAAATGTCTTGGTATGCTGAAGCATTAAGAGTTCCTTTCACTGGAACTAAGTGGCCAAGCCCAACCCCTGAAAAACAACCCCCCATAATCCCCCCTCCACCAAACTTTACACTTGGCACAATGCAGTCAGGCAAGTACCGTTCTCCCGGCAACCGGCAAACCCAGACTCGTCCATCGGATTGCCAAACAGAGAAGCATGATTGGTCACTCCAGAGAACACGTCTCCACTGCTCTAGAGTCCAGTGGTGGCGTGCTTTACACCACTGTACTTACACCAGCTTTGCATTGCACTTGGTGATGTAAGCTTGGATGCAGCTGCTCGGCCACCGAAACCCATACCATGAAGCTCTCTACGGCCTGTTCTTGAGCTAATCTGAAGGCCACACGAAGTTTGGAGGTCTGTATCTATTGACTCTGCAGAAAGTTGGCGACTTCTGCGCACTGTGCACCTCAGCATGCGCTGACCCCGCTCTGTAATTGACTGAGTTGCTGTTGTTCCCAATTGCTTCCACTTTGTTATAATACCACTAACAGTTGACCATGGAATATTTAGTAGTGAGGAAATTTCACAAATGGACTTATTGCACAGGTGGCAACCTATCACGGTACCACGCTTGAATTCACTGAGCTCCTGAGAGCGACCCATTCTTTCACAAATGTTTGTAGAAGCGTCTGCATGCCTAGGTGCTTGATTTTATACACCTGTGGCCATGGAAGTGATTGGAACACCTGAATTCAATGATTTGGAGGGATGTCCCAATACTTTTGGCAATATAGTGTATATCAGATTATAGCATAGAAAGAATATAGGAAGTCATGGGAAAAAAGAGAGAGAGGTCAAATCAGAAATGGTTGCAAGCAAGATTCAAACTTACCTCACCCACAAGTCACAATGTATTGGAGCAAGTTTCGACACTTGTTTATCATACCTGCATTTCTCTACTCCATTGCATTTTAAGGTAAATGCATGACTTTGCATTTTAACAAACTATCTTGTGTGACAGTGTCCCCTGCTGCTGAGAGACTACGCCACATTCTCAGGGAGGAAGATGAGCCCACACCTACCCTCTTCACTGAGATGGACACACTGCAGCATGAGGGCGGAGAGATGGAGTGGAAAGAGTCGGCCAGGTGACACAAACAAGATCACACAACACACACACTTCTGATGCCTTTTGTGACATTATTTAAATCAGGAATTTTCAATCTTTTAGATGCCATGGACCCCCAAATATGATCATCCTTGTTATGAGGGACCCTCATCCTAAAATTTTAAAGGCATCTATCTTTTAAAAAGACCCAATTTATACCAGTTTATAAAATGTATATTATAAATCTAAAATTAGATTCTGTTAAGTTACATTATTATAATCCCAAAAAGTGTTTCATCCATCTCTTGATACATGGGAAGAAATGTTGTCAATGTCATGTTGCATCTTCTGTGTGTTGCATCAGGTGGGTTAAGTTTGAGGAGAAGGTGGAGGAGGGTGGAGAGAGGTGGAGCAAACCGCATGTGTCCACGCTGTCTCTGCATAGCCTGTTCGAGCTGCGCACCTGCCTGCAGACGGGCTGTATCCTGCTGGATCTGGAGGGATACTCTCTGCCGCAGATAGTGGGTCAGTACACCTTCTGCTCATAAAGAGCAAAGAACAGACCCATGTTTAATCTGGGACTACAGGACTTGAGTTTGAACACACATCATTCACAAAGTTCTACAAATTCTGCTTATCTAATATTCCATTTCATAAATATATTGTAATACTGGTAAAAATATTTATTTGAAAGAAATGTATACATGGATGCATTAAATTAATCAAAAGTGACAGTAAAGACATTTATAATGTTACAAAAGATTTCTATTTCAAATAAATGCTTTCACATTTCAAATAAATGTTTTCTATTCATCAAAAATGTATCATGGTTTCCACAAAAATATTAAGCAGCACAACTGTTTTTAACATTGATAATAATAAGAAATGTTTCTTGAGCAGCAAATCCGCATATTAAAATGATTTCTGAAGGATCATGTGAGACTGAAGACTGGAGTAATGATGCTGAAAATTCAGCTTTGATCACAGGAATATATTACATTTTAAAATATATTCATATAGAAAATTGTTCTTTAAAATGGCAATAAAAGCAAATTTTGCTTTTACTGTATTTTGATCAAATAAATGCAGCCTTGGAGACAAAAGAGACTTCTTTTGGCAGTTTATATTGGCTAACTTGATTTTGCGTCTAGCTATTAATAGGAGTGCAGTACTTTCATATTTTACCACTTTTAAATAAATTCCACAGAATTCCACATATTTTCCATTCAAATTAGTGCAGAAAGGAAAAGATTCAACAATTATAGCATGCAGTAGTAAAATGTATATTGCTCAGATGTTGCTCTTTTAAGACATTTAATGTGGTTCTGAGAAATGTTTATTGAAGTACTGACTTTGTGTTGCATGTTTCTTGTACAGTTTCTGAGAAGAAATAAAAATGAGACTGTACTTCATATAGAGTAAGAATATATGTAACTAGTCCTACTTGACCCGCTCCGAATGGGATTCGAACTGGTGTCTCCGGCATGGGAGGTAGCCCGCGTTAACAAGAATACTAAAGACTGCAGGCTCTGGCATTAGTCTCTAGCATTAGTTGCTAGCGCGCCTCTTGAGGCCCAGGGAGTGATGTTTACATGCACAGCTCTTACTAGCTTGCTTCTGCTACACACATATACACTCACCTAAAGGATTATTAGGAACACCTGTTCAATTTCTCATTAATGCAATTATCTAATCAACCAATCACATGGCAGTTGCTTCAATGCATTTAGGGGTGTGGTCCTGGTCAAGACAATCTCCTGAACTCCAAACTGAATGTCAGAATGGGAAAGAAAGGTGATTTAAGCAATTTTGAGCGTGGCATGGTTGTTGGTGCCAGACGGGCCGGTCTGAGTATTTCACAATCTGCTCAGTTACTGGGATTTTCACGCACAACCATTTCTAGAGTTTACAAAGAATGGTGTGAAAAGGGAAAAACATCAAGTATGCGGCAGTCCTGTGGGCGAAAATGCCTTGTTGATGCTAGAGGTCAGAGGAGAATGGGCCGACTGATTCAAGCTGATAGAAGAGCAACTTTGACTGAAATAACCACTCGTTACAATCGAGGTATGCAGCAAAGCATTTGTGAAGCCACAACACGCACAACCTTGAGGCGGATGGGCTACAACAGCAGAAGACCCCACCGGGTACCACATAGGAAAAAGAGGTTACAATTTGCACGAGCTCACCAAAATTGGACAGTTGAAGACTGGAAAAATGTTGCCTGGTCTGATGAGTCTCGATTTCTGTTGAGACATTCAGATGGTAGAGTCAGAATTTGGTGTAAACAGAATGAGAACGTGGATCCATCATGCCTTGTTACCACTGTGCAGGCTGGTGGTGGTGGTGTAATGGTGTGGGGGATGTTTTCTTGGCACACTTTAGGCCCCTTAGTGCCAATTGGGCATCGTTTAAATGCCACGGCCTACCTGAGCATTGTTTCTGACCATGTCCATCCCTTTATGACCACCATGTACCCATCCTCTGATGGCTACTTCCAGCAGGATAATGCACCATGTCACAAAGCTTGAATCATTTCAAATTGGTTTCTTGAACATGACAATGAGTTCACTGTACTAAAATGGCCCCCACAGTCACCAGATCTCAACCCAATAGAGCATCTTTGGGATGTGGTGGAACGGGAACTTCGTGCCCTGGATGTGCATCCCACAAATCTCCATCAACTGCAAGATGCTATCCTATCAATATGGGCCAACATTTCTAAAGAATGCTTTCAGCACCTTGTTGAATCAATGCCAAGTAGAATTAAGGCAGTTCTGAAGGCAAAAGGGGGTCAAACACAGTATTAGTATGGTGTTCCTAATAATCCTTTAGGTGAGTGTATATAGTGTAACACACACAATGAAGAAAGCAGCTCAGATCATTTGGTTTTGGGAAAATTTGATGAGAATGTTCATATTTAGATCTCAGGTTGTGCCATGTTAGCAAACTGAGCAGTTTGAGACATCGTTGAGATATAGAGAAGACAGAGTGAGATTACTTTTCCTCAAGAGAAACATTTGAGAAGGAGTAGCCTTCCATATGCTCCATACACTCTAATTGCTGGATAGGAGAAAAAGTTGAGACCTCATTTGTGTTTTTTCTTTTTCCTATGTGTTTCCCCTGTGTTGTTTAAATATGTATTTTAATGCCTTTGTGTGTGTCATCTTTCACAGATGACATCATTGAGAAGCAAGTTCAGGAGGGTCTTATAGCTCCAGAGATCCGTGAGAAGGTCAGTTTCGTCCTTTTGCGGAAGCACCGGCACCAGACTAAGAAGCCAATCCACCGCTCACTGGCTGACATCGGAAAATCCAGCCCCTCGAGTAAGTGTCCGCTATGTAACCTGTCCCACAGTCCCAGAATTCCTTGTCTCTCTCTGACTCTTGCCTTTTCAAATCATTTCCAATAAACTTATTTTTCTTAAAGTTCCCCTATTAAGCTATTTTAAAGGTTCCAAATTTTGTTTTGGAGTTCTCCTACAACAGGTTTACATGCACCAAAGGTCAAAAAACACCTTTTCTCATAATATACATTGCAGGATCACCTCATTTCTCAAAGAGTCTGAAAACGACTCATTCGAAGATTCAGTCTCTCTAAACCCCGTCTTTCCAAGAGCTACTCTGCTCTGATTGGTCAGGTGGCCTAGGTCAAACTAGACCTTTTTCGTGGGCAGCCAATGAAGCCCATAGGCTGACATTATGCAAATTTGTTACATTGTTACGTATGAATGTTACGGAAGACTGTAATTACTGACGACTCGTTTCGGCAGTTCGGAATCAGTTCTTTCTTTTAGGAGACAATGGGTCTCATTCACTAATAAATGCATTGATTCTTTCGTAATCAATGCATTTTGTATGCACATGAGAACTTCTCACAAAATATATCCGCCTGATTCACAAAACGTTCATATGCACATGAATTTGTTCTTAACCTCGTTCTGATGTTAGTGAATGTGGAGTATTCTAAATGAGCGGTCAGGTGCATGAGGTTAGTCATTTTCCCAAATATCTCCATGTAAGGGCTTTCCGCACACGCTTTCCGCACATGCTTTCCTTACAGACTTTCATCACTCTCGTCAAACTTGCCAGACGCGCTCTCGCCCGGATCCTCGAGCAATGCCAATTGTGCCATTCTCACCAGTTCTCCCAATAAACACCTTTTATAAAGACCCAGATTACAGAGCTCTCATTAGCCAGCTTTACATACGCGTATATCTGCTTTATTCACCTAACTACACGCGACGCGATAAGATTCCAGCGACAAGCAACATGTCTGTCCACACCAGACGTGACGTGACTACGAGATGCGACAAATCAATCAAAAACCACAGGCAATCAGAACAGCGTGTGGGCGGGCTCTCGCGGCACCAGAGATTAATCTTGACGGCACTCGCAAGGAAATGGATAAGTAGGCCTACATAATCAAATTCACAAACATTACACCATTTAAACATTACTAAAAATACTACTACATACTAAGTTGCTAAAACAATCTTTGTCATAGACTATACCTGTTTGTTCACAGTTAGTTCATTGTTTGTTCACAGTTTTGTTCATTGTTATTTCACAGGTGAATTATCCTTTGTTGCTTTTAGTACGACAAAGCTGGGAGCACTAAATGATATTCAACGTCACGTTACACGCTTTTAACATTAAATAAAGGACATTACCTGAGATTATCATTGCCATGTTTTGTGTTGTTGTTCCAGCCGCGACGTCGCATAAAAATAGAAACCATTTCTAAAATAGATTCATCGTGTGTCGCCGTCGCGGCTGGTTAGGACAAAAACTCTAATTAACATGGAAAAGATACCTTTTATCGCGTGTCGCGGCGTCGCACCGCGTGTAGTTAGGACACGGTGTTACACAACTTTTCCTACTCTTTAACTGTATATGATCGAATGTATTTAAGATGAAATTAAATTGTATTATTTAATAATTTCATTATATAATTTGATATATGGATTATATAATACAATTAATGCAATATACTTCAATGTAATTATAGTCATGTTAGGATGAAATATAACTTCTTAACGATTATAAAGTCATACAGAGTAAGTTCTTTTTGCGTATGTGTGGTTTCAGTTGTTCAGTTGTTGAAAAAAAATTAGTATGAAATCTTTGGTGAATTGTGATTTGTTCTTAAAACCGTTCGTATGCATTACACATGCATGCTTAGTGAATGAGACCCAATAACTTTATTTGTCGCGGACTTTGTTCTTTCAAAATTTTCAGACCTTTTACATTCACAAACAGCTATATCATACACTGCATGAAAGGTAATATCTGAAAAAGCATAATAGGGGCACTTAAATTTCTTGAGTTTCCACCTGTCCTGCCGTCTTTATCATGTCTTTCTCTGTGTCTGATCTCGGGTCTGTATCAGACCGCAGTCCGAGCCCGAGTCCTCGCTCTGGGTCGGGTTTCCACCACTCCACTGAGGACCTGCGAGCTCGTCAGAGCGGCGGCCTCAGCAAACTGCGTGAGTCTGAGCTTCTGGTTCTTCTCCCTTCCATAGATTTAGCTACAACTACTTCCAGATCTCTGGAATTTTCCATCTTAAGTTCACGCTGGCAGCCTTTAACTTCGCATAGCATCATTCACAGACTAACTGTTTGTAGTTGCAACATTTCTCAAGTATGCAACAGTGCATTTCTGCCATTGTTCTGAGGATTAGAGATTATTAGAAAGGTCTTGACTCTGGTTTTTCATTCTTGTTTGTCACGATTTGTTTCTGTACTCTGGGTACTTTAGGCCAGAAAAACAAAAATCTTTTTTCTTGTCTTTAAAGAAAAGCTTCCAAAAAAGTGTACAACCGGTTAAAAGTTTGAAATAATTAAGATTTTAAAAAAAAATGTTTTTGAAAGTCTCTAATGCTCACCAAGGCTGCAGTAATATTGCGAAATATTTATTCAAAAGAACTGTTTTCTATTTTAACCACTGTTTTTAACTGATAATAATAAGAAATGTTTATTATGTATAATGTACCTGTTTATTTTATAATATATTCAAATAGAATTTTAAAATTGTAATAGTATTTTACAATATTATTGTTTTTGATCAAGTGGTGAGCATAAGAGACTTCTTTCATAAACATAAAAAAATCTTTATTTATTTAAATTTTTGACCTGTAGTGTATGTGTCTTTTAAACGTATACTAAAGCAGCACATATTTTGCAGTACCTTCTAAAAAACATGATTTTATAAAAGGTCCAGTTTTGTCACATGGACATGACTATCTCTAAGAAACATTTGGACTGTTCCAAAACTTTCCAAGCGAATGCGACTTTTAGAGATTTAAGATGTGTGATGCATGGATATTGTAATCATAAAGTAACATGGTACATTATCAAAGTAACATGGTATTACCATCTAAATCTGAAATATTTTTTGGTATGAGGTGTCTGGTCTCATTGTTTTGGCTTGCAAAATAATTTGTGATGAATTTGCTGTTATATTTGGCTTGCATTTGACACTAAAATCACATTACATTATTAAATTCTGTGTTATTTGAGCATTATTTATAATTATTATATATAATTAATAATTAGCGTTTTCCAGTTTTAGCATATTTTCAGTTTTTTATTTTAGTTTTAGTGATTTTATGTTCTTTTGATATTTTTTTATACATTTTTTCTATTTCTATTTAGCTTTATTTTATATTTATTTAAGTTGTAGTAATGTCAGTACTACTAAACTTATTTTATTTCAGTTATTTGCCAAGGCAACATTTCTAATTTTCGTTTATGTTTTTTAAGTTTGAGTTTAAATCTTTAAATCTAATATTTATAGTTTATTTCAGCTTTATTATACTTAATTTATTAGTTTTAGTTTGAGTTAACAATGACAACACTGATTCAATTGTTCAAAGTGTTTCATCTGTGCTTTTCAGATCCTTCTCAGTGCCGCAGCATGAATGATATTTCCGTCACACCCAGCACCGACCAGGTACAAGTTTTCTATTAGTATTCCTAACATTGTGAGATTTATTTTTTACACATGAACATATTGAAATACATTTTTTCATTAGCACAGAGTAAACAAGATGATTTTAGAAACAAAAGCACTGCATCTGGGGCCTCAACTAATTTCTGAGCCTTTATGCAATAAAGGTGACAATCCTATAAGATTCCTCCCATCCTAGGCCAAAATCTGGAGTCCTTGATCGCTTGTTTGACATGTTCGCCGACAGCTGATTAATGACCGTTGCAATACAATTTTTACCTTCTTCAATTTTTCTTTTCAAGACAAGCCATGATTGAAATTAATACATTTAGTTTGCTAGCCATCATTTCGATCCTGCATGTAAATGCAGCTCACGTCAATGAACATGGCGCGGGTTGATAATGTAAAACCCTGGACGTTTTTAATGTGCCTTGACTGCCGTACAGTGTGACACCAATGACAACTGAGATCCTACAGTGTGACATGGCTTACAGTGGGGATTATTTTTTCGTACAGTCTGTAGCGTCTGGAGTCTCTCTGGACAGGATCAAAGATGAGTCGATTCCACTATAAACGTCAGAAAGCCTTTTAGCCGTATATAAATTAGGTTCCGGTACCGAGGAGTCTGAGGAAGATGGCATCATGGACAGTTTTGTGGCTTGGCTGAGGTAGAACAGACAGCACCGTTAGAATCCTGTGAGAACTTCAATCAGGACGCAATCTCTCCTCCTACCCCCCCTCACTCAAAAGATAAGGGGGGGCCTAGACACACAGGCTCCTTCCAATACACAGACACAAACATTTTCTTTATGTAACTTTAATTAAACTATCCCAGAATGTATATGATGATTCCTGTGTGTACGCATGCTCCCTATGTCATTGCCAACATAGTCATGATGTACGAACAATGTAAAGTCATGTAAGATGCTTGTATTCATGTGTAAGAATGTATCTCTGCTCTAATATCTCCCAGTCATACTGTGTTTGATATCTAAATATTCCTCTCTCTTTCTCTTAACCAACGGTGCACAGTAGATGATTATGAAATGCATCACATTATGTTACCCCCCCTTTTGAGTAGAAATGTACCAAGTATGACACCATCATAAATTAGGCAAATGAGGTCATAAACGGAGACAAAGAAAGTGTTCTCCCGCCTAAAACTCCCATATCTGATTGGTCATTTCAGAAAAGATGGGCGGATGTTAATGTTTCTTTAAAGGACAGTAACACCAACATATCTTTGCTCAGTCGGTGCAGTCGATAAACAACCCTCTTATCATCTCGGCTCGTCCCCTGGCCAGGCGGCTTCGGCCCTGGCTTGGCGGCTCAGTCACGTGGGTTGGTTCCTTTGAAGTCGGCGCGCTCCGCAGCCAGGCGGACAGGCAACGCGCGCCATCCCAGCGCGCTCCATCTCAGCGCTCAGTCGTCTTCTAAAACTCCGACGAGACAATCTTCTTTTCCTCCCCTTTTCGGCATTCGCTTCAACCACCTTCAAACTTCCCGCGGATCGAGAACGCTCCGGAAGGACCAAAAGAGAACACGCTCCAGCTCAAAGAACTCTCTGAGAAGACTCACACGCATTCTTTATACTCAGCACAAACAACCCATGCAAGTATAAATTCCATCGAAATTTAGATGCGTTTTAAGATGTGTACCCCTGTTTAAGGTGATATTATTCGTTGCTGGCTCTCGTGGTTATGTTTGTGAAATTGCCATTCCTGAACCTTTCCTTCCTCCCTTTCATTCTCTTCTTTTCATTCTCTTTCGTTACTATTCGTTGTTCTGTATATACATGTATTCTTTGTTTTAGTCGTATGTGTTCGTAGTATCAATTATTAAAACCATTGTATCCACGTTCGATTGTCATTGTTGCCGCTCACAGGGCATGGTCACTTTAATGTTCCGATCTAGCTACGAGCTCTCAAGTATCTTTGAATACTTTAATTAATATCATAATAATTCGGAAAGTTTATTCTTTGTGACCAGAAGGATAATCTTCCCGAAGATTTGATAAGAAAGAATAAAACTTTGTGAGAATTGATGAAAGATTGTAGTACTGTTCGTTCGTTAAATGAACGGATCAGATGAATTTTGAATTAATTCTAATTCAAAGGTTATTCTGTAATGATTTAATATATATTCGTAGTTAATTGCAACCCATTGTCGTTAACTATATATATATATTGCATAAATACCTAGGTTAGGTATTTCCCTTTTTGGGTGATTTGGAGATTTATAATTTAATCATAACCCGTTGCGATTAGTTATAAATAATTAAACATTAATAATCATAATTCCCTATTGAGCTAATTTAATTTATTATTATTATATGCAGCCGAGTCGCTACATTTTATGGTGGAGAAAAATTCGGGCACATTTTAAACTTTGTTTTGTGAGCAACGGTGTCAGTTTTATGTGTATATTACTGGTATTAATTTTTGTTTGTGTATGCGCGCTTCAGAAAGTGAGAGAAGTCGCAACGCGACGCAAACTCACATATCTGATAACTGGCCCAAAGTGGCCCAAAGCTGATTTCAGCCCAGTTAACAGCTGCTATGTGTCAAACATTTGAGTCACTGTTAATTGCTTAAAATAAACTGCAGTTCATAATATTAAAACTGTTTCTGTGAAAGAGAAGGAAACCTCTTTACAGCACAGTTTAATATTTTCAAAACCTGTAAGAACGAAGAAATCTTCTTTCAGTGTGATAAATATTGATTTGAGCGATGTTCCTCATTTCATCTTAGTGAAGGCCTCACTAATGTATCGTAGTTGATTTAATTGCGTCGGTGTATTATTCAACTAAGCGATCTCACTCCTTTAGGTTAAACTTTGGCGTAGCTAACCAAATGCTTATACCTTATACAAATCAATCGGAAAAACTGCTGGCCAGTGTCCGATTGATGGGTAAATGGGAGTATTTATTTTTAAACCTTGATCCAGTTTAAAATTTGTAACAGAAAAAAAATATTCTGTTCCATACATTTGTGTGTGCATGCGGAAAAAGAATTCCGGCCACATATTCTTTGTGTACAAATTGGCACAAAAAGGAGATTTGAAAATAAATTCTCTTCTCACTCGTGATTGTAAATCGCCGCGTTTAGGAAGAAAAAAAAAACTTCCTCTCTTCGGACGCTTAAATCACTTTTTATTTTTTATTTTTTTTATTTTTTTATTTTTATTTAAAGTGTCGTAATACCTCTGACTAACACAAGAGGGCAGCCTGTCAGGTGTTCAGCACCTCTCAAATTACGCACACCCCCACCCACTCCTTGGTGTGGACTCAACTACGCCATCTTGTGGGCATCTGCGGATGTTTCCTTCCTTCCCTCTCTCTCGTTTGTCAAAGTGAACTATCTTTTCCGCTATTTTATTTGTTTACTATTATAATCATTTCAATTTCTTTCCTGTTATTACTGTTATTTTAAATTGTTCAATCCTCTTGTTTTGCTGACTTCTCACACTTATTTAAATCCTGTTTAAACTAAGTTTAAACATGAATTTAAATTAAGTTCTCGGTTCAGCCATTAATGTTACTTGGTGGGAGCACGCCCCTATGTGACATTCTCGGCTAAGTCAGTTTTCCTCCTTTTCTCCTGTTGTTTTAATTTGAATTATTTTGATTCTATTTTCCCTTTTAGTTATTTGATTTCACTCATCAATTTATCATTACCTTATTTCCAATTGGTACCATTCTAGTACTCCGCACTTATTTAGATTTTAGTTTAGACAAGTTTGAACTTAAATTTAAATTAAGCCTTCTCTTTTCAGCCTGTGATAGCCACTTATCAGTAGCACGCCCCCTACTGGGTGTCCTCATGTGGGTGGGCATTCCTCTCTCTTCCCCTGTGGCTCCGTTTTCTGAATGGATTTATTTTGATGTCTCCCTTTTTCAAGGTTATTCAGATAATTACCATTATTTTCATCATTCTTTTGTGTTTTAGCACCATTTGGTAAATAATCCTTTACCTATCTTACCATACCTAACTATTTAAATTTGGTGTAAACAAGTACTAAGCTTAAGTTGACGTTAAGTCTCACTTGTTTAGCCAGTTGTGTACTTACAGGTAGTACTTCTCCTAGTACTTGGTGGTGAAGTGACGGTTACCTTCTGGTTGGGTTTCGAGGGGTGGAGTCACCTGACCGGCGTAACTGACAGTGGCCGTGTGTGAATCTCGGGCACCTCTGTCCTCGTACCATTGGTGGCGGCACGCAGCCGACATCAGCAATTTGGGCACTCCAGGGAGAAGTCAACGAGTCCAGCTGACCACCAGGGCAATTTTGGTTAATTACTCTGATCCACCCATTTGGACTCCAAAGGGGCCTCAGAGGAAACCCAATTTTGACCCTGCAGACTGGCCGTTGACCCACCTTACCTGAGTGCCACCCAGTTGTGCTAAGAGTCACAAGCTGTTTGAGTGGGCGCACCGTGGTAGAAAGGGGACGAGGATCCGGGGACACCGCAGTCGAGTGTCCAGGGACCGCCGGTGAGATTGACTTCACCGCCGATTCCCCCCTGAGTGACCCCAATTCACCCCAGGCATAGTAAATCAGGTAAAGCCCATTCACTTATTGCAAGCCATAGAATATACATATTCCCTGGTCATTTAAGTGTTTGGCCCAACCTTCCTGTCTTAAGCCATACCATCCCCCTAGGTTTTATAGCTCAACAGCGCCTCCCACTCGCTTGGCCCTGTCATAAACCCTAGCATTGGTATTAAGCTGAGACCTTTTCCCTCTCTATCTCTTCTTATGTTCTCATTTTTGTTTCATTTTTATTTCATGCCTTTTCTTTTAGTTATTTTCGGTTATTTTGTTTTGTTCTATTTGCTTTCCTTTAATTTTGTTTTCTTCCAGTTCACCTAAAGACAGAACCTGTAAGAGCCATCAAGGAAAGCTGAATAATAGATTGACGACCCAGCAACCAGTGTCAGTAAATGACCCAGTAGGCTACCGCACTGTCAAAATTGTTATTTAGATCCGACACTTACCCACACAAATCGGCCCCACCTGGCCGCTCACGGCCAAGACAATAGGTGCCCGGCCTAGATTTCACTAACTGTCTGAACCAGTTAGTCAAAATTACACACACAAATTAAATAGTCACACATTGCTATAGCTCGCTAAAACCCTATACGGACTTGCATTGGCCTCTTTTGTGCTGTCTTTCTCTTGCCTACAGCCCAGTATGTCCCGTTCATCCAGCCCCACTGACCACTGGGATCACGTCGAGACCTGGTTGACCGCCATGACGACTGCGTTCCTGCCTAAAGCCGCCGGTGACCTGCAGCACCTGAGCCAAGAACAGCTGGACGACGACTTGAACCAGCTGATGGCCCACGATCCAACCCAGAGCCACAGCCACAAGGAATGGGCCAAGATCGTCGGGGGCCTCGCTCACAACCTCATCGTCCAGGCACGACTCAGCGAAAAGAGCAACATCCACCTGGAGCAAGAAGCAGCAGCACTGAAGCTCCAGGCTGAGGAGGCCCGGAGGAACCAGGCCCACGCACAGAGTCGTCTAGATCAACTACTCCTCGAGGCCCAGGACCGGCACGAGACAGAGGATGAAACGGACCCACAGCTTCAGGAGGAAGTGGAGAGACTTCAAAATGCCCTAGCAGACCTTCGTGTAGATACAGAGCACAGAGAGCAGTTGGAGAGAGAATCCCAAAAGGAACTAAGGGAAAAACTCCAACAAGGTGAAGCTCTCCTAGCAAGAGCAGAAATTGAACTGAAAGAAAGGGACGGCAAGGCCATAGCCTGTGAAAACCACTTGCAAGCGGCCCGTGCCCAGATCCATGATTTGGTTCAACAAAAAGACTATTTAAAAGAAGAACTTGCAGCTGTTCACAGAGAACTTAAGTACGCTTACAGACTGCAGAGTGACCAGAAAGGGGAAACACACACCACAGAGTTTCCCCTGACAAGTGGGCCTATGCCTCCCCGTCAAGAGTTCCGAGCTCAAAAGGGGGGTGAAAGCCCACTGCTCAAGATGTCACCAGCCAGTTTCCAAGAGCCCCCATCAGCAGCAAAGGGGTGGGAGCCCGCCCAGAAAATCTGTGCCCCCAGTCACGCCATGGCTCCCCAAGAACTCTACAAGCTGGCCAGAAACATCCCAACTTTCACCCCAAACCCTGCAGGAGGCCACGACGTGCAAGCCTACCTGCAGGTCATAGACTTTCACCTGCAAACTATGGCTAACGTGACCACATGGGACAGACTTTATCCCCTTCGAGGTACGTCCAGCCGTGAGGTGCGGAGTTTCCTCGATCGGCAACCCGAGACTGTCAAATCAGACTACCAGCAGCTGCATCAGGCCCTGATTAGAGAGTTTTCGGACCCTGACTCAGACCAAGGGATCATCAGCGCCATGGACTTGAGACAGGGCCGACTGGAAACCCCGCAGGCCTACTACAACAGACTCCGACAGGCCTACTTTGGAGCACAAAACGAGCCAGGTATGGAGGAAGACTTCAACTTCAGAACTCTATTCCTTCGAAATCTGCATCCAACAGTAAGCCATCACTTGGGAGTCCTGGCCTGCCCACGTAGCATGTCCACCCGACAGCTACGGGACTTAGCCCATAAAGCTTATGCCAAGCAATAGACTGCTTCTGAAAAGACTGTGAGAAATCCAACAATTTGCCCCGTCTCTGACCACCGTTCAGAGCTGGCTCTAGAGGGCGCCCAGCAACACCACAGTGACAGACTTTTTAACAGAGAGTCAAGACCGTTCCAAGCCAGCAGAGAGCAGCACAACCGGCATGGTGCCCATCCTAAGCACCAGACCGGGCGCTCTGAAAGATTCTGGGACAAGCCACGTCAGTCTAACCACCCAAAGGGTGGAGCCACGTGAGATGCCAGCCGACGGCCCAGAAATGGACGACCTTCATCAGCCAGAGCATCCAGCCCAGATGGCCAGCAGCGGAACGGCTCGCGACACGCCCCGAGCAAACTCAAGTCTGAGCACCCACCAGAGCAAAACAGTGCAGCTTCGTCTGAGTCAGCAGAGATCCTGAGGATTCTGAAAGAACTCATTCAGAAGAAACCTCGCGAGGGAGACAGGAAGGACAGGCCAGACTCCTTATGACTAAGTGTAAGGCCTGCACCCAACATCCTTCCTGACTGCCCTCCGACTAAACCAAGCACCCAAAGCACTGCGCACCAGTCACAGTCCACAGAACCAGACAACTCATTACCAAGTGACAGCGTCGCCCAATCACCTCAGATGACAGCTGCACTTCCTGATCAACACAACGCAAGTCATCACGCCAACAACCAAAATCCCAAGGTACCAGAGAGTGCTGTTTTGGTTGTCTGCCTCCCTAACGAGCCACATGATACCATCCCTAACTGCTTACCGATCACCACACAAACCCCAGAACCAAAACTCCTGGGAAACCTGATTGAAAAGGGAGTGGCCAGAAAACTATATCTAGCCATCACATTGGAGAATGAGGTGAGACTTGAAGCCCTGGTCGACACAGGAGCTGATCTCACTTTAAGGTCATCTCAACTCCGAATTGAAGCTAAGAGACAAAATCGAACTTTGAAATCCCAAAAATGTGAGCTAAATGTGCAGTCATACAGCCAAAATGAGATCCAACTTAAACAGATCGCTCCCATCCATCTAACGATTGGTCCAATGAGTCTGGTACACCCTGTGTACATCTCACCAATGGACACATACCCCCTTCTCGTCGGCAAAGATCTGCTAGACCGCTTCAAGCCCCTATTGGACTTCAGACAGCTGAAAATTTGGGCTCAAGTGCGAGAACCTCTGCCTCTCCAGCCGCCCAGATCACCTGAGCCAGACTGTCAGGCCACAGAGGTCACGAGAAACCTTGCAGCCAGCCACGAGAACACTGTCTCAGCACCAGAGCAAAGTTCAAGTTCGCTACTCTGCACTTTTCAACTCACCATAGACTCTGACTGTCACTTCCCCAAGGTCATGACTGACCTCCAGCTGAATGATGTAACAACTACAGACATCATGCTCGCACTATGGGCAGACAACTCAGCCATCAGCCTAGCACTGTTCAAAGCCCTCATGGAAGACACACCAGACCTTCTGTCTGCCAGCAAGCACACCCGCTTCCCCTTGGACTCCTGCCTGTCAACCATGGTAACTACCAAGGGCATCTGTGCTTTGAACTTGAAATGGAATGACCGGTGCCTCACTCACTACTTCCTGGTCCTTCCAGACCTGCCGCATAATGTCTACATAGGAGCAGACATCTTGATTCGCCTCAAGGCTCATGTGGATTTTATCAATGAAGTGGTGTGGGCCCCACCGACATCACAGCCCCCTGTGGTTCCTGTCAACCCTGAAAACCTCCTGTCAGGCCAGACCATTCCAGAAGTCTGCACCTTAATCAATGAACAGGAAACCACAGTACCAGCTTACACCAAAGGGGTCGCTGTTCGGCTCAACATACGATGTGGCCAAACACTAAACCACACGCTGGGCTTCTTCCAACCTTCACCCGAATGTGTGGGATTGGACTCAGTCTGGAAGGCACACCACTCACTGAACTGTCATCCCGTGTAGTCTACATCCTGTTCAACAACTGCACAGCAATGGACATCAGGATTCCCAAGGCCTACCGCCTGGGATGGCTAGTGAGTCACGACTTCCATGACTTTGAACTCACCTTACCAGTCATTGGTCCAATCCCATCTTCGATGACCCCAGAAGGGAGCACAGACAACACAGTGTTCACAGCACCCTTCAAAATCATCTCCATCGCTTCTGTCATGCCGATGGCCAAAGATCAAGTGTGCAGAACAGAGCTGACAGAGGCCCAACGTCTTGCAGTATACACAGTCACTAGCCAGCCTGCCTCCGAGACTGATGACAGTGCCGCACCTCTGACTGCCAACACGACAGGCGACACAACAACAGAGGAGCCGTATCCAGGATTTGAGACACAAGTCCAGCAAATCCTGAAAGAAGCAGATGCCATAAAGGACGATGCAGAACGCGAAGAACTCAGACAAGTCTGAAGCCCACCCACCCGCCCTTAATGTTGCAGCGATAACCCGCAGCAAACGACCTATTCCTGTGATGGTTCCAACATCACAGCCGCTTGCGCCGGCTCCACAAATTTCCAACAACGACATAGCTGACATGCAAGCCTCTGATTCTGCCATATAAACTATGCTAAACCACCTCTCAGACCCCTCCAACCACCCTATTACTACGTCTGAATTCACTGCTGCCTCAGGCCTCAGACGACTGCATGACGTCAAACACATGATGCGTGGGAAAGACAACATTCTGTGGTATGCCCCTGAGGACCTCACAGCGCAAAGGCTTGTGGTGCCACATTGCCAAAGGGGGGTCATGCTAATGTATGCCCACGACGCACCATGTGCCGGACATCATGGTACCAGAGCCACTTACGAGACACTGAAACAAGTGGCATACTGGCCGGGCATGCAGCAAGACGTGGCAGAATATGTCAGTGAGTGCCTGGTTTGCTGCCAATTCCAACCAGCAAACCCAAACCATAGAGCCCCACTGCAACGCAGAGGAGTCACATTCCCATGGTCAGACCTCCAAATAGACTGGGTAGGACCCCTGCCCAGATCGACGAGGGGCAACGAATACTTCCTCACGGTTGTGTGCCAGTTCACCAAGTGGGTAGAGTGTCTTCCAGCACCAAACGACACTGCCCAGACCACGGCATACCTCCTGATGAACCACATCTTCTCCAGGTTCGGACTGTTACTTAAAGTGAACTCGGACAGAGGCACTCACTTTACAGCTGAGATCATGCAGCAGAGTTGTAAACTCCTGGGAGTACAAGCTCAACTGCCCATCAGCCACCATTCCATCTCGTCCAGCCAAGTGGAACTAACAAGTCGAACTGTAGTCAGCATGCTGAGAAAGTATGTGTCTGCCAACCAGCAAGACTGGGATGGGAAACTTCCTTTTGTGCTCATGGCCATCAGAGCCACCCCGCATGAATCAACTCGTATGCCTCCCTTTGAACTAATGGCTGGGCGGCAAATGACACTGCCGCTGCACCTGCTGTATCAAACGGGAGACTCCAGCCTTGTCACAGCCTACACCACTCACCAGTATCTTGATGAACTACACCGGCACCTGAGAGCAACCTTTGCTTTCGCCCAGCATTGACTTCAAAAGAGTGCTGAAGGCCAGAAAAGCATATTATGACCAGAAAGCGTCACACCAGGAACTGGACATAGGCGATAGGGTCTGGCATTATAGCTTTGTCCAGCCGCCCCGGACAGCCTCCCATCGGCTGTCAAAGAAATTCCTGCCTCACTGGACAGGCCCTTATGAGATTGTGGACAAACTCTCTCCGGTCGCATATCGAATCAAACTGAGCCAGGGACAGAAAGAGCCAATTTTCAAATGGGTCCACCGCAATCAAGTCAAAAGACATGTGGCTACTGGCAGAAAAAAAACTGGGAGGGGCCAATGCAAACTAAACTCAGTTGCAGACCCCACAGCAAAAAGACTGTCCTGACCAACCAAGGACACTCCTCGCTGATCAACCACTTCTCTCCCCATCTCTCTTTTTCTCTCTCTCTCTTTCCTATACCAGGATGCTGCTGTGGCTCACTGTCCTGTGCCTCCAGCTCACTGTCCTTTGCCTCCAGCTCACGCTGCCGTTGGAACCCTGTTCAACATTGGCATGTCTAGCGTCAACGCAGTGAGCCTAGCCACTGTAAGGCGGCATGTAGCTGAAATCCAGACTGAAATCCCACAGCTGAGAGAACAGCTCGCAATGCAGAGTGCAACCCTGCAGACCGGGCACTGTGGTGGTTCTCAATACTCACAGTGTCCTGCTGAACCAAACTGAACTCAGTGAGACAACTGTTTTCCGTTTTCCAAAATGATTTTGCCCAAACTCAGCTAGTCACAGCCCTGATGACAGACATGCTGCGGGAAGTGAGCTCCTCAATTGACAGCTTAGCCATGGGCAGGATTCCTCCGTATCTGGTACCCCTGAGCCTTGTGCAAACAGTGCTGGCCTCTGCCACTACCAGCCCAGCAGATCCTCTTCAAGCACACCTTGCCTACTCTTTGGGTAGTGCCATCCCCTTGCAAGTCGACCCTGAGCAAAGGGAGGTGGCCTTTCTCCTGAATCTACCCATCATCGAACCAAACAACATCTACAGACTCAAGGACCTGGTCAATGTCGGGTTTTGGCAAGGCAACACTCATATCAAGATACACACCCCCGATGTGGTGGCCTACCACGACAGCAACACACAGCTGTACCTGGCCCCCAACCTGCGTATGTGTACTTTGACAAAGGACATTCACTACCTCTGCCCTAGCAAGCCATTCCTCAGAGACAACACTGAAGGAATCTGCGGGTTGCAGCCCATGAGAAGTGACACCCGTTGCCCTGCCGAGGCCACGTCTCGCACCCAAGTCACTGAAACTCGAGCTGAGATTGTGGGTGATCGGTGGCTCGTCAACACTCCCACTCGTACGGCCACCCTGACTTACGATCAGCATGACACGGCCACCCGCATCAGCCTGCCCAACCAGAGTATGTGGATTCAAGTACCAAAGGGTGCCATCCTCCACCTCGATGATCTGCCGTTGTACCATCTCCCAAATGAAGAGTACTGGTCAGAGCTGGAAATCGCATCCTTCTTCAAGAATCACAACTCTAGATCCGGAACTGGAACTGAGGATTGAGGAAAGGGGGTCCCAGCTAATTGACATTACTCCCATCGACACGGCCCTCCAAACACTGTCCCGGCTGCCCATCCTGACCAACTCCCGCCGACACAGCTCTTTGCCTCTCTACGGTATTAGGCTACACCCTGACACTGGGCCTGGCCTTCATCCTGTTCAAGAAGGTCCACGAGATGCGAGAGTCCATGACCAAGAACACGGTCGCTCTCCCCCTAGGGTATAAACGAAACCCACGGAAAAGAGGTACCAAAACAGATACCATGCCAAACCTCATCGAGATGGACTCTCAGCCTGAGGAACCAAAGGTTTAGAACAATTAGAAACCACCTGCCATCCGACCATCATGATCCACCTGCCATCCGACCATCATGATCCACCTGCCATCCGACCATCATGACTGTCGTCCGACGATGTCACACGGACTTCGTCAGACGAAAAGGGGGACTGTAGCGTCTGGAGTCTCTCTGGACAGGATCAAAGATGAGTCGATTCCACTATAAACGTCAGAAAGCCTTTTAGCCGTATATAAATTAGGTTCCGGTACCGAGGAGTCTGAGGAAGATGGCATCATGGACAGTTTTGTGGCTTGGCTGAGGTAGAACAGACAGCACCGTTAGAATCCTGTGAGAACTTCAATCAGGACGCAATCTCTCCTCCTACCCCCCCTCACTCAAAAGATAAGGGGGGGCCTAGACACACAGGCTCCTTCCAATACACAGACACAAACATTTTCTTTATGTAACTTTAATTAAACTATCCCAGAATGTATATGATGATTCCTGTGTGTACGCATGCTCCCTATGTCATTGCCAACATAGTCATGATGTACGAACAATGTAAAGTCATGTAAGATGCTTGTATTCATGTGTAAGAATGTATCTCTGCTCTAATATCTCCCAGTCATACTGTGTTTGATATCTAAATATTCCTCTCTCTTTCTCTTAACCAACGGTGCACAGTAGATGATTATGAAATGCATCACATTATGTTACCCCCCCTTTTGAGTAGAAATGTACCAAGTATGACACCATCATAAATTAGGCAAATGAGGTCATAAACGGAGACAAAGAAAGTGTTCTCCCGCCTAAAACTCCCATATCTGATTGGTCATTTCAGAAAAGATGGGCGGATGTTAATGTTTCTTTAAAGGACAGTAACACCAACATATCTTTGCTCAGTCGGTGCAGTCGATAAACAACCCTCTTATCATCTCGGCTCGTCCCCTGGCCAGGCGGCTTCGGCCCTGGCTTGGCGGCTCAGTCACGTGGGTTGGTTCCTTTGAAGTCGGCGCGCTCCGCAGCCAGGCGGACAGGCAACGCGCGCCATCCCAGCGCGCTCCATCTCAGCGCTCAGTCGTCTTCTAAAACTCCGACGAGACAATCTTCTTTTCCTCCCCTTTTCGGCATTCGCTTCAACCACCTTCAAACTTCCCGCGGATCGAGAACGCTCCGGAAGGACCAAAAGAGAACACGCTCCAGCTCAAAGAACTCTCTGAGAAGACTCACACGCATTCTTTATACTCAGCACAAACAACCCATGCAAGTATAAATTCCATCGAAATTTAGATGCGTTTTAAGATGTGTACCCCTGTTTAAGGTGATATTATTCGTTGCTGGCTCTCGTGGTTATGTTTGTGAAATTGCCATTCCTGAACCTTTCCTTCCTCCCTTTCATTCTCTTCTTTTCATTCTCTTTCGTTACTATTCGTTGTTCTGTATATACATGTATTCTTTGTTTTAGTCGTATGTGTTCGTAGTATCAATTATTAAAACCATTGTATCCACGTTCGATTGTCATTGTTGCCGCTCACAGGGCATGGTCACTTTAATGTTCCGATCTAGCTACGAGCTCTCAAGTATCTTTGAATACTTTAATTAATATCATAATAATTCGGAAAGTTTATTCTTTGTGACCAGAAGGATAATCTTCCCGAAGATTTGATAAGAAAGAATAAAACTTTGTGAGAATTGATGAAAGATTGTAGTACTGTTCGTTCGTTAAATGAACGGATCAGATGAATTTTGAATTAATTCTAATTCAAAGGTTATTCTGTAATGATTTAATATATATTCGTAGTTAATTGCAACCCATTGTCGTTAACTATATATATATATTGCATAAATACCTAGGTTAGGTATTTCCCTTTTTGGGTGATTTGGAGATTTATAATTTAATCATAACCCGTTGCGATTAGTTATAAATAATTAAACATTAATAATCATAATTCCCTATTGAGCTAATTTAATTTATTATTATTATATGCAGCCGAGTCGCTACAAGTCTGACAAGCATCAAACGTACAGGACTAGTATAAATCGTACAGTGTGCACCCGGCTTAAGTCACTCAAATGCTGCCAGCACTCGTTAGGCTTTTTGTAATATTTCTTTCACTTCATCATTGGGTATGTGGTGCAAAAATTAAAACAATGAAGCAAAATATGAAATACACAACAAAGCTCTTATTTTTGCCAAGGTATTTTGAGGCGATTGAGGGGCTTTGGTGTAACGGTGCCGCCACTCTCGGTTCACTTCAAAGTGGGCCAATTCTGAGTCCACTTTAATGAGTTTCTCTGCTTAAAGTGACACCTACGGCTCACTTTCATGTGATCACTGCCCTCAATAGGTTTCATTTAGGGCCTACAGTAGCATGCTGAGTTTGAAAGTCAAGGGTCCCAGGAATTATGGGGGGATAGGTGTCAAATGCATGCAGATTTCATGTGCAAAGATATTTCATTTTAGTTAATTTATATAATTTGATTAACTTAAATTCACATGCATTTTTTCATGCATTAAAAGCTCTTTTATTGATTAATGTACAGGTATAGATGCAGGGCCCCCAACATCGATTTAGGCACCTTTAAAAATTTATGTATGTCATTGCATTGGATAACAAAACATCAAACCAAGTATCTTTTTTTTCAATATAGCACAAGCACACTTTTCAAGAAAAACCTTTCATTACAAAAAATGTGTTAGGTTGGAAATGAGAGGAATTTTAAAAATGAGAAGTTAGTTCTGAGAAAAGCTTTAGTATTTAGCCAAAAGGTAGTGTTGTAGTACATGAGACCGGTGTTGGTCTCAAGACCATTTTTTGAAGGTGTTGGTCTTGTTTCTGTCTTGACCGTGTTTGTACTCGGTCTTGTCTCGGTGTCAGGCTAAGAGGACACAGGATTTTATTTACTGGTCAAGAAGACTGGTCAAGACCACAACTGCGAGGATTTCATTAAATTGCAGGTGCATTGCCTGATTTATTTGTTAACAGCATTAATGTGACTGGGTGTAAAACTTCCTGCTTCAAATGCAATCAATAACTTATTTCTAATTTTATTTCTTTTGTAACTGGTGTGCTGGTTCAGAAATCAAAGGATTGTGTCAAAAATGTCAACAAAATTAATACAGATGCCCACAAAATGAATGATATGATTGCATAAAAGAACTTTTTTGAGATTAGGCTTGCTGCGATAGTCAGTGCTGCCAGGCGAAACACCAGTTACATCACTTGTCCACCGCGGCACCGCCTCTCACCGTCGTTTTGATTTTTAGAACATTTAGTTCAGTTAGAGAACAGACACTACAATTAAAAACTGAACGTGTCTGCTTAATACAGTGTGAGTCGAACGAGAGTCGCAGCACAAACGCAGCAGGAGTCAGATTTCATGTGTCACGAGAGTGAGGAAGATGACGGTGGAAGATTTGGTTTCAAAGCGAAATGTAAAAGCCTATTTAAGTGAGTTTGTCATTGTACTGATTTGTTGTTGTGTTTTTCATTAAGAATAACAGGCTAATGAACCCACAATTCAAGCAACCCGCCCCTGAATTGACGCTAATTCTATACCAAAAGAAAACTGTGCACGGCCGCAGAGTGCGCATTCATTTACAGCTGCACAGTCATTCACAGTGCGTGTCCACTGGCGAGTTTTCAGTTCATGCCTATGGAAGCTTAACTTTCATAGGAATTCATTGAAAACACTTACTTTGCTCTGCACCGTTATGAATTTAAAAGCCCCCGCCGGTGATACCAGTATTACCGGTGTTGTCACACATCAATTAACCGGTGGGAAAATTTCCTCACCCTCACATCCCTATATAAGATCTTAATTTTTATACTATAACATACACTTACTGGACACTTTATTAGGTACACCATGATGCAAATCTCCTGTTCCAGCACATCCCAGCTGCTCTACTGGACTGAGATCTGGTGACTGTGAAGGCCGTTTGAGTTTAGTGAACTCACTGTCATGTTCAAGTAACCAGTTTGAGATGATCTGAGATTTGTGACATGGAGCGTTATCCTGCTGGAAGTAGCCATCAGAAGATGAGTGCACTGATCATAAAGGGATAGACATGGTCAGCAACAATACTCAGGTCGGCTGTGGCGTTTAAATTGGTACTAAGGGGCCCAAAGTTTGCCAAGAAAATATCCCACCATTACACCTCCAGCAGCCTGAACCGTTGATACAAGGCAGGATGGATCCATGGTTTCATGTTGTTTATGCCAAATTCTGACCCTATCATCTGAACTTTGCAGCAGAAATTGAGACTCATCAGACCAGGCAATGTTTTTCCAATCTTCTATTGTCCAGTTTTGGTGAGCCCATGTGAATTGTAGCCTCGGTTGCAGTTCTCAGCTGACAGGAGTGGGACCGGTGTGTCTTCTGCTGCTGTAGTCAGTCTGCTTCAAGGTTGGACGTGTTGTGTGTTCAGAGTCTGCATCTCGGTTGTAACGAGAGATTATTTGAGTTACTGTTACCTTTCTATCAGCTGAACCAGCCTTGCTGTTCTCCTACGACCTCTAAGCATCAAGAAGGAATTTTTCACCCACAGAACAGTTGAACAGGTGTACTAATAGTGTACCAAAATTGGCCGGTGGTGAGTATATAATATAATTAAGCAATATCACAAGATCAAGAGAGCTGTTTTCACGAATACAAACGTAATATTGATTTATACAAACGTTCAGTATTTAGAACAAAATTTTATTTTTAAAACATTATTATTATGCAACATTTTAAACATTTAAAACATTTATTATGCAGCTGAACACTACAACACTACCAGAAGGTCAACTTCTAAGTGAGACCTAATGTCTATATACTTTTTTGGACCATTTTGTTGTAAATTAAAATGTTTGTGAGGAAAGAGAATTGGAACCTGCAGATTTGATCCTCAAATATAGACCGAAACAGCAGCGAACAATCTGACAAGAGGCAAAACAGTGTCGGAACATGAGAAAGGAGCTTGTTTATTCGTGGCAGAAAGTGAATTGACTCTGAAAGTGGCATTAAAAGATTAAAAGCCGATTGTGACCATAAGCACAGACCATTCCATATCAACGTGTTCATTAAGGCCACCCTTGCTGATCGGCTGTTTTTATTGGTTCGTGTGTGCATTTGCTTGCTTGGTTTTCCTGGTGTGATTGCATAACTTTATTGATCTGCCATTGCAAAAAATTAGCCGCTTCCTATTTCCATCACATGCAGGCACATCAGATATTGATAATGGAGCTTATATTGATACTGGTATCATGAAAGAGGCATGAATGAGGCACAAACTCTTTCCAACATGGAAATTTCATGACCTATGCATCTGACACAGACCATGTGGTCCAGTTTGAACCCACTCACCCATGATGCCTAACTGCATTGTTATCTCGCCCACCAGCTGAAGAATAAATTTATGAAGAAGATCCCCAGAGATGCTGAGGCGTCTAATGTTCTGATTGGAGAGGTGGATTTTTTAGACAAGCCGTTTGTGGCCTTTGTACGTCTGGCTCAAGCTGCAACGCTAGGAGGCCTTACTGAAGTCCCTGTGCCAACCAGGTGATCATTCCCAAACATTGTGCATATGTTTATTGGCTGTTTAAATAGCCAATAGCCTTTAGATTTACGTTACAGTCTGGCAAAACAGACCTTGACTCGTACCATAAGACGAAAAACTAATACATTACAGACATTTCCTTTGCAAATTATTAGAAATATAAGTGTTCATGCAACCAGACAAAATATGATTTCTTCAATAAAAATAAATGACTGTAAATTAATTTACAGTAAAAGTTTTTAAGCTTTTTAAAAGTAATTATTGTTATAATAATTATAACAATTAGGACAAAAAGTCATTTATGACATAAAAAGTAAAAAATATTACTTACTAATACTAAGATAAAAAAGTTGAATTGACAGTTGAAATTGACAAAAAGTCACTTTATGTAATAATTTTGACTTTTTATGTCATAATTTCTTATGTGGCAGAAATGGACTTCCATACTAAATTATACATTATACATTTATTTGAGTAAAATATGATAACTTTTTCTTAGAGAATATTTTTTTTCTTAACCCACTCATAAATTGTTTATTATTATTATTATTTTAAGCATAAATCTGACATACTTTATTGAGGTTTATTCAATTCAATTTATGTTTACAGTAAGATTGAAAAAATAATAATTTGAGGAACAATTAAAGAATCAAATGTAATATATATTCTATTATTATATTGAGGTTAATTTAGCTTTTCATGTAATTTGTATAAGGAAGTTTGGATATATATGTTTTACTGGAAGACAAGACAAAAAAAGAAAAGAATAAATGTGTGGTCAAAGTCAGATGGTATTTATAGTTTAGGGGGTTAGAATATCATGTTTTAATAAATATTTTTGATCTATTTTACAGAAAAATACTACATTTTCAATGTGTGTTTATGGTTAAAGTTTTAATCAAAAACAATATGACTTTTCTTTGTGCTGTATTTTCCAGGTTTCTCTTCGTGCTGCTCGGTCCCATTGGCAAAGCCAAATCCTACAATGAGATCGGTCGGGCCATGGCCACACTCATGGTTGATGATGTAAGAGAAAGTATTAGTAACTTTGTACCTCAAAGTTTAGTATCTTCACAGTGTTTGTTAACAAGTCTGTGTGTATCGGTCAACATCTTTAGCTGTTCAGTGACGTGGCCTATAAAGCCAGAGATCGTGAGGACTTGATTGCTGGGATTGATGAGTTTTTGGATGAGGTGATAGTTCTTCCTCCTGGAGAATGGGACCCCAAGATCCGCATTGAACCCCCAAAGAAACTGCCTTCAGCAGAAATGAGGTATTAAATCATGAATCTATGTATGTTACCAGGCTGGGGTCAATATATTTTATTTTTTATTTCAATAAATGAATACTTTCATTCAGCAAGGATGCATTAAATTGATCAAAAGTGACAGTAAAGACATTTATTTGAAGTAGTAACATTGTAAATGCTGTTCTTTTGAACTTTCTTATCAACAGAGAATACAGAAAAAAATGTATCATAACTGTTTTCAACATTGATAATAATCAGAAATGTTTCCTGAGCAGCAAATCATCATTAGAATGATTTCTGAAGGATCATGTGACTCTAAAGACTGGAGTAATTTTTACTGTATTTTTTATAATAAAAAAAAAATGTATGCTTGGTGAGCATAAGAGACTTTCAAAACACCGAAAAATCATACTCACCCCAAACTTCAACAGTTTTGTCAACATAATAGACAAAATTACACTGAAAAATATTTTGTAAGCTAAAACATGTACTTATGTGGTAGCATCTGAAGTAACTGGCTTTATTCAAGTGAAAATATATTATTTAATATTGATCCAGTCATATTGAATATTACTTATAATGAATTATGTTGCACGTTTCAGGGAGTATGCACAGAGTTAATTCTGTTTGTTTCTGCAGGAAGTCAGTTTTCTCTCTAAATGAGCTGGGGCAGCCGAATGGGAATGCAGGAGGAGGCGCAGCGTCTACAGAAGATGAGGACATGCCAGTGCCGCATGAGCTTGGAGAGGAGCTGAAATTCACTGGCCGGTAGCATCCAATAAACCTGGTCATCTGTTTCTAAAGTTTAAGGGCCCTATTATACACCCGGCGCAATGCAGCGCCAGGTGCGAAGCATGTGTTTTTTGCTAGTTTCAGTCCGACGCAGTTATCATTTTCACGTCCAGCGCCACGTTGTTTAAATAGTGAATGCACTCACGCCCATCTGTTCGCTCATGGGCGTGCTGGTCTGAAAACGAGGTGTGTTCAGGCACATTGTTGGTGCAATGCTATTTTGAGGAACTGACTGGGACTGCGATATTGACCAACAAAAACCTGGTCTAAAGTCAATAGTGCATTTTTTCTTTTTTTGTTATTTATAGGCCGTGTTAGTAATATGCGCCTATAGGCGGTTGCACAACGCACATACACTCTGCTTATTACACACACGTGCAGCAGCACACAAACATTTTTAAATATTAAAAATAAAAGGATTCCTCTCTGGAGAAGGGTTTCATTCTTTCCTTTTAAAGGGAATGGGAGATGAGACTCTGATTGGTTTATTGCACTTTACGCTTAAAACACACCCATGACTCATTAAGAGACTAGGGACAACCTTTCTAGACCATGCGCAGGGTGGGCCAAACATTTTTCCCATCGTTAAACTAGCAAAAGTGGATTTGGACATGCCCTAAGTGCACTTGTGCCGTGCACTTCAGACCATGCACTTAGATCGTTAAAATAGGGCCCTTAGATTTACCGCACGTGACGTCTGAGACTCTTTCTGTTTGTGTAGATTTTGTGGAGGACTGTGGCTGGACATCAAGCGTAAAGTGCCCTGGTTGTTCAGTGACTTCTACGACGGCCTTCACATCCAGTCGATCTCTGCGGTGCTCTTCATTTACCTGGGCTGCATCACCAATGCCATCACCTTTGGAGGACTGCTGGGGGACGCGACGGACAACTACCAAGTAATTCACCTTGTAGCCACAAATGTTTTGACATAATGCCAACATTTAAGCAAATTGTGAGAAATAAAGGTGCAATTGTGTGATATAAAGTCACAAATACAAGAAAAAAGTAGCTGTGAGACACAATCACCTTTTTATTTTTCAGAATAGAATAGAATAGAAAGCTCATTATACTCACATATAATGAAATTAAGAAGTGCTTCCCTTGGTGCCGTAAAAATGATACAACACAAACAATATTACATATGGCACAAATATAAACATTTAGTACAAAAATAAACAAATTTTAAGTCAGATTTAAATATTGCACTAATTCTGTATTGAAAAACCTACAGATGCCCATTTCTGCCACATTTTTTTTATGTGGCAGAAATGGGCTTCCATAGGAAGCAGGCTTCTTAATTTTAATACATTAATTTAAAGTTTTATTTTTGAAAGTGCATTCAATGTTTGAACTTTTTTCCAAGTCTATCTGTTTTGTTATTTGCTCCATTATTTTTTGCTGTGTCTCATTTGCTCTCAGGGTGTGATGGAAAGCTTTTTGGGCACGGCGTTGGCCGGCGCAGTCTTCTGCTTGTTCAGCGGTCAACCCCTCATCATCCTCAGCTCTACGGGACCGATACTGATCTTTGAAAAGCTTCTTTATGAATTCAGCATGTGAGCACGACATCCTATGATTTAGTAAAGTTAAAAATCATCTAAATAAGTGAGTCAACAGTCTTCAATTGAGTTTAATTGTTTAACTTTAATTGTCATCTGTGTTCAGAAACAATGACATTGACTACATGGAGATACGGCTCTGGATCGGCTTGCACTCCTGCCTCCAGTGTCTGATCCTGGTGGCCACAGACGCCAGCTACATCATCAAGTACATGACGCGCTTCACAGAGGAGGGCTTCTCCAGCCTCATCTCCTTCATTTTCATCTCTGATGCCCTCAAGAAAATGATGAGCACCTTCAATTATTACCCCATCAATCGAGACTTCAAGCCAGATTACATCACCAGCTACAGGTGTGACTGCCAGGCTCCGGATGAAGGTGAGTCTGACCCCTGACTCAGCAAAAAACAACCTCAGTGGGATTATTAAAAAATAAAAACTGACCCTATTTACTTTCTTCATACATTTTCCTAACTTTGAATTCATCAGTGCATGTTATTCCAAGAATTAAAAAAATATATAATAATAGTCAAGTCAAGTCACCTTTATTTATATAGCACTTTATACAATACAGATTGTTTCAAAGCAGCTTTACAGTGATAACAGGAAAATTATGCTGTTGTTTAGCTAAAGTCAGTTCAGTCTTGATTCAGTTCCATTATAAAGATGATCAATTATTAAATTAGTTCAATTCATCTAAAAGCAGTTCTGTAGAAAACAGAAATGTCATTGTCCAGCTCAGTTCAGATCTCATCCAATAGTGTCAGTGCAGACAAATCAATTATATTGTTGAATATTAAGTGTCCCCAACTAATAATAATATTAATAATAACAATAACAATGTTTTTATTCAAAAGTAGTTGTTATTATAAATAATTAAATAATCATATTTTTTTAATATGGTTTCAAAAGTAATTATTATTATTTTTAAAAAAGTATTATTATTAATAATTAAAAATATTGATAACATTTATTGTTGTTTTGAATAATAATAATGATTTGTAATATTTTATTTAAAAGCAATTATTATTAGTCAACAATACAATTATCAATATTATTAATAACAATTATGATAGTAATATTTATTATTATAAATAATAATAACTACTTTTGGATAAAAAATTTTTTTAAATAGTATTATTGGTATTATGTTTTTAAATATTTTATTCAAACGTAATTATTATTCAAAATTATTAAAAAAGTATTGTTGTTATTATAATAATAGTAATTGTTTTTGAATAAAATATTTTTAAAATATTATGATTATTATTAATAATATTTTTAATTTAGTCATAATTTGTCTTTTGATGATTAATGCAATTTTGTGTTACATTAATTTGTGTCAATTTTACTTTAAAAAAAATTGTCAACTGAAATTACTACAATTAATCGCTTAATTTTTACTCTCCACAAATGACTGCAATCCTGCATTCGGCCACTGTTCTTAATCCAGATAAAATCAAGACGTGTCCTAAAATATTTTCTGTTGAATATTTGATTTCATTACTGGAGGTACAGTGTTTTCCATACTAAAATTTTATGTTGACTTTTTTGGTTTTTGGATGACATATTGGTTTGACCACTGACCACTGTAACTTATGTGTATCATATTTGTTTTTGTCGCCCATACTCGATTTGGCCGCTGATTGGAGTAAGTATCGGCCACTGGCATGTTGTTACTATTCTTGATACCCCTTGAACATCTATATAAGATGTTACTGTATGATATGTATGATACGTCTTGTCAATAAGCATAAAAACACTATTGGTGCTTGTTTATCTTCTGTTGTAGTGGCTTTCAACACTTCCTCTCCATTAGGCCTAGAAAACATCTCTGATTACTCTATGGTGAGCTAAAACTGTTATGTATTTCATAGGTTTTTTGTTCACTACTACTTTTACCATACTTTCTACCGTTTTGTGGTCTGATCTCACTCCTCCTCTCAGTTCAACTTCACGGCCCTGGATTGGAGTCAACTGACTAAGAAAGAGTGCTTGAGATTCGGCGGTTCCCTGGTGGGCAAATCCTGCAAATATGTCCCTGATCTGGCCATGCTGTCTTTCCTCCTGTTCTTCGGCACTTACTCCATGACCATCTCTCTCAAGAAGTTCAAGTCCAGCCGTTACTTCCCCACCAAGGTTGGGACACTGTGTTGAGCATTTTCCCATGTATTTCCCATGTATGTCAACATACCTGCTTCTGTATTCTCTGGTACAGACCGTATGAAGACAGTTTTCCGTATCCTAATCCATATTGTATTTACCTCTCTCTCCCCAAACTTGCTTCTGGTTGTTTCTCCAAGTGTCGCGCCTTGATAGCAGATTTTTCCATAATTATATCCATCCTGGTCTTCTGTGCTCTGGATTATGTGATGTCCTTGGAGACTCCCAAACTGCATGTGCCCACCCAGATAAAGGTCCATAATGTGTCATCTCTTGATGTTATACCACAGACTTGCCTTTTTATATTGGTTATATTTGAATGAAATGCTGCCTTCAAGTCTTCATCATACTGTATATAGGGGAAAAAGCGCACATGAATGCCACCATAATATTGTATAAAGTGGTCAATTCTTGCATAAACATAGCCGCTACGTTAAAGGGACAGTTCACCCAAAAATTCTGCCATTAATTGCTCACCTTCATGTCATTCCAAACCCATAAGACGTTCGTTCATCTTCAGAACACAAATGAAGATCTTTTTGATGAAATCGGAGAGATGTCTGTCCATCCATTGACAGCTACGGAACTACCACTTTGACGCTTGGAAAAAGTTCATAAAGAGATCATAAAACTAATCCATATGAATTGAGCGGTTTAGTCCAAATTTTCTGAAGAGACTGTATATGATGAACAGATTTAATTTAGCCTTTTGTTCACATAAAACATTCATCAAGACTTGAAGACATCAAACATGTTACTGTTGCATTTTTAAATCTATTGCACGTTTGTCTTATAAAGCTTCTGATCTTTTCTAGTTCTTATTTAGTTCTGTCTAGTTTTGTATATCTTTTTCTTTCTTTTTCCTCTGCAAATGTGCAGCTTCGGAAACTCATCAGTGATTTTGCAATCTTCACGTCAATCATGACATTTGTTGGTCTTGATATGTTTATGGGGCTTAAAACACCTAAACTGATTGTGCCAACCGAATTTAAGGTACGTTGTGCAACGGATACACACGTATCTTTCTTTGCCTCCCATTTGCATCTATTTGAGCTTTTGCTTCATGATTATATACTAACATCACATTAATCCACTTTGCTTTACAAAACATGCCATGTAATTGTAGTGACAATCACTGGTTATTGCTATGCTTACAGTATTGTTCTGTCTGTGTAGCCCACGCGGCCGGATCGTGGCTGGATTGTCATGCCTTTAGGGAAGAACCCGTGGTGGATGTGCGTGGCCAGTTTTGTACCTGCTCTGCTGGTCACCATCCTCATCTTCATGGATCAGCAGATCACAGCCGTCATCGTCAACCGAAAAGAAAACAAACTAAAGGTGCTGCACATCACCTAAGCAACGTATTAGCTTTTAGCAACACTCTACTGCAGCACTCATTCTCAACCACTGTGTAGAAATGCAAAAACTAAAAGTATATTTTATTTTAGTTTTTGGTACTTTAAATAAAAACATTTTTAAAAATTCATAAAAAAAAGACCAAGTAAAAGGGTCTTCTAGTATAATTATAAAAATGTCCTCCTTCAGGTCGTGTTACACGTGTTTTTGTTATGAATTTTTATTTTTATAAAGTAAACGTAATAAAAATGAAAAATATTTTTTATATTGTTAGCAATATGTCAAGGTGAACATTTACTGGACTGAAGGTTTACTTAATTATATATACATAATCTTTTAGAAATATCGTGTTAAAATGTACATCGATCAGGCATAACATTATGACCACTGACATGTGAAGTGAATAACACTGATTATCTCTTCATCACGGCACCTGTTAGTGGGTGGGATATATTAGGATATATCAAGTGAACATTTTGTCCTCAAAGTTGATGTGTTAGAAGCAGGAAAAATGGGCAAGTGTAAGGATTTGAGCGAGTTTGACAAGGGCCAAATTGTGATGGCTAGACGACTGGGTCAGAGCATCTCCAAAACTGCAGCTCTTGTGGGGTGTTCCCGGCCTGCAGTGGTCAGTATCTATCAAGAGTGGTCCAAGGAAGGAACAGTGGTGAACCGGCGACAGGGTCATGGCTCATTGATGCACGTGTGAAGGCTGGCCCGTGTAGTCTGATCAAACAGACGAGCTACTGTAGCTCAACTTGCTAGAAAGGTGTCAGAATATACAGTGCATCACAGTTTGTTGCGTATGGGGCTGCATAGCCGCAGACCAGTCGGTGCCCATGCTGTCCACCGCCGAAAGCACCAACAGTGGGCACGTGAGCATCAGAACTGGACCACGGAGCAATGGAAGAATGGCCTGGTCTGATGGATCACATTTTCTTTTACATCACGTGGATGGCCGGGTGTGTGTGCGTGGCTTACCTGGGGAACACATGGCACCAGGATGCACTGTGGGAAGAAGGCAATCCGGCGGAGGCAGTGTGATGCTTTGGGAAATGTTCTGCTGGGAAACCTTGACACGTACCACATACCTAAGCTTTGTTTCAGACCATGTACACCCTTTCATGGAAACGGTATTCCCTGGTGCCTGTGGCCTTATTCAGCAGGATAATGCGCCCTGCCACAAAGTAAAAAGGGTTCAGGAATGGTTTGAGGAGCACAACACCGAGTTTGAGGTGTTGACTTGGCTTCCAAATTCCCCAGATCTCAATCCAATCGAGCATCTGTGGGATGTGCTGAACAAACAAGTCCGATCCATGGAGGCCCCACCTAGCAATTTATAGGACTTAAAGGATCTGATGCGAACATCTTGGTGCCAGATATCACAGCACACCTTCAGGGGTCTAATGGAGTCCATGCCTCGACGGGTCAGGGCTGTTTTGACAGCAAAAGGGGGACCAACACAATATTAGGAAATAATGTTTATGCCTGATCGGTGTATGTTTCAAATATGATACAATAGGATTTTTATTTGTTAATTTCTCAATCATCATTGTATTGCATTGCATTATATGTTTTGCCCCCACAATAAAAGCTACAAAGCTTTTATCGTAAAACTAAGCATTTAAATGTCATCTTACTAAGACATACACTATATTGCCAAAAGTATTGGGACACCCCTCCAAATCACTGAATTCAGGTGTTCCAATCACTTCCATGGCCACAGGTGTATAATATCAAGCACCTAGGCATGCAGACGCTTCTACAAACATTTGTGAAAGAATGGGTCGTTCTCAGGAGCTCAGTGAATTCAAGCGTGGTATTTGTAATATAAGTCCATTTGTAATATTTCCTCACTACTAAATATTCCACGGTCAACTGTTAGTGGTATTATAACAAAGTGGAAGCAATTGGGAACAACAGCAACTCTGGGCCATGTAAAATCATAGAGCGGGGTCAGCGCATGCTGAGGTGCACAGTGCGCAGAAGTCACCAACTTTCTGCAGAGTCAATAGCTACAGACCTCCAAACTTCCTGTAGCCTTCAGATTAGCTCAAGAACAGTGTGTAGTGAGCTTCATGGTATGGGTTTCCATGGCCGAGCAGCTGCATCCAAGCCTTACATCACCAAGTGCAATGCAAAGCGTCGGATGCAGTGGTGTAAAGCACATCGCCACTGGACTCTAGAGCAGTGGAGACGTGTTCTCTTGAGTGACCAATCACGCTTCTCTGTCTGGCAATCCGATGGACGAGTCTGGGTTTGGTGGTTGCCAGGAGAACGGTACTTGCCTGACTGCATTGTGCCAAGTGTAAAAATTTTTAAAACTGAAATAAAACTAAATATAAAAATCACAAAAACACAACAAAATTACAAAAATGTTAACTAAGATTAAAATGTATTAATATTTAATATTAAATTAAATACTAATAATTCAAATGTAAATACTATAATGTTATATAAATAATACTAAAATAACACTGCCTAGTACCCCCTAGTGGCCAACCGCAATCCCCCAGTACCATGATGTTGAGTTATGAATATGTAATATGCATGTCCATAAGCAGTAATGTGTAGCATTGCAGAATGTATTTTCCCCTTTTTCACTGGAGCAGAAAGGTTGTGGTTATCATCTGGACCTGTTCTGGGTGGGTATCCTCATGGCCGTTTGCTCATTCATGGGTTTGCCCTGGTACGTAGCGGCCACGGTCATTTCAATCGCCCACATCGACTCTCTAAAGATGGAAAGTGAGTCCAGTGCTCCTGGTGAGCAGCCACAGTTTCTTGGTGTGCGGTAAGTCAAAACAAAACTTTTGTTTTTGTAGAATTAGGCATAAGTATTTTGTCATGTACAATTGTTGTGAGGATTATTACGCTTGTGTTTATTTTAGGGAACAGAGATTCACAGGCATATTGGTGTTTGTCCTCACTGGAATGTCTGTCTTCCTTGCACCAGTACTACAGGTAATCAAAACTGTACTTTACGTTCATAAAATCATGCTGGTTTTTGTCACTTGAGCACTATTTGGACTATAGTAATTGTTTCTCATGGGATGTGAGGTAATTGCAACATGTCAAGTCACCTTTATTTATATAGCTCTATATACAATACAGATTGTTTCAAAGCAGCTTTACAGTGATAACAGGAAAATAATGATTCAATGATGCAAACAGAATTCAATTCTGCAGCTCTAAAAAAGACATTAGTAAACGGTCACTATTCAGTTGAAATCAGTTTTTGATTCATTTCGGTTCAAAAACTGTGTAAAGTACATAAATTATGAATTGAGTTCAATTCCACTATAAAGCAGCTGTGCAGAAAACACAGTTGAGTTGAGTTCATGTCCAATTTCTGACTAGGAAACTCGTATTTACGATATTTCCAAAAGTACATGAAGGCAGCATAACCATTGAAACTCTAGTGTGTAAATTGTCCTATTTTTAATATATTTAAACAAATAATAAAAGTTATGTTATTTTCCTATTATTAAATTAAATATGAATTTATTAATTGTCCAAGCAATAACAGACATTTTATTTACAGCTGACAATCATGTGACTGACCTTCGTAGGATCCCAGAACTCCACCGTGAATAAATCGCCAAACAAATGCCTGAATTTTATCACTAAGGTGCCATAAAAATGTATTTTTAGATGTCCCCATGAGAAACAATTACCATCCGAATAGGGCTTTAGTGCAATTTAGAAGCTGTACAAATAACTATGTATTTCTGCACAGTACATCCCTATGCCTGTATTGTATGGTGTGTTCCTGTACATGGGTGTCGCTTCTCTCCATGGCATTCAGGTACACGTCACTCTGTAAAAACTGTTCAGATTGCTGCTCTGCTGATTTAAACAAATGGTTCCCTCAAAAATTAAAGTGCCCCTATAATGCTTTTTCAATTATTACCTTTCATGTAAAAGAAAAAAGTGTATTTCTTTCGTCAGTTATTATAAATTTACTTACTGCACGAATCTGTGTAGGCTTGTAACAAATTTGTATAATGCCTGCCTGTGTTCTTCATTGGCTGCCCGCGAACAACGTCTATTTTGCCTCGAGCAGAGTAGACCAATCACAATAGACTAGGCCAGCAGACCAATTAGAGCAGAGTAGACCAATCACAACAGACTGGGCTATCTGACCAATCGGAGCAGAGTAGACCAATCACAATAGACTAGGCCAGTGGAGCAATTAGAGCAGAGTAGACCAATCACAACAGACTGGGCTATCTGACCAATCGGAGCAGAGTAGATCAATCACAACTGACTGGGCCATCAGACCAATCAGAGCAGAGTAGACCAATCACAATAGACTGGGCCATCGGACCAATCAGAGCAGAGTAGACCAATCACAATAGACTGGGCCATCGGACCAATTAGAGCAGAGTAGACCACTCACAACAGACTGGGCCATCGGACCAATCAGGCTAGAGTAGAGCAATCACAACAGACTGGGCCATCGGACCAATCGGAGCAGAGTAGACCAATCACAACAGACTGGGCTATCTGACCAATCGGAGCAGAGTAGACCAATCACAACTGACTAGGCCATCGGACCAATCAGAGCAGAGTAGACCAATCACAATAGACTGGGCCATCGGACCAATCAGTGCAGAGTAGACCAATCACAACTGACTGGGCCATCGGACCAATGAGAGCAGAGTAGACCAATCACAACAGACTGGGCTATCTGACCAATCGGAGCAGAGTAGACTAATTAGTCAGATGACCCAGTCTGACCAGCAGAGGAAGCTCTGGAGGAAGGAGGGGTTTAGAGAGACCGAATCCTTTATCGCACCTTGGATGTATGTAAACCTATTGTAAGAGACCGCCCAAACAAAATTAGGAACCTTTAAAATAGCTTAATAGGAGCACTTAAAATGTTTTTCCTCATGTTACGAGACTATTATGTTCTTGCTACATTGAAACAACCCTAAACTATTACATATTTTGCCAAACTTTCCTACTTAGTTTTGGGAGAGGATGAAGCTGTACCTCATGCCAGCCAAGCACCAGCCAGATTTCGTGTTCCTGCGGCATGTACCCCTGCGGCGTGTGCATCTCTTCACCCTGGTGCAGATCACCTGCTTGGCCGTCCTCTGGATCCTCAAGTCCACTGTGGCCGCCATCATCTTCCCAGTCATGGTGCGAAATCTCCACATATTCTGCTGGACCAATCACTAGAAATGTGTTCAAAACATAATCTGATGTGGTATTTAGGTGAATCTCATTCAAAGGATGTTTAGGTCATATTTCAGCCCAAAATCTAAAGAAACAAATCTGACAAATGAAAAAAAATAAATGTTGAAAAATGTGCTTAATATCAAAATAATGTCATAATGCAAATTTTTTTAAAACTTTCATGAAAATAATGTCATAGTGCAAATACATTTAAACAGTCCTAAAATAGGATTTAATTTCTCTATGCAAAGTATTGTGTTTTTTATTTTAATAGTTTTTGTGAGATCCACCCATATGTGACTCTCCCAGATTATTAGTATGTTTACCTTTTGTATTTTTGTGACTTGTTCCTCCATCAGATTCTGGGCCTGATGGTCGTGAGGAAGATGTTGGATCTGGTCTTCTCACAGCATGACCTGGCCTGGCTAGACGACATCTTGCCTGAAAAGGACAAGAAGAAGAAAGAGGATGAGAAGACAAAGAAAGAGAAGAAAAAAGCCAAAGTGGATGAACACAACAGCGATGAAGAGGTAAAAACAAACAGATGTGTGAGATGCTATCATGCAGAGAAGATCTTATGTTGTTTGTGTGTGTGTTGTGATTTAATATTTTATCTTTTAATTCCACAGTGTTGCTGAAAAGGCACTGTATAACACTTATTACCATTTAAGTCCCTCCTAAACTCTTGTGCTATATACAAGCATGTCATCTTGGTTGTAATGTCTCTTGGTCCTTTATTACAGCCTGGCTTTATTGTGTAGCACAGTGTCAAATTATGTTTTTGCATGAAATATTTGTTCATTCAGGGTCCAAAATGAACAACTGGCCTTGGCGGGTAAATGAAACTCTTGTTGGCCAGTTGGCTGGTAACTTTAGTAGGAACTGCAACAAAGTGCAGCATAACACAGCTTTAAGTTAATTTTGGACCCTGGCTACATACACTTATGAAGTATACACTACCGTTCAAAAGTTTGGGGTTAAGATTTTTTTAATGTTTTTGAATGAAGTCTTATGCTCACCAAAGCTGCATTATAAATGCCTTTGATCGATTTAATGCATCCAGGCTTAATAAAAAAAAATCGTACTGAGCCCAAACGTTTGAATGGCAGTGTACCTGCATGCATATTGTCTGTTGCAATGGTGTTGTCTTCTCCCAGTTAAAGTGTCCCAAAGACTCCCTCCCCTCAGTGAAGATCCCTCTGGAGCCAATGAACCCCTCAGTCCGTCCAGCATGCTGTCCAAACCCCTCTAATTCTGACCCCTCGGCCTAACTGTGAGTACTGTGATGCTCTTTCATAAGCAAATGACATGATATGAACTTTAAACACTTCATCATCAGCATCATCCTTATTCTCTGCACCCCAGGCGAGTCAGACCAGGATTCGGATGAATCCTGTGACACATCCCTTACATGAATCTGAAGCATCCGGCTGATCAAACACACAAACCATGTTTGTCCTCACACTTACGATGAGATACGAGTCACAAGTGCAGCATCACTGGCAGTTTCCCAAACACACGAGGCTCACAGATGTATGATATTTTTACGTACCTTAACAACGCAGCAAGTGACGCACGTTTCCAAACCCACATTGACCATATTGCGCGTGAGTCATTCAGACCTTGGATTTTACTCAAGATTCTTCAATTAGATCCACAGAGCTGTGCCAGTTTGAACTGCTGAGCTCATGCGCGCACAACATTTGCTGCATTTGAAGATGAGATTCATGCATGTATACTGTGATTTAAACAAGATGTTTTTGGAAATCCTATTCAGAGAAGACCTGGAGAGGTTTAAACTAAGTTTGATTTCATTATCATTGTATAAATATAATTGAACTGTATGATATTAAATATGGATTTCATAGAATCTAGTGAGACACAAATAAATTGAATTATAGTTAGAAAAACTGTGTATCTAATAGAATTCAGTTGGATTAAATTTGTTGTATTGCATTACAATTACAGTATATATTCCAGAAATAGATTTTGAGTTTATACTGTAGAATTTTATATTTAAAAATCAGATATGTGTATTTGAGTAATATTTTCAGACAGTCGTTAATGAGTCTCTGTGGTCTGCGAGAACAACGCACAGGTTTTGTTTTTATTTAGATTATATGTTTGTTCATTTGTATTTTGTTCAAATAAAGAATAAAAGGGCTGAATACATTTTCATTGTCATTTTTATTTCTGTCAACCTTCATTTCCTGTGCACAGATCTACATGTGTAGTGCACAGCTTTTTGGACACTGTTGTACCACTGTTTTTGATGGCAAGATTTAGAATGTTATTCTATTGGGTACTTTGGAGTAGCATGTAAGTCCGTTCACACCAATAACGATAACTATTAGCTTCCACATCAGCAGAAGATATCGTTCTGTTTATTCTAGCGTGCACTTATTCTAATGCTCGAGCTCGTTAAAGCAGGATGGATTCTGATTGCCTGTCAATGTTTTTATCGTTCATTAGCAGGGGGGGGGGGATCATTCTGAAGGTGATTCCAGTGGTATCGTTTTTGTGTACAGTTATCATTATAGTTGTGGTGTGAACTCTGTTACATTTAGAAAGATTTTTTAGAGTTATATCGTTATTGTTTTAGTTATCGTCCTTGGTGTGAACAGGCCTTAAATACCATTTTATATATATATATATAACAGATCCTTTAAGTCCTGTAAGTCCTATGCAGCCCCATATGCAACAAACTGTGATGCACTGTGTATTCTATCAGAACCAGCATTAACTTCTTCAGCAATATGAGCTACAGTAGCTCGTCTGTTTGATCAGACCACACAGGCCACAGGCCTTCACTCCCCACGTGCATCAGTGACCCTGTCACCGGTTTACCACTGTTTCTCCCTTGGACCACTTTTGATAGATACTGACCACTGCAGACCGGGAACACCCCACAAGAGCTGCAGTTTTGGAGATGCTCTGACCCAGTCGTCTAGCCATCACAATTTGGCCCTTGTCAAACTCGCTCAAATCCTTACGCTTGCCCATTTTTCCTGCTAACACATCAACTTTGAGGACAAAATGTTAACTTGCTGCCTAATATATCCCACCCACTAACAGGTGCCGTGATGAAGAGATAATCAGTGTTATTCACTTCACCTGTCAGTGGTCATAATGTTATGCCTGATTGTTGTATATATGAACAGAATAATTCAGTATGCTAAATATCAATCAAAGTACCAGCCACCACTGACATAAAAAAAAGAAATCCACCGAAATATTCTGAGATTGTGATCTGATATTTGTTTATTATCGTTAATAACTAAAGTATTTGTGGTGGAAACTATGGTTAAATGGGTTAAATCAATAACAAGTAATTTTCTTATGAAATGCAGCAAATTATTTAAGGAAAATAAAACAAATGCTAAAAAACCAGAAGTGATACACTAAAACTATTGTGATTTTAATCGAAAACAAATATTAAAAATTAATAAATAGTGTCTAATAATATACATAATAGGGTACAAATTCTAGGGAAAGTAATGTAAATGTATAAACGTGAAGATTTTAACTAAATTATATTTAAATATAAATTACATAATAAAACTATCCTTTTCCCATGAATGGCCTCTTGACGTCGCTCAGACGTCCACGCGCGTGACGTCACGCCCATTCACGGGCGCTGATTTGACGGGAATTTCTCGACTTCCGGTCGAGGAGCAACACAAGAGACTTCCCTGCGGCAGCGGAGAGGAGAGACACACAATAACAAAGCCATGGGAGAAATGTCCGGATTCGAGAACAGATTTCACTCGTACTCCACCACACAGCTACACGAACTGCTGGAGGACGATGACAAGCTCCGGAAAATCGTCAGGGAGATGGACGAGGTAGGGGACAGCATACATGTCAGCCACGAAACGCTCGTTTTATCCTGAAATATGCTCCTAGTTTCTCTTGAGAGTGAGTGTGGGTCAGTGACAGGTGCTCGAGCTTTGATTTCACTGCTGGTTTTGTGTTCATTTGCTGTTTTCTTGAATGGAGACCTTTCACCTTTGACTACATCAATATTGATTGATTTAAAAGTGTTGTTGACTGAAGGAGGGGCAGGATACATAGATGGAATGACAACAGTGTTATATTTCAGGATAGAGGCAATATGAACTACCCATTTATATATATATATTTATATAACATATAAAAATATGATTTATTATAAAGACTGACATGTATTTATTGTGTATGAAGAGACTGTCTGTCAACCAAACATGCAAATCTCTTCTGGATTGATTATGTCCAGCCATTTCATTACCGTGTATAACAATGCTGATATTACCTCAGTCAATATGATTATTAATTATTAATGTTTCATGTAACATTTGCCCTTGATTCTTTATTTATTACATTATTTCAGGTCCATGTATATGGATTGTTGACTCATGTATATACAGTACCGACTGTAAGTTTGGAAACATTGCTTTTTTATGTTTTTGAAAGTCTCTTCTACTCATCAAGGCTGTATTTATTTGATCAAAAATACAGAAAAAAAACAGGAATATTGTGAAATATTATTTTAATTTAAAATCATGGTTTTCTATTTTAATATACTTTAAAATATAATTTATTTCTGTGATCAAAGCTGAATTTTCATCATCATTACTCCAGTCTTTAGAGTCACATGATCCTTCAGAAATCATTCAGATATGATGATTTGATATTAATGTTGGAAAGTTGTGCTGCTTAATATTTTGCTGCTTTTTTTCCAGGATTCTTTGATGAATAAAAAGTTTTAAAAAAGAACAGCATTTATTTAAAATATAAATCTTTTGTAACAATAATACCGTTCAAAAGTTTGGGGTCAGTAATTTTGTAATGCTTTTATTCAGCAAGGATGTGGTAAGTTGATAAAAAGTGATAGTAAAGATTTATATTGTTAGAAAAGATTTATATTTTGAATAAATGTTGTTCTTTTTACATTTTTATTCATCATATTAGGCAGCACAACTGTTTCCAACATTGATAATAACAGAGTATCAAATCATCATATCTGAATGATTTCTGAAGGATCATGTGACACTGGAGTAATGATGCTGAAAATTCAGCTTTGATCACAGGAATAAATTACATTTTAAAGTATATTAAAATAGAAAACCATGATTTTAAATTGAAATAATATATTTTTGTATTTTTGATCAAATGAATGCAGGCTTGATGAGCAGAAGACACTTTCAAAAACATTAAAAATGGTAATGTTTCCAAACTTTTGACCAGTACTGTGTATATATTTTAAAATTTTCTTTAAGTTCTTGACATTTATGTTTTGTATTTTTTCCAATATAAAACTCTTTATTGTATATGTGCTGTATAAATAATCTTGCTTTGCATTGTTAAATATTTGAAAAGATCCTTAATTCTTAAGGATCCTTAAGTTTTCCATGCAGAATGCATGCAAAAGTTTCCATTTACATAACTGGTCTGGTCAGGATGAGTCGAAGTTGGCGCACGAATTGTTTATTTCTTGTAAAAGTTATTTGACGAATTCCATATTAGGGTGGTTTGTCCATGTCGCACATTCATTTCATCTAGGAGACCAGAGGTTTGGCTAATTTCTTGTTTCTGGCTTTGTTGCCATCACAGATGCAGGAAATGCAACAGAATAAAGAGCTGACGATCGCCAGTAATCGCAGCCTGGCCGAGCAGAACCTGAGCCTTCAGCCTGAACTGGACCATCAGAAGATCCAGCTGACCAAACGCTACTGCTGTTTACAAGATCTGCACGAGTCCTATCAGATCCGCAGCTCCACGCTAGGTGACATATCAACTTACCACACTTTTCAGACCACTTTACAAACATATAAAACAATATTTAGTAAATAGTTATTTGGGTCCGGTTCCTCTAATAGAACACCTGATGTAAATACCTGAAATCACCAAAACACCAGCTGATTGAGAAATGATAAAGAAAAGTGAAGTTAGTGATGAGAAAATATCCTGAAGCATTAATTATTCAAATATTTCAGTGTAGATGGGAACATAAAAGAGCACATCTTTTATCCAAACCTTTTTGTCTTCCTTCTTTGGTGTAAAACAATAAAACATCCTGGTGAACCTGTTTGGCCACTTAATGCTTCCTTTTTTTAGAAGGTGATTTGTTGCTCTCTTGAGTTGCACTAGATACTGATCATGTCAGGTCAAGTTGACACAAATGTCTCTGCTGAAGGGTTATATTTCATACTCTGCATTTATCCAGTTTTCTCCATACTTCACTTTGTATGTCAGAGTAACAGTTTCTTGCCTGAGCAAACGTTTTGAAAGTAATCGTGTTTATCAGGGTCAATAGGATGTGGCTGACACACTAGAGTTACGTCAATACAAAGCCTGCTTGAATCATTTCCATAAGAAACTCTATACTGATGTAAAGTTATCCACACTATGCAAAACTCACCCATATTGAAAGGATGCAGTGACATTCATTCTTTTATTGACTATGAATTATTTTTACTTTCATGCACAACTTGATCTTCTATTTCAAGTGTAAACCTCTAATTTTTTCTCCATGACTCGCTCATTATTATTTTATGTTTTACACAAAATTGTCCAGTTAAAGAATGCAATATTAATGCGAGTCTAATGAAGACAGCCGTATGCCACTTGGCGAATTTCAAAATATGTACATTTGTAATAAATCGGATGTTTTTCAGGAAACCGTTCACTAGACACGTTGTTGGCTCTTTTGCAAACCGAAGGAGCCAAGATCGAGGAAGAAACGGAGGTAATGACATTTTTCATATTTTCAGAAATGCTTAAAGGGTTAGTTCACCCAAAAATTTAAATTATCCCATGATTTTCTCCCCCTCAAGTCATCCTAGGTGTGTATGACTTTCTTCTTTCAGATTAATACAATTGGAGTTATATTAAAAAATGTCCTGGCTAATCCAAGCTTTATAATGGCAGCCCAAAATTTGAAGCCTAAAAAAGTGCATCCATCCACGGCTCCGGCGGGTTAATAAAGGCCTTCTGAAGCTAATCGATGGGTTTTTGTAAGAAAAATATTCATATTAACACGTTATAAAGTAAAATATCTAGCTTCCGCCAGACCACCTTCTGTATTCAACTTACGAAGAAAGTGTAACGCCGCAGTTCAAAATGCTTCCACTACGTCCGACGTCATCGTCACACCATTTACGCTTCTTTCATAAGGCGAATACGGAAGGCGGTCTGGCTAGATATATGGATATTTTTCTTACAAAAACGCATCGGTTCGCTTCAGAAGGCCTTTATTAACCCCCCGGAGCAGTGTGGAGTATGTTTATGATGGATGGATGCACTTTTTTGGGCTTAATTTTGTGCTGCCATTATAAAGCTTGGAAACTCTGATTGCATTCGTCTGAAGAATGTCATATACACCTAGGATGACTTGAGGGGGAATAAATCGTGGAGTAATTTGAATTTTGGGTGAACTATCAACACGTTTTGCTGATTTTTAACTCCTATGAGATGTGTAATGTCCTAAGCTTCTCCCACATGTTTTGTAGAACATGGCTGATTCGTTCTTGGATGGATCCTTGCCTCTGGACAGCTTTGTTGACGACTACCAGAGCAAGAGGAAACTGGCACATCTGAGGCGTGTGAAGATCGATAAGCTACAGGAGATGGTGCTAAAGGGTGTTCATCTTCCTCAGGGTTCCTCTAATGATCCTTCAAAAGCTCAGGAGACCACCATCTCCACCACACCTTTCCAAAGGCTAGCTAATGGTTCTCCGGCTCATGTAAGACCATCAGCCACGTCCAACCCTTACAGCTCTCAGAGCTTCGGTGCTCCTCTGCCAAACATGGTGCCAGTATTTTCATGTCCATACCCTCAAGGACCCGGCGCTGGTCTTCCTCCACAGGCAGGTTTTATAATGCAATAATGTGAATTAGAATGTATTAGAACGCCATTTTCGCCCCTTTTTCTTTAGATGCACTTTGATCTCAAACAGGTGTGGGCTTCAGACCCATTTGCGAGTCCACACAGAATCTGTGCCCACAGAACTCAGCCAAAATCTGCACATTCTCTGCCAGTTGTATGTATTAAATATTTAGGCAGATGTAATTATTTCTAATCTCAGCTCCTTTTAACACATTTAAATCCAGTCCACATAATGTTGTCTCTTTCCCCATAATCAGCACAGACAATGCAGAAAAGTCTGCAGATTTTGTGTGGACCTACCTGTTGGTTAACAATATATTAAGGGGATAGTTCACCCAAAAAAGAAAACTGTCATCATTTACTCACCCTCAAGTCCAAACCTGAGTTTCTTCTGTTGAACAGAAAAGAAGATATTTTAAAGAATGTTGGTAATCAAACGGTTGACAGTAGCCATTGACTTCCACAGTAGGAAAAAAAATACTATGGATGGTTACCAACATTCTTAAAAATATCTTCTTTTGCGTTCAACAGAAGAAACTCATACAGGTTCGGACTTAAAGGGGTAAGTAAATGATGACAGTTTTCATTTTTTTAATGGATTATCCCTTTTAATATCAGTTTGTTTGCAGAACATTAAATGCTATAAAATGCATTCAGAATCAAACGTTTTCCTCAGAAACTTAATATACACGACGTATTAACAATGGGGGGTATTGCATTTCTCATGTAAATATCCCTATTGGACTGAAAATGATATCGAAATGAATTTGATTCTCAAAAACAGGCAGAAAAAAGATTCTTATGCACATGTAAGACAATTTTACTGTGAGGAAACCTTCCTATCGTCACTGTAACGATAATGAGACGATATTGGCATTTCGGACTTCTGGATTAAAACTGACCAAAGATGCACTCCACCTGTACCATGAGCGCTCCGTTAAGTGGTTTGGAATATAGGTTTTTTGGACTTAACCTTTTATTTTTGTTTTCATTTAAACATTAAATGTTTAAATACTTCTGTGGCATTAACAGACCAGCCTGACTGTAGTTCTGCTATAGAAAGACTTTCTTGGTGTTAATCAGAATTAAGTAAACAGTTTAATTATCCTAAACTGAATCAAACTATCCTGAAACAGCTACCATATTAAATGGAAGAATATATTATTAAAATAATTAGAACACTGTTTACAACATTTCCGATATGTAAAGTGATCTATTTTGGCACTGTATTTCTGATGAAATCTGTCTTTGCAGAAAAGTGCAGGTACTTTGATGTAAAAATTGTCATGCTGGGTTGTGACAATTCTTGTGCACGTTTTATATGAAGGATGTTATTATGCAAGTCTGTAACGTTAGAGAGTAAAGTCACTTATCCTGATGTAAGTACAGGTAAAAGAAATCAAAATGTGCCTTGCAACAGAACAAACAAGTGACGATTAATGAAGAAAGCATTTAATCACACCGTCGCTGTGCTTTGATAAATCTTCGAAGCCATCTAGAACTTTCTGCTTCTGAAGACAATTAATGGTGCGAACCCTTTTGAACTGTTTTATCTATAGTGTGGTAACCTGTAACACTCCTGATGTAAAGTACTGTATATTGTAGCTGTTTGGATTAGTGGTTATTGGTGACTAGATTTTTTTTTTATGCTGATTTAATAAACCTAAAAGACTAACAAGAGTCAAATGTCAACATTTATTGCTATATTCAGAACATTAAGAGTAAAATCACATTTATTCTTCTCCCTCCTCGCCTTCTCCGTCGGGAGTGTCGACTCCCACCTCTTCGTAATCTTTCTCGAGAGCGGCTAAATCTTCACGGGCCTCCGCAAACTCGCCCTCCTCCATACCTTCTCCAACGTACCAGTGCACGAAGGCTCTCTTCGCATACATTAGATCAAACTTGTGATCCAGACGGGCCCAGGCCTCGGCGATGGCTGTGGTGTTGCTCAACATACAGACTGCCCTTTGAACTTTGGCCAGATCACCTCCTGGAACCACAGTTGGCGGCTGATAGTTGATACCGACCTGATTATAGTCAAAAGAATAGCAGTTTAAGGAATACATTGTTCCACACCTAACAACATCATGCAAATATTTATGCAAAAATGTTTTTGGAATAAGTCTCTTCTGCTCACCAAGGCTGCATCTATTTGATCATACATACAGTAAAAACTGTAATACTGTGAAAAATATTATTACAAATTTAAAATGGAAAACACATTTCTTCAAGATTCTTTGATGAATGGAAAGTTCAGAAGAACAGAATTTATTTAAGATCTAGTATTTTGTACCAAGTATCTTTACTGACATTTTTTGATGCGTCCTTTGCTGAATAAAAGTATTAATTTCTTTCAAAACAAAATTCTACAGACCCCAAATTTTTGAATGCTAGTCACATATACAGCACAAACTAGGTAGTCTTTGTTTATTGGCAAAACAGATTTTCCTGCTTTTAATTGTCTAGTTAAGGTCTAGGTCTAGTTAAACCATGTTGCAGTTCCAAAAGTCACCAGCTACTGGCAGGTAAATGTTTTATTTATTTACATGTATTAATTTATTCGTTTGACATACTGAACCTAACAAACTGCTGTGTAGAGCTGCACGATTCCTGGATAAATTGAGAATCATGATTTTTTTTTGTTTAAAATTGAGATCAGGATTCTCCCATGATTCTGAAGAAAAAACATTAGACAAAATAACAATTTACTAGAGGTTCTGACAAAATGTTCATTGCTTCAGGCTATTTAAAAAATACTTTAATTTGAACGAAATAAAAAAAATAATAATTTAAATGAAGGAGTCATGTCTCATTCATCACGACTTGTCAGCATTAGTGAATGAATCTCTTGAATGAATGATTGATTCAATGACAAAGACTTTTAAACAGTCTCTTGTTGCCACCTCCTGGTGTAATAAGCAATGACTTGTATGTAATTAATACATACAAGTGTCAAAACAAGTGTCAAAACCCAGTACACATTTGTCCTCCTGCTATTTAAATGTTTGTAACATAAATAACAAAATGTGTGGTTGAAAAGACTGTGAAGCTGCTTATCTGTACATTCACATGGCAGCTGCTCTCTCTGGATCAGCGGCAGCACGAACGCAGATTTGAATGTTGCAGTGCGATGATCGTACTTTCAAAGGATAGAGTCCCTAGAGCCTTTGTTTAAACATGTTTCGTGTCAGCGGAGCGTTAGCAGTGGGTGTTTTCACTGCCCATATCAATGAATGAGAGCGTTCACATCGGAAGCCTGATGGCGCTGCTCACGCTCCGCTGACACTTGTGACGTGAAACAGCCATAGTAATAGACATAGAATCGTTGTCATTTAAAAATAAGATTGCGTAAGTATTTGAATCGAGATTGCGATCTTTTAACGATTAATCGTGCAGCTCCACTGCAGTGTATCATATTTTTATTAGGCAATTCTACGGAAGCCCTGTGAATGGATAGTTTTAAACAAAATTTTACATAAATTATTCAATAATATGCTAAAACATTGTTGCACTTGTAATATTTACCCATATTGCTATTTGAAGAGTGTTAATTTTGTTTCCAGTGTACAATTTAATGTAGAATAAAGGCCAAAGGATGCACCGCCAGACGCAGACCAACCTGGACAATCACCAGATTACAGTAGGTCATTTCCACAATCCAACAAACACAGATTGAACATTGAAAACAAGCGCCAATGCCAACAGACGCAGATGGGTAACACACTGATCCGATAAAACCCAATGAAGTGTCTGTTGCTGTTGGCCGGCGTCTGTCAGTGCAGTGCGAATTGCCCTTTAAAGACACAGACTGACCTTGAACCCTGTGGGACACCAGTCTACAAACTGAATGGTCCTCTTGGTCTTTATGCTTCCAATGGCAGCATTGACATCCTTTGGAACCACGTCTCCACGGTACAGCATACAGCAAGCCATGTACTTCCCGTGCCGGGGGTCACACTTCACCATCTGATTGGCCGGCTCAAAGCAAGCGTTGGTGATTTCCATGACGGACAGTTGCTCGTGGTACGCCTTCTCGGCGGAGATTACCGGGGCGTACGTGACCAGGGGAAAGTGTATGCGTGGGTACGGCACCAGGTTGGTTTGGAACTCTGTCAGGTCGACGTTGAGAGCTCCATCGAAGCGCAGGGAGGCAGTGATCGATGACACGATCTGGCCGATGAGGCGGTTGAGGTTGGTGTATGTGGGGCGCTCTATGTCCAGGTTACGGCGGCAGATATCATAGATGGCCTCGTTGTCCACCATGAAAGCGCAGTCTGAGTGCTCGAGGGTGGTGTGTGTGGTCAGAATGGAATTGTAGGGCTCTACCACTGCGGTGGAAACCTCAAGAAAAATCGCACAGAAAACAGTTTGTTGTGGACTTGACTTTTTTTTTTTTCTGAGAAAAAAGTGAGTGGTTCTTGAGTGTTACACCAATTTTTTAACTTGATATTCTGGTGAAATGGTAGACCTATCTAGTGTTTCCCACAGGATTTTGTGACACTGTGGTGGGTGGACCTCGGTCCCTCTAGGGGGGGTTCAGGGGCATGCCCCCCATAAGAAAATTTTGTACATTTTAAAGACGTATGATGGACTTCTCCAATCATTAAGGCTGCGTTTAACACCGGCACAAAAAAATCTGTTTTTTTTACTCGCATCTGACAGATTGTCATTTGTTGCACACATGTAAACACAAAAATCTGCAAGACATCCAATATTTTTTCGCATACGATCTGAGCCACTTACAAATGTGGTTTTAAATCAGATACATATCCGATATCTGGACATCCGACCTACGTCTAAACACGAATATCCGATTCCCCTTTGAATGCCAAGCCACCACAAGGCGAGGGCGTCAGCGACACGTTTGCCCACAAAGACAGCTTTTTGATGTTGTATTATGAAGCAGATGTGCTTGTATGCACTTGCACGCCGCATTTTTATTGAGGTGGAAACTTTATGGAAAGAAGTTGCGTGCGCACACAAACATTCAGGAGCTGGTTTTCAACCTTTGCCCCATGAGTTTCATAAACAAAACAGCTTCACTACTAAAAGCATTATTTTCCTGTTCGGTCAAACATCCATGACAGCTGTAATTGTGTGCATGCTAGCAAATAATCATGGCCACCCGACATGAATTATATAAATTATTTTAATAATACAGCCATTTAAAACCTACCATGTGCATAGTAAAGCGACCCCCGACAATCATTTTGGGCGGGAATTAATGTAAACACAGATATCAGATACCAGTCGTGTCTAAGGAGAATGTAAACAGGCAGGCCAAAAAATCGCATCTGTGCATTGACTTGCAGTGTAAATGCAGCCTCAGTCCACTTAAACCCCACCCTATTCTTACAATTGCAAGCTTGCATTCAGATCTGCTGATGGATTGAGCCAAGTAGCCACCCAACAATTTTTCTTTATCAATAATCCATTTCACTCATATGTACGTCGCAATATATAAGAACAGATCTGACGCTACTTCAGTTTCGTTGTGACTTTAAAGTGAAGGGAACTGAATAAAAATATGATACCTGAGGCGCAGGGTAAACGGCAAACTCAAGCTTGGCTTTCTTGCCATAGTCAACGGACAACCTCTCCATCAACAATGATGCAAAACCTGATCCAGTTCCACCGCCAAAGCTGTGGAAGATGAGGAATCCTTGTAGTCCAGTGCACTGATCGCACTAAAAACAATAGCACAAACTATTCATTCATCTATAAAGAAGCAATTGTGACAAAAGCGGTATAACTAAACAGAGAAAAATGTCTTACCAGCTTGCGTACGCGGTCAAGTACCAGGTCTATGATTTCCTTGCCAATGGTGTAATGGCCTCTGGCGTAATTGTTGGCGGCGTCCTCCTTCCCAGTTATCAACTGCTCTGGGTGAAACAGCTGTCTGTATGTTCCAGTTCGAATCTCATCTGAATGGGAAAAAAGTGGGCAAGAAATTACCCTATTTATTTTCTTAATGCATATTACTGGTCCAATTGTGTGTCACTAGTAGTTTACCTAAATATTAAATGAAAATGTAATTTACTCACCCTCAAGTTCCAAACCAGCAGAACAAAGAAATTCAGTAAATTATGACAGAATTTTCATTTTTGTGTAAACTATCCCTTTAAGTGACCATACAATCAATTTTTGAATTTTCATTGAATAATGTGTTTTTTGTTACAAATGACCTATTTGTGCACATCATAATTTTTTGGAAATTTCACGTGCCCTTGTAATCTTTAATCAAAATAACTTTAATTTACAAAACACACAAACATTGTTTTAAAATAGGGTAGAGTGGGGTAAATAGGGTACCCCATGGGGTAAAACGCCATTTTTTCCCCCCAAAATAACCACTAGATAAAATCAAGATATGTTTTTGTTGTTGCTATGGACTACGTTAAACTACCTGAGAGAAAACGGATTAAGAAAAAAAGTGTTCTAAAGCTTGTTGTTTTGCAGAACATCACAGTTCTATATGATATGAGGAATTACTTGTCATTTAAGGAAAATATAATTATATTTTCAGAATGACATCATTTTTTTTTTCAAACAGTCTGTGGGGTAAAACGCCCCCAGGGGGCATTGCTTCCCACTTTCATAATTACTATAGTTACCATGTTCTGAACATCACATTCTTTGTTTTTCCATCAAATGTAATCAAACCAAACTAGGTGGCTGAATACAAATATTTGGACTTTATATTTAAAAATTACCTCACATTAGCATCAGCTAGCTAGTTAGCCAGCCAGTCAGTTTTTTTTTTTTTTAAAGGTTGATTTTCAGCATGGTTCATTAATACATTTTCATATTTATTTTGGCTTGTATTTTTAATTTTAAGCTAAAACATGCTTGTACTCTGATTTTGCTGTGAACATACAGTACTGTGCAAAAGTCTTAGGCACGTTGGTATTTTCACAAAAAAAAATTTTAAGCCAGTTATTTATATCTTTTACTGTAGTGTGTCAGTAGGAAATATCAGTTTACATTTCCAAACATTCATTTTGCAATTAATTGTAATAATCCAATTAATTAAAAAAAAAAAAAATTATGCACAAGAAGTCTGATAGCAGCCGGTATGATCTGATCCTTCCTGAAACCTTCCTGCAAAACTCCATGAATAGGTGTAGGAATAGATGCAGGTGACAAAAGCCGTTTTAAACTCAAAGGGTGGTCACCCCAAATATCGATTTGATTTAGTTAATAGAAGTTCATTCATAAATAAAAGCTATTTATGTTATTATTTTTGACAGCATTCTCACTTTAAAGCATTCTGACAAGTGCCTAAACTTTTCACAGTACTGTAGTTTTGCAGGAAGGTTTCCTCAAGTGTCTGGGAGACGTTGCCTCAGTTTTTCTGGATTTAGTCTGTCTCAGTTTTTTCTGTTTCTTCATGTAATCACAGACAGACTCGATGATGGTGAGATCAGATTATACTGGCTGCTGTCAGACTTCTTGTGCATAAAGAAGAAAATAAAAAAATCTCACTGGATTATTACAATTAATTGCAAAATGAATGTTTGGAAATGTAAACTGATATTTCCTACTGACACACTACAGTAAAAGATATAAATAACTGGTTTAAAAACATTTTTCATGTGAAAATACCAACGTGCCTAAGACTTTTGCACAGTACTGTATAAAGCAAATTGCTTTGTCAGAGTGGGGGCATTTTACCCCACCTGTGGTACGAATGTAATTTTTGTTTAAAATCTAATAATATGAAAACTCAGGATATTTTTTATACTTGGTTTATAATTTATGTCATTATCACTGAAAACTAGAATAACTATTCTAGACACATTTAACTTTTGTCCTTAAGGGGGGCTGTTCCCCCAATCTACCCTAAACTAAAATTTAAATGAAAACAGAAAATATAAAAATAAAAGCTAATTCAAAATTGGAATAAAAACCAAAATAGTACATAAATAATATTAAAATAACACTGGTATTATGAGTGTCCTATAATTGACAGGTTTTTGGAAGGGAGGGGTTAAAAAAAATAATTTTTCTGTCAAAATACCATTACTTTTACTACAATACACTTCGATAACCTGATATTAGCCAGCACAAAAAATAATAAAAACTACTTTTACGCTATTGTATTATAATTTACAGTAACGTTACACTAACTGTAGTATGGTATTTTGATATTTTTTGTCAAAGTTTATAAAGGCAGTTGTGTAAATGCATTCTGACCAACGACGGTGGGTTCGAGGTCTACGAACACGGCTCTGGGAACATGTTTCCCGGAGCCGGTTTCGCTGAAGAAGGTGTTGAAGGATTGATCTCCGGCTGAGGTGGTCTGGTCGCTGGGCATGTGTCCGTCCGCCTGTATCCCGTGCTCGAGACAGTACAGCTCCCAGCACGCGTTACCGATCTGAACTCCCGCCTGACCCACATGAATGGAGATACACTCGCGCTGAAGGAAAACAGTCAATCAAATTAATTACAGTTAGCAACGTCAAAAAGTGTCCTATATTTAATTTGACCATTAAGCATCATATTATTGATCATGTGAAGCTTATAAATCTGAAAAGAAGAATGACCGTTGGTCAGCTAACGGCTTAACTTTTTCCGAATTCATTCAAATTCACTTACCATTTTACAGGAATATTTTAAAGAGGTTTAATGTAAATGCGATGTAGATACGAAAGTCTTCGTGTGTATATATATATATATATATATTTTATACGTTGTACTGATTGGGATGCGTAAAAATCCCAACGTCTGCCGATGCTGATATTGTTTTTTTTTTATTAATTAGCAGGCTTTTATATGTCAGTGAAATCTGACCCCGCCCACCTTCTCGGTTATTGGCTTACTTCTGAAACTAATTATAATATAAATGTCAATCACTTGTTGGACGATTATTATTAGACCACACCTCAAATATTTAAATATAAGCATAATATAACGGGAATTTACGTTATGAAAAGGCGTTTTAAATCTAAATAATAATATTTGTTTTTTTTTCTCAGTCTTGCTTAGTCATCCATTCTTTGTTTGGTGATCACAGTCCAGTTCTCTTGTAATTCTGAAAATTCACGGACCCTGTTTTTACCAGTAGGCTACTGCCAAATAGACATGTTTATAAATAACTAGTATTAGAACACATAAAATAATGATATTTGATGATATTCTCTTTGATGGGATATGTAATTAAATAATTATTGAAAGGGGGATTTTTTTAATTTTCTGTTTGAAAGTCTGTCTATGGCAAGCCATTTTAACATTTAATCCTTTAAAATATACTAGTATCAGTTTTAATGCTACTAGTACTTATTTTTTTAGATACTAGTATTTATTTCATTAACTACTAATACTTATTCATTAGCTACTAGTGCTTATTATTTAGATCGTGCCTATTCATTAGATACTAGTTCTTATTTTTTAGATACTGGTACTCATTCATTAGATACTAGTACCTGTTAAATAGACACTAGTACTATAGTAGCTAGTTTCTTATTTTTTTCATACATTTCTTATCTTACTAGTCACAACTGCTTTTTTACTCGTCTTATATTATGACTAGTCAGAATGGCCAGAATTAAATAAAAAATCTTACTAGTAAAATAAACATTTGGAATAAATACTAGTATCTAATAAACGGGTACTAGTATCTATTTAATATGGTACTAGTATTGAATAAGCAGTGTTGGGGGTAACGCATTACAAGTAACTTGAGTTATGTAATCAGATTACTTTCTCAAGTAATTAGTAAAGTAACACATTACTTTTAAAATTTACAACAAAATATCTTAGTTTCTTTTTCAAATAAGTAACGCAAGTTACTTTTTCACATTATTGACTTGACTGCTCTCTTGTCCCAATGTTAAGAAAAATCATAAGTGCAGAGGCGTTGTGTGTAAACATGATGGTTATTGTAGGTCTAGACTAAATGTAAGCATTTACTCATTGTCACGGTGTGTGCAGGCAGGAAGGCAAGGACAGGTAAATATAATACTCAAACGAAGTTTAATGAAATAGGACACTCAGGTGAGTCATACAGCTCGGTAGCATCACACTCAATACATAGACGAGACCGGACACAGACTGAAGGAAACAGGAGAACTAAATAGCAAACAGAAACAAGTTAATTGACAAGACACAGCTGAACAGAACTAAACTATAACGAGGGGGGCCATGGGGACAGATGAGTGGCGGGAAATTGAACAAAGAAACGTGACAAATGACAACACAGAAAGTCCATGAACAAAACAGAACGTCCTCAATGAATAAAATCAGCCAAATGCAAAATAAGAATACTAAAATCTTCAATAATTAAATATGTTAAATAAAACAAATATTTTTATGCATTTAATCTCACTTTATTGACCAATGTCTTGCTGCTGACCTTAGATGATTTCAGTTAAACCATAAGCAGAAATTACTTTAGATTTTTTTTTTAATTGGTGAAGTGAGTGTTAAACTTTTTTTATCTTGTGTCCTATTCTTCCATTATTCAGAGTAGCAGTACAGCTGAAAGGTTTGTTTGATCTGTGCCCTCTGTACAGCCGTGAATTTGCATTTCCTTCAGCCTGAGGCTTATTGTTTTAATTTTGGTGTGAAAGGGTCTTTACATTTGCTCGAAAAAAACAAACAAGCCCAGCCCAGGTAACGCAAAAGTATAACGTAAAGCATTACTTTTCTTAAAAAGTAACTGAGTAACACAATTAGTTACTTTTTAAGGGAGTAACGCAATATTGTAATGCATTACTTTTCAAAGTAACTTTCCCCAACACTGTGAATAAGTACTAGCTAATGAATACGTACTAGTATCTAATGAATAAGTAATAGTATCTAATAAATAAATACTAGTATCTAATAAATAAGAACTACCAATTTAATAGGCACTAGAATCTAATGAATAAGTACTAGTATATTTTAAAAAAGGTACTAGTATCTAAAGAATATGCACTAGTAGCTAATGAATAAGGACTAGTACTTAATGGAATACTAGTATCTAAAAAATAAGTAGCTACTAGTAGCATGAAAATAGATACTAGTTAGTTTTAAGAATTAAATGTTAAACGGCTTGCCATAGTCTGTCTGTTGAATCAAAATAGTGATTGCAGAGCATATTAAGGATTTGTTTCCATGGATTGTTTTAAGAGTGACACTGCATCTTTCATTCCTGAGCCTAGTACCTTAGCGACGCGTGTGTCTTTTCTTCAGCACGCGCGGCTCTTGGAGTATGGGGTCTCTGTGGAACAAAAGTGGGCGTTTCTAAATTTGTGGGTGTTTTCAAACTGATGGGTGTTTATGCAATGAAAATGATCCCCTTTACCCGACCCCACCCCTAAACCCTACCCACACTGTGATGTGGGCAAATCAGGTAACGCAGTGAAAAACGCCCCTCTGTTTATGGCCTTGCCCACTGATCTAGTAACTCCTATTACTATCCTGCAGGGACCTATACTTGGGCTCTCGTGACCGGGGCAGGTATAAATATCGGGTGCATGAGCGCGAGAACTCAATGCACGAGCGTGTTTGATGCTGACAGTATGAGCGGACGAGTAGGAGACCTCAGTCCCAAACAAACTGAGGCTTTAGCACAGGCAAGTAAATGCACAAAATCTATTCATTTTAACATTTTTATTCCTGTATTTCAAAAGATTTTCACTTAGTATTTTAAATGTTTGTCATATAGTTTCCTTTAAAACACACCAGTTTTAATAGCCTATAATATATGATATACACTATCCTTCAAAAAGTTGGGGCTAGTAATTAAAATGATTGAATTAAAGTGACAGTAATGACATTTATAGGCTTTGATTACAAAAGATTTCTGTCAAATAAATGCTGTTCTTTTGAACTTTTTCTTCATCAAAGAATCCTGAAAAAAGTATCACGGTTTTCACACAAATATTAAGTAGCACAACATATTCAACATTGATAATAATCATAAATGTTTTTTGAGCAGCAAATCCTCATCTTAAAATGATTTCTGAAGGATCATGTGACACTGAAGACTGGAGTAATGATGCTGAAAATTCAGCTTTGATCACAGGAATATATTACATTTTTAAGGTGTATTATTACGATATTATAATAATATTACAACATTTTTAATTGTAATGATATTTACTGTTTCACTGGATCAAATAAACGTAACCTTGGTGAGACTTCTTTTAAAAACATTAAAAATCTTACTGACCCAAAACTTTTGAATGGTAGTGTATGATTATATTAAAATTTAATGTAGCATACAAAACTAATCTTCAGAGGTAACCCTGTCAAAGAAATGCTGTTATATTTAAATGTCATTTGTTTGGTCAGTTTCGGTTGAAAATTGCAGATGTGTTTGATCAACTGTCCAATCAAACTGACCATTACCTTCTCCGGTGGCTCAGAGGTGAGGACAGATTTTTTTTATCATGATTTAATAAACACAAACATCAGAGTAGTTGGCAAACAACATGGTTCTCATAACATGTACTGTTCTGGGAGTTTGATTTCAGGTTAACTTTTATTTGAATATAGTGGAAACCTGCTTTTAATTGAATATCTCTGACGTCGTCATATCAGATGACCTTATGACCTGTGTGTTGACTAACAGAATGACAGATCTACAATAATCATCAGGAAACACTTGTGATTATATGGAGGACAATATATATGCAAGTACTCTTCCGTGAAAAAAAAAACAGAGTTATTTCTAAGATTTATTTTGTTTTTCTTTACCGATTGCTTTATCTTAACCAGTTTTATCTAGAAATCAATATTTTCTGTTGAGATAGAACATCCCAAACCTGCTGACTTTACTTTTTGAGAGGGAAGTTCAAGGTGATATTCTTGTGAATGTAATATATGTCAATATTTATCTATCTTGATTTTTGACCGTTGCAGAATTATTTGCACTCAACCTTTGCACTACATTATTGTATAATATACAGTCCTCGTCTGCATTTATTCTTTAAAGGGATAGTTCACCCAAAAATGAAAATTATCCCATAATTTACTCTCAAGTCATCCTAGGTGTATATGACTTTCTTCTTTCAGACGAATACAATCGGAGTTATATTAGAAAATGTCCTGGCTAATCCAAGCTTTATAATGGCATGGAATGTAGCCCAAAAAAATGCATCCATTCATTACAAAAGTAATCCATACGGCTCCAGGGGTTAATAAAGGCCTTCTGAAGCGAATCGATGGGTTTTTGTAAGAATATTAATATTTGTAAAAATATTCATATTTAACATGTTATAATGTAAAATATCTAGCTTCCGCCAGGCCGCCTTCTGTATTCAACTTATGAATAAAGTGTAACGCCTCTCGCAGTTCAAAACGCTTACGCTACGTCCGACGTCAGTTGCGCGTTCTTCGTAAGTTGAATACGGAAGGCGGTCTGGCGGGAGCTAGATATTTTACATTATAACGTGTTAAATATGAATATTTTTCTTACAAAAACCCATCAATTCGCTTCAGAAGGCCTTTATTAACCCCCCAGAGCTGTGTGGATTACTTTTATAATGGATGGATGTGCTTTTTTGGGCTTCAAATTTTGGGCTGCCATTTATTGCCATTATAAAGCTTGGAAGAGCCAGGACATTTTTAAATAAAACTCAGATTGTATTCGTCTGAAAGATGAAAGTCATATACACCTAGGATGGCTTGAGGGGGAATAAATCTTGGGAGATTTTTGGGTGACCTATCCCTTTTAATTGTGATTTATCTAGGAAAGAGCAGCTTAGTAGTCTGGCATGTACTTTACGGGTGCTGGTCATATAATTAGAATATCATCAAAAAGTTTATTTATTTCACTAATTCCATTCAAAAAGTGAAACTTGTATATTATATTCATTCATTACACACAGACTGATATATTTCAAATGTTTATTTCTTTTAATTTTGATGATTATAACTGAAAACTAAGGAAAATCGCAAATTCAGTATCTCAGAAAATTAGAATACTACTTAAGACAATACAAAGAAAGGATTTTTAGAAATCATGAAAAGTATGAGCATGTACAGCACTCAATACTTAGTTGGGGCTCCTTTTGCCTGAATTACTGCAGCAATGCAGCGTGGCATGGAGTCGATCAGTCTGTGGCACTGCTCAGGTGTTATGAGAGCCCAGGTTGCTCTGATAGTGGCCTTCAGCTCTTCTGCATTGTTGGGTCTGGCATATTGCATCTTCCTCTTCACAATACCCCATAGATTTTCTATGGGATTAAGGTCAGGCGAGTTTGCTGGCCAATTAAGAACAGGGATACCATGGTCCTTAAACCAGGTACTGGTTGCTTTGGCACTGTGTGCAGGTGCCAAGTCCTGTTGGAAAATGAAATCTGCATCTCCATAAAGTTGGTCAGCAGCAGGAAGCATGAAGTGCTCTAAAACTTCCTGGTATACGGCTGCGTTGACCTTGGACCTCAGAAAACACAGTGGACCAACACCAGCAGATGACATGGCACCCCAAACCATCACTGACTGTGGAAACCTTACACTGGACCTCAAGCAACGTGGATTGTGTGCCTCTCCTCTCTTCCTCCAGACTCTGGGACCCTGATTTCCAAATGAAAATGCTAAATTTACTTTAATCAGAGAACATAACTTTGGACCACTCAGCAGCAGTCCAGTCCTTTTTGTCTTTAGCCCAGGCGAGACGCTTCTGACGCTGTCTGTTGTTCAAGAGTGGCTTGACACAAGGAATGCGACAGCTGAAACCCATGTTTTGCATACGTTTGTGCGTAGTGGTTCTTGAAGCACTGACTCCAGCTGCAGTCCACTCTTTGTGAATCTCCCCCACATTTTTGAATGGGTTTTGTTTCACAATCCTCTCCAGGGTGCGGTTATCCCTATTGCTTGTACACTTTTTTTCTACCACATCTTTTCCTTCCCTTCGCCTCTCTATTAATGTGCTTGGACACAGAGCTCTGTGAACAGCCAGCCTCTTTTGCAATGACCTTTTGTGTCTTGCCCTCCTTGTGCAAGGTGTCAATGGTCGTCTTTTGGACAACTGTCAAGTCAGCAGTCTTCCCCATGATTGTGTAGCCTACAGAACTAGACTGAGACCATTTAAAGGCCTTTGCAGGTGTTTTGAGTTAATTAGCTGATTAGAGTGTGGCACCAGGTGTCTTCAATATTGAACCTTTTCACAATATTCTAATTTTCTGAGATACTGAATTTGGGATTTTCCTTAGTTGTCAGTTATAATCATCAAAATTAAAAGAAATAAACATTTGAAATATATCAGTCTGTGTGTAATGAATGAATATAATATACAAGTGGAATTATACATTAATGGAATTAGTGAAATAAATAAACTTTTTGATGATATTCTAATTATATGACCAGCACCTGTATTTCTTTCTCTCTCTTTCTCTTGCATTTTGCTTACAACGTAAATAACAAAGAATTAAGACTGTGTAGAATAATGCAGTTTACCTAGATTTGAATGTTTGGTCTCATATCTTGTTTGCAGCTAGAAGCTTCAATGTCCCAAAGGCCGAGACAATGCTTAGAAAGGTAATATCACAGCTTACATTAACTTACAGCCACTTTAAACACCTGGGTCTGTATTACAGAAACATTTTAACTCATAATCTGTCTGTTTAGTTACCTCAGTAATTTCACTTAGAATATTGGTCAACAGTTTGGTGTCAGGTTTTTTATTTTAATTTTAATAAATTAATGCATTTTATTTTGCAAGGATGCACTTAATTGGCCAAAAGTGTCAATAAAGACATTTTATAATGTTACAAAAAAATAAATGTGCAATAAATGCTTTTCTGTTCAGTTTCAACATTGATAATAATGAAAAATTGGTAGCAGCAAATTACATATTAAAATGATTTCTGAAGGATCATGTGACACTGAAGACTGTTGCTAAAAAGTCAGCTTTGTCATTACAGGAATAAATTAAACTTGAAAATATCTATATCACTTAGGAAATGGATATTTTTCACAATATAAGAGGAAGTTTCTGTAATACAGCCCCTGGAGGCTACTTTGAAAAATACATTATAGAAACAAAATAAACCCCAAAGAATTATATTAAGTTTTTCTAATTTTGCTTACATAAATCACTATGTATTTCAGCATCTGGAGTTTCGCAAGCATATGAAAGTAGACATGATCATTGACAACTGGAGGCCACCTGAGGTATATCAGTACAGTACAACTAAAATATTTACTATAAGCTTAGAATGAAAAATGCCCTGCTAACACACATATATTGTTCTCTGTCCAGGTCATCGAGCGCTATGTGGCAGGCGGAATGTGTGGCTATGATCATGAAGGAAGTCCCATCTGGTATGATATCATTGGCCCTCTTGATCCAAAAGGCCTTTTACTGTCGGCTAGCAAACAAGACTGCCTTAGGACCAAAGTCAGAGACGCTGAACTTCTACGACAAGAGTGTGAGAAGCAGTCTAAAAAGGTGCCTTCTGTCAAACAAAGACCAACTGACTAAGAATACATGCCAACTTACTTACATTTTTGTCTGATTTTCCAGTACAAATATCTTAACATTCTTAAATCATGATACCTTTATTTGAGAAGCAACATGACTTGTTTTGTGAAAAAAATGCTTGTTTTATGCTTAAATCAAGACAAAGATATCTGCCAATGGGCTAGAAAAATAAACTTAATATAGAGGGTAGGCATTGACATCACTTTCCCGTCGGAACACGCCCCTCAGCTGGACTGAGTGGCAGAAGATCTGCTGCATGACTGGAGTTAATAGGGGAAACTGAGAACACGAGTAAAACCAACGATTTTCAGTTTAAACTAAAGGTTGGACTCAATATGTGTAAGTGTTCCTTACAACTTACCAAAGATCCATTGACCCATGGATATTCACATGCAACCAGGAATCATGTTTCCTGACATTGTGCTGATTTCGACACTGCGGAAATACATACATTTGACTGTGAACTCTTTATATAAATACAATATAGGTAGGTCTAAATCCACATGATGACTTTATCAATGTTATATATATAGTCATATCGTCCAGCCCTAAAACTTGTGTAGTTTTTGTCAGTGTTTATTTAAAAACATCCAATTATGCAGAATATAAGATGGTAAATATTTAATTGAGGAGTTGCCAATACAATATATAACAATACAATCCACGTTTGGCTGCCTGGAGTCCAGTTGTTTCTGTGAATTGCAGCGATCCATTTGCTTCTCTTTTCTGTAGCTTTCGGCAGTCCGTAAAAATATACCTCAGATTTCTTGTCAAATCTCTTTGTACAGTCAATCTCAAAGATCTTTCCCATTTAGATGTCTTTTATGTGTTTTGCGCTGCATACACGCTGAACACCAATGCTGCCGCTCTCTTTTTGCCACTCAGTGGGCGTAACCGCAGTCACTCTGATCGGCGGTGACATCACGCGCATACCCTCTATAATTATTTTTCATACCCCATTGGCTTTTTCACATTTCAAGCATACATTTTAATACATAAGACTTAATATTTGTAATTTTGCTTCTCTAGTAAATCTAACTTAGTTTAGGAATGTTTAGATATTTTTACTGAAAAAGAAGACAAAAAATCAGAGTACGAAAATACTCGGATTTTGACTTTATTTTCTGATGTCAGATATTTTATACATTTTTATTCATTTGCTGCAGTGTTGCTGTTCGTAATTGTTGACAGTTGTTTTTGTGTGAATTTATTTATCAGCTTGGCAAACACATTGAATTAATCACCATCATTTATGACTGTGAAGGGCTTGGCATGAAACATCTCTGGAAGCCTGTTGTTGAGCTGTACGGTGAGGTAGGAACATCATGCTTTCAGTAGAGCTTGGCCATTTTAAACTTTATCATTGCTATATATAATTATTTGTTTATCACTGTGGCTTAGCGGTTAGCGCACATGCTCAGAAACATAAATTTGCATGCTTATGGACTATTCTATGCCGTTTTGTAGTATAAATAGTTTGAGTAGTGTGTTCACACTGAAAAAAGAAAAGACAAAGTGTGGCATGTTGGACACTTCATGCACTCCACTGTCGCAGCATTAAAGGGATAGTTCACCCAAAAATGAACATTTTGCCATCATTTACTCACTCTCAAGTTGTTCCAAACCTGTCTGGTTGAGATTTTTTCTTCTGTTGAACACAAAAGAAGATATTTTAAAGAATGTTTGTAATTAAACAGTTGACGGTAGCCGTTGACTTCCATAGTAGGGAAAAAATACTTTTGTGTTCAACAGAAGAAAAACAACTTGAGTACATTTTCATTTTTGGATAAACTATCCCTTTAATTGCATAGCAGAAGAGGAAGGGCTGTGGTGTGTGTACACTTGAATCCATCTTGTGTTATTTACTGGTCTAATAAAGTGGCAGAAAGGCAAATAAATTTATCAGAAATTATTATTTAAATAATTTGTTACAGATGCCTCACAGTGTTAAAGGAACACGCCACTATTTTGAAAATAGGCTCATTTTCCAACTCCCCTAGAGTTAAACAGTTACATTTTACCGTTTCCGAATCCATTTAGCCGATCTCCGGTAGAACTTTTAGCATAGCTTAGCATAGATCATTGAATCTGATTAGACCGTTAGGATCTCGCGCAAAAAAATGACCAAAGAGTTTCGATATTTTTCCTATTTAAAACTTGACTCTTCTGTAGTTACATTGTGTACTAAGACCAACGGAAAATGAAAAGTTGCAATTTTCTAAGCCAATATGGCTAGGAACTATACTCTCATTCCTGTGTAATAATCAAGGAACTTTGCTACCATACTTATGGGTGCAGCAGGCGCAATGATATTACGCAGCGCCTGAAAATAGGCTAATTTCTGTCAACATAACCAACGTGACAACCTGATTTCACAGGTGGACTGGGGACTATTTTCAGGTGCTGCGTAATATAATTGCGCCTGCTGCACCCATGGTACGGCAACAAAGTTCCTTGATTATTACGCAGGAATGAGAGTATAGTTCCTAGCCATATCGGTCTAGAAAATCTAAACTTCATTTTCCGTCGGTCTTAGAACACAATATAATTACAGAAGAGTCCCGTTTTAAATAGGAAAAATATCAAAACACTTTTTGAGCGAGATGCTAACGGTCTAATCAGATTCAATGATCTATGCTAAGCTATGCTAAAAGTGCTACCGCCATACCCGGAGATCGGCTGAATGGATTCGAAAACAGTAAAACTCAACTGTTTAACTCTAAGGGAGTTGGAAAATGAGCCTATTTTCAAAAAAAGTGGAGGGTTCCTTTAAATAATGCATCTTCCCTTACTAAAATCCATCTTAACATGTTAATAATCTGTTTCCACACTTCTTGTCAAGCTAAAACTGTCATATTGTGATTATTATTTAATGTCTTCATTACAGATTCTGACTATGTATGAAGAGAACTATCCTGAGAGCCTAAAAAAGGTTCTTTTAATCAAAGGTGAGTCATTGTTGCACCTGTAAAATCACGTCACTGTGATGCTGTTTAATAGTAAACCGTTCTGAAATCTTTTAATGCTTTAATTCTTCTTTCTACAGCCCCTAAACTCTTCCCTATTGCATACAACTTGGTCAAACACTTCTTGCGTGAGGAAACAAGGCAGAAGATTGCTGTGCTGGGTTGTAAGTTGTCTAACTAGTACTCTTTGTTAAGGCAAATATCATGATTATGATTGCGACTGCATGAATGATACCTCATGAATGGGAATTTCTCTTTTGATCTCCACCTTCCAGCCAACTGGAAAGAGGTGTTGAGGAGCTATGTGGATGAAGATCAGTTACCTGCGGTTTATGGAGGCTCCATGACGGATCCTGATGGAAACCCTCTCTGCAAGACCATGGTGAGATTTACTAGCCAACAGGAGATTCACATACATTGCTGTTTTGAAAGAAATTAATACTTTTATTCAGCAGGGATGCATTAAATTGGCCAAAAGTGACAGTAAATAATGTTACAAAATATTTCATCTCAAGTTAATGCTGTTCTTTATTTCAACATTGATAATCACAAGAAATGTTTCTTGAGCAAATCAGCATATTAGAATGATTTCTGAAGGATTATGTGACATTGAAGACTGGAGTAATGATGCTGAAAATTCACCTTTGATCACAGGAATAAATTACACTTTAATATACATTCAAATAGAAAATCATAATATTACTGTTTTTACTATATTTTTGATTAAATAAATGCAGCCTTGGTATGCATAAGAGACTTCTTTCAAAAACATAAAAAATCTTACTGACCTCAAACTTTTGAATGGTAGTGTATACACCAATATTTAGTTGTCTTTTCTCACCTGACTCTTCCTCCCAGTTACGTTATGGTGGTGTAGTGCCAAAGTCCTACTACATACGGGACTCTATCAAAGTGCAGTATGACCAGTGCGTCACAGTTAGCCGTGGCTCTTCATACCAGCTAGATTATGAAGTGCTCTTTCCAAACTGCTTGCTACGGTAAGTACCCTTTTCAGTGCTAATAGTTATGCATAGCTGTATTGCAAAATATACTCTTTCTTGGGGCTGGTTCACACAGAACGTGATTTTGCTTTGAAAAAAACGCAGGACACAGGCAGTGGAATGAGGGAAAACCACAAGGCCACAATTATATATTTTTAATATCTCATAATTTGGCACCTAATATACCTGCTGTCATTTTAAGACCTGACACACGGATCCATTATAATGTTACACATGCGTTTTCTTTCTCAACTGTTTACGTTAATTTAAAGGAAGACGCCAACTTTTTGGGACTTCATACATCTGTGCCTGCCATAACTCTGTCTGACGCACCCACCGCTCGCCTAGCTTAGCACAAAGACTGGAGGTAAACGGCTCCAGCTAGCCTACTGCTCAATAAGGGACAAAATAACACCAACATTTTTCTATTTACATTTTGTGATGTGTATAGTAACATCGTGTACTAAGACCGACGGAAAATGAAAAGTTGATAGCAATGATATTACGCAGCGCCTGAAAATAGTCCCCAGCACGCTCTCTGTGTAAACAGGCTGTCACTGTCATTTTCAGGCGCTGCGTAATATCATTGCGCCGCTGCATCCATGGTACGGCAGCAAAGTTCCTTGATTATTACGCAGGAATGAGAGTATAGTCCCTAGCCATATCGGTCTACAAAATCGCAACTTTTCATTTTCCGTCGGTCTTAGTACACGATGTAACTATACACATCACAACATGTAAATAGGAAAATGTTGGCGTAATTTTGTCCCTTATTGAGCAGTAGGCTAGCTGGAGCCGTTTACCTCCAGTCTTTGTGCTAAGCTAGGCTAGCGGTGGGTGCGTCAGACAGAGTTATGGCACGCACAGAGATAAGTTCATACATACCATTCTTATCTAACGGTGAATACGGTGGGATACGGTGAATAAGCTAAAGTCCCAAAAAGTCGGCGTGTTCCTTTAAAACATAACTTTGTTTTAAGACTGTGCCGCATATTGACATTATTTTGTGTGTATTTCACTGTTTAAGCTCAATAAGCAGCGAAAAAGAACTTAATTTGGTACTGAGAGGTGGCTTTATGTGGGAATGAGTACAATTATGCAAAATACGCTCAATCCCGAGTGAGTGAGTGAGTGAGTGAGTGAGTGAGTGAGTGAGTGAGTGAGTGAGTGAGGCGGGTTTGTGTGTCATTCGCTGTTGGAGAGATGAGAGAGAGAGAAAGCACAGCTGATATTGTGTATCTATTCTGTGGAAAATGAGTATTGGAAGCGTTTCAGATATTTCAGTATCATATGTATCGAAAAATCTATATTTTGGACAACACTACATTGTACTTAGTTTATTATTTTAGATGCCTTTTTCAAAAAGACTACAATTGAAACATGTATATATTATACATGAAATTCAACCCGCCAAAGTGACTATAAGGAGTGACTGTGTTACACGCCACTGCTGAAATCCACCTGCATTTGGCCGGTTGGCAGGTGTTAATTTCAAGCCCTATTCATCCGCACAGTCATGCAGAGCCGAAGCACAACCAAAACAATGTTATTCCTCAAAATGCATGCAGTTTTGTTTTTTAACCACAAGAGGGACAGAAGTTACATAGTGCTCACCAAATGCTCACCAAGGCTGCATTTATTTTATCAACAAACAAAAAAATCCCACAAAAACAGTAATATTGTGAAATATTATTAAAATATCACATAACTTTTCTATTTGAATATATTTTAAAATGTAATTTATTCCTGTGATCAAAGCTGAGTTTTCAGCATCATTACTGTCACATGATCCTTCAGAAATCCTTCAGATATGATTTGATGATCAAGAAACATCCTTAAATTCAGCTTTGATCAAAGGAATAAGTTACATATTCAAATAGAAAACGGTTATTTTACATGTTAATAATATTTCACAATATTACTGTTTTTTTGTGTGTTTTTTTTGGATCAAATAAATGCAGCCTTGGTGAGCATAAGAGACTTCTTCTAAAAACATTAAAAATCTTACCAATCAAAAACTTTTGAACATATGCTACTCCATTCTGACCATAACCAGTCCTTCTTTTGAGATTAAACTAGTAGAATACAAGTAGTTATTGTTTTTTCTCAATCCAGATGGCAGTTTGCAAGCGAGGGGTCTGATATCGGTTTTGGACTTTACCTGAAGACAAAAGGGAATGAGACAAAGAAAGTGGAAGCCATGCAGGAAATACTGCCGACCGAACGTTACAATTCCCATTTAGTTCCAGAGGATGGATCCCACACCTGTGAAGAACCAGGCATCTGTATGTTTTGAATTTTCTGTCTTAGTTCTGGGTGATATTCCGAGCAACTGAATGATAATAAAAGCATGAATTTGCTGACAATTAATTAATTATTTATGCTGACAACAATCTGTTTCTCTCTATAGATGTGGTTAGATTTGACAACACTTACAGTGTGATCCATTCAAAGAAGGTCAGCTTCACTGTGGACGTGCTTCTACCTGAGGGACACACAGGAAAACAGGCATAAAGCCCAACTGGAATCAGACTTTAAGTCATATATCCAGTATTAGATAAGATTACTCATGTCCTCACATCACCAATGCAATGTATGGACTTTGACCACAGGAAATCAGAAGTACTATATTAGGGTTTTTAATTTCACAGTTTTTAGATAATTATGAGAAGTGATAGAACACAGACAGTTCCTAAAAGATGTTGTATGAACTGTTTCCGATATTTGAATTACAATTGTGTATGATAAATGGAAGCAGATATAGACTGATGGGGACCTTTTGGTCAGGACAGAGAACTTCCTTAATGTGAAATAACTATAATTATGGCCTTATGAGAGAATAGCATTGAATCATACAACTTAACTCATGTCAACACATTTAATGGTTAAATTCTGTTATAAGAAGATAGTAATCCTTGTAAAATGTAGTTATAGCAACCTCTTGAGTATATTTTAAATGTACACATGATTATGCACTAATCTGAGAATAAAACACACGATGTTGACTAGTCTGTGTTTATTTGTAACACTAGAGGACGCACTTTCATCACATTCTACCAGATTCATCTGGATGAAATGATGGCCTGCTTTTACACGCATCCACAAACTTCAAATCCACGTACATTACGGCAGACCATTGCCGTTGATTAATTTGCTTTTTATTACTGTAATACAAAAACAATATAGGCCTATTATTTAAATTATAGTACTTATACATAGCCAAAATGTTATTTATTCTACTTCCATACTGATAAGCGTTACAGTAAAAGACACTGAGGGGAAATGTGCTAAATTGTCATCTAAATACTACCAAAATGTATTTTTTTTTCACCCTTTGAGTTTGTGATGAAATTCACCAGGCTCGTGCTATTACGTAACACCACCACGCGCTACAACACTGTGTGGCGCGAGAAAGATAAATATATATAGTGTATCATTTTCAGATTCTTACATTTATTTATATTTATTACCACAATTTATTATTAAAAAAAAAACATTACCTGATAGTGCCACACGACGTTTATTAGTGCAAACGTGATGTATTTTTAATATGCGATTATTGATGTGTTTTTTTTTGTTTTTGTTTTTAATTAAAAACGCATGTATTTTTTTACGTTCCACGTAATTTGTCCACTGTCTTGAAAGTGGGCGTTGCGCAATTTTGCATTATGCAAATAAGGGGGCAGGGTCCGCGTGTGGCAGCGATGACGTGACGCAAGGTCCAGCCTTGCTGAGAGAGCGCAACAAACATGGCGACAGAGCGGAGCGGACAGGGGTGTCTTCTAACTTTCATCGTGTTCCTCTGGAGCTCTGTCGGCGGGCGAACGGAGACCTCGAGCCAGGGTTCCAGCAGTCAGATCCTGGGCATGCGGCTGGAGAGGAGCGACAAAGCGGCCAGCACGACGGAGGACGGGCTCATCCAGGTAACGGAGGAGAGCCGCGTTCTGCTCCGGTTTTATGGGGTGCACCTGAGCACGGACGCAGCATCCCACATCAGGTTCACGGAGTATGTGGATACGGGGAACAGTGACACGTTGAACAGGACTTGTGAGGATTTCACCAAAGACATGAGCATCAGCAACTACATGAACGTGAGCAGTAGGGGTACATCGGGTCTGGTGAGTGTGTATGTAAAGCCAATGCGTAAAAGTGAACGAGAGAAGACCTACAGCCTATGTGTCAGGCAGGGTTTGGGAGATAAATGGGTCCATTTGGCTGATAACGATGGTAGATTGGTAGTCGTAGAAGAGAAAGGATCTCTTCTACCTCTTTGGTTCCAAGTCATCCTGGTGTCAAGCCTGCTGGCGTTGTCCGGCATGTTCAGTGGACTCAACCTGGGGCTCATGGCGTTGGATCCAATGGAGCTTCGCATTGTGCAAAGTTGTGGCACTAACAAGGAGAAGAAGTATGCACGAAAAATCGAACCCATTCGAAGCAAGGGCAACTATCTGCTTTGCTCTTTATTGTTGGGTAACGTGCTGGTCAACACAACTTTGACGATCCTACTAGATGATTTGATTGGGTCAGGGTTGGGAGCCGTGGTGGCATCTACGGTTGGCATTGTCATATTTGGTGAAATCGTGCCACAAGCGCTCTGCTCGCGCCACGGTTTGGCCGTAGGCGCCAACACCATCGTGCTGACCAAATTCTTCATGCTACTGACCTTCCCGTTGTCATTCCCCATCAGTAAGCTCTTGGATTACGTCCTCGGGCAGGAAATCGGCACCGTCTACAACCGAGAGAAGTTGGTGGGGATGCTGAAGGTCACAGAGCCCTACAACGACCTGGTCAGAGAAGAGCTGAACATCATACAAGGCGCTCTGGAACTCAGAACCAAGACGGTCGAGGATGTGATGACGCCGCTGAGCAACTGCTTCATGATTCACATTGACGCCGTGCTCGACTTCAGCACCATGTCAGAAATCATGGAAAGTGGCTACACGCGGATACCTGTGTACGACAGCGAGCGCTCCAACATCGTGGACATCCTGTACGTCAAGGACCTGGCCTTCGTTGACCCGGATGACTGCACAACCCTTAAAACGGTCACCAAGTTCTACAACCACCCGGTGCATTTTGTCTTCCACGACACTAAGTTGGATGCCATGTTGGAGGAGTTTAAAAAAGGTCAGTGATTATGTTTTATGTGTGTCCTGAGTCTGGAAAGTTTGCACAGAATGTGCTGTGCTCACAGGAAGCAATGGCTCCATGCACAGTTGTTTTCACACTCCTATTGATTATGATGGGTGTTCAGACTCCCCCTGAGAGCCAAATCAATAACCATATGCTCCCTGTATAAGCCTCCGATCAATATGAAGCTCTTCTGGAAATGGCGGAGGAATCCCATGCTGCCAAAAGCACCTGTCACTCATTAAAAATACACATCATCATCCAGTCTACCACAGTTTGCACACTCACTGTAATGTTTTACCACATTTACCTTCAGATTCAGGGCTGTGACCACCATAGAAATCTAGGGAGACATATTCCCCTCAATATTCAGATTATTCTTAATGTTTATCCATTGATTATGTTAATTACACGAGTTAACAATTCTTCTACTGCATTAATTAATCTTAATGTTAATCTCAACATTTACTAATGCATTTTTAATATCAAATTATCTGTTAACATTAATGCAGTGTGAACTAACATGAACAATTTAACAAAAATTAATACATGTTGTAAAAAATGGGTAAATAGGTAAGACTTTTAGTGTCCAAATTTCACTATTAACTAGTTGCTTATTACATGCATATTACTATGACATTGGCTATTACTATTAATTAGCAGTAATGTTATATTTAGGCAAAAGTCATAGTTAATAGTTAGTTAATATAGTGAGAACTGGTCCCTAATCTAAAGTGTGACCAAAAAATATATTTTTCATTGTTAGTTCATGCATTAACTAATGTAAACGAACGAGACTCTATTTTAAAGTGTTTTCACGATGTTTTATTTCCTGTATCTTAAAGAGTCATGGGTTTAATTCCCTGGAGATGCATGAACTGTTAAGTGTATACCTTAAATGCAATGCAAGTCGGTAATGAAATTATTTATTTTACTTTATTGGCTTTAATTATGACAATTATGCTGATATTGTTTTAAACAAACTGTGTTGAAGCAAATTTCAAAATGACCGGTGTGAAACGCAAATTGCCTCATATTGTGTTAGTTTAAAGAAAAAAAAAAAGTGTTTTGGAATGATTGGCAGTTTCAAGTCCCTCCCACTGTATTTTTCACACTGCAGCACTGCAGAGATGTCACAGAGGGACAAAACCCATGTGACATGCACTGTATTGTCCAAAACTTCTGCTCAGGACATTGCTTTTGCTGCATTTGATGACAATTTTGCAGTAACTCTTTGCACTCTATTCAAATGTGTTTTTACTGTTTGTGTAAAATGAGCTCTGCTGAGATATGAATGTATGTAAATAAGCTTATGAGTATGCAAATAAGTAAATGTGGGTGGTTTGCTAAATGCAAATCCCTCAGGAGCATTGTAATATACACTCACCTAAAGGATTATTAGGAACACCATACTAATACTGTGTTTGACCCCCTTTCGCCTTCAGAACTGCCTTAATTCTACGTGGCATTGATTCAACAAGGTGCTGAAAGCATTCTTTAGAAATGTTGGCCCATATTGATAGGATAGCATCTTGCAGTTGATGGAGATTTGTGGGATGCACATCCAGGGCACGAAGCTCCCGTTCCACCACATCCCAAAGATGCTCTATTGGGTTGAGATCTGGTGACTGTGGGGGCCATTTTAGTACAGTGAACTCATTGTCATGTTCAAGAAACCAATTTGAAATGATTCGAGCTTTGTGACATGGTGCATTATCCTGCTGGAAGTAGCCATCAGAGGATGGGTACATGGTGGTCATAAAGGGATGGACATGGTCAGAAACAATGCTCAGGTAGGCCGTGGCATTTAAACGATGCCCAATTGGCACTAAGAGGCCTAAAGTGTGCCAAGAAAACATCCCCCACACCATTACACCACCACCACCAGCCTGCACAGTGGTAACAAGGCATGATGGATCCATGTTCTCATTCTGTTTACGCTAAATTCTGACTCTACCATCTGAATGTCTCAACAGAAATCGAGACTCATCAGACCAGGCAACATTTTTCCAGTCTTCAACTGTCCAATTTTGGTGAGCTCGTGCAAATTGTAGCCTCTTTTTCCTATTTGTAGTGGAGATGAGTGGTACCCGGTGGGGTCTTCTGCTGTTGTAGCCCATCCGCCTCAAGGTTGTGCGTGTTGTGGCTTCACAAATGCTTTGCTGCATACCTCGAGTGGTTATTTCAGTCAAAGTTGCTCTTCTATCAGCTTGAATCAGTCGGCCCATTCTCCTCTGACCTCTAGCATCAACAAGGCATTTTCGCCCACAGGATTGCCATATACTGGATGTTTTTCCCTTTTCACACCATTCTTTGTAAACTCTAGAAATGGTTGTGCATGAAAATCCCAGTAACTGAGCAGATTGTGAAATACTCAGACCGGCCCGTCTGGCACCAACAGCCATGCGACGCTCAAAATTGCTTAAATCACCTTTCTTTCCCATTCTGACATTCAGTTTGGAGTTCAGGAGATTGTCTTGACCAGGACCACACCCCTAAATGCATTGAAGCAACTGCCATGTGATTGGTTGATTAGATAATTGCATTAATGAGAAATTGAACAGGTGTTCCTAATAATCCTTTAGGTGAGTGTATATCAGTGTGAAAATATTAGATCTCTTAAACGGTCTGCTTGTCTAAAGCTTTCTGTATTATATTATAAGGCTTGATCATGTACTATAAATCCCTCTGAGGAAAATGGATTTTCAGAATAAAATCTGCATATTTCCTTCATGTTTCCTCGATTTAGGATAACTTTTTATGGATGTATGTAAAAAAAATAAAAAATAATGTATTGCTCACTGTTATCAGACATATGGTTATTTATTTGAACAAAACCCGAAGTTTTAAACTGATATCTAGAAGTAAATAATGTTACACTTGTATTTTACTTACAGATCAACTTTAGTTGGGAAAAAATAGGCATTAACATATAATATAAAAATAATAATTGGTTGTCAGTATTGGCCAGCATTTCTATATTGCTGCATCCATGTATTTTGATTCAGATTAGAGCATTCAGTAAGCATTGTTTCAATGTTTTAGCCGTTTATGTCCATCAATGTTGATTTTGCAGATTCACATATTGCAGTCTTAACTTTAAATCCCGTCAAAGTTTCTTCTGGTCCTGTCTTGCTCCATCCTTCCCTTTTCGCTTTCTTCTTCTAATCCCCAGACATCTCCGTCATTTCCCCCTCCTAAGCTCTTTTAGCTCTAAGTTTAGTAGCAATTCTGATCCGACTCTTTTGGCTTCAAACATGAAGCGCTAATGGTCGAGTATTGCTCAAATGGTTATGATTGATCCGGCCCCTCAGATAAAATATGGTGATGAATAATTCATCGGGGTTTTCAGACTCTGCAGTGATAATACGGCTCATTAATATGTATCTCCATGCAGTGCTTCAATATATGAATATGGTTTGAATTTTTCTAATCTACACCCACTCAGAGGGTTTCCTGGCCTGGTGTGAACTAAATCCATCTTAAAGGGATAGTTCACCCAAAAATGAAAATTGTCATCATTTACTTACCCTCAAGTCCAAACTTGTATGAGTTTCTTCTGTTGAACACAAATGAAGATATTTTGAAGAATGTTGGTAATCAAACAGTTGACGGCACCCATTGACTTCTACAGTAGGAAAAAAATACTATTGAAGTCAGTGGGTGTCTGGTTACCAACATTCTTCAAAATATCTTCTTTTGTGTTCAGCAGAAGAGAGAAACTCATACAGGAACAACAGAATTTTGGGGGTTTAAGGGTTTAGTAACTATTAAACAGCCATTCTGTTTGCAGTTAGAACGCTTAGTGCATTCAATTCTGTTTATCTAGTGTTCAACATGTTTTGTCTGAGATTTTTGGCTTCTGTCCACAGGTAAATCCCACTTGGCCATCGTTCAGAAGGTGAATAATGAGGGCGAAGGAGATCCGTTCTACGAGGTTCTGGGGCTGGTGACGCTGGAGGACGTTATTGAGGAGATCATCAAATCTGAGATCCTGGACGAGTCTGATCTCTACAGTATGTTCATGATAGTGATTTGCTTTCTTGTTGTCTCATTTTTCATGGAAAAATCATGGTATTTTAAAACCCTCTGATGCTTTTATGTCACTTTTGACTGAAAGTTTTTACTTAATCGGGATGGTATGATACTTGGTGACTTGTGGCACTTGCTATTGACATGATTTGAAAAGGTTAAATGGTCCTAAAAATATAAAAAATAATACTTGTACTTCTTGCGGATAAAAATGACAACATAGAAATTAATTAATGGGGAATTTTTTTAAATGACAAAAATCTACAAATCAGTGACAATGCAGAAAAAAGCATACAGCAATGAAATGGTTCATTAAAAAATAATTTAAAAAACAAAAAATAGGAAAAAATGGTATGGATTAATTAATTGTATTGTATGGAAGCTTGTTTCCGCCACAGAATAAAAAATGTAAAAGTTAATTGCGACTTTTTATCCCACAATTCAGAATACTTTTTTTTTCTTCTCAGAATTGCGTAATATAAAGTTGCAATTACCTTTTTTATTTTTATTCAGTGGTGGAAACAAGCTTTCTTAGTATTGTATTGTACAAATTGTGGAAACAAATAGATTAGAATTATTGCATAAATATTACTAATAGTACCATAAAATTTCCTCAAAATAAAATATGAAATAAAAAATATTATTGAACTAAATTATATTACATTGATTTTACTGAAACAGAAAGTTCGACCACTTTTGACCAGGAGGAGTTTGAGCGTGACTCTTAAATGAGTAGCACCAGAGGGTTAAATCTAATCCGGTCTAATCTAATAGTCTAATAATTGATTTATTAATTGGTTATTAATATTAATATTAATCTGGGCTGTATTTTCCAAAGCATCGTAAGCCTAAGTAGATCATAGAGATTATTGGTGCCAATGGCTTCTATGATCTACTTAGGCTTAGGATGCTTTTGGGAAACGAGATGAGTGATTGGTTGAGTGATTTCATGTTTTTGTTTTTTGTCTGCTAGCTGACAACCGTAACAAAAAGAAAGTGGATCCCAACAAGAACAAGAGGGACTTTTCTGCTTTCAAACATGAGAGCGAATCCAAAGTCAAGATATCCCCGCAACTAATGCTAGCAGCGCACCGTTTCCTCGCTACTGGTGAGCTGTTGCGTTTATAAGATGCTGTTTATCATCTCACTGTTTGAGCAAGTGCTTTTGCAAATAACAGGCAATTTTTGCTTACCCGTCTTTCCATAGAGGTGAGCATTTTCGGTCCACTCCAGATCAAAGACAAGGTCTTACTGCGGATCCTCAAGCACCTGGATGTCATTCAGGAGATCAAGTTCAACGAGAGCGACAAGCGCTCGCCACAGCACTATCTATATCAACGTGGAAAACCTGTCGACTTTTTCATCCTCATCCTTCAGGTAAATAAAACTGATCGGTAGGCCTGCAATGAGAATTCAGCAGAAAGAACTTAAATGCCCACTAATATCTACACTGCGTGTGTGTTTATTAGATATTTATGTTAGTTTGAAAACATGCCTTTAAATCAATACAGAAAGTGTGCAGCTTCCTTCAATAATCAGTCACCTGTTAGTGGGGCTTGCTAAGGCAAATATCATTACTATTGCTTAAAGGCCAACTGAAGTGCCTTGAAACGTGCAGCGTTATTCATTGTGGTGATGTAATTTCCACTGAAACAGGGAAACAGAGCGGAACATATTGAGCAGCTCCTCCCTTTTTTAAAAATAGCCAATAGCGTTTCACAGTTTACAGTTCATATCACTGAGCTGTTGAGCTTGGTAAAGCCGCATTTGACATCTAATGACAGTCACAGTCTGACAGATTTATATTTAATATGAAACTGTTACTAAAGTAAAACAGTGAGTGAAGGTAATCATGCTGAGGATGTGTAGTTTGAAAAGTGTGTCATTTGTGTAATTCAAATGGGTCCGATATGTTTTCTGGTCTGCGCCGACTCACGCATATGATCCACTCTGTGCTAACATGTCTCTGGTCCGGAGCTGCGGCGGTTCGTGTGACGCTAACGTCAAACCAGACTTCATTCACCCCAATGGAAAGCATATTTACACTGCCTGAATTGTTCCCTATCCCCTTTATAGTGCACTTTCTAGTCAGCCACCGCTTCAGCATCTATTTATAATGTAGGGGGAGGGAGGCTTTAGATTCTAGAGAGCATTTGATTGGACAGAAAATCTGATGAGACGCTGAAGTGCAGTGATGTCATCAAAATCATTGATCCATATTGGCGGTGAGAGTGAGAGACTGTAAGTTTTGAATGCGTATATCTTCTAAATGCGAATTGTGTCATTGTTTTGGAGCACACTAGCTTATAGATAACAGTAAGACTAACATATTCATGCTAAAAGCCAAAAAACTTAAATTTACAAATTAAACTTTGGCTGCATGGATTGTTTGTGCTAACTTGTGTGGCTTGTTGAAGATGTCTGTGCTAATACTTATTCTAAACGATAATATTTATGATGGAAGATAAACAGAAGATATACCTTAGGCTTGCATCTTTAATCTGCCTCTATTTGAGTTTTTTCAGTTTTATTTTCAGATATCAAATAAATTACAAACACTGGTGTATGGTTTTGTTTGTTTTATTTTTAACTGCATTTCGTTTCTATTTAAATATATTAATTTAATATATAATATATGTATATATACATTTATATATAAAAGAATAAGAAAATAAAATATATATTTAATAAATATATTTTAGTAATCAAATGATGATATGTAAGTAACACTTTACAATAAGAGTCAATTTATTAATGTTTACTTTATCGTTAACATAGTTAAATAACAATGGATTTTTTTACAGCATTTATTAATCTAGGTTAATTTATAAATATACTATTGATCGTTAATTTATGTTCATTTATAACATATTATCTAATTTATACAACTTGAAATGTTGAAAATGTGTTCGTATATCTGGAGTATTATAAAATACCTCAGACTTGCATTGAAGGAGGGATCTGGTTCATATCAAGAGACCAGAATATCTCCTAGCAACCCCCAGAACACCATAGCAATGCCCTGGCAACCATCTAAAACTCTCTACCTAACATTGTTGTGGTGATTTCTACTCAAGACAAACACTCTCACATAGATTATAAAACCTTTAAGTAATAAACTGTCTAGTAGTGCTTCATTGCATTAGAGTTTGGATAGTTTGAGAGAAGGAGAAAAGGTCAGAAAGTTGCCTGTTCCCCGTGGCTGGTTCTATGTGAATCATCCGATTACATCCCATGTAACCCCTCACCAGTTGACCTTGCGGAGGAGCCTCGGTCCCCATGACATTGCTCCAGGGACGTCAGCTACAACCATCCACAAATATCTGTCTCTGCCTGTCATTGGGCAGAATTCTGAGTACTTACAGGATTAAATGTATCCCAAAATAGACCAGATTTTCCTGAAAAAAAAGAGTGGTTGCCAGGATGTTGCTATGTGGTTGCTAGGGTGTTTTAGGTGGTTGATAGGATGTTTTAGGTGGTTGCCAAGGCATATATAACTATTCTAGCAACCTAGAGCACCCTAAATTCTAGGTGGATGCAAAGGCATTGCTATGTGGTTGCTAAGGTGTTGCTATGCAGTTGCTTAGAACTAGCCCTGGCAACAACCCAGAAGGTTCTAGCACCCACACAGCAATGCCCTGTCAAAAACTCAGAACAGCCTAGCAATCACATAGCCAATCCCTGGAAACAACCTATAACTAGGGGGTTTGCCAAGGCATTGCTATGTGTTTTGTTTTAGATAGTTGTCATGATATTGCTATGTAGTCGCTAGGGTGTTTTAAGTGGTTTCTAGGATGTTTTAGGTGGTTGCTAGGATGTTTTAGGTGGTTTCCAAGGCATATAGAACTAGTCTAGTAACCTAGAGCACCCTAACTTCTAGATGGTTGCAAAAGGCATTGCTATGTGGTTGTTAAGGTGTTGCTATGCAGTTGCTTAGAACTAGCCCTGGCAACAACCCAGAGGGCTCTAGCAACCACACAACAATGCCCTGGCAACCACCTAGAATTAGGTGGTTTGCCAAGGCATTGCTATGTAGTTGTGTTTTAGATGGTTTCCAGGGCATTGCTATGAAGTTACTAGGGTGCTCTGGGTGGTAGCTAGGTGGTTTTCCATGTTTTCCTTGTACGATTTTTTGGTTTAAAATACAGATCCCCCGATTCTGAATAGACAGCTAAACAAAATAACGTAATTTACTACAGATTCTGACAAAATGTTAATTGCTGCTGTCTATTTAAAACATTTCATTAATTTGAATTATTTTAAAACATTTAATGAATGATATAATGACTCGCTCATAATGCGTTTTTGAACAAATGTCTTGAATGAATGATTCAACGACAAATACATTTTTTAACTCTCTTTCCCCACCAAACACGGAATTTTCCGTGGTTTTACTGTTATATGCCAGGGGGCGCTATGACATCTTCTGAAAGAGTACTAAATCTCCTGATCAAAGCAGAAACAAGTTATATATCATATGTAATCATATGCATATGTAGGCTAAAATAACGCAATCTACATTAAAGGTGCACTATGTAACTTTTCCGTCCACTACAGGTCGCCTATTCAAAACAAAGGCGTAGTTTGATGACGCCTAGTTTGAGTGCAGAATCTTGGGACATGTGGTCTTCACCTCACAGCCGGTGGAAAAGAATCGGGATAGGACTTGGGCAGAAATCATGTTCATGGATGCGATTATTAACGTTACTGTATGAAGCAGAGCAGGACCGAGTGTTGTGGGAGCTGAGCAAGGCCGCTGGAGCGATTGTTAATAAGATGAACGCAACACACACGGGACTTTTATTATGCCACAGTCGCCAGGCGCTATTTCCGCTTTTCCGGTCATGAGTATGAGGTAACGCAGCTCTGTTTATCATATTAGATACATTTGAGTGTGTTGAAAATGTTGTTATGACGTTCATCTGTGCTATCGCTCGCCGGCTGCTATGACACTTGTTGCACACTGCAGTAAGAGTAAAGTGTTTCTGCAAAATAAAACCGGAAACCGAGGGTAACGCAGATATGACGCAATTGACAGACGACTCCCTCACACGTCCCGGTTCCTTGGTTAAAATAGCAATTTTCTCATGATTTACAAATAGTTGGAAACATTTGGGATATTGTAAGTACTCAACTGAACAAAATATATAACACTGGCCTAGTGGTTTTTTTTATATTTAACAAAAAAATGTTTTACATAGTTCACCTTTAAACAGCATATAAATAAAAACTGCCTAATATTACTGAATAAAACTTCCACCCAGGATGAGCTACAGGACTGTGCAAGTATTACGGGCATTGATGGACTCGATTTACTCCATCTATGTTTTGATCATTGTTCTGAATCCGATCAAGATGTAGTCTTAAAACGTGATTTTCTCAGCTTTTTGCTCAAAATGTTGCTTTTTTTTATTAAAGGGTTCAAAAAAAATTTTTTTTGCTTAAAAGCAGAGGGTCTGTTCTTTCTTCTGATATATTGCATGTTCAGATATTTGATTAACAAAATTTGATAAAAAAAAAAAGATCAATAAACTGGTGGTGGCTGGAAACTTTTTTCGAAAACATTTGTGAGGAAAGAGTTAAGTCACTTGTCGGCAACTACTGGTGTAGCGTTGTAATTGATACAATCGTTATTTGAAGCGAGAAGTTATGTGCAAAAGGTTTTACTCTATTTTGAGTACACATCAGTGCTTGTATCCGAACGATAAGCTTTTATCCCAGTACTTCTGTGATATTTTGAATTAATATGACAGAAATAATGATATTGTGTGGTTGAAAAGAGTTTGTGAAGCTGTTCCATACCTGTACATGATAACTGCTCTCTCTATATCAGCGGCAGCACCAACGCAGATCTGAATCAGTGTGATTTTGTACTTGTCAAAGGTTTAATAGTTTAATAGAATTGCACTGTCATCACAAGATCTCATGGGTGTTTGAATCGAGATTGTGATCTTTTAGCGTTTAATCGTGCAGCTCTACTCTGCAGTCATCTTTAGATATGGTTTGGGTCCCTCCTAGAGTAGAGATTTGAAGTTTGAGCAATAGTAATAGTGATGCTTGTTATCATAATATAATAATAATATAATAATATAATATTTTCAAGCTTTTTTAGTGCCGTTTCTTGAGCTTGTGGCTCATTTGTGCCCTTCAGTTGTGGCATCCTGGTGTGTTCGGAGCGTCTGTGACCTCAGTGTTGGTTTAGCCAGAAGAGGCCCTGCATCGGACAGGCCTGTCCTTCACTAATTGATCCCTCTTACATAAGAAAGGGATCCTGAGCATAGCAGCTCTAATCCCACCCGCTTTCTGCCAGCTCACACACACACGCACGATCGTATACACAACCAATCAAAGCTGTTCATGGCCTTGTTTTATAAAACCTTCCAATCAGAAGTGATATTGATGGAAAGACTCTTGGATGCCCATGCTACAGCAAGCAGATGATATATATATATATATAGATATTGGCTTGTATGTGAACTCATACAGGGATCGACACAATAGCACGACCTTACGCATACTTTCTAGACATCTGAATGAATATCTGTGCCGCAGCTTACTTAATGTGGCTTAATTTTGAAGATGGTCAAGGTAGAGCGAGCCGTGTTAGGTCACAGGGCCGACGTAGCGCACAGGCCCCCTGGGGATCAGTAAATCACATCCTGGATTTGCTGTGTTCTCTGCGAGGGGTCAGCCAGGACAAGGTTAACCCTTTCAGAACCTCAGTGTGACAGTGTTTATCACAGTCGTAATCATCCCAGCGGCACAATGTCATATGGAGCATGAACGCCATGTGTCATGGAGAGTTATGTCACACTGGCCATCAAAGCGTATGTCTGCTTAAATTCACCAAACTCCTCTCATCTGATAATTTCCAGACTGTCTTTAATTGTTTTAAAATGATTTAAAATATAACAGTTCAAATGAATTTTCAGAATGATCAAATAAATTATAGAACATAAAAATTATAATGGTAACACTTTATTTTACAGTCCTGTTGCCCATGTACATACTATGTACTTATTATAGTAATTACAATAACTGGGTAATAACTAGGGACTACCCCTAAACCTAACCTTAACTCATGTAGTTACCTTATTTTACCCAGTATTTTCTTAGGTAAGTACACATAAGTGCATGTACTGTAAAATAAAGTGCAACTATTATAACAATAATTCTTTATTTTATATTTAATTGTATTTGGTCATTTCTTATATTTCAATAAATATGTATTTAAAAGTATACGAAAATAAAAATTACATATATTTTATTAAAATATATTTTCATTTTCTTATACTTTTATTTAAATATATTCAGTCTATTAAATAAGTAAATCTATGAACTATAATTTAATAGACTATATAAATATATTTAAAATAAAATAATTAGAAAATAAAATATATATATTTATACTTAAAATATATTAATATTTAATAAATATTTTAGTAATTGAATGACAATGGCTTCTGATTTTTATAATTGTATAATTTTATAATTATAATTTTATAATTAGTAAGTTTTTCAGTAATTGATGAGTGATGATTTGTTGGTAGTACTTTACAAGAAGGTATTATCAATTTTTTTTACACATTTATTAATGTAGGTTAATAAATATACTGTTTCATACTTCATTAACTAATGATAATTTATGTAACTTGAAATGTTAAAAATGTGATCTTATATGTAGAAATTTGCACATCCTAGAAAACATTGATTAAATACAACTTTGTATTGTGTATATTTTAAAATGTAATTTATTCCTGTGATCAAAGCTGAATTTTCAGCATCATTACTCCAGTCTTCAGTGTCACATGATCCTTCAGAAATCATTCTAATATGATGATTTGCTGCTCAAGAAACATTTATGATTATTATCAGTGTTGAAAACAGTTTTTCTTTGATGACTAAAATGTACAAAAGAACAGCATTTATTTGAAATATTTTGCAACATTTTAAATGTCTGTTACTTTTGATTAATTTAATGTGTCCTTGCTGAATAAAAGTATTAATTTTAACTTTCCAAAATAAAAAACAAACAAACTTTTGAACGGTAGTGTATCATTGTAGAGTAAGAATGTAAAGATTTGTTTAGTAGTTGTAGTAGTTTTGTTTTATTTTATGAAACTCGATTTGGCTCTTATTTGCTGGCATAACAGAAGGCAGCAAAGTGTTGCCAGCTCTGTTTGTGTTTAGTGTTCACCTGAATATAGATACCAGAGCAGAGGAGACCCAGATAGAGTGACAGGATACGGGTGTCATGCAATCTGAGCGCCACAGATCCGGTAACGTTTTTCTGAGAACGAGAGGAAAGGTTGACTCTCCATTGGGGCAGAAAATGGGGCAAATATGATGCCTGAGAGTTTGGAAAATTTGTGTGTCCTCTCGAATGTGGTTTGACACATGACTTGTGCCCTGGTTTCAAAGTATTAAATGTACCAACCTCACCGTCCTTGTAGGAGTTTTGGTTGGGTTTTGTGTCATTCTGTCTTTAATTATGGAGACGCAACTGGTTGTTCTTCAAGGAAGCCGGTTAAGATTTCAAAACAAGTTGTGTTTGACTTAAACGCTATTTAAGTGTTTTTGAGTATCTTTTGTGTTTCAGTATCTTGAAAGAATCACACAAAGCTACAAAGGTTTTATTGCCAATGTCTTTATTTGATAGTTTTGCATTTATGTGGTTCAAGCAGTTTCCATTTATGTGGTTGTGTCTTTATGATTGTCGGCTCTGATTGATATTACAGTACTGACACTATCGGACTGAATTGAGCTGGATGATGACATCACTGTTTTCTCCAAAGCTGCTTTAAAGCTGAATTGTACCAATTTCATAATTGATTCGTTATTGAACTAAACTGGTCAAAAAACACTTTTTCTCATAATATACAATGCACGTCACCTCATTTCTCAAAGAGTCCGAAAACGATTCGTTCAAAGACTCGTTTCCGAGAGCTACTCTGCTCTGATTGGTCAGATGGCCCAGTCTGTTGTGATTGGTCTACCACTTACAAGGCGTGTCGGAAACTACACACCCATTGCCATATCTGAACTTCAGATCCGGATCTTCCCCAGCACTTGATACACAGTGATACGCAGTGATATGCAGTGTTGGGGAGTAACTAGTTACATCTAACTAGATTACTTAATTTAATTACAAAATAAATGTAACTGTAATCAGTTGCAGTTACTGAGGAAAAAATGTGTTATTAAATTACAGTTACTTGTTAAAATGTTAACGATTACAAAGGGGTTTACATCTGAATATTTTCTGTAAAAGCTAGGATATGTTGAATAATATTAATTTGTTGCTTGTCCTTTTTTTGATGTGCATGATGTCTCCTGCCTTTTAAAGGCCATTTAGAAAAACAATGCTATTCTGATGCTTTTGATTGGTTCTCGTTTGAATTTGCAGAGCACCACGTCTGCCAATTACATCAATCCACATTGATGCTGAAAGTATTACTTAGAAAAGTAATCAAAAAGTAATCAAATGTAATCAGTTACATTACTTTAATAACGTAATTGAAATAGTTACACTTTAAATAGGATAACTTGCAATATGTAAGCTTTTACCAAAATAACTGGTGATACGTGATTACCATATCAATTCCAGCACAAGTTGGAAGTGCAGCAAAGTGGATTTTCTTTTGCAGCACAGAAAACCGCGTCTTCTCAACATGTCGACAACACAAACCAAACTCTTCCAGTCGCAGCTACAACTACAGTGTTTGAGGGCAGGGTAAAGTAGACGTTGTTTGTGGGCAGCCGATGATGACCATAGGCTGGCATTATGCAAATTTGTTACATTGTCAAGTCAAGCCACCTTTATTTACATAGCGCACAATACAGATTGTTTCAAAGCAGCTTTACAGTGAAAACAGGAAAATTATGCATTTCGCCAGCTGTTCAGCTGAAGCCAGTTGAGTGTTAATTCAGTTATGTTGTAAAGATCACCCATTATTAAATAAGTTCATTTCATCTATAAAGCAGTTCTTCAAAAAATGATGTCATCGTCCAGCTCAGTTCAGATCTCATCCAATAGTGTCAGTACAGTCAGATCAATAATACTGTTCCCAACTAAGCAAGCCAGAGGCGACAGTGGCAAGGAACCCAAACTCCATCAGGTGACAGAATGGAGAAAAACCTTGGGAGAAACCAGGCTCAGTTCTCCTCTGGCCAACGAATGAATACAGGGTCAATATGATTCAGGCAGCATCACAAGTTAGAAATCAGATCGGGATCTGTAGCATTCAAATATTCATCCAGTTCCTTTTGCTTGAAGATTGATTCATCACGCTGGTATGGATCCGAAGCTGGCCATAGGGTCTGTGCGGAAGACCTGTCTGGTTGTGGTCTCTGCTGAGGATCTGTGCCGATGGCAATGAGGCCTTCACATGTGATTGTCTAGTAGACACGGTCTCTGCTGACATTCAGGGCTGCATTTTAGTCGTGTCTAGGTGCAAGTCCACCATCTGATCTGGATATGGCCCGGATTCGGCTGACTACGGTAACCTTGGGAAAAGGATGAGACAGACAGTCTAATATTAGCGTAGACCTTGTTATGTTCTAGGGCTGCACGATTCATTGAAATTAAACCGCACACGATTTGGCAAAGGCTTTTTTTTTTATGCCCTGCAGAAGTATGATAACATGTCGTTCCAATGAGCATCATACTATCGCTGTAGCTGAATAAACAGGAGATTGAAACACATTAATTGATTAAACATGACTAATAAACACATGACTGCGACATATGGTTTTGTCTGAGTTCTACAAGCATTCTCTGGTATTTTCATGATAATAAAGTATATTTATACTTTAATGCTAATCGACATAGCCTTTATCACTGTATAGAATACAATGAAATATGTTATGTGCCTTATTCTGTGTAAGAAGCCACATCATCTCACAGAAGGATGCTCAACTGTTGTTATGAAGTGAGTTTGGAGTAAAAGTTACTAAATGTTGTCTTTTGTTGGACAAGAGGTTCATAAATGCTTCTCATGTTCGCAAAGATGTTTGACGTGTGTTGCTTTTCCAAATGCACGTTATAAGCGACTCACAGTGCTTTTTAGATGGAGCAGCATTTATTACTGATCGCAGAGCCGTGCTTTAATGACAAGCTGCGCATAAAAAAATAATCGCAGCCTTTGCGTTTTCATAAACACAATAATAGGTATGTAACAGAAAGTGAGAGTGGAATTGCTGACGACTCGTTTTGGCAGTTCAGAATCGATTCTTTCTTTTAGGAGACAATAACTTTATTTGTCATGTGCTTTGATCTTTAAAACTTTGCAGAACTTTTACATTCCCAAACAGTTATATTACACATTGCATGAAAGGTAATATTCGAAAAAGCATAATAGGGGCACTTTAACTGATAAACTCACCTCTGTCCCTCAGGGTCGGGTGGAAGTTGAGGCTGGAAACGAGAATATGAAGTTTGAGGCAGGTCCTTTCTCTTATTATGGAGTCATGGCACTGAATACACCATGCCTGGGTGAGTATTAATTTATTAACGTGCTTTTTTTAAGTCTTACTTTTTCTAATTGAAGAGTGTGCTATATTCTCACTTACAGGGTTAGTCCATCCAAAAATTAAAGTGCTGTCATAATTTACTCACCCATATGTTGTTCCAAAACTGTATTCCTTTTTTTTCTTCTGCGCAACAAAATTTTTTATATTTTTATAACTGTTTTCAATTGTCTCAAACCCGGATGAATTACAGAACACAAAATGAGACGGGTTAAAGATGTTCCGTGATCTTTTGGATGGAATTACAATAAATCTGGACGCATAAAGTTAAGACGCATAAGTTTCATAAAGGATGTCAGAAAGCACATAATACAATAATACTACAATAACTAGTGTTGTCAAAAGTACCGACTTCGGTACCAAGTCGGTAATGAAATTTTAAAAATGAGGTTCATTCTCAAACGTGCTGCGTCACACGAGAATGAACCTCATTGGTTCTTGCTGAAGCTCAAACGTGCTGCGTCACACGAGAATGAACCTCATTGGTTCTTGCGGAAGCTCAAACATGCTGCGTAACACGAGAATGAACCCCATTGATTCTTGCGGAAGCTCAAACGTGCTGCGTAACACGAGAATGAACCCCACTGGTTCTTGCGGAAGCTCAAACATGCTGCGTAACACGAGAATGAACCCCATTGATTCTTGCGGAAGCTCAAACGTGCTGCGTAACACAAGAATGAACCCCACTGGTTCTTGCCGAAGCTCAAACGTGCTGCGTAACACGAGAATGAACCTCATTGGTTCTTGCGGAAGCTCAAACATGCTGCGTAACACGAGAATGAACCTCATTGGTTCTTGCGGAAGCTCAAACGTGCTGCATAACACGAGAATGAACCTCATTGGTTCTTGCGGAAGCTCAAACGTGCTGCATAACACGAGAATCAACCCCATTGGTTCTTGCGGAAGCTCAAACGTGCTGCATAACACGAGAATGAACCCCATTGGTTCTTATAGATGCTCAAACGTGCTACGTAACAGGAGAATGAACCCCACTGGTTCTTGCGGAAGCTCAAACGTGCTGCGTAACAGGAGAATCAACCCCACTGGTTCTTGCGGAAGCTCAAACGTGCTGCGTAACACGAGAATGAACCTCATTGGTTCTTGCGGAAGCTCAAACATGCTGCGTAACACGAGAATGAACCCCATTGGTTCTTATAGATGCTCAAACGTGCTACGTAACAGGAGAATGAACCCCACTGGTTCTTGCGGAAGCTCAAACGTGCTGCGTAACACAAGAATCAACCCCATTGGTTCTTATAGATGCTCAAACATGCTGCGTAACACGAGAATCAACCCCATTGGTTCTTATAGATGCTCAAACGTGCTGCGTAACAGGAGAATGAACCCCACTGGTTCTTGCGGAAGCTCAAACGTGCTGCGTAACACGAGGATCAACCCCATTGGTTCTTGCGGAAGCTCAAACGTGCTGCATAACACGAGAATGAACCTCATTGGTTCTTGCGGAAGCTCAAACATGCTGCGTAACACGAGAATGAACCCCATTGGTTCTTGAGGAAGCTCAAACGTGCTGCGTAACACGAGAATCAACCTCATTGGTTCTTATAGATGCTCAAACGTGCTGCGTAACACAAGAATCAACCTCATTCGTTCTTATAGATGCTCAAACGTGCTGCGTAACACGAGAATCAACCTCATTGGTTCTTGCTGAAGCTTAAACGTGCTGCGTAACACGAGAATGAACCTCATTGGTTCTTGCTGAAGCTCAAACGTGCTGCGTAACACGAGAATGAACCTCATTGGTTCTTGCTGAAGCTCAAACGTGCTGCGTAACACAAGAATGAACCCCATTGGTTCTTGCTGAAGCTTAAACGTGCAGCGTAACACGAGAATGAACCTCATTGGTTCTTGCGGAAGCTCAAACGTGCTGCGTAACACGAGAATGAACCTCATTGGTTCTTGCGGAAGCTCAAACGTGCTGCGTAACACGAGAATGAACCACATTGGTTCTTGAGGAAGCTCAAACGTGCTGCGTAACACGAGAATGAACCTCATTGGTTCTTGCGGAAGCTCAAACGTGCTGCGTAACACGAGAATGAACCCCATTGGTTCTTATAGATGCTCAAACATGCTGCGTAACACGGGAATGAACCTCATTGGTTCTTGCGGAAGCTCAAACGTGCTGCGTAACACGAGAATGAACCACATTGGTTCTTGAGGAAGCTCAAACGTGCTGCGTAACACGAGAATGAACCTCATTGGTTCTTGCGGAAGCTCAAACGTGCTGCGTAACACGAGAATGAACCCCATTGGTTCTTATAGATGCTCAAACATGCTGCGTAACACGAGAATGAACCTCATTGGTTCTTGAGGAAGCTCAAACGTGCTGCGTAACACGAGAATGAACCTCATTGGTTCTTATAGATGCTCAAACGTGCTGCGTAACACAAGAATGAACCCCATTGGTTCTTGCTGAAGCTCAAGCGTGCTGCGTAACACGAGAATGAACCTCATTGGTTCTTGCTGAAGCTCAAACGTGCTGCGTAACACGAGAATGAACCCCATTGGTTCTTATAGATGCTCAAACGTGCTGCATAACAAGAATGAACCTCATTGGTTCTTGCTGAAGCTTAAACGTGCTGAGTAACACGAGAATGAACCTCATTGGTTTTTGAGGAAGCTCAAACGTGCTGCGTAACACGAGAATAAGTTGGACTGAACTGGATTTGGATTCGTTTTTCGAACTCTTTATGAACTTTTTGAAGCGTCAAAGTGTCAGTTGCGTAGCTGTCAATGATTTTTCAAAAAGATCTTCATTTGTGTTCCAAAGATGAACTAAGGTCTTACGGGTTTGGAACGACATGAGAGTGAGTAATTAATGACAGAATTTTCATTCTGTGGGTGAACTATCCCTTTAAAGTCAATATAATATAATTTGAACTAATTATGAATATATTAATAAGTTTTCTGAATCAGGTTGATTTATGGTGTGTTGATATGTTTGCTGCCCAGTCATGGTTGAAGTGATAGATCTTGTCAGCGCCGAGTCTCCCAGCGCAGACACAAGCACTTTGTCATGATCTGTCATTATAAGTTTAGTCTTCGGTGTTACATAATAACACTGGAGCTGCCGGTAGGGGACTGTACGGACACATTTGACCGCAGGGACATCTGCTGGCCAAGTGTCACTATGTGTAGCGATGCTGTCTAATTCTGTTCCTTCACCTCCAGCTGTGCCGCAGTCCATCCACATGCCAAATGTCACATTTATGTGCTTAGCATGTCTAAATGTGTGCCTGCATGTGCTTTCAAAAACACTGCATAAGAGACCAAAGTCATGCGACTGATCCGTTGCCATTTACTCGTCCTCTGGTCCTTCCAAAGCCTGTATTATTTTCTGTCAACTTTGAAACCTAAAGGAGATATTTAGCAGAATGTCCAAGCTGATTTTTTTTCAGCACAACGCTACTGGATGGTAATTCATTCATACTTTTAAGCTCCAAAAACACCATAAGGTTCTGTATATATTCCAGGTCTTCTCAAGACGATTAATAGTTTTGACAATTAGCCAGGTATGAGCCAACAATATTTAACTTCATTAACATCAACCTTGACATTCTTGAGGTGGCAGGTCTCATTGAATAATGACTTTTCTTTTGTTTTTGTTTTTTCACAAGACAATAATTTTCACAAAATTATTCTTTGCAATTCAGAAGAGCTGAAATATTTCATATGGACAATGTTCATGGTACTTTTTAGTGCTTCCAAGTTACAAAAAATATCATATGTGAAAATCACTGTAAAAATATGTGAGAAACCAGCTGAAATAATATCATTGTTAATCTTTAAAATGTTGACATGTGCCCTGGCTCTGTAGGCTAATTTATTAGCCCACTGTAGGCTAATTTGATTAAATTAATAATAATTAAACAATGACTTAATTTTTGGTCTGTTACTCAAACAAAAATATTGTTTGGATTCAAAAGAGCTGAAATATACACCACTAGTGTATAATAATTTAATATAACTACTTTATGATTTTGAAAGCAGTCCCATAAGTTCACTAGGGCTGCATTTATTTGATCAAAAATACATGAATATAATATTGTAAAATATATTATTACAATTTAAAATAACTGTTTTCTATTTGAATACATTTGAAGATGTATTTATTCCTGTGATCAAAGCTGAATTTTCAGCATCATTACTCCAGTCTTTAGTGTCACATGATCCTTCAGAAATCATTCTAATATGATGATTTGTTAGCAGTTATTATCAATAATTATTTGTACTCTGTTATTAATAAAGGTTCTTATTATCAATGTTGAAAACAGTTTTTGCTGCTTAGTATTTTTGTAGGAAATTCTTTAATGAATAGAAAGTTCAAAAGAGCAGCATTTATAAAGATTATAAAGATCTTTTCTGTCACTTTTGATCAATTTAATGTCCTTGATGCATAAATTCTTTTTCTTTTTTTAAATCTTACTCCAAACATTTCGATGGTAGTGTATCATGGTTTCCACAAAAACTGTTTCAAACATTGAGAATAATAATAATAAATGTTTATTGAGCAGCAAATCAGCATATTAAAATGATTTCTGAAGGATCATGTGACACTGAAGACTGGAGTAATGATGCTGAAAATTCAGCTTTACATCACAGAAATAAATTAATATTTAAAAAAAAAACACAGCTTGGACATTATGCTAAATATCTACATTTTAGTTCCACTGAAAGAACAAAGTCACACAGGTTTGGAATGATAGTGACGAGTTTTAGATGAAACATGCCTTTAATGTCACCAGAAAATGTTTTAATTTGAAAGGCAAGACTAATAGCATAAAATTACCCCTTCAAGGAAATTATTACGTTCCCATAGTGTATGATAATGAGGGATTCCTGCCCATGTTGAAGCAGCTCTCCACAGGATGTTAATGTGTGACGTGTTTAAAGAGCTTCTCTGTCTCTCCTCTCCTCTGCTCTGCTCTGGCTCCCCCCTCCCCTCAGCTGTCACCCCCCCTCTCTCTCCTTCCATGGTGTCGCCTCGTCCGCGGCGCCTTTCGCTTAAGAGGTTTTCTCTGTTCTCGCGTTTCCCAGGTAAAATCCCCTGCATGTTGGGTGATAACTCAGGGATGTAGGGGAGCTAACATGGGGGTGGTGCGGGACAAAAAATAACCTTTTATCGCACTTTGAACCGTTGTCCAGCAAGATTTTATTTTATTTTATTTTAGCATTGATTTAAAAGTTTATTCAGCAATTTTAGTACTGCATCAAATATTGATAGAAAATATTTCCAATCGTTTTTTTTGTTTTTTTAGGAAACAGTCAGTATTTTCAAATCAAGTTTGTTCTTGCGTTCATTCAAGATGTTTGAAGCCGTTGACGCACAAGTCTTGAGGCGGCATGTTTGAATGTGTGCAAACATAATTGAGAATTGTGAGCTACAGCAGATAAAAAAAAAATTATTTGAATAATGACTTAATTTTTACTCACACAAAATTATAATTGGCATTCAAAAGAACTGACATATTGTCTATGAACCACTTTTACTTTTTAGTTCTTTCAAGTTACAAAAAGGATGTGACAATCACTATAAAAGCGTGAAAAACTTTTTTTTATACAGTGATTTAAAAGTTCTGTTCTAAAATCTAGGCAGCAATTTCAGGCATTGTATCTATTGCAATAAAAATACATTTTAGTACTGCATAGAATATTGATAGAAAATAGTTCCATCTAATAGCACATATTTATTCAGTACCTAAAAGTAAAATAGTTCGATCTTAATAAAAAAGTACTTTCATCCAGTATTTGTGTGTGCTATGTATTTATTTGTTACGCTACGTCCAAAATCGAATACTTTCCTACTAATATAGGTTAGGTTGCAAAAAACAGTTGGTCTACTCTACGCCAAAAGAGTAGCATGTCCAAATACATAAGCTGCGTCCGAAATTGCATACTGTGTAGTAGGCACTACATTTAAATTGAAGCTTCACAACTGTTAAAAAAGTATGTTCTTTCTAGTATGCATGTGTGTAGTATGAATGAAATTTGGATGTACTACATCCGCCATGCTGTCGTTGTCATGTGACCTACCAGTGTCAGTTGCGTCGCTTCCTTGTCATTTACAAATCCTCTCCCATGGCTTAATGTGATAGTAAAGTGTCCATTGTATGCACACTTCAGAATCTTGCCGGAAGTAGTAGGTCATCTGGATACTTTTCGCCTACTGTTTTATGAATACTATGAATTCTGATGTATTACTCGGCTCACATACTGTTTTTCACCTACTATATATGGAAGTAAGCATATTCGGAAGTACGCATCCGATGAACACTTTGCTATCCCATGAGGCCACAGGAGAGGATTTATCAATGGCAGTGAAGTGCCGCAACTGACGTCACATGATAATAACAATATGGTGGATGTAATAGGCTATGTACAAATTTCATTCATACTACCCATATTCATACTATATAGAACATACTTTTTAGGGGTTGCACAGTATGTACTTATTCAAAATAAGTACCTACTCGAGAGTATGCAGTTTCAGACGCAGCATTAGTTTTGATTTATTAGCTTAGCAACATAACTCTACTGGAATTTAATGTAAGCATTAACGTATATGCACAACATGGCATAAGACGTGTAGATGTTAATGACAGTGTTAGTAAAATGGAAGCTTGCTGGATAGTTGGTTCAGGCGTTGACCTCATGAGCTCAATCTTTGGAGAGCTCTTCTACTCTAACCACTAACACACACACTCACACTCACACTCACCTACTGCCTGTCCATCACACCTGACCTCATGCAACTGAACACAACATTCACACCACCTTGAAAATACAGTCCTGCTCCATTCTGCGTTGCCGTAGTATCAGAATATACTAGCAAACATGCTTCTGCCATGATTCTTGTGAGGCTGAAGGTCGGTTTATGTCCTGATAAAACAGGAACGTTGTTGTTTGGATAAAAAAACAAAAACAAAATGCTTTTATAAATTATATATGTAATTTAATTGTACATGATCAATCATACTAAGTGTACGTAAGGGCAGTGCAGTTTCTACCCTTAACTTAACGTTTAAAAAATGTTTATTGAAATAAATTAAACATTTCTAGAAATAAAATAGTTTTTTCTGCCTTAGCAAATTTTTTTAGTAGTAAAATTACTAAAACAGAAATAAAACTACACATTTAATTTAATGACAAACACAACAAACTAAAACATTAAAACATAATAAAAACAAATTTAAATATGATTAAACACGAAAATAATAAGGTAATATTGATTGGCTTTTTTTCTTCCATTGTTTACATCTGTTCTCAGGAAATTTTCAGTCAGGCGCGGTTTGGTTATGAATATTAATTAGGCTACGTAGCGTGTTAGCTATATTCTGAATGGAAAAAAATAAGATATTTTGACCAAACTGTATGGTTTCAGACGCTTTTGGCTGAATGGAGTGCAATGTATAGTCGAATACTAAGGCAATTTTCCGATATCATCGAAATTCTCTGATATCGCTGTGATGATTGGTTCCGTCAGCACCTCTTTTTAATTTTAATTATGTTCTCTTTGGATACAGTTACTGACCAAACACTGAGAGCACGTCAGCGACACGATACGAAAATACTAGAAAGCTTCCGTTATTATCTGCAAACTTTGCATGTTTTGCAGTGTTGTTGATTGATTATATAGATTATAACAGGGGAGTTCTGGTTTATCACATCGCGTTGCTCGCAGAGTAAACATATATAGCACTTTAACGACTGTTAACACAGAGAAAAATCTCCCATGCTTGTATCAGTGGCCATGTGCTTCTGAATCAAGTGAACACTTTGTCCGCATACAGTCAGCATTCATGTATTTATTGTCTGTGACTGTTGAATGTAGTTCATAACAACACCTCTAGATGGCGCTAGTGTATTAATATTATTACAGTCAGACCATCTAGTGCTCACCCACGTGGTTTTGTTTTGACAGTATTAGGTCACTGAGGTTATGTACATCCTCTTCTCTTTATAATCACATACTAATATTATACTCCTGAATAGTATAGCATACTATTAACTATTCTTCTCCAATATAACTAAACTAATGCTGCTCATACACAAATGCATGCTTTAGAAGTCTGAAACGACCATCCAATCATTTGCAATAATCTTTCCATTCATTTCAAATGTCATATGAGTTTGTTTGTTATATGAGTTGTTCTCCTTGTCAGTTGTTGTGCTTTCCCTCTCATCGATGACATCATCTCACTGTTGTTGTTCTAAGTCTTGCCACATTAGTATTCGTGTGTGTATTTTCATTGAAACTGTTTCATCTGTGTGTGTAAGCAGACGCGCCACGACATGAACTGATGGATTTCATGTGCATTCCAGAGTTTCGCTCCCCGTCTCACGTGAGCGGTCTGAACCGTTCTGCGTCTCTGAGCTGCACGGAGAGAGTCGATTCTCTGTCCATCAGCGGCAGTAACAGTCAGCTCAATAACAGCCCCGTGGCACAGTACGTCCCTGATTTTAATGTGCGGGCCCTCACTGACCTACAGTTTGTGAAGGTATGTTATGTCCATAACTGTTCTTGTGGCCGTCCGATAACATTAACATTTCAGTCTGCTCCTGAAATTTAAAGTATTGCTCCTGTGTGTGACTTCAGAAGACTTGTGGGTTGTATCACCTATTTATGCTGCAGTTTTGGTAGATCTTTAATTTTAGCTGTTTTTCTATGTCTAATGGCAAATGTATTATATATGCTTATCTACATTGTATCAGTCATCCTGCTCTCTAGATTTTTGCATTGCCCTTTAAAAAAAACATATTTGTTGACCATTTTAGCAATGAGTGTATACATCAGACACTACCGATTAAAGGTTTGGGTTCGGTAAGATTTTTAAATGTTTTTAAAAGAAGTATTTTAAAAGAAAGCTGCATTATTTTTTTTTTATACATTAAAAGCAGTAATAATATGAAATTTTATTACAATTTAAAATGACTGTTTCCTATTTGAATATATATTAAATTGTAATTTATTACTGTGATTCAAAGCTGAATTTTCAGCATCATTACTCCAGTCTTTAGTGTCACATGATCCTTTAGAAATCCTTCTAATATGCTGATTTGCTGCTTTATATACATATGTACACACACACAGACATATATATTATATAAACACAAACTTTTATGTTAATAATCGATTTGCCCTAAAAATAAATAATATATACATATATAATGTATATGAAGCAGCAAATCAGCATATTAGAATGATTTCTGAAGGATCATGTGACACTGAAGACTGGAGTAATGATGCTGAAAATTCAGCGTTGTATATTATATGTTAATATTTATTTTATTTAAATACAAATATTTTGACCAGCCTGTCCAGTCTCAGCCCCTAAAGGGATGTGGTGATGGAAAAAATATATTTCAATGCTTTTGCGTTTTTTTTCTCTTTCAAAAGTTTTGCGTTTGCTCGCAAAACCTTTGCGTTCCCCCTCTAGAAACTTTGCGTTTGCTCGCAAAACATTTGTTCTTTGCCAGCAAGCAAGTTTCTCGGGGGAACGCAAAACATTTGCGAGAGAACGCAAATGCATTGACAAATAATTTTCCCTCCCAACTCATATTTTTTTCCTTCACCATGTCCCTTTAGGGGCTCCATTTTACATAGTCCAAATACTAAAGTAATTCTCCAATGTCATCGATGTTGTCTGATATCGCTATGATTGGCTTGTCAGCATCTCTAAAGAGTTTAAGTCATGTTTCTATCCTTACTGACCAACAACACAACACAAAAACACTATCGGTGCGTCCAAAATTACATACTGAGTAGGTACTACATTTGAATTTGAACTTACATGAGACATTAGAGTATGCATGTGTAGTATAAATAAAATTTGGATGTACTACATCCACAATGTAGTCATTATCATGTGACCTACCAGCGTCAGTTGCGTCACTTCACTACCATTCATAAATCCCCTCCCTTGGCCTCATGGGATAGTGAAGTGTATATTGAATGCGCACTTCAGAATCTCGCCGGAAGTTGTAGGTCATCCAGGGGCTGTTCAGCTACTGGTTTTTGTATACTATATAGTAGAAAAGTGTTTGATTTCTGACGCAGTGTATATATCTCTACTTTTATTATCAGCGAACTTTGCATGATTTGCGGTGTGAGTGACCTCACTGATTATAATGAAACTGTAGTTTATCACATTGTGTCAATCACAGAAAACTAGTTCAAATCTCACATGCTTGTATCCGTGACCATGTGAGTCAGTGGGATAAAGTAATATGATTGTGCTATTATTATTGTTGTTGTCAATGTTGAAAACAGTTGTGCTGCTTAATATTTTTGTGGAAATCATGATACATTTTTGCCAGCAGATAAATGAAAAGTTCAAAAGAACAGTATTTATTTGAAATAGAAATCTTTTGCAACATTATAAATGTCTTTACTGTCAGTTATGATCAATGTCATGCATACATGTTGAATAAAAGTACCTTTTTGATAACTTTTTTTTATTTTGTATTTTTTTAGATCACTCGTTCGCAGTACCAAAACGGCCTCCTGGCTTCAAAGCTGGACAGCACCCCTCAGTCCCCTGAAAGCAGCCATACGCGACTAGATACTGGCCCTCTCCCGCCTCATACCCCTTCCATCAGCGCGAACCACACCACAGTGCTGCCGGCTCCCAGAGAGAACGGGCCAGATGAGACCACCTCGCTGCTCAACGACAAGAACAGCCTGTCCAAACGCCACCCTCAAAATCATTCGCACCTGAACACCAACATCAACTCCAACTCTAGCCCCGCCCCTCATCCCCACGGCAACAGCAGCCCGACGCCCTTCCCCAACACTCACGCGCATCACGTGCACATGTTCACGCACGCGCACACCGAGAGCACCATTTGACGACACTAATCTGGGGCTCTGACGCCTTGCGGAGCTCCAGAGTTGACCGAATGCAAATGCACAAGCACAAGCACATTTACACTTGTCTTTCTCAGTCCCCGCTAGAAACTACACTACATCTACGGCCTGATCTCACGATTCGAGAGGCCGAAGGTGTGTTAAAGAACTCCAAAAAAAAGGTGCATTGTTTTCAATGTTGGACGTGATCTCACTGTGATTTTAGGGGCTGCGGGTTCGGCCTGACGTTGGAGTGTTTATGACCTGTATTGCATGCTATTCATGTAGACATGTAATCACGTAGACGCTATCTAATGTTTTCAGTAAACTGTTCATGCGACAAATATGCCCGTTTATAGGCATTATACAATATTTCATCAGTATATAATGAGTTATTGTACGATATGCACTTCTTATGATGTCTCTGACCCAGCAGCATACATTTGTGTGCTGTAGTTTTCTGAGATTGAGCATAAGAGCACTTTGAGTCTCATAAGCTATTATTGGACTGTTTGTGTACAACTAACCTTTTACCACAAACGATAATCCTTTCAAAAAGACTGGTCTAGTTTATTTGGTTATTTGCCAGGGTCGTTTGATACGTGATGTAGCCGTGACGAAATTGTAGCTCTACGTGACAAACGTGAAGGGAAACTTTGAAAATAGAGACGTGAAATTTGCTGACACAGATGTGGTTTGCAGAACCCCACGTGGTGGCATTTGTAGCAAAAAAAACATTGAGCATTGACCACTGCAAAATCCAGACCTGTGATTATAAAATTCAAATTATGATAAAATATTTTATTTAAAGATTAATGTATTTATTTTTTTGTCTAAATTATGTATATATATTGCATCAATATTTTGTAGAATCCTTTTTTTTTGACACTAGAGTTATATTTCACAACAACATTTTATTCTATAAAATAAAGCCTATATCTACCATTAAGATTTTTTGCATGATGTTATACGTTATTTTCATGACAATTACGTACATTTTCTTCACACATTCTCATTACTGTAGTGTTTCTGCATGGTAAAAAAAATATTGTTGGTTTAAGTTAAAAATGTTGAGTTCATTGAGAAATGAAAAATTTGAGTTAATACAATGAAGGAGATTGGTTTCATCAACAGAAACTCAAAATATTATGTTATCTGAACCACATTAATTATCTAAGCTGATTTGACATTAAAAAAATAGTTGTGATAATGTGTGGAGGTTTTGTAATTCTCATTATTCTCAATGATTCTTTTTATAGTCATATTTCTGTACTATAAATATGTTTAAAAAATTTTATGTCCAATTTTTTAACTTAATTTTTTCACTTCACAGTAATGAAAATAATAAGAAATATCACAATGCAAAAAATCTTCATGGTCCTTATTGATTTTCATTTTGGGGTGAAGTATGATTTGAGATTTTTGTGAGATTTAAGGCCTACCAAGGACGATAATGATAACGTATTAAGATAAAGATAGATCTAAATATTAAAGAATAGCAGAGTCCACACCACAACTATAATGATAACGGCACTGAGAAACAATATCGTTGGAATCGCTTTCAGAACGATTTTTTTTTCCGTTGATGAACAATAAAAACATTGACAGCCAATCAGAATCCACCCTGCTTTAAAGAGCTCGAGCATTTAAAGCGACAGATGACAAAACTGCCCGCGCTTATAATAAACAACGATATCATATCGTCTGTTGACGTGGACACTAATATTTATCTTTATAGTTATCGTTCTTGGTGTGAAGGAGCCTTTACCTACTTCTTTATCTCAAAGGTTACGACTGTCCATCAAACAACACAAACGCTGTTTCCACCAACATTCCCTTCCTCTGATAGAGAGAGATGCTTGAACAGTGAACTGAAGTGTGCATTCATTCTCATACTTGTTTGTACACTACTGAATCTTCAGTATCTCTTCCTGAAGTTACCAGTACTGTTTGGTTTGTTATACGCCTCTAGAGTTATTAGTTAACAAACTAAAGCCTCTTTCCTTGAACTAATATTAAGATTTTCTAGATCTACTTGCAGTGACCATAAAGCCGGTTCTGTCCTGAGATCACGTTTCAGAGGTCACAGTGATTTTTCCATTGTGTTTCTCTCATGCTGAGCTGACATTAGAAACTATTTAAACCTTATTCTGGTGTATTCATGGCATGCTGTAAGTACGCTATGCAGTGCATGCATAAAGGTTTCAGCGTTAAAGTGTTCTTTTATTTCATAAATTGTATGAATATCGCAGTGAGAGTTACTGAGTAAAAAGTATTAGAAAGAATTACTCAGAAGAATAGCCTTGGATTGTTATTATAATTGTTTTACTCATTGAAGAGTATGACATTGACTTTGTCCAACTTGTGTATGATGATTAATAAGTTATTTATAAATGTTTTGTTGCCTTTATGAGAGATTTAAATCTAAAGCAATAAATAGTTCTTTGTTTCTTTTTTACGATGTTTAATGTACAATTGCACACCGAGAGAAGAAACAAGTTGCATTTTACCTATTGCTGTCATATCGATTAATCGCGCATCTAACATAAAGGTTTTTGTTTATATAATATGTGTGTGTAATATATATATATATATATATATATATATATATATATATATATATACACACACACACATAAACAAAAACCTTTCTGTTAGATGCGCAATTAATCGATTGGACAGCAAAAATTTTACCTCAACTGACATTCTTGTATATGAAATTTGACTAGTATTTACTTCAACCGAAACCAAAACATGGGCATTGCGAACTCTGTACTGCGGCGTAAGATGTTGTATCATGAACAATGTTACAACACATGGAATTAAATTTGTGAGTGAACACATCGGCCAAAGCATTTTGCACTTTGATTTGTCAGTTTAATTCTCATGTTCCTCTCTTATTGCACAGGAACTCTGTTTTGTGGGGGTGGGGATGCTGTTGCTGCTTGAAACTAATGAAATTCCTTTGAGCGTGCTGCTGGGATTTCCATCCAGCTCCGTAATCTGCTTTTAATGTTCACTGTAGTTTCTGCTGAGGAACTCTACGGTAGAGATGTTGTGTAGGTTCCCCTTGTTTGATAAATGTGAGTTTCAAGGATGCACGGTTGCATTTTCAACTCTCCATTTACTTTTCGGGTCATGACCTATATATTGACCTTTCAAACAGTTCAGGGTGTTGTATTGCATACTAAGCACACTTTGTTTTGGGTTCACTAAAGAAAGAGTGAGAACACTCTCTTGTCTTACATTACACAAGTGAAATAGTGAAAAAGGATTCATTAAAACAAACTGTAATTATTATTATTTTTATTTTTGTTCTCGCTTTTTCCTTTTCTCAAGTTGCTCCTCTTCAAAGGGAAATGCAAAATCGAAAATGTACTGTACCTCCCAAGAACACAATCGTATTTAAAGCAATGTGTATATAGTATTTTGTATTTCTGTTTGAATTCTGATGATGTAAATGAGATATTTCTCTAATAAACACCTCTTTTGCTCAGTCTGTGAAGTGAATTTATACCAGTGGCAAAAACCTTTGTAAGTTGTAAAACATTACGGTCAGTTTTTAACTTATAAACTTTTTCTTTGTTAGTCTTAAATAAAACCGCTCTGTTTTCGACTACACAACAGATAAATGCGGTTTATTTTTTTCAAAGGGCCTTGAGAAGATGCTAATCTCACACACAGGCTGACGCTTCTCGGTGCCGTTATAGGCGTGGTTTACCAAGCCAGCCCGTTCTCCGATTGGTCAAGCGAGAACTTGCCGTTCTGTCATTGGTCCAACATTGACACGACGTAGCGTCCGTGCCAAAAAAGAAACTGTGTTCATTATGGCTCCAGAGTTCGGGGGCACGTCCGTGCCTGTATCTTAAGAATCTTCGAGCCAACATGGCGGCCGGACAGAGCCAGTTTCCCTCACCGTTTTATATGAAAACAAATGAAAAAGTAGGAGGGTAGCAGCAACAACATCAGCAGCGTCACATGATTCATAAAGCCAGGCTGTCCTGTTCCAATATGGTGGTCAGCTTGGCGGAGCTGCGTCTCCCGTTGATCATAACGTTCCTGTGCGGGTTCGGAACCTGCAGCCTTCAAGAAGTGCAGGTTTTCGGGCTGCGCCTGGAGGACGCCAGCGAGCGGGTGTACCTGCGCGAACGGGTCGTCGTAGCTCCACACGGGACCACATTCAAGCTCAGATTGTTTGGGTCCTACCTGTCCAATGAGACCTGGCCGTGGGTCGCGTTCGCCGCGGCTGGAGGCGGTTCGGATGACCCGTGCGCGCTGGAGGAGCGCCGCAGGTCCGCTGCGTTCAAGGTGCTCGGACCGTACGGCTTGGATGAGGAAAATGAGGAAAACAGCAGGCTTCTGGAGGTCCAGACCGAGCCTGCAGCATCCGAAACGGAGAATAAAGATGCAGAGCCTGTTTTACATCACATGTGCGTCTTAAAGGGCCAGACGTGGGGGTCATTCGGGTCGGACAGGTTTCTTATTAAGGACCCGGGTGTACCATATGATTACATTCCATTATGGGGGTTGGTTTTGGTGCTCGTGCTTCTGGTTTTGATTTGCAGTGTGGTCAGATGCTTGAATCTGAGTTTGCTGTGGCTGGACCCACTAGAGCTGTATGTTCTGCACAGCTGCGGTTCAGAGGATGAGAAACGGGCGGCCAAGCGCCTCAAGCCCATCCGGAGGAGAGGGAACGTTTTGGTGTGCTCGCTCCTGTTCATTTGTGCATTGGGTCACTCTGTGCTTGGTGTTCTGTTGTACCGCCTCTATGGGTCTATCCTCCCCGCTGTGTTCACTAGTGGCTTCCTCATATTCCTCCTGGCTGAGCTGGTTCCTCACATTGTATGTTCGGGCTATGGGTTTCAGATGGCACAGGGTTTGATATGGCTGGCCCAGATCTGTCTCATTCTGACATGTCCACTTTCCTGTCCTCTCGGACTCTTGCTGGACTTGATCCTCCATCGGGACGTGAGCACCTGCGGCATCCGTGAGAAAACCATGGAAATGATTCGGACTAGTGTGAACGATCCATATAATGAGTTTGTCAAGGTGGAGTTCAGTAAGGGCGCTCTCAGGACCAAAACGGTGGAGGATATCTTGACCCCGCTGAAAGATTGCTTCATGCTGCCTTCCACAGCCGTGCTGGACTTCAACACCATGTCCGAGATCATGCAGAGCGGCTACACTCGTGTCCCTGTCTACGAAGAGGAGAGGTCCAATATCGTCGAGATCCTGTACGTGAAAGACTTGGCGTTGGTTGACCCAGAGGACCGCACTCCCATGACCACCATCACCAAGTTCTACAACCATCCTCTGCATTTTGTTTTTAATGACACCAAGCTGGATGCAATGCTGGAAGAATTCAAAAAAGGCATGTCTAAACCTAAGCAGATGCCTTTAAATCACATGTATCGGTGTACAACCGTTATTTGACCAGTTATCTGCAGTTATTGCTATTGGCCTGAATAGGCCGATATTGAATGCATATAATATTTGGGGTTTTATTTTCATCAAACATTTTTATTATTATTATTATTATTATTATTATTATTAATTCAGGTATTAATACTTATTATAATACACTGCCCAGCCCAAAAAATAAAAAATGGATTTAAATAAGCAAACGCTTCTATGACTGGCTCATTATTGCAGTGATTATTATGTTTCTAGCATGTTATATGTTTGGCAACAGTTCTTCTAACACTAATTGATGAAGTGTGTGGCTTTTCATTTCTTAAACAACCATGTAGGACGGCACATCATGGCCATATTCCAGCATGACAAAATTCATCAGGGTCAAAACAAGATCTCGACCAAAAAGTTATGCACCTCTTGATGGAAATAAATGTTGTTGTGATGTTATTTCCATGAATTTTTGGTCAAGATCTTGTATTGCCAATGCAAGAGTCCAGCACTCTGTAAAGTCTCCTCCAGCACATCCCAAAGACTTTAAGGAATTTAAGGTCTGGACTCAGATGTGCTGATTCATGTGTGGAAATGATTCTTCATGCTCCCTCACAACCATTCATTCACAGTTTAAGCTGATGAATCTAGACATTGTCATGCTGGAATATGGCCATGATGTGTCTTCCTACATGGTTGTTTAAGAAATGAAAAGCCACACACTTCATCAATTAGTGTTAGAAGAACTGTTGCCAAACATATAACATGCTAGAAACATAATAATCACTGCAATAATGATCAAATCATAGACTCTTAAGCATTTGCCTGTTTAAATCCAAACAGTGACTTTTTTTTTGGCCGGCCAGTGTATAATAATTATTGTGTATAATATTATTTATTAAATAATACAAATATTTAAACATGTATATTTTTATTATTGTTATTAATCTGTCAGAATGGGTTAGTAGTGTTTTAATAACTTGATCATCATAATTCGATACCTTAAACCTAGGTGTATCAGTGTGCAACCAATATTTTAACAATTATTTTCATTGGCCTGATTAGGCGATATTAAATGCATATAATTGATTGGGCTTTTATTTTCAAACATTTGTATTTAATTATTTATTATTATTATTATTATTATTATTTAAATATTGACTATTAAAATGTATTTAAATGTTTATACTTATTATTGTTATTAATCTGTCAGAATGGGTAGTGTTTTAATAACATGATAATCATAATCAGATACCTTCAAACTAGGTGTATCAGTGTGCAAATTGTATTAATTATTTTGCCATTTATCTGCAATTATTTCTGTTGGCCTGATTAGGCCTATATTGAATGCAAATAAATATTCAGGCTTTTATTTTCACAAAACATTTAATCATTTTTTTCATATTTTGATGTTATAATACATCTAAAACAGTGTTTATTACACATATTTCTTTAATACTTGATTCTGCTCACACTGAAGTTTTTTTTCAAACATTTTTTTGAAAATTTATATTTATTGTATAATAGGATTTTTCTTTCTATTAATAATAATATTAATATAGTTTTCCAGCATCCCTCCTCCTCACTCTCGATTATTCCCATCCCAGCCAGGGATGGAGGGAGTACTCTGGGTTTGGGCCAAATTCCGATCTCTGAGCCCTTTCCCCGGACAGCATGCCAAATATGCATATTCCATACCCTTCTGATTATATGTAAGTGCAAACTAGTTAAAGTCATCACAAAGCTTCTTCCTTTAAAAGCATATGTTCTCTCTCTGTCCTCACAGGAAACTCGCACCTGGCCATCGTTCAGAAGGTGAATAATGAGGGCGAAGGAGATCCGTTCTACGAGGTTCTGGGGCTGGTCACGCTGGAGGACGTTATTGAGGAGATCATCAAATCTGAGATCCTGGACGAGTCTGATGGTTACAGTGAGTAACTGCGTGCTGTGTTTTTGAGTTGATCCCTGTTGCATCATTTGAACGGAATTATAGTGTGTTTTGTCTTATTCCACAGTGGACATGAAGGTGAAGCGTCCGATGGCCCCGTTGGAGATTCCCCTGGAGCCGCGAAGTGTTCATGATGAGTTCTCCATCTTTAAACCTCCAGAGGGCGAACCGAAGATCCGCACCTCTCCTCAACTGTTGCTGGCCACCCACCGCTTCCTGTCCCGAGGTCTGCCTGCTTCAATGTGTTACAGGGATTTTTATTATCGTTAAGGTGTCAGGGTTCCCATTCCTAAGGGAATTTTAGAATAGTCGGTGTATTTATTTTCTAGTTTCTCTCGCTAGAAATAGCTCTTTGTGTGATCGCTATAAAATCATTTTTACAATCCTTATCCAGTATTATCCAGTATTCATGTACAACAAAAATTATAGAAATGCATTTGTCAGAAGGGAACCCTTCAGTGCTTTTGGATGCTAAAAGTCTTTTAACCATGGTAAAATCACTAGTACTCAGCCTCGAGTGGCTTATTCTTCTCAAGGGTAAAATGTAAAAAAATATATATTTTATGAAGCATATAAAACAGATAAAAGATAAAAGGCACCCATGCTAAAAATTGCTTTAATAATAAAAATCTATAATGTTAATTAAAGGGATAGCTCACCCAAAAATTTAAATTCTGTCATAATTTACTCACCCTCAAGTTGTTCCAAACCTGTATGAATTTCTTTCTTCTGCTGAATAAAAAAGATGATGTTTTGAAGAATATGAGTAACCAAACAGTTGACTTCAATAGTATTTTTTCCCATACTGTGGAAGTCAATGGGGCCCAAACTGTTTTATTCAAAATATCTTCTTTTGTGTTCAGCAAAAAAAATTCATACAGGTTTGGAACAACTTGAGAGTGAGTAAACAGAATTTTCATTTTTGGGTGAACTATCCCTTTAACACTGTCAAAGCAACTTGTCATATGTATATAATTCTACTGATGTATGGTCAGATCTTCAAACGTGGGTCGTCCAGTGTTAGAGCACGCTCTGCATCTATTGTTATGTTTATATACAATATATACTACCTTTCAAAAGTTTGGGGTCAATACATTTTTTTTGTTTGTTTTGAAAAATGTATAGTTTTATTCAGCAAGGACGCATTTAATTGATCAAAAGTGACTGTAAAGACATTTATAATGTTACAAAAAATCTTGAAAAAATGAAAATTACATTTTAAAATATTACATTGTAAAAGATATTAAAAACAGAAACCAGTTAAAGGGATAGTTCATCCAAAAAAGAAAATTCTGTCACAATTCTGTTCCAAACCCGTAAGACCTTCACTCATCTTCAGAAGATATTTTTGATGAAATCCGGGAGCTCTCTGACCCCTCCATAGACAGCAATTTAATGAACACTTTCAAGGCCCAGGTTCAACCTTAATGTTATGAAGCGACGAGAATATTTTTTTGTGTGCAAAAAAACAAAAACAACGACTTTATTCAACAATTTCTTCTCGTCTGTGTCAGACTCCTACACTGTTAACGTAGTAAATACAGTACAGCGCTTCCGGGTTCCAGCTCTGTATTGGCTGCCGCTGTTAACGTAACCCCACGATGCATGCGTGTGATGCTGACGCAGGAGCTTTATTTTAAATTGTAATAATATGACCGTTTTTAATGTATAGCCAGCAGCCATATCACCCTGTAGCCCAAGACTGGTTGCCCACTGAAGCTAAGCAGGGTTGAGCCTGGATGGGAGACCTCCTGGGAAAACCAGGTTGCTGCTGGAAGAGGTGTTAAGCCCCGGGTAAACTTCAATTTCCGCGTTCGGACGCGTCTTGCGTAGGCATGTGACAGGATAAAATTTTCATGTTGTTATTAATTGCTGAAGCTTTTATCACTGTATACAGTATTATCATATTGAAATAAGTTGCAAAAAAAAAGTGTTGTCATACTATAACAGGTTTAATAACTTATGACAAAAAGAACTGAACATTTAAATACAATAAAGCAATACACAAAAATGTATAAAGTAAACAAATGTTTCAAACAGATTAAAGTGCAAAAGAATTATGAAGAACAATAGGTAGCACTTTACAATAAGGTCTCACTAGTAGTTATTTAGTAGTACTTGCATTAACTAACATTAACAAAGAGCACACAGCTACATTTGTTCCAAAGTTATTATTCTTTGATAACGTCAGTTAAAAATACAACTGTTAAAGGGTTAGTTCATCCAAAATTATACCATGATTTACTCACCCTCAGGTCATCCTAGGTGTATATGACATTCTTCTTTCAGACGAATACAATCAGAGTTATATTAAAAAAGTCCTGGCTAATCCAAGCTTTATAATGGCAGTGATTGTTGCTCTGTTTTTTAAGTCCATAAAAGTGCATCTACACTCACCTAAAGGATTATTAGGAACACCATACTAATACTGTGTTTGAGCCCCTTTCGCCTTCAGAACTGCCTTAATTCTACGTGGCATTGATTCAACAAGGTGCTGAAAGCATTCTTTAGAAATGTTGGCCCATATTGATAGGATAGCATCTTGCAGTTGATGGAGATTTGTGGGATGCACATCCAGGGCACGAAGCTCCCGTTCCACCACATCCCAAAGATGCTCTATTGGGTTGAGATCTGGTGACTGTGGGGGCCATTTTAGTACAGTGAACTCATTGTCATGTTCAAGAAACCAATTTGAAATGATTCGAGCTTTGTGACATGGTGCATTATGCTGCTGGAAGTAGCCATCAGAGGATGGGTACATGGTGGTCATAAAGGGATGGACATGGTCAGAAACAATGCTCAGGTAGGCCGTGGCATTTAAATGATGCCCAATTGGCACTAAGAGGCCTAAAGTGTGCCAAGAAAACATCCCCCACACCATTACACCACCACCACCAGCCTGCACAGTGGTAACAAGGCATGATGGATCCATGTTCTCATTCTGTTTACACCAAATTCTGACTCTACCATCTGAATGTCTCAACAGAAATCGAGACTCATCAGACATTTTTCCAGTCTTCAACTGTCCAATTTTGGTGAGCTTGTGCAAATTGTAGCCTCTTTTTCCTATTTGTAGTGGAGATGAGTGGTACCCGGTGGGGTCTTCTGCTGTTGTAGCCCATCCGCCTCAAGGTTGTGCATGTTGTGGCTTCACAAATGCTTTGCTGCATACCTCGGTTGTAACGAGTGGTTATTTCAGTCAAAGTTGCTCTTCTATCAGCTTGAATCAGTCGGCCCATTCTCCTCTGACCTCTAGCATCAACAAGGCATTTTCGCCCACAGGACTGCTGCATACTGGATGTTTTTCCCTTTTCACACCATTCTTTGTAAACTCTAGAAATGGTTGTGCGTGAAAATCCCAGTAACTGAGCAGATTGTGAAATACTCAGACCGGCCCGTCTGGCACCAACAACCATGCCACGCTCAAAATTGCTTAAATCACCTTTCTTTCCCATTCTGACATTCAGTTTGGAGTTCAGGATATTGTCTTGACCAGGACCACACCCCTAAATGCATTGAAGCAACTGCCATGTGATTGGTTGATTAGATAATTGCATTAATGAGAAATTGAACAGGTGTTCCTAATAATCCTTTAGGTGAGTGTATATCCATCATAAAACTGCTCCACATGGCTCCAGGAGGCCTTCTGAAGCGATTCGATGCGTTTGTGTAAGAAAAATATCCATATTTAAAACTTTATGAAGTAAATGATCTAGCTTCCGGCGAATCGCCTTCCGTATTCAACTTAAAGTGTAGCGCCAACACCTCTCGCAGTTCAAAATGCTTTCGCCATGTCTGACGAGCATAACTGGTGTGCAATGTCGTCAGATGTAGCTGCACGCGGACGGTGTGAGGATGCTCGTGAACCCTCCTGATGACAAGTAACTGTAACAAGCACCGTCCTTAAAACGAGGTCCTGACTCTCTGTGGTCATTAAAAATCCCATGGCACTTTGTGTAAAGACTAGGAATGTAACCCCAGTGTCCTGGCCGAATTCCCTCCATTGGCCTTTACCAATCATGGCCTCCTAATAATCCCCATTCATTGAATTGGCTCCATCACCCTCTCTCCTCTCCACCTATAGCTGGTGTGTGGTGAGCGCACTGGCGCCGTTGTACTGTGGCTGCCGTCGCATCATCCAAGTGGATGCTGCACACTGGTGGTGGTTGAGGAGAGACCCCTGACATGGTTGTAAAGCAATTTGGGTGTACAGTAGTATATATGAAAGCACTATATAAATGCCTCATTCATTCATACTGTATTTGATCAAATAAATGCAGCCTGAAAGAGACTGTGTTCAAAAACACAAACAAATCTTACCAACCCCTAACTGTATATTTTGTTAGCCTGACAAGAAGAAAGTTGAGCACTTTTAAAGGACATTCCCAGTCTCTCGGATCAATGGCGGGACGATTTGTGCTTGTTATGTGCTGGTTAATGGAGGTGATTTCATACGCCATTAAGCACTGCATCCCTCTGTCTGTTTCAGAGGTGGAACATTTCAGCCCGCAGCGCGTGTCAGAGAGAGTCTTATTTCATCTGCTGCGGCACCCGAGCGTCAACCAAGAAGTGAAGTTTGACCCCGGGAACCGACTCAGTCCTGATCACTACCTGTACACGCGGAACCACCCTGTGGATTACTTCATTCTGCTGCTGCAGGTACGAGAGCCCACACCACAGTACAAACTTCATCTGGACGCATGGCGGCGTTTATGGACATTTGTTCCATGTAAGGCACTTTATAAACAATGTTGATAAATGCGATCTAAATATGATATTATTACTATTAGTAATATTTAAAATATTAACATTTTTTCAATAGTTGATCATTTGACATTGATCATAATTACTGTTATTATTATTATTATTATTATTTTAAAAAAATTGTAGTTATATTTAAAATATTTTACAAATAAATACATTTATAAATAAATTATTTATTCGTATTAACCTGTCAGAATGTGTGAGGGATAATGTACATCCAGCCAGTTGTTATTGCAGAATAAACCCCGACATGAAATGTTTAGATAGTAAATAATTTGACATGAAATATTTCATTAACTCTTTAAACACAAAGCTTCCGCGGAGGGAGCAGTTGCTAGTAAGCGGGAAAAGTTCAAACTAGACGGACATTTAAGGGATACGGTACAGTCGTACCTCTTATTACATTTCGCCATATAAATAATTATGGGGATAAGAGGGATTGATTTGAGATGAAATCGTACCTGTTTGTTATCTTATAATCCATTACAATGTACAAAACAATCATCGAAAAATTCAGCAGCTGCGTTTGTATGAAACAAGAGCGCAAGTCTGTGATACCTGATGGCATAATTCAATAATTTGAGTTTAATATTTTATTAGCTCACCAAATGCAAAACTTCCACAGAGAAAACCCGTTCCTAGCAAGCGTATAGCGCTGACTTCAGTTACCCAGATGAGCCTGTGTTATCAGTTTTTATCGGTTGTTATTGTGGGGAATAACATACTGCTGGATGGCGTGATTGACCAATCAGAATCAAGTATTCCACAGAGCCTTGTAGTAATACAATTTAAACTTGAAGAGCTTGATTTCTTATTATAAATTCACATTCTTGATCTTAGAGTATGTAAGGCGCTTTATAAGAACTGGCGTAAATAATAGTGTTAATAAAAATACAATATTAAAATATAATAGTAGTAGTACTTTTATTATTAAAACATTTAACATAAAATTAAATGTATTTCAATATTTAATCATTTAATATTGATAGTTTAATAATAAATGCTTGATCACACCAAGAACGATAACTATACAGATAACGATAAAGATATAGTTCTAAAAATCATTCAAAACAACACACCACAGCTATAACGATAACAACACAGAGAAACGATAATGTTGGAATCACTTTCAGAACTGTTTTATCCAACAGCTTATGAACGATAAAACCACTGACAGCCAATCAGAATCCATCCTGCTTTAAAGATCTCGAGCATTTAAAGTGACAGATGACAAAACAGCAGCGAGCGCTTAGAATAAACAGAACAATATTGTCCACTGGGGTGGACGCTAATATAGTTTTTATACATCTTTATAGTTATAGTTCTTGGTGTGAACAGGCCTTAATAATAATAATTAATATGTAATAATAATGAATCAACTACTGTTGTTATTTTAACTATTTAGTCATTTTACATATAAATAAATAAATATTTAAACATTGATAAATTAAATATTTGTTATTAATAATCTGTCAGAATGTGTTAGTAGTGTTTTGATGACTTTTCTGTAAGCTGGAAGAGCTCAATTTATTATAATTTCACATTCTTGATCATGGCCCTGTCCATTTGTACAAGGGAGAATTTGTCTGGGCATATTTCAGCCCAAAATAATAATAGGTCATGTAAATGTAAAATGATAATCATATATCATAATTATAACAAAACATGGTCACACTTTTTAGGGTCCAATTCTCACTATTTACCAACTATTAACTTTTGCCTCAGTTATCTCCTAATTACTGCTTATTAATAGTTAGTAAGGTAAGTTTCGGTATTGGGGATGTAGAATATAGTCATGCAGAATAAGGCATTAATATGTGCTTTATAAGTATTTCATCACCTGAAAGCTGAATAAATAAGCTTTCCATTGATATGGTTTGTTAGGATACGACAATATTTGGCCGAGATACAACTATTTGAAAATCTGGAATCTGAGGGTGCAAAAACTCTAAAAAGAAAAAGAAGTTGTCCAAATGAAGTCCTTAGCAATGCATATTACTACCAATAATAGTTTTTTTATATATATTTACGGTCGGAAATTTACAAAATATCTTCATGGAACATGATCTTTACTTAATATCCTAATGATTTTTGGCATAAAAAAAAAAAAAAAATCGATAATTTTGACCCATACAATGTATTGTTGGCTATTGCCACAAATATACTCGTGTGACTTATGACTGGTTTTGTGGTCCAGGGTGTCATAGTAGAATGATTTTTCATTTTCAATGATTATTCATATAGAGAAAACTAATACTAGTACTAATAAACAGCCAATATCCTAGTAATATGCATGCTAATAAGCAACTAGTTAATGGTGAGAATTGGACCCTAAACTAAAGTGTTACCTAAATTAATATTTAGAAAAATGTGTGAGATTAACCAGCAAGATATTTGTGTGCATGTTTGTGTGTGTAGGGCCGTGTGGAGGTGGAGATCGGGAAAGAGGGTTTAAAGTTTGAAAACGGCGCGTTCACCTACTACGGCGTCTCGGCGCTCACAGCTCCCTCCTCAGGTATGTGATTCATGATAATCCCAGATCAAATCTAAATCCATCATTCTAATCATCCACTTATAATGCTGCTTAACAAAAATAAAGAACGCTGACTGAATGTTGGCTTCAAAATTCATGATAGTCAAAGTCATTCCTTAAGCTGTAGGGCAACAAAACAAAAACCAGCTGATTCTGCAAGCCTTTCGTGTTTTGAAAGCAAAACGGCTATATGGCACTATTGTTGATGTTCCACCTAACCAGTCACGCCACAGACGTTCAAAGTTTTTCTGTCCTCTTTTCATCCAATTAGAACATAGTTGATTAATATACAGTTCAGTGGATTGGAATTTTAAACCAATGAGATTTTACTGTGGGCAGGGCTACCAACAAAACGGCAAAAATGTAAAGCAAACATCTGACAGATATCTTGCAGTGGATCAGTTTTTGCAGTAGCAGTTTGTTAGGTCACAAAACCCAGATAAACATCTGATTAAGTGATAAGATTTATCACTTGTTGTTTTATTGCGTAACGCCTGATTAGGTCCACAGTGTTATTGCACTGCCATGAATGTTCTGGTATATTGACTGTAATGATTGTCCGTGTGATCAGTCCACCAGTCTCCGGTGTCCACGCAGCGTCAGTCCCCCAGAGACCCCTTTGAGCTGGGAGAAGCCACCAGCCCGTCCAGCTACTGTCCTGACTACACAGTACGAGCCCTCACAGACCTGCAGTTAATCAAGGTGAGCGCAGGCAGAACAACACACACAGCTCTCCTTTTACTTCCTTTGTAATCATTCTCATTTTTTGCAATATGTATGCATTCTTATTTGATCACTGAGCATTGATTATAAATCTAAATTTACTTTCATAATACATGTTCCTAGTCTAATTGTGCATGATTCCTCAATGCATGATTTTAATAAAATTTTTCTCAATATAGTAAAATATTAAAATTTAAATTGTTTAAATATTAAAACATTGATAATTTCATCACTGTTGTTGTTATTTTAACATTTAAAATGTAAAATGTATTTAATAATATATTAATGTATTTAAAATATATTTAAATACTCAAACATTATTTCTATACTCAAACATAATAAAATTTAATTACAAAATTACAAATTAAATGTTAAATATATTTCATATATTATTATTTTAACATTTTTAAATTTTTTAAAAATATATTTAAATACTCAAACATTGGTCATTGAATTACTATTGTTGATATTTTACCATTTAAAAATGACATTTTAGATCTATTTAATAATATATTCATATAAAATTATATATTGTATTAAATATTTATTATTATTATTACTATTTTAAAATGTAAAAAATGTCACACACACACACACACACACACACACACACACATATATATATATATATATATATATATATATAAAAGTTTATCCATAAAAAAAATATATATTCTAATTGATAACTTTTTTAATTTTTTTTTAAATATAAATGTTAAAAATAATACTGGTGGACTGATCACACGGACAATCATTACAGTCAATATACCAGAACATTCATGGCAGTGCAATAACACTGTGGACCTAATCAGGCGTTACGCAATAAACTATATTTTATATATATATATATATATATATATATATATATATATATATATATATATATATATATATATATATATATATATATATATATATATATATATATATATATATATATATATATAATTTAATTACTGTTGTTATTTTATTTTTTATTATTTTTTTTACATTTCAATATATTTTAATATATATTTAAATACTCAAACATTTCTAATTAAATTATTTATTTAATAATATATTAATATAAAATGATATTATATTAAATTTATTTTTATTGTTATTTTACATTTAAAAATATTTAAATATATATTATATATATATTATATATATATATATATATATATATATATATATATATATATATATATATATATAAAATATATAAATGCTCAAACATTGATAATTTCATTACTATTGATGTTATTATTTTTAACATTTATATTTAAAAAAAAAAAAAAAAGTTATCAATTAGAATAGATTTTTTTTATGGATAAACTTTTTTCGAGACAGACGTATCATTAGCTCTGAAGTGGTTAAGCAATGATGTATGCATTTCAATTACATAATTGATTCTCACAATCTCAAATTATTTCTATATTTGCTGAACTAATTTAATATTTTTCAATAAACATGAAATATTATTTTTATACCTCTAACCATGGAATATAGTTAGTTTTATATTGTACTGTTGTTTTTTATTTGATTTATGGAATTTTAGTTAATTTCCCTCATAAAAGATTTGACGTGCACAGTGTTGTATTGTTTTCTCAAATCAAACTTTGTAATGTTGTGATCCCTCTCAGAGGTTTTTCATTATGAAACTTGGAACATTATGGCAGAATTTTCCGAAACATTATTTGACTTTTTCGTCGCACATGGATAATGTACTTGTGTGAACTTCCAAAATGTGTGACTTTCTGCTGTTAAAACCGTCCTGTGTCCCACAGGTGACCCGTCTGCAGTACCTCAACGCAGTGATGGCGTCCCGGGTCACCCAGAGTCCCGACCCCCCTGAAATTAAGATCCTGCCCAACAGTCAAACGAAACTCCTGAACGAGAAAAACACAACTCAAGGTAGATGGCATGAACACACCAGCACACATGCATGAAACCAGTCCAAACCAGAACATTGTGTGTGACTCTGTGCTTTGATTTTGTGGTGTAAATTGACTATCATTGGAATGTTGTGGCATCTAAACATGCAAGAACAAGTCCAGCGGGAATGTCTATAAAACCGTGTGTAGTGTGTTAAACAACAGGCTTCTGTCTACATCCCTTTCTTCTGCTGAACTAAGACTGTGTTCTCTTTCTTTGTCTTTTTCTCTCCTTCCCTTCATTTTCTCCTTCCTTTTGTCTCCATTAGACTTTCAGCTCCACTATTCATTCTTTGACGCAATTGACAACTACTGTTAGTGTACTTTGCATGAGGTAAATGCAAGTGATAAGCATGATGTGTAAAGTTTGAAACATGTATCCCATCAGCTCTCGAGGCATCACAGAGCGCCACCAGGTGGTTGGTATGATACATCAGTGCATGCCAAATGATACGGTTACATTTGAATGCATCACTGATATGAGCTCAAGTCAGTCTTTTATTATTATTTTTTTATTAATTCTTTAATGCCACCGTTTTGCAATAACCCTCTTCTATATTAATGCTGTCTGTTGGCACCTCCATGTTAAACTCTCAGTCAGGATATAAATGTTCAGGTAAGTCGTCTTATGAAGTTCCCTTTACTCTAACAAACTGCTTACTAATTACAGATGTTTTTGAGCCAATACATAAATAAACTTTGGTCAAAAATGCTTTGTACAATGGAAACCTATATTAACAGAATTTATTTATTTACATACCTATTTACAATTCAAATAGTAAATGGGTAAATCTCACAAAACCTGCAAGGGAACACGTGTCCATATTTCCAAAATAAGAAATTATATTAGTCTAAGTAAAAAGTTGTAAAAACAATTACAGTTATGCACATTTTCTTCTCATTACTATAAAATATATATATATATATATATATATATATATATATATGTAAACATCATATTAGTATTTGTTTTGCCAGCTATGAAGTATATTATTGTATTTTTCTTTTCACTTAAAAGCAGTAAAATTACTTTATTACAGTAATGAAAATCTAATGAAATTGAAAACGAGAATAGAAAAGATAAATAAAAAATAATGCATTAATTACATTTTGAGGGGACAAAGGGTTAAATTGTCATAAAAATTATGTTAAAAATTAAGCATTTTTAGGGCCATTTAGTTTGTCATTTAAAAAAAAAAATTGACAATTTAACCCATGCTATTAATATTAATCATATATAAAATGTATGATATGATTGTGTGTATATATAATGTATATATATATATATATTTGACTCACCTAAAGGATTATTAGGAACATCTGTTCAATTTCTCATTAATGCAATTATCTAATCAACCAATCACATGGCAGTTGCTTCAATGCATTTAGGGGTGTGGTCCTGGTCAAGACAATCTCCTGAACTCCAAACTGAATGTCAGAATGGGAAAGAAAGGTGATGTAAGCAATTTTGAGCGTGGCATGGTTGTTGGTGCCAGACGGGCCGGTCTGAGTATTTCACAATCTGCTCAGTTACTGGGATTTTCACGCACAACCATTTCTAGAGTTTACAAAGAATGGTGTGAAAAGGGAAAAACATCCAGTATGCGGCAGTCCTGTGGGCGAAAATGCCTTGTTGATGCTAGAGGACAGAGGAGAATGGGCTGACTGATTCAAGCTGATAGAAGAGCAACTTTGACTGAAATAACCACTCGTTACAACCGAGGTATGCAGCAAAGCATTTGTGAAGCCACAACACGCACAACCTTGAGGCGGATGGGCTACAACAGCAGAAGACCCCACCGGGTAGGAAAAAGAGGCTACAATTTGCACAAGCTCACCAAAATTGGACAGTTGAAGACTGGAAAAATGTTGCCTGGTCTAATGAGTCTCGATTTCTGTTGAGACATTCAGATGGTAGAGTCAGAATTTGGCGTAAACAGAATGAGAACATGGATCCATCATGCCTTGTTACCACTGTGCAGGCTGGTGGTGGTGGTGGTGTAATGGTGTGGGGGATGTTTTCTTGGCACACTTTAGGCCCCTTAGTGCCAATTGGGCATCGTTTAAATGCCACGGCCTACCTGAGCATTGTTTCTGACCATGTCCATCCCTTTATGACCACCATGTACCCATCCTCTGATGGCTACTTCCAGCAGGATAATGCACCATGTCACAAAGCTCGAATCATTTCAAATTGGTTTCTTGAACATGACAATGAGTTCACTGTACTAAAATGGCCCCCACAGTCACCAGATCTCAACCCAATAGAGCATCTTTGGGATGTGGTGGAACGGGAGCTTCGTGCCCTGGATGTGCATCCCACAAATCTCCATCAACTGCAAGATGCTATCCAATCAATATGGGCCAACATTTCTAAAGAATGCTTTCAGCACCTTGTTGAATCAATGCCACGTAGAATTAAGGCAGTTCTGAAGGCGAAAGGGGGTCAAACACAGTATTAGTATGGTGTTCCTAATAATCCTTTAGGTGAGTGTGTGTATATATATATATAATTTTTTTTTTTTTTTTTTTTTTTCATATATAAAATAAAATATATTTATTTATTCATTCATTCATTTATTTAAAATATAAAATTAATATTTATTAAAATTTTGGGTGTGAAATGGTCACCAAAAAGCCCTAAACAATTATCGGTTATAAAATAATTGTATGTAATTTTAGATTAGAAAAAATATGTATAATATCTCTGTATTGTACATGTGAACCTGTCTTCCGATAATAAATAAGCTACTAATATGACAATGTATCTTAAGTTACAATTATTCATTGGACTTAAAATTAAATGTAAATTGTTTCTACAATTTGAAAACTTTTTAAAATTCTCAGCCACATTATTTTGGTCATGTTTGGACACGTTCCACTGAATGATGTCAGAACATGTTGCCAGAGAGAGATGAATGCATATTTTTGACAGATGGTTTCATTCTGGTTTCCTGGGATCTGCAGGTGTGAGCAAGAGCCAGGAATCTAGGCCAGATGAGGAGCTTCACAGCCAGAGAGGAGCGTTTTGACCTTCTATCTAACCTTCCTCGAGAACTCACAAGGATTTTATTATGACAACTAATTTGTTTGTCGCCGTCTCATATGGATCTTTTACTCCTGGAATGCAGCGATTGAGCCAGATGGAGGACTGTTGAGGAAAACAAAACGCTGTTCAAGACATGTCATTCTGGTCAGATGGGATCGGTTCTCGCTCTTCTGCTTATTCAGCTGTTCCCTCTGATGTCACTTCCTCTATACGCTCTGTTTGAGTTCACTTATTTTCTTAAGGTGTATATGTGTGCATATGTACTACTAAATTAAATGGTGTTGTGCCAAGATCTTACTATTCCTGTCATATCATAGCAGTATTACAGCCCATATTGTCAAGCCCTAATGTGCCAAAATGTTCATTACAAACACGCAATCTTGTGTTTCCAACGAATGACGTGTTTTTGCAGATCTTTCACCATAAAATGACATTTAATGGTGACTACAGCTGTCAACCTGCATAAAGAAAGAAATGGATCTGATAATTGTTGCAATTAAGTTAAAATTTAGCGTTAGAATAATTTTCCCAGATTTAACTTGAGAACACAAATATCCAATGTATCACTAAATACAAATTTCAAGTTGACTAAACTTAGAGACCGCACAGCACAAACAATTAATTTTTTAGGTTTAAGTAATTTTATGACTACTTTATTGACAATCAAATATCATTCTCTATACATATTTGAACTGGAATAACCAAGAAACCATGGCATAATGTCAGTTTTGAGTTTTGAGGGAGAGTCTTTAGGTGAACTATTCCTTTTAGGCCACAGCAAGATTCATTTTAATTTTTTAATGATTCTATGGAAGCTTGTTTCCGTCACAGAATAAAACATTTTAAAAGGTAATTGCGACTTTTTATCTCACAATTGTGAGTTTATATAGTCAGAATTGCGAGATACAAAGTCAGAATTACGAGATATAGTCAGAATTACAAGATACAAAGTCAGAATTACGAGATATAGTCAGAATTACAAGATACAAAGTCAGAATTACGAGACATAAAGTCAGAATTACAAGATACAAAGTCAGAATTGTGAGATACAAAGTCAGAATTACGAGATACAAAGTCAGAATTATGAGATATAAAGTCAGAATTATGAGATACAAAGTCAGAATTACGAGAGACAAAGTCAGAATTACGTGATAAAGTTGCAATTACGAGATACAAAGTCAGAATTACGAGATATAAAGTCAGAATTACGTGATAAAGTCGCAATTGTGAGATATAAAGTCAGAATTACGAGATACAAAGTCAGAATTACAAGATACAAAGTCAGAATTGTGAGATACAAAGTCAGAATTACGAGATATAAAGTCAGAATTACAAGATACAAAGTCAGAATTGTGAGATACAAAGTCAGAATTACAAGATACAAAGTCAGAATTGCGAGATACAAAGTCAGATTTACGAGATACAAAGTCAGAATTACGAGATATAAAGTCAGAATTACAAGATACAAAGTCAGAATTACGAGATACAAAGTCAGAATTGTGAGATATAAAGTCAGAATTATGAGATACAAAGTCAGAATTACGAGAGACAAAGTCAGAATTACGTGATAAAGTTGCAATTACGAGATACAAAGTCAGAATTACGAGATATAAAGTCAGAATTACGTGATAAAGTCGCAATTGTGAGATATAAAGTCTGAATTGCGAGATACAAAGTCAGAATTACGAGATACAAAGTCAGAATTACAAGATACAAAGTCAAAATTGTGAGATACAAAGTCAGAATTACGAGATATAAAGTCAGAATTACAAGATACAAAGTCAGAATTGTGAGATACAAAGTCAGAATTACAAGATACAAAGTCAGAATTGCGAGATACAAAGTCAGAATTACAAGATACAAAGTCAGAATTACGAGATACAAAGTCAGAATTACGAGATATAAAGTCAGAATTATGAGATATAAAGTCTGAATTGCGAGATACAAAGTCAGATTTACGAGATACAAAGTCAGAATTACGAGATATAAAGTCAGAATTACGTGATAAAGTCGCAATTGTGAGATAAAAAGTCACAATTTCTCTTAAAATGTTTTATTCTGTGGCGGAAACAAGCTTCCATATGATTCAATGACTCATAAGGACTTCACTTTTTCATTACTGGATGAATCAGCGCTGTTGAACAAATCTTTTAAATGATTTAATTGCAAATATATTTTTAACAGTCACTTGTCACCACCTACTGGTGATGTAACTAAAACTTTATTTGAAGCATCAAGTTACTTTCAAAAGGATTTAGGCTACTTTATTTTGATTCCTACCATAGATATCAGTTTATGTCCGAACTATAAACTTTTATCCCAGTACTGTGATCATTTGAATTATTTTTACACTGAAATAATGATAGGCCTACTGTTCAGTTGGTTGAAAAGTTTGTTTGTAAAGGGCCAACACAGATCTGAATGTTCGCGGTGATCGTCCAAAAGTTTAATAGCCACTGGTGAATCGTTGTCATTTAAGAGTAAGATCACGTGGGTGTTTGAATCGAGATCATGATAATGATTAATCGTTAAACTCTATGCCACAATATGTGCCAATGTAAGTTTATTCACAGGAAACTTGGGAAAGTGGAAAGCTGGATTACATAAAAGATGTGTTAAATGCAGAGGTTTTAGAGATTACTTAGTCCCTTTCTGATTATTTGCTGAAAAACATCATTTCGAGAGTGACATCAAAACTCGCCGCGCTGATTTCTCCGTGATCCCGACCCGTTTTTCACTGCATGCCTGCATCCGGCTGCCTTCGATTCTGCATCTCAGAAACATTTAGGTGACTATACGCCTTGCATGACTGTAGCGATGGAGCTAACAGTATAAACGAAAAATATCAAACATTTCCCAGACGGGTGCTAACTGACCATTCCATCAGAATAACCTGAAAAATAGATCTTAGCAATACTAAAAATCACAATGTTGTATCATATTTTGAAACATGGAAACATTGTGTAGATGGTAAATTAAACCCTATTTCTTAATGAGTCTAGAAGTATACTGATATTTTGGCATTCCATGGTTCTGTTACAATGAATTATCCGTTCCATCTGCTTGTCCTAAAGGAAGATGCTTGGGGATCAAGTTTTTAAACACTAGCGTATTTCGAGTTATGACATTCCAGCCATCACTACCGTTCAAAAGTTTGGGGTCGGAAAGAATTTCATGTTTTGAAAGAAGTCTCTTATGTTTACCAGGCTGCATTTATTTGATCAAAAATACAGTGAAAGTAATATTGTAAAATATTATTGCAATTTTAAAAGAACTGTGCCTCTATTGTAATGTTTTAAAATGTAATTTATTATTTACTCCAGTCTTCAGTGTCACATGATCCTTCAGAAATCAATCTAATGTGATGATTTGCTGCTCAAGAAACATTTATGATTATTATCTGTTGGTAATTGTTTTATCTGATGAATAGAAAATTCAAAAGAACAGAGTTTTTTAAAAATAGAATGTCTAAAAATGTCTTTAGAATTTCAAAAAATGTCTTTACTGTCACTTTTGATCAACTTTTTTTCTTGAAAGTAGCTTACTGACCCCAAACATTTGAACAGTGGCGTGTTTGGGTTTTGTTGCGCAAAGGAAAATGTGAGATTTGAGTAAAAAGAAAAGACTTTCTTTGTGTACAAGAAATTTAAGCCTTCGTTTATTCAGTTTTATTGATGCAAACAGTCATGATGTATCATTTTTTTTGTATTTTACAAGTGTGCATATTTATGTTGCCTTTGTTATAACCCATGTGCTAAAAACTGACCGCACCGATCAGTGTGTGATCCCAAGTAAATATTTTTCTGCTGTTAAAAATCTTGTATTGTTTTTGCTGTAAAAGTCAATTTATATGGTTACAAATGAATGAATGTATAATATATGTATAATAGGCCTATATATATATATATATACCACACACACATGCGTATTACAAGAGAAAAGCTGGGATTTTTTATAGGTTAGAGGTTGTATAGGAGCAGTTGCAGATGTCAATTCTTCAGGTACAAACATATGTTACCAGGGATACAAACACACTTTTACTTCTGACGAGCCATTTTTGGTAGTGGAGTTTCAAATCTGCTCTGTATTGGATAAGAGACGTCAAATGCTCTTGATATCAGCTGTTTCATAGGAAATAAACAAGTCAGTGCTAAAATGATCGTCTTTCATTTTGTATTCTGTTAACAGTGCGTGTTGCAGAACTCCATAGTAATGACTTCATGTAGATGCTATACATTTAATAGATCTAGAGGTTCCCAGTATGGTATATTTAAAGGGGCCATTATGTAGAATTCAGACATCTTTGTTACCATCAACACAGATGGCTGTAAGGTGAACTGCAGCCAGCAACTTATTGCTCGTGCACATGATTCAAGGCCCCGATATACTCTACTCACGGTGAAGTTCTTTTTCGTTGTTTGCTTAGAAGTAAAAATGAGTTGTAAATAGTATATCTTTGCTAATAACGAACATCCCGACGCCTACTATGGCAACCCGTTTTAACATTTAATCCTTAAAATATACTAGTATGTATTTTCATGCTACTAGTACTTATTTTTTAGTCTATTCCATTAAGGACTAGTACTTATTCATTATTCTTTAGGTACTAGTACCTTTTTAAGAGATACTAGTAGTTATTCATTAGATACTAGTTCTTATTTTTTAGATACTGGTACTCATTCATTAGATACTCTATTAAATAGACACTAGTATTTATTCATTATCTACTAGTACTTAATATTATACACTGACCTAAAGGATTATTAGGAACACCTGTTCAATTTCTCATTAATGCAATTATCTAATCAACCAATCACATGGCAGTTGCTTCAATGCATTTAGGGGTGTGGTCCTGGTCAAGACAATCTCCTGAACTCCAAACTGAATGTCAGAATGGGAAAGAAAGGTGATTTAAGCAATTTTGAGCGTGGCATGGTTGTTGGTGCCAGACGGGCCGGTCTGAGTATTTCACAATCTGCTCAGTTACTGGGATTTTCACGCACAACCATTTCTAGAGTTTACAAAGAATGGTGTGAAAAGGGAAAAACATCCAGTATGCGGCAGTCCTGTGGGCGAAAATGCTAGAGGTCAGAGGAGAATGGGCAGACTGATTTAAGCTGATAGAAGAGCAACTTTGACTGAAATAACCACTCGTTACAACCGAGGTATGCAGCAAAGCATTTGTGAAGCCACAACACGCACAACCTTGAGGCGGATGGGCTACAACAGCAGAAGACCCCACCGGGTACCACTCATCTCCACTACAAATAGGAAAAAGAGGCTACAATTTGCACGAGCTCAGCAAAATTGGACAGTTGAAGACTGGAAAAATGTTGCCTGGTCTGATGAGTCTCGATTTCTGTTGAGACATTCAGATGGTAGAGTCAGAATTTGGCGTAAACAGAATGAGAACATGGATCCATCATGCCTTGTTACCACTGTGCAGGCTGGTGGTGGTGGTGTAATGGTGTGGGGGATGTTTTCTTGGCACACTTTAGGCCCCTTAGTGCCAATTGGGCATCGTTTAAATGCCACGGCCTACCTGAGCATTGTTTCTGACCATGTCCATCCCTTTATGACCACCATGTACCCATCCTCTGATGGCTACTTCCAGCAGGATAATGCACCATGTCACAAAGCTCGAATCATTTCAAATTGGTTTCTTGAACATGACAATGAGTTCACTGTACTAAAATGGCCCCCACAGTCACCAGATCTCAACCCAATAGAGCATCTTTGGGATGTGGTGGAACGGGAGCTTCGTGCCCTGGATGTGCATCCCACAAATCTCCATCAACTGCAAGATGCTATCCTATCAATATGGGCCAACATTTCTAAAGAATGCTTTCAGCACCTTGTTGAATCAATGCCACGTAGAATTAAGGCAGTTCTGAAGGCGAAAGGGGGTCAAACACAGTATTAGTATGGTGTTCCTAATAATCCTTTAGGTGAGTGTATACTAGTACCTATTAAATAGATACTAGTACTTATTCATTAGATACTAGTACTTATTTGTATAGTGACTTGTAACTATTCTTTTGTTACTAGTAACACATTTTACATTTTTGCCATTGTCTTCTATGGGGATCTGTCATTCAGATATCAACTATTCAGTTCTGACTAGTATGTATTCCAATTGTGACTTTTTATTAGATAAAGTTATTCATTAGGTACTAGTACTTATTTTTAGATACTAGTACCTATTACTAGATACTAGTACTTATTCAGTAGATACTAGTACTTATTCAATAGGTACAAGTACTTATTTATTAGACACTAGTATCTTTTTTTAATTGTAACTAGTAACATTTCTTATCTTACTAGTCACAACTGCTTTTTTGACTCGTCTTATGTTTTGACTATAGTCAGAATGGCCACTGTAGAGTTCAATTAAAAATCTTACTAGTAACATTTGGAATAAATAGTATCTAATAAATAGCTACTATCTATTGAACAAGTACTAGTATCTATTGAATAAGTACCAGTTGTGACTAGTACATATTTATTAGATACTAGTAGTTATTCATTAGGTACTAGTACTTATTCAATAGATACTAGTACCTAATGAATAACTACTAGTATCTAATAAATACGTACTAGTCACAACTGGACATACTAGTCAGAACTGAATAGTTGATCTCTGAATGACAGATCCCCATAGAAGAAAAATGTAAAATGTGTTACTAGTAACAAAATAATAGTTACGAGTCACTATCAAAATAAGTACTATTATCTAATGAATAAGTACTAGTACAAATTTTAATAGGTAGTATGTAATGAATGAGTACAAGTATCTAAAAAAATAAGAACTAGAATCTAATGAATAACTACTAGTATCTAAAGAATAAGCACTAGTAGCTAATGAATAAGTACTAGTACTTAATGGAATATATACTAGTATCTAAAAGATAGTAGCATGAAAGTAAATACTAGTTTGTTTTAAGGATTAAATGTTAAAACGGCTTGCCATAGCCTACTTGTTGTGCTTTTGGACGTCAGAATCGGAATGCAAAAAAGATGGTCTTCATATTTATAGAATACTGTCGTCGAGAAGACGCTCTGTGAAGCTAAACACAGATATTTATGGTTGCAAGCCACAGACTAGACTAATGAAACCGGAGATGATTAGTCTACTACTAAAGCATGGATTTGATGTAAACAATAGATAATATTCACATATGTAGTTCACTGGGGCATAATAGCTTTACAGTTTCAGCATGAAATGATATATAAACCCAAAACGTTTTATATAGTTAACATTTAAACATACTATTTTTAGGCCTATCTCACAATTCTGACTTTTTTCTTGCAATTGCGAGTTGATATCACAATTCTGAGGGGAAACGGACAGGATATCAAGTTTATATCTTGCATTTCTGATATTTCTTAGAATTGTGAAATATAAAAAAAAAAGTCAAAATTGTGATGTATAAATTTGAAATGGCCTTTTTTAGTTTTATTGCGTGGCTATTGCAGAACCGTAATTTTCTGCCACCAGATAGGCTCCGCCCGCAAAACATGTCATCGATGTTTGCAAACACAAAATAGGTCTATAGACTACATAGATCTGGCTATGTGAGATTAGTATGACTTAATCCCTTTTCTTTGCATGACGCATTAACACTACATTATCCTGTCATTAAATTAACGTCATTGAAAGAGGCTCTGGAATACGTCATATCCTTTAGAATTTCCCTGCAAAAACACCCTGAGGCTTTCACAGACAACCTAGGAAATCAGGGAATATCTTGTTTGTTAAGTTGATACAAGCTGTTCAAACATTGCCAATTAATTCATGAAAATTCTTGCATATAGCCGTTTGAATTAGGTCATAATCACTGAGGAACATAAATGAAAATGCAATCTTAATTCTGAATAAATCTCAGCAGTTTCAATATACAGTGTTGGACACATACACACTGTCTGAATGTCAATGAAGAGAGTTTAACTTCTGAGGAAATATCCTGAATCATTTAGGCAGATACAGACAATTGATCTAATGCAATGATGTCAGTGTGATTTAATGGTCCAAATGATCCCTGGTATTGTGCACAGCACTTTCAATTCAGTGTATGTGTGCATTTTATTTGTTAGGAAAAAATACTTCTTATGTCTTGCGATGTTTATAAGAACTTCACACAGAAGTTGCTCAAAAACCCACTACGCTGCTTATTTGTGGTTGACATGCTCTTGTTGAATTTTGTTTCTGATCAAGGACATTGTCAAGATGGGTTGCTGTACACCTGTAACATTAAGCATGATTTTTTTTTAACATAATAAATGTTTGGGGATTTTACAAATGTTTCAGAACATTCATTTACTTTTTTTTTTTTTTTATGAAAATGCAGTCAACATTAAAATATTTAAAATAATAATTTGAGCCTTTTTATGAATGATTCTTTAATCTGTAAGCATTATGGGTTATTATGCATTATTTATCTATGAGTAGATGTGGTGTGGCTGTGGTGTTTTACATCATTATGACTAATGCAACTTCCTTTTACCAGCACGCAAATGACATAAGACCATATATGGAAGTGGAAGTACATATATGGTCATATCAATCTTCTATTCTGAAATAAAGTGCAGAGTTTGTGTACGCATATACAACCGCTCAAAAGTTCACCACGGCTGCATATTTGATCAAAAATACAGTAAAAACTGTAATGTTGTGAAATATAATTTATTTTTATTTTTTAAAACTTATTTTATTCCTGTGATCAAAGCTGAATTTTCAGCATCATTACTCCAGTCTTCAGTGTCACATGATCCTTCAGAAATCATTCAGATATGATGATTTGCTGCTCAAGAAACATTTTTTATTATCAATGTGGAAAACAGTTGTGCTGCTTAATATTTTTGTGGAAGACATGTTTTTTCCAGGATTCTTTGATGAATAAAAAAAAAAAAAAAAACTTTGACATAAATCTTTTGTGACATTATAAATGTCTTTACTGTCACTTTTGATTAATTGAATGCATACTTGCTGAGAAAAAGGTTTTATTCCTTTCAAAAATAAAATAAAATAAAAACATTTTCCTGACCCCAAACTTATGAATGGCAGCATTTCAACAGTAACATTTATATAAAATATTATAGCTGATACTAACACTGTTATTTTCATGTTATTTTCACACACCCATTTAGATCCCTGTAATACTGGCTGAAACTGTGTGACTATATAGTTTGAGGCTATATAGCCTACCTGATGCAACACCGGTTACGCTTCCGATACTTCAACCAACACGCACAGTAGGAAGATTGAGTCATGTGATCACAGGAAGGCCTTACAGAAAGTGGCAAACTTGTTAGACTGGGTAAAACAGGTGTGGACACTGCTGTTTATGTCTGTTTCACAATTTCCTGTGCATTTTCCTACTACTGTTTACAAACTATGCGTCACTGTTGTCTGACCTAATAGCAAGTTAATAAACATACAGTCATATTATCTTATACTAAAACAGCACAGCTGGTTACAAGCTGGTGTGTTCTCCTCAGTGTGAGGGAAATGCGGCTGGTTTCAATATTTTATATGTCTACCAGCCCTGTTACAGAACCTCAATGAGGAAGTTGCATAAGTGCAGAAATTCTGCTGTACACTCCGGCGCCTGAGTGAATGGGGATTGCCTAATAAAAATCCTCACTTTTGAATAATATATTTTCCCAATCTTTCACTGGAATAGGTAATTAATTCATCTTAAACTTTTTCCGTTTTTGACCTCTGAAACTAAAAGTCCATAAGATCACGTATCTCTTACATTAACATCTATTGTTGAATTTGATATTTTACAAGTAGGCCTAATTAAAGTCATCATGAAATCAAAATTGATCATTTGTCATTGAATATTGCAGTATTTATTATAGGTATGCACAATATATCGGCCGATATATGTTAATTTTTATGTTATCGTTATTGGCCCGATAAGAAAATTTGTACGATATATTAAAAGCCGATAGATAATGTATTATTTCCTTCGGCTGAGACACTTCAGAAGTGCACTGTTCATCATGACGGTTTAGAATTGCTTGAAATATGAATGTAATCACTTCAAAAAAGGAAGTCTGTCATATAGGCAATTGATAATGAGAACATCATAATTGTGGGGCTTTTAATGGGGAAACATTTGTTTTTGTAATCAGGCTCTCAAAAATTATATAAAAATTTAGATTTATCGGCTAATATATCAGTTATCGGCTTTCAAATATAAAGAATTATCATATCGGCGCATCCCTAATTTATTATGATTTACCCATGTACATCTTTTTTTTTTTTATTCATGTGCCCTCATAATCTTTAATCAGAATAACTTCCCCTCCCTCTTGCAGCGTCATCTCTTCTCTTCTCTGATGATGTGTTTACTGGCGCGAGGGCGGGACAACCTGTCACTCACATGAGATCCACCAATAGCAAACCACAATCAATTCCCCATGGACAAAATCAAGTCCTGCCCTACAGTTTTTCTTGTTTGAGAAGCCGTTTCACCTGGATTTACGTCACAGTAGGGTAGAAAGACTTCCGGTTAAAGCCACAATATGTAATTTTTCACCGCTAGAGGTCACGTATTCAAAACAAAGGCGTAGCTTGATGATGCCCGGAATTTTGCAGAGCTTTTATTATGCCGCAGACGACCGCTTCCGGTCATGCATATGCAGCGCTTATTTAAAATATTAGACACATCTGAGTGTGTTGAAAGTTATGTTATAATGCTACTCTGTGCGTTCGCTCGGTGGCTACTATGAGACACTTGTTTACACTGCAGTAAGCTTGATGATATTAGGCATGGTAAAACATGGGGTCCGTTCTTCGTACCTCGCTTAATACATCTGAGATGATTTGACAGATCCCAGATCTTATAATCGTGATAACTGATCTCTGGCTAATTTGGTTCTTCAAACGAATTTGCGGATTGGATAAAATATCTGGATTAAGTTATCTGAGATTACTGCGCGTTCACGTGTTCCCTGAAGAGGGCAGATGCATCGATACTCAAAATTACTATCAGCAATGCAGCGATTGGCTGGCGGCAAGACAGCAACGTAATGAAATCATATAATTAAAAAAGCCACCTGGCAAAAAACTTGACAAATTAAAAAAAAAAATGTCTGGACCTTTATAAGAAAACAGCCAAACGACCAAAGTTATAATAGATAAATTAAATGTGCACTGTTTTTTTTTTTAAAACATGATTCCCAATTATTTGTATTCACGATTTTATAGTATTTGTACTTTACATTTTTATTTCAATGTTGTAATTAGCAATTCATTTAATTTTTAATTCAATTTGAAGCAGATTTGTTACGTGACAGTATTAAAGTTTCTTAAGGGTCAAGATCCAGATATCTGCACCTCTTGCGCCGCATCAAGCCATCCCATAATATCCGTCATCACTCAAATTAATGCACGACTCAGAATAACTATACATGTGTGTAAGACTCCAATAAAATTATTAAGTAATTATTCCATCACAAATAAATCTCTCAATCAAGTGGCTGTGTCTATATTCTACACAACATTATAATATTATTTTCAAATACATTTTTATATTATTATTACTATTATTTAAAATTATTATTGCCCCTGGTTCAGTAATGAACTCTTGTAATAAAGAAGCAGTGGTTGGGACAGATTTTAAGTATCAACGGCGCTTAAAAAGATTCAATCTAATCCTGTTTACATGAAATAAGCCCGCTCCCGAGCAGGTTTAAGCTTCCGGACCTGTTGCTATGACAGCAAGTCCATGATGAGCTTCAAAGAACCAAACAATCCAAGATCATGCCAAATCATCAACAATCAAATCCAGCTAACTGAGTTAGCAACAAGAACGGACCTATGGTACTCACGGTAAATCATGAAAATGAGATTTAAACAATAAGATTAACTGTGTTGAGCTAGATAACATGATCAGTTTTCTGTTGATGAATGCATCCAAACAGTTGCTCACCTGTCTAATAAAACACATAATATATTAAAGCGTCTTTGGTGTTTCCATGGTTTCACGGAAATCGAGGGTAACGCGGGTATGATAGGCGGCGGTCCGTGTCCTGGTTTAAATTTCTTATTTCTCTGAATTTAAACATTCTTGGAAATCTTACATATTGTGCCTTTAATGCCGACTTTAAGCACTATTGCTATAATATTTCTTTGCCATGGTTTTTTCTGCACGTACAGTTATTTAGGAGGCGTTTAAAAAAATATATATATTTTTATGACTTCATATAAAAGATCTGATCTTAAAATGCATTCTGTCCACATATTTTTCATCATCAGCATACCATCTGCATTCTGTCAGCCCAATTTTTGTGTTCGCACGGACCACGGCGCATGCTCAAGTGATTTGAGCGTTTGAATACAAAAGTCCACTAGATAGTGAGCATGCATGCGCTTACAAAACATCTAATGATAAAATGTATGTTTTTAATGTTAACTTCGTTTAAATACTTTGGTCAGTCCAAGAATATTTGATGCAATTTTATATTATTTATTTGATATAATATTTATTTGAAAAGAAAAGAGCAGTTTCATGTATTGTTCAACTAGTCGAGGTTGATATGGGATTTCCCAGACAGAAATAGTGTTCTATGTGACACTATGTTGCTGTCTGGGTTAGAAAGTAATTAGTAATACGTAATGCAATACTTTTTAAAGAGAGTAATTAGTAATCTAATTACACTGTTGAAAACGTAATTTTTTAGAGTCACTTAACCAACACTACACTAGACAATGCGAAGGAAGAAAATGAAAAATGAAAGAACACACATTAGAATAAAGAAAATGATTAATACCCTAATGATGCTACAAATATCCACATTGAAAATCTGTGATCTGACATTTTAGTCAGAAATGTGTACCATTAATCATGTGAACTTTTCTTGTAAATGTTTCATTTCAACTTTTCACTCTTACTGTTGTGCAGATGATATATTTTATAGAAAAACATGCAAAACCCCACGGAACTTAAACACAATTTAAAAACAGTCATCTTTATCTATTATGGACACTTTCTGCAGCCACTGCTGTTTGACCTCTGGATGTGATATTATGGGATGTTATTACATTCTTGCAGCAGGGCCTAAGTGAGTCAGGGGATCAGTCCAAGTGTGGGTATCTGCAGGTCAGAGTACACTCTAAAAAATGTTGGGTTAAAAACAACCCAAGTTGGGTTGAAAATGGACAAACCCAGCGATTGGGTTGTTTTAAAACAACCCATTCACTGGGTTAAAACAACATTTTCAAGCCAGCATTTTTTAGAGTGTAATGGCCGTGCCGAAAGCCTAAATTTCTTTCACATACTAGTAAATCTTAAAAATTAGTGTAAAAGTGAGTGCTCATTTTGCCACAGACCGGGGCTAGTTGCCACACAGGTTATAGGCTATCCAAGTTTAATGTTTTCAGTTTCATTTTCAGTACTTGTTTTCATTTTTGTAATACGTAGTTCAAAACTGTTGCAAATTAGGATAATTTTTGTGAATTTTGTGAATCATGTTATTGCTAAACCTGTTGGGGAAACAAATGACCACAAAAGTGAAGAAAACAACCAACTGGCGTAATTACAATTTTTGTTGCTGATCAAAACAATGGGTTGATGTTTTTGGATTTTACCTTTTACATTTTCGCTGTTTCAGCTGCCATTTTATGCTTTAAAATAGTTTTACTGTAATGTTTTTGCTAAAAAAATGTATACAAATAAACAAATAAAAAAGCCTGTAATAGGCTGATAATGGCAGGTTTTCATTACAACTTACCCCATATAGTGTGACAACATGAACTGTATTTTCTTCCTGGGTGAGGGACATATTCAGATTTTAAATATAAACTATTTCTAAGAAATATTCACATAAATGCATCACAGAGTTTTGATCTTATTTCATCATGTCTATACAATGTAATTCAATCATGCAAATGGGTGGTTGACAAATAAGCAGTAAAAAATGCTTTGTAAAACACCACTTTTGAGGAAAAAAACGCATATTGTTATGTAGTGTGAAGTCTGATGTTTGAGAAAATATAAGGAGTCACTAACTTTGTCAATTCTTTCACTGTTTTTTGAAAATGTTTACTGAAATGTGTCCTATGTTATTACATAGAAAGAATTAAGTATTTAGGGGTGTCACACCAAAGGACAACACAAATTAACACTTTTATAGTGGTTCCAAAAAAGTTAAATACTTGAACAATTCTGAGATAAAATCTTACCATGTGCACATGTCATGGGCTTCACAGTAACATGACCTTGAATGGGGTCCTTCAACTAATTAAACTTGTCAGTGGAATTGCCTGATTTAAAATCAGCATATGGCGTCGCACCGGAAGACAAAATGTATCAAGTTCCTATGCCTTTAGAAATATATGGATGAAAAAAAAAAGATTGTTATTTGTTGTAAAATTATGCCTGGGGTATTTATTAACATTTGTATGCTTTTCTCTTTAATGTATAAAAGTTGTAATTTATTGAACCATGCTTGAGACAGTCACACCATAGGACAATTTTGAGATTTTGGCTCAGACATTTTAAAAATCTAAAGACAAAGCAGACAAAGAAATCTTTAACAAATTACTGCATCGACAATACTAATTATATTCATTTTTATATTGAGTGTCTGAAAATGCCACGTCAAGTCAACAACCCAAATATAAGTAACTTGCCTGACATGACTGACTTGCCTTGTTGTCTTGAATTTAATATTTTTTATTAGTATTTATTAAAAAATTACTTTCTTTTATACTTTTTATGTCACAAATGCTTTTAATTCAAGTTTTAATACTTTTTATTATTAAAACAAATAACTCTCTTCTTATTTTAAAGAAATAATAATACAATAGAATGCCAAACTACTTATTTTTCAAGAATTTTAACTATTTTTCCCCTTTCTTTTTCCTTTTACAATAGACTGTAATTTGCGCCACACAGAATATATCAAATTGGCTTTTAATTAGGTGAAAACAAGATCATAATAGAGGGGTTGTATTGAAGTTATTCTATGTTTGAATAGCATTTTTAATGTCGTTTTGAATAAATTATTAGATCCGGACAACAACATGGGCATTGCGTCATTGTGAGTGCAGGTGAGCTTGAGCACAACCTAGCGTCCTGAAATTGTTTTTCTTAGGAGAAAGGTAAAATAATTATGTTTAATAGTTTTCTGTCTGGATAGTCATCTAATAAAGAAAAGTAAGTTCCTTTGCCGCCGTACAAACGTGCCTCACCTGCTCTGATATGTCCGATATGTCGAAAAACTGTTAACTTGACTTCCTCATCAGGGGAAATTCCCGCTTTAGGAGAAAGATATAAAAGCACACTTCTTCTGTCACTAAGACATTAAACCAAAGACTCTCACAAGAGAAACAACCAGCTCAGAATTCCAGAGAGGTACTCAACTGAACGACTGGTATGTGGCGCGCAATTGCGTCTTGGCGTCTTTTAAGTCCGTTTTTTTAAAAGATAAAGATGATTATTTTCTCAATATTTAAACAGTTTTGTGCTTTATTTTAGAACGATGGCATGCGACCGATATGACATAACTTTGGCCTCTGATGAGTAAGTATTACAAGATCAAACGTTTTTATATTGTTTGTATTGTTGCATTATCAGTCAGCTGTCGATGACAGCGTCGTTTACTTCTTAAATTTGCTTTGGTTTTATTTTAAACTCGTCTGATTATATATTTGATTTGTTTCCTAAACAGCTCATCTGAGACAGACAGTGCAATTTACTCTGACAGTGCCGAGTCTGATGAGATGGACTGCCCTGATGTACCGTCAGCCATGGTGAGTTGCTATTAAATATGCTTATAAATGTGGTCTAATTAAAAGCAAGTCATCTAAAACATAGCTCTAAAACTCATTTCTCTCCAGAGCTGCCGATGCAACATGCACAAAGGCATCAAATTGGAAATGTGGAGGCATTCCTCCAGAATGAAGCATGTGGTGAACATCATCATTGCTCTGAAGAGGATGAAGCACGTCAAACCCAAGTCTTCAGAGTTTGGTGAAGAAGAGGTGCTCAACATCATCATGGACCGTGTGATCGAAGGTACCAATACCAAACTTTTATGCAGCTAAAACTGGCTTCTGGTGGTTTGATTGTACATTGACTGACTGGTGGAACTGGTAAACCACATCTGGTCAAGATGGTTAGAGCTTGTAGGCCACAACAAACCAGATTCTGTGTTCCAGTTACCATATGACCTAGTTTGTCCAGTGAAACCACAATAATATTATGAATTTGCAATACCATACTAAAGGATAATTGTGGAGCTAATGAACCAAAACTGAACCGACTTGAGCTGAATTATGACTATTGTCTTTTTCAAGCAGCTTTACAGCAACATTTGAATTTGTCTAATATTTGTTGACTATAGATACAATACAAGCAGTTATCAATATTCTGATTATTCTCTAAGTATTCTGGTTATTTTTACTGCCATTTAGTCACATACCTCTATTAACTTCACAAATGATGAACTGGCATATAGTAGGTGTGTTACAAAACCCATTTCTATAGACGTATTGGACCATCATCATACTGCATTATATCCATATCGTGCAATGTTGTCAAAATGTACTCGGTTTCTTCAGAACCCCCAAAATACGATGCCTTCTTTACCTTTATATTTACTAATCCATTTATGATAACGTCTACTAGCAGAGTGGAATAGATGTAGGCTGCGTCTGAAATCAAATACTCTCTTGAGTAGGTAATTACTTCATGACCGCTAAAAACGTAAGTTCTATATAGTATGACGTACTACATTCGCCATGTTGCCCTTATCATGCCAATATCATTCACAAGTCCTCTCCCGTGGCCTCATGGGATAGTTAAGTGTCCATCATATGCACACCTCAGAATCTCGCCGGATTAATAGGTCATCCGGCTACTTCAACCTACTCTTTTATGAGTACTTTGAATTCGGACATACTACTCTTATCACACACTGTTTTTCTCCTACTATATAGTAAGGAAGTGTGCGATTTCAGATGCAGCCAAAGCATTTACAGTACATGCCTTTTTATTGCGATTTAAAATACACCACATTTTACTACGGTTATGAGTTTAATGCGCATCAATTTGATCTAAGTATTGTTTACATGAAGTAAAGCTTCACACTAATCACTATTTCCTAAATCTCATTACAATCACATTATGAAGGTGCATGTGAACATAGTCACAGATTCAGTTATTTTCCTGTTTAAAGCTGCTTTGAAAGTATCTGTACTGTATAAAGCGACTATGTGACTTGACTTGAATATCAACTTGACCTAAAAGGGGATTTGATAACCAAAATGTTTAAGCATTTGCTCTTTTTTTGGTTGTTGATGTTCACTAATGTCTTTTTACTTCCACAGAGCGTCGGATGAATCGAGTTGAGGTAACAACACCATCTTACACCAAGCTCAACACAATCTTGCAGTGCAACGTTTGTGATCAGTTCAAGAAGACTCTGGTGCAAAGCGGTGGATCTCCTCATTTGCTGGCTGTGACGCTGAGAGACGGAAACAGTCAATTCAAAGGTAAATCTCAACACTTTTAGAAAAAAAGTTTAATGGGGTTCTTGACTCAATTAATGGCAAAAACGTTCAATATAAGGGAGAAGAGTCTGATTGCATAATATGTTCGTTTTTAACGGGTTATTTCACATTTAAACACAACTTCAGAAATGTGACATTTCCCTCTTAACCTACACTTTTTTTTCCAGTTCGATTCAGTCTGTCAATGTATGCATCACCGAGTCCCAGCCCGAATGCATCCCAGCCTGTGTGCCTGGCCATTTCCATGAGCAATCTTTACCTTGCTTGTACCATGGTTGGTTCTTCTCCCCACCTGGTCTTGAAGGTTTGTTCACCACACCAAGTTCCACAACCTTCCCCCCAATTTTTCCCCCTCTTTATAAAGTAAGGATTTAATCCCCTTATTTTTATTTTTAGGAGATCACTGGAACCCTAAACACCATTAAAGCCGGTGACCCGTATGACAACCTCCTGTTCTTCAGGAAAGAGACCGGCGTGGCCAATAACACTTTTGAATCTGTTAAATATCCTGGATGGTTTATTAGCACTGCTTATGAGGATTTCGAGCAGGTGGAAATGTGCCAGATGGCAAGTGGCAGATACACAAACTTCACGCTGGAGAAGAAAGAAGTAATCCGGAATTAAGAGTCAAATTTGATTCCTTAACTATTTTAAGAGGGTATGTACCAAGTACAGTTTATAATCTGGATTTATTTATTGTTCCAAACCTTTTAAGACGTGATGTGTTCAGGCAGCTGTTAGACTCCTGCACATCTTTTTGCACTATGTGAAGATTTTATTGTGGTAATGGTAAATTCACATTGAATTATTTTTGAGTATGAATGTGTATTTTGAGTATATCGATATCAATCATTTATAATTATATTTTATTTAATATTTATTTTATATGTAATTTAAATCAAACTTGTTTTGCACTTGATTTGTCTTATGAAATAAACCTATGAAATAAACCGTTACATGGTGTTCGAGTTGATCAGTTCCTCAGAGCTAGAGTTCTTTATTCGAACTTGGGATGCTAAATTATTTTCAACATAAAAAAAAAAAAAAAAAAAGGACATGATAAAGATTGATAATTTACTCCATTCCAAACATGTGGGGATAGATTTTGCCAGATGCATACGTTTTAATTTCCAAGCATACATTGAATAAATATTTATATATGTTTTTTATTTATTATTATTATTTTTTTTTTTTTTAAAGAAATTTGAGTGGTTTATACATCAGGCCTCAAACCCTCTGCAGTACCTGCTCTGGGCCTACAAAATTAGAAAATAAAACTTGAGCGCCCCCATGTGATAGAAATAATCACTGCACATAGACAGTTCATTGCTTTATACAGTCAAACCAAAAATGATTGACACCACCAGATATAATTTTTTACTAGTGGGTGCAGGACACTATAGTTCATGTATGTAAGTGAGGATAGCAAAATAAAGTAAACTGTGACATACCAAAAACATCTTCATACATTGAACTACCAGTAAAATGTATGAAAATTTGGGACCAAAATTATTTAGACACTATGACCTGACCATATTTTGCTTCAGTGTTTTTCTTTAATTGCTAATGCGACCTTTTACACCACAGACTGAACAAAATTAAGCATTGCTTGCTGATTGGTTGACCTAAATTGGTATTATCTAATTGTGTACTTAAATTTAACAGCTGACAGCTGATTGGTTGATTGTAATCCATTACATACCTTTCTATCAAAGTTATCTGACATTATCAAGATAAATTTGTTCTGACACAGTTCTCATATTGTCATATATTATGACAACTCCTATATTAACTCATAGGTCATATTTTATTACCATTTTCTAAACTATAGCGAATAAATGATAATGTGAGAAAATGTTGAAGGTGTCTGAATAAATCTTGGTTTGACTGTAAGCATAACTGTCCTCAGTGTTGTATATTAATGCTGTGGTCCATTAGAATTCTCCTGATGATCCATGATGTGACAAATCTCAAATTTAGTCATCTCAATGATCTTGAACCTGTTGATATCAGATTTAAACCAACCGTGATTTGACTGTTTTTCAAAGATTATATTAAATTTATTAAAGCAATTATATTTAGGCCTGTAGTGAAACCTGTCCACAATCAAATTTAAATATGCAACGTTTGAACAATATTTTCATTAAAATACAGTCATCATCACTTCATTATAAGTTTGTTTGACAAAACAAATCCTGAATAGACCATTTTTTATTATTAATGTATACTATTAATATATAGTATACATTTCCATAGATGTCACTGAAGCACTGGCCTCCTAAATAAAAAAATTAAACAGAAAAAGCATACATTAATAAATAGTTATGGCACAGGAAAGACGAGATGAACCTCAAACCAGGTAAGGTTGTAACATGAATTTTTGAGCTAGAGTGCTTTCACACAAAGTACCCACCAATTCAAACCTCTGCAAGAATATCACAGCCCTTATGAGTTGATGGCAAATACATAGTGAGCATGTGTTACAATCCACCCCACTACCGGGGTAAGTTGTTACAATTAGATCAAAGAAGCCAAAACAGCGGCCACACCATATGCTTCAAAAACAGGGTTATCTATACAATCCAAAATGTCTCTCCTTCTGTGACTGACCATAACTCAAATCCACTTTCTGTTTGACGCAGGAGTGTGTGCGTGTGTGTGTATGGGTAAATTAGTCTACTAGAACAAACTTTATTAACAGTATTTATGCTTAATGAACACTCGACTGCAGTGTACCTGTGGAAAGAACATGTAGGTCTAACAAAAAAACTGTCAATGAGTGTGTGAATATTCTCAATCAGAGCCACAATGGTGACAAATTAATGTTGTTAACCATAGTGGTGGGCCCAGAGACAGCAAAGAGGACATTTTACCCACAATTCCTTTGAGTTACCAAGTGGAAAATGATTTTGTTGTCTGGGGTCTCAGAATCCTCACCATTGGCTTCCAACATTTTCTTTGTAACTGATCTGACTGACCTGCCCTTCTTTGAAACCTCATCAATTCCTTTTTTTAAGCATACAAAGTTACAAGTCTACCCATGTTCAACCATACCAGGTCTCCTCTACATAATTTGCGTGACAAAAAATACCATTTAAAATGAATCTAAAAACACTCTAAAAAAATCATGTTGGCTCAAAAAAAAAAAAAAAACTGTTATGAGAACGTTGAGTGAATTTACATTTAACCAACAAACTACATAAGTTAGAGGAACTTAATTTGTAGCATAAACACATTTTTAAGTTGATTACTCAAAACAAATTCAGTCGCTCCAACTACTAGAGTTTTAGCCCTGGATCCAATTAATCTTATCTATTTCAGTTCAAAACAACAGCTATCATAGCACATGCTAACATAACTTATTTAACATGTATATTTAAAGCTGCAGTCCATAACTTTTTTTGGTTAAAAATGATCCAAAATCAATTTTGAGCAAGTACATGACCAGCCAGTGTTCAAAACTATCTCCTTACCTTAGCCCGATTCACAATGGTAAGCTTGTAATAATGTGTTATTATTTCAGTGGTACTGGTGGATTTCAGCGGGAAATTCAAGCATGTCTTTGCATCATATTATGTCACGTCTGCATAAAGGAGGAGTCCCGGCTAGTAGCTGTATTGCATGTGAGGATGCTGCAGTTGGCGGATCATTTATAGCCTTTTCTCACAGCAGCTGGAATAATTAAACGTATCATTTTGATGGCAGATTGTAATCCAGAAAGGTCCAAATGACATCATCAGCATCATCAGATCCACCCGTAGCCAAAAACAAAAGATTAGACTGTATGGAAATTGAAATCTGCAGGTAACGCTAATACACACTAAATACACGTAGTCACGCAATGCTGGTGTTGTTAACATTAAAAATTTGAGAACAAAGTGTAACAATAATTATAATTTGATGTGTTTGATGTGACGTGAGCTAAGCGATCGTTAGATTTAAATCACCCTTGGTAGTGCGATTTATTGTAATGCTTTTTTCTCAGTTGGTCAGAACAAAAGTGGCAGACATGTTACTCACTTGTTCAGATGACATTTTGCAGGGAAAATTCTTATTTTGGTCATACTTCCAACATGTAGAATCTGTGATTCTGAAGTACAGTATCCACACCAGTGCGGTGAATGAATGACAGCCACACATACTCCTCAAAACATTAGATTCATCCACACTGAGGAGCTGTGCCGATGCACAACCCACGCAAAGACAATAATTCCGCAAATAACTGCAATTGCAGGTTTCAAACAGAGATGGCAACAAAGAGGCAAAACTTATAGACTGCAGCTTTAAATAACAAGATATTACTTGTCACTGGCATTAGCGCAGTCATTGCTTATAGAGTCAATGTAGTGTTTAACATGTGTATCTACTCTTCAGCACATTGGTAACCACAAAAACTTCAACGTTACAGAAGCTCTTTTAAATGTCAAACATAGCAGCATTAAACACTAACAGGCCTTTTCATTCTCCTTATCCAGACCTATGCAAAGCATGCTGGGAACTTGAAATCGTCAGCCTACTTTCCGAAGTTATCAAGACAATTTCATTAAGTTACTTCAACCTACTTAAAAAAAAAAGCCAATTAACGCAGAAATTTGAGTTTAAATTACAGACGATATTAAATTGATGTGATCAAAATTATTATGTCAACAGATATACAAAATAATGTGTGCAACTTAAAAGGTTTAATTAAAACAATAAATTAGATTTTTTAACTTAAAACCATGCATTTATTTAAGTTGTGGTAACAGGTTCCCTGAATTACTGTTTAGAGTAAAGTCAGTTCATGCAAGCAACTAAAAAGTAGCCTAGTATAATTCACACAAAAAAGATATCCAAAAGGCCCTAAACACTAATATATCCAAGAGACTAACAAAAAAAAGTGCTTCACTAGGCATGTTCTGATTTTGCAGAGTTTTGCAGAGTACCCCTAAACTTAACCCTATACCATAAGTTATCCCTAAACTCAGCGGGAAATGGTGAATGGTGAATAACACTGATGTAGAAGCACCTAACCCTGTTTGTAAGCCTAAACACTAAACTTGTCCCTCAAATCTGATTGGTTGATTGGGATGTTGTTCCAGGATCAACAAAAATGATGATCCAGAAACATGTTGCTCTTGGTGAAATCAGGTTCTGCCTATGCCATGTATCATGTTGTTGGTGGTGATTTTACACATCCATCGTGGATCATCATTAAAATACCTGGGAGTACCATATAAATGTTGTGCATGCTGTTACATGAATATGGTTTTGCCACCTGATGCCATCCCTGTACCATGGTACTGCCACTGCTGCTTGTAAAGGGATCCCTGCTTGCCACCAGATGGCATCCTGCTGGGTTCTTTGCAGCAGAGGTTTGTCCCAGTTGGTTGCACTCATCCCTGAAACAAATACATGATTGTGAGATTTAAATCGAAGTCATTAACGACAGATTCCAGATTTCCATTAAGGAAACCCAGTAAGTGTCATCTGTAAAAAATGACAACATTTTTTTATAAAACACCTAAATAGGTCCCGAGTACAAAAAAAAATCCCTGCATGAATCAGTTATTATAAAGATCTATACAAATTATGTAGCAGCAGCAGAGTGATTATTCAGTTGGCGTTTACGCCTCATGTGATTGGATGAAAAAGTCCTGCGGTTCCATCAGCAATGATTTAAATCAGGTGTTTATACCAAATCTAAAAAATCCCTCACTCACAAACCGCTCTCCAAAGAAACAGCATTACCGCATCTCTCCATTACAAGTCCCACTGCAGCAACCCGATTCCCTTTTCACACAGTGGCTGCATTGAATTGCACAAGCCGAACCCATGCATACAAAGGACAGAGTGTCATAAAAGATGTTTCAGGTCATTCTGAGCCTCTGATCGCAAAAAAAACAGAAACACAATCTGGCAAATGCATGTTAGCTAATGCACAACTAATGTGTTACCTAAATATGTGTTATTTGGTCAAACTTTATGGTGGCATATCTATATTTTTTATATTATAATGTTACTTCCTGTTCAATATTGTTAATGCTTTAGGTTTTTGATTCAAATGTAATAGTGTTTACAATTTTTCATTTTAGCATACACTTTAATCCAAGTGAATGGTATGTTTTTGAGTCGCAGATTGCATTAAAAAAAACAACAGGAGAGCAAAAATGCTATTCATCATTCAATTTATTTTCAAGGGATTGAAAATATAATCTGTTTGCATGCTCACATGCGCATGCTGCAGAATGTATGTCTCACATTCCGGGCACATGGCAACACCAGCTAAATATAGCCTGCCAGCCAAGCAGAGCACGCTGGGATCAGGGTTTCTTCCTGCGAACGCAGAATCCCCATCACGTAACGCCTCCTCCCTCCTCCCTCCTCCTCTTTACGCTGTCCTCGTCCTCTCTCATGTGCTCGTGCGTGCGCGTCTCATCGGGAAACTCGAGCTGGTTGCCAAAGGCAGCAGTTAATTTACGGAGTCAAGCGGTGTGTGTGTGCCGCTCCCTGAGGACTTCGCCTCAAAACGATGTCGAAAGCTTTGTGCACGAAAAAAATTTGCTATTTGCTGTTTGTTGTGTATCTGTTTCAGCAGGGGAGACTGCAAAATGGACACACCCCCCAGCGAACAAAAATAAGAACGTTCTAAGAACGTTTAGCTAACGTTCCCATTGTTATGAAGACGTTATTTCTGAATGTTCTCTGAGCGTTTAAAGGCACAATATGTAAGCTTTTTTAATTAAAATATCCAAAAACCAGAAGAATCAATGTTATATATTTTGTTGACTTGTGTACTTACATTATCCCAAATGTTTTCACGAATGTTTAAATCCAGAGAAATAAGCAATTTTTACCAGGACACGGACCATGTCCTTGCATCGCCTATCAATGACATCTTACCCGCTTTAGGCTACCCTCAATTTCCGGTTTTATTTTGTAGAAACCATGGAAACACCAAAGACACTTTAATATGTTTTATTATACAGTAAAATATAATGTATTAAAATATTTAATACATTAGCTCATAAATAGGGCATTTGAGGGGACAGCCATTTGTAGTGGTGTCCGAAACCATAATGGACGTTATTGAGTGCACTCATTCAATCCCACAATGCACCACAATAACAAGTGTACAACTGGACAACAAAGTTCGAGAGGAACACGTTCAAATGATCTATCCAATCATGTCATTCCTACCAGCTGTCAGTAATCAGTAATCAACATGTCTACCCAATCAGCACAAGTAGAGGATTATATAAATACCCAGTCAACTCACCAATGTTCACACTCACCTGATTACTTTCCTAACTAGAGATACGGGTGGGGAGTACTCTGGGTTCGGGCCAAATACGCATACTATTGCGCATACTATTTACTATCTGATTATTTGTAAGTGTGAACTCGTGAAACGGAAACAGTGGTGCGTTGAACACCCTGTTCTGATGACGCAAGAGTTGCAACTATGGCAGCTGAGAAGGCCAGTCTTTGTGTTCTTTTAATTATCTTTTTTATCTCCTGGTAATCAATTCTAATTTCAATTATTTTATTTCTAGTTCTTACTTTTTTATTTTTTATGTCAATTTAAAACCTTGTATTGTGTATGAAATTTGGTATATAAATAAACTTGCATTGCAATGAAGCTAAAAATATAAACAACTAGCCTACATCATCATGTTGATATGCTATATTTTTACTATAAAACTCTTACGACAAACTCTATACCGAGCTGCAGCAGACACATTTGTAAACGACTTTACTTGGACCCATTGTGCGAGCTGTCTCTTTAATACCACGTGGTTTATATACATGTTGCTGCTAATTGGGCTGACATTTTTGACACACCCACCAAACAAGAGAAAACGTATCTCAAACCCTGTTGCACACCATTTCCAGGAAACATGTCGTTCAAAACGTTGCGCACTGGTTTGAGCTTGAACGTGCCCCTGATGAACGCTCAACGGCTAGAGAATACCCATAATGCACTGTGAGAGTCGCACACTGGATGAATTCCCGCATCTCGCCAGGAGATGGCGCCCGCAGCTGAATCAATTATCCATCCATTTTCCAAAACGCGCTGGTCCAACGTAATATATTAGCCTTTTTAATTGATTATTAAATTGTTTAATTAAAGCTGCCAGTTTGCTACTTTTCAAATAATTATTAAACAGCAAGCAGAAACTATGCAAAAGCGACAGCCCTTCCAGCGCACTCAGTGTCCGAATTCACTCACTCGTTTTCATTCACTCCTCTAGTGGACTATATTAGTGGAGTAATGTAGGGAACAGTGAATGAGGGTATAGGGAGCGATTTCGAACACAGCAAAGGCGTCACAAGCTACGCCTTTGTTTTGAAAGTGTCCTCTAGTGGCAAAAATTACATACTGTGCCTTTAAAACATTTGTTATATAGGCTACATGTTTTTTTTCTTGATTGTGTGAATGTTAAAGGGATAATTCACCTGTCAATCTGTCATAATTTACTCAGCCTCAAGTTGTTCCAAACCTGTATACATTTCTTTATTTCTCGCGATTCTGACTTCATAACACACAATTGCTAGTTTATATCTCACAATTCTGAGAAAAAAAAGTCAGAATTGTGAGATAAGTCGAAATTACCTTTTTCATTCTGTGGCGGAAACAAGCTTTCATACCCCATTGAAAAAAAATCAACTGTTTGTCTACCGACATTCTTCAAAATATCTTCTTTTGTCTCCAGTATAGAACAAAGAAATGTATACGGGTTTGGAACAACTTGAGGGTGAATAAATGATAGAATTTTCATTTTTGGGTGAACTATCCCTTTAAGGGAACATTCCATTTTGCAAACATTATGGGACTGTTACTTTTGAATGTTCTCTGAAAAATGTTAGACGAACATCCATCAATAACATAATAAGAATAAACGTTCCATCAATAATGTATGTTTTTTGTGCTAACGTTTCGAGAACCTTATCAAAGACCACATAACTGAAATACAAACGTTCAATTTACGTTCCTGGAAGAATGTTTCTTCATAACTTTGAGAGAACCTTTACAGAATGTTCTGAGAATGTTTCCTGTTGGCTGGGCTCGTTCACAAATATTACAATTTTTTTTACAATTTTAATAACGACTCGGACATGGATGGAGCGAGGTTATGCTTTCAATCCCTTGAAATTAAATGAAATCAAATGCATTGCATTATTTCCTTTAAAACGTTGTTTGCAATCAGCGGCTCAAAAAATATATCATCCTATTCACTTGGATAAATGTATAATTTAATAAATGTAAATGCCATTACATTTGAATGAAAAACCTATAAAGCATTATTAATCTTGAAAAGGGATGTAGTATTTTAACATAGAAAAAAGTATAGGCTACACCACCAAGTTTGACCAAATTATACATAAGCAAACAAAATGTTCTTAATATGCAGCTAACATGACTAAACAATGAGTAATATCTTTTTGTTAGTGAAATATAAATCTTCATAGTTTGTTCATGTTCATTCACAATGCATTAGCTACCTAATGTTCACAACTTTTGGATTTTAAAAATGTATTGGTAAATGTAGAAATTAACATTAAGATTAATAAATGCTGTGGAAGTATTGTTAGTTCATGTTAACTGATGAAACCTTATTGTAAAGTGCTGCACATTTGCCTCTCATTCATTCAGAGAACAATCTAAGCCCGAACTGAATTTTCATGGTTTCAAGCTATGCAAATGTTTTGGCTTTTTGCTGTTATGATGTCACATGACTCCACTCACCATGACCTAGATCGGAATAACGACAGACCATCCAGTTACGTGTCCGCATTTAATGCTGAGAGACAGCGTCAACTCTTTGTAACCAATGAATGTTCGTGTGATCTCAGCAGGAGCTCATTGCATTTCCAATAATCCCGGCCTGATCTGGCAGAGACTTTAGCGTGGCTTCACTTCACTGTCTGCAGTGCCACCCTGTCTAATTCCTTAGTACGCCGGGGTCACTTTCAAAGGGTCAGCCGGGACACGGAGCATATTTGTACCCGTCATCCCCAATCCTGTGAGAATGACTGTCATCATAGGCCGCAGGATTTTGTGTGGCTAGAGGTGGTGCAATGTAGGCAAATTACACATGGCAACACTGACATTTTTACACTATGCAAGTCATGCATTAAAGTTAAACAAATTAAACTATTTAAAACCAGTTTTACTCTGAAAGTGATGACTTTTATACACTGAAAAAAAATATTTTTACTGCTTGTTCAAATTACTTAATTAAAATGAGCTAAAGCAACACAATTGATACACATTTTGTTCTAACTTAATTTGATTGTGTTTAATCCACTTAAATATATGTCAAATTGTAGTTTACTTAATCCGTTTTTGTTGAGATTACATGAATGATTTGTGTTGCATTAACTGAAATTGGGCGGGGCTTGTTAGTTCCCAGCATGCTTTGCATATGGCTAAATCAAGAGAGAGTAAATGTTGTTATTTTATATGTAAAAGTTTGATTTGATGTATTTTTGAGCAAGACGAGAAAGGGGGAGACTTGATACTGTGTAATAGTGTTTAATATTTAATTATGTTGGAATTATAAGAACAATTTAAATACAGTGGGTTACCATTGTGGAGAAGAGAGGAGCATTTGCTTAGGATGTGGACTGCTACAGCTCATGTCATAACTTTGATGAAGGATCTATTAATGCCTAGATGCTAAGCTAAGCTAACAGTTTGTTAACTTTGCCAGCTAGTGCAGTATTATAATTAAGTTGTGTGACTTTAAAATAAATGAAATTTAAAGGAACATGCCGACTTTTTGGGACTTCAGCTTATTCACCGTATCCCCCAGAGTTAGGTAAGTCCATACATACCATTTTTATCTCTGTGCGTGCCATAACTCTGTCTGACGCACCCACCGCTAGCCTAGCTTAGCACAAAGACTGGAGGTAACCGGCGCCATCTAGCCTACTGCTCAATAAATGACAAAATAATGCCAACATTTTCCTGTTTTCATGTTGTAATGTGTATAGTTACATCGTGTACTAAGACCGACGGAAAATGAAAAGTTGCAATTTTTTAGACCGATGTGGCTAGGCACTATACTCTCATTTCTGCGTAATAATCCAAGAAACTTTGCTGCCGTACTATGGGTGCAGCGGCGCAATGATATTACGCAGCGCCTGAAAATCGGCTAACTTCCATCAACATAACCAACGTGACAACCTGCTTGCACAGAGAGCGTGCTGGGGACTATTTTCAGGCGCTGAGTAATATCATTGCGCCGCTGCACCCATAGTACGGCAGCAAAGTTCCTACGCAGGAATGAGAATATAGTCCCTAGCCATATCAGTCTAGAAAATTGCAACTTTTCATTTTCCGTCGGTCTTAGTACACGATGTAACTATACACATCACAACATGTAAATAGGAAAATGTTGGCGTTATTTTGTCCCTTATTGAGCAGTAGGCTAGCTGGAGCCGTTTACCTCCAGTCTTTGTGCTAAGCTAGGCTAGCGTTGGGTGCGTCAGACAGAGTTATGGCACGCACAGAGATAAAAAAGGTATGTATGGACTTATCTAACTCTGGGGGATACAGTGAATAAGCTAAAGTCCCAAAAAGTCGCGTGTTCCTTTAATGCCTGAATCATGTCTGGGAGCCATTTAAAATTCACTTTGAGACTACTTAATTTAGTCACTTTAAAGGATGTCATTCCATGATGTTGAAGTTACATGAACAAATTATGTTTGTTTAACTTAATTGATTCATGTGGGAGCGATGTACAAGATTAAATCATGTAAATCCAACATTTGTTGTGTACAGTCTTGGTGAGCAGACTTAGTGACGACTTTCAAAAAAAATTTTTTTTAAATTTACGGACGCCAAACATTTGAATAGTAGTGTATGTTATGTGACATATTTTGAAAAAAAAGAAGATATTCAACTTAATGTATGGTGGAATATGGAAGCTGAAGGTCAAGGTCACCCTCGAAAACAAGGGTGTAAAGTAATGCTTTTTTCCCCTTTTGTTTAAAGAAACTCTATTGTTGTTTGCTTTAGTGCAGTAATTTATAATATATTAAGTGGAATTAAATTGCAATACATTACCGCATTAACCACATTAACTATTTTAGCTTAAAATGAATAAACTGCTAGAGCTAATAATATGTTAATATTAATCCAAAGTCTGTCCATAGGTGACAATCAATCAAGTGAAGTCATTTTAGAAGTAAAGCATTTTTTTCTTTAGAATAAAATGCACCAAACTTGAACTAAGAAAAGATAAAGGCTCCATTTTAAAATTGAAATAGTTGTTTTGCAACCTATTTTACCCCATTAATGAGATGTTATTTCAGAGTTAAACAAGATTTAAACCACCCGCCTGGATCATTAAAAAAAGTGGGTCTTACATACCAGAATGGAGGTGGTTGGAGGAGAGCAGCTGAAAAATAATAATTTCAGATTCATTACAGAGCTGGGACTGAAACAAAAGTCATTACATTTTGATTAAAGATTATTATTATTATTATTATTATTATTATAAGACAAATGGTTTTATCATTTACTTTAAAAAAATAAATAGGCACATTTTTTTATGTTTTAACTAAAACTATCAAAACATTCTTGTTAATTGAAATAAAATATATGTGACCCTGGACCACAAAACCAGTCTCAGTTTTTGAAATTGAAAAATAAGCTTTCCATTGATATGGTTTGTTCGGATAGGACAATATTTGGTCGAGATACAACTATTTGAAAATCTGGAATCTGAGGGTGCAAAAATCTAAATAATGAGAAAATTAAGTCCTTAGCAATGCATATTACTACTACTAATAATTTTTTTATATATATGTACGGTAGGAGATTTACAAAAAAATATCTTCATGGAACATGATCTTTACTTAATATCCTAATTATTTTTGACATAAAAGAAAAATCGATCATTTTGACCCATACAATGTATTGTTGGCTATTGCCACAGATATACCCGTGAGACTTGGTTTTGTGGTCCAGGGTCACATATATATCTCGTCACCTTGGAATTATAAGGTTCTATCTGCATTCTGAGCAGTTTTGAGATATTGAGCTTCAAAGTTTTTGCATTCCATTCGACTTTTGTAGATAGAACCGGTTTTGTTTTTTAAATAAAAAGTCCCAAAATGTACATACAAAAAGAATATGTGAATAACTCAAAAATTTCAGATCAGAACCTTATAATTCAAGGTGACGATATATAAAATATAAATATTAACACTTTAAACGAAAATTAGACATGTTAAGTTGAACCACTAAAATTATTACATGGAAATAAATCATTATTTTTATTTTATTACTAATTATTTATTAAAATTAACTAAAAATAAGATAAACAAAAATAAACCTAAATAGTAATATTTAAAAACAACATCAAATGTACTAAAAATTGTATTAAAATTAACAAAAACTGAAAATATAAAAGTAAAAACTAATTCAAAATATTAATAAATGCTGTAATGTCATTACTAAAATTACACTGAACTGGAGAAAACAACCAATGTACATAAACACATCCACACCAATATTTTGCTTTCCATCATTTATAATTTCCTTTATTCTGTTACAAACATACATAGCATTTTCTAAATATAGACTTGTAAATCTCAGAGGAAGAAAAAAAAAAAAAAGGTTCAGCCATGGGAAAAACGGAAGGCTGCCCGTTCTGATAGAGGCAGACTAGCATGGGGGCTGTGCTTGATGGGATGGGTGGAGATACTTTGAGTATCTGAGACCTGAGCTCTTGACAGTGTCCTGCAGTAGCCGTGAACTCTGTAACGTCAGTATCAAGTAACAGATAGAAAATGAACCGAGCAAATATATATACTGAGAACGCCAAGAACCTGAGTTGAAACCAGACGAAGGCATTCCGACGTTAAAATCTCTGCTGAAAACATAAGCTATATTGGAAAAATAGCTACCTTTTAATAAAGATTGTTCTACGAATTGCTGCTCTTGTGCGTACGATGTCCAAAAATAAAAAACAGTAGTTGACATATGGATGCTGTTAAGAGCTCGGGTGAGTCGCCTGAAATAACAGAACATTCTGTCAGAAGTTTTCCAATCTTTCGTACAGTGGAACAGAGGTATTGTTCATTTGAAAAGTATGCGGACACCCCACAGAACTTTGCACAAATCCCAACCTCAGGAAACAGGAAGACAAATCGGCCAATTGTGAGAGTCGGCGAAGAGCCTGACAGGAAATGAACTCATAATCTCATCCCTATGGATGAGTATTGCTTCCTGTCCCTGATGTTTAGTGACAATAAGGCGGAAACAAAATCTTTACAGTACATGTTATATGTATGTGTGTATATATATATATATATATATATATATATATATATATATAGCTCTGGAAAAAATTAAGAGACCACTCCACTCTTAATTTTTTCCAGAGCTGTATATCTGTATATATGCATTTGAAATAAACACAGCAAAGTTCAGTTGAAAGAAAGTCCATTTCTGGTGTTTTGCAAGTGATTTGTGCTCGATTCCATATCTTAAATGGACAGGTCATTGTGAAAAAAAGTGCTGCGATATTCTCCACTTTAACATTTAGCAGCCTAGAGGTTTTTTTTTTTTATTCATGTATACACCTTAAAGTGAAGGAAAAAAATGGCTTTTTGTCAGTTGTTTGCATTTTTTAAACAAAATTAGTCAACTTGGTTTTTTAACATGACACATTCACTTCGCTAATAGTAATGATGAATCATACAATCAAAATGAACGTACACGTTATCTACAAACGCTGCTGATTTAGACACGGCAGTGTAACCACAAAGAACCACAAGAACATGGCAAATCTCCTTCCTAGAGCGAGTTTGTAAAATGAGCCAGCTCAGCCCCCCTCGAGTCCCGAATGGTGCCTCCCGTCTACAAATGCTCACCCGAACAGCAGCTGAGGAGGGGCGGAGGGGAAACGCAAGAATGTCCTGCCAACAGCTGCTGTGTCACGCTTTCTATTGCAGTTCAGGCTCGGCTGCCAAATTGGGGCCTGTTTTAGAAGTTTAGCCCAAAAGCAACGCAGAAAACACTATCCTGCACGTTACAACATCATTTTCTCCACTATGTGGCTGCAGCTCCCAATCACGTGCAGCAAATGCAGTCTGCTGATGTAATACTATTGCAGTGGCGTGCGGACGGCTCAACAATCGGGCCCTTGTGCCTCTACGCACTTCAGAGCAAACGGCACAGCTGAATCCACGGCCACCAGGGCAGGAATGCTCACCCTCTTCATGCTTCTCGCATTAAAATAGCCGGCTTGCCTAGTCAGCTCGCTGTTGAGGAGAAACAGCTGCTGCAATCGTGAACGTACAGAAAACGAGTGCAGAGACTGGCATCCGTTAACAATTCCGCGGCCAATAGATAAGAGTGTGTGTAAAGATCTCAAACTATCGATGCAATTCGCCTGTCTTGCATTTTAGAAAGGATCACAGCAGTACACATGACTTCGACAGCTGCCATTTAACACAAAACAGTATGGAAGGTTACAGGAGGATTTACACATCAGCACAAAACACTGTTGCTCCCAAGATGGGGAAAAAAGGTTGTTCAATTCTTTGCCGCGGATAGTTTGTTTTTGCTAAAGTGCACGGATGAAATATTCTCAACATTAACAATCTTTCTCCATCATAACACACTGGTCTACTTGGTTATTTTTTATCATATTTTTGGTGAAAGGCTAAACAAAAATCTTGCATTAATATAGCTGCAGTTACTACGCAAGAGAAAGCAATAAATTAAATAAAAAGGCAAATGCGGGATGGGGCATGCACAGAAATGGGCGCACGATACCACAGGAAAGACGTTTGATATTAATCACGTAGAAAGAAAACGTATGCGTGCTGTAAACTCAAAGGGGTTGTGGGAGGAGCTTGGGGGGGGGGGGGGGGGTGCCGTTTCGCAAGGATAATCTCATATACTACGGTCTACAAAACAAATCCAATATTTCATTCCCAGCTTATTTATCTTTTTTACAAAATTAGCTTTTTGAGCCCTAATAATTATGTAGTTCATATATCATTTTTACTTTGTGTATTCAAAAATATGCTGGTTTGTTTACATATTCTCTCATAAAGAACAATCTTACATAGAACAAAATGACAACGCAAAAGGGGACGGGATGAAAATACACTTGCCCATGTCGCTTTATATTAACTAATATCATGTGTCTATTGACTTAAGCAATCTGTCCTTAAATATTCAGAGGGGACTTGGACCCAAGTTAGAAAAAGACGAAGCTCTTTGTATGTTGACCCCAAAACCAAAATATCCCACCGGTCCTTAGTGTCATTTTATAACACTGGTGGAATGATGTGCATAAAGCAACAATTTTCATCACTAACGCCTCTTGAGGAAGTCATATGACTTCTGATTTAAAAAGTCTCGCTGTGAACAGCTGAGACGTGTCAACAGAAAATCAGGGATCAAAACATTCCCCTCCAAATATGAATTTCATCGCTCAAATTGGCCAACCCATAAAATTCACATTGATGCGAGAACGAAAACCCTAAGACAATAACTTAGGGAACATTTGTCTATAAAAGAAAAGAAAAGAATCTGAGAACACAACTTCTGATGATAACAGTTGTTAAAGTCCCATGCTGCCTGGGTAGGAAACACACCATGAAGACCAGTGAAGCTCTATACATATATACTAAATTTCTCCCCTCTAAAAACATGTTGGACAGTATGAACCCTTATAGCCTGGTATTATCGTATACGGGCCGCTTTTGAAATTCAGCAGCCTTGCCGTTGATGTAACAAAGGTTTAATTGTTAGCTAAGACAATTAAACTTGCTGGTTTAGCAGGACAGGGCAGCATCAGGAATAAGTCATACCCCACGAGACATCCTTCGCCCCATGGCTTCAATACAGACAACCCCCCTCCCCAAACCCTCACCACATTGAAACTTCACAGATCTAGTTTTCTGTCCCATGAATATTTTAGTAGGCTATTTGAGTTCAGTTCATGCACTTATTGTTTCACACGTGTGGTCATCTCCTGGCGAAGCTGGTGTCAGTCGTCGTCCACATCCTCGCCCTCGGACTCCTCTCTCCTCTCGTACATCTTATCCCGGTGTCTCTCCTGGATCTCTTTCATCTCCTCGGCGTAACGGCAGAAGGCTCCTCCGAACTTCCCCCAGGCCTTGAAGGGGATGGTGATGGAGTTCCTGTAACTGGGCTTGACCTCGCTGACCCGCAGGAACACGCCGTACTTGTTGGAGCCGACGTCGAAAAAGAACCTCTTGGAGTCCACCATGATGGAGGTGCCCTCGGGAAGCTCGCCGTAGCCCCCTGCGGCCCCGGGCCCCCCGCTAAGCTCCTCGTCCTCCCCGCCGTAGTCGTCGATGAGCTTGGCCAGGGCGTCTCGGAACTCGATCAAGCCCTGCGCCGGTAGCGCGATAGTCTGGCCGGACTGCACGCTGCCTCCGGGGCCGCCCCCTCCGCCGACGCCGAAGCCGGGACCTCGGTTGACGGTCTGGCGGATGCGCAGGAACCTCCCGCGCTGGTTCTCCTTCAGGTCGAGGTAGTATTTGCGGTTCTCGCGCACCAAAAACTCGCTCTTGAGAGCCCGCCGCGGGCCGCCGTCATCCCCGCCGGACGATTGGGCGATCTGCTCCGGGCTGCTTGGCCCCAGCTGGGCGTAGTGCTCGATGAAATCCCCGAGGTAGTCGCGAAACTCGGCCGCGACGGACATGGAGAGAGTCAGGCGGCTCTTTGAGCCCCCAGCGCCCACCTCCGCTATCTTGATGAAGCGTCCCTTCGCGTTCTGCTTGACATCCAGGTAGAAGCGCTTGTTCTGGATGTCCAGGCGCTTAGACGCCAGCTCCTGGGTCTCTTGCTCCCGCTGGAAGTGCTGGAGGCCACCGCTACTGCCACCGCGCTCGCTCCCGCTGTCTCCATCCGCCATCTTCAGCACCTCCAGCCAACTTCTCCCTCGGAAAAACGCTCCTCTCTGCCCTGCTCCAGTACGCACGGCTCTCAGCACCACAGCATTGGCCTCACATCTGCCAATAACAGGCGGCGCGCGACCGCGGGGTCACTCATAGGTCCGCGCGCTTGTCATTCGGAGCGTAAGGGAGGTGCGCTGGGGCTCCATTGGTTAGAGACATTTCCTCCTCCTGTGCAGGCATTTCCTGTCCTTCTGGGGCTCAGCTGAAGCTTTGAAGGAGAACTAATAAATATTATCTTTTTTTTTTTTTAAATCGTCATGTTTGTATCAAAGTATTCGATTGTTTTGTTTTGCCAATGCATATGCAATGCAATAAAAGTGTCAGAGAAGAAAATAAACACAAATATCATGTGCAGTTGATGTTTAAAGAAATATGAAATCAATATAGGCTAAAATATAATTAAATTCTATTTTATATAGAATTATATTATTGGACTGTTGTACAGAAAACTATTTAATATCAGATATAAACTGATGCATTATCTATTTCATCTGTAGGCTATATTTATATATAAGTATTTTATAGGCTATTGATATCCTAATATTAATAAATCCAATTAAATTATATAGGTATCCTATATAGAAATGTATAAGATAATCTATTTATAAATTATCAACATAGCTATTTTATAAAGTGCAGCACCCTTTTAAGATCTGACTCAGGATCAGCCGTTTTCCCACGCTTGGATTATGAGCTATTTACGAAATGACGTAAAAGCTGCCTGTAGATCTGCTGCTGAACTTCCGCCCTCATGTGCGCGATGACGTCAATCATGACGTCGGGCTCTAATTCCCGAGGTCAGTGTGTTGCGCACATGAATTATTATTATTACTCTGAAATCACTTTTAATTGTAAAAGGCGTTCAGGGTTAAACAATACACAAGTTATTAAATCAAACAGCACGTAGGCTAACTGGTTGAATAAGATGAATGTTTTATTCGTACTATAATTATTGCAAATTGTGTTCATTATTGCTGTTCGTATGTGCTTTAGTGATGCCAATAAATCACTGTGAAACTGAGAATTAATTATATTAATATAGCATAATTATAGTATTTAAACAAATATTGAATATTATAGTAATCAAGATGAGCAAAACATATTCCATTTGTCTCAAAAGGTATTTCTGATTAATTCTTAAATAATTACTCCATTTATTACTCTGCCACTCATCCATGCACACTCAATTTTAACATATGTATCTATCTCAAGCTTGATAACAACATCAAACCTCGTGCCATGTTCATGACGACAGCACAAGTACAGTCTGCCTTTTGCACTTGGATGTAAAATAACTTACATTTCACATAGTCTGTTTATTTCTATATGCCATATTTCACACGCTCAAGTTTCAAAAATTAAAAGAATATTATTCAGCAAGAAATACTATCCAAGAAAGCATATACACAATGTGGAAAAACCAAAAAAATTGTTTAAACTGATGTCTACAGAGCGATCAAAATAGAATAAATCACCTTTTGAAAGTAACTTGACGCTTCAACGATTGCATTGTTACGCCAGTAGGTGGCGACAAATGACTGTTAAAAAGATGTATACGCCATTTAGCAATGCAACAAGTCTTTATGAGTCATTGAATCATTCATTCAAACCGTTTTAAAAAAAATAATTCAAATTAATTAAAGGTGCAGTGTGTAATATTTATGAGGATCTATTGACAGAAATGCAATATAATATACATACATTTGTGTGTATGTTTTCAGTGGAGTATAAAGACCTTACATAATGAACTCTTATGTTTTTATTACCTTAAATGAGCCATTTCTATCTATATACACTAAGTAGAAATTTACACACCGCACCTTTAAATACTTTTAAATAGACTGCAGCAATTAACATTTTGTCAGAACCTCTAGTAAATTACATTATTTATTTAGTTTAGTTAATCATGATCTCTATTTTAAAGGCCCACTGAAGTGCCTTGAAACGCGTGGCATTATTCAATGAGTTGACGCAATAGAGTGGTGCAGGTATGACGTCACTTTGTAGGCCAACCGGCAGTTAGCACCACACTGGTTCCCCTGAGAAAAACCCAATAGGATTTTCCCATAGGCTTTTGGATGATCGCAAAAAAAACAAGCTCTGTGATCAACAAAAGTTTATGATACTTACACAATATTTCCATCAAGATAATTTTCACAGATGAACACAACATTTATGAATTTTGAAGCCTAAATGCAGCCGCCAGAAGTAAAAAGCCAAAGGTAACAATGTTAAATCAGTGTTGATGCGTGAACGCCAATTACATTGAATTAATGTTACAAAGTGATGTTGCTTTAGCATCACTTTCGCACCCTCAGTTAATGTTGAAGCAATACTGAGATTTTAACCACAAATCCATAGTAATAATATTGAATCAACATTCTACATCACTGATGTTGAATCGACACTGAAATTAACAAAAATAATCTTTGGTAATATTGTTTGATCAATGTTACAATGTGATGTTGATTCTAAGTCACTTTTGTTGAAACTGAAAATACCACTGAAATGGAATGATAACATAAAACAATGTTGCCATCTGATGTACCAAGTTAATGTAGAAACAACATTATATACTTCATATATATTGTATACTTCATGATTCGTCAACAAATTTCTGACCATTTCAAAGTTTGGGGAAAACCTTTTCAAGTATAAATGACACCTTCCCAGCTGTTCAGTCAATTTATTTTATTTAACAGTTTAACACAATCAATGACAAAAAAAAGATATAGAAGAGAACATTCTTTAGCAAAAGAAAGGGGGAGAAATAGGACAAACGCATTACAACCTTTAAAAATTAAATTAGCTTCAGAAGTCTGATGTCATTATAACTAAACGTGATCCAACAGATCAGGTTTTAAAAATCTGGCTTGCATCAGGCGACTGCCTCTTTACCTTTGGGTTCTCTGAAATCTGAAAAAGAAAGCATGTTGTTACTAAAGAACGAGTCAATTCAGTTTTCACAGTCACATTCAAGAATGTTAATACACTAAACGCAATATGGTTCACTTAAAAAAAAAAAAAAAAAGTTGATCAACACAAAATATTCAAAATATGATTATAGTATAGTTAAAATCTGTATAATTATTATATTTTTTAAAAATGTATTAATGCTTCAATATCAAAAGAAAGTGTGTCTGATTTTTTTTTTTCCCCTCCAAGTTTATCCCCAGCCCTAATTAAACACACCTGAAGCGGCTAATCAAGGTCATTAGGATCAATGAAAACTTCAGGCAGGTGTGTTGGAGCTAAACTCTTTATGAAGAGGAATAAACACCTCCGAGCTATGGCCATCTCAGTTCATTATCTGTGAAACTACATAGCATTCAAATAACAAGTTTACCTTGAAGAATAAAAGTTTTTTCAATTAAAATTTCTTTAAAAGGATAGTTCACCCCGAAATGAAATTTCTTTCATCATTTACTCACCCTCAAGTTGTTCCAAACCTGTTACTTTCTTCTGTTGAACTCAAAAGAAGATATTTTAAAGAATGTTGGTAACCAGACAGTTGACCGTAGCTATTGATTTCTATAGAAGGAAATAATGTCAATGGCTACTGTCAACTGTCTGGTTACCAACATTCTTCACTCTTCTCCTTCAATATTCTTTTGTGTTCAGCAGAAGAAATTCATACAGGTTTGGAACAACTTGAGGGTGAATATTGACAATTTTCATTTTGGGGTGAACGATCCCTTTAAAGCTGCAGATTCACCTTATGTAGACCTTAATCTCTTTAAATATCACTAAATAGCCAGGCCAGTCACTTTCTCAATAAACACAAGATGTAGTTTTTTGTGATTGTGTTTCAGTGGAAACAGGCTAATCTCCACTCAGTTTAGTTACATTCCCCAAATGTAATACAGATTCAGGAATATGAATAATTACCTGATTAATCAGGGACCATGAGTTAAGGCACAGGATAGCATCAAGACCCAGGTCAGGTAATTATGCTGTCGACAATAGCTCAATGTATAATCAATGTCAGCATTATCAGGAGGGTGCTTCTCATTTTTTTAATTGTCCATCTTCATCTGCCTTCACTCATACTAAAGGAGCAATGTGTACAAGCACTGATGGATGAAGACATGGGCTGTGTGCAGTGTGACATTCTCGCTCATGTTCATGTCTCTTGCACTTCAAGAAATATGTTAAATGATGTTAGAACTTTATTCAGGAATTTCTAACGCAAGATGCATTTTTAAGAATGTAGAAAAATGGATGCTTTATTAAAACACTTTAATAACTTTTTAATGAATGCAAATAACAAGCACACAAAACAAACGAACAGCGAAATAATAAAGTAGCTGCAATATTTTTTTTAAACTGTGCTAGAGAAGTCATGCAAGTAGGCCTATGTCAGGTGGTTCACACACAAGACTTATAGGATTCACCTGTGTTTTCTCTCTAATGAGGAAGCATCAATTAGAGTACTGAGAAGTGCACATGCAAAACCAAAATGGGCGTTTACCAATCAGTGGCCAATTTCAAACTGCAACGGATGTTTTTCAACCAACAGACTTGCTAAAATCATGAAGGCCCACCCCTAAACCAAGCCCCCAGAGGATTAGAGCAAATCGGGTAACTTGTTTGAAAACGCCCCACTGATTGGGAAACACCCACTAGTGTTCTGCAGAGATACACACCTGCATGATCTTGTGCTTATCAACTACAAATCACTGTTAGTTCAATGTCACTGGCTGCGTCCGAAACCTGCAAAATGCTGCCTTCGGAGGACACATTTCAAGGCAGGAAGGCATCAACACACTTTAAACATTGAAATTTCAATGTCAACCAAAATGATGGTTTGGATCAAAACTCAACAGTGTATCAATGTCACCATGCTATCTGGGAAGCTAAACGAACTACGTCATCATCACTAAGCTTTCGACAACTCTTTCAGCGTTTATCTCAAAATGTTTCCCCAGAACGTTTGAGTTAAGGGCACATTTATAAGCATAATGAGGCTGTAAAAGTGGACTGAGGTTACCTGCTCAGCGTGATGACGTTTAATCTCCTCCACAGCCTCTGTAGTCCCATTTAGCCACTTAGTAGCAACCGCCTTTTTCAAGACACGTAACAGCTTAAAAAAATTGCGAGTGGGGTAATACAGATGTATTTTATGTCGTAGAATAAAACGTGAACGTGTCTTGAGCTTGTGTTCACCACAGACCTTATTTCTGTCATTTAACAAAAACCCCATTCAAAAAACCCATTGACTTCGGGATGATTGAACCAGATGTGCTAAAATGCTAGATGTGCTAAAATGCTAACTCGCTTCCACGTTTTGACCTACAAAGTGATGTCATACCTGTACCACTCTATTTCCACTGAAACAGGAAGACAGGGCGGGACATATTGAGCAGCCCCTCCACTTTTTTCAAAATAGCCAACAGCGTTTAGTTTATACATATCACAGCTCGGCCAGAGCCGTTGAGCTCAGCAAAGCCGCCGTTTCTTTCCTCCTAACCTCTAACTGTTTCTCCTCCTAATCTCCTGCATATCGCTTTAAAATACAGCATTCTGTGCAAAATTCTAATGGGTCTTATACGTTTTCTGGTATACGCTGAATCACGCATATGATCTGCTCTGTGCTATCGTGTCTCTGGACCGGAGCTGCGGCGGTGCGCGTGACACTAACATGAAACTAGATTTCACCCCAATGGAAAGCATGTTTACACTGTCTGAATCGAAATATAGTGCACTATGTAGAAAATAGTAAATGTGTGAACAAGTGATCGATTTAAACCGCAGCTTCAGTGTCTATTTATAATGTAGTCAAATCTGATGAGAAGCTGAAGTAAAGTGATGTCATCAAAATCATTGGCATCCATATTGGCGGAAGTGAGAGACTGTACGTTTTTAACGCTTATATCTTCTAAATGCGAATGTTTTCATTGTTTTGGAGCACACTAGCTTATAGATAACAGTAAGACTAACATACTAAAAGCCAAAAAACTTTTGATTTCATGGGGACTTTAAACAAAAAGATTGTGATTCTCAATTTATCCGGAATCGTGCAGCTCTAATTCGCACAATCAATTTTAAAATAAATAATAGAATGCAGATTATGTTCGTAAAACTCTATTTAGCCTACATTTTTATGATTTGTGTGTGTGTGTGTGTGTATTAGGCCTATTTGATATTTTGTACACTCTTGTTGTTGTTTATATGACAATTTCATTGGAACCCTTTTTTTAATAATAAAAGAAAAATGTCCATTAATGCATTATAAATTACTAAAACAGGGCTGAAAAGAGAGATGGGTGAAAAAGATCCTCCTGTCTCATGTCCCAGAACTGTCAACACTTTATCAGTTAAAGATAAACATAGCCTATTTAAAATCATAGCCTTATTAAAAACCAAAGAGTAAACAAATGGGTAGCAGCAACTTCAGGAAGGGAAAATGTCAAAATAACAAACACTCTTAACTAACAGGGGAGTGAAATAAGCAAAAAAAACCTTACATTATCTGTAATATAAAATCAACATTCAGTGTTATGTATGCGCTAATATGCATAATTAAGCCAATAATGAAGTATATAGTATATAATACACTATATTGCCAAAAGTTTTTTGACGCCTGTCTTTACATGCACATGAACTTTAATGACATCCCATTCTTAATCCGTAGGGTTTAATATGGAGTTGGCCCACCCTTTGCAGTTATAACAGCTTCAACTCTTCTGGGAAGGCTTTCCACAAGGTTTAGAAGTGTGTTTATGGGAATTTTTGACCGTTCTTCTAGAAGCGCATTTGTGAGGTCAGGCACTGATGTTGGACAAGAAGGCCTGGCTCGCAGTTTCCGCTCTAATTCGTCCCAAAGGTGTTCTGTCGGGTTGAGGTCAGGACTCTGTGCAGGCCATGTCTTTATGGACCTTGCTTTGTGCACTGGTGCTCAGTCATGTTGAGACAGGAAGGGGCCATCACCAAACTGTTCCCACAAAGGTGTGACCATGAAATTGTGCAAAATGTCTTGGTATGCTGAAGCATTAAGAGTTCCTTTCACAGAGACTAAGGGGCCAAGCCCAACCCCTGAAAAGCAACCCCACACCATAACCCCTCCTCCACCAAACTTTACACTTGGCACAATGCAGTCAGGCAAGTACCGTTCTCCTAGCAACCGCCAAACCCAGACTCGTCCATCGGATTGCCAGACAGAGAAGCGTGATTGGTCACTCCAGAGAACACGTCTCCACTGCTCTAGAGTCCAGTGGCGGCGTGCTTTACACCACTGCATCTGACGCTTGGTGATGTAAGGTTTGGATGCAGCTGCTCGGCCATGGAAACCCATTCCATGAAGCTCTCTACACACTGTTCTCAAGCTAATCTGAAGGCCACACAAAGTTTGGAGATCTGTTGTCTGTGCACATCAGTATGCACTGACCCCGCTCTGTGATTTAATGTGGCCTACCCCTTCATGGCTGAGTTTCTGTTGTTCCCAATTGCTTCCACTTTGTTATAATACCACTAACAGTTAACCGTGGAATATTTAGTAGTGAGGACATTTCACGAATGGACTTATTGCACAGGTGGCAACCTATCACGGTACCAAGCTTGAATTTAGTGAGCTCCTGAGAGTGACCCATTCTTTCACAGATGTTTCTAGAAGCGTCTGCATGCCTAGGTGCTTGATTTTATACACCTGTGGCCATGGAAGTGATTGGAACACTTTTGGCAATATAGTGTAGCCTATATCAGACTTCATGATTTGGGTTGGTCAAGGCAGGTCATTTTTGGTGGTATTTTGTAACAACAGCGATGGTAATCACATTTGTATTCTCATTCAGTATTTTACTTACGTTCCTCGTTGTTGTTGTGTTGTGGTTATTCACTAATTTATTGACCAGTCAGTCTTGAAAAGGCGGCACAAGTATACTTGCGTAGAAAATGCGAAATATTATTAGAACGCGGACAGGTGAAATAAACGCGCTTATGAGCATTTAACAGCTGTTAAAATATAAAATAGACAAATTCCCACAACTGCACGTAAAAACACTGATCATCCTGTAAACGATAGAAAGAAGAACTGAAAGAGGAAGACTGGGAAGAGTCATTAAATAATAAGAAAATACAAGACTAACAAACTGTGTTCCTTACTTCCTCAGTTTTCTACTTTTGCAAAAAGGGAACATTAAAAAACCTGTTAGTTGCCTTATAGTTTAAACCTCATGTTCTCGTCAAAAGTCAACCAAATGAACGACATTCACGAGGGCACTTTTAACGTTACAATTTTAGTCTTAGTGGTGTTGAGAAGGAGTAGCTGATAAAAAAAGGCCTTGATAAATCAGATAAGTGACTAAACGTACTCAATATGTATTTGTTTTGCATTGTAGGTTTGACAACAGAATAACGATACACTATATCAGACAATACATTGGTCTATATGTTATTGTGATTGAAACATTCCCGACACATCAAAATAATAATAATAACATACTTTAATTTCTTTAATCGATTCTAATGTAATGAATGATGACGGCGGCACGCATGCGCACAATACTAGTGCGCTGGTGGTCCGTGAAAAAAAAAGAGAACTAAAAAACACCCACATAAAGAAAAGCTCTGTGATTGGACGAAATCACCATTTCAAACCAAGACGGAGCTCACTGATTGGTTATAACGCTGGACCGTAGCGCGCTATCGCTGAAGTGGGCATCATTGTGTTTTCCCTCCGTTTCAAGCGAAAAGAGAAGCTCGTCGGACGATATGGTAAAAATAAGTTTTGAATTGTCTAAATTCTCTAATAAATCCTTGCTTTGACCGATGTGTTTTGTATAAACCGTGATTGTGCAGCGCTTTAATTCAGTGCACGTGATGGCTTTTAATAAGCTCGGAGTGTTTGTGGGTTTGCAGTGTTTTGGTAAAAGAGCGCCGACCATGGGAATAAAGTGAATTTGGTGTATTATTCTTAAAAAGGAATTTTAAAAAAGCTAGATAATTTGTGTAAGTTTTATATTTAGAATGCAGGGCGACGTTTCCTGGCTTTAAATTGAATGTAGCGCATTATCAATATTTTAAGTTAACTCAGTCGAGTAGAGATACCCGTTTATAAGAGTCAAATCTCTTAAAGGCATTTCCTCATGTTGTTGTTTGCTAAATCTAGGTGCAAATGAACTTCAATAAGCTCAAGCTATTTTTTTTTTTTTTTTTTTAAAGGATTCCAAGCAAAAATTATTACTAGTCTTGTTTTTTATTTTATCTTATCACTTAATTACTGAAAATAGTGTAGGACAATACACCTTGCCTACACCACTCACAAAATTATTCAGATTCACCTGATGTTTCTACCTTTTTTTTTTTTTTTGGTTGTTGTATTTGTTTGGAAGAAAAAAATGCCTATTTTACATTGAGCACAATGTAATTTCAGTGAGCCTTGGTGGGACTTTTGAGTAATAAGTTTTTCCTTTTTCTTCTGCTTCCACAGGCAGGAGGAAAGGCTGGAAAGGACAGCGGAAAAGCCAAGGCGAAAGCAGTCTCCAGATCACAAAGAGCTGGTCTGCAGGTATATATTCTTCTGCCAGAGAAAGAATAAATGGCCTAATGTTAAATTCAAAGGGTTAGTTCACCCAAAAATGAAAATTCTGTCATTAATTCCTCGCCCTCATGTCGTTCCAAACCCGTAAGACCTTCGTTCATCTTTGGAACACAAATTAAGATATAATGGATGCAATCTGAGAGCTCTCTGACCTCTCCATAGACAGCAATTTAATGAACACTTTCAAGTCCCAGAAAGGTAGTAAAGACCTCGTTAAAATAGTCCATCGGACTACGGTGGTTCGACCTTAATGTTATGAAGCGACAAGAATACTACTTGTGAGCAAAAACAAACAAAAATAACGACTTTATTCAATCATTTCTTCTTGTCTGTGTCCGTCTTCTACGCAGTTTACAGTTTGGTCAGCTCCTGCGTCAGCGCCACGCGTGCGTCGTGGTGCTCACGTGAACCGCATCAGCCAATGGTGAGCTGGCGTAGCTCTGACGTAACTCAGAAGCGCTGTACTGTATTTACTACGTCAACAGCGTAGGAGACTGACACAGACGAGATGAAATTGTTGAATAAAGTCGTTCTTTTTAGTAGTTTTTTGCGCACACATTTATTCTCGACTCTTCATAAAATTAAGGTTAAACAACTGGAGTCACATGGACTATTTTAACGATGTCTTTACTACCTTTCTGGGCCTTGAAAGTGTTAATTAAATTGCTGTCTATGGAGGGGTCAGAGCTCTCGGATTTCATCAAAATTATCTTCATTTGTGTTCCGAAGATGAACGAAGGTCTTACGGGTTGGGAACAACATGAGGGTGAGTAATTAATGACTTTTTTTTTCTTTTCTTTTTTTTTTCTCTTTTTTTTTTTTTTTTTTTTGGGTGAACTATCCCTTTAACAGTTTGATCTTGACCCTTTTTTTTGGTTTGTGTTTCAGTTCCCTGTAGGTCGTATCCACAGGCACCTGAAGACCCGAACTACCAGCCACGGTCGTGTTGGAGCCACAGCAGCTGTGTACAGCGCAGCCATCTTGGAGTACCTGACTGCTGAGGTAATGGTTTAATTTTGGCCCGGTTTGTTAAACAAGCCTGTTGGATGTCATCGTGGCAGTTTGTTGGCTGGCTGTGATTTTTCTATTATACATGCGTCTCCAATGCATCTGCAAATTCAAACCCAGTGCTTGTCATATTGGCAGGTGTTGGAGTTGGCTGGAAATGCCTCCAAGGATCTGAAGGTGAAGCGTATCACTCCAAGGCATTTACAGCTGGCCATTCGTGGTGATGAGGAGTTGGACTCGCTTATCAAAGCTACCATTGCCGGCGGAGGTGAGTTTTATTTGTGTAACGCATTTATTTATAGTGTGGTGGGATTTAAAAAATGTAGCACTGATGTTGTAAGACTGGCGCTGATATTATGTTAATGCCATTTCTTTCCCTACAGGTGTGATTCCACACATCCACAAGTCTCTGATTGGAAAGAAGGGCCAGCAGAAAACTGTATAAGATGCATTGATTTTCGACTCTGTATAGTAACGGCAATCAGCATTGAGAAAGCAGTTGTTTTTGTTATGTTTCCCCATTTGTTTGGTTAAGCTTGGTAAGTGTAGTTTAACAGAGTTTAGACGTACTGTATCCATGATTATAATGGGGGGGTATAATGTTACTTGTTTTGGGGTAAAGGAAAACTAATCCTGCCTTTTTTTGTTTTTTTTTTGTTTGTTTTTTTGGGTTAAGGCAGAGGTCTTCAACCGTGCTCCTGGCGACCCACTGTCCTGCAAAGTTTTTCCAATCTACTTCAGCACACCTGCCTGTGTGTTTTCAGGCGATCCTGAAGAGCTGGATTAGCCGCTTCAGGTGTGTTTGATTAGGGTTAGAAGTAAACTTTGCAGGGCAGTGGGTCACCAGGAGCAGGGTTGAAGACATCTGGGTTAAGGGGTTTTCTGAGGTGTGGGTTTCATTATTGGCTTTTTAAAGTTTGTTTTATACAATAAAACACTTTTTTTTCTAAAAGTTATGCTTTTCTGTGAGTTAATTTGATGCATATTCCCTAGGAACTCCTCGTATTAGCTTTATGCTGCACTAATTGCTGCAACAGATATTGATAAATGAATCCTGATACCAAGGCTGCATACTAATCCTGATACTAATGCTTTTATTTTAAAATATGCACACATTCACTCTTCATATGTCTAATGTTGAAAACAAAATGTTGCATTCAGTCATGAATTACATGCATATTGTAAAATGATAGCCTTTTTTTATTCAATTTCCATCACTGATAGTTGTCAAATATTAAATATTTAGTTATTTAAATCTTCTTACACACTTTCACCATTAAAATTAAAATGTGTTGATTCTACTTGTAAACTGTAAGCCCTGCCGCCTTTGATTTGATTGGCCATCTCGATCAGTTTGGCATTGACGAGGGCTGTTAGACCACTGAGGCAGACCAGCCTAAAAATATAGGGTGATACTAGTCATTCTTGGATCTGACATAAGGGATTATGTGAGTAAAATGTATAGAAACATTTTCCTAGCTAGCCTACCTTTCCATTGTGTATATATCTTTTAAAAAAAAGAGTACATTGAAATGACCTCAGGATGGGTGCTGTCAATTTTACTCAAAAAATATACTTTTAAAAACGCTCGCCAATTTCCCTAATGTATCGGTAGCTGATTTTATAGTTGTTTTACGTTTGACTATAGTTGATAATCCGCTAAATGTTTCTTTAACAAATTATTTAAAAGTTTGTAGCTATATGTTTGACATAACATGACTTTTATTGGCTGTTTTAAATAAAAATAACTTTAAAATGTGCAGTAGGAAGGAAAAAACAGGAACAATTTGTCAATGACATTCAAAATACAAATATATTTTGCATGGTATAAAACTAAAATTGTAAGGAATAAGATTAAATGTTTATTTTCAATTCAATATAAATAATACCTACACTACTGTAAAAATGTTGTGGAATGTTATTAAAAGAAGTCATGCTCACCAAGACTGCATTTATTTGATCAAAAATACAGTACAATTTTAAATAACGGTTTCCACTTTGAATACATTTTTAAAAAAATGTAATTTATTATGAATTTTCAGCATTATTACGCCAGTCTTCAGTGTCACATGATCTTCAGAAATCATTCTGATATGCTGATTTGCTGCTCAAGAAACATTTCTTTGCTGTTTAATGTTTTTTTGTGGAAACCATGATGCATTTTTTCAGGATTCTTTGATGAACAGAAAGTTCAAAATAACAGCATTTAGTGGCAATAAAAATCTTTTGTAAAATTATAAATGTTTCTTTTGAATAAATGTATTGCATCCTTGCTGAATAAAAGTATTAATTTCTTTAAAATAAAACAAACTGTAGTAGGCTATGTAGTAATGAAGCACGAAAACATCAGCGGTGTAGTCAAATAGAAAATGATTTATTTATACACTCCTCTTGTACATATAGACATGAACGAAATAGAACCTTCTCAAGATTTACAAACATTTAAATAATAATACAAATTAAAAAAAAAACTATTAAAAAATGACATTTGTTATTGCACTTCCCCCTGTATTCACAAATGCAAAGATGTAAACAAAGCCAAAGACGTAACGCCTTGACTAACAGGCAGAGATGAATGTTTTGTTGGCGGTGTCTCCTCTCACTGTGTGCTGTAGTAGTGAGAGTGGTACGGCGGGTACATCATGGAAGGGTTGCTGGGATGGACGGGAAGGTTCTGAAGGGTGCTGTACTGATACAGGGCGTCCACAGGCAGGCTCGGCAGGCTTCCGGCGGTGGCAGGACCGTAGTGGAATCCTGAGCCGTAAGGGGCCGGGCTCTCCTGGACCCCCGGGTAGAAGCTGGGATACGGAGCGGCACGGAAACCGTGCAGATCGGAGTAATGCATCATGTGGGAGGCCACCTTGGCCTGGCAGGCGTGAGCGAGGCTGTCCTGAACGGTCCTTTTCAGCTTCATGCGTCGGTTCTGGAACCAGTTTCTGATCTGATGGAGAGAAGCATAACGTAAGTTTACATTTTGCACAACAACAAGTTGAATCACATTATTGAAAATCAATTGTTGTAATACTTAATAAGGTCCCATTAGTTAACGTTAGCTAACTAACAATGAGCAAAACTTTTGTTACAGTAGGCCTATTTGTTAACATTAGTTAATAGACACCATTGTTAGTTCATGTTAGCTCTGGTCCGTTAAATAATATAGTAACACTTTACTATAAGGCTTAATTTTTTTAATGTTAGTTAAAAAATAAAGTTGTATGTTGTTTGTTCATGTTAAAAACAAAATTCAGTTTTTAGTTGAAGATGTTGGTGTAAACGGCCCTTAAATTCACAGTGCATTAACCAATGTTAAGACATACAACTTTTGATTTTAATAATGCATTAGTGAATGTTTAAATTAACGTTAACAAAGTGGGGCGTTTACACAACAGCGTTTTCAACTGAAAATGGAAACGTTTTTATTCATTTTGGCCGTTCATTTACGGAGCCTGAAAATACAAACTTTTGAAAACGGGTTTCAAAGTGCAAGTTTTTGAAATCGATACCAATATCGTTTCTGTGTAAACTACAAAAAATGTGTGCAAATGCTTGACATTATGCGCATGGTGCGTAGTGTTTCTTTACAAAGTGACATCGCCATCTACTGGCCTGGCATGCATAATACAGGATCTGTGTGCGGACCCATGTGATCGTTTTTACAATCTTTATAAGAAACTTTTCGAAAACGCGAAAACTTTTTTAGTACATTGTTGTCATGTAAACGTACCCTAAGATTATTTCATTGTTAGTTCATGTTAACTAATGTTAACAAATGGAACCTTATTGTAAAGTGTTACCCAAAAAAAAAAAAAAAAAAATCAACCTCATACCTGTTTATCAGACAGATTTAGTCTTTTGCAGAGCTCAGCTTTGTCCTGGGCTCCCAGATATGCGTTCCTCTTGAAGGCTTTCTCCAGACTGTTGATCTGCTCTGCGGTGAAAGCCGTTCGGGGTCTGCGGCCAGTAGAGGGAGATGCAGATGGAGCCGCTTCTTTGGGGGCCCCAGGTGAGAGAGAACGGCCACCCTCGCTCTCGTACCCTGACGTCTCCTCCTCCTCTGTGCTGCTGCTGAAACCTGGCTCTGATGCTATGACGTAACAAAGACAAATTAATATAAAGATTGAAACAGGAGGTCAGGTCACAAAAACAGCTATGCAAAAGGGAAAGAGAAAATATACATTTGCATTTAAACTGAAAATGCTCAACTGAAAAATAAATACTATTAGGAAATGTAGGAGAAAATCACATAAAATTAAATTAAAGTAGATGTAAATTTACGTAAGCATTCAAATTTAAGATACTAACAAAATTACATGAAATGGCTTTATATTTATTATTTTATTATTATAACAGTATTTTAATAGTACTTTTAACCATTGTTACCATGTTAAAGAATATTTCTACTATTTTTAACTACTGATTAAATAATAAAAAAAAAACAATAGTATTTTAGTATTTTACATTAAATGGTTATTTAAAAAAAATGTAAATTAAATAAGTTATTTATGTGTTGGCAAAGCTTTACTCTTTACTTTTCATTTTAACTATTGTTACTATAACATGATTCGCAAAACATGGAGAATTTATACTATTTTACTGTTAATTAAATTATAAATAAAATAAAATGATAGTATTTTTAGGTCTGTATTTTACATTAAATTATTTAAAATTTTAAACATAAAAGCTTTATAATTTAATTTTACTATGTTAAAGGATTATTTATATGATTTTACTGTTAATTATATGGAAAACCAAATAAAATAAAATATTTTTTTACATTAAATCATGAAAACATGCATAGAAGTTACTCATGGATTATTAGAAAAGTGTTTTACCGTGAGTGTGTTGCTGGATGATATTGTTGTCATTTGACTCGGTCTCTTGCATAGGTGTACACAAACTGTTTCCCGACTGTGCTGGCTCCATACGTTTCTCCTGACCCTCCGTGTATTCCGGTCTCCATCTGCTGTAGAAGCCTGGAAGGCTCTCTGAGGCAGTGCCAGAGGTGCTCGGGCCATCCCGGCTGGGAGAGTCCCAAGAGTTTGAGGGATGTGTGGATGCCGAGCTACACAAGGCCTGGCTGCTCTGAGAAAGCCACTCGATGGAAAAATGCCCCTTCATCTTGGAGAATGTGTCCAAATCCAGCAAAGAAAAGACAAATATCCTTCTTCAGGGTGAGTTTCCAGAAGTGAAGTCCTGTGACTGAGCGAGTCAGATCTGTGTTTGTGCTCTGGTAAGCGTGGCTTTGGGTTCACTGATCAACACCTCCAGCATGAGGCTCAAGTATTTATAGGGCTAATCCCAGCTCATTTACAATTCACTTCGCCCGGATCAAAGGAAACATCCTCCCCTGTCCTGATCTCCACCCCTTCAGTTTTCACAAGTGTGGTAATGAAGACGTCTCAATCGGCCTTGAGTGAACCCATTAACTCCTGGCACCAGTAAGTCTGGAGATGTAATCCCCTCCCTAAAACCATCTCTGATCCCGTCTCCTCGCTGAGGTGTGTGTGTGTGTGGGATTTCATATGTCCACGCTAGAAGCAGTCTGATGGTGGAAGTTCAAGGTTACAAACTCTGAGTCTGAGTCATGGAATTCATAACCAACAGCAATATTCGTAAAATTGAAATGGTTTTAGTGCTTCATGAGAAACCAATGAAAGCTCTTCAGACTGACTGAAAAATGTTTCAAAAGCATCATTGTATAATATCCGCAAGGCTAAATCCACTTATAAAACACAAAATCTTTCTTTTCTTTCTTTCTTTCTTTCTTTCTTTCTTTCTTTCAGAAATGATCAACTAATTGGGAAAAAGAACATTCAAAAAGGACACCCAGTTTGTTTTTTTATTTATTTAAGTTCTAAATCCGGCATTTTTTAGGTTATGTTTCATTTATATATTTATTTAAGTTATAAATCATGTATTTTTTAGATTGTGTCATTTATTTATTTAATTTTTAAATCAAGTAATTTTTTTAGGGTATGTGTTTATTTATTTATTTATTTACTTACTTAATTGCCATTCCAGCGCAACAAAATGAAGCTGACACATTTCATAGTGTCAGATGAGAAAATTACTTTGTTAGTTTTTTATAATACATATATTTATTTATTTGTACTGCTTTAAAAATAAGCACAAATTTTTTTTTTCAGTGTCTTTAGAATAAAAATGATTGTGTTTGTTTATTTCTGTATTGTTTGTTTGTCAGTTTCTCTGATATAACAACAGAACAAAACTTTTGTGAAAATGTCTCTGTCACCAACACAAATGTTCTCCGTCTCTCTCATACACACTTAATGTTCCTGTGAGTGTCTGCAAACGTGGGTCATTGAGCTCTTGTTTATGCCCTTTTCAGCAGGTATTGGTATCAAAGCACGCGGCCCTTTTGAAGTGGCAGGTAGAGGTTAATGGGCTGTTTTAGAAACACTACACGAGTATGGAGACAGTAGTCTGCAGAGAACAACTACTGATGGAGATAACTGCCGGGCCTTGGATCTATTCACCCCCCCAAACGGGATCATTACGCATAGGTGATCTGGTTTATCAGCGGCTTGCTTGAGATTAAGTTGATCAGTCCCACTATTGAAGAATATGTGATTTCAAAGCCTGCCAGACACTTTTGATTATCAGACGAGCAAATAAAACACACTCAGATTGTCCCATTATTGTTTCTAAAGGATCTGAAGGGTTTGATCCCTTTTGGGTTCACTGAAGAAAAAAACCCAAAACAAAACAGAAAGACGGCGCCAAGGGTGGAGATTTTTTGCATACAAAGGTTCACTAGAAGATTTATTACCTGCCAGCTAGATCCTGGCAAATCTTTCATTTCTTATTTATTTATTTATTGATTTATTTACTTACTATTTTTGTTATGTGTCACATAGTGTGGCTGTCTTGGTATTTTTATTTATTTTTTAAAATTAGTTTTTTTTTTTAAATGTATTTATTTGTCATATAGTCTTGGTATTTTTATTTATGTATTTATTTATTTTCTAAATCAGGTATTTTGTAAGCTATTTGTCATATAATCTGGCTGTCTTGGTATTTTTATGTATTTATTTATTTTTTACATCAGGTATTTTTTTATTTATTTTTTGTCATATAGTGTGGCTGTCTTGGTATTTTTATTTATTAATTTATTTTGGGTTATTTGTCATATTGTGCGGCTGTATTTATTATTTATTTATTTTCTAAGTCATTTTTATGTGTCATATAATGTGGTTGTCTTGGTATGCATGTATTTATTTATTTTTTAGGTCATGTGTCCTATATATATATATATATATATATATAGAGAGAGAGAGAGAGATAGATAGATAGTGTGGCTATCTTGATATTTGTTTGTTGGATAGTTGCTTGATTGCTTTTTTTTTTAAATAGACAATTATTAAAAAAATTACAAAATTCAGTTTTTGTTTTGTTTCTGGGTTATTAAAAGCTGATAATGTCTCTTAACGGTGCACCAAATCAAATACCACATAAAAGAACAGTCAATATTATGCATTGCTATGCAAAAAAATTCTTATAATTTTTTAGAAGAATTATATTTTGCATTATATTTTTAAACATGTTTCTGGATGTCCTGGAAAAAGCATTTTACATTTGTTTGGAAATATTTAAATTATGATTACAAATTATGAATGGAAGCAGCTCCTTTAAAAAGATGTAAAACAAAATTAGAGATATTATATAATGTTTATTCATCATCTCAACTAATGAAATAATGAGAATAAAATCAGTTGAATGGAGATGTTGTCTTCCCTCTTCGGCTCATTTAAAGGTTCAAAGGGCAGATGATTTGTTTACACTCTCTCATCATATCTTCATTTCTATCTTTCTCTCTTTCAGCGAGAGGCCAAACAAACACCCGATCTCATTCCTCTCTTATCTGTCACTGATCTCTCTGTAATTGTATTGTAGGTTTCTATATTCCACTAAGGATCAGTGTTAGGGGACGGTCCCCGTCTCGTTTCCGCTGTCCCCGGGCCCTGATATGTGATAAACCCGGGACTGACTTTGATGTGCGTGTCAGCAGAGAGGAATCAGGCTGAAGTACAGACAGGAGCCTGTTTTTATGGATGACAGACGGGAGGGGTTGGAGACGGCAGGTCCACTTCTCATCTCACCAACACTATCATTAAAGCACAGATTACAGTGTGTGTGTGTGTGTGAGACTCTTCTGTAATAATGTTCCTGAGCTGATAGCAGCCATATAATGAAAACATCAATATAGGATGAATTCAGGTTGATTGGGACACTTTTTGCCATTGAGATGACTGGGGAAAAGTGTCCCACATCAACTTGTGCTTTATAGAAACCAGAATCCAAAACACTGATCTGAAGATCCTATAATTTAACAGCAAGAACTGTTTAGTCTCCAAAGAACCAAGCAGAATTTACCACTCACAGCCAAAGATTGCTCTTTGTGAGAACATTTTCTTTTAAAAGCATACAAGTTGCATTATGTCATTCATTTATTTATTTATATTTTTAAGTTCTAAATCAGGTATTTTTTAGGTTATGTGTCATTTATTTATTTATTAAATCAGGTATTTTTGTCCAGGTTATGATTTGTGCATTTATTTATTTATTAAATCAGGATTTTTTAAGGTTATGTGTCATTTATTTATTAAATCAGGTATTTTTATCCAGGTTATGATTCATGCATTTATTTATTTATTAAATCAGGTATTGTTTTTAGGTTTTGTGTCATTTATTTATTTATTAAATCAGGGTTTTTTTTAAGGTTATGTGTCATTTATTTATTAAATCAGATATTGTTTTTAGGTTGTCATGCATTTATTTATATTATATAGTTCTAAATCTGGTACTTTTTGAGGTTATGCGTCATTTATTTATTTTCCAAATCTGGTATTTTAGGTTATGTGTGGCTGTTTTCACATGTATTTATTTAGAAATATATATATGATTTCAGCGGTCTCTCCTCTTAAAAAAACATTGTAATTTCTTATCAGTCTGATAAGGCTCATTTTGGATACTGTCAGTTTTTTTTATTGATGGAAATGTTTTGATCATCAAGAAAAGACACTTAACCCGTAGTACTATTCTGTTATCATATTTATTTGTGATGATGAGTCCAGTTAAGCGTATCTGCCTCCATTATTTCCGCTGTTGGTATAATGTGGGTGGGTTAGAGACGATCATTGGAAGTGTCCGTCAGTGAGCGCTCCTCCCTCACAGTCAGCCTGAAGTGCTGCTACAGACGGCAGTCTCTCAGAGTAATGGCCCCCGGCGGTGACGGCCTTTGATTGTCCTCATTGAGCCTCTTTCATCTCTAATAGGGCTGTTTGCTGCTCTGTTATGACTGCTCAGGTATTGTCCCTCAGCAGTGCTGCAGGGGCCCGAGAGTGAAACAACCAGCTGTGCAAAATCAACACCGGCACCAAAAGCATCACACGACTACAAAATAAACACAACATCAGTACATGTTTTTACCCTTATGCTGAGCATCCATGACAGATTTGTGCACAGTACTTCCTTCCATACAACATGCTGATATTGAAATCAAATACAATTGGGTTTCAATAAAATAAATGCATTTATATATAAACAGAGTCCTGTATATATATACAGTACTTTCATTTTAATGTTATATCAATATTAAATATAATACATCAGTTATTTTAGTATCGAGATACTATTATTGCTTTTATTATTTAGTATTATTTTCATTTTGATTTTAAAGTTTTAGTAATTTTGTTGTATTTTTATTAGTTTTTAACTTTATATTTCAGTTTGAGTTATACATCAAGTTAAACTAAATTAGAAAGAGGACAAGAAGCTAAAATAAAAAAATAAAAAAATATATATATATATATATATATATGTGTGTGTGTGTGTGTGTGTATATTTAAATACATAAATTACAATCACTATTAAAATAAATAAATGCATGACACACATAAACAAAATACCTGTTTTAGAACAAATGTGTGTGTGAATTATATATATATATATATATATATATATATATATATATATATATATATATATATGACCTGTTACCCATTATATATATTATATAATATGTAGAATATAATAAAGTTACTAAATATCATGCTAAAAACAGAATTTTACTCAAATTTGTTTTCTTCTTTATGTTGCGAATATGTGTTAATCCTATAGTACCTTGCTATTCTTTTAGTGTGCCAATAATAGCTTTTATTTCTAGGGTTTATTTTCTCTAGGTTTATTTCTACATTTCTGAGATATTGTATGTTAGGTGTCAATCATCACATTATAACTTGAAATTGTGATTGTCCAATGTTTAATGACTTTAATACGGCCTCATGTTAGTGTGCTCTGGTCTTGTTTGTTATGCAGGGAATGTCCATGAAAGTCACTAATCCGGTTAATCCCATCAACCTGATTGCAACACATCCAGTAATCCCTCATTGACTCCAATCAGAGGAATTGACCTCAAAGAACGACCCGAGGAACCGGCCCGGTTGGAAAAGCAGGTCTGCGATTACGCCGAGAACTCAGACCACCGGCTGCCCCGTAGTCTCCAAAGATCTGCTCCTCACGGAGGCCAGAGGTGTCCCGGACGCTCCGCCGGCCCATTCAGAGCACTTTTGTTTCACACCTGGAACCGGGGAGGGGAAGTGTGAAGGAGGCATTAAGTCCTATTGAGCATAACTGCCGATACCCTCCCACCCCGTCTCTTACGACGCTCATCATTGAAGAGCCGGGGCCAGATAGCCATGTTTCTGAATGCTTTCACATCATGGACACTTGACTGAAAGGAGCGTCCTCGCCGAGAAAGACAAGGGAGGAGGGAACGCTACATTTGGGCCTTTCCTTTTCCTGTTAAGAGTGTAATGTAAAGGCTGATGTGAGGTGTGAACCTAGACGTGCCCTTTGAAGTTAAAATGACATTTAGAGGTCAATTATGTTGTTAGCAGAAGGTGTCTGCCGGTTTGAAACCGCCATAAAATACAACTTAAAGGTAGATAAAATGAGACGCGCCGGTTTATGTCCTGTCAAACCTGAAGACGTGCCACTTAAAGAGGCTGCAAACCAACAGCATCAGAGATAAAACAAAATAGTCTTTCACACTGTCTGTTAGTGTATTATACACGATCGGAACATCAAAACAAAATATCATAAGACTAGGCAAAGAATATGAGAACTCAAAACATTGTTAGTCGTGTTTTTTTGTGTTGATTTAAAAGGCTTTCTTGTCCCTACAAAACAGTGATGATATGACCGATTATCATTTTCATAATATTTACATTTGGGCAATACTGGAGCATTACCATAGCATCTTCTCTAAAAAGCAGGGGGATGGTTCATTCAAAAATGAAAATTCTGTCATAATTTACTCACCCTCAAGTTGTTTCAAACCTGTATGAATATCTGTTGAACACAAAAGAAGATATTTTGAAGAATGCTGGTAACCATACCAATGGATTGTAACCAATGGATGGACCCCATTGACTTCCATACAGGGAGTGCAGAATTATTAGGCAAGTTGTATTTTTGAGGATTAATTTTATTATTGAACAACAACCATGTTCTCAATGAACACAAAAAACTCATTAATATCAAAGCTGAATATTTTTGTATCAATATTTTAAGTAGTTTTTAGTTTTAGCTATTTTAGGGGGATATCTGTGTGTGCAGGTGACTATTACTGTGCATAATTATTAGGCAACTTAACAAAAAACAAATTTATACCCATTTCAATTATTTATTTTTACCAGTGAAACCAATATAACATCTCAACATTCACAAATATACATTTCTGACATTCAAAAACCAAACAAAAACAAATCAGTGACCAATATAGCCACCTTTCTTTGCAAGGACACTCAAAAGCCTGCCATCCATGGATTCTGTCAGTGTTTTGATCTGTTCACCATCAACATTGCGTGCAGCAGCAACCACAGCCTCCCAGACACTGTTCAGAGAGGTGTACTGTTTTCCCTCCTTGTAAATCGCACATTTGATGATGGACCACAGGTTCTCAATGGGGTTCAGATCAGGTGAACAAGGAGGCCATATCATTAGATTTTCTTCTTTTATACCCTTTCTTGCCAGCCACGCTGTGGAGTACTTGGACGCGTGTGATGGAGCATTGTCCTGCATGAAAATCATGTTTTTCTTGAAGGATGCAGACTTCCTCCTGTACCACTGCCTGAAGAAGGTGTCTTCCAGAAACTGGCAGTAGGACTGGGAGTTGAGCTTGACTCCATCCTCAACCCGAAAAGGCCCCACAAGCTCATCTTTGATGATACCAGCCCAAACCAGTACTCCACCTCCACCTTGCTGGCGTCTGAGTCGGACTGGAGCTCTCTGCCCTTTACCAATCCAGCCACGGGCCCATCCATCTGGCCCATCAAGACTCACTCTCATTTCATCAGTCCATAAAACCTTAGAAAAATCAGTCTTGAGATATTTCTTGGCCCAGTCTTGACGTTTCAGCTTGTGTGTCTTGTTCAGTGGTGGTCGACTTTCTGCCTTTCTTACCTTGGCCATGTCTCTGAGTATTGCACACCTTGTGCTTTTGGGCACTCCAGTGATGTTGCAGCTCTGAAATATGGCCAAACTGGTGGCAAGTGGCATCTTGGCAGCTGCACGCTTGACTTTTCTCAGTTCACGGGCAGTTATTTTGCGCCTTGGTTTTTCCACACGCTTCTTGCGACCCTGTTGACTATTTTGAATGAAACGCTTGATTGTTCGATGATCACGCTTCAGAAGCTTGGCTATTTTAAGACTGCTGCATCCCTCTGCAATATATCTCACTATTTTTGACTTTTCTGAGCCTGTCAAGTCCTTCTTTTGACCCATTTTGCCAAAGGAAAGGAAGTTGCCTAATAATTATGCACACCTGATATAGGGTGTTGATGTCATTAGACCACACCCCTTCTCATTACAGAGATGCACATCACCTAATATGCTTAATTGGTAGTAGGCTTTCCAGCCTATACAGCTTGGAGTAAGACAACATGCATAACGAGGATGATGTGGTCAAAATACTCATTTGCCTAATAATTCTGCACTCCCTGTAGAATGGGGAAAAAATACTATGGAAGTCAATGGGGACCAGTAACTATTTGGTTATCGACATTCTTCAAAATACCTTCTTTTGTGTTCAGCAAAAGAAAGAAACTCAAACAGGTTTGGAAAAACCTGAGGGTGAGTAAATGATGACTTCTCATTTTTGGGTGAACCATCCCTTTAAGGAACAGAAAAAAAAAATCAGGTTACACTTTATTTTAAAGTGTCATTGTTACAGTGTAATTATATATTTAAGTACTGAGTAATATTGATTAACCACATGTACTTACTATAGAGTTAGGGTTTGGTTGAGGGTTAGTTGCATGTAATTATGTATAATTTACTGTTATTACTATGGTAAGTACATGTAACATATGTAACAAGGACACTAAAAGTGTTACCAAAATTCATACTTTGGAAAAATTGTATTGGGAATTAAAAAAATGCAAGTCAGAAACCATCCATCTTAATGCAACACCAGTTATAAACGTATAATAATATGTGGTTTGACTTTCAATGATTAAATGCTTTCAGATTATTAATTTGAGTTAATTTAACTCTACGTCTCCATAATATATAACTGTACCGTCAAGGCAAATGTACAGTAAAATCATGGATTAATCCCCTCATGGCACATTTGATTGTTTTGTAAAGGCTAAATAAATGCTGCTGCCATTAACACTAAAAGAAAGGAGACATGCAGAGGTGAATTTATACTTGAAAGATCCCCCACAGAGACAGAGACGTCTGTTTACATACTGGAGGAGACACGAGACAAAACACGTCTCACTTCACCTGCCGTTAGCTGTTAAAACGGCAACATTTCCTCTCTGAAACCAATCACAGATGATCCGCATATGTATTAAAATACATACACTACCATTCAAAAGTTTGGAGTCTGTAAGACTTTTTCATGTTTTTGAAAGACTCACCAAAGCTGCATTTATTTGATCAAAAATACTTTAAAAACGGTTATATTATGAAATATTTTTACAATTTAAAATAACAGTTTTCTATTTGAATATATTTTAATATGTAATGTATTCCTGTGATCAAAGCTGAATTTTCAGCATCATTACTCCAGTCTTCAGTGTCACATGATCCTTCAGAAATCATTCTAATATGCTGATTTGCTGCTCAAGAAACATTTATGATTATTATCAATGTTGAAAACAGTTGTGCTGATTATTATTTTTGCAGAAACAGTGATACATTTTTTTTTCAGGATTCTTTGATGATTAGAAAATTGAAAAGAGCAACATTTATTGGAATAAACATTTTGTAATGTTATAAATTGTCAAAAAAAGTCATTGTGAGTTTTTTTAAAATCTATTTAAATCCTTGCTGAATCAAATTATACATTTCTTAAATAAAAAAGCAGATTTACCCCAAACTTTTTAAACAGTACTGTATATTAAATGAAAAAAAATATTATAAATATGTATTTTTTAAAGAAACATTTCTACTATGCATTGACAGAAGGGGGTAATTGAAGAAGAAATTAATAGGAAAAAAACATCTTTTATATGGTTTCACAGCTGTTTTACTGTTTGTCAGCACAGATAATAATGAAAACATTTCAAAACTTAGGCACTTTTGAAGTCAGCCTTCATGAAGGCAATTAACAAGATTCACAAAGGCTCTGGTGAGTTTTTAAGTTGACAATTTTAAGTAATTTTTACAAAAATATCCTTATTTTAGGTAAGTTGCAATGCCAGAAAAGCAAAATGGCTGCTGAATTGAATGTGCGTTTATTTTTTAAGTCATGCAGTCTGTTTTCTCCCAGTATTCAAAAAGAAATTTGTAAAATATATAATGAGCATGTAAAGATGTTTGGTGGTTGGGAAAAGCAGGTCAACATGAACCAGGTGCACAAAAAGGAGGTTAGAATAATGTCAGGCATCATCTAACCACAAACACATCTGCATATATGATATATATATGATCTGCAATATTCTCTCAGCCTCCATACATCTCCACAAATGTCAGTAGAACATTTATATGTTTAGTATATGCAACCTTATCAAAATAAAAATATATATAAATTGTAGTCAATCACACCAGCAGCTAAGACAAAACAATCAAGTCAAAACCAACTTGTGCACTATATGCAGAAGATATTAAAAAGAAACCACCAATGGTCATTTACCCAAACACAACGTCAAATTACTGCAGCGCTAACATGGAGACAATAGTGACACATTTTCATTTTACATTCAACATTCAAGTATCTGATAAAAGAGAATTACTATTTCTCATTACCTTATTTAAAAAGAACCATTTTTTATTTAAAACCTGAAACTACGGTGCTAAACAGACTCTGTGGCTCTGTGATTGAAGCACTGAGGTAGTGATAACTGGAGATGGATAGACTGGATTCAGGCATTGCGCTCAGATGGAGGAATAAACTCCAGACCCAGGTAGGCAAAAATCTCCTCTTCCGTCTTTGCTCTGAGATACCGATTCTGTATAATTTTACAGAGAGAGATGTAAATGTAGCTATTCTAGCAAAGTATTGAGCAGTTTTACAGTTAAACATTTAATGTTGACATATACAACCTATATATTATACAATATATAGGCCAAAAGATATACTATATTGCCATAAGTTTTGTGACGCCTGTCTTTACATGCACTTGAACTTTAATGACATCCCATTCTTAATCCGTAGGGTTTAATATGGAGTTGGCCCACCCTTTGCAGCTATAACAGCTTCAACTCTTCTGGGAAGGCTTTCCACAAGGTTTAGGAGTGTGTTTATGGGAATTTTTGACCATTTTTCTAGAAGCGCATTTGTGAGGTCAGGCACTTATGTTGGACGAGAAGGCCTGGCACGCAGTTTCCACTCTAATTCATCCCAAAGGTGTTCTGTCGGGTTGAGGTCAGGACTCTGTGCAGGCCATGTCTTTATGGACTTTGCTTTGTGCACTGGTGCTCAGTCATGTTGGAACAGGAAGGGGCCATCCCCAAACTGTTCCCACAAAGTTGGGACCATGAAATTGTCCAAAATGTCTTGGTATGCTGAAGCATTAAGAGTTCCTTTCACTGGAACTAAGGGGCCAAGTCCAACCCCTGAAAAACAACCCCACACCATAATCCCCCCTCCACCAAACTTTACACTTGGCACAATGCAGTCAGGCAAGTACCGTTCTCCTGGCAACCGCCAAACTCAGACACGTCCATCGGATTGCCAGACAGAGAAGCGTGATTGGTCACTCCAGAGAACACGTCTCCACTGCTCTAGAGTCCAGTGACAGATTCACAAATGTTTGTAGAAGCGTCTGCATGCCTAGGTGGTTGATTTTATGCACTTGTGGCCATAGAAGTGATTGGAACACCTGAATTCACTGATTTGGAGGGGTGTCCCAATACTTTTGGCAATATAGTGTATTTTATGTCCAATTACACATAATATGTTCAAGTGATTGGTCGAAAGTAATTATTTGGATCATTAGTGCAGCAAAGTGGATTCTCAGCGCAGAAAACAGCGTCTTCTCGACATGTCGACAACAAACTAAACTCTTCCAGTCTCAGCTACAAGGTTTAAAGTAGACATTGTTTGTGTCCACGTCATTGTTGAAGACCACAGGCTGGCATTATGCAAATCAGTTACAAACCTACATAGGTTCATGCAGGAAGTAAGACTGGAATTACTGACGACGCGTTTCAGGCAGTTTAGAATTGGTTCTTCTAGGAGACAATAGCTCCATTTATCGGGCACTTTGCAGACCTTTTACATTTACAAATAGCTATATTACACACTACATGAAAGTTATTATCTGAAAAAGCATAATAGGGGCACTTTAACATACTACAGCTATTGTGGTGTACTTTTAGTAGACACATGCCCATGTGGCTCACCTGTTTGCTGTCGTACAGGGCGTGACTGCTCAAAGACATGTGCTTCTCTTGCCCCGCCCACCGCCTTAACTCCCTCTCAAACAGCTGCAGAACAAACAGCACATCATGAGTGAACATAACTGACCTCAAAACACTGCGAGACTGAAGTCAGGTGTGATGACAGTTAAACAATCACGTTATTAGACTTGAATGAAGAGATCCAGAAAACATCACATTGAAGTTAGACACAGTACACAGTAAATGGAAATGATGTCGAAAAGATTGTATATGAAAATATATTTGAAAGAAAATTAAGGGTTATTATAGTTGAGTTAAATTTAAACTTGTACTAAAATAACCAAAAACTATACTATTAGACATTTTAAAATGACAAAAACACTGGTGTATCCAAAATGGTAAATTTCTATGATAATGTCTTTAGTCATATTATTTATTTTATTAATTATTCTTTATATATTATTATTCTTTTACATGTTATTGAATTCTTTAATCATTTACATATCTTCTATTATATGCTCTGATATGTTTTATTATTTCCAAACGTAAGATGTTTGGTGTCTCTTCTGTGCTGTAAGATCGAGTGGGTGTATTTTCCATCAGAATTGATTACGTGGTGTACCTTTGTATCAAAATATGTCTGTTTCCATCTCTGCAGACATGAGATAATGCCAGATCTGCAGTATTCTCTTAAAGGTCTTAAAGGTGTCAAAACAACACCTCATATATCTATTTTTCTCTATCTTTGTCATTTGACCAATCACACCAACCTAGCTGTTAAACCAACTATGACACAATGGAAACGTCTGTTTGACCTCTCCTTATTAGACCATAACATAAGTTTAAGAGGCTGTAAGTTTCCTGCATATACACTCACCTAAAGGATTATTAGGAACACCTGTTCAATTTCTCATTAATGCAATTATCTAATCAACCAATCACATGGCAGTTGCTTCAATGCATTTAGGGGTGTGGTCCTGGTCAAGACAATCTCCTGAACTCCAAACTGAATGTCAGAATGGGAAAGAAAGGTGATTTAAGCAATTTTGAGCGTGGCATGGTTGTTGGTGCCAGACGGGCCGGTCTGAGTATTTCACAATCTGCTCAGTTACTGGGATTTTCACGCACAACCATTTCTAGAGTTTACAAAGAATGGTGTGAAAAGGGAAAAACATCCAGTATGCGGCAGTCCTGTGGGCGAAAATGCCTTGTTGATGCTAGAGGACAGAGGAGAATGGGCTGACTGATTCAAGCTGATAGAAGAGCAACTTTGACTGAAATAACCACTCGTTACAACCGAGGTATGCAGCAAAGCATTTGTGAAGCCACAACACGCACAACCTTGAGGCGGATGGGCTACAACAGCAGAAGACCCCACCGGGTACCACTCATCTCCACTACAAATAGGAAAAAGAGGCTACAATTTGCACAAGCTCACCAAAATTGGACAGTTGAAGACTGGAAAAATGTTGCCTGGTCTGATGAGTCTCGATTTGTGTTGAGACATTCAGATGGTAGAGTCAGAATTTGGCGTAAACAGAATGAGAACATGGATCCATCATGCCTTGTTACCACTGTGCAGGCTGGTGGTGGTGGTGTAATGGTGTGGGGGATGTTTTCTTGGCACACTTTAGGCCCCTTAGTGCCAATTGGGCATCGTTTAAATGCCACGGCCTACCTGAGCATTGTTTCTGACCATGTCCATCCCTTTATGACCACCATGTACCCATCCTCTGATGGCTACTTCCAGCAGGATAATGCACCATGTCACAAAGCTCCAATCATTTCAAATTGGTTTCTTGAACATGACAATGAGTTCACTGTACTAAAATGGCCCCCACAGTCACCAGATCTCAACCCAATAGAGCATCTTTGGGATGTGGTGGAACGGGAGCTTCGTGCCCTGGATGTGCATCCCACGAATCTCCATCAACTGCAAGATGCTATCCTATCAATATGGGCCAACATTTCTAAAGAATGCTTTCAGCACCTTGTTGAATCAATGCCACGTAGAATTAAGGCAGTTCTGAAGGTGAAAGGGGGTCAAACACAGTATTAGTATGGTGTTCCTAATAATCCTTTAGGTGAGTGTATATTCATATTATTTTGCTGGTCACTTCTGTTTCTTCTGCTTCATCTCTTCTACCTCTCCTTTCATTCTGCAAATATCTTATTTCTTTTTTCCTTCTTTCTCTATACTCTGATCTTCACAATCTTTAGATTTTATTATAAATTATTATTTACTTGATTCATTTGTTTGTCTCTATAACTTTATAATTTTACATTTTTACTCAATAAATTTGTTATTCCTTATTCAAATTGGATCTTTGACATAATCATTGATTGTCTGCCTGGATCCCATTGCATCAACATACAATATATATGTGCTGTCAAACTGATTAACTGCAAATTATCTTATCTAAAACAAAAGTTTGTTTTATACACATATACATATATTATATAAACACTATAACTTTTATGTTAGATGCAATTAATTGCAATTAATCAATTTGACAGATTAAAAGTTAATTAAAAGTAAAATATATATATACACACTCACCTAAAGGATTATTAGGAGCACCATACTAATACTGTGTTTGACCCCCTTTCGCCTTCAGAACTGCCTTAATTCTACGTGGCATTGATTCAACAAGGTGCTGAAAGCATTCTTTAGAAATGTTGGCCCATATTGATAGGATAGCATCTTGCAGTTGATGGAGATTTGTGGGATGCACATCCAGGGCACGAAGCTCCCGTTCCACCACATCCCAAAGATGCTCTATTGGGTTGAGATCTGGTGACTGTGGGGGCCATTTTAGTACAGTGAACTCATTGTCATGTTCAAGAAACCAATTTGAAATGATTCGAGCTTTGTGACATGGTGCATTATCCTGCTGGAAGTAGCCATCAGAGGATGGGTACATGGTGGTCATAAAGGGATGGACATGGTCAGAAACAATGCTCAGGTAGGCCGTGGCATTTAAACGATGCCCAATTGGCACTAAGGGGCCTAAAGTGTGCCAAGAAAACATCCCCCACACCATTACACCACCACCACCAGCCTGCACAGTGGTAACAAGGCATGATGGATCCATGTTCTCATTCTGTTTACGCCAAATTCTGACTCTACCATCTGAATGTCTCAACAGAAATCGAGACTCATCAGACCAGTCAACATTTTTCCAGTCTTCAACTGTCCAATTTTGGTGAGCTTGTGCAAATTGTAGCCTCTTTTTCCTATTTGTAGTGGAGATGAGTGGTACCCGGTGGGGTCTTCTGCTGTTGTAGCCCAACCGCCTCAAGGTTGTGTGTATTGTGGCTTCACAAATGCTTTGCTGCATACCTCGGTTGTAACGAGTGGTTATTTCAGTCAAAGTTGCTCTTCTATCAGCTTGAATCAGTCGGCCCATTCTCCTCTGACCTCTAGCATCAACAAGGCATTTTCGCCCACAGGAATGCCTCATACTGGATGTTTTTCCCTTTTCACACCATTCTTTGTAAACTCTAGAAATGGTTGTGCGTGAAAATCCCAGTAACTGAGCAGATTGTGAAATGCACCAACAACCATGCCACGCTCAAAATTGCTTACATCACCTTTCTTTCCCATTCTGACATTCAGTTTGGAGTTCTGGAGATTGTCTTGACCAGGACCACACCCCTAAATGCATGTGATTGGTTGATTAGATAATTGCATTAATGAGAAATTGAACAGGTGTTCCTAATAATCCTTTAGGTGAGTGTAATATATATATATAATATAAAACTTTTGATTGATTTTGATTTTTTGACTATGAACATGACTAAATGAAGTACTTAAAACTTCTACTTCTAATTTCTACTACTCAAACTACTCAGCCAATAAAACTAACTGAAACCAAAAAGAAAAAAAGGAAAAAAAAGAAAAAGAAATAAAAAGTAGTGAAATTTCAATGTAATAATTTGGAAGTAAGGAAGCCACAAACCTTAGACCCTGTCCATCCCAGAGTAGCGAAGGCGAACTGGCTGTAGGGACTGACCACCAGATCTAGCCGTACAGCTCTCCAGCCTGACGCTTCACTGGCTCTTTCAGTTTCATTTCCTGTACTGGTGTCCTGAACAGAAGCAGTGGAATTCGATTTGCAGCTCACAGCAGATGCCTGAAGCTTAAATATGGAAAAGCATCTCTCAAAGCGATCCATGTTACTAGGAGCTCGAGCTGGACCGTCCATTTTTTCCAGATAAGAGTTTCTGGTCGTCTTCTGATACAGCAGTAAACCCTGGTGAAAAATACATACACAAGATATTGCATGAGTAAAATGCTAATTTTTATGTTTGATAACATGTACAACACCAAACAGACACGAGGGATGGATTTGATCATCCAACTATTCAAAGAACTTCAAAAGCACCTGCTCCTCCAGCCAGTTTGTGATTTTAGGCATCAGTCCTTCCTCTTTTCCTTCCTCTGGATGTGTTACGAGAAAGTCCACATCATGACCGACTTCTTTCCCCCTAAAATATATACAGCAAAACTCAACAGTTTGATTGTTTATTTCATCCAAAAATGTAAACTATATTATCACACAGCTCTATATATAAAGTTGGATATATAGAAGATTCAACTTTACCAACATACATACAGTACATTCACATTAAGCAATATATACACCATATAGCAAATCTTGGCTGTGTGATTGTTTATATATCTGCAATATGTCAACTAAATTGATAGCACAACTCTATATACAAAATTTGATTTATAAGTATATCCAACTTTATCTGCATAAATACATTACACTCACATAAACTATATACTATATAACAAATCTCAACTGTTTGATTGTTTATATCGTCACAAAACATAAACTATATTATTATCCAGTTCTATATAAAGTTGGATATATAGTAAACCCAACTTTATTTTTTGCATACATACAGTAAACTCACGTAAAGCGATATATACCACATAGAATATCTTAACTGTTTGAATATATTATCACCCAGCTCTCTCAGATCTGCTAAATGCTTCATAAAGCATGAATATATTAGGATATTATAAACATTAACATCATGATTTTCTGTAAAGCTACTTTGAAACAATATGTATTGTAAAAAGTACTATAAAATAAAATTGACGACTTAAAATGGACACGTATGCTCAAAAATGACACAGTATTAAGGCATGATCTGACCTCCTGAACCCTCCCATGAGCTGGATCTCTGCTCCCGGCAGCACAGCGCATACAGCTTTCTCTACAATATCACTGATGACATCAGCCTCTGCCTTAGTGACGGGTTTCTGGAGGTCATCGTAATACTGGACTCCTGAAAGTGATGAGGTCAGAGGTCATTTGAAATTCAATATCATCTATTTAAGTTTTTTTGAAGAACCACATAACTCATTAACCTGTTCTTTTCATTTATTTGTAGACTTATAGATGCAAATTGTTGTTTGAGATTTTTTATTATATATATATATATATATATATATATATATATATATATATATATATATATATATATATATATATATATATATATATATATATATATATATATATATATATATATATATATATATATATATATATATATATACACACACACACACCACCAGAAACTTATTTAGGTACACCTGTTCAACTGATCATTAACGCAAATATCTAATCAGCCAATCACATGGCAGCAACTTAATGCATTTAGGCATGTAGACATGGTCAAGAGGATCTGCTGAAGTCAAGCTGAGCATCAGAATGGGGAAGAAAGGAGATTTAAGATTATTTCAGAAACTGCTGATCTACTGGAATTTTCACACACAACCATCTCTAGGGTTTACAGAGAATGGTCCGAAAAACAGAAAATATCCAGTGGCAGTTCTGTGTGTGAAAATGCCTTGTTGATGCCAGAGGTCAGAGGAGAACAGCCAGACTGGTTCAGCTGATAGAAAGGCAACAGTAACTAAAATAATCTCATGTTACTCCACACGTCTCTGAACGCTCAACACGTCCAACCTTGAAGCAGACTGACTACAGCAGCAGAAGACACACCGGTCCCACTCCTGTCAGCTGAGAACAGGAAACTGAGGCTCCAATTCACACAGGACACCAAAACTGGACAATAGAAGCATTGCCTGGTCTGATGAGTCTGGATTTCTGCTGCAACGTTCAGATGATAGGGTCAGATTTTGGTGTAAACAACATGAAAGCATGGATCCATCCTGCCGTGTATTAACGGTTCAGGCTGCTGGAGGTGTAATGGTGTAAAGGATATTTTCTTGGCACTTTTGGGCTCCTTAGTACCAATTGAGCATTATTTAAACAACACAGCCTACCTGAGTATTGTTGCTGACCATATCCATCCCTTTATGATCAGTGCACTCATCTTCTGATGGCTACTTCCAGCAGGATAACATGCCATGTCTCAAATCATCTCAAACTGGTTTCTTGAACATGACAGTGAGTTCACTAAACTCAAACGGCCTTCACAGTCACCAGATCTCAATCCAGTAGAGCAGCTTTGGGATGTGCTGGAACAGGAGATTCACATCATGGATGTGCAGCCGACAAATCTGCAGCAACTGCATGATGCTATCATGTCAATATGGAGCAAAATCTCTGAGGAATGTTTCTAGCACCTTGTTGAATCTTTGCCACAAAGAATTAAGGCAGGTCCAACCCGGTACTAGTAAGGTGTACCTAATAAAGTGGCCGATGAGTGTATATATTTGATCATTCAAAGGCTGTTTGAGAGAAATACACACATACATATACACATATACACTCACCTAAAGGATTATTAGGAACACCTGTTCAATTTCTCATTAATGCAATTATCTAATCAACCAATCACATGGCAGTTGCTTCAATGCATTTAGGGGTGTGGTCCTGGTCAAGACAATCTCCTGAACTCCAAACTGAATGTCAGAATGGGAAAGAAAGGTGATTTAAGCAATTTTGAGCGTGGCATGGTTGTTGGTGCCAGACGGGCCGGTCTGAGTATTTCACAATCTGCTCAGTTACTGGGATTTTCACACACAACCATTTCTAGAGTTTACAAAGAATGGTGTGAAAAGGGAAAAACATCCAGTATGCGGCAGTCCTGTGGGCGAAAATGCCTTGTTGATGCTAGAGGTCAGAGGAGAATGGGCCGACTGATTCAAGCTGATAGAAGAGCAACTTTGACTGAAATAACCACTCGTTACAACCGAGGTATGCAGCAAAGCATTTGTGAAGCCACAACACGCACAACCTTGAGGCGGATGGGCTACAACAGCAGAAGACCCCACCGGGTACCACTCATCTCCACTACAAATAGGAAAAAGAGGCTACAATTTGCACGAGCTCACCAAAATTGGACAGTTGAAGACTGGAAAAATGTTGCCTGGTCTGATGAGTCTCGATTTCTGTTGAGACATTCAGATGGTAGAGTCAGAATTTGGCGTAAACAGAATGAGAACATGGATCCATCATGCCTTGTTACTACTGTGCAGGTTGGTGGTGGTGGTGTAATGGTGTGGGGGATGTTTTCTTGGCACACTTTAGGCCCCTTAGTGCCAATTGGGCATCGTTTAAATGCCACGGCCTACCTGAGCATTGTTTCTGACCATGTCCATCCCTTTATGACCACCATGTACCCATCCTCTGATGGCTACTTCCAGCAGGATAATGCACCATGTCACAAAGCTCAAATCATTTCAAATTGGTTTCTTGAACATGACAATGACTTCACTGTACTAAAATGGCCCCCACAGTCACCAGATCTCAACCCAATAGAGCATCTTTGGGATGTGGTGGAACGGGAGCTTCGTGCCCTGGATGTGCATCCCACAAATCTCCATCAACTGCAAGATGCTATCCTATCAATATGGGCCAACATTTCTAAAGAATGCTTTCAGCACCTTGTTGAATCAATGCCACGTAGAATTAAGGCAGTTCTGAAGGCGAAAGGGGGTCAAACACAGTATTAGTATGGTGTTCCTAATAATCCTTTAGGTGAGTGTATATACACACACACACACACACACATATATATATATATATATATATATTTGTATAGGTTGTGTGATAAAAATATTTCTATATTTATGAATATAATTACACAAATTTAGCAGAGTGAAATGCAGTACCCGCTTGCTGTGCACGGTTCAACTGTTGTTCTGTGCGAACCAAATCATCAGGAGATTGCAAACCCTCTCTAAACCAGCGATCTGCCGTCCGCACACCCACCCCAAAAATACCAGTTAGTGCCTGCAGAAAAGGAAGATGCGACTTCATAATTCACAAACTAAAGGTAAGAAATCAGGCATTTCATTTATAATGGCAGATGGCATTATTAAGAATAGAATATTTCTGCAAAAATAGTACATAGTATGAGTAGTGTGCTATTTTTGAACATACCCATTATTACCTTCATGGCCTGATATTGCTCTGATTGTCTTGTTGATTCCACTTCTCTTGATGATCCATCTTCTAAAATCTCCTAAATGGTGAAATAAGCTTCTTAACAGAAATATTTAGATAATATGGATTTTTGAGAGAAGTTTACATCTATGCATTGGGCAGATACTTTTATCCGAAGCGACTTACATTCAAGGTACATACTTTACTAGTTCTTTTATCAATTTATTTTTTCTGCTGAACACAAAAGAAGATATTTTGAAGAATGTTTGTAACTAAACAGCTGATGTTACTATGGAAGTAAATGGGGACAAGAAACTGTTTGGTTACAAACATTCTTCAAAATATCTTCTTTTGGCTTCAGCAGAAAAAAGAAATGAATACATGTTTGGAACAACTTGAAGGTGAGTAAATGATGACAGAATTTTCATTTTTGGGTGAACTATCCTTTAAGCTACAAGAAAGCATAATTGTCACCTTTATAACCCTCTGTGAATGGTCACCTAGGCAGGGCAAAGACCTCAGATCCTCCATGTTCTTCACTCGATGGGGAAGTGCCTTTAGGACTGAGGCTGCCCGTCTAAAAGCGATGCTCCGTCCTTCATTGTCATTATATTCTGCATTTTGAGCCAAGATTTCAAGAGCTTCCTACAGGACAGAGTGTAAAATAACTGTTCATCTTTAGCTCAATGGAAGGGAATAAACAGAAAGCAGTAAATAACTCACAGTTAGAAATGAATTGTGGTGTTTCAAAGGTGTCCGTCTTTGACAGGCATAACTTTTCATCAGCATTGCAGTTGGGTCTATGTTGGGTTTTGGGTTAACCTGCAACACATTTACATACTTCATTTGCTCTTTTTAAAGTAATGTGTCCATAAAAGAGAGATCTGCCCTTGTACCTGTAATGCGTGTCTCTCCTGAACTGTAACGGGATGTCCTGCCTCCATGCTCTCTGTAAACCACCTGATGTCCAACAAATGGACAGAACTGGAAGTATCTCGTCCTGTTTGGTTGTCCAGCCAGGCATGGACTTCATCTCCGCTGTTGTTTTCTGACACAATATGTGTGATGGAGGAACTGTAAGAGAAAACAAACAGGAAGATTTTCAATCTTTTAGATGCCACGGACCCCCAAATATGATCATCCTTGACACATCCTAAAATTTGAAAGGTATCTATCATTTATAAACACCCAATTTATACACTGTAAAATTAATATTATATATCTAAAATTTGTTTCTATTAAGTTACATTATGATTATTTTTCTACTCACTATAGTAATGTACAACAGTACAGTACGAAATTATTTATTTTAATCCAGTTTAAAAGATTAATAACCCCTGTTTTATGCTACCCTTGCAAAAAAAAGTACTGTGCCAATACCATGGTAAACATGTAATGTAAACGTACCTGTAGGTGTCTTTAATAAGAAATCCTTTGCTCCGTCCTAGTCGTGTAAGAAATGCTCTTCTAGATGTTCCCATCTTTCTCTCCAATATGAATATAGAAACATGGGGGAATTTACAGATGTCATTCTGTTGGCTTACATTTAGAGATACTTTCCTGCGTTTTAATGGGATCATAGTCTAGAATAAACACTTTGGATCCCCCTTCTGCCAACTTCAACCACCTCATCTACCACCAGAGCAGATATAATCAAACCCCCTGCACTTCCACAAGATTGAGGGAAAAGATGTCACGTGTGAGTCACAGGGGAAAAAATGTAGTTGGAACGGCTATTTTTATGACACAAGTGCGCGCATCAGTGGGCCGAAAGTTGTCTTTAATTGGTCTCGGTGGGCATAGGTAAGTATTTAAACCATAATCGTGTTGTTCACAAACGTCTCCAAAAAACGTAAAACATCTTCATATTTGATTGTGAGTTAAAAAGGAGAGTTACCACCTCTCGGAACACTTCACGGGCGCCACCTCTGGAAGACTTCGAATCTTATGTACAGGGGGACTGTTTTGAGTGGTGCACATGTTGGTGCACCCATAAAGAGTTCCGATGGGGTGCAGACGTAACTAACAGTTACATAATAAAGATACAATTAAAATAAAACGATAAATGTGAAGGGTGCAGAAAAGGTTTTCTTGATTTTCAAATGTATTTACAATACCCTGTCATATGCGATTATAAAACAATAACACACAGTCACGTGAAAATGAGGGGGCGTGACCTTGCAATAAAACGTGCAGTGTCATGTTTGTCAAAATTACATTTTGTTAAAGGAATAGTTCACCCTAAAATGAAAATTCTGTCATCGTTTACTCTCCCTCAACTTGTTCCAAACCTGTGTGAGTTGCTTTCTTCTGCTGAACACAAAAGATGATATTTTAAAGAATGATGGTAACCAGACAGTTGATGGTCCCCATTGAATTCCATAGAAGGAAAGTCAATGGGGACCATCCACTGTTTGGTTACTGACATTCTTTAAAATATCATCTTTTGTGTTCAGCAGAAGAAAGCAACTCATACAGGTTTGGAACAAGTTGAGGGAGAGTAAACGATGACAGAATTTTCATTTTAGGGCGAACTATTCCTTTAATATTAGGAATATGTTTTTTTGTCCTGTTTTATATTAAATTCTTAATACATACGTGAATTAAAATAATAGAAATATATAATTTTGCCATATAAAATGTCATGAATTATTTATAAACTTACATGTGTCATATGTAGCCTAAATAAACAAAAAAATGAAAATGTTGTGTTGTTAGAGCATTATTCACAAAACATATTTAAAACGATGCAAAGCTACTTGGAACATCGTTTAACAGGCACAAACTTTGTGTAAGTGAAAGAGCAAATGATTTTCTAACTGTATTACTTCAGTGACCTGTGACTGTGTGAATGTATCAGCTGTTATATCAGGCTGAAGTCATATGACACACTGACTGAGTGTCTCACTTCCTCAAACTTTCTCAGCTCATCCCACCGTGTGTGCTGCAGTTCACCACGCGAAACCCTCGCCTGCTCGACACAGTCTCTTCTCAGGCAGACAGGTCGCGAGTTTGGGCTGACTTTGGCTGACTTTGGTCTCATGGCGAGCTCGCGGGTCGGTCAGTGGAGGTCCAGCGCGCGCGTCGTGTCCACCTGTCTCCTCGTTACTCTTCTCACCTGCACGCTCAGGTGTTCAGAATGCGTCAAACGGAACAACATCATTCTCATTCTCACCGACGACCAGGATGTAGAAATGGGGGGAATGGTAAGTGTACAAAAGTACACTACAAGTGTTTTTTTATTGGTCGTGCACCACAAAAGTACTGTGCTACTGTGCTGGTAACTGAATACATTGGTTTAAATGGTAATACAGTGGTACTTTGATATATACCATGGTACAGAAATTCATACACCATGGTATTGACATGGCATTTCAGTGAACTTTCAAAATACAATGGTACTACTTTGGTGATATTTAGTGCTGAGCAATCGATTAATCGCGATTAATTGCATCCAAAATAAAAGTTTGTGTTTGCATAATATATGTGTGTGTACTGTCTGTGTATAATTATTCTGTATATATAAATACACACACATGCATGTATATATTTAAGAAAAATATGTTATATTTACATATAAAATATTTATATTTATATATAAGAGACTTTATTTATATATATATATATATATATATATATATATATATATATATGCAAATGTATATATTTAAGAAATATTTGCATGAATGGGTGGGTATTTATATGTACGTAATAATTATACACAGTACACACACATATATTATGTAAACACAAACTGTTGTTTTGGAATGCGATTTAATCAATTGCCCAGCACTTTATATATATATATATATATAATATAGCTTTAGCATCACAGGACTAAATTACATTTTAAAATGCATTACAATAGAAAGCAGTTATTTTAAATTGTAATAATATTTCACAATATTGCTGTTTTTATTGTATTTTTTTGCTGTATTGTAAAATATTATTACAATTTAAAACAACTGCTTGCTTTCTATTGCAATTCCTGCGATTCAAAGCTGAATTTTCAGCATCATTACTCCAGTCTTCAGTGTCACATGATCCTTCAGAAATCATTACTGTATTTGTGTCAGAAACCAGCCTTGGTGAGCAGGACAGACTTCTTTCAAACACACAAAAAATCTTAATTACTCCAAACGTTTGACCACCAGTGTGATATACACCTGTGTGTTTTTGAAATATATATATATACATATGAACTACTAGGCTAAACCAGTCATATGCTGGGAAGGCAGGGAGAGCATGTTAAAGTCATATTGAACCGGCAATTGTTTTAAGCATCAACTTCATTAGGCTGAAATTAGTGTGTGAAATCATACATCCTGTTGACATTTTAGGTGTTACAGATGATGCATCATATTGACACTATAAAAGTGTCATTGAGTTTTTCTGTGTCCACAGACGCCCATGAAGAAGACCAAAGCACTAATCGGTGATGCTGGTGTGACTTTCTCCAATGCGGTGAGTGCTTAGCCATAAAGACCTTTCCATAGTGCTGATCAAATATCACAAGTTTCTCCTTTCCTGTTGTTTAGTTCACTGCCACCCCTCTGTGCTGTCCCAGTCGTAGCAGCATCCTCAGTGGGAAATACCCACACAATCATTCGGTCCGAAATAACTCCCTCTCTGGCAACTGCAGCAGCGTGACATGGCAGAAAGTGATTGAGCCCTTGGCCTTTCCGGTTTACCTCACTAAGATGCGCTATCAGACCTTCTACGGGGGGAAATACCTGAATCAGGTCAGCCTTTGAGCCGTCTGGTACTTTATGAAATCTCACTGGCCTATTTGCATGGTGTTCGTTCTTTGAAATTGCCAACAATGATATCAGAAGCTCTCCACAACGTCTTCAAATATTCGCAAATCCTTCAAATATTTGAAATATTCTTAAAGGGGTAGTTCACCCATAAATTAAAATTCTGTTATTTACTCACCCTCAAGTGGTTCCAAACCCGTATGAATCTCTTTCTTCTGCTGAAGATATTTTGAAGAATGTCGGAAACCAAACAGTTGCTGGTCCCCATTGACTTCCATATTATGGGGAAAAACCATCCACTGTTTGGTTACAGACATTCTTCAAAATATCTTCAGCAGAAGAAAGAAACTCATACAGGTTTGGAATAACTTGAGGGTGAGTAAATGATGACAGAATTTTCCTTTTTGGGTGAACTATCCCTTTAAGAGTTTGAGAAGTTTGAAGTCATTTTTTATCTTTCCTGTCCTGGTTACCTCAAATACCGGTAATCAAAAATTCATGAAAACTAAAATAAGAAAATATATAAAACTTTATTATTATTATTATTATTATTTTTATTTTTTTTTGCTAATTCTGATTACAATGATAAAAAAAACTATAATGCAATATTTTTTTTTAAATCAGCAGTAGTACACAAATACAATAATGTATAAATACTGAAAACTGGTTAAAAAAATTGCTTAATTGTCATAATACAAATGTTAAAATACAATTTTTATTATCATATTTGTGGAAATCTCACTAAATCATCTCCAGGTCATATTTCACCAGAAATTCTTAAAAAAAAAATGGAAGAAAGAAAATTTAAGTCTCTTTTTATTACCATTAAAACTTTTCTTTTGCGATGTGTTTAATCATCATAACAATAATGTCACATTTTAATCACAAATACTGATTTCCATAATCAAAATGCTATAGTACAATACCTTTTATTTCAATCAGCACTAGTACAACAAATGCTTACATGTTTAAATACATTGCACTTTAAATAATATATTTTAATTATATTTTAAAAAAAATTTTTTGCATTATAGTAATGAGAATTGGGAGAGATTAAATGTGCTTAGTAGTCATAGAAATAATGGAAAAATGGGGGAAAAATACCTTTAAATAGCCTTCATTTCATCAACAAAATATAGTTTCTTAATTTTTTTCTGTTTGAATTTGAGGGGAATGTTTAGACCAGTATTGTGAGATTCTTCTACTGTTTTCATAAATCCCTCTCTGTGTCCTCAGTACGGAAGTAAAGACGCAGGCGGTGTGGCTCATGTGCCCCCTGGCTGGGACCAATGGCACGCACTGGTAAGTCACGAACAGAAGCATCAGCTCCACATTACTTCCTGTTTCACTCTATCTTCATTCAGATCAGCAGGGAGAAGCTATATGTATATCTGACATGTATAGCTCCAGTCACCTATAGACAAGCATTCATGCAGAACGCATGGTTTGGTCATGTGATGAGGTTTCATCACATCTTGCCCCGCATTCAATCTCGGTTTTACTGATTGTTTTATGGCAGATATTTCATTTTGCGGATGTTAAATGCAGTATGATCTCATGGTTTTATTTGTGTATTCACAGGTGGGAAACTCTCAGTATTACAATTACACGCTTTCTGTGAACGGAAAAGAGGAAAAACATGGGGACAACTATGAGAAGGACTATCTCACAGACCTAGTTGTGAGTCTTTAATGCTTTAGAATGCAGAGTCAATATTATTTCTAGCCAAGTTTACTTTCATACTGTGATGTACTTCTGGGTGAAACTGGAGATTCAGTGAGGAATAACATGGATGAGACTTATTATTTAATTATAGTTTTAATCTGAAAAAGACAAGTTATTACTTATTTTGAATAAGTTGCAATGATGAATAGTAAGACTAGGATTGTGTGTTTGGAAAGTAAATAGTCCATTTTAATTTGAGTTCGAGTTGTAACTTGTCATCATGTCACATCTAATCAAATGTTAACAGTCCACCGTCAGAATTTCTTATGTACTGAAGTGAAACTATTTACTTCCTTGTAAATGTGAAAGCTAATGAATATGCCCTTATCACCTGCTAAACATGTTTTACGTGCAAGATGGATCAGTTAACACAACATCGTTTCCAAATGATCTTGCCATTGTCTGTTTTAGAACAAGATAAAAGCTGTTTGCCTCATTATGACTAATATGCACATCGTTGCTTTCTGTGTAATTTTGCATGTTAGATCGAGCCCCCACGTCAAACCGTCCACACAGCAGTGTGTCATGAGACTTCTGCGAGATTCATGACTTCATTGATATTTGCTGTAACGTTGGTTTATAGCCTATCTGACACTATTATTGTCACTGCTCTGTTATTGTTTAACTAAGGTCAGGTGTCCTGGAAACAGATTACCAGATTAAACTCACAATAGTGATTCTCCAGCCATGTTGGGTGTAATGCATTGCTAAGAAATTAATTACTTTACCCTTAAAAAAGTAGTTTTTCTGTAATTTAATCAGTTAACTTTTGATGTAATTGCATTAAGTAATGTCAAGACAGACAATCTGGTTTGTTTGCATGAAGTTTTAAAAAAAAAAAAGGTTAATATCTGTCTTTGTTGATTCTAGTTGAATCGGTCGCTGCATTTTCTGGCAGAGCGGAGCCCCAATTATCCGTTCTTCATGATGTTGTGTCCGCCGTCTCCTCATTCGCCGTGGACGGCCGCCCCTCAGTACATGAAGAACTTCAACGACGTGAAAGCGCCACGTGACGGGAGCTTCAACAAGCCTGGAAAGGTTCGGCTTTCCGTTTCATTCTTCATGACATCTGTTAAGAGGAAGTACTGCAGGCATTAATCATGAGATTTAACAAGATTGTCTTTCCACAATATTTTAAGCTTAGAGAAATTTTAAATTAGTTAAGTCATATAAATATAATTTTATATCAGAAAGATTTGTAATTTATATATACATTTATATAAATAATATTTTATGTAATCTTCTCTATGTAAATATTCACAACTTTAGCAGCCATTTTTCTCACAGTATTTCATAGCAGATTTAATCTAAATTAATTTTGTATTTAAGTAGTACTGGTGGTGATAGTTGTATTTTATTTTTTAAATGGTGCAAGAAGCATAAAATATTTTGTTAAATAGATTTAGAGAATACCAGCCATAGAGTTTAATAAATTAGTGCTGTCAATTTTTTGACTTGCTTAATCACATCTAACATGAAAGTTTGTAAATGTATAATAAATAAATAAATAAATATATATATATATATGTATATGTGTGTATATACATACATGCACACACAAACACATATTTACAAACTTTTGTATTAGATGCAATTAATCGTGATTAGACAGCACTATAATAAATGTATTTAATTAATATGATATTAATAATTTATATTACTTGGTAAATAAGCATGTTTTTGTAAATTTGATATTATGGATAAATTGTATATTTAAAAAATAGTTAATTGTGTTATAATTGTGTATATATATATATATATATATATATATATATATATATATATATATATATATATATATATATATATATATATATATATATATATATATATATATATATATATATATTATATATATAATGCATGCATGCATGCATGCATTTTATTATTTGTATAGTTCGTATGTTGCCTGTTTGTCTGTATTTTCATTTAGCTAACTTATATCTTGATTCAGTCATTATTTTAGTATACTTGTGATAATTTTTATTATTGTAATACTTGTGATAGGTTTTATTAATATTTTGAATTACCTTTTTTTTTTTTTTTTTTTTTTTTCATTTAAATTCTACTTAGTTTTAGTAATTTTGTTTGGTGTTTTTGTCATTTTTATTAGTTTTTGCCTTTTTTAAAATGGGTTTCATTTTTATAATTTTTTTATTTCAGTTTTAGTTTGTTATTTTTGTTATCAAGTTAAACTAAATGAAAATGGGAAATAAAATAAGTTTTTATTTTTTTATTTCAAGTAACAGAAATGTTTTTTTTTATGGTTTTAGTTTTAGTTAACTACAATAACCCTGGATGCAGTGAAAGGATTTTTGGCCTGCTCCTCTGTACAGATGTGTATGACCTCAGTATGAGCGTAAGATTAAATGCTCTTTCTCTGATCTCAGGACAAACATTGGTTATTACGTCAGCCTGTGAATCCAATGCCAAACAGTTCCATTGACTACCTTGATGACGCTTTCCGCAGGAGGTACAAAAATGTAGATTTCATAAAAGTTCTATCACATAATGTAACGTGATATGATATGTGTATTTAATATATCTGACAGGTGGCAGACGCTTCTGTCAGTGGACGACATGGTGGAACAGTTGATTAAGAAACTGGATTCAGTAAAGGAATTGGACAACACGTACATCTTCTACACGTCTGATCACGGCTATCACACTGGTGTGTCCCCCATCGCCACGGTTCTATCGATCTGTTGTTGTCTGTCTTTGTAACACCGTATTTTAAAAATCAATTTCAGGCCAGTTCTCGTTGCCCATTGACAAGAGACAACTGTACGAGTTTGATATTCGCATCCCGCTCTTGGTTCGGGGTCCAGGAATCAAAGCTAAACAAACACTTCAGGTTAGAGGAATGAATTACTGATTTATTGAGCGATATGTCTGAATATATTATTATACGTAAAATGCTGTAACTTATGTTTAACTGTCCACTAGTCTCCAGTGATGAATATAGATCTTCCTATGACTATCCTGGACATCGCTGGAGTAAATCTCTCCACCGTCAACATGGATGGACAGTCTTTCCTGCCGCAGATGGCGAGTGTAGCATGTTTTTCACTTCCTGTTTCAGTACATGTGTATTTATATTCTTATTTTGTGTATATACACTCCTGGGTAAGCCAGAATTGGCAGAATATTTAGGGATCTTTTAATGGTCTTAACCACTTTAATCACAAATCAATTAGCAAGAATTGCAAAAATACTGTAAATGAAGTAAATTAGCATGGAATAGCTGTCCCTAACTTGCAGACAGCTTTTACAGGAAGAAGAGTGTTGTTCCACTCAATGTTAATAGCTTCAAACAATTATAAGTAGCTGAAAAATGTCTCCCAGTTCGTTTGAGTTTAATGTGAGACCAAATATGGCATGTAGGGTTCAAATCTGGACTCTGAACAGGCCAAAACATGAGCCTGATGGACTTGTTCTCAAGGTTGGGCAGGAGCATCATCTTGTTGAACAATAACATCTGATCATTCCTCTTTAGATAACTTTTCATTTGAGGGAAGCAAAGCCATTAAATGACTTTTCACAGTGAAGTAGCTCATCAATACCAGCAGATAAAAGGCTCCCCACACAATGACACTCTTCCTCCATGCTTCACTGGGGTAGAGATGCATTTATTATTATATTTCTCAGCATATTTTGGAAGACATCGCTCTTGAGCATCACAATGCAACTCGTGTTTCACTGCAATTCATCTCTCCACACATAACTTCCCATATTCTGCCAAAAACTTCATTCTGTCTTTGATGCTTTTCTGAGACAGCAATGTTTTTTTAAGTAGTGCATTTGCTTTAATTTAGCTAATTTCCTGACCAATAATTTGAGGTTAAGACACTTAAAAGCTTAGTGTTTAGCCATTTTGGGCTTGGCCCATTATTTTTGCCCAGGAGTGTATGATTCTTTCCATTGCGCACTATACTTCAATTCATTACACTACTGTGAATTAAATATTTTGATCCCATTTCACCTGTTTTTATGCTACTTAATTATGGTTTCCACAATGGTGAGCAGCAAATCATCATATTAGAATGATTTCTGAAGGATCATGTGACACTGAAGACTGGAGTAATGATGCTGAAATTCCTGCTTTGATAACAGGAATAAATTACATTTTACAATATATTACAATAGAAAACAGTTATTTCAAATTGTAATAATATTTCAGAATATTACAGTTTTCACTGTATTTTTGCTCATATAAATCATGTATTGTAAATACCTTTACAAAGGAAATCTTTTAAAAGCGTGTCCACATCATATTGCATGGCAAAATCAAAAGAAAGAAATTATATTTTGCATAAAGAAAAAAAAACAAAGCATGTTTTAGGGCCATTAGGATAGCAACAATTAAGCACATTTTCTTTCATATTGCATTAAAAGAAAGCAACAAAATACTGTAATAAGGAAAATAATACTTTCTGCCATTAGTCTTTATGCTAATTTTCATTTTCAAATTTGCATCCTAGCGAGGTAATTTGTATGACTTTTTTGTGTTAGAATTCTGAGAATGTGAATTCTCACAATTAATGAGGATTACAATAATGAAAACTGTCTAATAATATCACAATGAGAAAAACAATCTTACTAAAATGAATCTTTTCTCTTCTAATGTTCTCTATGAAGGCACCATCATTGCGTAATGGCACCGAACGGCCGTTCTTTCTGGTGGAGTACACTGGTGAGGGATATACTTCTGAAGATCCCAGCTGCCCCAAACTCGGCCCTGGACTAGCTGTACGTGTTTTGGGAATCATATCCTATGAAGCATTTTCCTATCAACCTCTCCTGATTTCTTAGAATACAAAGCAAAGTTTTCCTCTTTCTTTCTTCCAGCATTGTTTCCCAGACTGTGTATGTGAAGATGCCTTTAACAACACGTACGCCTGTGTCAGAACTCTGAAGGATGGAAACCTGCAGTACTGTGAGTTTGCAGACAATGAGGTGAGCTTTACACTGATACACTGACTACACTAATCCAGATTTACATTTATGCATTTGGCAGACGCTTTTATCTAAAGCAACGTACATTGAAGTATGCATTTTATTACTTAATGTACTCCCTGGCAGCCGCGGCTCGTGTGTGTGTGTGTGTATATTATTATAATATATATATATATATATATATATATACACACAAATATTTATCCAAACATAGACCTCTATATACACTAAATTAATAATAAATTGTAAATGTGTTCAGCATTTTGCCACAAATATTGTTTGGATTTTCTAGACTATTTTAAGTTGTAAAGTTAGCAGGATATATTAAAATGTAGCACATGGATTCTTCAGGCATGTATTCATGATACTAAACTGGGCAGCCGGTCTCTGGGCCCTCCCAAGCTCTACACCGCCCCACAAATTTCCAATGTAAATCTGTGGTGAAAAATGGAACTGCAGCACGCTCTTATAGAGAGCCATTGAGGCAGATTTCAAACTACCCTGCTTATTTTCACGTTACCTCGCGTAAACCTCGCTCCAGACCAAGACAATATCAGTCCGTTTCAGCTATGTGTCTGCATCAGGTCAGTAACTAGTTGGTATGTCTGGTCTTCCTATGTGGAGTAGTGTATCAAATTAATGAAAGTATAAACCCTTTATTTTAAACGTGCTCATGTGAATAGCCTTTATATACAGCAGTTCTGTTTTTTGTTTTATGTTTGTTCTGAGAATAGACTTGACTTTCCTCACTGGAATTCCTACACAATTTGCAACATTCTAAAACAACATTTGGATGCAATAAATGCTACATTAAAGGCTATTCTAAAATGGCATTCTATGCGTTTGTCGTGTGTAATAAAGTCTGTCAATCATCATTAGAGTGCCACCCTAAGGCTGAATAACGCAAGGACATTAGAATTCTGCCAAAAGTGTGTCTGGTGTGTTCAGCGATTAGAATATAAAGCTTACAAAATGTTTTGTCATAAACTAGTGCTAAGACCCAGAATCTGCCCTAACTAAATTTACGGCCAGGAGCCTCTACTGCTCCCTGGGAACACTCAATAAATATTTATGTATTTGAACTGCATATAACATCTCCACAAATTTTGTCTTGCATAGTTTTAAAGGTGCTGTATGTAAGTTTTTGACTATAATAAAGCATAAAAATACCATAATATGTTTGCAGATATTTAGGAAACATGCTAAGTTCACATACTCGTTTCTCAGAAAAACAATGCTACAGCAAGGTATTCTGCTTTGAAATGTGCGTTCCGTGTCGGAATGTCTGTTTTTGTTTTGTTCTGTGGGATAACGCACGTTGCCAGTTTACCCAATGGTATTTCAACACCACTGGTTGCCAGTTGGCGGAAAACACAGCGTATTGCTGCCATGGAAGCCAGCGAACAAACTGTGTCAGAGATTGCAGATTCTACCCGACCTAAAAAGCCTCGGCATCCATCTAAAAATAAAAAAGCACATTAAAACACGGATAAATCCACTCATTAACTTAAAGTGTGTAAGTCTCCTCACCTTCCATTGTCAATTGCGCTCGTTCCTGTTGCGTGTTCTCAAACTGGCAACCCGCGTGAGCGTCAAGTCTGAGGAGGAGGGGGCGGGGCAAACTATATTTTGAATTTGGACTGCAGTACCCATTTCAACCACTAGCTATCATTCTTACATACAGCACCTTTAACATAAACTAATAAACTTAATGTGATGGATATTTGTCAGTCATAAATGAAACGGGTAAGATTTCTGCACTCAAAAAAAGATTTCAAAAATACAAAGGTACATACAAAGTGGGTGCATTTTGCTTTTTTCAACTCTGATTGGTGGAATATTCTGTACAGCATCATGGGTAATGTAGTTTTTCACCATGGTGAATGTTTTGAATGAATGAGTTTTTACTTCCGAAACCCGACTATTGCATTCTATAGGGCCCTATGAAATGCCCTATGAAAATTGCAAAACAAAAATGAATAATTAATCCAAAGTTTGAGCATTTATGAGTAGGCTAAAACATCTTAATTTGAATGTGCCTTGTGACTGTTTACAGTAAGCCTACACATTGCTCAAACAAGCGAGTTGGTTTTATCTAAACAATTTTTATCAACAGGGGATTGTAAATAACAGAATTTTAGTAAAAGTCAATGACTAGGAGACCTGGATGTACATTTGAAAAACAGCCATGGGTAAATGTTATCCCGTGGCAGTTGTAGTGTTAAAAAATTGTGAGATTATTCCTTAAAGTTTTATTGTTCCTATTATAGTTGTTACATTCATTGTGTAAATCATAGGGTCCTACAATTGCGTTTGTTTTGGACCATACATGGAATGGCAAATGAGTTAGACCTGGCCTCCGGTGTGGACACAGACCATTTTTACAGGAAAACACTGTTTTCAAATGTATCCGGATGAATGTAGATGATGTAGCCTCAATGAATTTCCCCTGTGTTCTCCTGCAGTCATTTGTAGAGGTGTACAACCTGACGGCAGATCCCCATCAGCTGGAGAACATTGTGAAGAAGGTCGATCCTACCCTTCTGCAGATCATGAACCAAAGGCTGATCAAGCTGCAGTCCTGTATGGGAGACAGCTGTCGAAACCTCAAATAACCCTGTGCCAGAGGGAGGGCCGGACCCCAACCCTGCTATCAAAGCCCATTTCTAGCGGAGAACGCCAAGTTTGGTAATGTGAAGATGTGTTGGGGTTTTCACTTGCACAGATCTCTCCTGAAATTCTTAAAGAGATAGTTCACCTTACAAATGCTTGCTCTGCCATTATCTACTCAGCCTTATGTTGTTCCAAACCTTTGCTTTCTTCTGTGGAAAAAAACAGTGAAAGTGGATTTGCATTTGGTGCAAGAACGAAAGTCAACGAATGGAACAAATTAATTAGGTTGAGTAAATTACAGAACTTTCTTTTTTTTTTGGATGAACTCTCCCTTTAATTCTGGTGTGGTGAAGTCACACACACACCCCTCTTTTAAATGTGAATGTATCTACAGTGTGATTCAAGCTGCAAGAAAACCTCTTCTAAGGACTTGAACCAGTTCAACTGGAAGTTTACTCGTCCTCAGGCTTTACTTACTTCCTACTGTCGTCATGCAATTTTTTTGGAGCACTTTTATGGTAAATGAATGTTTAAACTACATTTTGATGACTAAAATATACTATCATCACAACATTTACCCGTTGCATTTTAAGAGCTGTTTTTTTGTTTTTGTTTGACCGTTATCTTTGGTTATACATGGTTGTTTTATTATGTTTTCTTCATACTGTGAATTAAATCATATATGTATCCATAACTGCAAATGTTCATGTGCCACCTTGGAAATCCTGCTCTGATATTGTTATTTTAAAATTAATTTTGCTTCATAAAGAGAAAGATCTGATATTTAAGGGAATTTTGCCAAATTTTATTTTAATCTACAATATGATTGTGCCTTTTTGCACTAAAGCAGTGTTTGTGCCTTTTGTATTATACAAATGTCTAATTTTGAACTATCAATAAATTTACAAAAAAAGAATGTGAATAACACTGATTATCTCTTCTTTATGGCACCTGTTAGTGGGTGGGATATATTAGGCAGCAAGTGAACATTTTGTAGTCAAAGTTGATGTGTAAGAAGCAGGAAAAGCGTGAGCGTAAGGATTTGAGCGAGTTTGACAAGGGCCAAATTGTGATGGCTAGACGACTGGGTCAGAGCATCTCCAAAACTGCAGCTCTTGTGGGGTGTTCCCGGTCTGCAGTGGTCAGTATCTATCAAAAGTGGTCCAAGGAAGGAACCGTGGTGAACCGGTGACAGGGTCATGGGCGGCCAAGGCTCATTGATGCACGTGGGGAGTGAAGGCTGGCCCGTGTGGTCCGATCAAACAGACGAGCTACTGTAGCTCAAATTGCTCAAGAAGTTAATGCTGGTTCTGATAGAATGGTGTCAGAATACACAGTGCATTGCAGTTTGTTGTGTATGGGGCTGCATAGCCGCAGACTAGTCAGGGTGCCCATGCTGACCCCTATCCACCGCCGAAAACACCAACATGTGAGCATCAGAACTGGACCACGGAGCAATGGAAGAAGGTGGCCTGGTCTAATGAATCACTTTTTCTTTTACATCACTTGGATGGCCAGGTGCGTGTGCGTCACTTAGCTGGGGAACACATGGCATCAGGATGCACTATGGGAAGAAGGCAAGCCGGCGGAGGCAGTGTGATGCTTTGGGCAATGTTCTGCTGGGAAACCTTGGGTCCTGCCATCCATGTGGATGTTACTTGGCCTCCAAATTCCCCAGATCTCAATCCAATCGAGCATCTGTGGGATGTGCTGAACAAACAAGTCCGATCCATGGAGGCCCCACCTCACAACTTACAGGAATTGAAGGATCTACTGCTAAAATCTTGGTTCCAGATACCACAGTAGACCTAACTTTTACTCTAAAATTACTATCAAATCAAAGCCATATGTCTAACCAATTTGTGTTCCAAATTTGAAGTTGATATCACAATTTAAGTTCCCATAAGATTGTTTAGGTGTAATACCAAAAATAGCCACCGGGTGTCTTAATTCTACAGATTTTTTTTTTTAATGCAATCTCCTGTAACAAATTTATACATTTCTGTCCAAATATCACAAAACAGTTGGCAGATATAGAACCGTGAGACTCAGACCTTTCCGACGAATACATTTTGTAATACAAAATCTGACAGGGGAGGAGCTCGCTAAAAGAATTTAAAGTACGCAAGAGTGGATGAATTTTGAATTCGTAAACTTTCGAATGATATAGTTTGTCAACATTATATCAGGATTAGTAGATGATATAATTGTTTTAAAGATGCAGTGGCAAATGGTTGTAGGCCTATATATGGGTCGCCAAAAAAAAGAGGGTCGCGCTTAAAGTTTGAAAACCACTGATCTAGACTGATTAAAGAAATTGTGAGCATGCTGAACTTTATGGAATATGCATAATGTTCATATTTATGGATTGCTCAATTAAAGGCTCAGTTATTTAAATCTTGTTATATTTATAAAATCCATTTTATGTCCAATTATAAAATACACATTGCCAAATAAAAATACTGCTGCTTGCGTGAAAACTTTATTAACAACAGAAGCTCAATGCATGAAGCAATGCAGAAATAATTAGAACTTTACAAATACACACAGTGCAAGGCTTTTTTACGTTTCCATCATGTGACTATTTTTGCTAATGATTTAATTAAATGAAAGGCCTTAATTTACACTTATTGAACATTGTAAAACACCTAAAAACAGACGTTTCTCCTCTTCAATAACCAACTTTCTAAAGCCACAACATATGGCCTTAGAGATATTTGTAGACTACTTTTTCCTCTACTGTCTGCATCTCGATTTTAACAGGACATTTGTAGAAGTGCGAGAGCAGTTTCTCTGTGTAGCCAATGAGAAAGTAGAATTTACTCGGTATGAGTTTCTGTACCATCACAGCACAGATGACCAGGACGTTGCCTCTGCGTTTGATCACCACCTCATCCGCTAAACAGCCATGAAATGTGCCGTATATGAAGCGCCTGATGAAGACGTCCTCCACCACACGCTCCGCTGCTCCAGCTTCACCCTGTAGATTACCTATGGGATGAGGAAGTCAAAGATTGTTATTTATGTACTTGTGACTTACAGTACACATACTACAGGTACACTGAACCATAAAGGTCTGGATTACCAGCCCATGTAGTGCAAGATAATGTACTGTTTGAGCGGGATGTGTAATGTAAAGACTGTGACTCACTGGTGTGTTGTGAGAGCCAGCCCTTCTTGTGGCCAATGTGATGAGGGTGATGCACCTGCTCATACGTCAATGGCCTGTCTCCTTTCCCCACTCGAATGCGAGCTGCGCGGTTCTGTGACAGAAGACAGATCATCTGGGTTAAAAATGCTTTTTAAAAACACTGCAGTTGGTTGAATCTGTTTCTCTCTTTCCCCCTTATAATATTCAATGTGTCATTGGGGGATATTGTGTGCAGACTACTATGACATTTTAAAATGGCTGTGTTGATAGACTGATGTGGAATAAAATGTGGTAGCTTACTTATAAATGTTTAATCTAAGATAAAGTTGATGAAATTATCTTAAACTCATCTTGCAATCTGGTAATATTGATATATTTTATGGTTGGCATCCATTTCATTTATTTTGGAGTTGTCCTTAGCTTGTTTTTGGTCAGATTTCTTTCATTTATTAAGGATCACATCCTGCCCAGCTTTCAAATTCGTTTTGAAAATGTTTTATTCATTCCCCCACTTATGATGTGTGTTATCAAAAGGAATATTATTTAATCACTCTACTTCTATTAGCTAAATTTAGTATACATTAATGCAAATATGAGGAAATATAGCCAGTTTTTTTTTTTCAAAGCAGTTCAACAATAACTAAAAGCAATATTAAGTTGCAAAATCTGTTAATATTTGTAAACATTTAAAGTTTTTTATCTTAATACTTTATTCAACTTTGTTTTCGTTTTGTTTATCCTAATCTACCATCTGTCTGTATTTGTAAATCTTCAAAACCAACTAAAAAAAATAGAAGATAAATTAAACGAAATGTTCTTGGATAAATAAGATACGCATAAGTCTCATTATAAATCAGACCAACCTCGTTTGAAAGCACTGATCACATACCTTCAAACAAGCTGCAGTGCAGTGAATGTTCCTGAAACATGCCGCAGAATTGAACTGGCTGGTCACAATCTACAAACACACAGACTATTTGATAAATGACAGATAATAAAAAACAGTACTTATGAATTATATGGTCTAAATCATGCTTCATATCCCACACTACGTTCAGTGCCAGTATTTTTATTTATCAGAACGCCTTTCATTTTCTACGTTAGTTACATAAGATATGGAAGATCCTCACGTATAGAAACGGGTTATTAGTTACAAAAAGTCACATAAAATCTTACCGACAACAACTTTGTCTGTCTGACCAAGGACGTCGCCATGTTTTGCCTATAAATTGCACACGGGCGTCAGTTGTTAGTCGCGCATTACTGCCACCTGCCGCACTGGAGCAACATTTTATCCCGTATATTGTATATAAAATATTATTTAAATGTATTTAGTTCAACGTTAAATAAATATGAGTACACTTTAATATTAATATAATAATGTAGGATGATATTGAAAATTATTTAGACAATTATATATATATATATATATATATATATATATATATATATATATATATATATATATATATATATATGATATTATATTGACAATTTATTAGAATTATATATATATATATATATATATGTATATATATATTTTTTTTTTCTTTTTTTTTTCTAATAAATTGTCAATATTATAATACATTAATATATTAATTTACTAATGAGTGTACTAATATTTATTTGATGTTGAACTATTATATAGTATACTATATATAATATGTATATTATTATATTATATATATAGTGTATAGCTATTATATATATATATATATATATATATATATATATATATATATATATATATATATATATATATATATATATATATATATATATATATATATATATATATATATGATATGATATTATATTATATTGACAATTTATTAGAATAATATATATATATATATATATATATATATATATATATATATATATATTTTTTTTTTTTCTAATAAATTGTCAATATTATATTACATTAATATATTAATATACTAATGAGTGTACTAATATTTATTTGATGTTGAACTATTATATAGTATACTATATATAATATGTATATTATTATATTATATATATAGTGTATAGCTATTATATATATATATATATATATATATATATATATATATATATATATATATATATGATATTATATTGACAATTTATTAGAATAATATATATATATATATATATATATCTTTTTTTTTTTTTTCTAATAAATTGTCAATATTATATTACATTAATATATTAATATACTAATGAGTGTACTAATATTTATTTGATGTTGAACTATTATATAGTATACTATATATAATAGTATATTATTATATTATATATATAGTGTATAGCTATTATATATATATATATATATATATATATATAATATTGACAATTTATTAGAATAATATTATATATAAAATATTGACAATTTATTAGAATAATATATTATATATACTATATTTTGTATAATAAATTGTCAATATTATATTATATTAATATATTAATATTAAAGTGTACTAATATTTATTTGACTTTGATGTAGTATATAGTATACTATATATAATATTATACTATTATATAGTATATAGCTATTATATATAGTTAAAATTAAATTAAATGTATTACATATTGTTAAATTATATTAATATAATAGATATATAATATTGTAATTATATATGTAAATATATTTTATATACTTTATTTTTAAACGGACTTTTATTTTGTACTGGGTGAACCGGAAGCGCCAAAGCAGCTGCGTCCTCTCGAAAGATCTGTTGTTGCAGTGCTGTTGTACAAGTTCTCTGGGGGGTCCTCTGTTGCTTTACGTTTGTTTTTCATCAGCAAGCATCTAAATTATACAGCTTTAAGTCAAAATTGATCCCGCTGAGCTACTCAGCCATGTCTTCTCCGGTGGAAATGACTGAGTTATATGATAACGCGCTGTTAGGGATCCTGCAGCATGTTGGAAACATTCAGAATTTCCTGCAGGTTTATTTTGGGTTCCTCTACAGAAAGACGGACTTCTACCGCCTCCTCAGCGGCCCACAGGACCGCATGGGCTTCCCACCCGGAGTGGCTGAAAACATGGTGTTCAAGGTACCAAACGACTTTTATTTTGACCCATTAAACTGACTGGATTCTTTACAAATAAGTATAAATGTGGCAGTACCATTGTACAGCGATGGCACCAGCTGGAATTTACATGGTACTGAATTATTATATTTATGAACTATGGTATTTACTGTCATGGTACTTGTTCAAAAACAAGATATGGTCTTGTTTTGCTGTAATGTATGACACTGACAGCTAGCCTTGATTATTATGTCACCTTATTATCTTTAAAAAATAATAAAAAATAAATAATGTATTAAATAATAATAAATTAATATATTTATTGCAACTTTATAATTGCGGTTAGTGTCTTTACAAATAATTAAATGAATAAAATAAAATAAATTATTACTTATTTATTTATATTGTGCCGCTTTTTAATCACTGTAATAGTCTACCAAATTAATTAAAATAGAATCATTTATTAAATTAAAAATTATTTGTTTATTTATATCATTTGTAATATGCAACTTTATAATTTCTGTAATAAATGTATTTATTTATTTTAATTAAATTATACATTTATATTATTCCACTTTATTAATTTTTTATAACTATTTAAAATAAATTAAAAGTAATTCAATTATTAGCCTATGTGCATGCTACTTTATAATTTCTGTAAGTGTCTTTTAAAATATTACAGTAATTAAAATAAGATTTATTAAATGAAAAACAATTCAATTATTAATATATTTATATTATGCCACTTTATAATTGCTGATAGTGTCTTTAAAAATAATTAAATTAATTAAAATAAATAATTAATTAGTTTTTATTTATATTATTTATAATCACTGTAACAGTCAACAAAAATAATTAAGTTAAAACAAATAATTTATTAAATTAAAAGTAATTCATTTATATTATTTATAATATGCAACTTTATAATTTCTGTAATAAAATTGAAGAGTCTGTTCAATTTACTGTAAGTGTGTTTACTGCCATTCTTCCATCAGACATTTAAGTTATTTGAGAAGCTTGCTGAGCAGGACAGAGAGAGGACAATGAAGCTGGTCGAGGAGACGAAAGCTGCTCCTTCTGCAATACAGGAGCTGGAGGTTCAATCAGAGCAGGAGGCCGAAGCTCCTGTGGAGGAGAAGAGAAGCACAGAGGAGTCCACACCTGTCACAGCACCATCAGCACTGAGCGCAGAGACACACGGAGAGACGGAAGCTGGAGCCACAGCGGCATCACACTCGGACTCTGACACCACTACAGCGTACGTTTGACTTTTCATTGCTCAAAAATTACTAATACTGATATACACTACTGTTCAAAGGTTTAGGGTAAGTGAGAATTAATACTTTGATTTATCAAGGATGCATTCATTTGATCAAAAGAGACAAATGAATTTATAATGTTATAAAAGATTATATTTCAATTAAATATTATCTTTCAAATAAATGTATCTATTCTGTTCTATGATGTTCTTTTGAACTTTCTATTCATCAAATACCCCTAAAAAAAAATCCCAGCTTCTACAAAAATAGTAAACAGCACAACTGTTTTCAACTTTGATAATAATCAGAAATGTTTCTTGTGCAGCAAATCATCATATTAGAATGATTTCTGAAGAATCATGTGACAAGACTGGAGTAATGATGATGAAAATTCAGTTTAATAAAATAAATGCAGTCTTGGTAAACATAAGAGACTTTTTTCAAAAAAGCTTACCAAACTTTTAACTAGTTCTGTTTTGCATTTCCAGTGGACAGGAAAGTTTTCAGTCCAATGCAGACAGTTACAACGGTGCCGTCAGAGACAGCTACACCTGGTCGCAGGATTACACGGATGTGGAAGTTCGAGTGCATGTGCCGGCTAACGTCGTTAAAGGCAGACAGGTGTGTAACCTGCTGCCATCTGATTTTATCATGCTTACTGTCTTACAGATTGGCAGCATCCCCATTTAGATTGAATTTTATCTTGCTGTCTAGTATTACAACAAACTAATGCTTTCCATTCCGTTTTTCCGTGCAGGTGTCTGTGGACCTGCAGCCGGGACGGGTACGTGTGGCCGTGAACGAGGGAGGATCTCAGAGAGTCCTGATGGAGGGCGAATTCACACATAAAATTAACACAGAGAATTCCCTGTGGAGTCTGGAGCCTGGCAACTGCGTTCTGGTACACATTATTTTTGGATGGTGTATTTAAAAGTTCGATAGACTAATGTATTAGCCAATTATCAGCCATTTTGAGACTGTGTCCACTTTTCTGGGGTTTATAATTTATTATCCACTTTTCTGTCAGTGGATAATAAACACTTGGTTTTCAATTTATTTTTTAAATTTTAAGTGAAATTTTAGCAATTTAAAAAAAACATCAAAATGTTGAAATGATAATGCTTTTTAAGACATCTTTTAGTCTCGCCAAGGCTGCAACTGTTTTCAACATTGATAATAATAAGAAATGTTTCTTGAGCAGCAAATCAGCATTTTAGAATGAATTCTGAAGGATCATGTGACACAATTGCGTGTTATAAAGTCAGTTTTGCGAGATATAAATTCGCAGTTCTGAGTAAAGAAGTCAGAATTGCAAGATAAAAAGTCACAAATATCTTTTACATTTTTTTTATTCCGTGGTGGAAACAAGCTTCCATAAAAACATACTTGGAAAAACATTTTAAAAAATCATAATTATTCCGAAATTTTGACCGGTAGTGTACATTGTATTATATCTCTAGATATTCTATGGATTTATTATTATTATTATTATTATTATTTGAATTTTTGTGGCAATGCGAAATGGATACCAATCTGATGTATTTTGTTAGTAGTTGTAGACAGTCGTGATGATCATTTGGACTTTTCCTCCAGCTGTCCCTCAGTAAAACCGGGGAAGTTTGGTGGAGCGCCGTGTTGAAGGGCGAGACTGAGATCGATGTGAACCAGATCAACCGGGAACGCACCATGGCAACCGTAGATGAAGAGGAGCATGCTGTACTGGACCGCCTGACGTTTGATTACCACCAAAAGCTCCAGGGGAAGCCACAGAGCCATGAGATGGTGAGCACTAGAGCTGCACGATTCTGGATAATTGAGAATCTAAATTTTTTGTTTAAAATAGAGATGTGCTGTGGGGAGAGGCAGTGAAAGTGTAGGTCTCATTTCTTGGTTTCATGTTGAAAGGGTGTTCGTTGCGAATATTTAGATCTGGTGACTTTGTTCATTCGATTCCTTGAGTAACTCGAATTCAAAAAATCAAAGCAAAATCATTGAGTCTCACTATGTTTAAATGAAGACAACTGTGTGTTGAGCTTCAGGATGCGACGCTGAACATTGAAGTTTCATTAGCGGCAGTTTGCGCGTCAGCTGAAGAGATATGAGTAACTTGAAACACATGAAGCAACCAGCATGAATGGAGTTTGCACATGCATCACCGTCACTGTGATGTGTATGTGAAAGTTTTAATGAGACTTTATATATACTTGATATCTCCGAAATACGGCATTAAAATGTTCTCAAAGGTAAGCAACAAATAGCAGAACCTAACTGTTGTGTGCGCGTGATGCGCAGCGCTCCTGCTTTCAGAGCTGTGTGCTTTTATTGATTTGTGTATGCCTAATTTAAATCTCACACTTTAATCATATTTATAGCTCCTAACTTGATAAAACAAGCTGTGTTACTGTGATGAATGGTTAGCTCAAAATGTAGATCTGTATGTGCGATGTAGCCTACTTTATCTGAATTAAATACAAACACATCTCTCGCTTTTGCTCACGTTCCAGCAATTACTCCTCCGTGTGCTGCATAGGTTGTCGACCCTGGTTTAGGTTATTTAAGAAATGTAATTTCGCCAAAGAGCAACCTACTTCAGTGTAGCTAATATTACGATAGCATCACACTTAACACTGAGAATTTGAATCATTGTAATGTGACGATCGGGTGCGGATATCCAAATCAGAGAAAATCATGTGCGGGTGGATGGTTTGTTTTTAACAGCGGATTCGTTGACTTTAGAGCTGATCCGCGCATCTCTAGTATGCCCATCTCTACTCTTGTTCTTGTTCCAAGTTACCTTCCTGTCCAATATTTTTTGCTTCTTACAAAAGCCACAAAGCCTTCCAAGAAGACAGTAAAGGCTTATGTCATGCCTGAGCTGAAGCTGAAACTTGAAAGTTAAGTAACTTTTTTTCCTACATCATAAATGACTTGCGTACCAGATTGCGCAGACAAAACACAATAAACACTGTCGTTTGGGAACACAATCATGTGAGATGCTTCTGGGAGGTCATTATACCAAAATCATTCTGATGACAGACTTTGGCTCAGGTATTTCAGAATGATCAAACCAACACTTGAGATGCTGAGCGATGCAATTGCTCCTCTGGTTAGTCCAGTTATCCAATCACATCCTCTGTTGAGGCAAAGTCACGAAAGAGAAAATTGATCCGCCTCAATTGACCATATGCATGGTTACTTCCTGGTTTTTGATTAGCCAGCTTGGGCATTTCTGGTGACCTGTTAGCTGTCATTCTATATTACAAATCAACACAAAACCATCAATGGTTGACTTTTAAATGTTGTATGCATTATAAAAAATATAAATTTTGTTAATGCCGTTATCACACGTACCTATTTTGCCAATAAACCAGTTTTATTAATTGCAATAAAGACTTGAGGCGAATGGTCTAATATGACTTCGGACTTCTAATGCTGCCTGAATCATATTCATACACTGTTTGTTCTTTGGCCAGAGAAGAACTGGCACCTCGACTGAGCCTGGTATCTCCCAAGGTTTTTTTCTCCATTATGTCACCTGATGGAGTTTTGGTTACTTGCAACCGTCACCTCTGTTGCCTTTGACTTTTGGCTTGCTTAGTTGGGGACACTAAATATTAAACTATATATCTGATCTGCCCACATTGACACTATATGAGAACTAAACTGAGCTGGATGACATCACTGTTTTCTCCAGAGCAATCAAATTCTGTTGCATTATTTTCCTGTTAACACTGTGAAGCTGCTTTGAAACAATCTGCATTGTAAAAAGCGCTATATAAATAAAGGTGACTTGACTTGACTAATGGAATAAGATAGACATCTGTAACATTTCTCCAGCACTTCAAATTTTTTTTCAATGTGAAGACCAAAAAAGTACCAAGTAAAAAAAGTACCAAAAAGTATTTGTTCATCCATCTGAGATTGTCCCTGTTTGTAAAACAGAATGTTTTAAGGAAATGTTGTAGGAAATCCAAAATTTGATAGAAAACACATTAATTACCACTATAATTAGTAGATGGCGGCGGAGGAGCATTTATTGGCTCAAATTAGCCATTTCCGGTCATAATTTTTTCACACATTTCGCTTTTGAATAAATATTAAACATTATGAAGTCACTAGGTATAAAAATACATTTTTGTAGTGAAGTAGGAAAAGTCACAAAGTCTCTTTTCTTCAAACTGCGAATGAATTACATTGAAAGCGAGCACCACGCTCTCCCTTTATAATCACAGAAGCTGTCAGTCAGTGCAGCACAAGCTCACTGATTTCGGCACACTTGTGAAAACTCTCATTTTGTTCAATAAATCTAACTAAAGTCCACAGAAAATCTTTAATTTACATTGTTGATGCTTTTTTCCACCCCAAAGTGTGAAAACCGATAGTCGAATTGAATTTGCTGAGGAGGGACGCATCTTTTTTTGACGTTTTTTGTTTGAATAACTATTTAGGGTACTATATTCTGATTATAAACTAAGTATTACACTACTGATGCTGTTAAAGCTACCTCAGGACATTGAAGATACTGACAAGTCACATTTCACCGGAAGTTTTCCAGCTGGCTTATATTATTGCAGGAGTTCTTAAGAACGTTCCGTGCATATGGTCCATTGGGTGCATACGTTTTTTATGCGCAGTTTTAGAGTTTCTGTAGATCTTGTCGTTTTCATCCAATGTTTTTTTATGCTATATCCCAAAATGCGCATAAAAATAGGTGGATGGAAAAATAGCTAAAATGACAGATACTTTTTAACACGCACTTGTCGCCACCTATTGGTGTAACAATGTAATTAATATAATCTTTATTTTAAGTTACTTTCAAAAGGTGATTTACTCGCTACTATCGACATCAGTGTTTATCTGAACTATAAACTTTTATGCCAGTACTTTTGTGATAATTTGAATTATTGTAACAGAAATAATGATAATATGTGGTTGAAAAGAGTGTTTGTGAAGCGGTTTCATACGTATACATGACAACTGCTCTCTGAACGAAGATCTGAACGTCGCGGTGTGATCGAACTTGTCAAAGGTTTAATAGACACGGGCGAATCCTTGTCATTTAGGAGTAAGATTGCATGTGTGTTCGAATCGAGATCATGGTCTCGATACAGTTACAATTAATCATACAGCTCTAGTGAGCATGCAATGCAAATTATTTTCTGTATTAAGTTCAGTCTAAGCTTCAGCCCAAGGACACTTTAACATGCTTTTATGAATTTTTAAGAGCTTTGGCAAACTATGTGGATATTGCATTGAAAGATGTTTTATTTTGTATTTCAGAAAGTCCACGAGATGCTGAAGAAGGGCTGGGATGCTGAAGGATCTCCGTTTAAAGGACAGGAGTTTGACCCCTCCATGTTCAACATCCCACCCAATGCTGTCCAGTTTTGAGTTTACATGACAATGTCAGATGTAAAGTCAGCACTTACTGTAACACATGCTGAAGGACAGTGATGTGGCGCTTTCTTGCGGTGCTACAAAATGAACATCACCAGTGTCTGCACTGCACAAATTATGCCAATATAACTGATTTGCTGACACTGATCATTGTCTCGTATTTTGTTCGTGTTTGGCATGCAAATTGGGAAATTGATCATTCATAATTTTTAGTGTTTTATGGAATCAGTTGACTGAGGTTTTCTTTGGCTGTGTGTGCCTGTGATCATTACATTTGCCCTGTTACTGACTAATCAGGGCTTATTATTTGATAGTTTTCATGCTATTTCAGTAACCTACAAATAGCAACAGTGAAAGAAAGATTCATCAAATACATTAAAGGTCTGTGCTCTGTCTTTAAGCAGATTGCTCAAGCTCACAAAGGGGAAGAAATTCTGTCATTTTCAGATTGTGTCAGCTGATAGATGTTATTTCCATTATTTGCATCAGATTTCTTTGTTCATTTGTGCCTAATTAAAACTTTTTGCAAACATTCAATTTGTGTGATTCTTTGATTGTTTTTATGCTGTGTGACACTGACAATGTGTGAGAATCATTGCATTAGATAACAAAATACTGGTGCCAGCACACTTCTCAAACAAAACAGTTCATACATTTATGTTTAGTGAAATGATAAAACCCCAAAACACTTGTTAATTAAAAGTGCTCAAAAATACAGGAGAAAAAAACTGTAATATTGTGAAATATTATTACAATTTAAAATAATGGTTTTCTATTTTAATATACTTTAAAATGTAATTTATTCCTGTGATGCAAAGCATCATTACTCCAGTCTTGAGTGTCACATGATCATTCTAATATGATGATTTATCAATGTTGGAAACAGTTGTGCTGCTTAATATTTTTTTTATAACCTCAAGATTCTTTGATGAACAAAACATTTTTATTAATGTATTTTATTGACATATTTTATTTGAAATATAAATATTTTGTAACAATATACACTACCGTTCAAAAGTTTGGGGTCAGTGATTTTTTTCTTTTATTTTTTGAAAGAAATTAATACTTTTATTCCCCAAGGATGTGTTAAATTGTTATTACATTGTTAGAAAATATTCCTATTTTGAATAAATGCTGTTCTTTTTAAATTTTTATTCACCAATGAATCCTGAAAGAAGTATCACAGGTTCCCCAAAAAAATATTAAGCAGCACAACTGTTTCCAACATTGATAATAAATCATCATATCAGAATGATCATGTGACACTGAAGACTGGAGTAATGATGCCTTGCATCACAGGAATAAATTACATTTTAAAGTATATTAAAATAGAAAACCATGATTTTAAATTGTAATAATATTTCAAAATAGTTTTTTTTTGTATTTTTGATCAAATAAATGCAGGCTTGAAAAACATTAAAAATAGTAATGTTTCCAAACTTTTGACTGGTTCTCATTAAGTGAGGCACAGACAATGTACCACTTATAATATAAAATATAAACTATTTTTTCAGACGTGTATATTGGGACAAAATAAAAGATATTGGAGGAGAATGGGCCGACTGATTCAAGCTGATAGAAGAGCAACTTTGACTGAAATAACCACTCGTTACAACCGAGGTATGCAGCAAAGCATTTGTGAAGCCACAACACGCACAACCTTGAGGCGGATGGGCTACAACAGCAGAAGACCCCACCGGGTACCACTCATCTCCACTACAAATAGGAAAAAAAGGCTACAATTTGCACAAGCTCACCAAAATTGGACAGTTGAAGACTGGAAAAATGTTGCCTGGTCTGATGAGTCTCGATTTCTGTTGAGACATTCAGATGGTAGAGTCAGAATTTGGCGTAAACAGAATGAGAACATGGATCCATCATGCCTTGTTACCACTGTGCAGACTGGTGGTGGTGGTGTAATGGTGTGGGGGATGTTTTCTTGGCACACTTTAGGCCCCTTAGTGCCAATTGGGCATCGTTTAAATGCCACGGCCTACCTGAGCATTGTTTCTGACCATGTCCATCCCTTTATGACCACCATGTACCCATCCTCTGATGGCTACTTCCAGCAGGATAATGCACCATGTCACAAAGCTCGAATCATTTCAAATTGGTTTCTTGAACATGACAATGAGTTCACTGTACTAAAATGGCCCCCACAGTCACCAGATCTCAACCCAATAGAGCATCTTTGGGATGTGGTGGAACGGGAGCTTCGTGCCCTGGATGTGCATCCCACAAATCTCCATCAACTGCAAGATGCTATCCTATCAATATGGGCCAACATTTCTAAAGAATGCTTTCAGCACCTTGTTGAATCAATGCCACGTAGAATTAAGGCAGTTCTGAAGGCGAAAGGGGGTCAAACACAGTATTAGTATGGTGTTCCTAATAATCCTTTAGGTGAGTGTATATAACACATTAAAATTGTTCATGTAATGTCCTTCATACATTTTAAGTGTGGTATGTATGTGTCCCAAAAACCGTAGAATTGACAATACATTTGTTCAGTTAAATTTAACCAAATTAATTTCTAACGGTTTCATAATGATGTCACCTCTCAACACACACCTACTAAAAAGTTGCAGGTGTATCGCCACAAACAGAAGCTCCGCGGCGCCCTCCAGCGGTGACAGCGCGCGTCTCTCACACAGCGGAAAACAAGTGCACTGCAGTTAAACGGCGCATTCGGTGAGAGGTCGGTAAAGCAGTCGAGCCTGCTCGTCGGCGAACCTCTCCCTCCCTCGAGTCCATATCCACGTTTAAGTTTTGTCCTCAAAATCCCGCAAGTCGAAGGCACAGAAGCGTAATCGTAGTGCTGGAAGACAGCTCGGATATCGCCGCGAACGCTGAGGGCTGAGAAATGGCAACGACAACTTGCACGCGCTTCACCGACGAGTACCAGCTGTACGAAGAACTTGGAAAGTAAGATTTGCTTTCACTGCTAGTGTTTGTGCATAAGCCGAGTGTCTTATATTGATGCCACGCATTTGTTAAATGTAAACTCATATGCTGAAGCCCAGAGGAGTTGTCAGGAAACATTAGAGAGACTTGCATTTAAATACTATCACTACTCTTTAACTATTTAGAGTCAATGATGATAAACAAGAGCAATCTGGTGATCATTATGAGGATAGTGGATGCTTTTCGCCATTTGAAATGCAATGAGTATCTGCGGTGTTGCATTTAAATACTCTGTTACTGTGCATGTTAAAGTGAATGCTTGCATATTTACTATACGCACGGCGGTCAGAGCGTCGTTTTGCATGGTTTTGGCACATTTGAACTCGATGCATGTTGTGCAGAATGCACAAAAGAGCTGTCAGGAAACATTACAGGGAGTTGCATTCAAATACTCCCACTACTGCGTGTATTTAAAACTGTCTGCGCGCAAATATAAGCCGTCAATAGGTTCATTTTGAGAATATTGTATGTTTTGTGGCTCCTCTGGTGCATTTCATGCAGAATGCTTAGAGGAGCTGTCAGGAACCATTAGAAGGGAGTTGCATTTAAATACACCCACCACTGTGCATGCATGTTACAGTGAATATTTATATTCATACGGTCTCTGATCATGAAAATGAACAACCTGGTGTTAATTCTGAGGATGTTTTGCTGCATTTAATATGTAGAATGCAAAGGGTAGCAAAAGAGTGCATTGAAATGCATTTACTATTGAGCTGCTGTAGTGAGTGTATTGAATCAAATCATAAATACAAACAGTCAGAGCTAAATTCTGAGGAGATTGCATGTTTGGTGCAGTTTTGTATGTAGACTGCATGGGGAAGCTTTTAAGACACGTTAGATGGAGTTGCATTAATATGCATGTGAGTATTTAACTACACAGATCAAAAACACGAGGATATTGCATGTTTTGTGGCCCCATTTCATGAAGAATGCACAGAGGAGCTGTCAGGAAATATTTCAGTGAGTCTATCATATGTATCTGATCATGATTATCAGCTGTTGAGGTTTTTTTTTTTCAAAGTTATGTTCAGCGTGATTTATCTTGGAGAGATTAATCAGGTCAATAGGTCACTATATTGTATCTGCACATGAAGGGTGTATTAAGATTTGTCTGTTACAATGTATCATAAACTGTGAGCAGCAGTGAAGGGTCGCTACATTGTAACGTTCTCTGTCCGGTGACATTTGGAGCTGTGAGAGCTGCCCGGACGGCTGTTTGCTGTCTATAATCTGTGTGTGTGTGTGTGTGTGTGTGTGTGTGTGACATGCCTGTGGCCTGACGTTAGGAAATTATTTTACTCTCTCAGACCCCCCTCCTCCTCCAGTTAGTTAGTATTGCATTTCTTTTGCACCATTTTCTGAATTATTAAACAGGCCTGTGTGTATCACCCACAGTTATAACAACACAAATAGTAGTAGACAGATTTTTCTGAGAAACGTTTTAAACTTCTCTTTTTTTGTAAATGCTCTGTAGGTTTCATTTTCAGTTAGTTTTAACGTATATTCTCTCTCACTGAGGAGAAACCGGCATTTACAGCTGTTGAAATGTTTTATATGTGTGATATTTCAACAGGTCTTCACCATACTTAGCTGAATATTTTACCACATCCTCCTCAGTTTGTGGCGGAGACATGCATTTTAGCCTTTACTTAACTTTCTTTTTTAGATATTTGTATATATCATATTTACTATATGTACAGTAGTGACCAAGTGTTGTCCAGCCAAGAAAAACTGATATCTTCTCCCTTTATAAAAATATTATTAAACATTTTTTTTTAAAGAAAATATTAATGACTGATTGTGTTGTAGTCAATAGCTGCTTTTTCCTGTGCTTTTTGTTTTTCTATGCCTTTTGCCTTTTGCCTGCAGCTGTAATTTTTTTTTTTTTACCAAATAATTTTGGTATCCCAGTTGAGTGTTTTGTTCTTCCCTCATACTAATATATATATATATATATTAGGGCTGTTTAACGATTAATCGCGACTAATCGCATCCAAAATAAAAGTTTGTGTTTACATAATATATCTGTGTGTGCTGTGTATAATTATTATGTATATATAAATGCACACACATGCATGTGTATATTTAAGTATATTTATATATAAAATATTTATATATAATATAAATGATATAAATATATATGTACAGTATATACATGCAACTATTTCTTAAATATATACATGTATATGTGTGTATTCAAATATACATAATAATTATACACAGCACACACAGATATATTATACAGAAATATATATGTATATGTGTTAGTGCTGTCAAATCGATTAGTCACGTTTAATCACATCCAAAATGTGTTTACATAATATATTTGTGTGTACTCTGTGTATAATTATTATGTATATTTGAATACACACACATACAAGTATATATTTAAGAAATAGTTGCATCTATATACTGTACATATATTTATATAATTTATATTATACACTCACCTAAAGGATTATTAGGAACACCTGTTTAATTTCTCATTAATGCAATTATCTAATCAACCAATCACATGGCAGTTGCGTCAATGCATTTAGGGGTGTGGTCCTGGTCAAGACAATCTCCTGAACTCCAAACTGAATGTCAGAATGGGAAAGAAAGGTGATTTAAGCAATTTTGAGCGTGGCATGGTTGTTGGTGCCAGACGGGCCGGTCTGAGTATTTCACAATCTGCTCAGTTACTGGGATTTTCTCGCACAACCATTTCTAGAGTTTACAAAGAATGGTGTGAAAAGGGAAAAACATCCAGTATGCGGCAGTCTTGTGGGCGAAAATGCCTTGTTGATGCTAGAGGTCAGAGGAGAATGGGCCGACTGATTCAAGCTGATAGAAGAGCAACTTTGACTGAAATAACTCGTTACAACCGAGGTATGCAGCAAAGCATTTGTGAAGCCACAACACGCACAACCTTGAGGCGGATGGGCTACAACAGCAGAAGACCCCACCGGGTACCACTCATCTCCACTACAAATAGGAAAAAGAGGCTACAATTTGCACAAGCTCACCAAAATTGGACAGTTGAAGACTGGAAAAATGTTGCCTGGTCTGATAAATCTCGATTTCTGTTGAGACATTCAGATGGTAGTGTCAGAATTTGGCGTAAACAGAATGAGAACATGGATCCATCATGCCTTGTTACCACTGTGCAGGCTGGTGGTGGTGGTGTAATGGTGTGGGGGATGTTTTCTTGGCACACTTTAGGCCCCTTAGTGCCAATTGGGCATCGTTTAAATGCCACGGCCTACCTGAGCATTGTTTCTGACCATGTCCATCCCTTTATGACCACCATGTACCCATCCTCTGATGGCTACTTCCAGCAGGATAATGCACCATGTCACAAAGCTCCAATCATTTCAAATTGGTTTTTTTGAACATGACAATGAGTTCACTGTACTAAAATGGCCCCCACAGTCACCAGATCTCAACCCAATAGAGCATCTTTGGGATGTGGTGGAACGGGAGCTTCGTGCCCTGGGTGTGCATCCCACAAATCTCCATCAACTGCAAGATGCTATCCTATCAATATGGGCCAACATTTCTAAAGAATGCTTTCAGCACCTTGTTGAATCAATGCCACGTAGAATTAAGGCAGTTCTGAAGGCGAAAGGGGGTCAAACACAGTATTAGTATGGTGTTCCTAATAATCCTTTAGGTGAGTGAATATAAATATTTTATATATAAATATACTTTTTTTTTCTTAAATATATACATGCATGTGTGTGTATTTATATATACTTAATAATTATACACAGAGTACACACAAATATATTATGTAAACACAAAAAAAAGCTTATTTTGGATGCGCAAAATAAGCTCACAAAGTTTGTTACAAACTTTTATTACATGCAATTAATCGCGATTAATATATATATATCATAGTAATAAATATTTAAAAATGTACTTAAATAGAAAATATCTAATGCAATATAATTGTTATATTATTATATTATGAATTAAATAACTTTTTAGAATTTAATTTATAATATTCTAATATATATTTATAGAATTGAGTTTAGTTGTATTTAGTGATGTGACTTTTCAGTCTGTTTTTGGTTGGTGTTTTCTGCCAGTTTAACCTGAACACCTCAGTAGCCCACATCTCGGCGGTTTGGCCTTCCTGACAGGCCGACAGCACTAAATCAGCTCAATGTCTCCGCTGAGACTAATGAGACCACACTGCTAACAGAGCTGCAGACGGACGCTCACTGGCTCCAGGCCTCCACCCGGTCAAAGGTGGACGCTCATGCTTCTGACACGTTTTGACCTTCTGCTTTATTAGTTGAGATGAAGTTTAAATTCTTCTTCTTGGAGTGAAGAACATCATGTGTTGTTTCCCTCACACTGACAAACAATATTTTATGCAATTAATTATAATACATGATATTAGTGGTTGACGAGTATATTTGGGTTTTTCTAATTATCGCATTGGCTGATAAGTTTTTCTATTTTGGGCAATAAGTGTCATAAGCAGGACCTCTATTTTAACAGACCTGAGATCCTTTATATAAGTAAATACTAACAGAATTATTTTTGTAAATATTATGCAAAATTAATATAATTTTAGCAATTGATATGCTTGTGTTATTTACAATCTTTCAATTAAATAGTGAGATGCGATGTGCTATATCATAAAACCACTACATTATATTATATATGTTAATGTGCTCATGTTAAAGGGATAGTTCACCCAAAAATGAAAATTATCCCATAATTTACTCACCCTCAAGCCATTCTAGATGTATTAGACTTTCTTCTTTCAGCCGAACACAATCAGAGTTATATTAAAAAATATCCTGGCTCTTCCAAGCTTTATAATGGGAGTGAATTGTAGAAAAGTAATCCATATGACTCCAGGGGGTTAATAAAGGCCTTCTGAAGCGAAGCGATGCGTTTTTGTAAGAATATATTTATAACTTTATAAACTATAATCAGTGGCAAGTCGAGTTTTGGCGGAAGAATGAACTCTGAAAGTTATAATAAAGTTATAAATATGGATATTTTTCATACAAAAACACATGGCTTTGCTTCAGAAGGCCTTTATTACCCCCCTGGAGCTGTGTGGAGTATGTTTATGATGGATGGATGCACTTTTTTGGGCATCAAAATCTAAGGTACCATTCACTCCCATTATAAAGCTTGGAAGAGCCAGGATTTTAAAACTTAAATGTAATCTTTAGCAAATAATAAAATAAATACATTACTTTTTAGTGTTTTTTTTCCCACTTATTTACACAAAATAATAATAATTAATTTTACCCCATTTTTTAAATCAGTTATCAGTCAAAACATTAAATGATTATAGGCTTATTGGTATCAGCCAGAATTTTTATATTCATCACTAATTTACATGGTACTCCATGGTTTTACCATCTTGAAAATGTCCAAAAACGAAGTATTCCCATGCTACCATATCCAAAAAGTCATAGTAAAATCTTTTTGATTGACATTTAGATGTTTTGAATGGCGATTGGTGTCTAATGATGCCCAGAATCATCTAGTCTTGATTTCTTCTAGTGCTCTAGCCAAGCGAATCGTGCGCAGGTGATTTGCCTGAGGTCACAGAGGGGCATATGGTCTGTTTTTATCATATGTTATCATCACATGGATGTTTCCAAGGGCATTTGAGCCTGTCGGTGAGGGCGGGAAGTCACAGATCCGACTTCGTCTGTTCAGAGCTTCTGCTTGAGACATTGTAAGTGTGTTGTGTAACTGTAACAAGGTGTGCTAAAATTAGCTGCTAATGACATCAGACCATTATCATGACTCTCTCAAGTGATTTTTATCACGCAGGTCTTTCTGAAATTAGACCCAAGAAGGCTGTTGATAGACAGTGTGCGCTCTACATTTTGTTCCCGTGTGAATATTTGTGCATCAAACACCTGCTTGTTGTGTTTTAACTTATAATCTGGCTCTGTTGATGCTTTTGGTAAAGACGTAAATGTGTGCTTAACAGTTGATGTTCTTAAAGAAGCCATATTGTGCCCTTTTTTTTGTTTTTGGGCTCTATTAGAATATATATTCAATTAAAAAAAACACCATATTTTTTTACATATTTGACATTGTTGCGGCACCTCTCTTCCTAGTCTGTCAGTAATGCTCTGTTTAGTCTCTATGAAGCCCCTCCTTCAGAAAAGCACAGTGCTCTGATTGGTCAGCTGGGTCAGTGTGTTGTGATTGGTCAACCGCCTTGAGCATATTTGGGAAATGTCCCGCCCCTTACCATAACCGCGAGTTTCAACACCCTACTAACTAACTCAACCAGGCCCCGTCTTCTGCGTATGCCGTGGGTGGGAATTATTTAAATGAGGAATATTGTGACTGACGGGGTGGGCGATATGACCAAAATCTTATATCATGATATGAGTAATTTTATTTCATGATAACGATATAAGGGCTGGGTATTGACTCAAATTTCACGATTTGATTTCTATTCACAAGCTTTTGTTTCGATTCCGATTCAATATTGATTATTTTGGATGTATATCAGATACAGTGCATGGCAAATTTTCACTAATGCTATAAACTATACATAGGTGTCAGTTGGTACTGCTATAATATTGAAGGTTAAAATTAACTTATTTGTATGCAAACACTTAAATTACACTCAAGGATGTTTTTTTATAGTAATAAAGTTATAATAATTATGTAACATTTTTCTACTCCAATCCGTTTTATGAAATATAAACATTTAAATGGAAGTTGTCATAACTTTACTGATTTATTCAAACACGCATTAAATATTGAAGAACATTAAGAATTATAATGAATATGTAATGTGTATATATTTATCAAAATATAAATTTTTCTATCTGTTTTTTCTGAGGTTAATTTGACTCTACGTGACATTGTTTACAAGCTGATTTATTGACATTTTTTTTGTTTCATATCAAAAGTAACAAAGCACAAAGATTATTACGATTTATTGGATGAGAGGCGCGCTACAATGTTCCGTTCATTCATGAACTGAAAACAGGATAGACTAATCAATTCTTGGGATTTAAACATTTTGTAAAAATTAGAATCGATTACAATCGACGATCAATATTATTTTTACCCAGCCCTAAACAATATATATCACAATATAGTTGTTTTTGCTTTAAATAAGGTTTTTATTATATACATTTGATGCCATTGAAATTTCAGAATTCTTATCACCATTTTTAATATCCTTTAAAAAAAAGTACTAGCCTAAAAAAAACTGATAAAGAAAGAGCAAAGAAAACAAATTACAACAGAACAAAGACACAAATGAAATAATCTAGAAATACTACATAAAGGCCCGGTTTCACAGACAAGGCTTAAATTAAGCCAGGATTAGGCCTTAGTTCAATTAGGACATTTAAGTAGTTTTTATGAATGGGACTTAGAAAAAAACATTACTGTTATGCATCTTGAGACAAAACAATGGCACTTACATATTTTAAGATGTGTCAGTGCAAGTTGCTTTCAGTTAAAACAGCTCAAACATGCATTTTAGTCTGGGACTAGCTTAAGCCTTGTCTGTGAAACTGGGGGAAAATGTATAAGCTAATCAAATGTATAAAAAACAATGCTTAGTCTTCTTCACTGTGTAAATCAAATATACATGTATTCTTATTAAAGTTACAAAAGTGATTCAGTCAGGAGCAGTGAGAGATTTTCTCTTTTTTTTGTTGTTTGATTAGCATTAGCATAATAACAACAGCAGATAAATTTGGATGCTGTCACTTTAAGACCGACTGCACAAATCCATTATACTCATGTTTACATTCACTTAAGATATAAATGATTGTTTACTTGCAAATACATGTTCACTTTGACACATAAGTATGTGTATTTAAACATTCAAGCCTATTCAGGCGGCAAAAAGCACTCAGTTCAGTTCTGACACGCTCTGAGCAGCGGCTTCATGACGCAGGGCTCTCAGACAGCGCTGAGGAACTCGAGCGTGCATATACTGAAATGAGTTGTCTTTCGCTGCTAATTGTGCTTCAATGGTTTAAAATCACCTGTTTTGTGCTTAAAAAAAGCATGCAAATGTTAAGCTTTCGTGAACGTGCAGCATAGCAATGTCACATGACCGAATGTTCCCGGTTTTTGGTGTTCTGTCCCCGACTGGAGCTGTCCCTGGAAATGTCCCCGTTTTAAAGCTCGTTCAAAACAACCCGCAAATACGTTGTAAAAAATCGCGACCAACATACAGCAGCCTGCTAGTTATAGGAGCAATTGTGTAGTGATTATTTTCACCAACAGATGGCGCTGCGAGCTATGCAGAGCGCCATTACTGTCAGATATCAAAAGAAACATTGTTATCGCTTTCAAGGTAGTAACATACTAACTATTCATGTTAAATTAAAGGGATAGTTCACCCAAAAATGAAAATTAGCCCATTATTTACTCACCCTCAAGTCATCCTAGGTGTATATGACATTCTTCTTTCAGAGGAATAAATTATATAGAAGTTATATTAGAAAAGTCCTGGCTAATCCAAGCTTTATAATAGCAGTAATAGTTGTTCTGTTTTTGAAGTCCATAAAAGTGCATCTGTCCGTCATATAACTGCGCCACACGGCTCCGGGCGGTTAATAAAGGCCTTCTGAAGCGAATCGATGCGTTTGTGTAAGAAAAATATCCATATTTAAAACTTTATAAAGTAAAGTTCCAGCCGATCACCTTCCGTATTCAATTCATGGGAAAAATGTAGAAAGTGCCTCTGCAGTTCAAAAGGCTTACGCTACCAGGTACGCTCGTCAGATGTAGTGTAAGCATCTTGAACTGCGAGAAGGCACTTTCAACACTTTTCCATGGAAGGCGATCGGCCGGAACTTTTACTTTATAAAGTTTTAAATATGGATATTTTTCTTACACAAACGCATCGATTCGCTTCAGAAGGCCTTTATTAACCGCCCGGAGCCGTGTGGAGCAGTTATATGACGGACAGATGCACTTTTATGGACTTCAGAAACAGAGCAACAATCACTGCCATTATAAAGCTTGGATTAGCCAGGACTTTTCTAATATAACTCCGATTTTATTCCTCTGAAAGAAGAATGTCATATACACCTAGGATGACTTGAGGGTGAGTAAATAATGGGCTAATTTTCATTTTTGGGTGAACTATCCCTTTAAAGTAATACTGTTTGTATGTGCTTTATAATAGGGTGCAGGATTTTTTGCACAATTTTAAACGTCCCCAAAAGAAGTTCTGTAGTCATTTCCACACATCTTAACTGTACATATATAAAAAAAACTAAACAATTACACTTGCAGCAGATACATTAGCAGAATACACATACTTTCTGCTTAAAATAAGACAACAATGCAAAATAACAAGCTCATTTAAGGATAGTAAATCATTTTCAAGCACAAATGTAACACATTTGAAGTTTAAAAAAAGTTGTAATTCTGTAAAGATTGTACAATTGAAAATATTAAATGCAGTATGAAATGTTAAAATATTTGTATTCTTCATATATTTGTTGTTTTATTTTTGTAATATTTTTTTTATAAAGTCATAATGTTGTTATAATATTGTTTTGAACTGCTTGCTATTTACAATGGTTACTATTAACTTTTTTCATTGTGTGAATTATTTATTTATTTATTTATTGCGGGTGGGGTAAATTGTATTAAAGCCAAAAATCATAATAATCAAACTAAATAATAATAATTATTAATGTTCAAAAATTCAGAACAAGAATTAAAACATTCAAATGTATTGTCCCTGATTTTTAATTAATAAATAATAACAAATGAGATTTCAGTGATATTTTGACCACTTAAATAGGAAATGTCCCCAGTTTCCATTTCAGAAATCTGGTCACCTTAGTGTTACCGCTATAGAAACGATAGTCCAAAATCTCTACTGGTTAACAAATTTCTACTGGTTAATCGTGTTTGCCGGTATATCGCCCTCCCCTATTGTGACGTGTTCGTTCCCAGATGAAAACTCAAAGCTACAATCATAGCGTTTCAGGGAGTTCTGAAACTGTGACACTGATATAGAGAATAACTGCTGCTGGAGGGACTTTGTGCTTTGGAACTTTGCAGAACTTTTTCATGCTCAAACTGCAACATTACACACTAAAGAAAGATGACCATGTAAAAATGCATAATTGAACCCCCCACCTTAAATGGTTTTGTGGACACAGAATTGACCCTTTAAGCAACATCTGAAGGGTTTTGAACTGGTTTGGGGGTTCTTCAAGTTCAGCGGTGTCTCTGCAGGTCTTCTGAGCCATTGTGTTTTTCTCTTGTCTGTTTCTTCAGGGGGGCCTTCTCAGTCGTGCGACGCTGTGTCAAGCTGTGCACGGGCCAAGAGCATGCTGCCAAAATCATCAACACCAAAAAGCTCTCGGCAAGAGGTAAATCATGACTGCTGGAAAATGTTTTTTGGCAGGGAAAAGGGGGTTGGTTTGCACTTAGAGCTGGGTGATATGGCTAAAAAAACCTGTGGATAGTTTTCAGTCTTTTAAAGATAATTGATATGTACATTAATATTTATGTATTGTGCTCTGACATGGCTTAAAATTCTGGGTTTGTTTCAAGCAAACAGCTTGAAATTATTTTCATGTAAGAAATTCTCTCTTGCAAATTTCTCTTGCATAAAAATGCATTTTTTTGCATTAAAATCATCACAATATTAAATATTCATATACACTCACCTAAAGGATTATTAGGAACACCTGTTCAATTTCTCATTAATGCAATTATCTAATCAACCAATCACATGGCAGTTGCTTCAATGCATTTAGGGGTGTGGTCCTGGTAAAGACAATCTCCTGAACTCCAAACTGAATGTCAGAATGGGAAAGAAAGGTGATTTAAGCAATTTTGAGCGTGGCATTGTTGTTGGTGCCAGACGGGCCGGTCTGAGTATTTCACAATCTGCTCAGTTACTGGGATTTTCACGCACAACCATTTCTAGAGTTTACAAAGAATGGTGTGAAAAGGGAAAAACATCCAGTATGCGGCAGTCCTGTGGGCGAAAATGCCTTGTTGATGCTAGAGGTCAGAGGAGAATGGGCCGACTGATTCAAGCTGATAGAAGAGCAACTTTGACTGAAATAACCACTCGTTACAACCGAGGTATGCAGCAAAGCATTTGTGAAGCCACAACACGCACAACCTTGAGGCGGATGGGCTACAACAGCAGAAGACCCCACCGGGTACCACTCATCTCCACTACAAATAGGAAAAAGAGGCTACAATTTGCACGAGCTCACCAAAATTGGACAGTTGAAGACTGGAAAAATGTTGCCTGGTCTGATGAGTCTCGATTTCTGTTGAGACATTCAGATGGTAGAGTCAGAATTTGGCGTAAACAGAATGAGAACATGGATCCATCATGCCTTGTTACCACTGTGCAGGCTGGTGGTGGTGGTGTAATGGTGTGGGGGATGTTTTCATGGCACACTTTAGGCCCCTTAGTGCCAATTGGGCATCGTTTAAATGCCACGGCCTACCTGAGCATTGTTTCTGACCATGTCCATCCCTTTATGACCACCATGTACCCATCCTCTGATGGCTACTTCCAGCAGGATAATGCACCATGTCACAAAGCTCGAATCATTTCAAATTGGTTTCTTGAACATGACAATGAGTTCACTGTACTAAAATGGCCCCCACAGTCACCAGATCTCAACCCAATAGAGCATCTTTGGGATGTGGTGGAACGGGAGCTTCGTGCCCTGGATGTGCATCCCACAAATCTCCATCAACTGCAAGATGCTATCCTATCAATATGGGACAACATTTCTAAAGAATGCTTTCAGCACCTTGTTGAATCAATGCCACGTAGAAGGGCATTAAGGCAGTTCTGAAGGCGAAAGGGGATCAAACACAGTGTTAGTATGGTGTTCCTAATAATCCTTAGGTGAGTGTACTCGGAGTACACTTCTGTTCAAAAGTTTTTAAAAGGAGTCTCTTCTGCTCACCATGGCTGCACTTATTTGATCAGTAAAAACAGAAATATTGTGAAATACTATTACAATTTAAAAGAACTTTTCTTTTTAAATATATTGTAAAATGTAATTTATTCCTGTGATCAAAGCTGAATTTTCAGCATCATTACTCCAGTCTTCAGTGTCACATGATCCTTCAGAAATCATTCTAATGATGATTTGCTGCTCAAGAAACATTTCTGATTATTATCAATGTTGAAAACACTTTTGCTGCTTTGTGTTTTTGTGGAAATCGTGATACATTTTTCTTTTTCAGGATTCTTTGATGAATAGAAAGTTTAAAAGAACTGCATTTATTTGAAATACAAATATTTTGTAACATTATAAATGCCTTTACTGTCACTTTTGATCAATTTAATGCATTCTTGCTCAATAAAAGTATTAATTTCTTAAAAAAAAAAAAACTGTCCCTAAACATTTGAATGTGTATTCTGAATAAGTCAAAAATACCATAGTAAACATAGCTTCTGCTGAAATACCATGTGTACTATGGTACAAACATTGCAAATGAATACATAATCTCCTTTAACCAGTGAAAAAGCTTCAGAATCTTTCTGGCATTTTTCAGTGACATTGGTTACCACAGTTTTACAGTGCTAAATGAATTATGGTTGTATGGATAAGTTTAAATGACTAGGTGAATATGAAGATGTCAGCGCTTGTAGTTGATGAGTTTGTTGTGGTGCTGTGTGATATTTTGGGTGAACAGGCCTGTGTGTGTGTTTTGGGAAGCGCTGGCACACGAGGGCAATCATACGGTCTGCAGGTTATTCCAGGCAGCCTGACCGTTTGGCACGGCGCAGACAGCCAACATGCCAAGAGCACGTCTCCCCACAGAGCGCAGACATACGTGTGTACATGCTCGAACACACGCCCACGCTGGTGCGGAGGGGCTTCACTTCTCAAGTACTCAAACACAAGGGGCTTTTGTTTGACGGTTTGAGAGCTGCACTTCTGCTGCCATCCTCGAACAAAGCCATGCCACACTTCAAGTGGAAAGATTTCAGATTGCTGCCTTGTCATCGCTGCTGTTGTTTTGACTCAGCTTGTGACCACATCTGACACTTCACTGACGCCCATGCAATGATTCGTTTTCAGTGTATTCATATTATTGCGGTTTGCAATGGAAACAGGGTTTATACGTCATGTGAAGGCACTGCTAGTGCTGAAAGAGTTAATGCAAAATGTGGCAAGTGGAAACTGGAGCAAATGTGAGGGGGCGGGGCCAGGGTAGGGTGATTGACACAGAGAGCAGCCAATGACTAGGCAGCTCCCTTCCTCAAGAAGTAGATATGCACCTTTTGCAATTTTCTTGGCCGATTTCCGATTTAAAAAAAAAAAAAAATTTGTAAGTGTGACCCGGCACAGACTTTTGCCGATTCCGATTTTCTTTCTAAAATCTACTTTTCTGCAATGCAAACTTTTATTTTCATAAAAAACAAGTAAAAACACAGTAATAAAATTAGAACAAATAAACAAATTTCAAACAACAGCAAAAATAAATGCAATAGAATAAAGAGAGATATTAAATAAACACAAATTATTAATTCGTTTACAATAAGAGGGCCATATGAAATTTTTATTTTTTATTTTCAATGGACACTTTTCACTGACTGTGAAGACACGTTTCCACAGTTATTAACCTTGAAAATTGAGCAAAGTTTTTTATAATGAGGGCACATGAATTAAAAAAAAAATGTTCATGGATAAATCATTTATAATAAATACTGCAATATTCCATTAAAAATGTTAAACTTTGGTGACTTTAATATACATTTTTTAATACTATACATTGTGTTTTATTATCGTTGCACTGACACGGTTGGATGAAACAACTTGTACTGACCTGAGTTTCATAAAGACTTCTGTAGAGCCGCTTTATAGCTGAATAGACTCTTCTATAATTTAATAACAGTTATTGAACTGAATTGATCCTGAATAATGACATTATTGTCTACTTAACTAAACTTCCTTGTTAGTCAAATAAAAGCTTTTATTGACAGCTGGCTCATCAAACGAGGGATCTGTGAATTTGTTTCCCTGTGACGTCAGAAAGCAGCAAAACAGAAGAAGAATGCCTAATTCTGTAGCCCCCCCCACTGATTCGCACGTGACATGTAATAGTTAAATAACCAAGCGGCAACCTCCCGCAGTTTCTCTTGAAGCCAATACGGAAGTGACTTAAACTGCAATTCATTGACTGGCCACTGCTCCAGAAGGGAGCAGAATCTCATTGAGCCCCATGTTAAAATGCAAAACTTTACAGCAGAAAAAAAACATGTTTACATCCTGGTACAAATTGTGGTTTTGGTCTATATAGCTAATTTTGCCCTGCATGACAACTGTGAGGGGGGTGAATTTTTTTATAACTCATTCATTTACATTATATAAAGCCTTAAAGTTCTGCATAATTAAGGGCGTGGCCACTTTGAGTGACAGGTGAACAGCCATTTATCTGCTGTCTGTTAGTCATCCAAGATGGCAACGGCCAGCTCTACCCTACTTTACGCTTCAAAACTGCTCTCCAGAATCCTATGGGTGACGTCACTGACACTACGTCCATATTTTTTTACAGTCTATGTAAATAACATAGCCCTACGTGGCGCTAAACCGGATCAAGCTACCAAGCAATAAACATGCCGTTGAATATTACAGAATATTGTGCAGTGCCTGTTTGTGGAAGAACACAGTCGCTGCATAAGCTTCCTTCAGATTCCAATGTTAGGCATGAGGTTGAACTTTATTTTTAATTAATTTCCAGCTCACGTGGGTAAGACATTGCGCGTTTGTTCTCTTCATTTCACCACGGATTCTTTTGTAAACAAGAGACTGGATTTGCAGACAGAATGCGATTAAAAAACGATGCTGTGCCTTCTATATTGGATCCGACAGGAATGGTGCAACACACTTATGTGAGTAAAAAAAGTTTTTTATATGTGATAGTATTGCATTGTTACTGATTATTTGAAATCTACTGATTATGTGTACGTGTCTAACTAAACATAATTAACGATAACTTCCCATGCTGTCACAGGCTGGAGTATCCTTTGTATTTGAGGTGTTGTTGGTTCATTGTCCTGCAATTTAGGATCAGACTCTGGGTCAAACTGGTGTGGGCGAATCACTCCGGTTGCCATTTTTCCACATTGGAAGTTTTCAAAACAATTCCCCACGTGTACTGACAGGGGAGTCGAAACTCATTTTAATATGCAAAACTGTTATCTAATCATGGCAGTGGGCGTTTACTTCCAGGTCTTCAATGCGGCATGCCCATAAAATCCAAGTGTTTCAGGAGCTATATGGAATAATGACACTATTGTCTTCTGTAGAGCTGCTTTATAGCTGAATAAAACTAATTACATAATTGATGAACTTTACACAGTTATTCAACTGAACTGAATCAACACTACTGAATTGAGTTGAATAATGACAATATTGTTTTGTAAGAGCAGATTGAATTTTGCATCATATTTGATGAAGTTTTCATCACTGATTCTGTAAAGCTGTATTGAAACAATCTGTTTTGTATAAAGCGCTATATAAATAAAGGTGATTTGACTTGGCGTGAGTGTTTCTAATACACCAGCTGACACACGTCTCTTTGGACCACCGTATTAAATCTCTATTTTTTTTCCTCTTTTGGAAAAATCATAAATGCTATCATTGATTTTTTGCTTTTGCTTTTAGATCAAATGGGAAGACAAAAAAGATTTTTGTTGGAGTTTCCGTTCACCACTATAGAAGTTTACTCAACTATGATGAATTCCACTTTTAAGGACCTGTAAATGTGAAAAGGATCCATAAGAGCTGCTTTGGGAAGTTGTGATTTGCTGTGAAAACTTTGTGCATGTTCGCAGCACCTGCAATGCAGCATGGAGTTGACCTGGATTTACCCGGAGCGTCACACACACACACACGGCTCTGGAGCGTTTAACAGGACTGAACCCGCTAGGTTGATCGGGGCAATTGGCTCAGTGATTGTTTCCAATTATAACAACCTACCGCTGGGATAAATACTGAAAAAACCATTGTTTGAGCTGTAATTGCTTCTGACAGGCCTATTATCCTGCCATGCTTCTGTGGAGCACAGTTGCATTTGATTGGTCTCATACAGTTGGTCTGTGTACAATGCAGATTATCTTTTATTTACCTCTTGGCGAATAAGTTTGCATCACAATTGCTTGTATTTAGTTGTACCTTGCATTTTGTTGTAATATGTTCTTTACGTATGGTAAATGATTGTGATGTTTCTCATTTGTAAGTCACTTTGGATAAAAGCATCTGCTAAATGCACAATGAATCAATTCCCAATGGATAGAATCAAGTCCTGGCCTGTATATTTTTTTCTTCTTGAATTTCCAGTTTTAGGGCCAAACGATTAATTTAAGTGAATGCTACTCCACTCCAAGCTTGGATCACTTTATTACTTGCATTTGGAAACGCAACTAACTGTTGTGCTAACTGTCTTCCTGAACTTGTAAGGAGAAGCACTTATGAACTGGCCCGCTGTCAACAAAAGAGAAGCATTGGCTGATCCAGCCTGAAAAATATTTTTTTTTTCGTCATGATTTGAGCATTTAGAAACAATATATGAGGCAGTTGTCAGATTTCATTGGTGACTTAAAATATGACATTTAATCATAAGCTTGGTGAACAACTTTGGAGAATTTGATGTTTCACCGTTTAAAGATATCAGAGCTGTACTTGCATGATTTTCCTTTTGAAGCTTTATAGGCTACCTGTGGTTTTCTGCCAAAAAAAAAGCTTGATACTTTAACGTTTAAAAATTAAGAAATCAAGACAGCCATAAATATTAGTATTGCAATTTTACAGTTTTATTGTAAAATAGTTTTTTTTTTTAACCCTAACCCTAACCCTACTTTACAGTAGAATATTGAGATATAATAACAAAAAAATTTGACCAAACTGTGCAGCTCACGAGAACAGTAAAACCTGGAGCTTTTTTCCTTTCTATTTGCATTTTAAAGGGGACATATTATGCCCCTTTTTACAAGATGTTATATAAATCTCGGGTGTCAAATTTGTCATATTTGCCCCTATTTGGGTGTGAGCAAAAACGTTTTTGTGTGTGTCCCTTTAAATACAAATGAGCTGCTGCTCTCCGCCCCCCTTCCAGCGGCTCCTTTGCACAAGCTTCGGATACTCCGTCAACAACAAAACAAATCTCACTCAGCCAAAATGTCAGAAATAACCAGCTGTGGAGTGCAGACTTATATGTTTGAACCTAAGTTGGACACAGATGGAGAGGCTCAGGAAGAGTTTGCAACTTTTAGACTACACCTGGACATTTCTGAATGGTTAGTATTAGATACATTTATGTAACGTTAGTTGTTGTGGAGTTAAAGGGGTCATGAATTGAGAAATCAACTTTTCCTTGAGTTTTTGATATATAATAGGTCATCGTAATATAAGAATATCCTGTAAGTTTCGGGAGCTGAAAACTCCCTTGCTCATCAAACGAGGGATCTGTGACGTCAGAGAGCAGCGAAACGCTGCCTCAACAGAAGAAGAAGAATGCCTAATTCTGTAGCCCCGCCCACTGATTTGCACATTACATGTAATGGGTAAATAACATAGCCCTACGTGGCGCTAAACCGGATCAAGCTATAAAGCAATAAACATGCCGTTGAATATTACAAAATATTGTGCAGTGCCTGTTTGTGGAAGAACACAGTCGTTGCATAAGCTTCCTTCAGATTCCAATGTTAGGAATGAGGTTGAACTTTATTTTTAATGAATTTCCAGCTCACGTGGGTAAGACATTGCGCGTTTGTTCTCTTCATTTCACCGCAGATTTTTTTGTAAACAAGAGACTGGATTTGCAGACAGAATGAGATTAAAAAACTATGCTGTGCCTTCTATATTGGATCCGACGGGAATGGTGCAAACAAAAAAAATCACATATAAAAAAGTTTTTTATATGTGATAGTATTGCATTGTTACAGATCGTTTGATATCTACTATCAAATTTTATGTGATTTGTGTGTAAGATTATGTGTACGTGTCTAACTAAACATAATTAACGATAACTTCACATGCTGTCACAGGCTGGAGTATCCTTTGTATGGTGTCCTTTGTGCAAATCATTCCGATTGCCATTTTTTCACATTGGAAGTTTTCAATAGTGGAGTTGAAACTCATTATAATATGCAAAACTGTTATCCAATCATGGCAGTGGGCGTTTACTTCCAGTTCTTCAATGCGGCATGGAGCTAGGGTAGAAAATAGCCTATTACTTATTCATTATGATGTTTTTGAGTGTAAAAACCATGCGAACGTCATAAAAAATAAAAAAAAACAGTTCATGACCCCTTTAAGTTGTTGATTCAACTCATCGACTAGCATGTACCGTCATGTTAATCTATAAATTGTTGTATAGGTGCTCATGTGGGAACGTAACACCCAACTATACAATGCATAATAAATGTGTGTTTATGAATTACGCAGACGGTGAGCGTTTTCGGGATAAAACTAACGACACAGCTCTAGTCTCTGTGAATACAGTAAGAGACTATAGTAACTTTAGCCATATTAGCCATACAGCATTCTAAAAAGCTCCTTCAGAAAGGAAATATGCAAACATTCACAAAATATGAAGTGCCATCCTTGTTCTGGATATGAAGTTAGAGCATGAAGCATTGGTATTGACCCACCCTTCAGAAACAACTTTGAAGAAGCAGTCATGCGTAAAATGATTTGCGTAAACATATAACATTTTACCAACATTCTTTGGCACATTTCCTTCAAAAATGAATTCAACCACGGTGTCCTCAGTGGCTCGGATGCTGGGAGTCTATGGAGACTCATATGTTCGTTGGTACATCCAACAACAGAACATTTGTAATGTTTTTTGGCACAGACACTGTAATACTCTAGTATACAGCAAGTAAACAGAAATGGCGTGTCTATGCTAAAAGCGCAGATCATCAATAGTCATGGGCGGGGTTTCCCTACTCTTACGTAGAAGTAGAGGGAAATATGAAACAGTGCATTATGAGAGATTGATAATGATTGATGGGGATTATAAAAAAACTTATTAGGTGGATATTTATCATTATAGGCAGGTTGTTTACACGCACTGTGGACACACATCTGTGTTCAAACACCTTATAAAAGTGAATTTTTCCATAATAGGTCCCCTTTAAATTGCATCTGCAACTTTTATTAGAAAAAAACCCCATTTAGATGTTTTTCCCCCCTCCCTAATTGTGCACCCCTATCCCGTTTCACACAGAAATATGTCGCATTATGGTAAAATGGCTTGGAATGCCATTTCATGAGTTAATTTACATATTGATTGGGGGGGGTAAATTACATAAGTCTTCGAGGTACAGTAACAAAAACAACCTCCTTAATTCTAAATGTTAGACAGAGACGTTTGTGAGTGTTTTTGACTAACATAAGTGAACTTGAGAGAAATTAATAAAATGCTTCATATTGTAAAACATGCATCTTTAATCCCCATAACTAATGTGAGTGATGTGAACAAGTCAGCTTACTGTAACTGGCGTTTGGTTCATTACTGTAGTCTGGTGATGAGATCAGATCGGATGGAGTCTTTCTCTCTCGACAGGGTCTGGTGCTCTTTGCTGCCGAGGCGTTTTGTGGTGTTTGGGTGTCAGCATTCTCGCAGCTTCACACCAGTCACTCCACTCGATGTGACAACTTCTCGAGCTGTTGTGTGTGTGTGTGTGTGGATTTTTTTGGTGTGTTTGGGAGGGTTGCAGTGAGGCCGCAATGATGTTCTGTAAACTGATTATAGATTCAATAGCAATTTAAATGCCTTTTATCGTGCATTTTTTAAATGTAAATTGTATTTTTTTTTTCTCTGAGGTCTACTTATCATCTACACTACTGTTCAAAAGTACTGTTTTTAACATCGATAATAATAAAAAAATTTTTTTGAGCAGCAAATGATTTCTGAAGGATCATGTGACACTGAAGACTGGAGTTATGATGCTGAAAAATTCAGCTTTCCATCACAGGAATGAATTCAATTTCAAAACACAAAAAAAATAAAAAAGTTATATTTCACAATGTTACTTTTTGGTCAAATAAATGCATAAGAGACTTCTTTCAAAAACATTAAAATATGTTCCCGACCTCAAACTATTGAATATTGAATGTTGACTGTTTTGAATGGAATGGTAAAAAAAATTTCTGGAGTAAATTTTTTTTTTTATTAAATGTTCTCTTGTTGGACAACAGGTTTGTAAATGCTTCTCATTACCAGTTTGGAGAGATGCTTGGTGTGTGTTGCAAGTGGCTAAGGGTGTGTTCATGTTTGGTTCGATTAAAACGAACCCTGGTGCGATTGCTCTGTTGGTGCAGTTCATTTCAATAAGTGTGAACACTGCCATCTGAACCCTGGTGCGCACCAAACAAGTGGACCGAGACCGCTGAAAAGATGGGTCTCGGTCCGCTTTCCAAACGAACTCTGGTGCGGTTCGACTGAAATATGAACGCAACACGGACCAAAGACATGTAAACGAATCAAAAACTGGACACGATGTCACAAGACCCTAAAAAAGACAGAATGCTCAAGCACACCTGTTTTTCCTCATCATAGTCACAATGTTGCCCATCACAGTTCGGTACAGGCATCAGAACCGCATCTCCTCGCAGCAGATCTTCGTTTGTGTGTGTGACGGAGGGATTCCTGCCACTGTTTTGACTCCTTTACACATTTTATAAGCTCTTCACGAGTTCTCAGCTGGTCAAAATACCTCATATGTAGCTATGCACATACAACGAGCGCATTTATCCCAGCACACAGCATTGTTTTTGGATGTTTGGTAAGTTCCATCTCAAAATAAGAAATGCGTCATAAAAGTCAACCAATTAGGTTGTGAATGTATCTCTTTGCTGTTAGGTTCGGTGTTAAAAATGCGAATCTGAACGCTAAGCAGACAAGGACTAAATGTTTTTTTTTTGGGGGGAGGGTCTGCACCAAACAAACCAAGTGTGGACAAACCCTCAAACTCACAGCGCTTGCAGAGATGGAGCAGAATGTGTCCGATATGTGCCGATGACCGATGTGCAGAACCGATATTTATCCGATATACTTCTGTTTTTGACACAATGATTACTGCACCACTGAACTGAACAAACCATTTTATTTATAGCCATCACTCCCTCCTTGCATACAAAACAAAATAACTAATATTTATATACCAATACTAATCTATAATCTGAAAGACTGCAAAAAAAAAAAAAAATTGCACTGAATGCTTGGTTGAGGAAATTTATTAAGTATCCTCTGTTGCTCTGGACGCTGTTGCTCCGCTTAAGCGTAAAAGAATGAAGGTTGCCGGCCAGCCATGCTTCAATAATGCCACCCACTCTCTCAGACAAGAGTGTCGAAAAGCGGAGCGAAAGTGGAAAAAAGATAGGCTCCAGGTTTTATTTGATATTTTAAAATCGAGTCTGTTCAACTATCAAACGGCAGTAATGAAGGCAAAGTCTAATTTCTTTTCTCAATTAATTACTGACAACGCGAAGAGACCGAAAGTACTGTTTGACACGATTGATTCTCTTCTAAACCAGACTGTGAATATTTTATCTGAAGCTGCTGCAGAGCTTTGTGAAGATTTTTTAAAACATTTCACTCAAAAAATGAATGATATTAGATGCTCCATTATTTACTCTGAACCGTGTCAATTGCAACTGCCTTGCCCTATGAGTTGTCTGTCTAACTTTCATCATGTTTCTTCAATTCAGTTAGCAGATATAATATCTACTATGAAGTGTTCTGGTTCTAAGTTAGATATTATCCCAGCTCGTCTGTTTAAGGATGTTTTTTCTACCATTAGTCCTATGGTAACAGCTATAGTTAACAGCTCTCTAGCCAAATGTGTTGTTCCAGCTAGTTTTAAACATGCAAATGTGCAACCTCTGTTGAGAACCTCAACTTGATCCGGAAATGTGCAGTAACTATCGGCCAATTTCTAAACTGCCTTTCATCTCTAAGCTTTTGGAGAAAGTAGTGTTTTCACAGCTTCAGAATTTTTTGGATTCTTTTAATATTTTGGACATGTTCCAATCTGGGTTTAGATCATTACATAGCACTGAGTCAGCTCTGTTGAGGGTTACAAATGATCTCTTGCTTGCTCTGGATTCAGGCTCTTGTGTAGTGCTGGTTTTGTTGGACCTGAGTGCAGCATTTGATACCATTTATCATAACATTCTTCTTGAAAGACTAGAATGTATGGTAGGTATCAAAGGCACTGTATTACAATGGTTTGCTTCGTACCTCGTGAATAGGACTTTTTCTCTAAATTTAGGGAACTTTTCCTCATCATCTGCACCTGTTTTGTGTGGTGTGCCCCAGGGATCCATTTTGGGACCTTTATTGTTTTCCCTTTATATGCTTCCCTTGGCCCTTATTTTTCGGAAATACTACATTTCATATCACTGTTATGCAGATGATTCCCAGTTTTACCTACCAGTAAGGCTGGACACCACTGGTTCATCTGATGTGTTATTGAAATGTGTAAATGACATCAAGAGGTGGATGGCAAATCATTTTTTGCAGCTAAATGAAGATAAAACAGAGGTTTTAATTTTAGGTTGTCCTGCAAATTCCTCCCCTGCTCTGGAAGCCCATTTAGGTCCTCTCTCAACAAATGTACACAAACAAATCAAAAATCTTGGAGTGATCTTTGACTCTCTTTACTATTTTTGATAAACAAATTAGTGCTGTTATTAGAGGAAGCTTTTTCCATTTAAGATCTATTGCAAAATTGAAGCATCTCCTTTCAAGCAAAGATTTAGAAGATTCTTGCTCTTGTAACATCACGATTAGATTATTGCAACTCTCTTTATTTTGGTCTCCCTCAGTCTTCATTATTACGTTTGCAAGTTGTTCAAAATGCGGCTTCTAGATTGCTGACTGGGTCTAAAAAGGGGGACCACATCTCCCCTATTTTAGCATCTCTTCACTGGCTTCCCATTAAATTTAGAGTTGATTTTAAAATCTTTATGTTTGTATATAAGGCGTTGTCTTGCCATGCACCAAGTTATATAAGTGATCTTCCTATGCCATACTGTCTTCTACTCACTTGCTCTTAACTGTGCCTCGGTGTCGCTATAAATCAAAGGGTGATCGGGCCTTTTCGATGGCTGGGCCCAAGCTTTGGAATGGTCTCCACTATCATGTGAGGTCTGCTCCTTCGTTGGACATTTTTAAATCTACTCTTAAATCATATTTTCATTCTTTAGCGTTTGAAAACCTGTAATTATTTTGTGTAGATCTGCTTTGTACTCTGTACAGCACTTTGGATCAATCCATATTGTGTTTAAATGTGCTTTATAAATAAATGTTGTTGTTGTTACTAAAGTGTCTTTGTTTAAAAATAAAAGCTTTGAAATATAAATAAAGCACGTAAATTTTTTTTTTTTATTTTCATTTGGCATACTTTCCAAACTGCCACCCCTGGCAATGACTGAGTGAAGTAAGTCCTTTCAGTCATCTTAAAAACAAAAAAAGTCTTGAAAGTTAGCAGTCTTTCATGTTAAATTTAATATTACAACAATAAAAACATTTTTATTTATAAAAAGCATCAGCAGCAACACTAATATTAACAATAGGTAAAATAAATGTAGAAAGTCTAATGTTTTCAAATGGAGAACATAAATAAATGACAGGGGAGTCATATCAACTTTGCAGAAATGTAATCATTCATTTTAAACTACTGTTTTATAAGGTTTATATGCTGTGTAATATGCTGTGAAAAATAATATTAATTCACTGAATAATATTCGCTGGAATAATACATTGCCAGGAAAGTAAAAAAAAAAAAACAGCCTATACATCATTGTATTTCTCATTTGGTATGTTATATCAGAATTATTAATAATGTTTTTGTCAGTCTAGATCATGTAATGCTTGCTGACAAAGCGCTGTTTATCTATGCATTTACACAGAACTATACTCAAACTGCGATCAATCACAGAGATAATAAATAATTCATTTCCATAGAGCTGTATTTATTTAGATGTTTATTATTGAAATAGTGGTTATATAGTACATGTTAATATAATTTAGGGCGTTTTAAACAAGTGAATCTTGTTAAAAGTCATGCTTGAGCTTTCCTGTGCATCAACCCAGTTGTTGAACAGCAATGTGAATGCGATTTTACGTGACTAATGATGAGCAAAGACAACAGAGAGAGAATTCAATTCAACGCTTGTATTTCCAACATGCACTCATTCGTGGCCGTTTTATTTAGGCCTAATTCATGTAAAGTTACGTCTTTATTGGGTCATGACTTGACAAATTAGGCTACGTGATTCCATGAGTTTGTCTCTCTTTCTTAGAGCCAAGCTGCATAAACTACATATCAAGCATTGATGTAACATTAATTTAATTTGTGCATTAATGGCTGCTATGTTAAAGGTGCAGTATGTAATATGGACAGCTAGTGGAAGAAATGGGCACTGCAGTAAAAAAACAACAACTGTATATTGGAGAGAGTTGCTCCTCCTCTTCAGACTCGACACTCACGTGGGTAGCCAGATTGAGGACACGCAACAGGAACGCACGCAATTGACAATGGAAAGCGACTGTCGTACGCACGTTCACGAGAGACTGGCGTTCCAGCGTATGACGTTGGACGCTCGTTTTGTTTTGCTCTATCCTCTGCGCTTCCACAGCGTATGACAGTTTATATATATACACTCACCTAAAGGATTATTAGGAACACCATACTAATACTGTGTTTGACCCCCTTTCGCCTTCAGAACTGCCTTAATTCTACGTGGCATTGATTCAACAAGGTGCTGAAAGCATTCTTTAGAAATGTTGGCCCATATTGATAGGATAGCATCTTGCAGTTGATGGAGATTTGTGGGATGCACATCCAGGGCACGAAGCTCCCGTTCCACCACATCCCAAAGATGCTCTATTGGGTTGAGATCTGGTGACTGTGGGGGCCATTTTAGTACAGTGAACTCATTGTCATGTTCAAGAAACCAATTTGAAATGATTCGAGCTTTGTGACATGGTGCATTATCCTGCTGGAAGTAGCCATCAGAGGATGGGTACATGGTGGTCATAAAGGGATGGACATGGTCAGAAACAATGCTCAGGTAAGCCGTGGCATTTAAACGATGCCCAATTGGCACTAAGGGGCCTAAAGTGTGCCAAGAAAACATCCCCCACACCATTACACCACCACCACCAGCCTGCACAGTGGTAACAAGGCATGATGGATCCATGTTCTCATTCTGTTTACGCCAAATTCTGACTCTACCATCTGAATGTCTCAACAGAAATCGAGACTCATCAGACCAGGCAACATTTTTCCAGTCTTCAACTGTCCAATTTTGGTGAGCTCGTGCAAATTATAGCCTCTTTTTCCTATTTGTAGTGGAGATGAGTGGTACCCGGTGGGGTCTTCTGCTGTTGTAGCCCATCCGCCTCAAGGTTGTGCGTGTTGTGGCTTCACAAATGCTTTGCTGCATACCTCGGTTGTAACGAGTGGTTATTTCAGTCAAAGTTGCTCTTCTATCAGCTTGAATCAGTCGGCCCATTCTCCTCTGACCTCTAGCATCAACAAGGCATTTTCGCCCACAGGACTGCCGCATACTGGATGTTTTTCCCTTTTCACACCATTCTTTGTAAACTCTAGAAATGGTTGTGCGTGAAAATCCCAGTAACTGAGCAGATTGTGAAATACTCAGACCGGCCCGTCTGGCACCAACAACCATGCCACGCTCAAAATTGCTTAAATCACCTTTCTTTCCCATTCTGACATTCAGTTTGGAGTTCAGGAGATTGTCTTGACCAGGACCACACCCCTAAATGCATTGAAGCAACTGCCATGTGATTGGTTGATTAGATAATTGCATTAATGAGAAATTGAACAGGTGTTCCTAATAATCCTTTAGGTGAGTGTGTGTGTATATATATATGTATGTGTATGGATATTTTTTTTACACAAACTAGTAACTAACTTGAGCTTAGGCTCAATTATAAGAGGCTTCATTCTTCTCTTCTTCACAGAAAACCCGACTGAATATAGCTCTTTCGCGTCGTCACACATTTTCAGATTTATCTATATGTCTGCTCTTCTCATTCTCCCAGATGTTTACATTTTATGAGACATGCAGCAAGTTTATGCCAACTTATGTCCCGCCGGGTAGATCAGCGCTTTACAATTCAAATGTGCACATCTACCACTCAGGACATCATTACAGGATCTCTTCCCAAATCGTCCCTCACTAACATTTTCATCTTGTTTTTATTCGTTGACACAAATGTCAATAGATTTTTGTCATCGTTTTTTTTCATTCAAAACAGTTTATTTAGTTATCATCTCGTTTTCGTCAGTGAAAAAGTTGACACAAATTATGACAAAATATTCGTCAACAAAATTAACACTTCTTTTGCCACTTACTGTTTTTTGCATACTATATAGTAGGGACTAGACATGTGCCGGTATACGGTAATACGATATATCACGATAATGAACATGCGCGATATTGTTATCGTGGTCACTTCAAAATACCGTGAATAATTCTTTATTACGAATTTTTCTGATTTTTAGAATGCATTTTAAGAATACTTTACCCATCTACCATTTAAAATGAACAACACCGCTGTATGCTGTATCAAAGAGGAACGCGCATTGATGTAAACAAGCCCAATGCGCATGAGCAGCGCATGAACGAGTGAAGGAGACGCACATTCACTCTCTGACAGCAGATGGCGCTGATGGAACCGCAGAAATGCAGCCGTTTCCCCGGTAACCCTGGTAAACAAAGCAGACTCACTACTCAACAGTATTTAAATGTTTCAAACAGCCATTCAGATTTCTTTATTCACTACGGTGCTCATCACATCACCAAATACTTAATTAATACTTAAAGACTTCAAACTTAAACATTTTATATTTTAATCTGGACTACATGCCCTAGATATTGTTTGAGTATGTTCTGATTCTTTATTGTTCAGTCACACATTTTACAATAAGGCTCCATTTATTTAACATTAGTTAATTCATTAGTTAACCGTAAACTGACAATGAAAAATACTTCTAAAGAATTTATTAATCTTAGTTAAATGTAAATTTCAACATTTTAATAACACATTATTAAATTCAAAAGTTGTAACTGTATTATTTAATGGACCTGAGCTAACATTGACAGTTGTATTTTTTTAACTGATGTTATCAAAGAATAATAACTTTGAAACAAATGTAGCTGTGTGCTCTTTGTTAATGTTAGTTAATGCATTAACTAATGAGACCATATTGTAAAGTGTTACCTATTGTTCTTCATAATTCTTTTGCACTTTAATCTGTTTGAAACATTTGTTTACTTTATACATTTTTGTGTATTGCTTTATTGTATTTAAATGTTCGGTTCGGAAAAAGTTATTAAACCTGTTGTAGTATGACAACACTTTTTTTGCAACTTATTTCAGTATCGTGATAATACCGTATACAGTGATAAAAGCTTCAGCAATTAATCGCAACATGAAAATTTGATACCGTCACATGCCTAGTAGGGACATATGCGATTTCGGATTCAGCCGTATTGATGCTGGGATGATAGACAGCCAGCCGTGTCTGTTTATCAGGACTGAATCGTGAAGCGCTGGAGATGATTTGCGCCCTGTTTCCCAGCTGTCCTCCTTCCCGTATGACTCATGCATGGCAGACAGCAGGACTGTGCCGGAGCGGTCCAGGCCTCTCAGCTGTGCGCGTCTGTCTCTCCGTATCACACAGATTCGTTCGAGTCGAGCATGTCCTCCACAGTCAAACTAGAAGAGGTTGCACGATCTTCAGCCGCTCGTTGGCAGTTGGCGTGTGGTTTACAGTAGATCCTGTGGTCTGCATGATGCTGAGTGTGACCTTTGCTGCCGTGTTTGAAGTGATGTACAGACCGCTTTAAATATGCACTTTAAAAGGGTTTAACCAATGTGAATAGAGAAAGAAAACAACCGTCACAGCCCTTCAGAACTATAAAAATTGCTTTGTTCAAAAGATGTGAAATTAATTATGAATGTGATTTTTCTATTTTTAAACATCATACATTCATCCTGCCATGACAACTTAAATGAGTTCTTTTTAAGATATTGGGGCCATTTTGTGTTTGATCGTTCCATCTACGAAATGCACAAAAAGTTTGGGGTTAGTAAGGTTTTTTTTCTTTGAAAGAATTGAATACATTCAGCAAGGACACATTAAATGGATCAAGTGACATTTAATAAAGACATTGAACATGATTGAACATTCTATTTGTCAAAGAATCCTGAAAAAAAAAAAGTATCACGGTTTACACCAAAATTTTAAGCAGTTCAACTCCTTTCAAAATTGATAAGAAACTGTTAAAAATGTTAGTAATATTTCACAATATTACTGTTTCTACTGTATTTTGGATCAAATAAATGTAGCCTGCCATTGGTGAGCAAAAGAGACATCTTTCAAAATCATTAAAAATCTTACTGACTCCAAACCTTTGTATGATACTGTATATCTTGCATTATATGACCGAATAAGTATGCTAGTGTGTCTGTTTTCTGATACAACACTTTTCATGCGACTTTTCACAATATGCAAAATTGTCCCAGTTTAGTAACAATATGATAAGTACAGAGTCGGCACCAGCAGAGCGCTGAAGTAACGGAAGGGGGCGATGACGTAACACAAAGTATCCCAAACTAGAAAACGTATATGGCGTATCAACTTTCACTACTACAACTATTAAACTAAAAGCTACTTAGCAAATACAGATGGCAGAGCATTAATTAATATTACTTCATAAAGCAAAAAGGAAAATCGCCTAGGCCAACATATTCGAAATTTCAACTCACCGTGAAATAAGCACATTTTAGACCACCGGGGCCCGCATTTATCAAGCCTCTGAGAATTACTCACAAGAACACTGCTAAGAATTGACTTGAGTGTAAAAAAATTCTTGGCTCAAAGCTGTGATTAAAAGTTAGTTATCAAGCATCTCAGTCGTAATTTAAGTGTAGGACTAAATCTTAAGTGTCAGTCTTAGAGATGATTCACAACACTTTGCTGTGCCACAAACAGGATTTTGGATGACGACAAAGGCATGGACCAATCACTGAATAGATTTCCTTATTTAAGAATATTCTCAGATAAATTCACATTGAATGGTGAAATTCCTAAGAGGAGTTTACGTTCAACACACATTTGACAATAAAGAATTTTCAAGAGAATACATTATGATATATACATTGGAAATGAAAGATGAAACAAGTTTTCCACCATGTCTTAATTACACATTTTAAACTTGTGTGCTGTTAACTGACCTGCCTATATATAGCCTAGATTTTATAATATAATCAGCCACCATGGATTCCAAAAGAAAACCCAACTGGCAGGAGGAAGAAGCGCTGACAAAGATGATGCCTGCTCCATCCAAACGATACCGTTTGATTAACTGCTCGTCGTCAGACATTTCAAAAACTTTCTCCTTCTCCTGAAAGATTTGTGCACGTCTCTGTCTTCTCAGTGCCATCACAAGCCCCTACTGGCAACTCCTAACCACTTGAGAGACTTCTCGAGCTGTCTTAAATAACTGGGAGAGTAAGAGTGATTCTTAGCTTTAAGAAATTTGATAACTTGCTTCTATACTTAAGTTTGAAAGTAGAAGTAAATTTCATGAATTCTCAGCACTTAAGACTAAAATAGCACTCTGAGAAGCTTGATAAATACGGGCCCAGATATATATCTTAGATAGACAATATCAGTGTGTTTACCATGAATACAGACAAGTTATCATGAGACTACCACCACCAAAAGTAATTGTGCCTGCTTTACTATAAAACACACACACTCAGTGCGAGCACTTCACTAACACTTAACAGATGTATAATTTTATGGTAAATTAGAACAGCCTGAACTGCAATCGGTGAAAAACAATAACAATACAGTGAAATTATCAACTAACTACAACCAATTATCTAGCCCTCTGAACATGAAAAAAAAAAACGTATACCTTTAGGCTACTCAGTAGATCTGCATTCTTCGTGGTGCGGGACGTTTGTAGGTTAATGTCAAATGTGCCAATCAAAATGACACTTTGCGAAACAGACCGCCCATAACTAAAAAGTTTCTTATAGTAGCATAATGAAAGTAGCTTAGACAGCCTATGCACATGGGATCCCCTTCATCTTGATAACCTATCATATCGTAATACAATATGCACTCTGAAACGACTTTTCCGCTGATGCAAAAAGCATGTGTGGGCAGAATAAAAGCCTAAATTAAATCTGTTCATCATATAAAGCGATCAAGTCTCATCAGAAATTTTGGATTAAACCGCTCAATTCATATGGATTAGTTTTATGATCTCTTTATGAACTTTTTGAAGCGTCAAAGTGGTTGTTGCGTAGCTGCCAATGGAGGGACAGAAATCTCTCAGATTTCATCAAAAAGATCTTCATTTGTGTTCCGAAGATGGACGAAAGTCTTACGGATTTGATGCGAGAAATGAATGAAAGAATTTTAATTTAATGATAAATAATGATGATAACCACTTGTCACGATCGGATCAAACCCCTGTACATGAAATAGTGCCAACTCAGCATGTTAGACATTAGACATATCTAATGTGTATATATTTGCATCAGTGTGATTATTCTCACAGTCTGCATAATCTGCAGTGTTTTTTTAATGTTTTGTTTTAGTAAGTAACTCATTTTTTTTAATGCTTTTAGTTTTCGTTAATCACCCTGATCTGACTTTAATGGGATGATTGTCACATTGTCTGGGATCAGTTAAGAATGTAGAGTAAGTATTGGTCAAACCATACCCAGTAATCTGGCATATGTTGGTTAGTTAACAGCTTGATGTTGAGGTTAAAGGTTTAGTTCACCCAAAAATTTAAATTCTTTAATTATTTCTCGCCCTTACTGTTCCAAACCCGTAAGACGTTCGTTCATCTTCGGAACACAAATGAAGATCTTTTTGATGAAATCCGAGAGATTTCTGTCCCTACATTGACAGATATACAACTACCACTTTGACGCTTCAAAAAGCTCATAAAGAGATCATAAAACTAATCCATATGAATTGAGCGGTTTAATCCAAAATTTCTGATGAGACTTGATCGCTTTATATCAGGGGTGGTGAACTCCTGTCCTGGAGAGCCACAGTCCTGCAGAGTTTTGCTTCAACCCTAATCAAACACACCTGAACAAGTTAATCAAGGTCTGAAGGGTTACTAGGAAGCTACAGGCAGGTGATTTTTATCAGGGTTGGAGCTGAACTCTGCAGGACCGAAGTTCGCCACCCCTGCTTTATATGATGAACAGATTTAATTTAGGCTTTTATTCTCATATAAACATTCATCAACTCAACATCAGTTGTGGTAAATGGAAGCTCAGGCATGTTTGCTTGACGTGTGAGAACCAATGAGGTTCATTCTCGCATTACGCAGCAAGTTTGAGCTTCAGCAAGAACCAATGAGGTTCATTCTCGTGTTACGCAGCACGTTTGAGCTTCAGCAAGAACCAATGAGGTTCATTCTCGTGTTACGCAGCACGTTTGAGCTTCAGCAAGAACCAATGAGGTTCATTCTCGTGTTACGCAGCACGTTTGAGCTTCAGCAAGAACCAATGAGGTTCATTCTCGTGTTACGCAGCACGTTTGAGCTTCAGCAAGAACCAATGAGGTTCATTCTCGTTTTACGCAGCACGTTTGAGCTCCAGCAAGAACCAATGAGGTTCATTCTCGTGTTACGCAGCACGTTTGAGCTTCAGCAAGAACCAATGAGGTTCATTCTCGCGTTACGCAGCACGTTTGAGCTTCAGCAAGAACCAATGAGGTTCATTCTCGCGTTACGCAGCACGTTTGAGCTTCCGCAAGAACCAATGAGGTTAATTCCTGCGTTAAGCAGCACGTTTGAGCTTCAGCAAGAACCAATGAGGTTCATTCTCGTGTTACGCAGCACGTTTGAGCTTCAGCAAGAACCAATGAGGTTCATTCTCGTGTTACGCAGCACGTTTGAGCTTCAGCAAGAACCAATGAGGTTCATTCTCGCATTACGCAGCAAGTTTGAGCTTCAGCAAGAACCAATGAGGTTCATTCTCGCGTTACGCAGCACGTTTGAGCTTCCGCAAGAACCAATGAGGTTCATTCTTGTGTCACGCAGCACGTTTGAGCTTTCGCAAGAACCAATGAGGTTCATTCTTGTGTTACGCAGCACGTTTGAGCTTCCGCAAGAACCAATGAGGTTCATTCTCACGTTACGCAGCATGTTTGAGCTTCCGCAAGAACCAACGAGGTTCATTCTCGCGTTACGCAGCACGTTTGAGCTTTCTCAAGAACCAATGAGGTTCATTCTCGTGTTATGCAGCACGTTTGAGCTTCCGCAAGAACCAATGAGGTTCATTCTTGTGTTACGCAGCACGTTTGAGAATCTATAAGAACCAATGAGGTTCATTCTCGCGTTACGCAGCACGTTTGAGCTTCCTCAAGAACCAATGAGGTTCATTCTCGTGTTATGCAGCACGTTTGAGCTTCCGCAAGAACCAATGAGGTTCATTCTCGCGTTACGCAGCACGTTTGAGCTTCCTCAAGAACCAATGAGGTTCATTCTCGTGTTATGCAGCACGTTTGAGCTTCCGCAAGAACCAATGAGGTTCATTCTTGTGTTACGCAGCACGTTTGAGAATCTATAAGAACCAATGAGGTTCATTCTCGCGTTACGCAGCACGTTTGAGCTTCCTCAAGAACCAATGAGGTTCATTCTCGTGTTATGCAGCACGTTTGAGCTTCCGCAAGAACCAATGAGGTTCATTCTCGCGTTACGCAGCACGTTTGAGCTTCCGCAAGAATCAATGAGGTTCATTCTCTGTTACGCAGCACATTTGAGCTTCAGCAAGAACCAATGAGGTTCATTCCTGTGTTACGCAGCACGTTTGAGCTTCAGCAAGAACCAATGAGGTTCATTCCTGTGTTACGCAGCACGTTTGAGCTTCAGCAAGAACCAATGAGGTTCATTCTCGTGTTACGCAGCACTTTTGAGCTTCCGCAAGAACCAATAAGGTTCATTCTCATGATTCAAATTCATGTGATATTAGTATAATGTCATAGTGGCTAAACTTCCACAGAGTCCATTAAATTCCACAAAAGATTTGTGGAATCTATTCATTGGTTAAATTAATCTTTGTTAACATTCAAAAAAAGTAATGCACTGCACATTTAATTACTCCATCTGCAATTTCTCCATTACATGACGGATCCAATTGTTTTCCCAGATCACCAGAAGCTGGAACGGGAAGCTCGTATCTGCCGTCTGCTCAAGCATCCCAATATCGGTGAGTCTGAAACATCGGCCATTAAAGTTAGCTTCACAGATGTACCCAAACTTCTCCATTCATGACAAAATCAGTGTGAAATCCATGCAGGTGCTCAGATTTGAATGAGTTCGAGGGACACTGATATAGAAAGCTTTCCTTTCATTTCAGCACATGAATCAGCTGTGAGTGAATGGCAAATGAAAGTATGTGATGATATTATTACTCTCTTTATCTTTAATGCAGTGCGGCTCCACGACAGTATATCAGAGGAAGGCTTCCATTACCTCTTATTTGACCTGTAAGTGTTTCTATATAATGTGGTGCATAATATCTCCCTCTCTGCTTTGTTTTTGTTCAGTGCGCTTCAACAGACGCCCACCCACTCTACCTACCCCATAGCATCTCTCTCTATCTCTCTCTCTCTCTCTCCCGCTCACTCGAGAGCCAGTTTCCATAGCAACAGAGCCGTGCTGCCCAGTCGAAGAGAAATCCTGCAGCAGGGGTTTCCCCCCCGAAGCCCCAGTGATCTCTCTTCTAGAGGATTCCCCCATCCATACTGCTCTCGCTCACTCTCTCACACTCTCTCGCTTTTTTTCCTGTCATACGCAACCATGCACACACATGCATGTCTGTAGATTAATATTATTACAGCTGTCTTTAGTTTATCCTATTTAACTGTGCTTGTTTATTTAATGCTGCTGTCTTCATTTATTCTTTTTTTTTTTTTTTTTTTTTAATGTCATTTACTGTTACAAAGGTGAAGTATGTAAATTCTGCAGAAATAAAAATCATGCCATTGGTTGATCCAGTGTTTCTCTGTCAGGCTATTTACATTTCAGGGGAATCAACTTAACCTAACCTAGCACAGGAGAAAGTATTTTTCTTATACTAGTAGTAGTAAAAAATGTATTATTTTAATTTATTCCTTTCTGTCATTTATTTTATTTAAATAAATATTTCAAACATTTGTATTTTTAATCATTTATTTTAATTTTAATCTTTATTAGTTTTTTTTAATAAGTAGTACTTTTATTAATAGTAGATTTTTACATTTATTTTATATTTAATTTAATATATAATTTTTAAATCTATTTATGTGTTTACAATTTCTTTATTATTATTAGTAGTAGTAGTAGTAGTAGTAGTAGTAGTAGTAGTAGTAGTAGTTTATTCAGTTTAAAATATTCTATTTAACATTTATTTTATTAATATTTAAATTTTATTTAATATTTTATCAAAAAATATTTCAATAATTTGTATTATTATTATTATTATTATTATTAATAATAATATTTATTTTAATTTATATTAGTTTTTTATTAGTTGTAGATTTTTACATTCATTTTATTAATATTTTATTTTAATATATAATTTCTAAATCTATTTATGTGTTTACAATTTCTTTATTATTATTATTTATTATACATTAATATTTTATTTTATTAATATTCAATAAATTATTTTTAATTAGTTATTTTAATACATATTTTTTATTTGTTTATTTTTTGGTTTGGTTTCATTTTTTGTTTTCATTCTTATTTTACTTGACTATTTAATTGTATTCATTGCACCCAGCAAGGCTGCAAATGCTTTTGCAGTTTTTGCTGTGCCAGTGTAAAGCACACCAAACTGAAGTTGAAGAATTACAGAATAAATTTGCATTTGAATGTGGTGACTGTGGTACTGATATCTACTCTCTGTCCTGCAGTGTGACGGGTGGAGAACTGTTTGAAGACATTGTAGCCAGAGAATATTACAGTGAAGCTGACGCCAGGTAAAACAGCGTCTCCATTTTCTTTATCCAGTCCAGACCCTCCCCACGACCATTTCCTCTCCATCTACATTTCTGTTTTTCTCTTTCATTTTCGTTTTAACTGGATAAACATATGTGCTTTGTACACATTCAAGTATAATATGCTAGTGATAGATTTGTCAACATCATGTGAGTGATAAATTTGTTTTTTAAATGGCGGCAGCCATCTACTTCTGCACATCCCTTTCCTCAAATTTTCCTATCGGCTTCATTTTTGTTCCATTCCATCTATTCCCGCTTTCAGATCTTCTCGCAGACACACACAACAACACACACACACACACACACACTGCAGTCACCCTCAGGAGAAAAGCTTTAATCAATTTGACTGTGTGGGAAAGCATGTGGGAGTGAGAGATACGGCGAGAAAACAGAAAGAGAATGAGAGATACTTACCGAGGGAGGAAACACAAGAGCTGGCGTGTGATGAGACTACTGGGCTCCATGAGCTCATCAGCCATATTCGTGGGTAGAAACGTGTCACGATGCCGCCTGTCCACCGTCAAGACGGTGAAATGTATCCGTCCCTGAGGGCCGTAGCCCCTCCACTAGAGCAATGACTTAAAGTAGGCCTCTAATTAACACACATAATGACGACGTCAGCTCATATTCAGCCCTCTCCAGCACAACGCCATGCATAAACCCGCACACTCGCTTCATCTGTTTCCATAGCACTAGAAATCCCTGACAGAAACTTGAAGTAATTTATAATATGTAATTTAGGTGTTCTAGGTGGTTGCTAGGTGATTGCCCAGGTGAAAAGTCCATGGTTTCTAGATATGGCTTGGGTTCCATCTTTTTTGCCGTTTTATTGTTTACTAGTCTGATCGCTTAAACTAATAGCTTAAGGACACATGATTCATGGCTCAGTGAGGATTTTTTTTCAGTTTTTTGGCCACAAATTGATTTCATGTTTATTTATAACTGTAAGTTTTATTATTGGCTAGAACTGTATTTATTTAAATAACTACATACACTGCCATTTAAAAGTTTTGGGGGAGTAGGACTGAAAGAATTCTCCTATGCTCACTGCATTTATTTGATGAAAAATACAGTAAAAACAGTACAATTGTGAAATATTATTACAATTTAAAATAATTGTTTTCCATATGAATATATTGTGCTGTGTGTATAGTTTGAAATATATATTTGAAAACCGTGATACATTTTTTTCAGGATTCTTTGATGAATAGAAAGTTCAAAAGAACAGAATTTATTTGAAATATAATCTTTTGTAACACCATAAATGTCTTTTACTGTCACTTTTGATCAATTTAATCAAATTTTTTTTTTGCTGTTTTGCTGTCAAAATCTTTTATTCGGCTACATTATTTGAGTGATATAACAGCTAAATTTGCCACATAAATACATCACAGAAAATGAAATGTTTAAGTTTGTAAAAAAAAATGCTTGTACAGGATCCGCAAATGTAAGAATCTGAGTGTCAGTGCAGCACCGGCCTAAAATGAGTGACTTTTTTCCGAACTAGCCTGAAACACTCTCACACTGCAGTCCATCCTTATTAATGAGGCCTGTGTTAGATGTGTGTGAGGAAAACACTGTTAGCACACCCAGACAGACACACACACACACACACACAGATCATTTCCATATTTTCAGCAACTACTCCATTTGATTCATCCACCCTTCCCTCCACTTCTCCTTCCCACGTGTGAGCATCAACTGCACAGCGCCCTCACAGGAAATGATGCGTCCCCACCCGACTGCTTCTATTGTTCTGCGTCGTGTAACATCAGGGCTTTCGCCGTTATCACTCGTCTCATTTCATCACCCTCTTATCAGACAGTCTCTCTTATCTGTGTTGTTCCTGTCACGCGCTCATCTCCCTGTGACTAATTCACCACCTCCGTCACGGCTTTTTTCCCTCATCAATTCTTTTTCTTCTTGTTTCCTGTCTGTCCTCTCCTCTCTCGCTTGTCTTTACAGTCATTGTATCCATCAGATTTTAGAGAGTGTCAGTCACATTCACCATCATGACATAGTGCACAGGGACCTGAAGGTCAGTATGGGAAATGCACTGGCCCCCTTGCATGTGTCATGTGATTCTTGCCTGTTTCGTGCCGCCCATTTGTGTGTCTGACTGTCTTGAACCGTACGTCTGGGACTTTAGGCGTGTTTCTGCACTCGATGGCTGTTTTCACACTTGGTTTGATTGTTTGGTCTGAACCGGAGTTCGATTCCTCGCTCTCATCTCGTTTAACGTTGTGAGCCCTAGCAGCAATTTTTTTTTTTTTACAATTTTTGCTAGAAAACAGGGTAGTAGAAAGCCCAAAATTTTACTCATATTTTTAGTTGCCCTAGTTTTACTACCAACGCTTAAAATGCACAGGGAATTGCATGGAATGTAAATAAAACAAAGATTATTGGAGCGTGTTTCACAAGAAAATACTATTTCAGACTTTCCTCAAAATGTCACGTTCATTTCAATGTGTTACTTGCCATTTCTTTCAAATTATTTGTGGAGTTTGTGAAAAATAGTTTCAAATGAAATCCTACACCAAATGTTTTGTTTCAGTGTGTGAGTAGTTTGGTCTGAATTCCTCTATAGGTCAGTTTTCATGTTGTATTATTTGGCTATGATTCACAGTGTAATTTGTGCCATACCGTCATAAACACGTGTGTTGCAAAAATAAGTTATGATGCCTCAAATGATGCTTTCACCCTAAGGTTCTAATTCTAATTTGCACCCTAGGGTTCTGTCCTTATTGCTTCATGCCATTCCAAACCTGTAAGACTGGCTGTCTCGTAGAGCTGCACGATTAATCATTAAAAGATCGTGATCACGATTAAAACACCCACGCAATCTTATTTCTAAATGACAATGATTCCGCTTTATCTATTACAATGGCTGTTTCGTGTCACAGTTGTCAGCAGCATGTATTTTGTACATGATAACTCACAAAAATCAGCTTATTGAAATAACCAGTTTTCCGGGTTTACATGCAAACCAGTAACCCGACAAGCCAAACGTAATAATTTGCGTGTCTGACTCTGAGTATTTCATTTGTTATGTCGGTTGTGATGTTAAATAAAGCAGTAAAAACCAAAAAAGAGTATTGTAACCATAGACTGTAAAAAAAAAAAATGGATGTAGTGTCCGTGACGTCACCCATAAGTTTCTGAAAAGAGTTTTTGAAGCCTCAAAGTCAGCCGTTGCCATCTTGGCAGCGCATCACCGCGCGTCACTCCTGAATAACTGACAATGGGCAAAGAGGCGGGACGTGGCTGGAGCTGAGGTGACATGAACAGACAGCAGACAAACGGCAATCTACCTGTCACTCAAAATGGCCACGCCCTTAATTATGCAGAACTTTAAGGCTTTATATAATGTAAACGAATGAGTTGTCATGAAGGGCAAAATTAGCCATATAGACCAAAAACACAATTTGTACTAGGCTGTAAACATGTTTTTTTTTCTGCTGTAAAGTTGGGCATTTTAACATGGGGCTCAATGAGATTCTGCTCCCTTTTGGAGTCGGCCAGTCGATGAATTGCAGTTTAAGTCACTTCGGTATTGGCTTCAAGAGAAACTGGGGGAGGTTGCCGCATGATTTTAACATGTCAGCGGGAAACTTGAGGCTCATATATTATCCTCATACATATGCAGCATTTTGACTGTACCACTTCTTCTACTGCACGAGATGAGGGCAAGATATTTTTTGGGGTCAAGAAAGAGTCTTAGTTTGCGATTTTTATATTACCTCCTCCCTTACTGCAAAGCATAATTGGGTTAAGAACAGCGAAAACACACACTGCTTACGCTCCAGTGACGCTTGTGAAACAGGCATTAAGGTTTAAACCAAAGACTTTAGGGACTTTGGTTAACCTTTGAAAGTACGATCATCGCACTGCAACATTCAAATCTGCGTTCGCGCTGCCGCTGATCCAGAGAGAGCAGCTGCCATGTGAATGTACAGTATACAGCTTCACAAACAGTCTTTTCAACCACACATTATCGTTATTTATGCATTACAAACATTTAAATAGCAGGGGACCAATGTGTACTGGGATAAAAGTTTATAGTTTGGGTATGAACATTGATATCTATATGGTAGCAATCAAAAACCTTTTTGAAAGTGTTTTGACACATGTTTGTATTGTATTGCTTATTGTTACGCCGGGAGGTGGCGACAAGAGACTGTTTAAAAAAGTGTTTGTCATTGAATCATTCATTCAAGAGATTCATTCACTAATGCCGATTCATTCAATAATGAAACAAGTCTTTATGAATGAGACATTGACTCCTTCATTAAATTTTTTTTTAATTATTTAAAAATCGTGATTTTTCAATTTATCCAGAATTGTGCAGCTCTACTGTCTTGTGTTAAACACGATAGAAAAATTTGACATTGAAAAATGTCCAATAGAGCGTTGGTTTTGTCCATTAATTTCTCCCATGGGAATTTGAAATGTTTTAGTTAAAGCATTATAAGCCATGAACCAAGTTTATTGCCAAATATGCATATACATTCAAATATTTAAGTATTTTAAGAGCGTAGGGACAGTCTCTATTACATCATTAGCGGTGCTTCATGGGGGTAGGCAGAGCTAATGAGATCTTTTGGTGCATTGCTTGTTTAGACTCTCTGATTGGTGGAATTTTCTGTACAGGATCAAGGCTAATGTAGATTTTCCACAAGAATTATGCTGTTAAACATGATTATTTTTAAACTATTGAATTGAATGCGGGCTGACATCTTCAACAGAAGCAAATGCCATCAATTAACAACCTCGTAGCTCACAGTAGGTCTGTCTTTAAAGTTATTGTTCAAAATCAATTTCCCTATGGAGAAAATTAATAGTTTTTCCTCCTGAAACCTGACTATTGCACTCTGTATGTAGTTTTTGAGTATTAGTTAACAATGACTATACTGATCCAAACATTCTTCAAAATATCTTGTTTTGTGTTCCACGGAAGAAAGTCATACAGGTTTGGAGTGACATGAGGGTGAATAACAACAGATGATTTTTGCATGAACTATCCATTTAATGTACTAATATGCACCCTTTTAGGGGTAGATATGGTATATTTGAGGGTTCTGCCCTATTGATTAAACCAACCAAATTGTGACGTCAAATTAACTTGGGTTTGCAGCAGACGCTCTAGTGTGAAAACAGCCTAACTGCTCTTGATGCACTGAGAGTATCTCCTCACCCGTTCTGTCTTCTGCTCTCTCTTTGTTTCTTGTATCGCTGTCTTTCTTCCTCTCTGTTGTTTCAAAACAGTGTCATTTATCTTTGCAATTGGGTAATTCTCGGGCGCGTGTAATGTATTGTTTCATTCAAGCCTGGCATTCAGGATGACAGAGTGCCACTGTTTTGTTTAATAGTCACTTGAGTGAAGGGCTCTTACAGAGTCTCGCAGTTTGTTGTGGTCTTGATTCAGAAGCTCAAATAAAGCTGCTGACTGTATCTGCTCATGTCAACCAGACCTCCACCCACTTTGAAAGGGAGGTTAGCCGTGCCATATGACCTGATGTTGATGCATTTGATAGGTCTGAACTCTTGACTTGCTGACAGAGGTAAAATATTCAGGAATGTTGCACTTTTATTGCTCAGGAGACTTAATTGAGTTCTCATTTATTTCATTTACCCATCGATTTTGTCTCAGGTTTTTCTCCTAAAATTCCAGTAAGAGTATAGAGCCATAAAATTAATATGGATTGCATAGATCAGATAATTTGATCATGTGTGCATTTGATATTTGAGTTCATATTGAGACTTGCAAAACTCTCAATTTTGGGGTCATATGCTCTAAAAACAACAATAATAATGTTACATACTCATAGGCTCTAAAAACAATTGTAGTGTAATGTTATATCTTTTTATATGATTGAGTTTTTTGTAAAATGGGTGATCATGTGTTATTTTTCAATTTAGGATTTGTTAGGGACTCTGCAGGGACTCAAGTTGATTCTGCAGCTGTGCTTCAATAAATGTGGTTTTCAGAATGGAGAAGTTTTGAGCTCTCGAAGTTACACTGTTTTCATAGTTCAACTCTTCCATCGCAAAAGTTCAAGAAAAATTGGATTGCTTGCGCTATAACTCCTTTAAAGAGATCCCATTTGTGATTTTTCTTTCTTGCGGAATCTTTTTACGTTGAATTAGTGAACCAAACAGTGTTAGTCTTGGGGCTCTTCAGCTGCCGGCCTGTGAGCCAAATCCAGCCATCAATCATTTTTATTGTCTTCCATTTGATATTGATGAAATTGCTGTGCGACCAGAGACGAGTTCTGCGCTCAGTGCTCATTTGGAGCAGAGTTAGAGGTATATAGTTCTATAGTTCAGTCATGTGCATCATTTTTGATTGTGTCTAATATGATAAATGTCTCATTCAGTAAAGAGCCACTGATGGTGAAAAACAAACCCTCAAAGGAAAAGTGACAGAGAAGTTAGTTGAACAGATGTGGCTCTTTTCATCATCAGATCAAGTTATAATGAAATTAAATTATCTGCTGAAGTATCTGAGAATTGCACTTGATCTAGTATTTGCAGGACAAATATAGAGTAAGTCTATTTAGTGATGGATGGATGGATGGATGGATAGATAGATAGATGGTTAGAAAGATAGATAGATGGATGTATGGATGGAACGATGGATGGAACGATGGATGGAACGATAGATAGATATAGATGAATGGAGCAATAGATAGATGGAATAGATGGATGGATAGATAGAATGATGGATGGATGGATGGAGCGATAGATTGATGGATAGATGGAACGATGGATTGATTGATGAAGGATGGATGGAACAATAGACGGATAGATAGATGGTTGGTTGGATGGATGGGTGGATGGATAGATAGATATAACAATGGATGGATGGAATGATAGATAGATAGATGGATGGATGGATGGATGGATGGAATGATGGATGGAGCGATAGATTGATGGATAAGTGAAACGATGGATAGATGGAACGATGGATGAAAGAATGGATGATTAATGAATGGATGGATGGAACAATAGATGGATAGATGGTTGGCTGGATGGATGGATGGATGGATGGATGGAATGATAGATGGATAGATAGATAGATAGATAGATGGAACAATGGATGGATGGAACGATAGATAGATAGATGGAACAATGGATGGATGGAACAATAGATAGATAGATAGATGGAACAATGGATAGATAGATGGAACAATGGATAGATAGATAGATAGATGGATGGATGGATGGATGGATGGATGGATGGATGGATGGATGGATGGAACGATAGATATATGGATGATAGCGCAATAGATAGATGGAACGATAGATAGATGGATGATAGGTGGAATGATAGATGGATAGATGGAACGATGGATATATGGAAATATAGATATATGGATGGATGGATGGATGGAACGATAGATAGGTGGAACGATGGATGGATGGATTTATTTATTTTTGTTTTAATTTAATTTATTTACAGTTGAAGTGCTAATAATTACCACCCTCAGATTAATTTTCATCTGTATTATTTGTCCCCCAAAAGAAGGCAGTTGAGGAGTCCTAGTGTAGAAGAACCAGAAGAACAGTTTGTATGTTCCAGTTTTACAACATGTACACACACACACACTCTCTCAGTAAATCAGCAGCACACGCCTACACAGGCTGACTCACACCGTCCACCTCCCTCTCCACACACACCGGTACATTTCCTCAAGCTCTATCTCACCACACAACTGCCAAAAAACACTCCAGTCCACTGCAGCGCCAGAGCCTTTCCAGGGCCGCCTGCCAGACTTACCTCTCTTTTTGCAATTCTTTCCCGTCTCAGTCTTTCTCTTTCACCTTCTCTCCATCTCTCCTGATGCTCGCTCTCGTCGTGGGTGGTGAGATCGTCTCACCCATGAGAGCAGTTTTAAGTATGTAGTGTTAGCTAGAGCTTCCTGTGTCAGTAAAACAGGGTTTCTGTACGCAGGAAAAGCATCATGTCTGCTGTTTCAAAAGACGTAGATGCAGGTTAACACGTCTGCAGACTGAACAGAGTCTATAATAGAGAAAGAGTCTTTAGTTTATCCATAAGTGTCAGAAAACTCTTATGTCAAGGGTCTCTGTTTTTGGTGACGGTGGTTGTCTTCCTCAAGTCCCAAGTTGCTTTTAGTTATGTGCTATTTATTAATGTGTTTGAACACTAACCCTTCAGTTTTCTTTGCAGATAAGATAAATCCCAGGGTGAATCTCCTGAAAATTTTACTCTGAAATCAAAATAAGGAATTAATTAGCCAAACTTTGATAACTTGAGCCCTTTGATTACAACAATACAAATTTTGGATAAAAAGTGCTTAACTGGCATGAAAATGTCTCAACAATTTTAAGAATTTTATTTTAAATGTTATTTATTTTATTTGTTTGTTTTATTTATTTAAAATATAATAAAAAATACAATAACTAATAATAAACATTATTTATAACATATTCTAATTATAAAATAAACTGTTATTTGTTTGTTTGTTTTATTTATTTAAAATATTTTGAAACTAAATAATATAAAATTAATTTGTCAAATTAAATAAACAACAATAACATATTTATAATATATAAATAAACAAAAATTTTTTTTTTTTTTTTTTAGGAATTACATTATTTTTATTTATTTAAAATATAATAAATAATAAATTAAATAATAATAAACATTATTTATAACATATTCTAATTATAAAATAAACTATTATTTGTTTGTATTATTTATTTAAAATATTTTGAAAATAAATAATATAAAAAAATTGTGAAATAGCCTATTATTTATTTATAATAAATATAATAAAAATAAATTAAATTAAATAAACATCAATAAAATGTATTTATTATAGATAAATAATTAACCATTTTAAGAATTTTATTTTAAATTTTATTTTGTTTTTTATTTATTTAAAATATAAGAAAATATAATATAATAATAATATTAACATATATTAACATATAATATTAATAATAAACTATTAATTGTTTGTTTTTATTTATTTAAAATATAAATTTTATTATAAATTTTATATAAAATGAAATATAAAAATAAATAAATATTTATACTTATTTATTTATAGTAAACATAATACAAATAAATAAATAAACAACAATAAAATGTATTTATGATAGATAAATAAACAAATAAGTAACCATTTGTTTTTGTTTTTTATTTATTTAAAATGAAAAATAAAATTAATAATAGTAATAAAAATAAAAATAAGGTAAATGACAATACAATTTGTAAATAAATAAATACAATTTTGATTTGTGGGGGAAATGTGACCTGGACATGTTGTAGGGAGATTCATCCTGTAGATAAAAGTCTTTGCAACACTTTTTACAAGATTTACAAGAAAGTTTTTTTTGGAAGAGGGAGTCACTTAAAGTATTTTATTCTGTTTGGCGAAGAAGATGTATCGTTACATTATTAGTAGCTCCTTGTAATCGCCCTGCATTTCCTGCCTGTGCCTGTGCACGAGAGAATGGCTCAAACTAACATGCGCCCCCCTGGTGTTTGCATGCAGTCACTGCATCCAGCAGATCCTGGAGGCGGTGCTTCATTGCCATCAAATGGGCGTGGTGCACCGAGATCTCAAGGTGAGTGACAGGTGATTTGTTTGTCTGTGCGTGTATTTTGCATGCTTTAATGTCCAAATATGCCACGTATGCTATACAATTATGAGATTCAGATGGTGAGATGGTTTATAATCAGTAGGAGGTGTGGCTTAATACTCAGGATCTGATTTAGCATGGGTGTCTGTGCTGTTGCGTGCATGGATGTCTATGTCTTGCTTAACTTCAGATTGTGCTAGTATGCGTATACATTTGTTGCCGTTTTCTTTCATGTAAATTTAAATGCAATTTGTTTGACGACTTCACAAACAAGTTGACTCTGAACTACAACGGGATATCATTCACTGGCAGTAAATCATTTACAATGTGATCAAGAATGTCTATTAATAAAGTAAACAGGATCAGTTTTGATTTCATGTTGCTTCTCTTCCTAATTCTGCTTTAGTTTAGAAGTTTTTACATTTCGAAGAATCAGGTTATGCGAATCTCAGTCTGGATGCGTTTCCAGTGTTGTTTCTCTGGATGCTGCTCAAGGTCATTGAGTACATCACACCATCCTACAGATCCTCAACAAGAACGCATTTTAAATCATGAGCCCGAAACGTCGAGATGCCATCTGAGCTCCCCGAATAGCTCCAGCAGATGGCAACGGCGGTTGAGCGTCAGAACACAGAGTCCGTCCATCTCTTTTTCAATACGGCATCTGTAGCGGGAGAAAGAAAGAGAGTAAAGATTGAGACTGAATAAGTTTCCCATGATGCTTTGCTCCTCTGGACCCAATTTCCCACCTGGCTCAACTTCCACCAGAGCAGAGAGAACGTAACCTACTTAACAGCACACACACTCTCACTCTCACGCTGAACATTGTGTGGAGGTGTGAATGTGTGTGATAAGTGGGATGATGTATTATTAACTGATATGTCTAAGTGAGTGACAGCTGGTTACGTGACAACCTGTATGTGCGTTTTAAGTTCGACATGAAATTAAAATGGACCCTATTGGATATCTTGATAACTTTTAGTAAATGTTCTGTGTAAATATTTATGGAGGTACATTGCTGTTTAAAGGTTTGGGGTCAGTTAAATGTTATGTTTTTGAAAGAATTCTTTTACTCACCAAGGCTGCATTTATTCAATCTAAAATGCAGTAAAAACAGTAATATTGTGAAATATTATTACAATTAAAAAAAAAGCTGCTTTACATTATGATGTATTTTAAAATGTAATTTATTCCTGTGATCAAAGCTGAATTTTCAGCATCATTACTCCAGTCTTCAGTGTCAGATGATCAGTTGTGCTGCTTCATTTTTTTGTTGAAACCGTGGTACATTTTTTTTCTTTGAATAAAATGTTCAAAAGAACAGCATTTATTTTAAAACAGAAATCTTTTTGTAACATTATAAATATCTTTAGTTTTGATCAATTTAATGCATCCTTGCTGAACAAAAGTATTTTTTTCTTTAAAAAAAATCTAGTAGTATGTGCATATTTATACTATGTACAGTTTTTAAGTTCACCATGAAATCAGATCAACCCTAGTAGGTTAAATGTTCTCAATGTTCTATGTAAAATTTAAATATCTATGGAAGTAAATTGTGTTGTGCGAAACTAAGCTAATTTTCCTGAAATCTTTATGTAACACCAGTGGGATCACAGAGGGCCCGTCCTGCCAATCAAATCGACTTTGTTAAGCTAAAGATAATCCAGTCAGGTCTCAGAGGAAGCTGCTGTGAGGAACACTGGGATAGAATGACCGTAAAGAGCAGCCTTAAAGATGCCGTTAAGGAAGAAAAGGAACTCAGATCCAGTTCTCTCATCTTTCCATCTGAAAGAGCCCCTAATACTGTCAAGATATAGTCATCCATAGCCATTTAGCAAGAAAATAAATGTGAAAATATTACTATACAACGTTAGTTAAATAAAATCATCAAGGAGTCAAAGTTTCTACATTATTATATACACACACACACACACAGAGGCCACTTTATTGGGTTAACCTTGCTAGTACCGGGTTGGACCCCCTTTTTCCCACAATCTTTGTGGCAAAGATTCAACAAGGTGCTAGAAACATTCCTCAGAGATTTTGCTCCATATGGACATGATAGCATCATGCAGTTGCTGCAGATTTGTCGGCTGCACATCCATGATGTGAATCTCCTGTTCCAGCACATCCCAAAGATTGAGATCTGGTGAGTGTGAAGGCCGTTTGAGTTTAGTGAACTCATTGTCACGCTCAAGAAACCAGTTGAGATGATTTGAGATTTGTGACATGGCATGTTATCCTGCTGGAAGTAGCCATCAGAAGATGAGTGCACTGATCATACAGGGATGGACATGGTCAGCAACAATTACCCAGGCTGTGGCATTTAAACAATGCTCAATTGGTACTAAGGGGCCCAAAGTTTGCCAAGAAAATATCCCTCACACCATTACACCTCCAGCAGCCTAAACCGTTGATACAAGGCAGGATGGATCCATGCTTTCATGTTGTTTATGCCAAATTCTGACCCTACAATCTGAATGTCACAGCAGGAATCCAGACTCAGACCAGGCAATGTTTTTCCAATCTTCTATTGTCCAGTTTTGATGAGCCCGTGTGAATTGTAGCCTCGGTTGCAGTTCTCAGCTGACAGGAGTGGGACCGGTGTGTCTTCTGCTGCTGTAGTCAGTCTGCTTCAAGGTTGGACGTGTTGAGCGTTCAGAGACGAGTGGAGTAACATGAGATTATTTGAGTTACTGTTGCCTTTCTATCAGCTGAACCAGTCTGGCTGTTCTCCTCTGACCTCTGGCATCAACAAGGCATTTTTGCACACAGAACTGCCACTCATTGGATATTCTCTTTTTTTCGGACCATTCAGATGGTTGTGTGTGAAAGTCCCAGTAGATCAGCAGTTTCTGAAATACTCAGACCAGCCCATGCCCCACCAACAAGCATGCCACGTTCAAAGTCTCCTAAATCACCTTTCTTCCCCATTCTGATGCTCACTTTGACTTTTGACAGCAGATCGTCTTGACCACTACATGCCTATATATATATATATATATATATATATATATATATATATATATATACCTGTCGAGGCATGGACTCCACTAGACCCCTGAAGGTGTGCTGTGGTATCTGGCACAAAAATGTTAACAGCAGATCCTTTAAGTCCTGTAAGTTGCGAGGTGGGGCCTCCATGGATCGGACTTGTTTGTTCAGCACATCCCACAGATGCTCAATTGGATAGAGATCTGGGGAATTTGGAGGCCAAGTCAACACCTCAAACTCGGTGTTGTGCTCCTCAAACCATTCCTGAACCATTTTTCCTATATGCCACAGCCACCAGGGAATACCGTTTCCATGAAAGGGTGTACATGGTCTACAACAATGCTTAAGTAGGTGGTACGTGTCAAAGTAACATCCACATGGATGGCAGAACCCAAGGTTTCCCAGCAGAACATTGCCCAAAGCATCACACTGCCTCCGCCGGCTTGCCTTCTTCCCATAGTGCATCCTGGTGCCATGAGTTCCCCAGGTAAGCAATACACACACACATGGCTATCCACGTGATGTAAAAGAAAAGTGATTCATCAGACCAGGCCACCTTCTTCCGTTGCTCCGTGGTCCAGTTCTGATGCCCACTGTTCTTTCGACGGTGGAAAGGGGCCAGCATGGGCACCCTGACTGGTCTGCTGCTATGCAGCCCCATATGCAAAAAACTGCGATGCACTGTGTATTCTGACACCTTTCTATCAGAATCAGCATTAACTTCTTGAGCAATTTGAGCTACAGTAGCTCATCTGTTTGATCGGACCACACGGGCCAGCCTTCGCTCCCCACGGGGCATCAATGAGCTTTGGTCGCCCATGACCCTGTCGCCGGTTCACCACGGTTCCTTCCTTGGACCACTCTTGATAGATACTGACCACTGCAGACCGGGAACACCCCACAAGAGCTGCAGTTTTGGAGATGCTCTGACCCAGTCGTCTAGCATCACAATTTGACCCTTGTCAAACTCTCTCAAATCCTGACACTTGCCCATTTTTCCTGCTTCTTACACATCAAATTTGATAATAAATATTAACATTTACTATAGACATTTCTAAAGATTTTATACATTTTCTTGACTTTTCCAGGACTAGAAATCACTTTTTTTTTAAAGTTATCTCATATATCCAGGTTTTTCAAGACCATGGGAGCCCTGGTTCTTAAATAAAAATGGTAGTTGTTGAGGGAACAATTTAAAATAAGAAATATGATGTCAGTTTACATCTTGGTTTCTAGCTGTTTGAGCTTATTTTAAAGCTGATTTTGTCTTATTTAAAATAATTTAAAGCCATCTGCTGAGGCCCTCTGTGGGTCCCGGATCCCTGGTTGAGAACCAATGGCTCAGGATCATTTATCTGCATTTTGTTTGTTAGGAGATGTCTTTGTTGACAGTTGAACAATTGCAATGCTAACAATGTCATTTTGTTTCTTTTTATATTATGAGTGTCAACCATTGGAACTTTTGTAAATTAAGGTCAAAAGTCATAGATATCAAGTAGGAAGAGCGTTTACTAATCGTGATTTATAAAACAACAAAAAACAAAGTAGAAATCAATATGAAAATGTGCTTGTAGCGAACTCTACAGGTGACAGAACATGGCGCTGCCCATATTTTGGGAGCGGATTCTGTTTGTATGCTGTACCTCGCGCACAGCTGTGGTTGTATGTTGTGTGTTAAGTGTTAAAAGGTGACGTGTATCAGATTTTGGTTCAGCAGTAATATGAGTGCGCCCCTGATCTCCCCCTCAGCCGGAAAACCTTCTCTTGGCCAGTAAATGCAAGAACGCCGCCGTCAAGTTGGCCGACTTTGGCCTGGCCATTGAAGTACAAGGGGACCAGCAGGCCTGGTTTGGTATGTGGTCACTTTAAACTCTCCCAAGCAAAAATCCTCAACTGTTGTGCATGATTTGTTTAATATTTTGCTATTTCCAAGCACACTACCCAGTTTTCTTAAACATCCAGACAGCGTTGAGATGGAAAGAGTCTGTTGCATTTTTAGACGTGCATTTTTTACTTCCGCATGCAGGGTTCGCTGGAACGCCAGGCTACCTTTCCCCAGAAGTGCTACGAAAAGAGGCTTATGGGAAACCTGTGGACATTTGGGCATGTGGTGAGTCACACGCTTCCTCCCGCTAGAGTTCTTTGCATCTATTTCCATCTTCTTTCTCTCTCGCTGGCTCTCTCGACACCCCGCACATATTCAGACGCATCAGCTCTCAGATGTGGAGAGCTCTTTCCGGCAGGTGTTGTCAAGAGGCTGTTGCCAAGCGCTGCTTTCACCACCGTCGTATTTCACGTCCACTTTCTCTAGAGTATCTCTAGTTGAGCGGTTTAATTACTTTGCAGATCTGTAGGTGGGATGGTGCTTTTTTTTTTGTCTGTGATTGGAATATCCTGATTAATTTCAACTAAGTGGTTCATCAGGCCAGTTCATATATCAGTGAAGCAATTCACAGATTCACAGTCATTCTCAAAATGTAACACTCAAAAGTGTTCCCCATGTCGCATTTTATGCTTGTTTGTTGTCACAAAATAAATGTTTAGTTAATTTAAACTGCTTATCAATCTTGAACTCAATTTTGGTTTACATTTTTATATTATATTCCTCTATATAAGTAAACAGTATAATTTACATTTTTTAAATAAATTATTTTTTATTTTATTTATTGTAATATATTTGTATTATTTTGAATTTTAAATTACGTAAACTATATAATAAAATAAAATAAAATGATTAGTGCTGTCAAATCAGTTAATCGCAATTTCGTGTGTGTGTGTGTGTGTGTGTGTGTGTGTATATGTATGTGTGTGTGTGTATATATATATATATATATATATATATATATATATATATATATATACATATATACACTCACCTAAAGGATTATCAGGAACACCTGTTCAATTTCTCATTAATGCAATTATCTAATCAACCAATCACATGGCAGTTGCTTCAATGCATTTAGGGGTGTGGTCCTGGTCAAGACAATCTCCTGAACTCCAAACTGAATGTCAGAATGGGAAAGAAAGGTGATTTAAGCAATTTTGAGCGTGGCATGGTTGTTGGTGCCAGACGGGCCGGTCTGAGTATTTCACAATCTGCTCAGTTACTGGGATTTTCACGCACAACCATTTCTAGAGTTTACAAAGAATGGTGTGAAAAGGGAAAAACATCCAGTATGCGGCAGTCCTGTGGGCGAAAATGCCTTGTTGATGCTAGAGGTCAGAGGAGAATGGGCCGACTGATTCAAGCTGATAGAAGAGCAACTTTGACTGAAATAACCACTCGTTACAACCGAGGTATGCAGCAAAGCATTTGTGAAGCCACAACACGCACAACCTTGAGCCCGATGGGCTACAACAGCAGAAGACCCCACCGGGTACCACTCATCTCCACTACAAATAGGAAAAAGAGGCTACAATTTGCACGAGCTCACCAAAATTGGACAGTTGAAGACTGGAAAAATGTTGCCTGGTCTGATGAGTCTCGATTTCTGTTGAGACATTCAGATGGTAGAGTCAGAATTTGGCGTAAACAGAATGAGAACATGGATCCATCATGCCTTGTTACCACTGTGCAGGCTGGTGGTGGTGGTGTAATGGTGTGGGGGATGTTTTTAGGTGAGTGTATATACACACGCATATGTATAATTGTGTGTGTGTGTATGTATATACTATATACACTCACCTAAAGGATTATTAGGAACACCATACTAATACTGTGTTTGACCCCCTTTCGCCTTCAGAACTGCCTTAATTCTATGTGGCATTGATTCAACAAGGTGCTGAAAGCATTCTTTAGAAATGTTGGCCCACATTGATAGGATAGCATCTTGCAGTTGATGGAGATTTGTGGGATGCACATCCAGGGCACGAAGCTCCCGTTCCACCACATCCCAAAGATGCTCTATTGGGTTGAGATCTGGTGACTGTGGGGGCCATTTTAGTACAGTGAACTCATTGTCATGTTCAAGAAACCAATTTGAAATGATTCGAACTTTGTGACATGGTGCATTATCCTGTTGGAAGTAGCCATCAGAGGATGGGTACATGGTGGTCATAAAGGGATGGACATGGTCAGAAACAATGCTCAGGTAGGCCGTGGCATTTAAACGATGCCCAATTGGCACTAAGGGGCCTAAAGTGTGCCAAGAAAACATCCCCCACACACCATTAGACCACCACCACCAGCCTGCACAGTGGTAACAAGGCATGATGGATCCATGTTCTCATTCTGTTTACGCCAAATTCTGACTCTACCATCTGAATGTCTCAACAGAAATCGAGACTCATCAGACCAGGCAACATTTTTCCAGTCTTTAACTGTCCAATTTTGGTGAGCTTGTGCCAATTGTAGCCTCTTTTTCCTATTTGTAGTGGAGATGAGTGGTACCCGGTGGGGTCTTCTGCTGTTGTAGCCCATCCGCCTCAAGGTTGTGCGTGCTGTGGCTTCACAAATGCTTTGCTGCATACCTCGGTTGTAACGAGTGGTTATTTCAGTCAAAGTTGCTCTTCTATCAGCTTGAATCAGTCGGCCCATTCTCCTCTGACCTCTAGCATCAACAAGGCATTTTCGCCCACAGGACTGCTGCATACTGGATGTTTTTCCCTTTTCACACCATTCTTTGTAAACTCTAGAAATGGTTGTGCGTAAAAATCCCAGTAACTGAGCAGATTGTGAAATACTTAGACCGGCCCGTCTGGCACCAACAACCATGCCACGCTCAAAATTGCTTAAATCACCTTTCTTTCCCATTCTGACATTCAGTTTGGAGTTCAGGAGATTGTCTTGACCAGGACCACACCCCTAAATGCATTGAAGCAACTGCCATGTGATTGGTTGATTAGATAATTGCATTAATGAGAAATTGAACAGGTGTTTCCTAATAATCCTTTAGGTGAGTACATACATACATACATACATACATACATACATACATACATACATACATACATACGTGCATACATACACATGCCCTGACTACTGAACTAGGGAGCGGATTGAGACGCACCCCTTGTCTAAAAGACGCGCGCCAGAATCGAGTTCGCTTTCACGCTTGAACGAACAATAACACAGAATTATGCCAAAATGCCCATTTTGTCGAGTATTCTCATAAGAGCAGTTTTAAATGGGTTGAATAACGTCTTGAATGAACATGAAGAGTTGTGGAGAAAATTAGATGCGCGTGACAGTGTGTCAGATCCGTGTGATGTTTGGCAGCAGCAGCGACTAATCCTGTAATAAGGAGTTATTCTATATTTAATTTATTATTTATGCAGTGCAGACAGTTTGTTAACTTTAACTAATCAATTTCTGTATATTTCCTACCTGTTAGACAGTTAGGAAGGCCACAGGTAAATTTGACATTTAGTATAATGGGTTTATGTGAAGATTAATTTAAGTTCACTTGAAATTGATATAGTTTTTAATTATACTGTAATGTTGAATGTCTATCATTAAAAAAAAAAAAAAACAATTTCAGAGACATCAGTAGCAGTTTTAGTATCGGTGATACTAGCCTTCATAAAAAGATGCCATTACAACAAATATTTCAAATATACTGTATTTAAGTTGTTTCTACAATAATTTGGAGAGTAACTGTGAAATTATTACAATATAAAAATATTAAAAACACAGATGTTTTTAATCGCGATTAATTAAAGAAAAATTGTGCAATTAATTAGTTACCTTAGTACCTTTTTTTAATAGATTGACAGCACTAATATATATATATATATATATATATATATATATATATATATATATATATATATATATATATATATATATATATATATATATATATATATATATATATAATTTATTTATTTTATTTTTTTATATATATATTTTATGATATATATATATTTTTTATTTGGTAGGTAGAATTTGATCATTTGATTTGGTAGAATTGAAATGTCTATAATGTCATTGCAGGAGTCATCCTGTATATTCTGCTGGTGGGGTATCCTCCATTTTGGGATGAAGACCAGCACAAGCTTTACCAACAGATTAAAGCCGGGGCTTATGATGTGAGTCCCCTTTTCATTTCTATCATACAGTACAGCTTGTGGAGTCAAAATATAACCGTGTTCCCTGTAGTTTCCCTCCCCAGAATGGGACACGGTTACCCCTGAAGCCAAAAACCTCATCAATCAGATGTTGACCATCAATCCAGCCAAGAGAATCACGGCGCAAGAGGCCCTTAAACACCCGTGGGTCTGCGTGAGTATAACCGGCCACCAACCAGCACAAAATACAGACACACACCAGAATACATATGCTTAAAGTCAACATGACACCCATATTACTTACCATATTAGTATTAGTATGTTTCAAGATGAAACTAAGTTTGTGGCTTTTCCCTTTAATATTATATATTTATAATATGACCCAGAATGTGCAAATAGGATCAGTTTTAGTTACATATTAACTTTAACCCCCCCTAAAAGTATATGCAAAACAGTTCTTATAATTTGAATCAATTAAATGATTCCTCTGTTTCCCACAGCAACGCTCCACCGTGGCGTCCATGATGCACAGACAGGAAACAGTCGAGTGCCTGAAGAAGTTCAATGCAAGAAGGAAACTCAAGGTCTGCTGATGTCTCAAAGTCATTATACCTGCGACTTCATCTGTATATGAAAACCACCGCTTGATTCCTCTGTTTACCTTACGGTCTCTTTCTCGCATCTAGGGTGCGATATTGACCACCATGCTGGTGTCGCGCAATTTCTCTGGTAAGTTCACATCAAGCCATTAAGTATTAAATCACTAGACAAACTGTTGCATAGACATTGTGCCAAGACAAAACCACTCGACCAACCTGGACTGCGCTAGATGAACTATTTGACTTCTTGAGTAGAGGAATAAAAAATGACATCATTAAATGAATCAGACTTCTTTTCTAAAACCCTCAACACTAACTCTTATTTTAGAATTATTTTATTAGCATTTCCTTTTATATTATCACTTTTAAGTTTTAGGAATTAGTTATGTGCTTTTGTTATTTTTACTTTAGTTTTAGTAATTTTAGTTTTTAATTAGTAATTTAGTTATTTCTAATAGTTGCCTAGGCAACATTTCTAATTTTTGTAATCTACAAATTTTTGCATCTAATATTTATATTTAATTTTATTTTAGCTTTTTTCCCCCCCAAAAAAAATTCAATAGTTTTAGATAACAATAACAACACTGACTCTTAAAGGAATAGTTCACCCCAAAATGAAAATTGTGATCATACTCAACTCAATAACTTTTTGTAAGAGTGAAAGCTTTTTTCCATATCACTTGTGTATGTGTATATAGAATGTAGTGGACAAGTAAAAGGGAGCTTTTATTATGCTTTTTGGATGGTCATCACCATTCACTTTTATCATGTAAAAAGAGCAGCAGCAAAATTCTGTCTGACATCTTTTGTGTGCGATGGAGGAAAGGAAATCAGTCAGTTTGGAACGACATGAGGGTGAGCAAATGATGACAGAGTTGTCATTTTTGGGTGTACTATCCCTTTAAATGATCTATTTAAATATTTATGCCATTAAAAAAATCCTGCCTTGTGGTTTGAAGCATCAGACACTTCAGTACAAAAGAAAATCTCGCAGCTAAGGGAACGATATGCAGTTCCTTATCCGACTGTTCGATTTCGAGAGCAGCTGGACGTTCAGAGCCAGGCCGTGTCTTGACAGATTGATTCAGAGACGTGTGGTTCTGCAGGAAGTGCGTGCCGTTTGTGAGCAACGGGCCACGTATTTTGGATGTTTGTGGCTATGCCAAATGCTGGCGTTTATAATAACATGTGATTTTATATCTGCTGTAATGAAGCATCTGCTCTCTCACATCCCAACACACACACACACACAGACTTTCACTCGCTCGCACTTCAACAGCAGGCTGGTGGGCGGAAGCAACAGTGTTCCTGTTTGAGGAGTGTTTTAGATGGCCTCTCTCTCTCTCTTTCTTGCTCTCTCCATCACCCGTCCTCTCTCTGCTCTCATTACTGTAATTACCTCATCCCGCGGGGTGACTCAGTGGTAGAGGAGGCGTGGGAGTGTCCGAGCGTCACTCCACGCACTTGCCCTCATATGTCATTCCCTTATCCTTTATTCAGCCTCTGTTCACTCTCTTTTTTTTTAAACGGGACATTTTATTTTTTCCTTTTAAAGTTCAGTTATAATTTAGTCAAGGTTTCTTGCACCTTAAACAGTAATTTTGTTTTTCATGACTCTTTTCCATCCTTTTTTATTATGGTATTATTATTGTTAGAGAGAAATAGAAAAAATTTAATCATCAAAAAAAGCATAATAAATAAATCGGTTTTGGCTATTTCATAGTACAAAAAATAGTAGAGAAATTGGCCATGATTAAAGAAGAAAAATGCAGATTGTGCATTTTTATTAGGGCTGTCAAACGATTAATCACATCCAAAATAAAAGTGTGTGTATGCGTAATATGTGTCTGTACTGTATATAATTATTATGTATATTTAAATACACACACATACATGTGTATATTTAAGAAATATTTGCATGTACACTATATTGCCAAAAGTTTTGGGACGCCTGTCTTTACATGCACCTGAACTTTAATGACATCCCATTCTTAATCCGTAGGGTTTAATATGGAGTTGGCCCACCCTTTGCAGCTATAACAGCTTCAACTCTTCTGGGAAGGCTTTCCACAAGGTTTAGGAGTGTGTTTATGGGAATTTTTGACCATTCTTTGTGAGGTCAGGCACTGATGTTGGACGATAAGGCCTTATCCCAAAGGTGTTCAGGCCAGTCAAGTTCCTCCACACCAAACTCGCTCATCCATGTCTTTATGGACCTTGCTTTGTGCTCAGTCAAGTTGGAACAGGAAGGGGCCATCCCCAAACTGTTCCCACAAAGTTGGGAGCATGAAATTGTCCAAAATGTCTTGGTATGCTGAAGCATTAGGAGTTCACTGGAACTAAGGGGCCAAGCCTAACCCCTGAAAAACAACCCCACACCAGCATGGCAGCTGCTCGGCCATGGAAACCCATTTCATGAAGCTCTCTACGCACTGTTCTTGAGCTAATCTGAAGGTCAAACGAAGTTTGGAGGTCTGTAGCTTTTAAAATTTGGTGACTTCTGCACACTGTGCACCTCAGCATGTGCTGATTCGCTCTATGATTTTACATGGCCTTCCACTTCGTGGCTGAGTTGCTGTTGTTCTCAATTGCTCCCACTTTGTTATAATACCACTAACAGTTGACCGTGGAATTTTTAGTAGTGATGAAATTTCATGAATGGGCTTAGTGCACAGGTGGCAACCTATCACGGTACCACGCTTGAATTCACTGAGCTCCTGAGAGCGACCCATTCTTTCACAGATGTTTGTAGAAGCGTCTGCATGCCTAGGTGCTTGATTTTATACACCTGTGGCCATGGAAGTGATTGGAACACCTGAATTCAATGATTTGGAGGGGTTTCCCAATACTTTTGGCAATATAGTGCATGTATGTATGTATAAAAAATATTTTAAATATAAGTATAAAAAAGTCTTAAATATATACATGCATGTGTGTGTATTTATATATATACATAATTATACACAGTACAGACACCTATATTATGCAAACAAGCTTTATTTTGGATGCAATTAGTTGTGATTAATCGTTTGAAAGCACACATTTTTTATATATTTATGTATTATATATTTATTTACAATATATTCTTTTATATATTTTTTATTTTTATATTTTATTATATATAATATCAGATCGATATATGTATGTATGTATGTATGTGTATAAATATATATAGTGTAGGGGTAAGACACATGGCAGAAAGTTTTGACGCAAATCGACCCGAGGTTCAAATCCACCTTTTGCCGAACTCGCTCTACTTCCTTTTCCCATCACATATCAGATCGGAAAGGCATTTATTTTCAATAAAATAAAGAAAAAATCCGAAAAGTGTAAATAAAGCGTCTAACGTGTGTTTAATAATAGTGTTTATCGGTTAATGGTAGGTGAACAGAGACAGCTGAATTAGAGATGGTAAAAGTGAGTGGGTCCAATATCATTGGTCTTAAAAAGTGGGTGGATTTTGTCCCACCCACATACAATGGTTCCGATGCCCATGTATGAGTTGTATGCAGGTCGCATTAACTGACTATATTTTGTGTCAGTGATTTTTTTTTTTTTTTCTGAACTAACTGAATTATATATTTTATATTATATTATATTATATTATATTATATTATATTATATTATATTATATTATATTATATTATATTATATTAATTATATTATATTATATTATATTATAATAAATTTTTTGCTTTCTACTATGAAATTGCCAAGTCCAGTTCAAGGGTTAGAACTAACCCTTTAAGCCAATTAGAGTCAACAAATGTTACTTTGGTACTTTCTTTTCATGTTTTTATTTTAATTAAAATAATAAAAATTTTAGCGCAGATTTTTTCTTTTGTTGACATGTATCTTTAACTACACGTCATACATCCATTTAGTAAGTGAGTCAGGTATTAATTCAGTACCTGCTCTGATGTATACATCTCATTAGATTTGATTCAAAACAAAAACTCAGTGAGTCTTCTTGACTGAATCAGTAAAAGAACCAGCTCATAAAAAGTCATTTGTTCATGAATCGGACTGTACTGTTTGTACTGTACGGTTGTTTGAAACGATTAGTTGTTTTGCGTGATTATAGCCCTCTTAATGTCCGGTGAGAGTCTTTTTTTTTCATCTCTTGTTTACCTCCTCTCTATCATTTATTTCCCACTGTATTTCTACTCCTTTCTCACAACACCGAAACTCCAACCCCCAAATAAATGCTTTGCCATGGCGTAGATCAGCGCTGGCGTAAGTGGCGCATTCCCCGCTGATAGGAGAGAGTGGCTCCCTGAGGAGAGCTTGACAAGAAAATGAGCCTTTTCTTTATTCCAGAATGAGAGGGGAAACCTTATTATATGATTACTACTGTAATGGACTCTCAAAATCCCTCTCTGGTTGCAGACAGCAGCATGTGTTTCCAGCTAACTCTCTCCATGCTAACAGACTCTATCCTTTAGTTTCTCTCTCAACGTCTATGTCAGTGGTTCTCAACTGGTGAGCCGTGACCTAAAAATGTATCTAACTATTAACATCAAAGGCCGTATGTCTGCAGTATTTTGGTGTAAAATTGTCTGACGCTAGGCAGAAGATCAGGTTTAGCACATTCACTATAAACGTTTTCCGTCAACTCAGGGTTTGATCGTATAATTAACTGCAGTGCGTGTGTCTGAAAATGTGATATCTGCAGCGAACAACCAATCAGCAATCACATGAAACATGGAAAGCATCAGTTTGAGGCGCAATTCACTTTCTGCTGAAGATTAAGAGATAGTTATGAAAAATATCATGAGTTTAAATTCATTTAAAAAGCTGGGGGGAAAACTGCAGCTGCCATGAAAGCTTGAGAAGGCAGCTGAAAGAAAATATCTGGCTGTATTAATGCAAGTGAATCAACTACATTTATTTAATTAATAATTTATATAGGTTCACAAAGAGCTTAAAAGAAAACACATTTAAGTTTAGCAGTTTTAACCATATTTAGCAGCTTTATATCCTAAAGCTTGTATTTATATGTATGCATTTATATTAACAATTTTGTCAATATATATTTGCGATATTGCATGAGATATATGCCACTTTGCTCACAATCTCTTACCCATAGGGGTGTAAGTAGAATTGTTTCAATTCGCAATTCATAGGTCGATTCAAGAACAATTTTTGCCAATTTAGAAAGATTTGTTTCACAATGAAATTCAATTCTTCGATTAATGCTTTGATTTAGTTTCTTTTTACGTGCATTCATAGTGGGGGTGGGCAATATGGCCCAAAACGTAATTTTATTTCACAATAGCAATATATATATTATGATAGTTATTTTTGCTGGGAATAAAATTGTTATGGTAAGGTCATTCCTTTAAATGCCAATTCTTGAAACCGCAGAAAAAGCTAATACTAGCCTCTAGTATAAGTAAAAAGCTTTCATTTAAAAGCGATTATTGAAGTAAACCAGTAATCAGTCAGTAACAATATAAGAACAAATGACAAGCAATATAGCAAATAAATACAGCAGAAAAGTTTCATAAACAGTTATTTTTAAAGGGAGATCTAACAGTAGTATTCAAGTGAGAAATTTAATAAAGTAATAAATAAAATACTGCATAGACTTCACTGTATTAAGCTTACATTGATCCTTATTAAAACTAAAGACGTTATTCAGTCAAGGCCATGTAACTAATTTAATATTTACTGTATATTTTTTTTAAATATTGAATAATACTTCGAAGACTAATAATTAATTAGAATTTTAGCATTTTAAATCAATTATTGACTAAAACAAGCAATTCACAAAACAAAAATGTATGTTTCATGATCGATTCATATGCGTCCGCAGGATTTGTAATCAATGCATCGAGAAAACAAGTGAATCATTTTACTTACCCAAAATATAAAACCTGTTCCAGAAGGTTATATGTAGCAGCTTTTTGAACCCCAATAAACTCATGTAAAAACTAACCTGGGTAGCCACTAAATCTGGCTTTCTGAAATTGGCCTTTTTTGGTTACTTTTGAGCACTACGCAATATTGATTCTGTGTTGGCACAACCAGTTGAGAAGCAGTAGTCTGTGGCACGATGGGCATATGTGTGTGTCTGTGTGTGTCTGGCAGTGGGCAGGCAGACCACGGCACCCTCCTCAGTCTCTGTGGCCGCCGCTGCAGCCGCCGCTGCGGCAGGTACCACCGCCGGTCTGGTGGAACAAGGTAGCCCTCGCCCCCTCACGTCACATGAAGCTCACCATCCCATCCATCCATCTATCTATCCATCTATCCTCTCTGCTTCATGTTCTCCTTCTCATGATTCATATTCAGCATGGAGCTTGGAGCATGTCACGGTTACAGCGGTCTCGTGTTCAGCACTGCAGATGCCGCTGGCTGACTTTGGGAATGGCCATTAGATCTCTCTTTCTTTATTCCTTAATTTCTCTCTCTTTGTCCTCTCCATCTCTCTCTTTTGCAGGCTTCATAAAGCCCCGTTCACACTGACTGCGATTGCATCGCTGCAGGTCACCTCAAGTAGCTGTATTGTTGATCGTAGTGGGCATTCGTACTGCCCTCGGCTACGTAACCAGCCATTGTTTGTAAAAAATCTCATCACAAATGGAGCAGCTAAAAATTTAAGTTCAGGAGAGGAACGTTTTTTTTTTTTTTAATTGCAGCAGTGAATAATGCATCATATCATGAACAAGATGTGTGATTTATAAATGCATGAAACAGAATAGTTTAGAATGCACACAGTTTCTGACACAGTTTATATTAGATCAACTGGAAGAGAAAGATGCTTGCAATGCCAAATTCATGGGTTCTATTTCCAGGCAATGCATCTATTTTCAACATGTATAGTGTTGCAAAAGATTTCTTTTTCAAATACTGTTACTTTTCACCTTCTATTCATTGAAGAAGCCTGAAAAACTCACGGTTTCCACAATAATATTAAGCAGCACAACTGTTTTTAACATTGATAATAATAATAAATGTTTCCTGAGCAGCAAATCAGCATATTAAAATAACTAATATTATGAAATATATTTTTTTACTGTATTTTTGATCCAATAAATGCAGCCTTGGTGAGCATAAGAGACTTCTTTGAAAAAAATTAAAACATCTTACCGACCTCAAACTTTTGAACATTAGTGTACCTGAAGTTGTTTTTGATAAATTTGGCATTTGCCAAATGCATTTGGATCATATAGAACAGTGAAAGGACTCCTATCAGTGGTTGCTGCTCTATTTGCTTAAAGTAAAAATATTTTTTTTACCTTTTGTTGCTTCGCTAAACATGCCCAGGTTGCATTGCCAGTAGTTTCTGCTCAAACCAGCTGCTATTAATAAAAGTAAACAATTTCTCATTATTTTGTTGCTACAAATCACTATCAGTGTGAACAGTCCACAAAATCATCTCTCTTTTTCTCTTCAATGCTGGAAAAGCCAGGCCAGTCAAGTTGTTGTTGTTGTTAGCATTTTTTTTTTTTTTTTGCTGATCTAAAATAGTTTACCAGGTCCAAACAACTTGGCCAAGATGGTCTACCAGATCAAAACCACTACCTACTAACCATCTAGACCAACATATGTTAAGCTTAGACCAACATATTTCCACATAGACAGAATTTTGATTATTTGTATCATCGCCTTGTTTAAGCTGAACTTTTATTGTTTCTGTCCTCGCGTTCACATGCGTATGAATAAAAGTGAATGGAATACAAAGTCTAGTGTGACTGCAGATTCAGATAGAAAAAGACTGACATGTAAAGTAACCGACCATAGATCGTTTTGTTTTAATGTGATGTTTATGTGCAGGTAAATCTGAAATCGATAATGCCTAAAAATAGATTTAAAGTGGCGATTTCAGCAACTGGTTTAAGCTGGATTTTCCAACAAAGTCCATCTTTCTCTTCTTATTTTTTTTATGCACACTCTCGCGCTCTCTACACTTGCTCATCCATCCATTTGCTGATCTGTCATCCTTCAGTCGTGTCCTGCCTCTTTTCTTCTTCCCTTGGGTTTCTTTTGTGTGTCAGATCTCTTGATTATAGGTTTCTCTCTCTTTCTCTTGCCTGCCTGCTGATGACTGAACGTTGCACGCGAGCGCACGCGAGCACACGCATGTCTTGTGATGCAGGAGAAGCCTGATGTGATCCGATCCGAGTGCATGTGTCTCAAACCTGTGTTCGGGAAAGGGGGTTCAATGTCCTTTCAGCATTAAATTCACTAACACTTTTACTCTTGGCTGATTCCAGCATCTATGCAGCAAGTTTTCAGTGATGGTTAAAGGAATAGTATTAGTTAATGTCTGTGGACTGCTGTTGATTACAACAGATAATTTTTTGCTTTTATTTTTAAATGTACATTTTCACAGAGCCCCTAAAGCAGGGTTAGTCAAATCAGGTCCTGGAGGGTCACTGTCCTGCAGAGTTTAGCTCCTCCAACCCTAATCAAACACACCTGAACAACAGAGTTACAGGTAGGTGAGTTTGATCAGGGTTTGAGCAGGACCAGATTTGAGGAACTAAAGGGACATGGTGATGAAAAAAAAAATGAGATGGGAGGAAAAAGTATAATGTTTAAGTTATGTAAACCTAATGTATAAGTTGCAAAAGTTTTGCAAGGTAAAGGCAAAGTTTCTCGGGGCAACGCAAAAGTTTCTCGGGGGAACACAAACGTTTTGCGAGGGAACGCAAAGTTTCTTGGGGGAACGCAAAAGTTTTGCGAGGGAATATAGAAGTTTCTCGGTGGAACGCAAAAGTTTTGCAAGGGAATGTAGAAGTTTCTCAGAGGAACGCAAAGTTTCTCGGTGGAACGTAACCGTTTTGTGAGGGAACGCAAAGTTTCTTGGGGGAACGCAAAAGTTTTGCAAGGGAATGTAAAAGTTTCTCAGTGGAACGTAAACATTTTGCGAGGGAACGAAAAAGTTTATTGGGGGAATGCAAACGTCGTGCAAGGGAATGCAAAGTTTCTTGGGGGAACGCAAACGTTTTGCAAGGGAATGTAGAAGTTTCTCAGTGGAGCGCAAAGTTTCTCAGTGGAACGCAAAGTTTCTTGGTGGAACGCAAAGTTTCTCGGTGGAACGCAAAGTTTCTCGGTGGAACGCAAAGTTTCTCAGTGGAACGCAAAGTTTGTCGGTGGAACGCAAAGTTTGCCGGTGGAACGCAAAGTTTGTCGGTGGAACGCAAAGTTTGTCGGTGGAACGCAAAGTTTGTCGGTGGAACGCAAAGTTTGTCAGAGGAAAGCAAAGTTTCTCGGGGGAATGCAAACGTCTTGCGAGGGAACAGAAAGTTTCTTGGGGGAACGCAAACGTGCGAGGGAATGCAAAGTTTATTGGGGTAACACAAAAGTTTTGCAAGAGAATGTAGAAGTTTCTCAGAGGAAAGCAAAGTTTCTCGGGGGAATGCAAACGTCTTGCGAGGGAGCGCAAAGTTTCTTGGGGGAACGCAAAAGTTTTGCAAGAGAATGTAGAAGTTTCTTGGGGGAACACAAAGTTTCTTGGGGGAACGCAAAGTTTCTTGGGGGAACGCAAACGTTGTGTGAGGGAATGCAAGGGAATGTAGAAGTTTCTCAGTGGAATGCAAAGCTTCTCAGTGGAACGTAAACATTTTGCGGGGGAACGCAAAGTTTCTTGGGGGAACGCAAAGTTTCTTGGGGGAACGCAAAGGTTTTGCGAGGGAACGCAACGTTTCTCGGTGGAATGCAAAGTTTCTCGGTGGAACGTAAAGTTTCTGGGGGGAACGCAGAAGTTTTGCAAGGGAACATAGAAGTTTCTCGGAGCAACGCAAAGTTTCTTGGGGGAACGCAAAAGTTTTGCAAGGGAACATAGAAGTTTCTCGGAGCAACGCAAAGTTTCTTGGGGGAACGCAAAAGTTTTGCAAGGGAATGTAGAAATTTCTCAGTGGAACGTAAAGTTTCTCGGGGGAACGCAAAGGTTTTGCGAGGGAACGCAACGTTTCTCGGTGGAATGCAAAGTTTCTCAGTGGAACATAAACGTTTTGCAAGGGAATGTAGAAGTTTCTCAGTGGAACGTAAAGTTTCTCGGGGGAACGCAAAGGTTTTGCGAGGGAACGCAACGTTTCTCTGTGGAATGCAAAGTTTCTCAGTGGAACGTAAAGTTTCTCGGGGGAACGCAAAGGTTTTGCGAGGGAACGCAACGTTTCTCGGTGGAATGCAAAGTTTCTCAGTGGAACGTAAACGTTTTGCAAGGGAATGTAGAAGTTTCTCAGTGGAACGTAAAGTTTCTTGGGGGAACACAAAAGCATTGACATATTTTTTTTTCCATCACCATGTCTCTTTATGGGCTTCATACATTTTTATTAAATATTTAAATGAAATGTTTTTATAGATTTTTTTGGCCTGAAAGTATATTTCTGTAATCGTGTTTTGCATTCATTTATTCACACTGAGGGATTTTTTTTTTTTGGCAAAGTCAACAGCTGCAGATACAATCCACAGACATTATATTGAAATAACCTGGAATATGTTGTGCATTTTCAAACATAATAATACTTTGTGGTCATTTATATTTGGACAACATCTGTAACACAACTGTTTACCCATAGTGCATTGCTTCACAATTTTAAAATAATTCCTAGCAGTCAGAATTATTCATTTTTGTAGAGTCTTTTTTCCCCCACAGATGCCCATCTCTGCGTCTCTACTCCACATCTTTACTGTTTTTGTGTGTGTGTCTCAGGTTTTTAGTGAATCGGGTTTGTTGCCACCTCTAGGTGTCACTGCAATTGTGTCATTGAGGAAAAGGATTGATAATGGCACAACATGGCAAAGATAAAATAAAATGAAAATAAAACGAAAGATGGAAAATAAACCTTTGTTATATGGCAGTTAAGAAACACACATTTGAACCCCCTGCCCTCGTCCAGACAAACACAATCCCGTACTGATCTTTCTCTCTTAATCTATTCTTTCTTAATCTCTCCCTCTCTCCATTCCTCTCTGCCTCTAACAATTGTGGCAAGGTAAGATTCTCTCTCTTTTTCTCTCTCTCAAACCTCCCCACCGTACAACACCTTCTTATCTGCACGGATGAATAAAGTCAGGCGACTTTAGCTCGATAGAAACGCTAAGAATATTTATTTCTATCTTGTCAAGGCAGCAAAGATTTAAGTTCATATAGGATTTGCTGACTCCATTTCATTTGATTTTCATTTTAGTGATGTGAAGTTGTCAATGGCAGTTTTTATTCACTTTGACAAACTTCAACATTCTCACTTGTGGCAGGAAAACATAGCATTTTATGGTAACAGGTGTTCACCACCTCATGAACCAAATATTTGAACGTATCATGCTTTAACTGCACTGTGTGTGTGTTTGTGGGTTTATTTAGCTGTACTTTGGGGTTAAAATTGTTGCCTTGGTGAGCAGAAGAGACTTCTTTCAAAAGCATTAACAAATCTTACCAACCCGAAACTTTTATATGGTAATGTAAATGTTGTTGTTTTTTTTCATTCTAAAAATGGAAATTTGAATACAAAACAAAAGTTGAATTAGAGTTTAGGTTAGTTTTACACTGCACATTTTTTTATCAATACTTTTGTTTTGATTTAATGTAAAAACATTCTTAACTACATTTACCTAAATACCTATTTTCATGTTTCATGTTTATTTTTATTTATACTTTTATCTTGTTTTAAACCTAAACCTCAGGTAATTTATGCTAATTATGTTTAATGGATGTTTATTAATAATAATGAATTTGCATTATATAAAGTAGTATATAAGCAGAAGTCTATACTATACATTTAGCTAGGTAACTGTGTGTGTGTGTTTGCACTCTTCTGCATGTGCACCAGCGCATCCCCTTGCGTGTGCATGGCAGTCACCAACCCCTCACTCCTGGACGGGATGTTTCGATCACACTGCGTGATTAATTCTACCAAGTTTTTCTCTGGGCCGCACCGTGCATTCACTAACACACAGCACACTTCTGCCCGTGATGCGTGTGTGTACGTGCGCTCCTCATGTAGTGTTTCAGGCGCCTTTAATCCTCTGGATGTGGGATGTGGGACGGGGGGGATTTCCCCAGCTGGCTTGGACGGTTATGTGACATGTTTGGCCGAGCACCATTAGCGCTCCTGTAATGTTGACTGTTGCTCCCATCCCAGCGTGCTGATGTTTGCGCTTCCTCTCTCCCCATCTACAGCAGCCAAGAGCCTGCTCAACAAGAAGGCCGATGTCAAGGTAAGACCCCATTTATTCCCCTTCTCCTCTTCCCTTTTTTATACCCTTTTCTCTTTCTGCTCACATTCGCCAAGTTTCCCGTAGAGGAGGGATCCTGAACGTTTCGTGTCTGTTAAGTGGTGGAAGTTTTGATGTGGCGTCCACTGCATGTCTGAAGCAGATCTGTGTGTTTGCGTGTCTGTCTTCATGTTCTGTGTGTGTGTGTGTGTGTGTGTCTCTTCTGCAAGATTAGATTCAAGTGTTCTTCAAGTAAGCTGGACACTGAGGTAGTGGTGGGTGGTATAATAATCTTATTTCATAATATGAATAATATTAAATTAGTGTCCCGGTATACATCACAATATAGCTATTTTTTCCAGAATTTCAGTCCAAAAATGTTTTATGAATTATATAACCACATACTAATACCTATTTTGGATAATTCAGTGAATAAAATGGTTTACAGATAATCTAATTCTGTTTTCAAAGGGGCGGAAAACGAAAGATTTTGCATAACAAATGAATGATAAATTTCACCAATTCAAACAGTAATTCAAAATGGTAAGTGGCATTTTTTTTACACCTGTGAGGTGGATGGATTATCTTGACAAAGGAGAAGTGCTCACTAACACAGATTTAGACAGATTTGTGAACAATATTTGAGAGAAATAGGCCTTTTGCGCACATAGAAAAAGTCTTATCTTTGAGTTCAGCTCACGAAAAATGGGGGCAAAAACAAAAGTGTTGCGTTTATAATTTAGTTCAGTGTATATTGATATATTTATATTTAATCATATGTATTATATTATATTACATTTATTATATTTTATTATATTCATTATATTATTATTTAATTCCGCTTTATTTTTAGCTAACAAAAACAAAAAAAAATGGTAATTTTAGTTATAGTTAATAGCAACTCTGGTTGCAACCTTAAACAACCTACACATGTCCGATTTTTCAAAATTGCATCATGGACATACTGCAGTAGAAACAATGTAGCAACTTTACCAGATGACCTGTTTTTGCCATCCCAAGTAAAAGCTTGGTTTTGTTAAGAACTTCTGCATCTCATCTCGTGATATATAATTCACCCATCACTCATGTCATTGTTCAAATTGTACCTCGATCGGCATCAGTTCCATTCAAAGCATTCCGGAACTTGGTACGGCCCGGTGTGCGTGACACGGCATCAGGTGAACGCGCACAGATGTTGACCTCCGACCCGTAATGAGCTGTTAGAGAGAGTGCACTTGCAGGTTCATTTGTTCTGATAACATATAATCCTCTCAGACAGAGTAAAAAGGTTGGCTTTTTACCTCTATTGCACCGCAGAATTAGAAATGAAACTGTCAATGCTCTCTATTAGGGATTGGATGTGGAGTCTAATCAAGAGAATAATCCCCTCTACTCGCAGCATTAATCATGCGTTATGTAATCTTTTAGCGTTCAAGTTTTTATGAGGCCTGATGCTAAAAAGCTCCCCAAGGAAAATCCTGCGACTCTCTCCTGCGCTGATGCTGCGTTTCTGTAACATTTAGTCCTGAATAAATGAGGATATTTGGGCTGAATCGTCTCAGTCATTATGCTTTCATTTTACAGTGTGTTACAGGTCACAGATCTTCAGCTTCACGGGCTGTCAATTTTCATTTCTGGGTGAACTGTAGAAGTTTTACTAGTTTTGATCTGACAAAAGATAAAAAAATATATATGTTCTGATATTATTTGATTTCTCTTTTGACTTGCACAAAAAAAGTTTGGGGTCAGTGACATTTTTTTAATATTTTTGAATAAGTCTTATGTTCACAAAGGCTGCCTTTGTTTGATCAAAAATACAATAAAACAGTAATACTGTAAAAAAAAAAAAAAAAAAAAAAAATGTGTTTTCTATTGTAATATACACTCACCTAAAGGATTATTAGGAACAGCTGTTCAATTTCTCATTAATACAATTATCTAATCAACCAATCACATGGCAGTTGCTTCAATGCATTTAGGGGTGTGGTCCTGGTCAAGACAATCTCCTGAAATCCAAACTGAATGTCAGAATGGGAAAGAAAGGTGATTTAAGCAATTTTGAGCGTGGCATGGTTGTTGGTGCCAGACGGGCCGGTCTGAGTATTTCACAATCTGCTCAGTTACTGGGATTTTCACGCACAACCATTTCTAGAGTTTACAAAGAATGGTGTGAAAAGGGAAAAACATCCAGTATGCGGCAGTCCTGTGGGCGAAAATGCCTTGTTGATGCTAGAGGTCAGAGGAGAATGGGCCGACTGATTCAAGCTGATAGAAGAGCAACTTTGACTGAAATAACCACTCGTTACAACCAAGGTATGCAGCAAAGCATTTGTGAAGCCACAACACGCACAACATTGAGGCGGATGGGCTACAACAGCAGAAGACCCCACCGGGTACCACTCATCTCCACTACAAATAGGAAAAAGAGGCTACAATTGGCACGAGCTCACCAAAATTGGACAGTTGAAGACTGGAAAAATGTTGCCTGGTCTGATGAGTCTCGATTTCTGTTGAGACATTCAGATGGTAGAGTCAGAATTTGGCGTAAACAGAATGAGAATATGGATCCATCATGCCTTGTTACCACTGTGCAGGCTGGTGGTGGTGGTGTAATGGTGTGGGGGATGTTTTCTTGGCACACTTTAGGCCCCTTAGTGCCAATTGGGCATCGTTTAAATGCCACGGCCTACCTGAGCATTGTTTCTGACCATGTCCATCCCTTTATGACCACCATGTACCCATCCTCTGATGGCTACTTCCAGCAGGATAATGCACCATGTCACAAAGCTCCAATCATTTCAAATTGGTTTCTTGAACATGACAATGAGTTCACTGTACTAAAATGGCCCCCACAGTCACCAGATCTCAACCCAATAGAGCATCTTTGGGATGTGGTGGAACGGGAGCTTCGTGCCCTGGATGTGCATCCCACAAATCTCCATCAACTGCAAGATGCTATCCTATCAATATGGGCCAACATTTCTAAAGAATGCTTTCAGCACCTTGTTGAATCAATGCCACGTAGAATTAAGGCAGTTCTGAAGGCGAAAGGGGCTCAAACACAGTATTAGTATGGTGTTCCTAATAATCCTTTAGGTGAGTGTATTTTAAAATGTAATTTATTCCTGTGATCAAAGCTGAATTTTCAGCATCATTACTCCAGTCTTCAGTGTCACATGATCCTTCAGAAATCATTCTAATATGCTGGTTTGCTGCTCAAGAAACACTTAAATGATTATCAGTGTTGAAAAACAGCAGTTTTTTCAGCATTCTTTGATGAATAGACAGTTCAAAAGAACAGCAATTTTATTTGAAACATACATTTTTATACTGTAAATTACGATTAATGTAATGCCTCCTTGCTGAATAAAATACATTTTTTGCTGACCCCAAACTTTTGAATGGTATTGTAGTGACCAATACATCTTGTGTTCATATTTTCTTTTCACCCCTTCTCATCTGACTGCAGTTGAGTCTGAATCAGCACAGCTCACCGCCCACCATCAGCATTTCCGTCAGACTGTGTTCCCATCCTCAGCTCAGTTCACTTCCTGTTAGCCGCAGAGTGAATCTCATCCACAAGTTAGCTCAAAACTGCACCTGCGGCAGGAATCGTTAAAAAAATTTTAACTCTCATTAGCGGCTCGGGCAGGTGTGATCTTTCATCACCCCTGTAATTGTCAGCTGTGCTAATGAGCCACTTTTTGTCTCTCTCTGCCAATCATTCCATGATTCCTCCTCCCACGCCTCACTTTGGATCCACAATATCCATCCCAATCCAGAGTATGAGTGTGAGGAAGCAGCGGAGGGTGGGCCACCTTGATGGGAATGTAGCTCTCTCTCCAGGAATAGCTGACGGTTTGAACCCAGGGAGACAGAAATAGACACTTCCACTGCACCTCACTCATTGCTTAGCAACTGGCTCGCCACACTCTTCCATTCTGACATTTCCCTCCTTTTTTCTGTGCTCTCGTTTTCTTGCTGTCTTGTCGTTTTTGTTCTGCTGTGCGCTGAAGAGCATCGCTCCGCGATGAATTGTGAGGGGAAGCATGCATGACCATGGTTTAACTCTTAGAGACCCTCACAAACACGAGTTCTGTTCGAAAGAAATAACAGATTCATGAAATGGACAGGAAGTAAAAGATGACAATAAATATAGACGGATATAAATTTAGATGCATCTCTTTCAGTTCATGAGTATGAATTTGAATCTATCTATCTATCTATCGTTCATTCACTTCTGTTCTGTTGTTCATTCTATCCATCCATCCATCTATCATTCATTCGTTCATTTCATCGTTTTATCATGTGGTTATTTTATCTACACTATATTGTCAAAAGTATTGGGACACCCCTCCAAATCATTGAATTCAGGTGTTCCAATCACATCCATGGCCACAGGTGTATAAAATCAAGCACCTAGGCATGCAGACGCTTCTACAAACATCTGTGAAAGAATGGGTCACTCTCAGGAGCTCAGTGAATTCAAGCGTGGTACCGTGATAGGTTGCCACCTGTGCAATAAGTCCATTCGTGAAATTTCCTCACTACTAAATATTCCACGGTCAACTGTTAGTGGTATAATAACAAAGTGGAAGCAATTGGGAACAACAGCAACTCAGCCACAAAGTGGTAGGCCACGTAAAATCACAGAACGGGGTCAGCGCATGCTGAGGTGCACAGTGCGCAGAAGTCACCAACTTTCGCAAAGTCAATAGTTACAGACCTCCAAACTTGGATGGCCCCTTTCTGTTCCAACATGACTGCGCACCAGTGCACAAAGCAAGGTCCATAATGACATGGATGAACGAGTTTGATTTGGAGAAACTTGACTGGCCTGCAACCCGATAGAACACCTTTGGGATGAGGCCTTATCGTCCAACATCAGTGCCTGACCTCACAAAGAATGGTCAAAAATTCCCATAAACACACTCCTAAACCTTGTGGAAAGCCTTCCCAGAAGAGTTGAAGCTGTTATAGCTGAAAAGGGTGGGCCAACTCCATATTAAACCCTACGGATTAAGAATGGGATGTCATCTATCTATCTATCTATCTATCTATCTATCCATCTATCTATCGTTCATTCACTTGTTTGTTCTATCATTCATTCCATCCATTCATCCATCCATCCATTCATCTGTTCTTTCTTTCTATCTATCATTCTTTCTATCTATTGCTCTATCGTTCTTCCTATTGCTCTATTGTTCTTTTTTATCTATCGTTCTTTCTATCTAACGCTCTATTGTTCTTTATATCTAAAACTCTATTGTTCTTTCTATCTATCGCTCTTGTTCTTTCTATCTGTCGCTCTATTGTTCTTTCAATCTATCATTCTTTCTATGAATATCGATCAAACCGTGAATGTTGTTTTCCTCTGAAAATAACCTCATGACTGTAGAGATACAGGAACGGTTCTGTCACTGACTCAGTCCCATCAGCCGGTTATTAAGAAGTTTAAGGAGAAGAAAAGGCCTTAAGGGGTGTTCTGTACATTAAACCACATCAAAACCTCTTTTATCCACCAGACAAATCCACTTTCTTGCCAAAAACCCACACCTTCACCTCATCTCAACCTTCCTCCCTCTCATATGCCTGTCCGATTCTGTGTGATTAATGTTCATCTCAGCGTTCATCATAACATGTATTTTAACTCTCTCATTCCATCCCTCCATCACCTCCTTTCCACCCAGAAACGGAAATCCAGCTCCACCGTTCAGTACATGGTGAGAATGATATTTAATCCTAATCTCTTTATCCCTCCATCCCTTTCTCATCTCACTCTTGTTTATCCATTCATTCATTTGCTCATCCTTTTGGGCTTTTATGTCATTTAATGCACAATGTTGAATAAACCTACTCTTCCTCTGTAATGATATATATTGATTCTTCTCTTGCTCAAATGTCAAGCAATTGATTTAAAGAGTCAGATGGCATTAAATGGCTTCTCAAACGCAGGTGAGGGTCTTCAGACCTGCCGTAGTGTTCTTGCGTTGACGTTATTGATGATGTGTAGGGTTGTAGTGAGTCAATGTTGACCGCTGCTGTGTGTGTTTTAGATTGTGGCGCAGAATGTCTTTTGTGTTTGGCTTTTTTTTATTGCATCTGTGTGTCTGTCTGATGTTGTCTGTGATTGTACTTCCTGTAGCCTCATAAGGACTCTCCTCCAGTTGTGCTTTCCTACTGCGTCTTTCTCTAAGAAAACAATGGACCAAGCACAGATTTTCGGAAATGTTTGCTTGCTTTTGTTTGCTTTTTTTATTTTGAATGCTTTTATTCAGCTTGCTGGAAACAGGTCATTGCATCTTAAGCTGTTTTTTTCACAGTGCACAGTGGTCTAGCTCTAACCAGCTTCATCAAGATGGTCTACCAGGTCAACTTTATCCTCACTGGTTGGTTAACCATCTGGACTAGCAAATGATCAGCTTGGACCACATAAAAACCATATAAAACCAGCTATCAGAAACTGGTTTTAATTTGATGTTCCAGCAGTACAGTGTGATCAATTGTAATTATTTTCTAAACATTTGTGAAGAACTTGTCCTGGCCACATTTCGCATAAAAAAAAATTAAATGTGCTTAAAGAAATTATGACAATTTAAAGGATCACTAAGATATGGCATTGTGAATTTTCTTTCATGATAATTATGCAAATTTTTCCAAAAATAATAAGTACTTTAATGCAACACAAAATTAAAATTATTTTAATTTAAAGTATTTATACACGATGGTAGTAGTATATTTTTTATGAGAATTTAATGATAATCACCATTTAAAAATAATGGGAACTACACACAAAAAACATGAATTACATAAATGAAATTGCATTTATTAAAATGAATTATAAATGAATCAGTTGCTTGATATTAATGTTAATGTTAATTTTCAAATTAATAAATAAATTATAAAAAATAAAAAAAACGAATTAAAAAAATGGTAATATGAAAATGCCCAGATACATTATGGTAATGAGAAATTTGGGTGGAAATGTGCTTAATTCTGTGAAATAAATGAATGTAACAAAAACCTTAACATTTTAACCCGAAGTGACAAATAAATGTACCAAAATGTATTTGAAATACATTTGTTTTATGCTAAGTATACTAATATTTACATATTGATGTACTTAATATAAATACCCTGCCATTCGACTTTTGGTATACTAAATTGATATACTTACAGTCTGCTAAATTGGAGCAACTAATTTTGTACTTAATGTACAAAATTACCCGGAAGTAGTGCTGAGGTCCAACTAAAGATATACATAAGTAGCCTATATTTGATTGTGCTAAATTGGAAATATTGCAAGTATACTTTAGGTATACTTTAAATATCTTGCATTTAAAGATATTATTCAGTGATCATACTATCCTTGCCAATAGTAAAATTAAAACACATTTTAGGCGTAATATTAAGAAATGTGCTTTGTGCAATAAAGAAGTATTCCAAATAAAGTTATTATATTTAAGTTATAATAAAGTAAGTCTCAAGTAATATCTCAGTAAATATGTTAATGGATTTGTAGTATACTTAGTATGAAATAAATGCATTTTAAATAAGTTTTTGGTATAGGTTTTTTCCACTAGGGAATGGTCCCAAGAATAAGCATAATGTTCTTGTAAATTTATTTTTTCTTTTTAATTTTGTGGTGAAATGTGATGTGGACATGAAAGTGTACTTGACTGTTTTATAAGATTCATCTACATTTACAAATGATGAACAAAGGGCACTCCAAGTTTCTCCAAGACCACTGGTTCAATTTATGAATTATGAGTTTAGATAAAACACAATCCACTCCCTCACCACTGAACACATTATCACCCCTGCTCTCTCTGTATTTCTCTCTTTCTGTCCTCTCGCCCTTGAACACCCACTGATACCCTTTAACACTCTTTTGTGTTCTGCACAGCCACAGTCAAACAGTGCGAAAAACAGCATAGTCACCAGTCCCAAAGGAAACGTCCCTTCTCCTGCTCTGGTATTTACCTCCTTATTCCTCTCTGTTCTCTCTCACTCCATCTTCTCGTCCGACTCGTCTGTCGCTTTGGCTTCCTTCTCCTGTCTCACACATGTCTGTCTGTGTCAGCGTCTGGCCCGTCTCATGCCACCTGTCATAGTCGCTGTGTGTTTGTCAGTGCATCTTCATCTTTGTCATCGAAACCATGTTAATGTTATGATAAATGATGTTATAATCCAAATTTGATGAATTTTGATGCTTAGAGCATCAGTTAGCTTTATGTTTTCACAGAGATGTGTGCATGAATGTTGTTTGCACAGCATTTGTGTGTTTTTCATTGTTTGGATCAATGGCAGGCCAACCAAACTTTGACGTTGGCTCTTTGTGTTTACACTAATTTTGACACTCATTATGACCGTTATTATGTTGCTTTAAATATAAGTGTTTGTGTGTGAATGTTCTTTTTTTATATGACCTAATGCTGTAAAGTCTTGATCTGCATCAAGTGTGATATAAACCAGTACAATATTGTCTAATATTGTCCTGATTTCATGTTGTTTGTTTAAAAAGATAATTACTTGAAATTCCCCTGATATTTAAAGTTAATATTCCAATAATTTAACTAAACAAGTTTACGGCTTTCTGCCGTCCAATGTCCATGCAATTAAACAAATAACATATTTCCTCTTTTAGTAAGTGTTTTATTTTTATTTTTATTTATACTGACATTTTTAATCTGACATGTTTATGATTTAATTCATTATTAGCTATCAACTCACAAACTCTGATCTAATGCAATCATATTTAGTCTGAAGTGTGACTTAAATGTCTGTTGCAATTATAGACCATTTTAGATTACTTTAGGTGCATTTTATTAAGTTTAAAGAGCAAACCTCTGTTTTGTTAAAAGGCTGTTAGTACACTAGCAGTATCAGTCTACAGCCTGTTCAACTGTATCTATATTTTTGTGATTTTATATATATTTTGTTTTAAAATTAAGTGCCCTAATTATGCTATTTTAAAGGTTCCTAATTTTGTTTTGGAGTCTTCTACAATAGGTTTACATACAACCAATTTTCTCATAATATACATTGCAGCATCAGCTCTTTCTCACAGTGTCTCAAACAGTTTGGTCTTGAAAAGGATTTGGTCTCTCTAAACCCCTCCTTTCTACGAATCTACTCTGCTCGGATTGGTCAGATGGCCGTATCTGAATTTCAGCTCCGGATCTCCCTGAACACTTGATACACAGTGATACGAAACGATGGTGTCAGTTTTACGTTTCAATTCCAGCCCGAGTCCTCATCATTTGGAGGTGTGTGTAAAGCAGATTTGTTTTTGCAGCACAGAAAACCACGTCTTCTCGACATGTCAACAACATGAACCAAACTCTTCCAGTCTCAGCTACAACTACAGTGTTTGAGGGTCAAAGTGGACATTAGCCGCGTTTCCACCGAAATTACCCGGAACAATTTGTCCCAGGAACTTTTTTCCCCCAAGACCTGTTGCTGTCTGCGTTTGCATTATGGTCTAAAGTACCGTGAAGATTAGGCAAATTAGTCCGGTGACGTAAGACCGTGCGTGACTTTCCAGTTCCCGCTGGATTTTGTCCTCCGCATAAAAGCTTAAAGGATTAGTTAACTTTGAAATGAAAATTACCCCAAGATTTACTCACCCTCAAGCCATCCTAGGTGTATATGACTTTCTTTTTTCAGATGAACACAATCTGAGTTATATTAATAAATATCCTGATGTTTCCAAGCTTTATAATGGTAGCGAACAGGGCCCACGAGTTTGAAGCTCAAAAATGCACATCCACTCATAATAAAAGTGCTCCACATGGGTCCGGGTGGTTAATAAAGGCCTTCTGAAGCGAAGCCATGAGTTTGTGTTAGAAAAATATCCATATTTAAAACTTTATAAAGTAAAATATCGCCAGACCGCCTTCCGTATTCAACTTGCCAAGAAAGTGTAACGCCTCTCGCTGTTCAAAACGCTTATGCAACGTACCTACGTTCTACAACATTATACGTTGCGTCAGTTATGCTTTTTTCATAAGCTGAATACGGAAGGCGGTATTTTTAGTTTATAATGTGTTAAATATGGATATTTTTCTTAAACAAGTGCTTTGCTTCAGAAGGCCTGTATTAACCCACCGGAGCCGTGTGGAGTACTTTTATAATGAATGGATGCACTTTTTTGAGCTTCAAACTCATGGGCCCTGTTCACTCCAATTATAAAGCTTGGAAGAGCCAGGACATTTATTAATATAACTCTGATTGTGTTCATCAGAAAGAAGAAAGTCATATACACCTAGGATGGCTTGAGGGTGAGTAAATCATGGGCTAATTTTCATTTTAAAGTCAACTAATCCTTTGATAAAGCCTGAACCTCGTCGTGGGTCCATCTGTCATATTTTTTTAAACTACGTTGTTGATTCAAATCGCAAACAACTCTTACTGCACGCACCACGACAGACTTTTAAAAATGGTGATTGAAATAAAATGCTGCATGGAGTCAACCAATCAGCATGTTCAGTGCCCAAGTCCCACCCCCAAAAGTTCCTGAACTTTTGAAAAAATACTACCTCGCGAGCAGGGATTTTCTGAGCAGGAAATTTTTACCCGGAACTTCATTTAGAACCTGGTCCCATCATTTAGACCCAAACACAATGAGTAAAGTTCCTGCGGTGGAAATGCGGCTGTTGTTTGCGAGCAGCCAATGAAGAGCATAGGCTGGCATTATGCAAATTTGTTACAAACCCAGAGTTACTGACGACTCGTTTCAGGCACTTCAGAATCGGTTCTATCTTTTGGGAGACAGTAACTCAATTTATCATGCACTTTGAAATTTTGCAGACCTTTTACATTCACAAACAGTTATATCACACACTACATAAAAGGTTATATCCGAAAAAACATAATGGGGCACTTTAAAATGTTATTGAAAAAGTTGTAGATTTGCTGAACTCCTTGTTAGCTCTACAGTGTTTGCACTGGGATTATATGCGTTCACATCTCTGGACTGGCTTCAGATGTTGGGCTCTGCCTTTAACCAGAGCGCCACCTCTGACTAATAACCTCTATCGACTTCCTCTTCCTCTCTCCATTTCTGGTCTTTTTTTGCTAACACTTGTTTTATTCTTGCCATCCCTCACCTCCATCTCATTTTGCTCGTCTTTTTCCCTCTCTCTCTCTCTCTCTCTCTCTCTCTCTCTCTCTCTCTCTCTCTCTCTCTCTCTCTCTCTCTCTCTCTCTCTCTCTCTCTCTCTCTCTCTCTCTCTCACTGTCTCCTCCTCTTCCTCTTCTCTCTCTCTCTCTCTCTCTCTCTCTCTAGGAGCCTCAGACCACTGTTATCCATAACCCAGTGGATGGGATCAAGGTACATCCTTCCCCAGCTCCCTCCCCATCCTCTTCTCTTTCATCCTCCACCTCTCTCTCTTCCTCTCTCTGCTTCTGTCGTCCGTTGCCAGTCTCTTTATTCTGTGGTGCAAGCAAGGATGTTGTTTTGGGTTTGTGAGTGAGCATGAACTCGCATTAAGTTGGGACAGTGTTTGAGAAAGAGTGTGGTGTTTAGTGCGGTGTTCATTGTTGATTGTTTCACTTAAAACAATGAAACCAATGGTTCAGTCTAATCATTTGACCCATGCTAGTCAATATTCACATAAATTAGTCAAAAAGTCAGTGTGAAACTGCATTCAGAACTTCGTAATGTGATACATTTGTAAATTAAGCAATTTAATCGGCAAGAAAAAAAATACACTACTGTTCAAAAGTTTCGGTCCGGTAAGGGTTTTTGAAAGAAGTCTCTTCGGCTCAACAAGGCTGCATTTATTGGATCAAAAATACAGTAAAAACAGTAATATTATGAAATATTATTACAATTTAAAGAGCTGTTTTTTATTTAAATATGATTTAAAATGTCATTTATTCTTGTGTTCAAAGCTGAATTTTGCCTTATTACATCCTTCAGAAATTATTCTAATATGCTGATTTCTTATTATTATCAATGTTGAAAACAGTTGTGCTGCTTCATATATTTGTGGAAACCATTATACATTTTTTCAGGATACTTTGAGTAGAAAGTAGAAAATCTTTATTTGAAATTGAATTGTTTTGTAACAATTCATTATAAGAGTCGTTTTTTGATTAATTTAATGCATCCTTGCTGAATAAAAGTTTTCATTTCTTTCAAAACTCGGAATATTACTGACCCCAAACTTTTGGTAATGTCCAAATATAGTATTTATAGTATTTTTATATACTATATAGTATTTTTTTTCCTATTTTATTTCCTTAAAAAGGTTTGATTTAATTTTCATGTTGACTTTAAATGTGTTATTGAAGAGTCTGAAGATTGCTTTTTTTTTGTTGCTAATAAACGTTATTTTAGAAGGGGAATAGGATCTGAACTTGCATCTCCCATATGAGCACCACAGCTAAACATGTCTAGGACATATGAGCTAATCACTAAGTGCCAAGCCATAGCCCAGGCAGTTTTTTAACCAACATTTCATACTGTTGTCTGTTTCTTTCTTATTAAAAACCAAAAGTTTTTTATCCTGCCTCCATAATGCTGGACGCCCGTCCTCATATGCATGGCCACAGCTGAGTGAAGTCTGACCGTCTGTGGCTCAAACCCTTACGGTGCCTGTGGTGGGCCGATAACACGCCCACAGGAACCTGTAGAGAGAAATACAAGTAGACGGGGCTCAATCATTTGCATTTATTATACATCAGAAGCTAAATGTGAGCCATTAAATGCATTTGTGTGTGTATGTGTGGGTGGGTGGTTGTTTACATGCATATGCAGAGGGAGGGTGCAACTGCATTCTCAATGCTGCCATCTGGAAAGAGATGTGGAGATGCACAACAGAGCGTAGAGGATCTGAGTTTCATTGAATGGCTGTGTTACAGCCTCACCAGGTGGCTGAGCCTGAGATTAAACCTACTTCAGATATAGAGCCTGCGACTACTATTCTAGGTCTACTATAATGTTGCTGATGTCATTCACCTGAATTGTAATATGTACAACTCCATTTGTGGTGATGATTATCCCATTTGTTTCAGTGATGGTATTGGTCGTGCTTTATCGGAGTTGGTCGCTGTTTGTTGAGTAAATATTTTGTTGTTGTATATGTGTGTTAATGAAGGTGTGGTCGGACACTGATTGATTTTGTCTGCCGTACAGGAATCTTCAGACAGCAGCAACACCACCATTGAGGATGAAGACGTCAAAGGTGAGTGGTGTTTGTTTTTGTTGCATTTTATTAAAGCAATACGCCACAAGATTCCATGCATTCACAGTGATTTTACTGAGGACTGTGTTTCAGATGACATCACCAAGCCGTATAAAGACAATTTTCATAATATAGTACATTTCTGATGGATAAAAACAAGCCACGTGCATTTTCACTCAAGTACAGCTAGAATGCATTAAACTGATCTAAAGTTAAAAAAAAAAAACATTTATACTTCTGGTTTCACAGACAAGGTTTAAGCTGGTCTCAGACTAAAATGCATGTTTGAGCTGTTTTAACTGAAAGCAACTTGCACTGCCATATCTTAAAATATGTAAAAATGTCAGTGCCATTGTTTTGTCTCAAGATGCACACCAGTAATGTTTTTTTCTAAGGCATGTTTATAAAAGCTACTTAAATGTCCTAATTGAACTAAGGCCTAATCCTGGCTTAAACTAAGCCCTGTCTGTGAAATCGGGCCATAATGTTACAAAATATCTTAAATGCTGTTCTTTTGAATTGTATATTCATCAAAGAACGCTGAAAAACGTATCACAGTTTCCACAAAAACTGTTTTCAACATTGATAATAATCATAAATGTTTCTTGAGCAGCAAATCAGCATAGTGGAATGATTTTTGAAGGATCATGTGACACTGAAGACTGGAGTAATGATGCTGAAAATTCAGCTTTGATCACAGGAATAAATTGCATTTTAAAATATATTTAAATAGAAAACAGTTATTGAAATTGTAATAATATTTCACAATATTGCTGTTTTTACAGTTTTTTTTAATCAAATAAATGCAGCCTTGGTGAGCAAAACGGACTTCTTTCAAAAACATTAAAAACTCTTACCGAACCCAAACTTTTGAACACTAGTGTATATCACGTTATGAATGTATAATGAGTTGTGAATGCTACTTTATGACTAAGAACATGCCTTATTCATGGAAAAATCACTGTATTGCACGGCCTCAAATAGATTATTGCTTTTAGAAAAATTACAACAATAGCTATTTAAAAAAACTAAATGTATATACTTATTTATATAATAAAAAAAAGTTTATTTTTATGTATTTTTTTTATTTAAAGTAGGCTATTTGTTACTTTTGCTGCAGTCACCGGTATGCACATGTTGCCTCATCTTTGAACTTTGATCTATCTGGTTTTGTATCAGGTCAAGCGTGAACAGCCCATATACCAAAAAAAAAAATCCAAAGCATTTATTTGTACTGAAATGTAATTCGCGTCAACTATTGTTGTCACATCATAGCCCTGAGGTTATGACTTCCTCTGACTTTCCTCTGGCTTAATTCTTCTCTCTGCCATCCTGCTCTTCTGGGCGACACATTCCAGGGCACCTTCAATGTATTTTTATCTCTAGGAACACTAGAAATGTGAGAGATGTGGGCTAAGGCTTATGTGTGTGTTTTATTCACACGAGTCAATGTTGGTTCACCTTGCAAATTTTTTTATTATGTGAAAATTTCTTTTTCAAAAGTGACTATTTGCCACCCTTCTTGTAAATGGCTGCACCTCGATAATAGGTTGCAGTCATGTTGTTAAATAGTGTGCCATGTTCCGTCTTTGCATGCCCTCTTTTCTCAGTCTGATCTTTCCAATCTCTTCCCACCTTTTCCTTCCCGCTCAATAGGGAAAAGCCTAGATAGCAGTTCAATTAAAGCCCCCTCTGAAGTCAGCCAATCACCGCCAGGCTCCGCCCCCGCCATCTTCTGTAAGTCTCAGAATGAGGTCTGCACTCGTTTGGTTTGGCCTGACTGGTTTGCACGGCATCTATCAGCACTCACTAACTTCAGCAAATCCCTGAAAGATAAACAGCTTCCAATTGAGTTTCGCTCCTATTGAGGTGACTTATAGATATGAAAATATGGGTTGAGGAGATCAATTTGGATAATAACAGACAGTTTAAGGTCTAGTGTAATGCGATGCTGTTTGTAGTCTTTCTGCTTCATTAATCATTGTGTGGCGTAGAAGACAGTTCAAGAGTTATACAGGATAGTTCACCCAAAAATTAAAGTTCTGTCATCATTTACTCCCCCTCATGTCATTCCAAACCCATAAGACTTTCGTTCATCTTTGAAACACAAATGAAGATATTTTTAATGAAGCGGTTTCTGTCCCTCCATTGAAAGTCCAGGTAACCAAATTGAAAAGATCCGAAAAGGTCATAAAGACGTCAATCATTGTTTAGCTGTCAATTAAAGCCTAAATCTGTTCATTGTATAAAGTGATTGTATCTCTTCACAAGAATTGGATTAAACCGGTCGATTCATATGGATTCATTTTTGCGTGCCTTATTTGTTATAACCCATTTTTGTTATGACCTATTTGATCTTTTAAGTTTTAGTTATCTGGACTTTCAATGGATGGACAGAAACCTCTCAGGTTTCATTAAAACTCTGTTTTTTGAAGATTAACCGAGGTTTTATGATTTTGGAATGACATGAAGCAGAGTAAATGATGACAGATTTTAAATTTTTGGGTGAACTATCCCTTTAACCCCTAATACGTGTAGATAAAAGACTTTGAACTTTTCCTTTACTGAGGAATCAGTTTGAGCGCAGTGCAAGGATGATTTTCCTGAAGCCCAACAGGGAATGGTTTTGATCACTGTGGCATCCAAAGAGCAAAGACTGTTAAAAATATAAATATCCCCTTTAATGAAAGCAACCCACTCCCTGCTGTTGCCCGTGTGCTGCTCCCTTAAGGCAGCAGATGAAATGGCATGCACTCAGGCACCTTACACGCACACCCCTTTTAAAGGCACAGTATGTAAGTTTCACTGCTAAAGGTAGCTCATTCAAAACAATAATAAAGGCGTAGCTTGATGACGCCGTGAATGAGCATGGGAGTTGTCGTCTTCACCTCAACAGCTGATGGACAGCAATACGACGGGACTCAGGCGGAAATCGTGCTCATGGATGAGCTAATATATGAATTTTTTTATACACCACGGTTTATTAACGTTACTGTGGCATAAAGCAGGGCACGGCCGAGAGCCTGGGACATTTGACCTTACTGTTTTTATTATGCCGTTTTATTATGCGGTAGTGGGCCGCTGCCGCTCGTTTCGTTTTGTTGTTTATGCATATTTTACAATTAAAGTTACGTTTAACGTTCGCCTCCTTCTTCCTGAACTTGAACATTGTTACAGTTAGGTTTGATCACTTAAATTCACATTATTTTATTTTATTCTAATGAAATAGCCACAAATGCTGAATTACTACTCATACAGGTCACTTTATTTGACGAATTAAGATTGGTCAAAACAATCATACTAAAAATAGTTTGAGTGTGTTGAAAGTTATGTACTAACATTACTGTGCGTTCGTTCCGTAGCTGCTATGAGACACTTGTTGCACACTGCAGTAAGCTAGATCGATATTAGAATATCATATTAATAAAAGCTGGATGACTTGTGTTGCTAAAGGGCATTTGAAAAATTTTTATGGTGAAGAAAATGCTGTTACTGTTACTACAAATTAGTGCTGGGCGGTATGACCAAAAATGTATATCACGGTATTTTTCAAAATTATACCAGTTTCGCTGTATATGACTATTTTTTTTCCCCCCCATGCATGACCGGGTGTTAACCACATTTTCCACTGATTGAGAGAGGATTTACTGCAGTAGATTGACTTTGAATGCCCTATTTTACTGTCATGATGAGTGAATATTGTAGAAAATTTCCACACTAGAATTAATACAGGTTTGCAAAGCCCCACAAAATGATGCTGTGGGGAGACAACCACCAAATAAAGCACTAACCTGCAACACACTCACAAAGCACAGACATGTCATGAATATTAAAATATGACCACAAAGAGAAAAAAAAGTTAAGGGCACCTTATGCATTTTAAAAATCTAACCCTATATAACAACAAACTGCCAACATGAGGGAGAAACGTGGTAGAACATTTAAAAGGTCTAATAATATTTTCAGTACATTTAAGAGCACTACAGTCTCGGTGTATCAGAATAATCCATCGTGTCATCGTGTTTGTTACGTATTGCTGGTGTAAGTTGTTGCAAGCACTGAGCGACAACGATAGAAGATCCAAATGCAGTTTATTGGTAGCACAATCCCAAGTCGTAGTCCATTAAACAGGCAAAAGGTCAGAGCACAGTAAATCAGCCCAATCAAACAAACAAATCCAGAGGGTGAGACAGGAACAAGAAAACCAGGAACATGAAAAACCGGGGAAACGCTCAGTAATGCTGTACAGACAAGACTTCTCAATGAATGACAGACATGACCAGGCTTATAAAGTGTGAGCTAACAAGGTAATGGGGTGCAGGTGGATGTAATCCGGAAGGAAGTCCGGGTAGTGAGTGATGTGGGAAATGTAGTCCTTAGATGAAGTGACAGTCCTGGATGGAGTGCCCTCTGGTGATAACCACGGGCACTCTCATTTGTGATCGTGACAGTGTTCATGATCAAATGTACGGCTGTGTCAGTGTCCTTATTTGCACATATATTTCATTTGAAGAAGACATAATTAAATATGTGCGCATACACGGTGCTGGTTCATGTTTAGAGCACTAGAGTATATGAAATATGTCCATAAAAAACTTAAACGCGCTCACTGTATCTGATCTATATGAACCATGTGGTGAGCGTTGTTAAACTCATAGCAGCGTTCCGCGCAGAAACCGTTCTCTTGCACGCGCCGCGTGTTGTTTGAATTCTCCGCTGTAATGCGATCTCAGCTGTGTCCTCACTACAGTGCAACAGTGAATCGTTTGACCCCTCTCAAACAGTCGCGCTGCTCCGCGTTCCGAACGTTATTTAACGACATACACCGGTACTGCGGTATAATCAAAATTCATATCATAACAAAAATAAACACCGGTATTTCGGTATGAACCGGTGTACTGCCCAGCACTACTACAAATAAAGCTCTTTCTGATTTTGCTGTGTTAGCCACTTGACAAAATAGTGTTTTCTGATTTACTTTTTGGGTACAAACATGTTATTTGCGGTAAATCAAGAAAACAAGAGATTCAAAAAATAAAAGCTATATAACAAGTTAGTTTACTGTCGATAAAAGTATCCAAACAGTTGCTCACCTGTCTAATAAAACACGTATTATTAAAGTGTCTGTGGTGTTTCCATGGATTCTATGGAAGTAAAACCGGTAATCGAGGGTACCACGGATATGACGTAATTGACCAGTGACGCAATGACACAGGATGTTAACTTAGGTAAAATAGCTGATTTCTCTGGATTTAAACATTGTTGGAAATCATAATGTAAGTACACAAGTTAACAAAATATATTCTAGTGGTTTTTGGATATTTTAATCCGAAAATCTTACATACTGTGCCTTTAAGATGCATGAGTTTGGATGAATCTGTCTTCAGTATCATCTTGTTCCCACCTGCCATCGGTCATCATTATCACCCCCCGATGTGTAAACAGCCACCAAGCTGACCGACATCCTGGGCTGCGCCCGCAGGGGCTCAGGACCCTCGGCCATGCCTGATACTGAAGCAGCTGCCCTGTCCACCCAATCCCCTCCACAGACCCCCATCATGCAGAGTGAGTACAGCGCCTCGCAGACCCAAGCAATGATGCTCATGCACAAGGTCCAGAATGAATTTTTTGGCTGTTGCATTATTTAGTCGAAATATATTTTTGTCAATTAAGTAATTATTTAGTTTTTTTTATTTTTATTAAATAATAAATTACTAATTTAGTAATCATAATGGTTAATATTAATTTGTTATTCATTTGAATTATTATTATTATTATTATTAACACTAATACATTTAAAATAATTATGAATGTAATAATTTATTATTAAATTATTAGTATTAAGTACAGTAACTTAATTTAATAATTTATTTGTTTGTAATAAATGATCATTTTAATACTTTTTAATATTAATACTGATCATTAACTTAATTAAAAAATAATAATAGTAATTGGTTTTAATTGACTTCATTTAATAATTATATATTAAATTAAGTATTAAATAAAGTAACTTAATTTATTAATTAATAATTTAATATTGTGTTCAAATGTTTTTTTTTGTCTGAAGTAATTTGTTTGTAATAATGAATTATTTATATTAATGATTTAATAATAATATTGATAATCTGATGTATTTAATTGTTAATTTAATAGTTTAATATTAAATTAATCAGACTGTTAAATTAAGTAATTTACTAAAAAATAATAACAATATTAGCAATCTGTTTTAATTGACTTAATAATTAATTTTATAATTTTATATGAAATTAAGGTATTAAATAAAGTAATTTAGTAATAAAGTGATTATTATATATGTCAGCAACGGTTCTTATCATGCAGTTTGGACAATGCATTTTGCACTTTTAAGTTTCCAGTAACAGGGTTTTGAGAAAGTTATTGAGAAAGTGAGTAGTGTTCACCTAGTCATACTGTATGATCTTAATATCAGGCTCCATAACCTTTTTCTAGGCCACTGATCTAACTTATTGTAATGTGAATGTGCATTATGTATTATTTATTACCTTAGGAATTTAACAATAAAAACATGAACTTTTAATGTTGAACCTTGTTCATACTGTCAGTCGGCCCATGCATTGACCGTTTACCCTTGTTAATGATGCATATCCCCTTCAGTCAGACACAACTGCCCCGTGCATCTTGTTATTTGTCTGATGCTGCTGTCATTCATTTCCTTTTCATCTGTTGACATGTTCTCCATCTCTCTGTCTTTCACGATGGGTTAATGCTTTCCTCCCTATCCCGACCTGCTCAGCCCGGTTCACAGATCTGGTGAGCAGTGTGGGCCGTGCACCTGTCCCGCAACCTCAGGCGGAGTCGACTTCCTCCCGAACCTCTGCCCCCCCTCCCCAGTCCTCCTCCCCCCCGACCCCGCCCCCCTCTGTGTCTGTGCAGAGTGAGTATATAGTGGAGTGAGTGTGTGTGTAGACTTTTCAGCATAAAGTCTAGTCCACATTGCACTTGATTTTAAAGGCCCTGATATATTTCAAGTGAAATCGAAGGACAAACTGGTTTGATGTCATTTCAAAACTAAATCAGGCCGTTGGAGTTTGTTTCAGGAGTTCGAAACAGCTTGCCAAAATTAACATTTTTCTATTCAGTTCAGTTTTAAAGTCAATATTTATATTTTTATGGAATATAGCAGTATTTATTACAAATGATTTATTTGTGCACATCATGTTTTTTATTTTTTTATTCTCGTAATATTTAATCAAAATAACTTCCCCTACCTTTTGCAATGACTTCTCTTCTCTGATGATGTATTTTTCGGCATGAGGGCGGGTCAACCTGTCACTCACATGAGACCACAGCAATAGCAAAGCACAATCATCCAATCAATTCACCCGTTTCACTTGTATATATGCCACAATATGGAAGAAAAGACAATCGCAACTTCCGTTTCATGCCGACTTTAAGCACTCTATCATGTAAAGTGCTATATAAATCAATGTGGCATGACATGACTAGAGTGCTGAATTTGTGTTTTCACGTGACGTCACACCTTTTATAGGAATGCCCACCTGGAGGCCAAAACAAGTCTTTCCTCCACTCCCCACCAGTCATTTTTTACCAAATTGGTACCAAATACTAATGTAGTAAGACAGTGATATTAAAGGGGATCTATTATGTCCCAAGATGTAATATAAGTGCCCAGAATGTGTCTGTTAAGATTCAGCTGAGACAGGTTGCCGTGAAGACCTTAGTGTGTCTGTGTTCATGATATGACAGTTTTCTCAAGTGAAACGGTAAATGCTCATGAAGTGACTCTCAGAGCGGAGTTTATAAAGTTTATGCGTTCATGTCCTCATATAGTCCTTATTTAGCAGAGGCTAAAAAGACAACGAATGTCACGGGCGCGAGCCGCAAATGAAACCACGCATCTGCACCATTCATTCACACAGAGACGCAGACCATGGAGGATTCATATTTAAATAGTATTTTGCAGTTTAATATTCAAAGACATTAGTATATATTCAGCTACAGTCTGGAGCCCTGCACTTAGATAAACACGGAAGCTACTGAAAGCAGCTGCCTATTAGTGGGTACCGAATATACTCAGTACTACAGAAATGCTAGTATCGTCACATTTTTTTTATTTCAGTACCGACTTGGTACCGAAGTACCGGTACTTGTGACATCCCTACCTACTGCTATATATGCTTTCAATATGAATCAAACAAAAGAAAAACAGAAAATCACTCACTGTTTTTGAATGAATAACTTTAGTAGCTTTAATAAGAATACATTTCTTACTTGAATGCTGCTGTTAAATGTTCTGGTGAGGAGATAAACATGGCTCACTCAGGAATTTCAGAATCGATTCTGAGCTTAGTTTTTAACCAAAGATGCGCAATGATCCTGCGTGTGCTTTAGAAACTTTATTCTGCTTGCTTCCAATTTCTCAGACACACACCACTCAAACCTACCATAAAATAATCTTTCATAAAGTTCGGAAAAGGATGGCAGGCTTCATTGCACAGGATGTGCTGTGAGAAACGCATGGTTGATGTTAAGTGTGATACATGAAGCTTGCAGTCGCGCCCGCCGGTTTTTTCCTTAGAAATGCTCTACGAAGCCTTATTTTATGTTGTTTGGAATGCAGTTGGCTTATATATTAAAAATATGAAACTCACTGACAGAAGGCTGCTTTCAATTTCAAATGATTGTGCGCTTTGTGAAAAGCGTCCGTACGTGCGGCTGTGTGGCGACTCGATGTAAGTGGAGTATAAATGTAGGCTATTTGCATCTCATAATGCATTTATGACGTGAAATTAATGTAAAAACAGTCAGTTATGTCTTAAGGGATTTATTTAACAGACAGGATATACCTCATCTTATATTTCAAAAGAGATCTGTGCATTAGTATGAATGCAGCTTATTAGATCTCCCGCTGTCTAGGATGTCATCAGTCATAATCAAACAAAGCTGAGAAAGAGAAAAATCACTCATAGCTCTTGAATGGAAAACGTTCAATTACTCTTAAATATTGAAAGCACTCTTTGTTTATTGCTTGTAATATGTTTTTTTTTTCTTTTTATCATTTACTACTTGATTTTATGTTTTGAAGCTATTTTAGTTTATATATTTAATTCTTAACTTGAAATTGTTTTAATAAAATGTTTTAATTTGTAATTATTTTAAAAAGTACTTATAATTACATAAAAGATTTTGAGATTTTCAAGTCAGTAAACTAATTAATTAATAATAAGAAAAAAGTAGATCAAGAATCGTTTTGGAATCGTATCATGACTCCAGAATCGGATCAGATCATGAGGTACCTAAAGATTCCCACACCTACTGCTTATAATTAAAACCATTATAGGTTTTTTACTATTATAGGGTGGTTGTGTACACACACTGCTGACACACGTTCAAACACCATGTAAAAGAGAATTTTGCATAATAGGTTCCCTTTAAAAGACCAATTTCAGTGTACACCTTATTGATGATGCAAACTATTTACAGGCAAGCTGAGGAACCCTTTATATAAACGCAACATGAAGTTAAGCATTAAGCATTTTTCCATAGAAAACCATTATAAAGAAAACGCTTAACTATTTAGAGCGCTGCGTTAATACTCCGGCATCATTTGCCTGCCTGTATATAGTATGCATCATCAATAAGATGTATACTGAATTTGAACTTTATCACAGTTTTAGTACATTATGGCATTTTATGTGTTTTTCACATTAAGCGCCCCACGCTGTTTTTAGTGTGCTGTGTATGGATCACAAGTGGCCATAACTTACATTTTGTTCACATATTTTTGTTTTTCTTCTTTTGAGATGGAAAATTGACAGGCCTGTGCTGCAGATGTTTTGTTGTGTTTTTATTTTGATATTGAGAGGGAAGCACAAAGCATGGTATTTCAAACTTCTTTTTACCCCCAAGCGAAGAACAAAAAAGAACTTTGCCATGAGTATATCAGGGCTTTAACAGTCGGCAGCTTGACAGCACCATCTCAGAATTCCCATCAACCCTGTGACCAACATATGACATTCGGAAGTAGACGGAGGCAGTTTTGCCTGATAAAAGCGCAACATTTAAACATCTGAAGTGACATTTTCCTGAGTCTAGTTTGTGATAGTGTGACAGAACTGCTTCAGCTCTCATGTGCTTCCATACATACACAGTTTTCGCTTGAAGGAAGTGGGACGTTTATCAAAGCTGAAACCACAGTCAGAGACTTTAGATCAGGCCTGCAGTGTCAGATTGACAAGGAGAAACTGAAGGACGTGTCGAGGCAACTAAGCTCCCCTAAAGTGGAGCAGGAAGCCGTGAGGGAGGGAGAGGGAGAGGAAACATGGAGTAAGCCTTATCTAAGGATCCAGGAATAGCTCAACTAGCTTCATGCGGGTAACAAGGAAAAGACAAGAGAGGACCAGGTGGAGGAAACTGCTTGAAATGTCAATTAGATGAAGTGTTTTTGTGAGTCGGCGGTCAAGGTGCAAATTTTATCGGCAGGGAGAGTTTAGTCAGAGTTGAGGAGGAATGGATGACTGTAAAGACTGAAGACCATGACTGAGAAACTAGGTAAGTCCACAACAGAGCTGGAGTACTACACCTTTCTCAGCCTCTCAGGTCTGGATTCAGAAGAATCTGATCTCTCTGACCTCTAACTCTTGCTTAAGCTTGACATTTGTCTGTTCCTGTCATGAGGAACAATTGGCTTTGGCTTTGTCAGTCTATAGTTTAAAAGAATCCATTTCCTTTCCTGTGCTGATGTATTTCCTATTGAAACAGGAAGTTGGGCAGGACATACACTACCGTTCAAAAGTTTGGGGTCAGTAAGATATTAATGTTTTTATTCAGCAAGGACACACGAAATTGATCAATAGTGATCAATTTTATAATGTTACAAAAAATTCCCATTTCAAATAAATGCTGTTTATTCATCAAAGAATCTTAAAAGGAAATATATTAATATTTTCCACAAAAATATTAAGCAGCACATCTGTTTTCAACATTGATAATAATCATAAATGTTTCTTGAGCAGCAAATCATCATATTAGAATGATTTCTGAAGGATCATGTGACACTGAAGTGTCATGTGATGCTGAAAATTCAGCTTTGATCACAGGAATAAATTACATTTGAAAATATATTACAATAGAAAACATTACATTTTTTTATTATAATAATATTTCACAATATAACTGTTTTTACTATATTTTTGATCAAATTACTGCAGCCTTGATGAGCATGAGAAACATCTTTCAAAAACCTACTGACACCAAACTCTTATATTTTCCAGAAAGAGCTTCTCAGTTTTAAGCATATATTTGCTAAAAGTATATTTAAGCAGGTACACTGACATATAGATCTCAAAGCTAATAGACATGGACTAAAAGATGCAAAAGTCAAAATAGGGGTTTTAATTTACATGGTAAAATATTCCTATACCTGAAGTAAAAGGTTTCTTCTTTTTTACATAAATCATAATTTTTTGGAATTAATTGGCTTTAACTGCATATGTGTGTGATTTTATGTGTATCTGTGTTTTCTCTTACAGCACGCAAGCAGGAAATCATCAAGATCACGGAGCAGCTGATAGAAGCCATCAATAATGGGGACTTTGAGGCCTATGCGTACGTTACCTCATGCTTTCTCGCAAACGCAACCCACTTTGGCCCAAAACACACTCTGTACAAATACAAGAATGCAAATGCTTCTAGATACTAAAGCCAGATGTCATGTATTTTTTAAAGGCAGCAGCTATTTTAGGTGAAAATAGCGATAGATTCTAAAATAGCAAGTAAAATAGCAGTTTTAGTAGGTGTAAATAGCAAGTAGTTGCTGTTTATACTTATAAATAGTGGCAGATACTATCAACACTCAGTGTTGTTCATTAGTGTGCAATATGTACATTTTTGAGTGTAAATTATTATATTTATTACAATTATTAAATTAATGCCACCTTATTGGGACAATAAAGCCCGATAAACCGATAAACGCTTTAAAAGGGTAAAAGGGAGTAGAGTGAGTTTGGCAAAATGCGGCTTCGAACTTACCCCTACTCTATTGCTACTGTTGACAAGCCAGTGTCTTCCGTAATTTTGTCTGGCCCAACCAGCTGTCAGTGGGCGGAGTTAGTGTAAATAGCATCTGCCAGCAATCTGGGTTATTTGTACTTGGTGTAATTACACACTCACTTTTTTAAATGTTGTGTTGCATTCTCAGTTTTGCCACAAGGGACACTATAGCAGGCATTAGTGTAAACTGTCTTCTTCCACGGTCCGTTATACTCTCATAGTGGAGCAAATGTTTACTTAGAGAACCTTACTGAGCAAGTTGGTTAAACTGTCCACATGTTTATAGCCACTACATGACTAATAATACACAATGGGATCATTGTAATAGGAAAATCTGTGACCCTGGACTGACCTCCTTTGAACCCGAGGCTTTGGGGAACCTGGTTGAGGGGATGGACTTCCATAGATTCTACTTTGAGAACTGTAAGTGTGTTAAAGCAGAAGGACTAACATAAATGAAATCAGTTATGTGTTGCACTATACACATGATCTTTCTCCATGCGTATGTTTCTCTACAGTGCTTTCCAAGAACAGTAAGCCCATCCACACCACCATCCTAAACCCTCATGTGCACCTGATCGGAGAAGACGCTGCCTGCATCGCCTACATCCGCCTCACCCAGTTTGTGGATGGCCAGGGCCGGCCGCGCAGCAGCCAATCGGAGGAGACTCGTGTGTGGCACCGCCGGGACTCCAAATGGCAGAACGTTCATTTCCACTGCTCCGGCGCGCCAGCTGCTCCTCTCCAGTGAAGGTGACGCTTTGCATTTGTGCATTTTCTACACATGTGGTGCAGACCCGAATCTAGTTCACAATAGAGTATGAATCTTTTGGTTGGTGTGAAAATGGATTTCTGGACATATTTCAGAAAGTATAAAAAACCATTAGATCTAAATCTACGTATATTAAAGTTGCAAATAAAGATAATAAAGTAAAAAGAAAATATGGTTACACTTTATTTTAAGGTGACGTAGTTACATTGTACTAACTCAAATAAGTACTGAGTAATATTAATTAACTACATGTTCTTACTATAGAGTTACGGTTAGGGTTGGGGTTTGGTTTAGGGTGAGTTAACTGTAATTATGCATAATTTACTGTTATTACTATAGTAAGTTCATGTAGTAACGTGTATCTACGTCACTTTAAAATAAAGTGGATTACACTTTATTTGGCCCCACTTTATATTAGGTGGCCTTAACTACTATATACTTACATCAAAAAATTGTGTTCATATTGTATTGCAAAACACATTGCTGATATTGAGGTGGGATATGGGTAAAATTAGGGACAGGTGTGGTGGTATGGGTAAGTTTAAGGGTAGGGTTAGGTGTAAGGGAAGTGTAATTATAAATGTAACTACAGAAATTAATTACAGATGTAATTACATGCAGCTTATTTTTACAAATGTAAATACAATGTAAAAACATGTATGTACACAATAAGTGCATTGTATCAAATGATTAATTAAAATGTTAGTACATAGTAGTTAAGGCCACCTAATATAAAGTGGGTCCCCTTTATTTTAAGGTGTCATTCTTTTTAGTGTAATTATATTTAAGTACTGAGTAATATTGATTAACTACATGTACTTACTATAGAGTTATGGTAGGATTAGGGTTTGGTTTAGGGTTAGTTGCATGTAACTATGCATAATTTACTGTTATTACTATAGTAAGTACATGTAGTAACGTCTAACTACATCTCCTTAAAATAAAGTTACCTAAAATTAACACTATATTCATTAAGATTTATTTAAAGAAATGAAGATTTTTATTCAACACGGATGTTAAATTGATCAAAATTGACAGTAAAGACATTTATACAGAAGATTCTATTTTAAATAAATGCTGTTCTTTTGAAATTTCTATTCAAACAAACAAATGTATTCAAATAGAAAACGGTTATTTAAATTGTAATGATATTTCACAATAATACTGTTTTATTGTATTTTTGATCAAGTTGATGCTGCCTCGGTTAGCAAAAGAGTCAATAATCAATAAACAACGATAAAAACCTCATACTTTTGAACGTTAGTGTAAATAAATGTAATTTAATTTGTTCATTTAATTATTTATTAAAGTAATAAATTAAAAACAAAAACAAATAAATGACAGTTTTTTTTATTTCATATGTAGTTTTTTAATTTATGTGCATTTTGTATTTAGAGCATTCTTTAAAAGAAAACACTGTGTTGATTTAAATTCTTATAATGGTAGCCCTCTTTGTCTCTCTGTGTTTCAGACTGGCCCTGCAGCGGATACATTAGATGTGGAGGTGAAGAACAGGGAGGACTGATGGGACGGCAGCAGGGGTCCAGCGTCGGAGTGCTCCAAAACCTCCAGCCTTCCAACGCTGGACACAGCCGTCCTCCCCCTGCATGCAAACCAACAGTTATCTCTCTTCCTGCTGGGCTGCTCTCGAAACACAGTGTCCAGAACCCCCCTCACCTCCAACTCCACCCAGCACGTCTTTATGCCAAGACTCACCGCCGACGCAAGAGCAGCGCTGCATATATTAATCATCGAGAGCAATCATAGACTCCAGGTTCCCGTCTAGAGTTATAAAAACCTGCACGATTGCCTTCTTATCCACAGTCTTTTGCGCTCCACTTTCGTCTTCACTGGCCTTATGCCCCCTGAGCCCAGGTACTCCCAAATACAGTAGATCATGTTTTAATAAAATATTATTATTATTATTGTATTCTTGTTATTGTTACTACTATTATAATGATTATTACTTCCGTCAGGATTCTAAGTATTGCTGTTGTTCTTGAGATTGTATATTTGATGGTCAAATTACTGTTTTGTTTTAAAACACTTTTGAGTTCTCTCTCTTTTTTAAGCATGGATTTTAAGTATTATCGATTGTTTTTGGGGTTTTTTGGTGTTCAAGTAATCTGAAGTGTACTTCGGGCGCGCTGTACATGTTCAAGTTCACGGCTCGCTGTTTAAATTAAAATAAAACAGCGGCAACACACACATGGTTTTAAGATTCAAAACTCATACCCCTGGTTTCACAGACAAGGTTTAAGCTGGTCTCAGACTAAAATGCATGTTTGAGCTGTTTTAACTGAAAGCAACTTGCACATACATATCTTAAAATATGTCAGTGCCATTGTTTTGCCTCAAGATGCACACCAGTAATGTTTTTTTTTTTCTAAGGCACGTTTATAAAAGATACTTAAATGTCCTAATTGAACTAAGGCCTAATCCTGGCTTAATCTAAGCCCTGTCTGTGAAACCGGGCCATAGTCGATGTCTCTTAGCCACAGATTTCCCGTAACCGTGATCAGTGTCTGTATAATCAGGGTGCTTCATGCTCACCGTTGACTTTCCAATCAGATCTCTTGGAAGCAGCTGACATCATCACATCATTGAGATTTGCCTCGTATATCTGCAGGTTGCCAAGTTGAATTTCCTTCATACGGAGCTGTTTGTCTCTAAATTGGAGCATAATCTCTTTTATTGGCCAGCAGCTGGTGTGTTCTGACAATCAGTGCTGATCTGGTCTTTTCTGAGATGCTATTTACTAAGTTTTGTTAAAGTTGTCTGTGAGATTGTAAGAATGTGATTTTTTTTTCTTCTTCTTGTTTTCCTGTACATATACCTAATCATTCTTAAATCAAGATACATTTACTTGAGAAGAAAACTGTCCTAAGATATTAAAGGGGTCATGACATAAATTTTCCTTGATGTTCGATTATAATGTTAAAGGGATAGTTCACCCAAAATCATTTACTCACCCTCGAATTGTTCCAAACCTGTATGAATTTCTTTCTTCTGCTGAACACAAAATAAGATATTTTGAAGAATGTAAATTCTAACCAAACAGTTGATGGTCCCTATTGACTTCCATAATATGGAGAAAAAAAAATTACTATGGAAGTCAATAGGGCCCATTAACTGTTTGGTTATCGGCATTCTTCAAACTATTTTCTTCAGCAGAAGAAAGCAATTCATACGGGTTTGGAACAACTTGAAGGTGAGTAAATGATGACAGAATTTTAATTTTTGGGTGAAATATCCCTTTAATAAAGTTTTTTGCAGAAAATCAAGCTTCATTCTGACCCTCTGTCTAAAATGACCAGTTTTTAATGTGCGGCTTCTTTAAAGCTTGTCAGTAAATGGCCACTGTTATGATTAGCTAACATCATTGCATAAGAAAGAGTATCAATGCCCATTCGCTATTGCATATAAGTGTTTTGAAAACATTATCCATATAAAACTGTTAAAGCATTATGAAATCGTTTACTTGCTGTCAGATCCAATACAGTCGCTGCTTCATCTGTCAACAAAAGTTTCTTAGCGAACTCTCCATTACACTGTGCCTCGTTTACAAAACGAAATGCTCCGAACAAACATATAATCCTCTGACGTGATCCGGGACACCATTAAAGTAAACCATCCAATGCCGGGATCCTTCTGAAGTCTGTACAGAGACACAAACAAGTTTCCATTTGTCCGTCAGACTCAAGCGCAAGGAGTATGCCAGAAACTGAACGTGCATCTGTTTACTGTATCCAATGTAGACAGCATCAGTTATTATAATGGCCTCTATTTGCTTTTGACACAACACTCACATCCAGTGTAGGTGACTGATGGCAGTGGGCGGGGCCTATGATGCAATGATGTTATATGATGTATAACTATTAGTTGATGTCTTGCTCTGGAGGCAGTCATATGCAAATGTATTTGCCAGTGTGACATCACAGATCCCGCAATATCAAAACGAGCCATTTTTTGAACTTGATTAATCAAATGCTTTGTTTATAATGAGGAGGACATTTTAAGCAATGAAACTTGCAAGACCCCTTTAAGTCTTGCTTTCTGAATTTTTTTTTATCAAAATTAAGTGGGTTTTTGCTGAAAACAAGAAAATATATTCACTGAGGAATGATTAGATATTTGAACTGGAAATCAAGACAAAACTACTGAGTAAGAAAGTCATTTTTAGCCGTGTGTTTACTATCATTTCACTGTAAAGACAGAGCAAGTGTCGGTACGGGTTATAGTTTTCTCTCTGAACAGTGAAATAAGTCTGTCATCTTTTTCTCTAGGGATCTTGTAGGACCGGCGAGACTCGTTTTGAGAGCGTACAGCATGTTGTGTTTTAGGGCCTTTATTGTAAAGCAGCAGGAAATGAACCGCTGTTCGCCGGCCCCGTGTGTTCGAGATTTAAATAGCCATTCTGGTTACCACGGTGATCGGCAACCTATAAGACGAATTTTAACACGTTTCTACCTTCGTCACAGGAACGTTGTGATTCACCTCGACTCAGGCACCCACAGCTGTAGTTCTTCGTTTTTCTTTTTGTTCTGTACACAGGAACTTTTTATATCTAATTTATGTGGTGTTATTAAGGCAGTATTGTTTTTTTTGTAACCTTTTCAAGAGTGTGAGTGTGTGTACGTGTGTGGTTTTACAATGCAATGGCACTGATATCTTGAATGTGAAAGCATAGTCACTATATTAAAGTGTTGAAAGCCATAACGCACAGTCGACTCTTTTCGGCAGATTTGAAGAGATGTTTTTGTTGGTGTTGTCTTTCTGTCTAACAGAATAGGAAAACGGTCTCATATTTGCGAATATGGTTTAATTAGGGGGCTTCCTGACAACTGGTAGGCTACTGTTTTTGACAACCCGTCTGAATGTGGGCCACTAACTGAAGTCACATGACCTAGTTGAGGCTAGTTTGTGTTTTCTGTTGCGTTTGATTTTATTCTGAAATGTGACTTTAATGAACCCAGAGTTAATTGTGAAAAATGCAACATCCACCACAAACAGCATTCTGCATGTCGACAAACCGGGGCTATTTCTTATATGTGTTTATTGAAGATAATTGAAAAATACAACAGCTCAATAATATCTTATAAAACTACCGCTGCATAGTGTTAACTTATATTGTAGATGGAAACTATTTGCATGATCTTCAACTTCACAATAATACATTTTGGTGAATTTTTTTTTTCTTTTTCCATGGTTTATTTTATACTGAATGCTGGTGATTTTATCTATTTTCTGAGCTTTGTAAGTGCATATAACTATTTTGTCTAAAAATGATGATGATGACTTGCTGATAATAACTATCATGGTAAAACATAATTATTCTGATTGTTCGGCATGCATTTGTAAAGGCATTTGTTGTTGTTTGAGCAGTGCTGGCTGAGCCCAAATGTGAAAATGTGAAATAATAATGAACAATGTGTTTATTAGCGTGGGTCAATCGCAGCGTTGCATGTGTTTTTATTATGGAATGGATCGTGCTTTGGCTGCCAGTCTACAAAAGGGACCTTGAATTATGTCTGTGTTCAATGTAAGCATCTGATTTGCATTTAATCAACAGCCCTCATTGTGCTTTGCTCAAATGCTGCCTAAACCTTTAGGGGGCGCTCTTTACCACACTGTTTTAGTTAGAAAATATTTACTCACTTTTATTCTTGAACAGAAACACGATCTTCATGCACTAAAAAAAAAGTTAATTAAACCTAAAACCTAAATCACTGCAACAAAAAAATAAATCTTCCTCAGTATTTTTGTCTTGTTTTCCAGTACAAATACCTAAACATTCTTAAATCAAGATACATTTACTTGAGAAGCAAAATTACTTAATATTTTATGTCTTATTTTAGGAAAAGTTTAACAAAGTTAAGTAACTTTACACCTAAAACGAGAAAAAAATATCTGCCAAATGGGGTCAGAAAAATCTACTTATTTCAAATGGAAGACGAGATTTTTTTTTATTATTATTTTAACCCCTTAATTGTCACTTATTTATCGCCTTTTTATATATCACATTTTTTAGTAGTCATCATAAATTAGGTATCATTCAAAAGCTTACAAGTTCATCCTGTGAAAACCGTTTTGAAATTGGACGTTGCATTGCCATGGAAACGGTATTCTAAATTCTTTGTGTGCTCCTCCCCTAGTGGGCGGTGTCAGGTTTCATATCACAAAATTTATTTTAACTACTTTATAGTCAAAACCTTTTCTAATCTTGACAAAATACATATCGTCGGAAAGGTCTGAGTCTGAAGTTTCCATATTTGGTGATGTTTTGTGATGTCATGTTTTGTGATTAGAATTGATATTTGGACAGAAATTTATTAATTTGTTACAGGAGAACGCGTAGCTGACCCCTGGTGGATATTTTTGGTACAGTGTGTAAACAAAATCTCATGGGAACTCCAATTTTTTTGTGATATCAACTTCAAATTTGGAGCACAACTTGGTTAGACATATGGCTTTGATGTTATAGTAATTTCAGAGTAAAAATTATTTTGTAAAATATATATTTTGTATAAAATACGAAATATTTAGTACAGTACATTTGATTTACAGTAAATTTAAACTTCCATAACTTTTTCATACATTTTTTGAAGTGCTGAGTGTCTTCTTTAAAACAAGACCAAACTTAGGTCTATATTCACGTCTTTTCCCAAAAATCGGGGAGACTGTTAAGGGGTTAAGCAAAAATGTTGATACATTTTTCAGAAAACGACGTAATATCTTGTCATTTTGCTTCTGAAGTAAATGTATCTTGATTTAAGAATGTTTAGATATTTGTATGGGAAAACAAGACAAAAATACTGAGGAAGAACATGTTTTTTTTTTGCAGTGTATAACCACCAAAAGAGTTGAATCTCTTTTATCCACTGGATTCTTCTCCAATCAATGGCCTGTAGGATGAAACGGTTTAGTGATTTAATCTAATCAGGCCACTAATGAGAAGCTTGTGTGTGCGTCTGAGTGTGTTTGAGTGTGTTACACATATGTGAAAGAGTGAATCAGTGTTGTGTTTCTCTAGTGGTGACACATTGCTGCTCTTACAACATCAAGCCAATAGCGATCAATTTGTAGTATTCACATTTTCTCCCAATGTCATTTTTAATCTTTGCTTAATCTGATGGCTTCACATTTATCTAAAGATGAGCCTTCCAACGTTTTTTGTATGTAATCTCAAATCCTGCGATTTTATTCAGTTACAAAAAAGTTAGATTATTATAAAATCTTTGTTTCTCCTGATTCTTCTCATTAATATTCATATCTGTTCTTCCAATGTGTTCTCCCTCTTTTTCTCTCTTTGTGTGCTATAGGAAATGTATTAAGATGTTATCAGTATTATCAATAAAAAGACTGTCAAAACCCATGTAGTGATTTTTATAACTACAATATAGAAAGCCAAGTGAAATCAATATGAAATAACTAATGTTCTACTGTCATGTGGTTTTGCTAAACAAACGTATGGGCCGTTATCTGAATGAGCAGGGAGGTCTAGCTGATAAGATGAGAAAACAGCATGTGAATTTATTACACAACAGTGCCAAACTCATGCATATTTTAGGGTGCTGAGTCACTAAAAATGATCAGTTTGTTTTCAATTAAACATCTGTGGTGTAAATGCACAGTACAAACAGTTGTTTGCGCAGGTTGTCCAGTACTCTGCCCGAATGAATCAACAATGGCTATGTTTACATGCTAATCATTTCAGATTAAGGAAAAGTTCATGCTGTCTTGTACATACAAATCCCAATGTATAGAAACGGAAAATGTACTGGTAATTTTCTGCCAGGACATTATCCAATAATTATTACGAAAAGTTCTGTCAACACAACCTAATACAATGTGTAATTGTAATTGTACAATGTAAAACACTTGTAAAAATCCAATATGGAAAAATTCCTTCATATTTATACAGTACATTGTGCCCTATTTTTACTGACTTTTTTTTTTTTACAGTGGAATTAAACTTCTCATCTAGTTTAATTTTTTTCACTATTGTAGTATTTCATATGCATAAGTTTTTGTTTATATAATATATGTGAATATTTACACATACACATACACACAGTCTATATATATACACACACACACACATTATATAGACTTTTATAAACTTTTATGTTACATGCGATTAATCGATTTGACAGCAAGCTTTTATATATGGTTATATAAATGTGTATAAATATATATAATTTTCAAGAATCAGTTAACATTGTTTCAAAACAAAGGACAATATAGATCTTTTAAAGAGTTTAAAGGTCCAAATCTGTCTGGATCCATGAAGTTTTTTCCTGAAGTCTTCCAGAAAATGACATATTGTTTTTTGCCTTTATTTGTGTGTGTGTTTCTGATACATTAGGAACAAATTTGCTGAAGAACATATACAAAACCCTTACAACAAGTACTGTGGTAGCTACCATATATATAGTAGACCTATTAATTATGTAAAATGGTGATATGTTATAATGAATGCTTGACTGTAGGCTACTATGGTAGGCCTAACGAATTATCACTTAAATATCATGGTATTGGTCAAATGTTCTTGGTAGAATATTCCAGATTACTTCTAAGAATAGGTCCAAGCCGGTTTAAGCTAGTCATTAGCTGGCCCATGCTGGTTATAACCACTGTGCTGTTTTTTTTTTTTTTCTGTTTTTTTCATAATATAATATAATAAATAATTGCATGCTGTATTATTGTTACATTCCAAAATATATAGGGGGGAAAAGTTACCGCAACTCCTTGCGTCGTGCCGTTGACGTCATGCGCGCTCGTGACGCAGAGCAGTGCTCGCGCTGCCTAGAAACGAGCGACTCATTTATCTGAATACGAGCCGACACGAGACACATCCTGCTCCAGATATCTCACTCGTTCTCTTTCAAATGTTATATTTTATGACATCAAACTACCTTTTATGAATCGCCTGCACTGAGAGTAAGTATTTGAATCGCTTTTATCTATTTTTTCGCGTGACCTTTTTCACGTTTTAATGTTCCTGTCAGTGAGGCGTTAGCGAGTCACTTCTGCATCAGTCAGCAACCTCACCGGCATTGAGGAGAAAACTCTTTAATGAGACACATTTAATGGTGTATTTGTTATTAGAGCTGTATAACGCGATATTTTAATCTCGTCCACTGATACATGGATCAGTTTTAACGGACGTTTGAAGGTTTTATGTAGAGTTTTGTTTTTAGCTCGAGTTAACATTAGCTGAAGCTAGCCGGTGTGCTCCGTTACTCTGAGACATTATCTGTCTAGCTGTATAGATAGTATCTGCTGACTGCTGCCAAGAGATTAAACTCTTATTTTATAACTTAATAGTGACTCTGAATCTTCATTTCATGCCATATTTGTTTAGCTTATATGACAATGCAAGCCTCTATGCCACAGTCATTAAAAGTTAACATCAGTAACGTTAATTTATTAATATAAGAAACGTTTTTGTAATTATTTATTCTCAAGCTAATTTTCCGACCCACTATTACTTGATAAGGAAAGTTTTGGTACCTTAAACTTAAAGTGTTACTATTTACTTGTTTCTAAATTACCGTTTCTATTTCCATTTAAGGTGAAAAGTGATCTACTGTACACTTGTAACTATACAGCCTCCCTCATGCAACATGAGTTCAAGTGTCTTGTTTATGCAGGGTTTGAACTTCCTTATTGCAGAAATGCCAGTTGTTTTGAGATGTGGGTGTCATTTAGAGTGTTTCAGGGTTTAAAAATGCTGTTCTGCATGCATATAATCATAGTAACGTTATATATAATATACATATTTCATAAAATTAAGGACAGCTCACATATGGAAGTGTCTCATGCCTGGGATGAATCCTTTGCATGACTACTGAGCAAAAGGGCACAAAAGCATGCTATTCATTTCTTAACATTTACTGTTGCCAAAATGCCATCTTACTCATTTTTTTCACTGACATGCTTCATTTGGTGGTTTCTTCAGCTTCCTGGGACGGGCAGGAGTTCGAACAGGCTTTGAGTGGACAAGTAGGAGGACAAGCACCTTTATTAAAAGAACACGTCCAGGATCTGTTGGATTCAGTGCTGCGGGGAGCTTTCGTTCTCCTGGTTGGTTTGGAGAGGCGGTGGAGCTGTTTTATAGACTGCGATGCATCGCTTAAGGACTTGCGCTGCACGGCTACGGCCGCTCACAGCCTCTCAAAGTGCTCAAAGTTTCTCACAGCAGAGGACAGCGGTGGCACCCAGGGCCCTAAGGACGTTTCAGCCCTTTAGGTGCTATACGGCCCCTGTCGCCGCTGAGCCTTTTCTTAATGGGACAAGCTCCAACTATGTGGAGGAAATGTACTATGCATGGCTGGAGAATCCCAAGAGTGTGCACAAGGTAAGACATCTGCTTTTAGCGTAGACTAGAGGATTTTGTTAAGAAATCCAGGCTAATTTGGTCCAGGAATTTGTAGATGGATCAAAGCACAATATCACAGGTAAGATGCGTAAATTCGACATGAAACCGAAGTTGCGGTAGTTCTTTCTTCCCTTATTGTGATGCATATCCAAGTGAAACAGCTTCTCAAACAGGAAAAATGTAAGGCAGGACAAATGGAATTGATTGGATCGTTGTTGTTTCCTATTGGTCTATCTCATGTGAGTGACAGGTTGTACCGCCCTCGCACCAGTAAACAAACACGTCATCAGAGAAGAAAAGTGATGCCGAAGGGGAGGTTATTTTAAATAAAGGTTACGAGGGCACATTAATTAAAAAATAATAAAAATGATGAATCATTAATAATAAATACTGCAATATTCAATAAAATAATTGTCAGTTTTTATTTCATGGTGACTTTAAAATCCATGTGAAATCAAAATTCACCCTGTTTACTTTCATAATACACATTCACATTTACATTGAATCATTTAGCAGACACTTTTATCCAAAGCGACTTACAAATGTGGAGAGCAATAGAAGCAATCAGACAAAACAAGGGGCAACAGTGTGTAAGTACCGTAACAAGTCTCAGTTAATCTAGCGCAGTACACATACACTTTTTTTTTTTTTTTTTTTTTTTTTACATTAAATAAACAAACAAACAGAAGAATGAATAGAATAGTTAAGTGCTAGTCTTAATTGGTCAGGTGCTGCTGAAAAAGATGTGTCTTTAGATGTTTTTAAAAAATGGCTACAGACTCGGCTGCTCGAATTGAGATAGACAGGTCGTTCCACCAGATGGGAACAGTCCAGGAAAAGGTCCGTGAGAGTGATTTCGTGCCTCTTTGGGATGGCACCACGAGGCGTCGTTCACCTGCAGAGCGTACGTTTCTGGAGGGTGCGTAGGTCTGAACAAGCGAGTTTAGGTATATTGGTGCCGTTCCTGTGGTTGCTTTGTAGGCGAGCACCAGTGCCTTGAATTTGATGCGAGCGGCTATTAGCAGCCAGTGCAAACTGATGAAGAGAGACGTGACGTGTGCTTTCTTCGGTTCGTTGAATACCACCCTCGCCGATGCATTCTGTATCAGTTGCAAGGGTTTGATAGTACATGCCGGAAGGCCAGCTAGAAGAGCATTACAGTAGTCCAGTCTTGAGAGAGAACAAGAGCTTGGACCAGGAGTTGTGTGGCCTGCTCTGATAGGAAGGGTCTAATCTTCCTGATGTTGTATAACGCAAATCTGCACGACCGGGCTGTTGCAGTAACGTGGTCAGTGAAGTTTAACTGATCATCAATCACAACTCCGAGGTTCCTGGCTGTCCTGGAAGGAGTTATGGTTGATGAACCGAGCTGAATGGAGAAATTTTGATGAAGTGCTGGGTTGGTTGAGACCACAAGAGGTTCTGTCTTTGCAAGATTGAGTTGAAGGTAGTGATCCTTCATCTAGCCAGAAATGTCTGTCAGGCAGGCTGCAATACGAACTCCAGTAGCTAGATGTTGTGACTTGGACACCTCACCCCTCCACGACACCCTGAAGGACCTACCTGAGAGGTAAGACTTGAACCATTGGAAAGCAGTTCCTGAGAATGCCCATCTTCATGAGAGTTGACTGGAGGATCTGGTGGTTGACTGTGTCAAAAGCAACAGACAGATCCAGCAAGATGAGTACTGTGGATTTGAAAGCTGCTCTTGCCAGTCTCAGTGCTTCAGTAACCGAGAGTAGGGCAGTCAGTTGAGTGGCCGCTTTTGAAGCCCGACTGGTTGTTGTCCAGGAGGTTGTTCTGTTCAATTCATGTTTATGAATTGAACAGATATTGAGCATTCATGTTTATATTGTGAACAATTAATGAGTGCATGTTGTACTGCAAAAAAAAATGTTTGTCTTCATACTTACCACAATGTAATGATATACTCCACCACTCAAATTACTTTCCTTTTTGGTCTTTAATTCCGTTTAAAGGTGAAGTGTTTCAGTGTAGAAGCAGTTCTCATGTTATTGTAATATAAACCCATTTCTTTCTTTTGTGATGTACAAAAATAGAAGACTGAATGCAAAAAGCATAATAAAAGGAGCCCATATGACTTTTGCACAAGTTTTAATCTTGAAAAATCATGACATTCGGTCTACTTCTCCTTGACAGGTTCATTGAGAATGAAACGTTAACGTTTCAGTCAGACCTTTAGAAATGAATCGGTTGATTCAGTTCACAAGAGGAAATTCTTTGATCTTCAAGGTTATACTTGAGGATGTCCACATTTCATAATGTGACTTTAGTTCCCCATTCAGACAGTAAGCTTAGCTTTGCAGGGCTGTTACGTAAGACACTTCTTTTCCATGTCACATGCCCTTGTCTGGTTTCCAGGATGTGGAAATAAATGTTATATGAATGTGATGAATGTATCATACTGAAACATGCTAAGTGGAGTGGTCAAACCTGCTGTGTTACCCTTTCATTTAGTCTTTGAACAACACTTCAGCATACCTTAAGATGCACAGACAGACAGTAGTGGTTGTTCATGACATTTATATAAATAAGCTTGAGCTATTTTGATCTTTTTTGAGTACAGTGACAGTAAAAGTAAAGTACACACAAGTGATTCTTCAAATAGGAAGGCAGAGATGAAGAAAGCAAAATGCAGCGGAAAGTTGTTTATTGTAGATAGAAGTACATAAAATCTGATTAAAATTATGAAGAAAGTGCATAGTAGTGTTACACTACAGTACAGACATCCCTCATATGCCCTACTGTGGGACGATACACCACCGGCTCTCTCAATTTAACACTGAGCTCTTTAGCTCCTCAATGCAGGAAAGCCTATTAGACAATTATCAGGTTAGTAGGAGGTCATTTGTGATTGAATCACAATGACCTGATGTGCAGGTAAGTAGGCCCTCATGTGCAGAACCAGGTCAGATGTGCTCTTCTTTTCTGTCCCTACACGAACCTAAAGCTTTTTAGATGATTGCATCTAAAGCCTTTGGTTATGCAATTAAACATCCAGATTATCCAGTGAAGTTTTGCTTCTTGGAAAAGCAGTTTACTGAAATGTGTCCCCTTCCCACAGTTTACTCTGATGTGACTGCAGTTCACATTCTCTCGTTTATAATTTCTTTGACTAAAAATTATGTCTGGACAATTTGGCATGTTTCATTGTGTTATCAAAAAACAATTGACTCCAAGCACAAATACAATATGCTTACAAAATGTATAATAATAATTTACATAATTTATAATAATATTTGAATAAAGGGTGAAGCTGTCAATTTTCCTAAGATGGATTAGGGACACATAATTAGGTAAAATGAATTTTGCACAGCTCTTGAAATATTGTTATTGTTCTCTTACTTAATCTCTTACTGTGTACACTGTGCTCCTTTCTCAACAGTCATGGGACATCTTCTTCCGTAACGCCAGCGCAGGCGCTCCCCCTGGCACTGCTTACCAAAGTCCACCTCCAGTGGGGGTGAGTCTCTCAGGACTCTCTCAGGCCCAGGCACTGGTTGGAGCTCAGCCCAATGTGGAAAAACTGGTGGAAGACCACCTTGCCGTGCAGTCCCTCATCCGTGCCTACCAGGTATGAAGTTTGGAGGAAAGGACCTTTTAACTGCTACATGTTTCCCCTCAGCATACTGTTATACTTATAATTTCTGTATTTACACTACCGTTCAAAGGTTTGGGTTCAGTAAGTTCAGTTAGAGTCCCCCTGTACTCAATAATTCTATCCCTTAAAACTCATCTTTGATCACCAAAAAGACATATTTAAATGTTTTTTTCCTGTGAAAAAAAATTCTTAATGCCTTACAATAGCTTGAATGTAACTCTACACCCTTGCTTCATTTAGTATACGCAGATCCATGAATATGCAAATTATCCCTGCCTCCACTCACTCACATGAGCTCTGAGATCCACTCTCTCAACTTTACTCAAGTTACTGTAGTAAACGCTGCACAATGGTATTGACCTTTACAACATCGGACACATATCGGTAATTAATTTGATTAGCCTTTTGCTTGACTACGTTATCAAACAGCTAATAATGTGTTGCTAATGTTACACAAACCATGTTCCTGTTGCCATCTCAGTCTGCCTTCTAAAAATCAGTATCCTTAGAAATGCTTTGAACATCATAGAACATCAGTGGAGAAAGGCATATAGTTCATCATAACATCATGATATACATCATATGGGATAACCTGGCTTCTCTTGAGACTCCCCTGCTTCGCAGCATAGTAATGATGATATGCTAAAGCCTGCTGGCACGTTGACGTGATTGGTTACAAGGCAGTTTATGACGTAAGAAACATTGTCGATTTCAAGCCGCGTTTTTGATATTGTCTTTGGTTCGATGAATTTTTAATGAGAAAATATGGTTTGTCTTAAAGCATATTAAAAACACCACATAGACATATAAACAACATTAAAAACTTTTAACGGGGTCTTGAGGCAAAGATGCATTAAATTGATCACAAGTGACAATAAAGACATTTTATGTTACAAAAGATTTCTATTTCAAATGAAGGAAACTAAATGTTTTTTCAAACGTTCTATTCTTCAAAGATAGATCACAGTTTCCACAAAAATATTAAGCAGCACAATTGATAATAATGGTAATAAAAAATGTGAAAATGTTTGTTGACCACCAAATCAGCATATTAGGATGATTTATGAAGGGTTATGTGACACTGAAGACTTTGCCATCACAGGAATAAATTGCATTTTAAAATATATTAAAATATAAAAATAATTAATTGTAATATTACAGTTTTTACTGTATTTTTTATCAAATAAATGCAGTCTTGGTGAGCATAAAAGGCTTCTTTCAAAAATATAAAAAATTCTTACCAAGCCCAAACTCTTGAACGATAGTCTACATTTGTTATTTCATTGTTTTGATTACTTAACTGTTATATTAAACTTTGTAAAAGGTTAAAGAACAAGTAAGTGTTCCCTTTTGGCTGGTAGTGAATGTCAACACTCCCTAAATATAATGCCCTTCCTTATGAACTTTCCATGTTTCAATTATATATTTCTGGTCTAAAACATTGGATAAAGTAGATGAGGCCTTCATGATCCTCAAACACAATCTTTATCCGTAAAGCTCCACAGAATTGAACTGATTATTTCCCCGCCCGCACATATTTTTTGTAATGAAATAGCAAATTTTATTCATTAAAAAGCTAGGTCCCTTTTAATATTAATATATAAGTGCCTTAAAGGGTTAGTTCACCCAAAAATTAAAATTCTGTCATTAATTCCCCACCCTCATGTCGTTCCAAACCCGTAAGATCTTCGTTCATCTTCAGAACACAAATTAAGATATTTTTGATGAAATCCGAGAGCTCTTTGACCCCTCCATGGACAGCAATTTAATTAACACTTTCAAGGCCCAGAAAGGAAGTAAAATGCGCATGCGCACAAGTTGTTCTGCCGTAGAACTAGGAAGTACTGAGGGTGAGTAATTAATGACAGAATTTTCAGTTTTGGGTGAACTAAATAAGGACATTGAATCTGTGATTGCACTCCTCTGTTAGCTTGTAAGTGTTGTTGCCTTGTTCACAGGTCAGAGGTCATCATATAGCCAAACTTGACCCTTTGGGTGTCAGTTGTGTAAATTTTGACAATGCCCCGATATCTGTCGGGTTCCATCAATCTGGTGAGAACTGCTTGTGGTGTTCAGTGTGATTGCAAGCGTGCTCATTCAGTGTGTTAACATTGCTCTTTGTCCTTCTGTCCCTGTTCTTCTGTCATCTCTCTGGTGGTTTTCACACTCACTCTCTCCCAATCTCACCTCCTCAACTGTCCATACTGTTCTTTGGGTTACTGTCCTTCCTTCTCCTCTTCTTCTTCATCTATCTGTACGTCTTATCCCTGGAACTCCCTGCAGATTCGGGGGCACCACGTTGCACAGCTGGATCCTCTCGGAATTATGGATGCAGATCTCGATTCGTGTGTCCCTGCAGATATAATCACATCCTCTGATAAACTTGGTGAGGTTTTGATTGGGTGTTGGAGAGTGATTGAATCTTTTTATGTGGCATGGCTTGTTTTTGTGCTGTTCAACACTGTGTATATCCTCCACCCTTACCTGAAGCATGCATGTGGTCCAGACCTGTTTGGATATTTGCAATGGGTAAAATTTAAACACGCAGCATTGAGTGTTGTTTGTATGCAGGTTCAACATTATATAAACATTACCTGGCAAATGTGTGATATTGGACACGATGGCCTTGTTCGAAAACCTAGCTACCAATGCTCAGTTGATTACAATAGAGCAATACTCTAACAAGTCCAAATATGCATATAGCACACGCATATATTAGGTCAAATTACGCATTTATTAAATGGGCCTTATATATATATATATATATATATATATATATATATATATATATATATATATATATATATATATATATATATATATATATATATATATATATATATATATATATATATATATATATATATATATATATATACACTACTGCTCTAAAGTTTCATTTTGGTCATTTATTTGAGCAAAAATGCAGCGTAATAGTAATATATTATTACAGTTTAAAATAACTTTTCTATTTTAATACATTTTAAAATGTAATTTATTCCTGAATTTTCAGCATCATTACTCCAGTCTTCAGTGTCAATCATTCTAATATGCTGATTTGCTGCTCAAGAAACATTTCTTATTATCAATGTTGTGCTGCTTAATATTTTTGTGTAAACTGTTACCTTTTTTCAGGATTCTTTGATGAATAGAAAGTTCAAAAGAACAGATTCTATTTGAAGTAGAATCTTTTGTAATCTTATAAAAGTCTTTACTTTCACTTTTGATCAATTTAATGCATCCTTGCTGAATATAAGTATATAATAAACTGTATATAAAAAAGTCTTACTGACCTAAAACTTTTGAATGGTTATATATATATATATATATGATGCCTAAAAATGCTGTCCAAATTAAGTTTTGGATCAGATCCTCTCAGTTTGTACCTTATCACCACATATCCAGGCCTCTGGCTTGGCCCATTGTAAATTATGTTTGCTCAAGTCTCACTGTTGACATCAGAAGTGTGTTTGTCAGTGTAACACTTGTCTCATCTAGTGTCATGTAGTTCCTCTTTCTTTCTTTGCCTGGTAATGCCTAGGCTTTTGATCACTTCTCTGGATGCTGTCAATAGCAGTTGTTTTTTCTCATTGTATTGTGCACAGACTTTTTGTAGAGGTTTATTTGCATGCACACATTCAATTCAGTTGACTGGAAACTGTGCTGAGCAAGATTGTGGTTAGTTTACCATAAAAACAGTAAACACAACAATCTGAGAAATGTGAACCATTAGAATGCCTCGCACAAGCTTATAATATCTCATTAAATGTCATGACTCCTAATCTTCAGGTTCCTTCTGTCATGAACATTTGTATAAAAATTTGTAAAAAAAAAAAAAATGGTGTGAGTTATCTCATTACTTTCTATTGCTCAGCCTGCAAATAAACATTTTTACTCAGTAGTTTTGTCTTGTTTTCATAGTATAAATATCTTAACAACCTTTGTATAAAGATGCATTTATTTGAGAAGAAATATTACATAGATTGTAAATGAGGACTTGTTTTTGTTTTTGAATTAAATTGATTTCTTTCCTTACTGGAAAATTTTCTTGTTTTAAGCATAAACCTCAGTAAATTGTAGGGACGTATATCGAGATATCGCGATATAAAAATGCGACAATATGTATCATTGATGTAAACGATATGATTCGCGATATAGATTTAGTTTTATCCCAGACTCAGCTTACTGTATTTATAAGGTATGATTCACTCAAAAATGTAAATTGTCATCATGTACTCACCCTCATGTTGTTTCAAATCTATAAGGTTTTCATTCAACTTCAAAACACAAATGAAGATATTTTTCAAGAAACCAGAGAAAGATTTCTGTACCTCCATTTAAAGTCCATTCCTCTCAAACTTAAAAGATCCAAAAAATCATAAAGGCATCGTAACAATAATCAATCAAGTGGTCTAATCCAAATCCAAGTCTTCTAAAGAGACAATGGCTTTATATGATGAACAGATTTACAACGACGCGCATTCTGTAGTAAACATGGATATTTAAATGTGATGTGTCGCGTGGAAAAAACATGGCGGTGAGTAAATGCAGAACTAAACATTTACAGTTTGGGAATAGTAATTTTGATTAGAACTGTGACTGATTGCGTTGATCATCTGTTCAATACTAGTGAGACGTCCTTCTGTCCTTTATTGACGGTAGCGTTGCACTATGTGAGGTGAGGGAGTTTTCTCTCTCTGACTGTGTCAGTTTTCCAGCACTGCATTGTTCTGCATTTCATTTAGTGGAAATGCTGCGCTCAGTGCTTTTTCTCAGAACACCTCACAGGTTCAGTTTATTTCACTGCGTGGTACAAAAGTAAAAAAATCACTTTGTAACATTGGTCACGTCCACACCGGGGTCATTATTTTATTTGTATTTATTTATTTATTTTTTATGTAATGCTTTTTGACTCCTCAGATGCAGCTGTTTTTAAAGCCTGTCTGCCTCACCTTACAGCTGGAGGTATGAGGACTAGCTAGTGTATTTGAGTTGATCGCATTTTTAGAAGCAGTTCCCTGATCAAAAACCAGTGATTAAATACATTTAGAGTTGCATAGCCTTGCTTTCATTTTTAGCATTTAGTGGAACCCATACCCTTGATTTTGCACATCCGAACATTGTCTTTAAGCCTAATCCAATAAAGCTGTCAGTACCTGAACACTTGAGCATGGTTTTTTGGTTTCCATGGACAGATTTCCCTTTTTGTACCTTTATTTGGTATGCAACTTTAAACTGTCGTCAACACTTAGCAGAAATGCATTTATGTAACTTCACGTGGCACTGCCCCGTTCTGGTCCTCGCAAGAGCCCCAGCTGGCATATGTGGTGATTTCCCTCATTAATCTTGCCTAGGGTCTGTTTCTTACATAATGTCCTCATCTTCATGGAATGTTAGTTTTAGCCTCAGCGATTGAGTTTGAGGCTGTGACATGCTGTTACACTCTCCCAAAGTCATCTTTGGTTGATTCCAGTTGTTAATATAAACATCGCTATTACCAAGGTATTAGTTCTAGATCGTGTGTTCTACAGAAATGAACGACGTTCGAATGTGATCTGACTTAAACAGACAAACATCTAGACACAAGAATATTATTTTTGACTTGGCAATATTTACATTCTCGGTTTTGTCTTTGTTTGTTCTTGTCATCACGTTTCGTTTTACATAAACTTGTTTTACTGGTGTTGCAAGAACATGTTTACATACCTGCAGCCTCAAGGTACATTTCTTTATGTATGTTGTGAATGAAGTGTTTTGGCACACCTTGAGATCAAAAGTCAGAGCAATCTGCTATGCGAGACTCATTGTAATGACTCTAGTTTACATTTCTGCTCATCAACCTTTTAGCTTTCATGGTTTGCAGATACAAACACTCTTGCATCGCTTATTAGTCAAAAAGAAAAGAAGTTAAATTGTACACATTTTTATGTAAAATGGTTTTGTTCATCTGTAGCATCTCATGCATGCATTACCCCCGGTACTAGTGGAATGGGCTGAAATAGATCTGTTTTTCACCATCTTTCCTTTTCCCTCTGCTTACACTGTTGGCTTAGCCTTTTCTTCACATGTTCGGTGTCGTATGTGCATGAATGTGCTGTTATTTACACTGTATGTTTTTAATAATACTTTTAAATCATAAAAATTGTTTCACACCCCTGCTTCCTCTAACGCAGTTCCATTGTGTCTTCTGTGTTTACGTGTGTCGGTCGGATCCGCTGTGTTTTGTTTCGCTTGCCTCCCCCTTCCACATCCATGTGTTTGCATGTCTGCTGTCAGGCTTCTACGGACTGGAAGAAGCGGATCTGGATAAAGTTTTCCGGCTTCCTACCACTACCTTTATTGGGGGCAGTGAAAGTGCCCTTCCACTCAGGGAAATCATCCAGCGTTTAGAGGTGCATACCCAAATATTTCCCCACTTGAGATACATATAATGCAATGATATTTGAATATTAATGATATAAAGTATCATTGCAATACATAAAGTTATTCAACATTATATATACAAAGTAAAATATACAAAAACATGATTTTTTGCTGTACTATGCAGATGGCCTACTGTCAACACATCGGGGTGGAGTTCATGTTCATCAACGACCTGGAGCAGTGCCAGTGGATCAGGCAGAAATTTGAGACACCTGGAGTGATGCAGTTTACTCTGGAAGAGAAGAGGACGCTACTGGCTCGTATGGTCCGCTCAACCAGGTCTGCCCCATGCCATAGTTTTCTGGAGACCTGAATGAATGATTTGCTATTCAAATAATTTAAGCACAGGCACACTTTAAGATAAACCTTTCACAAAAGGGCAACTGACTTCATACATCCACTAACATTGACACCAGTTGGTTAAAGGTCATCGAAGAAATGCAAGAAAAGGGAAGTTTGTTCTGAGAAAACTCTTGCGTCATTTGTTTGCAGATGACACTTGCTTTGATATTGTGCTATCTTATGCAATAACATAATTTTTAGTACGTCAAAGGATATTTGTGAACATTTTGTGAATGTTTGTAATGCTGTGGTTTCGTCAGATTTGAGGAGTTCCTGCAGAGGAAGTGGTCGTCAGAGAAACGCTTTGGCCTGGAGGGATCCGAGGCTCTCATTCCTGCACTCAAAACTATCATTGACAAATCCAGTGAGAATGGAGTGGAGAACGTTATTATGGGCATGCCACACAGGTAGAGGACCAAAATACTGAATGATGTATTTTAATTAGGGAAGTACTTCAGGCAACATAAGGCCATTGAAACATGTCTGAATTGTCTGCTCTCCATCAGAGGTCGTCTGAATGTGCTTGCTAATGTGATTCGTAAGGAGCTGGAGCAAATTTTCTGCCAGTTTGATTCAAAGCTGGAAGCTGCGGATGAGGTAATCATCTCTCAAGCCACTATCATTTCCTTCATCAGAAGTTCCACTTTCACAATTAAACTCCCTAAACGGCTTACAAAACAAATATGTCAGTTCACACACAATTAAAAAGATTGAACTACACCCATCTCAGCAATTTTACCACAAAAATGTGTTAGTTGCGTAATGTGTTCAATGCTACTTACCTTGGTTTTGAAGTGGTTCAAAATACTGTACTGTTCAGTACACATGCATACCAAATTCAGGGTAAAATAAACATACAGGTCCTTGAAAGTGCTTGAATTTATTTTGTGCAAGAAGTTTTCTGTAAAAAAATCCATATTATTCCCTCCGGTCCGCTAATGTGTTATTTCGCCAACACTTTGTGGCCTATGCATACTAGCTTGCTTGATTTACGTTAGTTACACACATTTACACGTTACATTAAGTTACTACGATGGTACCTCAATGTTTTCAGTGCTTACACCAAACTCTAATATGTTCAGTCAATGACTGTATATTGTGTTCAATATACATAAAACATTTGTGATAATCTGTTGCCCAAATATTTTATTTAATGTAATGTTGAATTGCTTTGCTTGTAAAGATAATGTAAACCCATGAGGCAAGAAAAACTTAAAACTTCTGGTTACATGAGCCTAAGCTCTTTTCAATAAAATCTGTGCAAAAGGTAATATCAGATCATTTTAGAATACAGTATAGGATGTACCGAATATTCTTCAGTTTTATGCAAAACAGAAATACGACAAATAGAATATCAGATCTCTGTCATATGGCTTTTTTGCATAGTTGTTTGACACATAAAAAGTGTAACAATGTATCTTACAAGGTAACACGATGTAACCTTGCTTTCACTTGAAATGTGTCCCCAGATTAAGTCCTTGATTTTTGAGGGTATTAGACCTGGAAAGTCCTTGAAAGGTTCTTGAATTTTAAGTTAACCAAGGTGTGGGAACCCTGCAAATTGTAAGACCTGTACCGAAAATATATTCGGTATGAATACGTGTACCGTTACACCCCTACTTTTTACATGTCTAGTCCAGTGGAGGTGAATCAATGGCTTTCTATTTATGATTATGCTATGAAACCTTATACTTAAATGTTTCACTTATTTTTCATAATAAAAGGCATAATAAAAGAGAAGTAGCGACAGATTTTTTCTTCCTTATTGTGACGTGCGTCTAAGTGAAACAGACTGTCGAAAAAGAAAAACATGCTGGGTGATCATCAGTTGTTGAAGATCAGGTAAATGCAAGCTTGCAGTCAATTGTAAGAAAGGGTTGGGTTTGAGCAGACGGAATGATTGAGAAAAGTTTAACGTTTCACCAAATTATCGATTTATGACAGTTTGAATAAGGATTATGAGGACAAAAAAAAGTTTAACATTTAACACTCACACAAGTGAATTGTTCTCAATATGATGCATTTAGAAAATAGATGGGATAAAATAGAACATTTTCATTTCATGACAACTTTAAAGTGGTAATATTTGACAAAGGAGGCAAATCTGGAACAACCAGTGCAGTAATATACTAAACATTCATTACCGTAATTGTACTACATAATTAGCTCGGCACATGATCTTTCTGTGAAAACATACTCTCCCACATTTCTGAAAGAATTTAAGAATATGTACAGTATGTAATGTTCCTCTCAAACAAAGAATCTTGGGTGTTGACATTGCAGCCCTGGTCATGTTTCAGTTTCTGTCTGTGGCTTTCCTTCAGGGCTCAGGTGATGTGAAGTATCATTTGGGTATGTACCACAGACGGATCAACCGGGTCACTGAACGCCACATCACACTATCCCTGATGGCCAACCCTTCACACCTGGAGGCAGTGGACCCTGTAGTGCAGGGCAAGACCAAAGCAGAGCAGTTCTACTGCGGTGACTCTGACGGCAATAGGGTGCGAATCTGTACTTATGTTTTTGGATACAAGTGTGAAAACATCTATTATTACTGTAAATTTTAAATGCAGACATTAGCTTAAAGTTTAAATTGTCAAAGAGTACGTTAGTATATAGATGACCTCAAAGTTCCAGACATGGACTAGATGAAAGGACAGATAAAGAGGCCTGTATCCAAAGATGAAACCGTTCCCTCAAAGACAGACACATTGCGATGTGATTGGCTGTGTTGTGTCAGCAGTTTTTAGAACTGTTTTAAATCGTCTTTTGTGATTAGAAAACAAGACCTGATTGACATGTTGTCAGTAAGAAGACTGTGTCCTTGTCTCTGAAGGTGATGTCCATCTTGTTGCATGGAGACGCAGCCTTTGCAGGTCAGGGGATCGTTTACGAGACATTTCACCTTAGTGACCTGCCGTCCTACACCACCCACGGTACTATTCACGTGGTCGTAAACAACCAGGTCTGTTTCTCACACACACTCACCAGCAGATAATTACCTTTTCAAGCAGAAATTGGTTATATACTACCGTTTAAAAGTTAGGGGTCACCAAGTATTTTATGCATTTATTTGATTAAAAATACTGTAAAAATGTCAATATTGTGATTATATCACAGTTTTCTATTGTAATATATTTTTATATGCAATTTATTCCTGTGATCCAAAGCAAAAGATGACTTTTCAGCATCATTACTCCAGTCTTCAGTCACATGATCCTTCAGAAATCATTCTAATATGCTGATTTGCTGCTCAATATACATTTATTATCATTATCATTATCAATGTTAAAAACAGTTTGTGCTGCTTTAATATTTTTATTTTAGGATTCTTCAAAAGAACAACATTTATTTGAATTAGACATCTTTTGTGACATTATAAATGTCTTTACTGTCACTTTTGATCAATTTCATGGATCCTTGCTGAATAAAAGTATTAATTTCTAAATAATAAATATTACTGGGCTCAAACTTTTGAACGGTAGTGTATATTTTCTATTATCTATACAAAATATGACTTTATAGGTGCTACAAATGTTTTTCAGGAATTTTAAGTTTTCAGTTTTTAGGAATTTTAAATAGCTTTTGTTCCCCTCTCTTTAGATTGGCTTCACCACTGACCCCCGAATGGCGCGCTCCTCACCGTACCCAACCGACGTGGCCCGAGTGGTCAACGCTCCCATCTTCCACGTGAACGCAGACGACCCTGAGGCCGTGATGTACGTGTGTAACGTGGCTGCAGAATGGAGAGCCACCTTTCATAAAGATGTGGTGGTTGATCTGGTAGGGAAGCATTCTCTTTATCTTTTTTTTTTTCCAACTGGGATTGTTTCCAACTGTGTCATATGTGCTTTAGGTGTTGATGCTATCATTTACCTTTGCTCTATAGGTGAGCTACAGACGAAACGGCCACAACGAGATGGATGAGCCGATGTTTACTCAACCGCTGATGTACAAACAGATAAAGAAACAGAAACCTGTTCTGCAAAAATATGCTGAAAAGCTCATTGCAGAAGGAGCCGTGAGCAGACAGGAATATGAGGTCGGATTAATTGAATATTACTGCTAATATGAACTATTAAATACACTTTTAAATTGACGCATTAAATTGATCAAAAATATGCGTTTATAATGATTTGTATAAAAGATTTGTATTTCAAATAAATGCTGTTCTTTTGAACTTTATTAATTAAAGAATCCTCAAATAAAATATATCATGGTTTATACAGAAATATTAAGCAGCAACTGTTTTCAACATTGATAAAAATGTTTCTTTAGAAGAAAAACGGCATATTAGATATTTCTGAAGGATCATGTGAGACTGAAGATTAGAGTGATGAAAATTCAGCTTTGAAAAATTCAGCTATATTTTAAATATGTTAAAATATAGAACAGTTATTTTAAGTTGTAATAATATTTTACAATATTACTGTTGTTACTGTATTTTTGATCAAGTAAATGCAGACCTTGTTATAAGAGACTTCTTTCAAAAACATAAAAAAAATTACCTACTAGCTTACCTACCTTGGCCTAATAGGAAATATTGACTTTATTTGTCAGATGCTTTCATACTGAAATTACTTAAAGTGAATATTTACATTAATTTAATGTTGCCTGTCTGTCCTTGTAGGAGGAAATTGCAAAGTATGACAAAATCTGTGAAGAGGCGTATAATCGCTCTAAAGATGAGAAGATCCTGCACATCAAGCACTGGCTTGACTCACCTTGGCCGGGTATGTGTTTGTGTTCATGTACAATGTCCCTAAACAGTATTCAGTGTATATGTGTGTTTACTTGTATTTGCTCTGAAATCTGCTTGACTTGACATTTATACTTAACTCTACAGGTTTTTTCACTTTGGATGGTCAACCTAAGAGCATGAGCTGTCTGTCCACTGGTCTCAATGAGGAAGTGCTCAGTCACATTGGTCAAGTGGCTTCTTCTGTGCCTATGGAGGATTTCACTATCCACGGAGGTACCTTTCCACTCCGCCCTTTCTGCATACACATGCACACAGTTAAGAAAAGGCAGATTGCCATTTTAAAGCATGTTGGGAACTGGCTATTTCTGATAATACTACAGCTCCTATATACTTTAATGGGGAAAGACTAAAATCTTCACAAGTTTTCAAAAACGTGTGAAATCACCACATGACAAAACTAAAAACATGACAAAAATTGTATTATAAAGTTGCTTTTTTAGCTCAGATCAGGCTTTAAAAATATTTTTTAAATTGAGCCAGCATCTCAGGGTTTTTCCTGGCTCAAAACAAGGCAGAGGTGGTAAAATCCTGGTCACAGCTGAAGATAACACATTTTACAAGCACGCATTTTAATAATAAGATAATTAGATTTTTTTTTTAGAACACTATCATATACAATGTTTCCTACAGTATTTTGAGAGACTGTGGAGGGTGGACCTCATTCCTTCTAAAGGTGTCCGGGGCATTCCCCCCCCCCCTGAAGAAATGTTTGTACATTTTAAAGATAAATTCATTAATCTGGTGCACTTTGAGGTTTCTAAATTAAGAGCTCCAACCCATATTCAGTGTGCAAATTGAACAAAGAAAAAGTCTGTGCACTGACTTTTACCTGAACTTGAAATGGGACTCGGTAACTTCATTTTCTTTAAATGGTAACATATCACACTAAAGTAGACTGATTTTAAATGAACATTTATTTAAAATAAAAGGTCTTCTTTGGCTAAATTACATTTCCTTAATAGGAAAACACTCTCATCAGAATAATTTCTGTTAAGCTTGTGTATATTTTTAGTTAAAGCTGTTAAGTTATAAAGCCCTATCTCATTTTCCCTTTGTGTTTTATATAATGACCACTGGGAGGTGCTCTAGGCATATGTTTTCCTTGATTGGTTTTCCCTGAAGAGAAATACTCCGAAAACGATTCAGTCCAATTTGGTGAACTGTTCGACCAGTTCACTAAAAAGAATCGGTTCAAAAGAACGATTCGTTCACGAACCGGACGGAAATCACCATGTTAAAAAAAAAAGTAAAGAGTGACACGCGTTCGTTGTGTTTTACTGTGAAATGAGAGTTACGTGTCTTTATTAAAATCAACACATTAATGATTTATCTCTCATCCACCCGCAATTAATTGGAATGTTATATATTTTTTTATTACTTGGCCCGCCCAACCCGCGGATTATCCGCAGACTGCAGATATAACCGCGATCCGCGCATCACTATTGAGCAGTTTGAGAATGGACACAGGCTAGAAACACGCAACAGAACCGTGTCGGTGAAAATGGGTATCTGAGCAAATTTGACGGAGGCGGCCGCCTCGTTATTCCCTATGCAGGAAAAACCCTGCATCTGTACCTCAGCATTATTACCAAGCTAATTTTGTCTCTGTCTTTCTATAAGGTCTCACCCGTATCCTGAAGGGCAGGGCTACGATGGTGCAGAAGCGCTCAGTGGACTGGGCTCTGGGAGAATACATGGCCTTCGGTTCTCTGCTAAAGGAAGGCATTCATGTGCGTCTCAGTGGTCAGGATGTGGAGAGAGGGACCTTCAGGTGAGAATAGCGGCATCTCCTGCTCCTAAATTAACTTCATTTGAAAGCAACTTCACAGTCTCTCTTTTTATCGACACAGTCATCGGCACCATGTGCTACATGATCAGAACGTTGACAAACGGACCTGCATTCCCATGGACTACATCGACCTGAACCAGGCTCCTTATACCGTGTGCAACAGCTCCCTGTCAGAATACGGGGTTCTTGGTGGGTGTAAATCAAATGAACTGTGGTTGGTTGTTGTCGGTCAACCAAACCCAGAATAAGCTGCAGTGTGTATCATTTTATGCCCACTGAACCTCAGGTTTGTGTCTCATTGTGTGCAGGCTTTGAGCTTGGCTTTGCCATGGCGAGCCCAAACGCTCTAGTGCTCTGGGAGGCTCAGTTTGGAGACTTTCATAACACAGCCCAGTGCATCATCGACCAATTTATCTCCCCTGGCCAGGCCAAGTGGGTCCGACAAAACGGCATTGTGCTGCTGCTGCCTCACGGCATGGAGGGCATGGTGAGGTCTTTTCATTCTAAATCCACCTCTGGGCTTAAATTTTTCCATCATTTCCCTTTTTTATTGCTTTCTTGATATTGTTTCCAGGGACCAGAGCACTCCTCCGCCCGCCCAGAGAGATTCCTGCAGATGTGCAATGATGACCCTGACGTTTTCCCGGTAGAATACATGGAAATGTCAACCAAGCACTGTTGTTTTGTTTTTTAATAATTTTAACAAAATGCTTAATACTCATTTTTTTTGCCACAGAAAATCACAGAGGACTTTGCCGTCCGGCAGCTTTATGACTGTAACTGGATCGTGGTGAACTGCTCGACTCCTGCAAACTACTTTCATGTTCTTCGGAGGCAGATCCTTCTACCCTTCAGAAAGCCTGTAAGAGACATTTCACTCTGTTTATCAACTCTACAAGTTTCCCTCATAATGAAAATCCTGGAAATATCAGGCAATTTTAAAATTGCTTACCAGGTCTGGAAGGAATCATGGGATTATTCATGGAAAATCATATTTGCTATAGAAATTTGAGTATTTTAATATATTTAATTGGATATTATTAGCTATTGTAAAGCATGCAAGTAATGCCACTTTCTAAGCAAATCATTCTTTTAAATAGCTTTTTTTAGTGATTCAGTCAAAATGACTCAAATCATTTTAAATTATTAATTAGCAAATCCATCTCAATGACCCTGTCTGTATCTACCTTGTTTTTTTTAATTAAGTTTAAATTTTTATTTCTGTTTGTTTTAGCTCATTATCTTCACGCCTAAATCGCTGCTACGGCACCCAGAGGCCAAGTCAAGTTTTGATGACATGTTACCAGGTGTGTGCTTGAAATCTTGGCAATCTTTTGTCATAAAAATGCTCTAGCTGGACGTTGTAGTAATGGTCTGTTGTGTTTGGGTTTGATCAGGCACACACTTCAGACGTCTGATTCCAGAAGAGGGAAGTGCATCGCAGAATTCAGCGGGAGTGAAGCATCTTATCTTCTGCACAGGAAAAGTATATTATGACCTCACCAAAGAACGAAAGACCAGAGGCCTGGAGGACTTAGTAGCCATCAGCCGCATTGAGCAGGTACCTGTACACATTATCATGTTTATTAAATGGGCCATATTCTGTATTTATTTCCCTATAAGGACACTTGTAATACTAGTCAGGCTTTGTTTCTTGGCCAATTATACACCACATTATAATTTTCACTTAATTCCTGCACACTAAAGTAGTTCAACTATGTGTTGGATTGACTTTGAATGTTTTTGTCCAGCTCTCTCCGTTCCCGTTTGACCTGGTAAAAGCAGAGGCAGAGAATTATCCACAGGCTCAGCTGCTGTGGTGCCAGGAAGAGCACAAGAATCAAGGCTACTACGACTATGTCAAGCCACGCATCAGCAGAACCTTCAACAACACCCGTCCCGTTTGGTAACTAGTGTCCTTTGATAATTCAAAAGAATTATATTTGGTATAAAGAAAATGAAGCCATGTGTCAAGTAATGTTGACACTCTTTTCATAACAATTTTCTTAAGCTTCTTATGGTAATGGGAAAAATATATTATTTTATTTAAATTGTATATTGTTATGGTTGCTGTTATTTATGTATTATTTAAATTATAAATGTTTTTGTGCAATTTTGTAGAAATTGTTCTACTACTTTAAATGTATGTTTTAAAAAAACTTTCTTCTCAGGTATGCTGGCCGAGAACCTGCAGCTGCCCCTGCCACAGGGAACAAGAAGGCACATCTCGTGGAGCTGGAGCGGTTCTTGGACACGGCCTTCAACCTGGATGCCTTCCAGGGCCAGTCTTAACCACCTCACCCCATCCATTCACTTCATTTATATCCCTCCGTCCCTTGATTTTCAGGAAGCTCACATCCCGCTGATAGCGTTAAAAGGGCAAACTGGCAGCTAGGTATCTCCTCACCAAAGCACAGGTTTGCTTTACATTGTAGGTATGACAGGTCTATCTATGCAGATTTTCTTTGAAGGATGCAAGCTTTTAGCAACTATATGGTAACAATTTGCATGCACGTATCTCTGAGGCATGTTAATGGTTTTAATAGAGCCTTAAAATGACACTGCTTGAACCGCTCAAGCTTTCCCCTCATAATATGAATAATATTTACTTTTGAATACACACAAATGTCACAGAGAGAAGTGCAAGAAGTGCTTGCACAGAGTTGGCATGGACGTCTCTCAGAAATGGGACATATTGAAAAGTCATGATAGCATGAGGACATTAAAGGACATGCATGAAACCCTATGCAGTTTTAAATTATTGTGAAAGGAAATAGTGAGCTTGTCTGCGTTTAGCAGTTTTAAAATATAGAAGGAAATGTAAAGACAACATATACTTCATCCTCTTCCTCATCTTCATCCCTCCCATTCGCCCTCTAAATGTGCCAAATTATCAATAGGTATCTTCAATAGGTAACTTCAAGGACTGAAAGCTGAAACAATAATTTTGTCCTTGTAATTTAAAAAAGAAGATGAGATTATGCAGCAAGCAGAAAGACTCTACGGGACATAAAATAAAAGGATTTATTTATTTTCTTAGGTTTATGTTTATTCCAGATTATCATTGAGACTTCATTCAATAAAAGCATCTCAGTTTCCATTTGTCTGCTTGTTTGTATTAATAACAGTTGCAAGAATACTATAAATTTGATGTGAAATTTGATGTTTATTTTGCATTAGTGACAACGTGAAATGATATTAAGATTAATATAAATCCTGAATGACTATAAAGCATTTTAATCAAGGTAAACAATTTAACTAATGACACCTGTGTATCAAAAAGAAATACATTACATACAGCAGTTTTCTTTTAGTATTATTACTTCATTATTCTGATCCTTCAGAAATCTGATACATTCAAAGCAGCTTTACATATTTAATACTGCTGAACTGTTTTAACTAATTTTCTCTAAAGTGAGCTTGTATGAATCTTACAGTAGTCAGATTTACAATGAGCTTTCCTTAAGCCCAATCTTCTCTCTAATGAATCTGTACAGGTCTTTTGGGGAACGATATTCACGAGTGTAGTGTCCACAGTAGTCCTTTAGCAACTTGTACAGTTTATCTGTTGAAAGAAGAAATGATCAGGGTACTCAAAACTCAAAAATGTTACAGTTTAGTAATATTACCCTTACTACGCATTTGTAGAGCAGCACTGAGTGCCCGTGGTTGTTGAATTTGGTTATTAAATTAAAGTAATAAGTAATGTTCAAAAGTTTGAGGTCAGTAAGATATTTTTAAAGGTCTCATGCAAGGCTGCATATCAAATAAATGTTTTAAAATTATAATTTTTATGGAAATCACAAGAGTCCTTGGACTTTTGATTCTTTGCTAATTAAAAGTGTCTATTCATTTTGAACGGTTGTGTATATCATCAACCTCAGAGCTCATAGTATGTGTGATAAAATCTATTTCTTTAGAAGAAAATGAACTGGATTTTTATTTGTGTAATCCTCTATTAGTACAAGCATATTACCCTACCTCCTGTTTGTTTCAAATGCAGTGAATGTACGTACCCACAGTCACTCTGTTTTTGACCAGTATTTCATGCATTCTTTGTATTTCGTATGCAAGATGTTTATTGCCAAAGGTGAAGTAAGCCATGTCTCGTTCAGCCACCGCAGCAGCCATCAACTGGATGAGAGCTTTTGAAGACAAACACATTCTGTTCTGTGCATTTATCATAATCAATCTATAGTGTTTGCAGTTTCTCCAGATTAGTGGTGTGTGTGTGTGTGTGTGTGTTTTGTCTTTATTTACCTTTGAGTTTAGGATCCCCTTTGAAGGCTCCACAGCCCCAGTTGCCCGTTGCAATGGCTGTTTTCGGGTGTCCGTGGAATCCCACAAATGCCTTTGAGAGTCACACAGTATAAACCTGAATAACCTTATGATAACAAATTCTTATAGCAAACTCCAATATTTTAGCATGTCCAAGCTAGTACCTTGTTGAGTTCTCGTGTTATATTCTCTTTGGTGTACTGCTCCTTTGGGCTCTTGAAGTCCAGAGCATCAATGGCAACAATCTGCCGATAACGTCTCTTCCAGATGTCCCTATGAATAAATGTGCCACAATTTACACTCATTTACTTATAGCTGTAAAACCAATGTTTTTGAAAAATTAAACACTTGTGAATTTTGTGCATTTGTCATGGGTACCTACCGCTTTGTGTGATCACTGTATGGACCCACCCAAGAGAAGGTTGTGCTATAGCCAGAAGTGATGTTGTACATCTGAGGCCCTGATGAGACATTAGAGATGAGATTATGATGAAGAATCACAATCAGTCTGAGACTGATGAATGTTTTACCCATGTTTCTTGAAATATGTTCATCAAATTTAAGATGTTATTTTCAGCAGTGTGTCAGCAAAGACGTTACTGTATTTAGGTAATTACGTTTGTATGTATGTTCTATACTGAATGCAGGCATGAAATGTACTGATATTTCTGTGACCGTGGAACAGAACAACATTTTCATTTTGCATTTGGCAGATGCTTTTATCCAAAGAGACTTGCTTCGCATTCAAGGTATACATTTTTAGATACACCTGACAGAAAGCTGTTTTTTAAGATAACTTTGTCTTTGTTAATTCCCCCAGCAGTACCTGTGATCTTTAGACACTCGTTATCAGCCAGTTTCTCTGTGAAGAGTCTGGCCACGATGAGCTCTGGACTCATGAGGAAGAGGATCTCCTCCTGAACCAGTCCTGACGTCAGCACTCCACCGCCGATATATTTGCTGGCAAAGTCCACCTGTTCAGGACAACATGATGGAGGTGAAACTTAACTGAAGAACAGGTACAAAACTGTGATGTTTAAATGAAACTGACCTGTAGCATCCCTCTGCCCTCTTCCTCAATGGATCCTTCTGAGGAGATGTGAAGGCTCTTCAGGGTTTCCTTCTGACTGAGTCGAACACAATCAGTAAGAGATGTGTATCAACTCCATTTAGCCTATTACCGGTGTAAACTAGTGCAACTTACTTATTCCAGTTGGGGAGATGTGATGACGGTATGCAAATCCTTTCAAAAGTAACCAGTCCATCTGGTTTTGATGCTGAAGAAGTTAAAGGACATTTGTTACACAAATCCAAAATAAATTCCTTGCTTATCCTTTGAAATATGTGCATGCGTTCAAGCGTTTGGGTTCAGTAGTTTTTTTTTTATATATATATATATATATATATATATATATATATATATATTTATAGAGGGTATGCATGTGACATCACCGCCGGTCGGAGTGACTGCGGTTACGCCCACTGAGTAGCAAAAACACTAAGTGGCAACATTGGTGTTCAGCATGAATGCAGCGCAAAACACATCTAAAACGGGAAAGAGCTTTGAGATTGACTGTACAAAGAGATCTGACACGAAATCAGAGGCATATTTTTACAGACCGCAGAAAGCTACAGAAAAGAGAAGCAAATGGATCGCTGCAATTCACAGAAACAACTGGACTCCAGGCAGCCAAACGTGGATTTGCAGTCATCATTTTGAGTCTATATGTTGAATTTTGGGGTAAAATCATACCTTCAATATTGTATTGACGACTCCTCAATTAAATATTTAGCATCTTATATTCTGCATAATTGTATGTTTTTAGATAAACACTGACAAAAACTATACAAGTTTTAGAGCTGGATGATATATATAACATTGATACAAGTCATCATGTGGATTTAGACCTACCTATATTGTATTTATATAAAAATGTATGTATTTCTGCGGCGTCAAAATCAGTACATAATGTCAGGAAACACGATTCCTGGCTGCATGTCAATATCCATGGATCACTGGATCTTTGGTAAGTTGTAATTAACACTTATATCGAGTCCAACCTTTAGTTTAAACTGATAATTGTTTGTTTTACTTGCGTTTTCGCAGTGTCCCCTATTAAATTCAGTACTGCAGCAGCTTTTTTGCCACTCAGTACTACTAAGGGGGCATGTTCCGGCGGGAAAGTGACGTCAATGCATACCCTCTACTCAGCAAGGACAAATTAAATTGGTCAAAAGTGATTACTGTGCTTTTGATTGAATAAATCCAGCCTTAGTAAGCAGAAGAGACTTCTTTCAAAAACATTTAAAAAACTGGACTGACCCTGATACTGATCTTTTGAACAGTAGTGTACAGTAGTCGTGTGTTGAGTGTTCTCAGTACCTGAACTTTCATTTGTCACTGTGCTGAAGTAATGGAATATGGCTCTCAGTTTCTCTGCCTTTAGGGCTGTTTTTGTTAGGTCATTCTGGCCACCAAATAGGCTACAGCAACAAAAAAAGCATATTCAATTTAACTGATACAGCACCAGTATAATACAGTGGTGTCAGTCTAATGTGATCAGTCTAACACCTGCTGAAGTTAATAGTCGGGTAGTTGGCATATTCTGAACCAAGACTAGTGTTGTTCCTGTGAGGGAAGGTGCAGAAGAAGGCGTTTGCCAACAGACAGGAAATCTGCTGCTGAGACATTGTTATGGCATGGTTCTGCTGCTGTCGCAATAGAGGAATGGGCTAGAGACAAAGAGACAAACATGCATTTAAAAAAATCTTAAGCAATGCAAAAGTAAAAATTAATTCATAATATATTTATTACCTTTATCAGTTTCACTGATACATGATTTCTGTTGCATATCGTATCAAAATTTCTTAAACAGAACTTCTTAAAGACTGATGATTTTTCCCCATGACAAAATAAATTTACAAACTTTGTCTCAAACAGCAAAATCATAGTGTGTATCTGGTTTTAGTAACGTTACTTTAAAGTTATACTAGTACTTCAGGATTCTTAAATAACACAAGTAGTCTGTGGAAAGAAGGAACCTGTAACATACCCGTTTAATGAGATCAGGTAAATCAAGTGCCAGTTTGGCCATCTTTGGGATCACATGGAGATTACTGTCTGTTTTGTGTACGTTCTGTAGAGCAATTGCACAAATCTGTCATCAATTTGTATTTTCACAGTAACATTTACCTTTCCTCTGATAAGGAGAATGATTCACTAACCCGACCGTAATAATGAAGTGCATCAAATGTCCATTTGTCCTTGTTGCTGGAATTGTAAGACATTATTGCGGTCTAGACAAAAGACAGATAACAGTTATGATAACGGTTATGATAAACACACCTCAGCTAGTGTAAAAGTCATTGTTTAGTACCTCAGTATCCCCAATAGAGAAACTGCCTTTGGTGAGTCTGTTCAACGCTTGACAAGTGACGTCCCAGCGAGAGGGTGATGCACGGGACTTCTGGTGGGATGCAGGCTGTTGCCATGGGGAATAATAATTACTGAATATTAATATGAATGAATAATGAATACCCTACACCCTCTCTGTTTTAATAAGCTACATGTTCAGTCAAGCTCTCGATATAGAAATGATGATCTTTAGATAGATTAAAAAGCATTGTAAGCATCATACTTACATACACATGTGGTAACTTCACATAGTTGGCATCCCAAACATGTTTCCCTCCTTCATAAGGGACAATTACACCACTTTGGAAAAATGGTATCTGCTCAAACAAGCCAGTAACATGAATTATGACTGAATTAATACCCATAGCACACTTTATAGGGAAAGATTAGAATAAGTTGAATGATTCTTACATCTATCAGTATTGTATGTCCTTTCGTGTGAATTGGCTTGTTGAGCTCTGTGCTGAAGTTTTCCATTGTCTTGAGGTTCTTGATGGGATAAGATGGTCCCAGGTCTATCACAGGCTTTGGTCTTGTTCCTAAGCTAGAAGCATCTGAAGTGTCCATAGGTTCACTTTGAGGGGACTGGTTTGAGGCCCTGCTGTTTTCAGATGCACTATTTGGTGGGTTTCGGATATTTTTTTCTCTATGCTCAGCATTCTCAACAGATTTGGTCGCTTTCTCTCTTCCCCCTTCACCTCGATTCTCACTAGGTGTTGGTGGGTTTTCATCCATTTTTATTCTAGTCTCACTGGATGTGGTCTGGCCTGTGGCCGCTTTGCCTGTAGGATCAGTCGGTGAGCGCTGGTTTCTGGATTCTCCTCCTGATTGATTAAATTGATTGAAGCATTCCTTCACTTGATCGCTGTTGTAGTTTGACATCTAAGAACAAAATAAAACAAAAACATTAAAATCATTCAAAAAAAGCTTTAACCTCCTGGGTGCCACTGTCCACGTACGAGGACATTATATTCTAGTGAATTCATGTCACAGTTATAAGTCTGGATGTCCTGTAAAGAGCACATTCAGGGCTTTTCAGAGATACCATTTGTTTTGAAGTTTCACCAGAACAACAACAACTCCTTGGTCTTTAAAAATGACTGAATTATCAAATTTAGCACTCTTATGGAAATATGATAATATTTTGTAGTTATTTAAATCTGACTAATTTTCAAATTGTTTGTTATAAATCAACATCTCAGAAAAATGTTATGGAGTTTCTAATCAAAATATGACTTTCTGTTACAAAACAGGGCATTGATTTCATACATGTCCACTGTAGAGGACAGCAGGACTTAAATCATGTTTATCAGGCATTTATAAAATATTAGATATTATTATGAAAATGTTGCCAACTATTTCTCCCATTATTACACTTCTTTTTTCATTACATGTTGCGCCAAGATGCAAATTAGAAACAGTGTATAGATACATGCATTTAATGGGAAAACCCATGTATGGCCATTTTACCCACATATTGCATAAAGTAAAATGGTATATCAATTTGTTTCGTTATGTCTTTCATAACATTTGAAAATCATCTTTAAACAAAGTTTGGTAAAAAAAAAAAAATCCTGAAACCTAATGATGGATTGGTGAATGGAAAAAAAATCCCATTGTTTTTGCCTATAAATGTCATGTCATATCAGGAGTCCTGGTGTCCACTACAGAGGACATAGCATAACATATGAATAAAATATAATTTTTATTTTATTTGTTTCTTATGCTCTAAACTATGTAATGACATGGAAAAAAAAAAAACTAAATTCAAAAAACATTTTCCCTTGGTCTTAACAGACCTGCGAACGTTCACAAGCGCGTTCACGTGAGTGGAGGTAACCATAACAGTTCGAACGGTACGTCGCTAAAATTCGCTTCATAATTCGCTTTACTTCTATTCTGATTTTCTAGTTAATATATATATATATATATATATATATATATATATATATATATATATAATATATACACACTCACCTAAAGGATTATTAGGAACACCTGTTCAATTTCTCATTAATGCAATTATCTAATCAACCAATCACATGGCAGTTGCTTCAATGCATTTAGGGGTGTGGTCCTGGTCAAGACAATCTCCTGAACTCCAAACTGAATGTCAGAATGGGAAAGAAAGGTGATTTAAGCAATTTTGAGCGTGGCATGGTTGTTGGTGCCAGACGGGCCGGTCTGAGTATTTCACAATCTGCTCAGTTACTGGGATTTTCACGCACAACCATTTCTAGAGTTTACAAAGAATGGTGTGAAAAGGGAAAAACATCCAGTATGCGGCAGTCCTGTGGGCAAAAATGCCTTGTTGATGCTAGAGGTCAGAGGAGAATGGGCCGACTGATTCAAGCTGATAGAAGAGCAACTTTGACTGAAATAACCACTCGTTACAACCGAGGTATGCAGCAAAGCATTTGTGAAGCCACAACACGCACAACCTTGAGGCGGATGGGCTACAACAGCAGAAGACCCCACCGGGTACCACTCATCTCCACTACAAATAGGAAAAAGAGGCTATAATTTGCACGAGCTCACCAAAATTGGACAGTTGAAGACTGGAAAAATGTTGCCTGGTCTGATGAGTCTCGATTTCTGTTGAGACATTCAGATGGTAGAGTCAGAATTTGGCAGAAACAGAATGAGAACATGGATCCATCATGCCTTGTTACCACTGTGCAGGCTGGTGGTGGTGGTGTAATGGTGTGGGGGATGTTTTCTTGGCACACTTTAGGCCCCTTAGTGCCAATTGGGCATCGTTTAAATGCCACGGCCTACCTGAGCATTGTTTCTGACCATGTCCATCCCTTTATGACCACCATGTACCCATCCTCTGATGGCTACTTCCAGCAGGATAATGCACCATGTCACAAAGCTCGAATCATTTCAAATTGGTTTCTTGAACATGACAATGAGTTCACTGTACTAAAATGGCCCCCACAGTCACCAGATCTCAACCCAATAGAGCATCTTTGGGATGTGGTGGAACGGGAGCTTCGTGCCCTGGATGTGCATCCCACAAATCTCCATCAACTGCAAGATGCTATCCTATCAATATGGGCCAACATTTCTAAAGAATGCTTTCAGCACCTTGTTGAATCAATGCCACGTAGAATTAAGGCAGTTCTGAAGGCGAAAGGGGGTCAAACACAGTATTAGTATGGTGTTCCTAATAATCCTTTAGGTGAGTGTGTATATGTATATGTATATATATATATATATATATATATATATATATAGAGAGAGAGAGAGAGAGAGAGAGAGAGAGAGAGAGAGAGAGGACGCAGCTCTTCAGAAGACAGGAATAACGTTTTTATAAAGTGAGTAACGTTACGTAGTAATAACAGTGTAAATCAAACTCACTTAACTCCGCTAGGGAATATGCGAAATGGCCTAGTAGACATATCGTCTCTTTCCTTTAAAGTCAATATTTATACACAATATATAGTGCTTTAATGTGTTTGAGCCCTTTCACTTTCGATTTTGTCAACTGCGTGTGCTTACAGTCAAATGCGCTGTTGTTATAGGGACCACAAAATCTAACTTTCGAGAAGTTTTACAAATTATACAAGTGAGACAGAACGTGCAGGAAATGGTAAATTACATCTACTCACTTGTTCGGCGGTAATAGCCCGTGTTGTTGACGTCCAGTGTGTGTGTGATTGTTTGTGATTACCTGTGGCAACAGAACGAAAGTGAATGGAATGAACCCTTGAGCTGGTGGTGTTCAGCGGCACTTCCTGAGAACTGCAGGACGCGAGCGGTGTCGAGATGCAGAAACACCACAACCATTTATTCATTATATTAATATTTACTAATTTCATAGGTTTCCTGGTCTAAACCGCTTCATAAAAGAGCCATTTTAGTAATGCCTCACCTTTCTTCACATGACTGTTGTCGTTCGTCCTCGTTAACCATCAGATGACACGCACTGGTGGGCGGTGCTTGCTAAGGCACTATTGCTCGTGCTCACACTTAAAGGGATAGTTCACCCAAAAATGAAAACTTAATCATTAATTTAAGTCATTAATTACGCACCCTCGTGCCGTTCCAAACCCGTAAGACCTTAGTTCATCTTTGGAACACAAATTAAAATATTTTTGATGAAATCTGAGAGCTCTCTGACCTCTCCATAGACAGCAATTTAATTAGCACTTTCAAGGTCCAGAAAGATATTAAATACATCGTTAAAATAGTCCATCGGACTCCAGTGGTTCAACCTTAATTTTAAGAAGCAACGAGAATACTTTTTGTGTGCAAAAACAAACAAAAACATTCAACTATTTCGGTCTAGCCGTTGTCAGACTCTTACGCTGTTTCCGTTGTAAATAGTGCAGTGCTCTCGAGATCTACGGCAGCCGATGCTGTTCACGTGAGCATCACGACGCATGCGCGGGACTGCAACGTAAACAGCGTAGGAGACTGGCACAGGCCAGAACGAAATTGTTGAATAAAGTCATTAATTTTGTTTGTTATTGCAAACAAAAAGTATTCTCACCGCTTCATTAAAGGAACACGCCGACTTTTTGGGACTTCAGCTTATTCACCGTATCCCCCAGAGTTAGATAAGTTTATACATACCATTTTTATCTCTGTGCGTGCCATAACTCTGTTTGACGCACCCACCGCTAGCCTAGCTTAGCACAAAGACTGGAGGTAACCGGCTCCATCTAGCCTACTGCCCAGTAAGTGACAAAATAACGCCAACATTTTCCTATTTACATGTTGTGATGTGTATAGTTACATCGTGTACTAAGACCGACGGAAAATGAAAAGTTGCAATTTTGTAGACCGATATGGCTAGGTACTATACTCTCATTCCTGCGTAATAATCCAGGAATTTTGCTGCCGTACCATGGGTGCAGCGGCGCAATGATATTACGCAGCGCCTGAAAATAGTCCCCAGCACGCTTTCTGTGCAAGCAGGTTGTCACGTTGGTTATGTTGACGGAAGTTAACCTATTTTCAGACGCTGTGTAATATCATTGCGGCGCTGCACCCATGATACGGCAGCAAAATTCCTGGATTATTCCGCAGGAATGAGAGTTTTACACTTTAACACTTGTAGCACATTTTTTTTAGTTTATGAAGGTACACGTTGAAGTGTACTCCCAGTAAACTACTAGTTCAGTAGTCTTGTAAGTTTTCTTTAAATGAACCTAACAGCATATTTACTATTTATTATATATTATTTTTGCATTTTTAGTATACTACTATTTTCCTATTTAGGTATTCATTTTTATACTTGAAATATACCTTTAACTGTATTTTAACTCTTTCCCTGCCTTTTTTAGTTGCTTTGAATGCATGGCCCCCAGAATATTTTGTTGTATGAAAATCTGAACATACAATATATCAAAAGAAAGAAAAGAGCCTTTGCCTTTATACACACACACACACACACACACACACACACACACTCATTATTCTAGCTTCATGCATTTTTTTTTTATATCAACATTTGAACCTGGGTAAATAGTTTTTTTTTTTTTTTGCTGCAAACAGCACTTGCGTTGCTTCATAAAACTGAGGATAACCACTGGAGTCACATGGATTACTTTAATGATGTCTTTACTACCTTTCTTTGGCTTTGCCTTTCGTTGGCGCCAATATGGAACGCCAAAAGTGCCAAAAGCTGCATAAAAAGTTTTTTCTCTCTCACTACCCTTGATGGTGGGGCGGCAATGTTACTGGCAGGCCGCCTCTACCCTGCATGCAGTGGCCACCCTGCAAGTCTACGGAAGGCCAAAGCACTCAAAATGCATGAGGGTAGTTCTGAGCCGAGGTTGAGCTGTGCCAGTGACTGACCGTGTTTAAAGTCACAGTGCTGGCCCTCAGCCAGACGATGTCCACCTTGGTGGTCCAGAAGCGCCCCCAGGCGAACCTTGCAGAGCTGAGAGAGGTCATCAAAGCAAGCTTTCTCGATGCTCCCATCTCTCAAGGTGGCCTTTTCCGCGACACTGTCGAAAGCTGTGCCCAGCAGATCTCCGCAGTTCAGAAGCCAAGTAGTTCCCATTACCCCTGCACTGTCGTGAAACGTTCAGCCCGTGGTAGGACCCTTCGTTTCTACGGGCAGGAGTTCCCCTAGAACAGGTGTCCAGGCATGCTGTGATTTTCACGGATGCCTCTGCCACCAGCTGGGGCGCCACGTACAACGGGCATGCAGTCTCGGGTCTGTGGACGGGGCCTCAACTGCATTGGCACATCAACTGCCTCGAGTTGTTAGCAGTACGTCTTGCGCTGGGCCGCCTCAAAGGGCCGCTACGAGGCAAGCACATACTGGTCTGAATGGTCGCTTCGCGCCACTCACATTCCTGGCCTGCTCAATCGTGCAGCCGACGAGCTCTCACGATAGCAAGTGCTTCCGGGAGAGTGGAGACTCCATCCCCAGGTGGCCAGCTGATTTGGAGGCGCTTCGGGACCACACAGGAAGACGTGTTTGCCACCCTGGACACGTCGCATTGCACGCAGCTGGCCCCGGCAAATATGCGTTTTTCCCACTGAGCCTTCTCGCACAGACACTGTGCAAAGTCAGGGAGGATGAGGAGCAGGTCTTGCTATTTGCTTAATGAACTGTGTTCGTTCATTTGCCAGAGGAGACCTGGCTCCCAACTGAGCCTGGGTTCTCCCAAGGTTTTTTCTCCAATGGAGTTTTTGTTCCTTGCCACTGTCGCCTATGGCTTGCTTAGTGGGGACATTTAAATTGCAACTCATGCTCCTCACGACAGCCCCTCCCTGGCCCATTCCTCTAAGGAAGGTCCTGCTTTCTCAGAGATAGGGCACACTCTGGCACCCACATCATCCAGACCTCTGGAAACTCCATGTCTGGTCCCTGGACGAGATGCGGAGGTTCTAGGTGATCTACCCCAATCGGTGGTAGACACATCACTTCGGCTAGAGCCCCCTCTACAAGGCACATCTATGCTTTCAAGTGGAACCTGTTCGTTGAGTGGTTCTCTTCCCGCCGGGAAGACCCCCTGAAGTGCTCGATCAGTTCTGTGCTCTCCTTCCTGCAGGATGGGTTGGAGCGATGGCTGTCTCCCTCCACCCGCAAGTGTATGTTGCCGCTATCGTCATACATCACGATGCAGTTGATGAATCTTTGGGGAAGCACGATCTGATCGTCAGGTTTCTGAGGGGGGCGAGGAGATCTGCCTCGCTCTCACTCTGTACCCTCTTGGGACTTATCTCTGGTACTTACGGTACTGCAGAGAGCGCTCTTTGAGCCTTTACAGTCAGCAGAGTTAAAAATTCTGTCGTGGAAGACAGTAGTCCTGACTGCATTGGCCTCGATCAAGGGTAGGGGACCTGCACGCATTTTCGGTCAACGAATCGTGCCAAGAAATCGGGCCGGCTAACTCTGGATATGTGCCCAAGGTTCCCACAACTCCCTTCCGGGACCAGGTGGTGAACCTGCAAGCGCTGCCCTCGGAGGAGGCAGACCCAGCCCTGGCTTTTCTCTGTCATACCTTGCCCGCTCGGGTTGAGAGCCCACTCCACTAGGAGTGTTGCCTCTTCCTGGGCGCTGACGCATGGTGCCTCGCTGGCAGATGTATGTAGAGCTGCGGGCTGGGTGACACCTAACACGTTCGCTAGATTCTATAGCCTCTGTGTAGAGCCGGTTTCTTTCTGTGTGCTCGCTTCAACCAGCCAGTAACACCGAAGTACCCGTTCTTGTGTCGGCTTGCTGCGCCATTCCCCTCCTCATTGACCGGATAAGTTCGATTATATTCTCCAGTAGAGTTCCCCAGATTGGCGAACCCTGTCGAGCTCCTCTGCAACCCGCGGCAGTCAGACGTGGCGGAGCGTCTGATGCCAGGCCAAACACTTGTATGCATTGGTGGAACCTGTGTTAGGCTGGGTATCCATATGTTGTATTGACTCCTACAGCGGTCCCATATGTGTATTCTTCCACAGTACAGCTCCCTGTGGCGAGCCCGTGTCTTTCCCATTGGCAGAGTCTGATCTGCCATCCCTGCCAGGTGTTGTCTTCCCCCGGGATTGGACGGAGCCACCACCAGGGACATTCTGTATGTTGCACTGCCCTAACTGGCCAGTCCATATGTGTAACATAATACCTCCCTTTGGGCAGGATGTGGGCTCCGCAGCATTCCCTTCCCCTGGAAGGGGCACGCTTTCCCAGTGTTATCCAGTAGTCACTGAATGGGTCATACGGAACGCAGTGATTTGCTCTCTGCACAAGTCTTACGCCCTAGTATGGGGGCCTGAGAGGCTTGGGCAGGGCACTGGAAGTGGCAGTAACTGTGGCGTTTTCCATAGGGATCCCAATTCGTCGGTGACGTACATCGAACGTGACCGACTGAAAGGGAGCGTCTCGGTTACGCATGTAACCCTCGTTCCATTGCTGTGCCATTGCTGTATGGCCGAGTCACTAGCTCGGCTCCTCAGTGTAAAACAATGTGTACTGCATCTGCTTCCTTATTTATACCCGCGCTGCGGGGCGGAGCGCGAGACGCAAATCTTGCACGCCAGTGTGCATTGGCTCGTTCTGTAGACACTCAAAGCTGATAGGGCGTTCCCAGAAGTGATCCCAATTCATCGGTGACGTCTGACGTACGTCTCCGTTCCCTCCTTCAGGGAACGAGGGTTACATACGTAACCGAGACGTTTTATATATATACACTCACCTAAAGGATTATTAGGAACACCATACTAATACTGTGTTTGACCCCCTTTCGCCTTCAGAACTGCCTTAATTCTACGTGCCATTGATTCAACAAGGTGCTGAAAGCATTCTTTAGAAATGTTGGCCCATATTGATAGGATAGCATCTTGCAGTTGATGGAGATTTGTGGGATGCACATCCAGGGCACGAAGCTCCCGTTCCACCACATCCCAAAGATGCTCTATTGGGTTGAGATCTGGTGACTGTGGGGGCCATTTTAGTACAGTGAACTCATTGTCATGTTCAAAAAAAACAATTTGAAATGATTGGAGCTTTGTGACATGGTGCATTATCCTGCTGGAAGTAGCCATCAGAGGATGGGTACATGGTGGTCATAAAGGGATGGACATGGTCAGAAACAATGCTCAGGTAGGCCGTGGCATTTAAACGATGCCCAATTGGCACTAAGGGGCCTAAAGTGTGCCAAGAAAACATCCCCCACACCATTACACCACCACCACCAGCCTGCACAGTGGTAACAAGGCATGATGGATACATGTTCTCATTCTGTTTACGCCAAATTCTGACTCTACCATCTGAATGTCTCAACAGAAATCGAGACTCATCAGACCAGGCAACATTTTTCAAGTCTTCAACTGTCCAATTTTGGTGAGCTTGTGCAAATTGTAGCCTCTTTTTCCTATTTGTAGTGGAGATGAGTGGTACCCGGTGGGGTCTTCTGCTGTTGTAGCCCATCCGCCTCAAGGTTGTGTGTGTTGTGGCTTCACAAATGCTTTGCTGCATACCTCGATTGTAACGAGTGGTTATTTCAGTCAAAGTTGCTCTTCTATCAGCTTGAATCAGTCGGCCCATTCTCCTCTGACCTCTAGCATCAACAAGGCATTTTCGCTCACAGGACTGCCGCATACTGGATGTTTTTCCCTTTTCACACCATTCTTTGTAAACTCTAGAAATGGTTGTGCGTGAAAATCCCAGTAACTGAGCAGATTGTGAAATACTCAGACCGGCCCGTCTGGCACCAACAACCATGCCACGCTCAAAATTGCTTAAATCACCTTTCTTTCCCATTCTGACATTCAGTTTGGAGTTCAGGAGATTGTCTTGACCAGGACCACACCCCTAAATGCATTGAAGCAACTGCCATGTGATTGGTTGATTAGATAATTGCATTAATGAGAAATTGAACAGGTGTTCCTAATAATCCTTTAGGATATTGAACTTTATTTAAGAGAGTGAGCGAGGCATCCATTAGCCTGGTAGGCAAATTGCAAGCAATACGTTAAGATTATTTGCAAAACTGTAAGAATCCTCATACTGTCAAATTACTTCTAGTCAGTAGTTTAGTTCCTTTAGTTCCTTAAGTTCCTTAATCTTTTCGCTGATGTACAGGTCTTTTGGTGAACGATATTCACGAGCATAGTATCCACAGTAGTCCTTTATCAACTTGTGCAGTTTATCTGTTGAAAGAAGAAATGATCAGATATTGATCATATTCATGTTTACCACTATAGTTTTAGTTCATCAAGACTGTTACTAAATCAAATAGAAACTACTTTAAAAATATTACTGTACGTTTGTAAAGCGATACTGAATGGGCAGTTTTTTTGTGGCTTTCGCTCCTGAAGTAATTCTGTTTTTTCTTTCAAGATTTCTAAAATTTTTAGGTAAAAAGTCATGAACCAAACTGGACTGGTGGATCACTCGATAGAATGGGTAGTGTACTTCTTTCCTGGGATTTTGTCTATTAAATTAAGGGTTTATATAAAAAAAAAATAACACTGCCTTGTGATTTAAACAGAAGCATACACCGATCAGGCATAACATTATGACCTAAAATTGTGTTGTTCCTTGCTGCCAAAACAGCCCTGACCCATCGAGGCATGGACTCCACTAGACCTCTAAAAGTGTGCTGTAGTATCTGGCACCAAGATGTTAGCAGCAGATCCTTTAAGTCCTGTAAGTTGCGAGGTGGGGCTTCCATGGATCGGACTTGAATTTGGAGGCCAAGTCAACACCTCAAACTCGTTGTTGTGCTCCTCAAACCATTCCTGAACCATTTCTGCTTTGTGGCAGGGCGCATTATCCTGCTGAAAGAGACCACAGCCACCAAGGAATACCGTTTCCATGAAAGGGTGTACATGGTCTGCAACAATGCTTAGGTAGGTGGTACGTGTCAAAGTAACATTTACATGGATGGCAGAACCCAATGTTTCCCAGCAGAACATTACCCAAAGCATCACACTGCCTCCGCCGGCTTGCCTTCTTCCCATAGTGCATCCTGGTGCCATGTGTTCCCCAGGTAAGCCACACACACACACAGGGCCATCCACGTGATGTAAAAGAAAACGTGATTCATCAGACCCCAGGCCACCTTCTTCCATTGCTCCAAGGTCCAGTTCTGATGCTCACGTGCCCACTGTGTATTCTGACACCTTTCTATCAGAACCAGCATTAACTTGAGCAATTTGAGCTACAGTAGCCAGCCTTCGCTCCCCACGTGCATCATTGAGCCTTGGCCGCCCATGACCCTGTCGCCGGTTCACCACTGTTCCTTCCTTGTATCACTTTTGATAGATACTGACCACTGCAGACCGGGAACACCCCACAAGAGCTGCAGTTTTGGAGATGCTCTGACCCAGTCATCTAGCCATCACAATTTGGCACTTGTCAAACTCGTTCAAATCCTTACGCTTGCCCATTTTTCCTGCTTCTAACACATCAACTTTGAGGACAAAATGTTCACTTGCTGCCTAATATATCCCACCCCCTAACAGGTGCTGTGATGAAGAGATAATCAGTGTTATTTACTTCACCTGTCATAATGTTATGCCTCATCTGTGTATTTTATCACTTAATCTTAGAGTCTATCTTGATAGGTTTAAACATTGTAGCTACAAATCTTTTTCTATAAGAAAAATCTATTTCTCAAAATCTAAAAGATTTTTTAGATTTGTGGTATTTGTGATTCATTTAATTACCAGCATATAAGCCTGCTCCTGTTTGTTTCGAGTGGAGTTTATGTACATACTCACAGTCACTCTGTTTTTGACCAGTATTTCATGCATTCTTTGTATTTCGTATGCAAGATGTTTATAGCCAAAGGTGAAGTAAGCCATGTCTCGTTCAGCCACCGCAGCAGCCATCAACTGGATGAGAGCTTTTGAAGACAAACACATTCTGTTCTGTGCATTTATCATAATCAATCTATAGTGTTTGCAGTTTCTCCAGATTAGTGGTGTGTGTGTGTGTGTGTGTTTTGTCTTTATTTACCTTTGAGTTTAGGATCCCCTTTGAAGGCTCCACAGCCCCAGTTGCCCGTTGCAATGGCTGTTTTCGGGTGTCCGTGGAATCCCACAAATGCCTTTGAGAGTCACACAGTATAAACCTGAATAACCTTATGATAACAAATTCTTATAGCAAACTCCAATATTTTAGCATGTCCAAGCTAGTACCTTGTTGAGTTCTCGTGTTATATTCTCTTTGGTGTACTGCTCTTTTGGGCTCTTGAAGTCCAGAGCATCAATGGCAACAATCTGCCGATAACGTCTCTTCCAGATGTCCCTATGAATAAATGTGCCACAATTTATTTAATCATAGCTGTAAAACCAATGTTTTTGAAAAATTAAACGCATGTGAATTTTGTGCATTTGTCATGGGTACCTACCGCTTTGTGTGATCACTGTATGGACCCACCCAAGAGAAGGTTGTGCTATAGCCAGAAGTGATGTTGTACATCTGAGGCCCTGATGAGACATTAGAGATGAGATTATGATGAAGAATCACAATCAGTCTGAGACTGATGAATGTTTTACCCATGTTTCTTGAAATATGTTCATCAAATTTAAGATGTTATTTTCAGCAGTGTGTCAGCAAAGACGTTACTGTATTTAGGTAATTACGTTTGTATGTATGTTCTATACTGAATGCAGGCATGAAATGTACTGATATTTCTGTGACCGTGGAACAGAACAACATTTTCATTTTGCATTTGGCAGATGCTTTTATCCAAAGAGACTTGCTTCGCATTCAAGGTATACATTTTTAGATACACCTGAGAGAAAGCTGTTTGTTTTTTAAGATAACTTTGTCTTTGTTAATTCCCCCAGCAGTACCTGTGATCTTTAGACACTCGTTATCAGCCAGTTTCTCTGTGAAGAGTCTGGCCACGATGAGCTCTGGACTCATGAGGAAGAGGATCTCCTCCTGAACCAGTCCTGACGTCAGCACTCCACCGCCGATATATTTGCTGGCAAAGTCCACCTGTTCAGGACAACATGATGGAGGTGAAACTTATCTGAAGAACAGGTACAAAACTGTGATGTTTAAATGAAACTGACCTGTAGCATCCCTCTGCCCTCTTCCTCAATGGATCCTTCTGAGGAGATGTGAAGGCTCTTCAGGGTTTCCTTCTGACTGAGTTGAACACAATCAGTAAGAGATGTGTATCAACTCCATTTAGCCTATTACCCGTGTAAACTAGTGCAACTTACTTATTCCAGTTGGGGAGATGTGATGACGGTATGCAAATCCTTTCAAAAGTAACCAGTCCATCTGGTTTTGATGCTGAAGAAGTTAAAGGACATTTGTTACACAAATCCAAAATAAATTCCTTGCTTATCCTTTGAAATATGTACCATTCAAACATTTGAGGTCAGTAGGTTGTTATATGTATATTTATTCAGCAATGGCACTAAATTAATCAAAAGTGACAGTAAAGACTTTTGTCATGTTACAAAAAACAAAAATTCAAATAAATACTGTTCTTTTGAATTTTCTATTTATCAAAGAATCTTGAAAAAAATATATTACGGTTTTCAAAAAAATATTAAGCAGCACAACTGTGATAATAACCAGAACATTGATAATAATCAGAAATGTTTCTTGATCAGCAAATCATCATATTAGAATGATTTCTGAAGGATCATGTGACACTGAAGACTGGAGTAATGAGGCTGAAAATTCAGCTTTGATCAGAGGAATAAATTACATTTTAAAATATATTACAATAGAAAATAGTTATTTTAAATTGTAATATTTCACTGTTTTTCTGTGTTTTTGATTGAATAAATGCTGCCTTGGTAAGCAGAAGAGACTTCTTTCAAAAACATTTTAAAAACTGGACTGACCCTGATACTGATCTTTTGAACAGTAGTGTACAGTAGTCGTGTGTTGAGTGTGTTCTCAGTACCTGAACTTTCATTTGTCACTGTGCTGAAGTAATGGAATATGGCTCTCAGTTTCTCTGCCTTTAGGGCTGTTTTTGTTAGGTCATTCTGGCCACCAAATAGGCTACAGCAACAAAAAAAGCATATTCAATTTAACTGATACAGCACCAGTATAATACAGTGGTGTCAGTCTAATGTGATCAGTCTAACACCTGCTGAAGTTAATGGTCGGGTAGTTGGCATATTCTGAACCAAGACTAGTGTTGTTCCTGTGAGGGAAGGTGCAGAAGAAGGCGTTTGCCAACAGACAGGAAATCTGCTGCTGAGACATTGTTATGGCATGGTTCTGCTGCTGTCGCAATAGAGGAATGGGCTAGAGACAAAGAGACAAGAAGAGACAAAAAATCCTAAATAAAATATTAATTAAAATAAAAATGAATACATAATATATTTTCTTTTTCACTGGGACATTATTATAGCCTTGTGCACACTGATTTACAATTAATTTTTTTTCTTTTATGATTGTTGCTAGTCAAGATTGTACAACATGAGCTTGGTGAGATTTTGCGTAAAATCCCAGACAAACTCTTAAGTCAGACTCTGCAATCTTAGCTAAGAATATTGGCTGTGTTGGATACTGCCGACACTGGATACAGGCCGATGTTTGCCAAGTGTTTACATGCCAAGTGTAAACACAACCTATGATCACGATTTACATTGAATGCAAATGGACCAGTAAACATTCTAACATCTTTATTTAAGTGGTAGCGAACAAACCCAAACGTGTCCTTGCAATATTGTCAGTTATATTTATCCTGGAATAGAGGAAATTTGTGCTGATTTTTCAAATTGAATTTGACTTCATTTACATAGTGTGATCATAACATGAAAGGAACGTGAAAAGAGATATATTTATTCAGAATATAATATAAACATTTTTATCCAAAATAAAAGAAATTCATGAAATTTGTCAAAATTCTTCAAAATCATACAGTGTGTAACAGGTTTTAGTAACGTTACCTTAAAATATACTAGTACTTCAGGATTCTTAAATAACACAAGTGTCTGTGGGAAGAAGGAACCTGTAACATACCCGTTTAATGAGATCAGGTAAATCAAGTGCCAGTTTGGCCATCTTTGGGATCACATGGAGATTACTGTCTGTTTTGTGTACGTTCTGTAAAGCAATTGCACAAATCTGTCATCAATTTGTATTTTCACAGTAACATTTACCTTTCCTCTGATAAGGAGAATGATTCACTAACCCGACCGTAATAATAATGTGCATCAAATGCCCATTTGTCCTTGTTGCTGGAATTGTAAGACATTATTGCGGTCTAGACAAAAGATGTTATGATAACGGTTATGATAAACACACCTCAGCTAGTGTAAAAGTCATTGTTTAGTGTTGAAGTACCTCAGTATCCCCAATAGAGAAACTGCCTTTGGTGAGTCTGTTCAACGCTTGACAAGTGACATCCCAGCGAGAGGGTGATGCACGGGACTTCTGGTGGGATGCAGGCTGTTGCCATGGGGATTATTAATAATGATTATTACTGAATATTAATATGAATAAATAATGAATACTCTATACCCTTATAGAGTATTCATTATAGAGCTCTTTTTATCACCTGCGTAATAATGCAAATCTCTGTTCCTCCCTCAACCCGGCTGATGCAGAAACCCTCATTCATGCACTAATAACTTCTCATTTGGACTACTGTTATTAATTGGTTTACCAAAAAACATATTAAAAGGCTACAGTATGTACAATTCTCCATGATCTTCACTAGTTGCCTGTTGCATCACGTATTAATTTTAAGGTACTCCTGTTAACCTTTAAGGCTCTAAATGGTCTTGCACCTCTTGATACACTATATTGCCAAACGTTTTGGGACGCCTGCCTTTACATGCACATGAACTTTAATGACATCCAATTCTTAATCCGTAGGGTTTAATATGGAGTTGGCCCACCCTTCGCAGCTATAACAGCTTCAACTCTTCTGGGAAGGCTTTCCACAAGGTTTAGTAGTGTGTTTATGGGAATTTTTGACCATTCTTCTAGAAGCGCATTTGTGAGGTCAGGCACTGATGTTGGACGAGAAGGCCTGGCTCACAGTTTCCACTCTAATTCATCCCAAAGGTGTTCTATCGGGTTGAGGTCAGGCCAACAAAAGCGTGATTGGTCACTCCAGAGAACACGTCTCCACTGCTCTAGAGTCCAGGGGCGGTGTGCTTTACACCACTGCATCTGACACTTTGCATTGCACTTGGTGATGTAAGGCTTGGATGCAGCTGCTCGGCCATGGAAACCCATTTCATGAAGCTCTCTACGCACTGTTCTTGAGCTAATCTGAAGGCCACAAGAAGTTTGGAGGTCTGTAGCTGTTGACTCTGCGAAAGTTGGTGACTTCTGCGCACTGTGCACCTCAGTATGCGCTGACCCCGCTCTGTGATTTTACGTGGCCTACCACTGCGTGGCTGAGTTGCTGTTGTTCCCAATTGCTTCCACTTTGTTATTATACCACTAACAGTTGACCGTGGAATATTTAGTAGTGAGGAAATTCCACGAATGGACTTATTGCACAGGTGGCAACCTACGTACATCGTACATCGCACCTACGTACATCGCTTGAATTCACTGAGCTCCTGAGAGCGACCCATTCTTTCACAAGTGTTTGTAGAAGCAGTCTGTTTGTTTGAAATGTCTTTTTGGGCTTGTGGAAAGCCGGCGGTTCTTGATGGATAAGATGGTCCCAGGTCTATCACAGGCTTTGGTCTTGTTCCTAAGTATCTGAAGTGTCCATAGGTTCACTTTGAGAGGACTGGTTTGAGGCCCCTCTATTTCTGTCTCCAATCTCACTATATGTGGGCTGGCTGATGGCCTCTTTGACTACAATAAAGAACAAAAAGCTGTACAAAACAGCTGATACTGCAAAGCAAACTGGTATTCTTATATTGTACAGCTCGAGCACTTGACTTTGCCACGGGCCATAGCTACATTGATAAAAACATGAGATTGTTTTGCATACGACAAAGCTTGAACAGCTCGAAATTACCTTTACATTTAACCTACTTTAAATATTTTAGCAGACATTAATACAATTATTCGCTTGTTGGCTAAATAGACATATATAGCCTACTTTTGGCAGTACCTGGGCCTATATCTATTTCCTTTAAATTATTTAAAAGATAGGCTACTTTATGTAATGCTTTAATGTTTTGTTTTGTAGTGTTGGAAGCTCTTTTACTTTCTATTTTGTACAATCAATTCTCAGCTGTTTTTAAAATAACCACAATTACATTTCTATTTTGAAACCTTACAAATTATACCAGTGATACAGAATTCAAGAAACTGGTCAATTATAGGCATATATACTCACTTGTTCGTCTTTAATAGCCCGCGTTGTTGACGTTCAGTGTTTATAGCTTATTTCTTGTGATCAGTCTGAAACTATTTGTCACACCTACATGAGAAAATACAGTTGGCATTCCTCACATTAACCACAAGATGGCACCACACTCCAATTATTGTACCCTCATTCGTTTACTTTTTAAAAACTTAGCTTAGCTGTTAATTTTGGTTATTTACATTGACATTCAGCTCTCTTAATATGAATGTCATGCTTGATTTTAACTAAATGTGAATTTAAAATATTAAAACCCTCTGTATCATGGTTGCTTTAGGTTGTTCTAAAGTGATATTAGGGATTTTCACAGCTTCTAACCACTGCCCATTGTGTCTCAGTTAGGTCTGCATAATGTCTGTTGGACAAACCTGTGCTCACTGGTGCCTGAATCCCTCAGCAGGACGCCATGGACAGAGATTCACCTCAGGCAAGAGGAACAACAGCTCTCTTTAAATGTGAAAAGCTCTCCCTGTTTGAGTCAGATGGTTGGTCCTTTCCTGAGGGTGTTTTTCTCCTGCACCCTCTGCTGTCTGACCCATCACATGATTGGCCTGCTGTCCTGAGCTGCAATCTCATTATCCCTGCTACTTCCACCATCACTGGCCCTAGAACCTCAAGCTCAACAACAGATAAATACATTGACTCACTAAGCCGAGTCTGACAACAACTAATCTATTTTATAATATATTTACAGACATTATGTATCCCAAACATTGGCAAACCTAAAATATAATCAATTTGCAAGCATCAATCACAGATATCTCTTTTTGAGAGCTCATATATCTTGGATGACACACTTTCTTTAAGCTTTCTCTGTTTTCATCCTAATTAGGAGGGCTGTGGCATGATTGAGACAGACAGAATGTCCTCTTCAATCGCTGCCTCTGCTGCTGATGCGGCTGTTAATGTCTGTCTGAGTTATGGAACTGCATATGATCCAGCAGCTTTCTACAACACACCGTGCCTTAGGTGACTTTACATTTCTAATATGACAACTGTAGTTTGATTGTTGGCCTTGTAACAACAAAAAGTGTGAGAGGAGGTTCAACAACAGGTGTAGAGTCTTTCAAAGAATGTCTGTTTTCTTGATTTATAGTTACAAAATCTTAAAACTATGATTAAACATATTTATACACAATGGTTCAAAAGTTTGGGGTCAATAAGATCTTTTATTAAGCAAGGATGCATTAAATTGATCAAAAGTGACAGTAAAAACATTTATAATGTTATAAATGTTACAACATTTATAATGTTGAACTCTATTCATCAAAGAATCTTCATCAAATCTTAATTGACCCCTAACTTTTGAATGGTAGTATGTATACTAATGCCGATTGATTAATCGCATCTAACATAAAAGATCAAGTTTGTGTTTATATAATATGTGTGTATGTATTATTATATTTATATGTACTGCATATATATATATGTGTGTGTGCATGTCTGTGTGTATATTTATGCAAGCAATACGTTAACACGTGTGTCTATTTATATATACATAATTATTTATACACCATACACACACATATATTATGTAAACACAAACTTTTATTTTGGATGCGATTAATCACACACACACAAACTTATGTTAGATACGATTAATGCGATCAAACGTGATTAATCTAATATATCTATTTGGTAACACTTTATTTTACAGTGTCCTTGTTACATACATATGTTACATGTCCCTACCATAGTAATAACAGTAAATTGTGTATAATTACATGCAACTAACCCTCAACCAAACCCTAATCCTAACCTAACCCTACAGTAAGTAGACTACATGTTGTTAATTAATATTACTCAGTACTTAAATATATAATTACACTGTAACAATGACACCTTAAAATAAAGTGTAACCATTTATTTATATTATATATTAGGCGCAATTATATTCAAAATTAACAGGACAGGCTGGGTAGGAAAACTGACTACATAAACAGCAGAAGTAAGATTTACCAGCCAAAACATGGAACAAACATATATGTATATATATAAATGTTATTTTACTATTAGCCATATTTCCAAGTGGCACAAATAAAATAGTTTGATTGGACACACAACCTCTGACATCAACAACAAAAAGTTGATGCGCCTATTTATTTGATACTATTAGTTGCATTTTATTACTTTCATTTCGCATTGTTTTTGCGACCCGAGCAGAGTTTGTGAGCCATTGAGACGCGCTGTTCCAGATGATGCAAACGAGTTTCTGGTGTTTCAGAGAACAAGGGTGGAAAGAACAGCTTTTTCAAACCCGCTCCTGCCCCCTTTTTGCTGCCGACTGTTATTGTCGGTCAGCCACTTCCCAGGAATGTTCCTCTTCAGGCCAGGGAGAAGTCACTGCAATGGAATGCAGCGCGCGCCCCGCTAAACAACAATGTTGACTTAAAAAGGCCAGAAAATGGAATCGATCTGGGTGCGCGCGCGTCACGCTTAATTTGATGCTTTCTTTGGAGCGAAAATAGAACCTAGACAAATAAGTGTTTAATTATGTCGTTTTAAACACAGCTGCATCCCAAACGCACATTAGAACATTGCGTAAAATGGTACCAGGTTGTGGATTTGTCAACCACGCTGCGTGTGAGAGGGAGGGGGCGTCTTTTTCAGCAGGCAGATTACTCTTTGTCTGTCCTTTTTGCTCGTCCAATAGGAGCACAAAGACGGGCAGAGCTGGCAGAGTGGCATTCTAGCTCGCAATCCGCTTGGGCGGCCGTGCAGTGAGATTAGCCGGGGTCAGATTGATGCGGCGCACCAAAACGCGCGATTTGACAGCGCTCATAAGGATCAATAGCCGAGTGCTGTTTGACCCTCATACAGTGTGCGATGTGGTTCGCGAGCGTGTGCGGAACGAGGGGGGTTGGTTGTTCTAGCCTGTGACATTGTTAAATGACTGCAGTAGATGGGGAGAGGGAGGGAGGAGAGAGGGGGGGGGATGCAGCAGGTCGTGGGGGAGGGGAGCCTGTGGGAGGTGGCATTGACATCGATAGCGAGGAGAAAGATGAAAAAAGGCAAAAGAATCTCAGCACCTGTTTCCAGGGCAACAGGGAGCTGCTGAGCATAAGTCTGACTTATCCCCCCCTCCTGCACTGGCCGCATGCAGTGATGCAGCCACTTCAAACTGACTAACACACACAAACTAATACAGACTCTGATTCTTTTCACTAGGTTTTTGAGCTTTACGCTATAAAAAATGTTACAGAAACCTCTGTAACTGAAGGAGTAGTTCAGCCATAAATTAAAATTTGCCCATTATTTACACTGCCTGTTGTCATTTCAAAGCATATTTTCATGTAACATTAAGCAGAAAACTTTCTTCCGTACAACAACAATTCACTGTGACCTCGTCTGTCAGTCTTATGAAATAGTTCGACTGCTTTACAACAGATAAATCATGCGCTCCACCAAAATTCTCGAGTATGTGTTGATGTACGGATTCAATACAAGTCTTGATATCACTCTTAAAAATAAAGGTTCTTTATTGGCATCTGGTTCCATGAAGAATTGAGCGTTTCCATTGCACTAAAGGTTCTTTACACTCTCAAAAATTAAGGTTCCAAAAGAGTTTTTTCACATCGATGCCATAGAACTACTACTTTGCGTTCCCCAAACAATCTTTAAGTGAAAAGTTCATAAAGGAACCTTTTTTTTCTTAGTGTGAAGAACATTTTAATAAACTAAAGAATGTTCCCTTCCAGTCGGTCACGTTCGACGTTACGTCGACGTCACCAATGAATTGAGATCCCGATACGTCGGTGACGTCGACATAACGTCTCAGTTCCCTCTTTCAGGGAACGAAGGTTACATATGTAACTGAGACGTTTTTCCACTATAAAGAACCTTTTGTTCAATGCAAAGGTTCCATGGATGTTAAAGGTTAATTCTTCATGGAACAATAGATTGTATAGTAGAAAATGTTGTTTAGATAAAATGTAAAAATTATAAAAAAAACTAAAGGTGCGGTCACATTACACAATTCTATATTGTGAATAGTGTTGCAACTTCATTTTGCTAGCAAAAAGTGCTCTGTTCATCACACTGCAGTGCTTTTTGATCATTATCACAATGAACATTTGGAAAACAGTTGCTTGAAGATGCTTAATAATGACAGAATTGTCATATTTTTGGGTGAACTACTGCTTTCAAACTTTTAAAGTCGGCATGAAACGGAAGTTGCGATTGTACTTTCCCCCCCCCCTATTGTGACATATATCCGAGTGAAACGGCTTCTGAAATGCGAAAAATGTAGGGCGGGACTTGATTTCGTCATTCAGGAATTGATTGAATCGTTGGTAGTTGGGCGTTGCTAACAAAGTGGAGGCAGAAACGAGGCAGACTGCAATTAGTCTTGCATAGCCAGACCTTCAGACTGACGACAGAAGGTCTGGAATCTATTTCTATAGCTTTCATTGGTCAAGGACCGCCCAAGAGTACGTTTGACTGACATGTAACGCAACCAATCACAGTTAGTTTTGTTCCGCGTCATGTTTAGGGGCGTGAAAATGTAAAGTCGATGCCCCTGCAATAACAGAGTGGCGTTCATCTATAAATTATTCATTCAAGAACGTTGTTCAAGTTAACTGCAAACTTCACATACTTTTGAAAATCCAGCATTTAGTTGATCATGGTAAGCGCTCATTGTCACAGTTGTAAACAAGACCGCGTTCTTCTTCCACGAAGTTTGGAGTCACAGCATTTGTTTCCAGGCGGACCGTTAAAGAACGCAACACACACGTCTCGCGGACATCCTGTAGAAATCAACTAATCAGATGACGACTTCGAAACTCCTGAAGTGTTTCCAGCAAAGTGTGCCATATGCATCAGAAGTTCAGCCAACATGTGGGCATAGCACATGACAAGAAGAGAAGTCATTTCGAGGGGGGAGGGAAGGTTAACGTTTTTGATTAAAGATTATGAGGGCACATGAATTTAAAAAAAAAATAATGAAGTGCACAGATAAATCATTAAAATAAACAATATTACATAAAAAATCAGAATGGTCAATTTTGATGTCATGTCGACTTTAAAGTTCCCCTATTATGCTCTTTCAAAGGTTCCTAATTTTGTTTTGGTGTCTTGTACAATAGACTTACATGCATCAAAGGTAAAAAAAAAAAAAACACTTTAATTTTCTCATAATACACATTGCACACCACCTCATTTCTCAAAGAGTCTGAAAATGGTTAGTTCAAAGACTCTGTCTCTAAGCCCCGCCTTTCTGAGAGCCTACTCTGCTCTGATTGGTCAGATGGCCGATTCTGTTGTGATTGGTCTACCGCTTACAGTGTGTGTCGGAAACAAAATGCTCATTACCATATCTGAATTTCAATTCTGGATCTTACTCCACACTTGAAACACAGTGAATCGTACAGTAACGATGCTGTCGGTTTTACCGTATCAATTCCGGTATGAGTTGTCAGCCTTTGGAAGTGCAGCAAAGTGGATTTGCTTTTGAAGCACAGAAAACGTCTTCTTGACATGTCGACAACACAAACCAAACTCTTCCAGGCTACAACTACAGTGTTTCAGGGCGGGTCAAAGTAGACAGCCTATATTTGCAGACAGCCAATGAACAGCATAGGCTGGCATTATGCAAATGTGTTACATTGTTACAGGTATGTATGTAACAGAAAGTGAGACTGGAATTACTGACGACTTGTTTCGGCAGTTCAGAATCGATTCTTTCTTTTAGGAGACAATCATTTTTTTTGTCATGCGCTTTGATCTTTAAACCTTTTACATTCACAAACCGCAATATTACACACTGCATGAAAGGTAATTTTCAAAAAAGCATAATAGGGGCACTTTAATAAAGGTGCAATCTACCAAACCTACAATGGACACAGAAATAATGTGTTTTTCAGGGTGTTGGTGTCTGTGTCCTCATTACCTGCTCATCTGACTGTCTTTGTCCTTTCTACCTCTGACAAAGAATATTCTGTACTGTTTTCCTACAGCTCTTCGTCTGGCCCCAAACCTCTAGACTAACGTTCAGTCATGCTCATCAAGACTGCAGATCTATTGTTCTTTCCTCAGCAGCTCCAGTCTAGCCCCAGCGCTCTCACTCTCCCCCGCCTTCCCTCCATTCTCTCTGCTGGATAATTCCCATGATATGTTCTTGCTATTGGCGTGGGGCGTACCATTCTCAGCGAGGGGTGAGTACAAACCAAACAGGAGCTCTTTACACCTCCACACTGATTTATACAAACCTTTGCATTTTAAAATCATGCAGAGCTCCTATTTGCAGAGATGTTGGTGAAGCATGGCAAAACTATTAAGAAAGTTTGACATCTGTAGGACGCACAATGTAACTCCCACCCCTCTGTTGCACAAACATAGTACGTCCCCATCCCCTCACGGCGTAGTAAAGTGCCTGTTTTATTGACTCAATGTCTTAAGGGCAGTTCTCTCCCCGTTTTTCTCGCAGTACCCTGCGAGATCTTAACAGGACAGGAATGAGAGAGGAATAACAATTATGTCACTGCATGAAAGCGAGCGGTTGATAAACTAACAAAATGGACGACGTGAGCATTGCCTCTTTCAGTGATAACATCACAGAGAGCATCAGAACAAATGATAAACGTACAAATGTAGGGGCGAGAGAAAGCCAGGAAAGCAGATGAAAGATCAGGTTGATGAACACCGTCTGTCAGTGTCACCTCATGCCCAGAAGCTGAATTCAAACCTTAACATGACACCATCTCTGCCAAACACAGCGCTGCTGACTGCTGCCAGATTGCAATACATCTGTTTCACAGTTAAACCACTGCTGTTCCTTTCTGCTGGACTTCTGCGCTCTGTCACAAAATTAACTTCTTTTTTTTTTAATTCACATTCCTGCTCTTAATGTGAATGATTCATCATGCATGCTATTCCAGTGAAAATAAAGTAATGAGATCATTAATGAAATAAAGCGTTGAATATGTGTAACATCTCTCACAAGGGAGAGTGCAGTTCACATCTAAGCATATCCGAGGGGTTGGGAATTTGAGTTTGCCCTTCTCTGACCTCTCTATTGTGAGTTGTGCAGCAGTCTGAACCAATCCTTTCACTGCCCGCTGCTTTTTAGAGGACAGCGGACACCACTGCTCTTCTAATTCATGATTCAAAGACACTTTGGCTACCTGCCCATGTGAAAAACATGTCCCTGAACACATCAGGCCTCATTCATGAAACGCAAGGGGAAGGAATTTCTGTGTAAATTGTTTATAGATCCAATTCAACAATTTGACCATTTAAAATGCACATTTTGTTTTTTAAAAATAATTTGCACAGACATTTGTTCTGTTTGTGTTTCATGAATAAGGCCAACTCTGATTAAATGATTGTGCTAATTAACTAATCAATCTGTAATTAAGTAATAATGTGGTAACAATTAAATTCTGTTCAAATGCTTGGGGTTGGTAAGATTTTTTTATGTTTTTGAAAGAAGTAAATACAAGAATATTGTGAAATATTATTACAATTTACAATTGTGCGTTTTCTATTTGAATATTTTTTTAAATGTAATTTATTCCTGTGATGGATCACAATCATTAATCATCCTTCAGAAATCATTCTAATATGCTGATTTGCTGCTCAAGAAACATTATTATCAATGTGGAAATCAGTTGTGCTGCTTCATATTTTTGTGAAAATTATTTTTTTTCAGAATACTTTGATGAATGGAAAGTTCAAAAGAACAGCATTTATTTGAAACTGAAATCTTTTGTAACATTATTAATGTATTTACTGTCACTTTTGATCAATTTTATGCATCCTTGCTGAATAAAAGTATTAATTTCTTTTAAATTAAAAAACTTACTGACCCCAAACTTTTAAACAGTAGTGAATATTACAGAATGATCTAATTATACAAACTGAGTAACTTCTTAAAGGGTAAATAACACTCACAGTTTTAGCTCGTGCAGGCGTGCACACACACACACACACACACACACACACACTACATCATGACATTATCCCTGTATAACTTTCAATGCACTATACATTCGTGTTGTTGACATTATATGCACTTACGTGCAGATTGCCTACAAAACACATTTGATGCAGTTTCACTCACCGACTGCGGTTTCGACTCATGACCGGAAACAAACAAACACACTTGCAAAACTCTGTTGCTGCTCCGGGAAAACAAACTACATCCACGGTTTCCTTACCGCTGGGTTATTTGGGAAGCTGAACAAGGTTATCTTTCCCTCACAACCAAAAAACACACTTCTTTAGTGACAAAAACAAAATGCCAGCGCTGCCGACGGCTTCTGTAACTTGAACGAAGCTCATTGATGATGGGCGTGCTCTTGCTCTCATTTGGGTTGACGTGCACACACGCTCATCCAGGAGAAGTGCCCATACAAGTAATTCCTCCCTTTATGAAGTCATACAGGACCATACTTGGAAAAAAAAACTTTCCGAAACTTGGCACAGGAATACTCCGTCATAAGTCCAACTCGTTTTTTAAAACTTTGGCCATGTTTAGCATGAGAATCCAACTCTTTAACAGTGTAAATAAGTCAGAATGAATGAAATAGCATTAGACCCCCCCCCCCCCCCCCCTTTAATCATTTGTCAAAAAAGACCCCCCCCCCCCCCCCCCCCGGCGAAAAAAACATGAGGACACCAGGTGTGAAACTGCAGTGCTTGTCAGTAAAATTATACCATTAACATAGGCAGCCTGCCAAATGTTCCCTGACTGAACATTCATATAATGCAGCAACAGTGCGCCATTTTGGCTCAAGCTTCTTCCACCCTCCCTAAAAATTCCTTTTATTAACATAACAATATGATCATCTAGGGTCATTCTCATGTCATATTCGCAGGGTTCATCTACCATAACTGGAATCTGGTCTGCTCTCTACCCTACAAATGTTTTTTAATAAAGTCAAATAAGTTATTTTTACCTCTCTACAAAAATGTTATCCTTTTAATAGTATGCTTTTTGTTTCTGTAATACACTCTGAAAGATCTTCTTGACATTAAAAAATATATATAAATGCGTGATTTGTCAATTAAGAACTTATGGGGACTTTTCTGTAAAAAAAGAAAAGAAAAGAAAAAGTATAACAAAAAGACAAACATTAATTGAAATAGATCTAAAATAAAAAACAAATATTAGATGAAAAACAAACTTAAAAACATAAAAAAAGTTTAATTTGAAAACTGAAATAAAAATTAATTAGATTAAAATAAAATTACAAATGCAAATGTATCAATATTAATTAAATAAAAAATCTAATTATAAGGTCATTTAAAATATGAATAAATACTATAATAATATTCAAATAAATTAACACTTCCTAATGATTTTTAACGAAAAGACATACTTAAAAATGATATATTATATTAGCTTTAAATGTTTCATATAGCCTCTTTAATGATGTGATATATGTTTAACATAGATTATTGTACAGGTGATTCTACAATGAAGGGCATTTTATATTCACCATCGAGCGCAGCACAATCGTCACCCTCCCCACCCCAGCCGCGTTCTTTCGATTTTTCGACGCTCCATTAATCGAGTCTCGCAATTGAGGGGAAGTCAGTCAGCTGGGGAGGGCGATGAGGGGGTGAGTGACAAAAAAAGAGAGAAAGAAAGAAAGAAAGAACGAACGAACGAAAGAAAGAAAGCAAGCAAGAAAGAGAAAAACTGCCTCTCTTTCTTCCGACAGAGCACCTCCATCCCCATGATCTCATGAATAAATTATAGCGACTCATTGTGCAACAGAGGGAGGAATGCAGTCGAGCAGACTCGCGCGCACACATACACACGCACGCGCGCGCAGGAGCAGCAGAAGCAACACGAGAGCCGACGCGACTCTTTGGATTTACACAAAAACATTTCATTAAAACACACACATGCTGGGAGACTGAAAGCTTTAGGGTGTTTTATTTCACAACCTATGGATCATATAAATAGAAATCCGTAAAGAAGTGATACATTCGCAGATGATATGATCCAGTTTTAACGGTTTTAACGTACTCGCACGGCTTCCGATTTCTGAGGTAACCTATCCAAGAAAAGACAGAAACGGCATTTTAACATTTGGATAAACGGTTTTTATCCATTTTAACCCAGCGAGGATCGAACTAGATCCTCATCTCTTTTTTTGTGAACATTTCGAGAGGATTTTCTCACAAGGAAAGCCGAACACGGAATCAAATCCAGCCAACAGACCAACCTCGGGCAGCCGGAGTGGAAGGTGAGGACGGATCCTTAGAGCTTTCAGTATGATCTCTTTCTTCTTATTATATTTTGCGATGTGATTTTGATTATTTTTGTATGTGCAGATGTATGTAGTGATATTTAGTGTGATTCAAGACTCAAAGGGGTTAGCTCTCAATCATGCTTGGCGATTTGAATGGCCCTGTTCAGTCGTTTCCTGCTTTTCTTTACTTCTTTATTCCAGCTGTCAATTCAATAATCATGTGTCATATGTGTTGCCCCCTCAAATGATTAAATGGAGTAAGGATGGATCCATGCACATGAGCTTACAGTAGAAATGCCTCCTGCTAGACTAGTGTGAATTGGGTGTTCAGTCAGGGTTAGATGTTTTAAATATTTTTAAAGGGCATTAAATGTGTGTTAAAAGAAAGAAATTACACTATAAAACGCGGTGCATGCACTCAGTCAGGGTTGTAGTATCATCTGCTGTATGATTCTACTCTCATGCAATGTGGTTATTGTCTGAAATATGTGTGAAATAAGGAGCTAGACAGTGAATCTCAGTTTGAGCTGGTGCATTCTCAGCTTTTCTCAATGCAAACATGGACACCATGGTTTTAAATGTGGCCAGCTCTGATCTGATGAGTGAAATGTGTGGCATTATATAGCACAGCTTTTATTAGATCAATCATGATGATGTTAAGTGAATTTCACAGCTAAATGCATTTGAGACACTAGTGTTGCCTGTCATAGTGATCACTTCATTGTGGCTCTTTGGTTGTACTGGTTTAAGTTGTTTGTTATGAATACCAACCTCTGAATTTAGTCATTAGAGACCACAGGATCTGCTCCAGGAGATGTTTTTACATGTTAGTATCGGGGTGTGTGTGAAACATACACGATCCAATGCTTTTTTCCTTGTTTGAGCCGTCTTTTTTGGGATCTAATCTGAGAGCGAGTTGCTCCACATACACGGGACAGCATGGGAGGGGGGTTTTGCCTGTCGCATCACAATACCTTTTGCATTAGCATCATGATAGAGCGCTCCACCCAGATGCTTTACATACTGGCAGCACACCTACAGGCAGGTTGGTGTAGCGGGAGCGTTTTAGGCCGGTAACTACACAGCAGGTGAGATGGACAGATGGTGAAGGTGGTGCACAGAACCTCAGCGCTGCCACAAACTCTGTGTTTGCGGGTCACAGACCAGGTAGGCGACAAATGCTGCGCTGCCCATCCCCAGGGGTCAAATGATGGCCACAGACATCCCTCTGCTGATTTTTCTATTTTTTTAGCCCCTAATTTGCATGCGTTGTCTCACTCTAAAACACCATCGGTGATAGATCACTTAATTATGATAAGGACCCAAGCCATCTGCTATTCTGGACAAACAGCATACGAACTCTGACGTTCTTTGGGTTTTTAAAATAAATAATGACGACATTACTTATCGTCATGAATATTTAACCCTGAACGTTGCATTGTCTTTATATGTGCCCTATGTGTTGAGGAAATGTTTACTAAAAGCACTTCTCATCGTGATGAGTTAGTCAATAATTGATGGCAGGCTGGCCTCGGCAGTGTCAAGTAAAGCTTCGGTCCTGAAGATGAGTGTCATGGCTTTGTGCAGGCTCTCTCTGGGGATACAGGCCTAAGTCTAATATTATTAAATGTGCTCTGAGTTTGTTTGCGCTTCTGTGGTATTATCAGGTAATATTTGCGTACAAGAGTGTACAGAGCTTGCTGCATTTAAGTTCAGTGGTTTAATGTTTGAGAATGAATAATTTTACTGTACTGTACTTCACTGTACAATAAATAAATTTGATTTTTTGCCCATTTGAATGTAAGCACCTGGATCATTTCATCTTCCTCTGTTTTTATACATTGGGCTGTGTTTGAAATAATATACTAGCGTACTGTTGTATCTGGTGTATAATGGTATGTATACTGTGCAAATATGAATGCACTGTATCCCTCAATGATTCATCCACACCTTTCATTTTGTATTTATAGCAGATTTATTTGACCTCTCTGACCCTTGAGATATTTATTATATTATTCGGATGTGTGTGTGTGTGTGTGAACCGTACCGTTCTCCACCCATGGTTCGGCCCGCAGTTGCGCAGTGGTTCATCTGAAATCTGACGACGCAGCTATAATATGGTTTGTTGAAAATAACGCAATCTTTTTTTTTTTTCCTCGTCTCAAGAAATATCTGCGTACACATGAAACCACTAGAAACGACTCAAAACGATGTAGTATACATGCCAGACCAGTATTTGGCACTGTAATTCTGCCACAGAGATACACTAAAAACGGAGAAGAAGACTTCTGGGGTGATTGCGAGGGGTGATGACATCATCGTTTCACACAATATATGGATTGGCTGTACACACGAAAACGCAAGGGTTTTCAGATGTATCCACTCTGGGACACGGTTTAAAAAAATAGCGGCTTCAGATTCCTAAAATGCCGGATCCGTCTGGACGAAACGCCGATATGATACAACATTTTTATGTATACAGCTAAATAGGGATGGGACGATTAGGAAATGCCACAGAATAGAATTTTTGCTTGCGTGCATAGAGCTGCTTGTTTTATTTGTTGTATGTTGATTTTTGAATATAAAACTTGTTGAAATGTTTTCAGTGTGTGCATCAGTTCTTTTTGAACACTTTCTAATTTTAACAAAACCGTGATAATATTGATACAGCTAAACGCGTCTTTGTGTGTACGGGGCCTTAGTTTGATTATTTGTTCTTATTTTCTTTATTTTTATGTGACCGTTCACAGTTCAGTCCTAATTTCCCTGAACATAGCACACCGAACCGTACCGAAACCGTGACCCTAAAATTGTGATGATAACCAAACCGTAAGTAATTTGAATCGTTACACCACTAATATATACACACACACACACACACATGTCCTAACTGGTAAATAATACCAATAAACACATTTAATAAACACACTATTTATTTTATTGTAGTTTAGACTTAAAATTTGATTAAAAACGCAGTGCATTTTTTATTTTCAAGCTGATAACTAGACTATGTAGTATACTAATGTTTATCATTGCATAATGCATTGTGTTTATATGCATTAATAGTGAAGTATTACGTTCTGACCATAGCTGCCATCTAAACGTAGTTAGGGGGTTTCACACGTTTGCTGCAGGCCGAGTCCGAACGTGATTGCTTCACTCAACTTGATAACATCTAGAGCTGGGCAATATGGCCAAAAAATCATCACGATAACATTTTTCATATCGATAATTATCACAATAAAGGCAGATTTTTGCACCAGTTGTAAAACCAGACCATTAATTGTGGTTTTAAACTGTTCTTTATTGTCAGAACATGACAAACACTTGCCAAAACAGGTGAACATTTCACAAATCTGAGGTAGAACAGCCAAAACATTTTTGGTTTCTTTACACTTCTTCAGTCTTTTTTCCATAACAAAATAAATATCTTAATAGAAAAAAATATTTCTTCATGTTCTAACGGGTGATGTATTGTTTCAAATCATGAAAGAGGTTTGTGTTACCTAACTTTGATGGCAAGTATCTTCATCACAGTTTTCTGTGCAGGCTGCAATATTAATAATATAACATGTTTTGTCTCTTAGAAATGCATATTTGACCGACAGTAGCTTGATTTGGCAGTAGCAGTAGCTTGAGTTGGGATGATGTATGTCCATTAATAAAAACAGTAACATCTATAGAAAAATGTAACCACCTCAAAGGGTCAAATGTAAATATTCTGAGTGCAGTTAGTGTTGCTACAGTAAATACATAGTGATTTGTAGATTGAAAAGCCTAACTGGATTGTTAATGGCACGATGCTTCTCTGCTGTTGAGAATGTCAGCGCTGTTTCATCTGGTTTAAACTACATTTAAAGACATTTGTGTTCTTCGATGGAGGCAAGACTACAAGACTTTTCACTGGATCTCATAGTGCTGTTTAGTAATTGAAGAGTAAACGCATCTGTTATAGTAAACTTGCAGTGCGCTGCTATTGGTCCATGTGGCGCGGTTCAAATGAGAAGCGCTGTTTTGTTCCGCTTATGGTGCATGAACATTATATCGAACATTTATCGAAGTTTTGTTTTTGGAAAATTTTATTGTGATCAATATTGTTACTGTTTTATCGCTCGGCTCTAATTCTATCAAACCCTGGTGCGTTTGCATTCATAGAAAATGCGGGTCAATATATTGTGTTTTTTATATTTGGTGCTATTATGCACAGCACAGTGAACGACACTTGGGTTTACTGTATGCGGCTTTCTTCTACTTGCAAACAGACTCTTTTGAGGAGACGGCAGATTCCGAGCCATTCATTTGCCGCTCTGATTACACTGCACGCTCACTCTCGCTCGTATCCGAGGTAAATCATCAACACTGTCATCCTTTACATGTGTTTTGTTGAACTAACAAATTCGTCATTGGCTAAAATGCGTGCCCAGGTTACTTTGCTTCCTGATCAAAAGTGCATTCACGCAAATCGCACCACAGTTCCAGTGCAACCGAATTCAGACCATGTCCTGCAGGTGGTCTCGGGCTCGGTACCCGGCGTGCTCCTGGGTCTGCATGACAGCTTTCACATTACCAACCATGCGAACCATGCCCCGTTTCGAACTAAACTGCCAGTGTGAAAGCACACAGTCTCCACACGGTCCTGTCATATATTTGAACTCCGTTTGACTCGACAGTCATGACTCGTATAAAGTCTTTTCATCTGACTTTAATTGACTTGTTAATGATTAGTAGCTTCCATACACGTGTCTCAGCTATAACAGTAAGCCACATCCATTAGCACGCCATGTCTTTGAGGACAGTGTTTTAAAATAGAGTCATTGCACCCGGAAACCTATCGCTTTATTTTTTAACCTTGGTTTGGGCAAACACTGTGCTTGACCTTGGCTCAGAGTGGGAGTGTGAAGACAGCAGTTTTGTAGGGGATGTGTCAACAGAGGCCCTTCTGTACGAACAAAAGGATGAGCAGGTAATTTAATCCAGGACCTCACACAATGACGAATAAAAGGCTGTCCAGAAAGAGCTATTCCTTCACACACACATCTGTTCCCGTTAATTTAGCTTATTTATTAGTCCTTAATTAAGAGCTATGTTCATAATAGCTTAATCACATACTTTTTTGCAGTATGCATACTGTACAATTTCTATATGTGCTATATTACATGAATGGCTTATTGCATGTGCTAAAATGGGGCGTATACCCCTAGAGCACACTGCATGAGACTGTATCCCACAATGCAATTAACTCAACCAGAGGGATGCATGATTATTTGGGGAAAAAAAATGTAATCATGATATGGCTTAGTGTGATTATCAAATGCAAAGGCTGCAAATAGGGGTGTAAAAGTACACAAAACTGACAGTTCGGTACAGCGGCTTTACAAAATAGCTTTTTATTTATTTTTATTTATGTTTTCCTGAAAAAATGTTCTGTCCTTAAATGAATTAAATTATAACTAAACGTTTCTTAAAGATAATGCTGTAAACTATAGGGAGCCCTTACTTGCACATTACTATAATATTAAAGGTTAACAACAGAGCCCAAACTATTAGCATAAATTCAGTTGCTATTTATTTTTAAATATAATAATCAAATAACACTCAAGTATGCAAACATGTAAACTTCACATAAGGCAGTTTTTGCATTAACTTCTAAATCTAATTATATAATAGTTTTTTCTCCAATTCATTGTTGAAATATAATCATTTATACACAGTGGGTGTCATTTTCATGACAGATTTAATTAAACACATTAAATAATCAAGACATCACTAACAGGTTAAGTAGAATATAACGAATAGGCTACACTCAAAAAAACAAGCTGTTGAACCAACTTAATTAAATTAAGGAAAACTTTTCCACGAAATTGAATTACGTTTTTCCAACAAAATCTAATTGGTTTGAAATGATTTGTTGTAATCTTGTTGTATGAACTTAAATTCATTTAGTCAAGACTACTAAAAAAATCATCATGTCATTCCAAGTAGGATAAAGAGGGGTAGAACTGATGACCATATTTAGACTGTGGAAACTGTGTCAAACAAATTTATTTTCTTTATTTCTATAAAAACTAATAGTCAACACAACACTTGTTCACATGCTAAGTGTAACATGTGTAGCATGCATGTAATGATCAAGTAAAACATTTCTCATCACTGGCATTATCAAAGTTACAGCTCATTGAGAACAGCATAGCCTAACCACAAGGTCTACACTTCACGATAATGGTAAAATCAACACAACATAACACAACTTTATATAACTGTCAAATATAACATCAAACTTTAACAGGTCTTTCCCTTTACTAAAAAACGCATTAAATAGCACTTAATTTCAACATTTACTCTCCTGATACATCCCTATGCAAAGCATGCTGGGAACTAGAAATACACTGCCCAGTTCAGTCAGCGCAACATAAATGATTCATGTCCCAACACAAATGGTTTAGGTTAACTTAACATTTTACAAATGTTATTTCATTTAACGTAATAAAATTGAGTAAAATGGCAATTAAGTGAAAAACTAAAGATTTGTGTTGTTTCAGCTTATTTTATTTAAATAAACTGAGCAAACAGCTAGAATAATTTTTTGAGTGTAATATAGTGCTTATATTTAGTGAAAGAGTTGATTTCTCTAGTGAACTAACAGCTGTGGACACTGAATGACTTCTGAGGTAAATGTAATACTACGGGACATTGTTTACAAGCTGTTTTATTGATGTCTTTCCATCGTTGAAACACTGAGCAATTACACAACCTATGATACGTTTCAGTAAGTTGTAATGTATCCTCAACATACCGTAAGATATGAATTCATGTTTATTCTTTAGGAAGAGATGATCGCGTTCACTCGCGCTGTGCTGCCACTTGAACTGACGCGCCTATACAGTGATCAGTCACGTCACATTAAAGAGCGTCAAACGGCATTTATCATTTGAATTTCGTGATAAAATGGACAGAATACTTTGTTTGTGTGGGAACTCGGATTGAAGTGTGTTCCACGCTTAAAACAAGCCTACTGATAACTGTTAAAGATTGCATTCGGAACCGTTCGGTACACACGTGCACCATACCGAAAGCCCTGTACTGAAACAGTTCGGTACGAATACATGTACCGTTACACCCCTTGCTGCAAATGAATTAAAATAAACACAAAATAATGCACCTCGTGTTTCAGAATGAAGTGTGGCACTGTTCTTGATCTCATGATCCAGAGTTTTCATTGTCTTAGATTTCCCTGGTTTGCAGTAAATGCTGCTCTATACGAAATCCATCTCTGCATGTGCTCTGAGCAACGCAACATGTGCCAACCATCTTCCCAAAATTGTAATAAGAAGCAGTCATAATGAAACAAAAGAGAAGCTTTGAGGGCCACAATAAAAGACATACATTTGAAAATAAAGTAAGCCATAAATATTATAATTGATATTTGGTTTATTTTAAAGTGAAATACTGCAGTAGTAATATTTCTTATTTTGTTTAGTAATAATAAATAATAATTACTAAATAAAAATATTAAATAAAATAAGAGATATAATACTATTTTATAGTCATATTGAAAAAAACAAAACCAAGTGGCAATGTTATCAGAAAAAATGTAATGAAAATCTAATGTCCAAATCAGATGCAATTTCAGTCACAATATTTACTTCTCAAGCTCAGTTTTTACTCAAAATTAGGTTAAAAATTCAATATTTATTCAATTTTCCCTTAGTGTTAACTCAATGCCACGTAGTGAGATTAAGTGACGATGAGTGATGACAATGTAGCATACAACAGTTTGAAATGTTTACGGTTGCATACTATGTTTAAAATATATATAAACCAAATGCTTTGCTCAGTGTGCAAGTATGTATATTTTATAGCTGTAAAAATTGGGAGAAATCTTTAAGCTAGACATGGAGCATGTTAACATTTGTCCTGCGGGTGGTTTTGTAAGGTTGAACGTTGTTTGGTGTTTGCAAAGAGAGAGTAATGCTCCAGATAGCAGCAGTAAAAGCGCACACAGACAGATTCACAGCCATGCCCTCTCTTTTCTGTCTGCCTCACTGTTTCAGTTCTCTGGGGGAGTTTCTTTTTATATCCGCGGAGTGAGCAACGCACGCAGTGTTGAAATCAATGTCCCTCCCGCACGTATGGATCTCACCAGGCTATATTTGGTGTGCTGAAACACAGCTTAAAAAAAAAACCTTCCTTTACGTCAATTTCCTCTCTTGAGTTCTGTGTTTTGCGGTCATCAATTGCGGCGGATTAAATGTCTGAGCGGTCCGAGAGACCATATGAAGCGCGGACCCCCGCGGTCCGCCTGGGGAGAGATGTGGTTAAAAGGTTTAATGGGATCACATGACGGCGGAGTAAAGGGGGCTGCTTTGTGATTAAACATTAAGATGTTGAGGTACAGATCAATGCAATCGATGTGTAAGCAGCTCCTTGTCCGTCTTCCCTCCCTGGTTATGTCAACGGCTAACCACTACAAGACGCAGATTAATATGGGCTCTTTGTTGTTGATCATATTATATCATGGAGGAAAACACATGTGCACTAAATTAATCTAAAATGAGTTTTATATAGCTAACGTGTGGAATGCAGCGGAGATGTGCATCAGGGAGGAGATCTTGCATTAACACCACTCAGGCGTTGCTCGAGCGGCATGTTAACAGGCGGGTGGCAGCATTACAGAACAGCCTGAAGATCATCGGATAGGCCTGGCAGTAATCCGCCTGTGGTTTTGCTCCTGCAGACAGTGCATTAGTAGACAGGCGCAGAGAGATGCGTAACCTCTTATTGACTAGCTGTGTGCATGCAAGCATACTTGCACGCCGTAACGATTTGCTGCTTTATTAACCACACACTTCTGCCAGATCAAAACGAGAGGGCTAAGGTCATAAACCTGGATAAATCTGCCTTGTTTTTTTGCTTCGCTTCCCCCTCTCTCCAGCACTCACATTCTCAAGACTGACAAATTAGATGTTTCGCCTCTTTGAGGAACACTCTGGAAATTGCTGTAGTCAGATTGCAGGCTGCCGGACGGGGCTTGCCAAAGTGTTGAGACTCTCTCATGGCCGTCCTCGGATGATTAGCATTCCCAAACGGCCGTCTGATATTGTCGGCTCTGAGATCCAGGCCGCATCACCGGGGGCTTCATACCTCAATAGTGGCAAAAGAAGTGTGACGCTCATAATTTGAACAAAACACTTACATTAATTATTCTGTTTAAACTGTGTATTTTTTTGAGCTGTACAGCTGTTTAAACGTTCAATTTCGGCCAATTGTTTAAAAACAGCCGATGATATCTTGTCAATCAAAACGGTGTGGAAAAATGTGTCTGACTGACGAAAATCTCCCTTGTTGAATTTTAAGGCAGGTAATGCGACAATGACACATTAACAGTTCAAAAAATATCGAAGTTAAAGCAGGCTCTGTTTGACCCTATGAATCACCCATAATTCAAGCCAGGATTGCCAGGTCTGCAGTTTTTCCCTACACCAAACATTATTTGTAGCGCGTCCCCCCCCATCCAACAATCGGACAAAGCTTTGTGCTTTGTTACTTGTTATAAGAAACAAAGTTTAAACTTTCAAATTCTGTCTGTTATCATGAAATTCAAACAATAAATGCCATTTTGTTGCTCTTTAATGTTGCAAGTCTTTTCTTCCACTTTAATACATGTATATCTCGAAAAACATACATTAATATCAGAAGGAATGTTGAAAGATACATTACAACTTTAATGAATCATATCTCATGAAATCGTGTAATCAGTGTTTCAACCGTGGAAAGACATCAATAAAACAGCCTGTGAACAATAGGTCACTTAACGTTGCATTTACCTTAAAGTTTTCCAATGTTCACATTTTGTTAATTAGATATAAAAAACACTTGAGTGGAGCTTTTTCATTGTTAATTATATATGTATGCTTGAATAAATTTGAAGTGTTTATGAAAACAACTACCTTATGTGCAACTGAGTTGCATAAAAAAACAAACATTTACGTTTTTATTTGTGTAATTATTATATCAGAAAATAAATACCAGTTGAATGTAATAGTCATTTTAACCTCTAATGTTATAGTAATGTACCAAATGAGAAGGTTCCCTGTACAGCCTAGTTTACAGCATTATTTGGGAGAGATTTTTCTTCCTTAAGAAAATCAAACTATTGGTTATCGGCAGATATCGTTTTGATTAATCAGCTTTCGATAACGGCGGAGAAATTTAGTATTGGTGCATTTTTTTTTTTTTTTTTTTTCAGTTTCAGTGCTTCAACTTTAAGTTTATCTGATAAAGTTGGCACTGAGATCCGGAGGCTTCATACCTCACTAATGGCGAATGGTGGAGGGATCCTCGTCCACGAGCAAAGCTTCTCCTTCAAAGGCCACGTCGGTAGTGGAAGCACATCTGACGGGATTAAAGGAGGAGAGATGATTCCACGGACCAAGATTTCAAAGACTAGTAAATTCCACTTTTAGAGGTGTATGGGGGTGGTAATGGACGTTGGAGATGGACGAGCGCACTGGCGGAGTGGGGGGTGGACGGCGAGTGCTCTGAGGTGGGGGCAGGTAGCTCTTTCCCTTTCAGCGCAGCTGCCGTTTGCTCTGCAAATTGATGTTTTTCACTCCCCCCTGTATGTTTGGATACACCGGAATAGCTTTGATCTCTTCGGGACTGCAGGTTTTTTTTTGACCACTCACGCAAATTGCTCCTGTAGGGACTGTGGCCTGAGGACTGTTTATTCGGCTGTAACTGCAGAGAAAGGTAAAGACACTTTGTCTCGGATATCAATGTGCAAGGGTCGCAGGGGTCACCCCAGAGTACCTTTCCACCAGCTGCTAGGAATCCTGGGAATGTCAGTTAAAGGGGTGCTCATCTAGACAACAAGCAGCTAATGGTTTCACTCACGTTTTTTTGGCCAATCTTGTGATTCAGACACACAATTAGCTGTGGTCATCTGTCCATATGTTGCACCCTGCCAGATTGTGCGAAGACTCCTGTGAAAAGTGACGATGTCTGGTACTAATGCATCATGAGAGTTGCGTCCCTTCATTTGTGGGAATTTTTTGTGAATCATTATGGAAATTTGTTAATGAAATAGTTTGGTTTCAATACAAGTTAAGCTGAATCGACTGTTTTTTTTGGCATAATATTGATTACCCCCCACCCCTCAAAAATTGGGTCTCAAATTGGGTCAAATCATTGGGTCCAAAAATTTACAATGGAAGTAAATGGGGCAAAAAAGTACATTTCTGGAGAATTTTTTAAAAGCATTTACGTTACATTAATTCTTCTGTTTAAACGTCTATTAAAAATGTACAGCTGTTTAAATCATAATTTTTGCATTTGTTGCGTTCAGTGTTGTTTTAGTATTATTTATATGCTATTATAATATTTATTAATATTTTGATTAAATGTAATTTTTACTTTTCAATTTTCGTTGTATTTTGTTTTTGTCCTTTTTTATTCGTTTTTTTCAAGTACTGGAATTCAGCTTTTAATTATTTTTGTCAGTTTTAGTTTTACAAATGTTTGTTACTTCAACTTATTTTATTACAGTTAGTTTTCAAGGCAACGTTTAATTATCGTTTAGGTTTCATCTAATATTCATATTTTATTTCAGCAAACAAATTTGAAAAAAAAAAAGTTTTAGTTAACAATAACAACAGTAATAGCATTTCATTTTAATTGCAAAAAGTTGTAAAGTTGTGTATAACTTTACAGAGAAAATGTTAGTAACAAATTTACCTATTGATAGAGTATTTTAACATTTACAGATTGCCTATATTCACTTCTGTTAAATGCCTCATTGTAACCCTTTTTTTTTTTTTGAGGAGGGAAAGGAAAACATTATTCCACAAATGCTGTGGATTGAGCTTAACTTGCAATGAACACTTTTATTTGCTCTAGTCCACTAGTTTGTCTCAGTGGGAGAAGGCGTAAGGCGTCGATTTCCACCTCTTATTTTTAGTTGACTGTGGTGACAGCTGGTACAGATAAGGAGGATTAGATGCTGTGTTCAATGTCTTGTAATACACACTCCCAAATACACTACTGTATTGGTGTTTGGCCACCTGAGAAAAGGCTTAGACACACTATGGCAGTTCAAACACCAAGCAGCAAAGTTTCTCTCTCTCTCTAACTTCTTTCATCCTTCCTTCAGGCACAGACGACCACCAAAAAGAAACATATTTGTATTGACAGCTCTGAATGTTTCTAATATTGTGTGTGTCTGCCAGAGGGATGCAGAGTGAGCATCCTCTCTGTATAGGGAGTTTTCTGACCTCTCAGTGCAATCTGAATGGTTTTCTCAGAGTTGTATAATGTTCAGCCTTAATGATGAACATGCTAGCAAACCAATTAAGAGAGAGAACCATAGTAGTTTAAAGAGTTTCTTCAACTAAAAGTGAAAATGTGTTGCTTCACACCAGTATGGCCTTCTTTCTTATGCATAACAAAATATTTTTTTGTTCATACAATGAAAGTCAATGGGGTCCAATTTGGCTTTTGAACAATCACTTTCTTTATATGCACAAAAACATCTTTAAAATATCTTGTGTGTTCCGCAGAAGAAACAATGTCAGGTTTGGAGCTACATGAGGCTGAGTATTAATTTTTTCGTGAACTGTCCCTTTAAATTTGTAGGGTGACATCAGCGATTTGGCTTAGTGGTTAGCACATGCACTCAGACACATTGAGCTGTAGCGCTCATAACAGTGATGTTACAGCTACATTCAGGTACCGGACCTTACTTTCCTCTTTGTGTACTAGCTTACAACTAGCAAGAAGACTGAAAATAATAGTACAATTAAATCAATAGATCATTAAACAAACATGGCACATAAAACATGAGAAGTCGTTCTTAAAATGAGCCGCCCAGCACTGATAACACCAGAATCAGATCAGAAAGATGAGGTGTTGTGCATCGCTCGGGCTTGTGCAGGAAAACTGAATGTCAAAATGAATATTTCCTGCGGTCTCATCTGCAATGTCAGCCACGGTCTAATCTTCCCATCAGCGTTGCGACGGGCTCTGACGCAGGTCCTCCACCGCTCTGTCCTGCCACAAGGCAACTCCCCAAACAGGCTTGTTTCCATCTAATCTGGCCACCAGAGAGAAGCGCTCTATGTCATCATTCACAGCCTCCATATGGCGCACCTCCCCATGTGAGGACGGCAAGGCACAATTCATCATTATAAAGACAAAAAGAGGGCAGGGGGGGGTTGGTAAGGACCCTTGCGTGCGAAACACACGATATTGTTGGCCATACAACATAATTTGACAAGATTGTTCAGGGGGATTGTGCTTGAGTTGTTGCAAAACAGACATTAAGTGGGGTGAAATTCAGAATAAAACTGATATATTTTATATATATATATATATATATATATATTATATATATATATATATATATATATATATATATATATATATATATATATATATATATATATATATATATATATATATATATATATATATATATATATTAATGAATGATTTGTACATAAGTAAATATCTATTTATTATTATTAGTTACTACTTTTAGCAGTAAATGTTGAACTTTCTTGTCAAGTAAAGTGTTATATTTTAAACATTTTATCAACATTTACAACTTGGTCAGAACCTAAAAATAAATAATTGTAACATTATGTGTCATTTTTTGACACCCTGGCTTCTTTGCTTCAGTTGATCATTTGCTTAGTAGTGCGCCACAGCTTTTGAGTCTGATTTGAATTGCAGGCAAATCGGTCTGTGACAACCCAAAATTCTCCTTTCGGCTGAGCCGCAAGCGCAGTATCCCTACCAAGGCCGTCTTTCTGCAGTAATGAGCTGTTCCTCTGGTTCCTCCTCAGGCTGTGGCGGCAGTGGTGTTGTCTGGTTACTGTGGAGTGGACACAACCCAGCAAGGTCGCTTGGGTTAATGGATTCTCTGTTCTCAGTGACAGGGACACCGTGGGCCCTGATAGATGCCTCATTAGCCCTGCATCTCTATCCTGCCTCTCCGCTCGCCTTCTGTGAGCGAACAAAGCGGATGGTGAAGTGAAAGAGTCTGATTGTTGAGACGAGAAAGTTGTTGTGCAACCGACTCGTTTACAGCAACAGACTGTGTGTCTTCATGGTTTCGCTTAATAATTTACTGATTGGCATCGGCTGAAATGGCATGTTTGTTCTTGCTTCTTGCTTAGCGAAGGTTATCGTTTCCCTGGGCACCCTTGCCAAGACTTTGTCCAAAATTGATATGCAGCTCAAGTCATGGGTTCTTCATAGAGCCATTTTTTCTTAGAAAGCACCTCTGAAAGAAGCCATGCATAAACGGTTATTATAAAACGCTGTTTTAACTTTCTCACCTGGATGCAAATTGTGTTTCTCAACAGCAGCACCACCCAGGAAAGGGACCTGCCTTAACTTGCATTTTCAAGTGCTTTTCTAAGTATCCAGAGATAGATTTGTCACACTAATGCTTTTAACACCCACAATTTCTGGGTGAGAACAAAGGTGACTGACGTTCAGGCCCTGTGTTGCCCTTAGCCCTGGCTGGCAGGATGACAAGGTGAGAGTCCGGACAGCGACTCCCGGAGGCTGTTGGACCAGAACAGCTTAGCCAGCATCACCTCTCCGTCTGCTCGTCGCAGACAAAACGAACAGGGTGTCGGGTTTGGCTGACCCTTAACCCCCTGTCTTCATCATAAGCTGACTGTATAAAACGGTCATACCTTAAACTTTTTGACAGTCTTGTTGACTGTGCTGGAGCCGGTACCAGGCCCTTAAACCTGCTAGTCTTGAACAAGGAACCAGTACAGTCAGACGATAGGATCAGGAGAGCTGCTCACTTTAAGTTTTTTTTTTTTTATCCATCTTGATTTTTTTCAATTTATATATTTTTTCATCATATTAATTCATTTTATTTTAACTGAAATATTATTTTGATTGTAATCATCAAAAAATGTATTTGACAATACCAAAATATTTTTTTTTATAATAAATGTTTATATTATTTTTATATATAATATCATTTAAATGTATTTTTATTAATTTAATATACTTTAAGCATTATTTATTATTAATAAATAATTTATTTAATTAATAAGCATTTTTAAGTTTGCATTTTGTCAAATAAATTTTATTGCCATTTAAAACTTGGTGTGATAACCTAAAAAACAATAATTGTTTTAATTATTTATTGTCTGAGCTTTAGCATCATTTTGTGCACATGCAAGTTGTAATATTACGTTTATGCTCTGTATATATCTGATTTATCTCATATTTATTTGTGGATGTATTTGGGTTACTTTAACAGAGCAAAAGGCTTCAGTTTACCTGTATTAATTCATATTTCTTTGCTGATTATGATAGGATTATTTTGAAACACTCAAATTCTTTCAAATTTTTTCCTCTTTTAAAAACATTGTTAGTGCAGTTAATATCTTGCAGTTTTGTTTTTCTTCTCATCATCTTTGTTTGATTGACTTTAGATGTCAAGTAATAAACAGGACGTGGAAAATAAACCCATCAAATCAGTTTGTGATGGCTTAAAATTGAGCAGTTACATTACTTTGGATGTTAAGTTCTCAAAACTAGGAGACTCTAAAGACGCTCTTAAGTTCAGACATTGAAATCGTGCCGTGCCTGTTTAGATGGAAAAGAGGTTTTCAGTGCCTGAGCTTTTGAGCTGATGGGGGAATAGGGATGGTAACATGCCTATCACTCAGTTGATCTGGGATATGTTGGTTTGTATCTGTTGCCCCTGACAGCTTTACCCACACAGGTGCTCTCAGCGTCTGCTCTGTGTCTGTGTGAGTGATGGAGAAGCATTAGTCCTGGCCTTCCTCCACCTCAGATCTCTTATTTAGACAGCTTCCACACTCGTTTCGAATGCTCACTCAGTAGATCTGTTAGGAGAGAGGCCACAGTGTGTTTGTCAGACTGAAACAGTGAGTCAGGGCAGGGGTGGGACACACTGACACTATGTAAAGCCCCAGCAGAATTGCAACTGACCTGTTCCTCTGACGTCGTTTAACCACGTACACAAACCGGCTGCTCTCGCAGGCCCTTAAAGTCTTGACCACAATACACCCACAACCTGAAAAAAAAGAGGTGTAGTGCTGTTTCGTCAAACGGACCCCTCTGACTAACGCTTTGTCACATGTTTGTGTTAATTCATGCTAGGCTACTTGGATGCTCATGCGCTGTAGCTTCCTGTAACAGCAGCAGAATGTTCTTCCTGTCTTCTGAGCAGCGATTTCCTTTAGCTGATTAGTGGGTCGGAGTAATGACTGTGCACAGGGTTCATACACCTGCCACTGCAAAAGACCATCATTCCTTGCCAAATACTGCCTGATCAACTGATGGGCTGTATGCTTGTAAGTGTGTGTGTGTTTGGAAAGTCAGTGTTATTTGCCATAGGATCATTGTGTGGTTGAAGATGAAGTGCTGGGCCTACACATACATGCATGCATACATGCATGCATGCATGCATGCATACATACATACATGCATGCATACATACATGCATACATACATACATACATACATACATACATGCATACAGTTGTGGTCAGAATTATTTGTCACCCCTGGTAAATACAATCAAAGATGGCTGTAAAATCTGCAATGTTTATCCTTTTGATCTTTTATTTAAAAATGCGCAAAAATCTAACCTTTCAAGTAAAAGAATTGAAAGTGGGGGGTAAATCACATTATGAAAAAAATGCTTTTCTCCAAAACACATTGGCCACAATTATTGACACCCTTTTATTAAATACTTTTTGCAACCCCGTTTCTTCTCATTATAGTCTTCTCCTATAATGCCTGATGAGTTTGAAGAACACCTGACAAGAGATCAGAGACCATTCCTATATACATATACATAATTATTCATTTAAATATAGAATTGATGGATATAGAATATAGAATTCTAATTAATACAAAATTATTGTATTATGCATGTCAAATTTCTTTATCTTTTTTATTTTTATATATATATATATATATAAGTAATATATCTATCATTAATATATATTAGATAATAGATAAGTAAAATATCTATTAATATATAATAAATATATGTAAATATAATATTATAATAATATACTATATAATATAATAAACGTATATAAATATGTAATTTTTCAATTGTATTTCTTTTTATATATATATATATATATATATATATATATATATATATATATATATATATATATATATATATATATATAATGTATATATTATATTATAAATAAATGTATATATTTGTTTATTGGATATAGGATAGTTTGATAATGCTTTTAAAATTCAAATCCATTTTGCAAATTTTGTTCCTAGAAAAGCCTCTGTATTTCATCAGGGCTTGGTGGTGTGACCATGAAAGTTTTGGGCCGTGGCTTTCTTCAGGCCTTTTGGTCACAGGAAAGGTGTTTTTTTTCCCCCCTTTCAAGCCGCACCTCATCATGAATGGACAAAATAAATGAGCGAAAAGGCAAATTGCTCAATTAGTCGCAAATGCTTCGGGGTGTGGGCAAGCTTTTTCATCAAACTTTTCATTTTGGATGCAGGTGTGATGGTGGTTTGTGGTGTTCAGAATCAGCTTGACAATGTCTTTGCCTGTACACTCAGCCCAGGCTCTGTGTGTGAGCTGTCTTTGTGAAGAGCCTCGTCATGATTAGTCCCATGATTGCAGCTAGTCATCAGCAGGGGAGCTTCTTTATGCAAGTGTGTTTGTTGCTTTGCATGAGTAGGGCTCGTCACGTTCCTTAGAATAAGAAACGGATGAACCTTGCTCGCTTTCAAGTCCCTCATTGATTTGAGAGGCCACCCACTCATCTGTAGGAAGTATCGCATTTTGTGAGGATGCGAAAGCCTTGAAAACACAGTCAGTCAAAACACTGCCAGTAACAGCTCTGCTACAATCCCAGCAGAAGCTCTTTTACTGCCCCGCGGAAGCCGCACGGCAAGCGTCGTTCTCTGATAACGGAGCAGAGGGGCCGCTGTCGGCCGGCAGAAAGCTGTCTCTATGCAAGTCTCCATCGAGTGGCTCTGTCACCGTTCATCAGCCAAACCATCAGTCAGTCAACCTGTTTTTCCCTCTACACCAGCGAGGGAGAGAAAGACACTGCTGTGTGCAGAGTGAGTCACGTTGCAGCGGAGAACGAGAGAGAGACACACACGCACGGAGCAGCTGAGCATTGAAGTCAGACAAGTTTATCAAGCGGAGGCCCTTGAACGAACGAACCAGCCAGCTCTGCTTTTGTAAAGGACAGTCAGAGGCGTAACAAAGTCATTAAAGGAGAATCAATACAATGTGATGCAATTTGCATTCGGTGCTGCTCGATTCGAGCAAGCACAAACAGGGGAAATGGGTTTTAGAGCGGCAGGGCTTGGGCTCTTATAGACCGTTCACTGATGCCCATGAAGAAATCTGATATTGGCCAAATGAATGTGCTCCATTGTGCACTTCCACTCAACCTTTTCTTGTCTCCGAGAATGACGATGCAACTTGATTGCTTTGCTAATAACCTATGAACACTGGTGCATTTCGGCTGCGTTCTTTCATTACTCACATTTTCTGTCATAAAAATATAATGGCGGTGCACATAAGACATTATTAATATGTCCATTGTCTTTTCCTAGTCGTTTTTTCTCTAGGAATGTCTTGGGACGTTGGAAAGCAAGTCTTTCCACCAAGAATATCTTCACAAGAATTGTGATTGGCACTGGAGAACCACGGGACGCTCCTGCCCTCGCAGGCGGAGGGAAGATGAGAAGCAGAAGTTAGTGTGATAGTTTTATGGTGATGAGGTAAGCCTCATGGCGACCGGCATTTTTCCCCCAACTTTGGATTCAAAGAGATTTTAAGGGGGAAGATCGCTGAGGAACGGTACAGATCTTGACCTGGAGAGACCCGGACTAAATCTGCTGAGTGAAGATAATCGCGGCCTGTTCTGTTCTACTGCTACGTACTTGCTCTAGTCTGGCGCCTTGCCGCTCCTCCAGACACAAACAAACCATACAAACCGCTCGCAGATGTGTTATGAAACATGGATGCTCCTTACATTCCATGCTGGTGATGTCCTTGTAGTATCGTTTGGAATTTAGTCTCGTGTTTGTTGCATTTAAAAGGAGTTCACTCAAAAATCGTTCATGCTTTACTCAACCTCATGTCATTCCAATCCCAAACCTGTATGACTGACTGACTTCTGTGGAACACAGATATGATATTTTGACCTAATGTCAGTGTTTTGTGTATGGTTCATTGACAAATAAAGCTTCAAAAAAGGCGTTTAAAAAAAAAAATCTTTTTGTGTAATGCATATTTTTCAGTCATGAACAATGTGTTTAAACAAGTTTCAGTTGTTAAATAACATTTCAAAGTGTTTAAATTTATATTTTGACTTTTCATGTCAGGCATTACAACCAAATAGTTGTATCAAACCTAAAATGATGCCATAGTGTTTAGTTTTTAATGTTTTATTATTAAGACACATTTTTAAATGGTTTTTCTTATTCTGTTCATTTGCTTGGACAGTTTCCCCACATGACATTTTGGGGGTTTAAGATGACAAAATATGTATTTTTTTTAAATGTACTAAAAATTAATTCAAACTAAATAGGTTTTATAGATTAAAGTGATGTATGTCATGAATGTATCAAATTAATTTAAGGAAATAATGCTCTTGGACACAAAAATATGCACATCATTGACCCGTGTGTGTGTATTCATATATATGAATGTGTGTGTGTGTAAATTTATTTATGAAAAATTGTTCTGTTATATAAACTGGGTATATATAGAGACTTGCTTTCTTTGGGTGAAATATTCCTTTAAGCATTATTGAGCTAAAATTCACCTGTCATCACCTGAGAATCACTTTTAAGCAAACTCTTGAAGTTCTTGAACTTTTAACTGAAACTGACTCAGAATAATTGGACGCTGACATGCTGTTGAGTGTTCAAAAGCCTTCTGAATCTCTCGCATCTGGCTTTGCTCTCATAGGTGTATACCAGGATGAGGCTGTGTGCAAAAACCGGTTGTTCTTTACTTTCTGTTTGCAACTAATGAATTTATTCAAAGGGAGGTGGCGGACCGGCTTGTACACACTCTTTAAGTACTGTATGCGTTTGAGAACAGCACCAAACATGGGCCTGGACACCAAACAAATAAAGCTGACCTACAAGGTGGCATGCGCTACACACACAAACAGCAGCGTTTGTGTCGCCTCGCAGCTATACTGAGCTTCCTGAAAACAACTTCTCTATATCCATCTACCAACACTGGGATTCAGGTTACGTTTGCATATTTTTCCATGTCGGAGTCTTTGCTGTGCGCTGAACTTGCGTCACGCAATCTGCAGGCCTAAAGGTGAAGCGAGTTTATTAGGGAATGATGCAGGTATGAGTTTAGCTGGGAACATTCACTTTTTTTGTCACTCTACAAAGAATCAAATTTCCATTTTCATTATTTATGCTCATTACATTTCAATTTGTGGATCGGTGGTGGATGTTTGCTGCCCTGAAGGCGACGCATTGAATGCAATGTCAATTTATCTGTACTTAAAACTGACCCAGCACTCTAACTTCAGCTGACAAGTCACAACAATTAACGGCACAAGCAGCGGCTTGTTTTTACACGCTTTTGTTGCAGTAATAGAGAAATGTCTCTCTCAAATATGTATGTGTTTTGATGCATTTATTGCGCCAATCATAGGGCAATTTGTTTGTGATCTTCCTGATCTCTCAGGTAAGAGATATGATCTGTGTTCTTCACAGCGCCGAGTCTGTAGGCGTCCCGTTTTTCCCTTGATTTTACTTGATGAATTTCTCTGTCTTTTTATATCCACAATGATCTTCATTATACTCTGTTATTGCTTAAAGTTTCAACCCCGCATTCTTTGCTGCAGCTCCGTTGCTGGTGTTGAGACACTTTAAGCCAGAGAGCGGCGAGCGTGTGTGCGTTTGTGTGCACATGTGTGGAGGAATGCGTTATCAGGCCCAGCCTTCCTGTGGTTCCTAATCCTCTGTCCCCTTCCCCAGCCCCCAGCCTCTTTTCTCTCTCTCTCTCTCTCTCTCTCTCTCTCTCTCTCTCTCTCTCTCTCTCTCTCTCTCTCTCTCTCTCTCTCTCTCTCTCTCTCTCTCTCTCTCTCTCTCTCTCTCTCTCTCTCTCTCTCTCTCTCTCTCTCTCTCTCTCTCTCTCAGCTTCTCCGCTACGTGGGGGAGGGGTAGGCCTAACCATGTGACCCAAGGCGCTCCCCCATTTGGCAGGCAGACGAATTGTGGATTTTTGGACAGGCAGGTCTTTAGCTACCACTGTTCTTACTGATGCACTTGGATTGTCCTTCACTTTAAGTACTGGCTTTCGGGTTTTGCAGATATGTTAACAAGTGTCATATTAAATGGAAAAATTTGGAAAGAGGGTGTTCTGTTTTTTTTTATGTGTATTGATTTATGTCATAGCTCTTGGATGTGTTTGTATACATTTAGCTGCAGTGAGTACATTTTATTTAGTTAATTTTTTTATTTAGTTTGTTTTTCATGTATTAATTTTTTCATGTATCATTTTACAATTTTTTTTAATATAGTTTTAAGTATTTTTCACTCTGTCATTGTTAGATTTAGTTTAATTTTCATACTCCACCCCCCCTGCCCAGAATTTTATACTTTAATTTTTACTTCCATCTTAGTATTTTAGGGCTGCCAAAGTTGCATTAATGCATGAACTGGTATTTTTTATTTATTATTAAATAAATGTTGTTATTATTATTATTATTATTATTATTATTATTATTATTATGATTATTATTATGATTACTGTTTATTTAAAACTAAAATTTAATTTTTGTTATTCTAGTTAATTTCATAAATTTTTTATTTTCTTTTAGTTTTTAAGACTAATAACACTATTTTCTGTGGCACTAGCAGCACCTAAAAGCATTGTGAAAATAATGCTTCCAAAAACTCAATTTTTTGGGGATAAACCGGTAGTCCCGCTGCAAACTCAAATCAACTTTGAGCCAGAGGTGTTAATTCCATTTGGTGCAGCTAGTGATGCAGAAAATACACTTTGTAGCATCAATGAGTGTCTGAAAATGTGAATTCAGGTGTGGTACAATAATCCTTTTTATTCCAGTCTTGATTGTTCCCCGAATACTGTCCTAACCTGTGCGGTTCCAGGTTATCTCCTCTGAAAGCGCAGTCCCGGTTGAGAGCTGAATCTGCACTTCATTTCAAGAGCGCTGACACACAGGCATTTCTATGGCCTATCAGAAATCAAAGCCCTGCAAGCTTTTGTGTGCTGCTTGGCAAAAAAGCCGAGGCGTTTCGTACCCTTAACGGTCACACCCCTGCGGTGCCGTCTTGTCCTACTGTCCCAGACTGAACGGTCCTGTTGGGTGGGTACAGGAAGAGACATGGACAGACCTAAAGTGTTTGCTGTTCTGCAAGAGAAGTAGGGTAGAGAAAGTTATAAGTGAGGGAAGTGGTATGAGAAGTAAAGGATGGTCCACGTGTTGGAGGAATTGGAGAAAGGGAGGGAAGCCCAGCAGGAACAGGTCACTGCAGGCCAGGGGTGGAACTAGAAGAAAAGAGAGGAGGGGGTTAGATGGAGCCCAGCAGTAAAGAACAGCGTGTTCTGTTCATTCCAGGGCAAGAACTGTTTGTGCTGTTATCCGTCACTCAGTGAAGGGAAAGCAATAAGCAAAGATGCTGAGCTGTGTTATTTCACAGCACAAAATAAGATTTGGTGCTTCAAAAGAGTATGTGTGTCCTTTGCTGATGGTTTGAACAAACCTTGGCTTGTGGTTGCACTTGTCACGTGTGCGGTGTTAGGATGTTTACTTTGGTGTCCGGGTATGTCCTCATGTTTGAAATTGGATTTTTGTGTCCAAAAACACAAAGTGTTTCTCTACTAGGAAAATGAACAAATTTCTGATGACTCATCTTGCACTTAGGGTCGTGTGCAATTTTTTTTGTCCAATCAGATGCTCTCTAGAATAAGAATGTAACATTGTAAAGGCTAGTAGCAAGTTGAACTTGTTGCAATAGGAAATATGTCAACACAGGAAAGAAAGCCATATCATAGGGTCCTTAACTGTGTGTGTGTGTGTGTGTGTGTGTGTGTGTGTGTGTGTGTGTGTGTGTGTGTGTGCGTGCGTGTGCGTGTGTTCGTGCACCATATCGTGTTTCCAGAGCGGATAGATTAGGTTGTCCACTGTTTGAATAGATGCTCCTTCATTGAAGGATTGTTCCAATATGAGAGATTAATGATTACAGGGGTGGGCTGAGCAGCACTGGGCTAATTAAGCTCCATTAATGCTCATCACTCTGCAGTTAATTAATCTGGAGAGCTATAAGGTAATGCTTTTCATAGATACAACCTCCAAACATCAGAAGTAGTAAAAAACATTTTGCCTTATACAAAGAACTGATACTTATTAGTGGTCTTTGCTATCATATCAAGAGATATCTAATCTAATCCTAATCTGCATGCTAATCTTGGTCATTATTTTATATATATATATATATATATATATATATATATATATATATATATATATATATATATATATATATATATATATATATATATATATATATATATATATATATATATATATATATATATATATATATATGTGTGTGTATATATATATATATGTGTGTGTGTATATATATATATGTGTGTGTATATATATATGTGTGTGTATATATATATGTGTGTGTGTATATATATATGTGTGTGTATATATATATGTGTGTGTGTATATGTATTTGATGTATAATTATGTTTTTATATTATTTTTATTTATAATTTATTTTAAAAATAACGTTTTATAAATAACATCGCGAAGAGGCTGAAATCAGTCACAGGTTTAATAAACGGCTCTTTACACGGACGGGGCTGGTGTAATTGCTAATGAAAACGGCCACACGAGCATGTAAATATTGCTAAGCCTGCTTCAGTCAAGTGGTTATCAAAACACGACAATGGAGGATCTCATTTTGTTGCTGCTGTCCGCCTCCCTTTCTCATCCTCTGCTCGATCCTCTCATTATCCCTGTAGGTGAAGCTCGCTCTGATCAACTCTGTCACTCCTTTGAGTGACTCTTCTTCCAGCCCCCCCTCGACTCAGCAGCGTTCATCCACCTTTCTTTTCCAGCTGTGGGGTGTCTGACCTAAATCTGTAAGGAAGGAGAAGAAAATGGAAGCAGAGAGGGATGTTGAGGGGAGAGTGTTAGAGGTGTGGGGCGGCTGACAGCCACTGATGTTGGTGGCAAATTACTGATTTTAATTATTATTAAAAAAATGACTTAATAATTCTCCACTAATAATTAATGATGTTTCTAGTACTGTTGGTGTCTGACCTAAAGAGGGATGTTGAGGGGAGAGTGTTAGGGGTGTGGGGCAGATGACAGCCATTGATGTTGGCGGCAAATTAGCATGTGTGCTAATCAAGCTTCACCCCCGAGAGCGGAGACAGACTGAGAGGCAGTAGGGTGGGGCGGAGGGGGTCTTGTTGTCATTATTAACGTTGTTCAATCTAAATGGACACGCACAAAGAAGCACCCTCTTTGGTCGGAACAAGCTCCCTGATCGCTTAAATAATTGAGCGGGGTTGAAGGCGTTATCTTTGCAGAGGGCTCGGATCTCAAAGTGACGGCGGCCATGAGAACCTCCACGCTTCCACATCTTTTCTTTTTTGCAATCAAAGCGCTATAAATAGCCATCTCCCTCCTTCCCTCCCTCCTCGGCTTCTCCCGTCGACACAGAGCGTGAGGATCCTGCAGTAAGACGTAGCTTTCGGGGTCGTTCACGAATGCACGGGTTATGACCCGTTGCCCTGTTTTAAAGCTCATGCTCTGCACCGGCTTTTGTCTCAGGCGATGCTGTCTCGATAATTCTTGCACACTGACTGCGGTGCAGCAGCCCGAGAGATGCCACATGCTGTCATCTTGCTCCTTTGTGTGCGGCACTGGCTGCTTTTTAAACTGTGATTGGTGGAAAGGTTCTAACTTGAGGAAGCGATTGCAAAACCCACCCTATCAAAGCACAGAGAAAGATGTGCTGGTGCAGTCAGTCGTTGATTAACCCCTCGTGCCTCTGGGCAGAATCGCAGCCATCTGAGAGCCCAGAGAAATTGGTTAAAGCCACTACAGCGGCATAAGTGTCTGCCTCAGTGAGTCAAAGCGGAACAGAGCCTTTGTTTTGATTGAGTCCTGTCACTCTAACGTGTCTGTCTTTCTTTCTTTCGCAGACTGCCTGCTAGGTTGAGGAGATTCGGGGTGCCCCATAGACCCCTAGGTTCCTCCGATGAACCCCATCAACTCCATGAAACCTGCCCTGCCTCCAACGCCACACAGGTCGGTAGCTCCTGCACGTCAACTGCGAGTCAAAGTGTGACTCGCACCCACTGTTTCCTCTCTAACAACATTGTGAACTCTCAAACTGACACCTGCTTCCCTGAGCGCTGCATCTAACAGTCTAAATCCCACTGCTGATGTTTTGATTGTTGATTTTGCATATTTTAACTACTATTTGGTAATAGCTTCAGGGAAGCAATGTGTTTTATTTGTTTTTAGTTAGGTTGTTGTTTTTGCACACTTTTAAAACTAAAGGTTATTTGATGGTTCTCAGGTTCACTCTTCATATCAAGAACCTTGTTTGGCTGTTCAAGGATCTTTAAGTTGCTATATGATTATTTGGAGGGTAAAAACAAGTTATTGATGTTACACTATAGGTTCTATAGGCTAAGTACATGGATGGTGTCTAAAAAACCTGAGAATTAAAAGTTCTTGTGTAACTTTAGTTCTTTTTTTAATCATTATTCTTAAAGGGATATTACACACAAAATTGACTAATCTGGTATTTACTCACCCTCATGTTCTTTCAAACCTATATGACTGACTGACTTCTGGGGAACACAAAAGGAAGTTAAGCAAAATGTCAAGATGATGTCATCCATATTTTATATAAATATATTATTTTGTTATGTTCCTAACATCTATTTATTGAGTGTGTTCCACTGATGAAACGAAGTCATACAGATTTTAAATGACATGGGGGTGAGTAAATGATGACAGAATTTGCATTTTTGGGGCGAACAACCCCTTTTAAGAGTGTTTAATTCTCCAAACCAGCAAAGAGAAATATACAACCCAATTGCTTAATGCGCTCTGGGTATTTGAAAGTAGATTTTTAAGCTTTCATAGTAATTTGGTCCTTTAAATATTTAGTAAATGGTGCACTGCAGGCTCCCGTAGGTAGGTGTACTTGGCACATTTTCATAAGTTTTAGTGATATTTGAGCACATAAATGGAATTATGTTGCTTTAGAGGCTATAATGACGCATACAGTCTGAACATGTAGAAAGTCTAAGTTGGCATTTCGCTCTCACCACAGTACACTAAAGATAAATTGCTCACAGTGGCACATGCATTGGGCCCCAAACTGAATCCACACGCCCACACCTTCTCCTATTATTTGCTGAGCTCTCAATCAGCTTGAGTGTCAAGTTTTTTTTAATTTTGATTGGCTGCTTCGTCTCTCACCTGCTGGTTGGCTTCTAGAGGGTTTGGCTTTGAAACCACCGTTTCCTGTTTCATAGAGAAGGGGTATCTGGTGGTTTTCCTGGAGAGGAACTTTAAGAGAAACCTCTGCCTCCTATGGAATGCCTCTAAGCCGCTGATAGTTTAGTTTGTTTACTTTACCACAGCAGCGCAATGACCAGCCTCCACGAGACGCTCGCTTTGAGCCTTTGTTGGAACCTCAATATCCTGTGGGCCGCAGGCCAGCGGATACTTTGCTGCAGGTCGAAGTGGAAATGTGTCAAGAAGGGGATCTCGTCTTTCTTCGAGGGCTTTAAAGAGAGAAGTCTTTCATGTGGCAGTGGGGTTGAGGTGTCTCGGGTCAGTCCGGGTGAGAAGCTGTTCAGAGCCAGTTATCACTCGATAAACCCTCACAGGTTTAATTTTCTTTATGCTCTTGAGTTGTTGCCGCTTGGATAAATTTTACCTGGAATGCTCCCTTTTTGTGTCCAAGGTTTTTGCCCATGAATCGCTGCTGAAACGGATAAAAACGCAAGAGAGACATTTTAGTGTTTATTTAGTGGACTCCCCTTTTTGATAGACTACAAGAAATGTTACGAATAAAGTATTGGTACTAGAAAAACTGTATATTAGCAATGTGTGACTAGTAGCAAAAGCCTAATATTGTCATTATTCAGTGCATCATATACTAGTGAGTATTTTGAGACTTTTTCTCATTTATTTTATTTTTGCTCATGTACAGTGGTTTACATGCAAGGTTTGTCTGTAAGATTTTAAAAAGAATTCTCTTCTGCTCACCAAGGCTGCATTTATTTGATCAAAAATACAGTACTATTATTTAAAACAACTCTTTCCCATTTTAATATCTGTTAAAATGTAATTTATTTCTATGATCAAAGCTGAATTTTCAGCATCATTACGCCAGTCTTCAGTCACATGATCCTCCAGAAATAATTCTAATTAGCTGATTTTCAAGAAACATTTCTTATTAGTATCAATTAGGGCAGTGCGATTTAATAGAAATCGTAATAAAATCGCGATGTGAGCATGCACGATTTCTAAACCGCAGAAAGCACGATTTTTCCACCAGCCTGCTGAAGGGCCGTTCACATGTTGCATCTAAAAACGTGTGGAAAATGCTTGCCGTGCCGCTTAAGGACCAAAAAAGGAGAGATGATGTATCAGAGCAGTAATTTGCGAGACCTGTCAAACTTTCACTGCGGCAAAACAGAGTATTAAGGGCCATTCACACAGAATGCATTTTTGCGGTTAAAAAGACGCTGGTCTAGAGGTGCAGGTTTTTTTTTTTAAATTGAACTTCTTTTACTATGAACACCGTATAGAACGTTGTATCATGTGCGAGATGTTGCATGGTTTCAAATCGAGTTTCGCAAGATACGAAAAGAGTTAAAAAAGGCATAAAGATATAACGAACATCACAATATAATTTATGCAAAGATATTGTGCATGCAAATATAGGCAATAAAGCCAGCTTCCAAAAAAAAGTATGTGTGTAAGGAAATATTGTTTCAAAATTGTGATTTTAAAATCGAAATTGCAATATTGATCAAAATATCGTGATAGATTTTTTGTGGTCCATATCGCAAAGCCCTAGTATCAATGTTGAAAACCGTTGTGCTGCTTAATTTTTTCGTGGAAACCATGACATTTTTTCATAGATAAATCATTTGTAACATTATAAATATCTTTACTGTCACTTTTAGTCAATTTAATCCATCCTTGATGAATAAAAGTATTATTTTAGTATAAAATTTTTATTTTAGTATTTTAGTATTTATATAATTTGCTGAACCCAAACTTTTGAATGGTAGTGTGTATGTTTTGCTTTAGTTTTGATTTACAATGACAAAGATGCATTTGGCTTCTTGGATGAGCTTATAATGATAAATTATTATAAGAAGTTGTTTTGACGATGCATGATCACTGATGTTTATTTGCTATGATTAGTTAATATGATTAATTTATTCCACATGCATTAGTGAGTGTTATAGTGTCGTTTGCATGTTACGGCTTGACCATTGTTACAGGTCATAAAACAAGTTACCAGCCAACTCTGCTTTATCTCATATTGGTCATTTTGGGCTCTGTTCCTATCCTTTTTGTCCTTAGTGGACTTATTGGTCACATTCCTATCCATCAAGACCTTTTTTTTTTAGTTTTTTAGCACCCCTAAAATGTTTAGGTGCAGGTTCTGTTAGAACCATACGTGTGCAAATTTTTTCCCTTTAATGTATGGGTAGACTACACACCATATTTAATTTGACATGAATGAAAAAGAGGCTTTGAAGGGTAGATTGCACTGCGTCAACATCTTAAATCATGTCTAATTTTTTACATGCTTTTCAGAATGTTTGTTTTTAAAGATGTACATAACAGTACAACTGATTGAACATTCATCCCTCACAGCCTCGTTGTAATTCAAGTCAAAGTAAATATGGCGTCGACTCTAACTAAGGTACGCTTCTCTGTTCTAATCAGCGTGTGATGTAGTTTGGCTAATTATGGAAAGATAGAGAGCGATTATTGAGAGCGATCTGGTTTGATCCAGTTACACAGAAAACAGTAGATACACACACGCACTTACTCTCTCACCCCCTCTCCCTTGGCATCGTTACTCTTTCCTGTCTCTAAGTGACTGTGGAGTCGCCATGGAAACATTGTGCCGAGTACCTCCAGAGCATGTGGCTGTGGCACGTCTGAAGTCGTACGTCTCTCTCTCTCTCTCTCTCTCTCTCTCTCTCTCTCTCTCGCTCTCTCTCTGTCTCTGTCTCTCTCTCTCTCTCCTTTCTTTCTCTCTCTCTCTCTCCTTTCTTTCTCTCTCTCTCGCTCTCTCTCTTTCTTTTTTTCTCTCTCTCTCCCTCTCTCACACACACACACACACACACACACACACACACACACACACACACACACACACTTCACACCATATGCTGATATCATACCAGGACAAAAGATGTAGATGTAATATAATGTGGATCTGGCTGTGGATAATACAAGGCAGATCAGTGAAAAGTGAATTAAGAGCATTTTATAGAGGAAGCACTCAGATGCATTAATAACTCTGGTGTCTGTGTGTTTCTCTCGCCCCGCAGTGACGCCTCTTACCCATATGATCCTGTCCCCTGGCAGCAAGGCCCCAATCAGCCTGCCGGCTCCCTCTCTGTGGTAACCACAGTGTGGGGGGTAACCAATCCTTCACCCAGCCAGGTAAGAAGGAGCCTCTGCCGTGATGACATCACCAGCTTGTTTACCTCAAAGCAAAGAAAGCACTGCATGTTCCTAGTCATGTCTGCTTCTCAAACAAAACATTCTTTCATTTGAATCTTGTTGTTATCAATTAATCAGCATGCAGAGTTGTTGTTGTTGTTGTTGTTTAATTGAGAAATACTTATTGATACTTGTATAACTATAGTAATTAATTAATAAATGTTAATTCCTATAAATACTTAGTTAAGTTTATATTTTGTAAGAATTAATTAATAATACAAATATATATATATATATATATATATATATATATATATATATATATATATATATATATATATATATATATATATTAATAAATATAAATAACATAACTCATTTACTCCCTGAATCAAAACATCATCTCTTTTGGTCTTGTCCAATTAATACTGATACCAGTGAAATTTCACAGTTTTACAACCTCAGCAATAACTAATGTTTTCAAAAACATTGCTTATATTTAAAATAAAGTTATAAGATAAGTTTTATATATATCGTCGCTGTCGGGTGGAAACCTCATATCTCCAAAAACACTACTTTTCAGGAAATGGAAAAAACTTATTTTTAAAAATGAATTAAATGCTGTGTTGTCAAAGTTGATATTGTGGCTCTATATACTGTATGGTCAGACACTTGCATGTGTCATTAGATTATTAACATTTTACCAAAAGCAAGCTCAAATGGAGTTAATGGTTTGACCACCGAATTTCAGACATACGTGTTTTGTTCATAATTAAAACCGCCTCATCTGAGGCAGTAAGTGCCTCACGTTACATTTTCGTTAACTTACAGGTTATAAAGTTTACTGTAGCTATGTGGGCACTCATTTGGCAAAAACCTCATGTTAATAAAGGTAAAGTGCTATGCACAGGCAATTTGAGTATGATTCAACGACAAGTGCTAGACTAAGACACTCTTCTCCACTCCTCAAATACATGAAACATTAGTCTTTATATATATAGTGTTTGTAGAGTAAAGAAAACACAAACCGTGTGTTGGCACTTAATTCACAATAGAGGTGGCAAGTGGAGTTATGAGGTTTGACGACAGTTTGAAGATCCAGTGGCGTTAAGAGGTTTAGTCACAAGCTCTTTTTAATATTTTCATTTGTTAAATATTTGCAAAACCAAGTCTGATGTAAAGCGTGACCAATAGCAATGATTTTAAGGAAAAAGAGAAATATGGAGAATGGAAACATGGAGAAACAAGGTTTCCACCCAAAAGAGACAATATTATATAATAATAATAATATATAAAAATTCCTCTTGTTTTTGCCAGGTTTTTGGTGCTCCCATGGGTCCAGGCGGAAACTCAGCCGGTGGTCACATGATGCCTGGCAACAGCCCGGGAATGAACTCCCCTCAGTTTATGAGCCAGCAGGGCTACCCCGAGCCCAACAAGGGCTACATGCAGCAGGGCATGTATGGCCGGCCCAGCGGGGGATACCCATCCGGGCCTGGATATGGCGGCAGGTGAGGAAAAGCTTGAGAGGGAAAGCAAATATTGTCCATGCGGTCTGCGTTTATGAGTGTCTGTGTGATTGTGTGGCTGTATTTAGACTCCTCGTGGGAGTTACATGACGTCAGGCAGCTGGCGGACGTCACCACAGTGGGGGATGTGTGCGCTGTAATGTCCCACCCCTGCGCTGACTCACAGAAACACACACACACGGTTGCGTCCCTTAAGATCAATTTGCATCGCAATAAATCTTTTGAATCACTGACTTGGAGCAGTTAGCATCCCCCTTGGCTGGCCAGACCACTCACTCAACACCTTGCTGCCACGACAACGTGAATAATCAACTCCACTTACGCCACCTTCTACAAATATGCCGGGTCACATTATTGAGCATTTTATAACTTGAATGGGAAGCACTTCATAACCTGTTTGTCTTCTGTCTATCCTCTTTAGTTACCCCAATAACGGAGGGGGTTCCCTCGGGATGCCGCCCCATGGAGTGCGCCCGCCCACCGACTTCACCCAAGCGGCCGCTGCTGCTGCTGTGGCCGCAGCCGCTGCCACGGCGACAGCCACCGCCACGGCAACAGTCGCCGCGATACAGGAGAAGCAAAACCAGGAGCTGAACTACGGGCCTGTAAGCGACCTAACTTGTTTGTGTTCACATTATTTGCGGTTGACCTTTGTTGAGGAGTACTGCACTAAAGGGAAGGTCATTGGAATAGATCTCGACATGCTTAAATGTTTTGGAAATAAATCGTGTCCCCTTGTTTAATACCTCTGTTTTTTTCATGCTGTTAATCTGATTGCCGTTTATTTTTTTGTGGTAAATGCTTTGCACTCCACTTCAGCAATCTTGTGTGACACACAGTAACCTCAAGTTTCATTGCACTCAAATCACCCCCTGCTGGACGAATGCAGATAAACGAGCCCTGATTCCAAAAACATGGCTTTAATTATTGCAACAAAAAAGGCAAAGTATTTTCCCCTCATTTTTCCAGCAGATTTCACATGCCGCCTGTCTGCCTGGGTTTAGACGGCAGACATTACGGCCACACAGGACTTTTATTGTTTACGGTGGTGACCTAGTTGCCGTTTCCCTTTCATGCCCAGGGCCTGACGGCCATAAGTCACGGCAGCAGGCATGTCTCCAGCCATTGTTACCCGACGCTGGTTCTGATGGGTGTGGATCTCTGTGTTGTTTTTCTCTGCAGATGGGTGGTGCTTCCTCTTACAACACCCAGTTCCTGTCGCACTCCGGACCCCGTGGCCCGCCCGGCATGGCCCCCTCCGGAATGGTCGGCTCCAGACCCCCTTCCATGGGACCCATGTACGCACAGCAGGGCCAGAGGTTGCCCCAGCATCCCGTTTACCCAGGAGGCCAGCAGGGTCCTCCACGCCACCAGCAAGGCTTGAAACGCCCCTACAACTCCGAAGTGAGTGGAGACTCGCTGTACACCAACTTGACCTTTCAAATGTGACAGTACCTCTGTTCCAAAACCTAGTGAGCTGCGTAACTAGATGGTTTATAAGACACCGTAGACATGGGGGTGGCCAGGCAGGGGCAAGCAACCAGTCTGGGGTGGCACAGAAATGTTCATTATTCAAACATAAAAAAATTAATTCGACTATAAAGTACTAGACTGTTTTAGTGCTTATAACTGAATAAAAAAAACTGTACTTAATTGTAAGTGAGGTAGTGGTGGAATAGATCAATACTGATTTGAATGACAATTTTCTTTTTAATCCTACACTGTAAGATTCAAAAACTTTCAAAAACTTAAACACTAAATGTTTAACATCTAATTAGTTGCATAATTTATCCATTTCCGTTTGTACTATGCCAACTAATGCAAAATGGTGTCTGTTTTCGAGTACAAATGAACAGGAATCGCATTTATTTGTGCATCAGATTAAAGATAAAAAATGATGAGTGTCCCTCGGCACCCGTGTTTTTTTGTTTTTTTGCGCTCTTGTTTGATTTTCACCTGGCACTGAGGCAAAAAATTGTGTGCGCACCTGAAAAATATCCCGTGTGTTGTGGTCGTAAAGCTGTTCTATGTCTAAATAAACTCAATTCTCCTCAAGATAAAAAAGACAGAAAAGGCAATAGTGAGCGACGTGGCCAAGCTTCGGTCAGTGTTGGCTACGGCCACCCCTAGCTCCACCCCTGAATATTACAAACTAGATGTTAAAGACATCTAATATATAAAACATAAAAATATGAGCATAGTGCTGACAACTTGCTTCTATCCTGGAATGATTGTTGTTCTTTTCAGGGATTTCCGGGTCAGCAGTACGGTCCCGGGATGGGAGCTGGGGGCCCGTACCCAGGCCAACCCATGCAGTACCATGGTCCTGGGCCGCAGCGGTCCGCTCCTTCCCCGTCTTACCCAACCCACCGAATGCCCCTCCAGCAACCCAATATGGGCCAGTATCCTGCAGGACCAGGAAACCCCAGCCAATACTACAAGGTACAAAGATCATCAGTATTATTGCTCATACATAGTTAGTATTTGAAAAAAGCCCTGCTACAGATGAGCAAGACACTTCAAATCAAGGTGCTTATAAAGACTTGAGCCAGTTAGCAACCAAACTAGTAACCAAATTTAGGTACTTTCTGAAAATTGTAGTCACATTTTTTTCAGTTTAAAAGCTATCAGAAAGCTTTCACTTGCAAATTGCAACACATTTCAGGCTGCAAGCGGTATCATGTTTCCCAAAGAACAGGTTCCTTTTGTCAGTATTAGTGACAAACAAGCTGCCATTTTTAGAGAAACACACTGGCATTTGATACTGACAAATACGGCAGTGAACTTTAAAGAGGCAACTAGTCGTGAAAAGATTTTTTGGTAGTACCAATGAAAGACGAACCAACCTAGGTGGTTTAAATTCCATGCTGGGTTTGGAATTACAGTGTTAGATTATCAGCATTGTCATATCACTGTAGTGTGCACTTCACGAGTGCATGCTTAGGGTCCGTTCCAAAACCTAGTGTGCTTTACATTGCTAATTTCTAATGAATGCATTGTGTTGAGCTCTAAAACTATGCTTAACCGGGGGTTGGATTGACTCACTCTGTTTTAAGTCTGATGTTGAAAGAGTTGTTTGCTTAACAGGCGGACCAGTTTAACGGACAGGGCAACAGCCACAACAGCCTGTCCTCAGGAGTGACGGGAGCTGGGTACAACACCTTCAGCCAGGCCACCGTCAACGGGGTTGGTGTACTCTCTTTCATGCATGTGTGTTTGGTGAAACGTGAGTCGGTAGGAGCTGCCTGTTAATATTTCACCATTTCGTGAGCACCACGATCGGACTTAGGCACACAGGGTCCAAACTCCACACAGCTGAATTTGTTTTGCAGAGTATCGGTTATGAAAATTTGACTGTAAAGATAATTTGGCCACAGATTAATGCCTGCACACGTGACGTTTTTTTCACAGCCCGGACGTGCAATGCCAGGATATCCCAGCTCTCCTCTCCCAGGAAACCCCACTCCTCCCATGACCCCCGGGAGTTCGATACCGTATATGTCCCCCGGTCAAGACGTCAAATCGCCCTTCCTCCATGATGTCAAACCCAATATCAACTCTCTGCAGCCTCCTACAGGTAACACACGGCACTGCTTGTAAGCCAACACCCCTCTTATCTCTGGAATCCTTGTTTATAATTCTCTGGGATGTAAATGGAAATAAAAATGTTGTCACATGCTTATCACATGGTGAAAAGTTTTTTTTCCTCTTTATCAACAAAACATATTTGCTCAACATCACTGGTTTTATTGTGAACTATTTATCAGTGTATGTTGTTACAGAGAAAACAACGTGTTAATCTTCATAATCTTTTATCAAAATATAGTCATTTGCTCCACTTCTGAAACAATTTAAACTTTAACTCCTATCCAACCACATCATATAAAGACCACCAATCCAGTCGATTCCTGATGGATACGAATCAAGTTGCGCCTACTTTTTTTGTTAAATATTCTGTCACATTACCAAAGCAAAAATAATATTTATATTAAGTGCTTTTGTCATTTTTACTCTGTATTTTTATTTTTATTTTATTACTTCAACGGTTAGTTGCCAAGGCTACATTTCTTAAAAAAATTAAAATAAATTCAGATTTTCAATAGTTTTCATTTGTTAACAATGACAGCACTGCAAAAAAAGTTTTTTTGCCTTCTTGATGGCCTCCATCTTGATATGTTATCTGTTGTGGAATAAAAAAATTGATTGAAATGTGGTATTATGACATTGTTTACTTTACAAGATAGAGCTGTGTCAGCAAAACATTTTATCATCCAGAGGAATATAAAAGAAAATGGTCATTTTTAACATTTAAGCCATTATAGCATTTACTAACTTTAGGCTAAATCTAGAAGTTTCTGGAAATTTTAGCTGTCTCTCTCCCAAGGTGCCTTTGTTTCTTGCCATATGAGATAGGATTAAAAGGCATGTTGCACCTCTGTAACTGAAACTCTGCTTTTCTGTCTGTAGGAAACCCCAGTGATGACCTGCGTCTGACCTTCCCTGTACGGGATGGGGTGGTGTTGGAGCCCTTTAGATTGGAGCACAACCTGGCTGTCAGCAACCACGTCTTCCAGCTGCGAGACTCTGTGTATAAGACACTTATGATGAGGTCAGAGTGCAACATCTGTCCCTTGCAGTGTTTGAGTGTTTAATGTATCGGTGTTGTCGCATTCAATGTTTAATCTCGCCCATCATGTGTTTAACAGGCCTGACCTAGAGCTGCAATTTAAGTGCTATCACCACGAAGACCGGCAGATGAACACCAACTGGCCGGCGTCGGTGCAGGTGAGCGTCAACGCCACGCCTCTCACCATTGAGCGCGGGGACAACAAGACCTCCCACAAACCCCTTTACCTGAAGCAAGTGTGCCAGCCAGGGCGCAACACCATCCAGATAACGGTCACAGCCTGCTGCTGTGTAAGTACAGAGATTCCCATCGCACATTTTTTTCTAGTTAATTACAAACAGCCCGACTAAGAAATGTATTATATGGGTCAGTGTTCATTTCCTGTTTCTTTTTTCCCCCATAGTCTCATCTGTTCGTGCTGCAGCTGGTTCACAGGCCGTCGGTGCGCTCTGTGCTTCAGGGTCTGATGAAGAAGAGGCTCCTGCCAGCAGAGCACTGTGTCACTAAGAGTGAGTGAACGCCATAATCTTTTGCACACACACTAAAATCCATAAGATTGAGGGCATTAAGGTATTTTTAAAATACTTTAATTCAGCAAGGACACACTGAATTGATCAAAGTGACAATGAAGACGTGTAATGTTACAAAAGGTTTCTATTTCAACTAAATGCTGTTTCTTTTGAACTTTCTATTCATCATCGAAGAATCCTGAATAAAATGTATCACTTTTCCACAAAAATATGAAGCAGCGCAACTGTTGTCAACATTGATAATAATCAGAAATGTTTCTTGAGCAGCAAATCATCATATTAGAATAATTTCTGAAGGATCATGTGACACTGAAGACTGGAGTAATGATGCTGAAAATTCAGCTTTGATCACAGGAATAAATTACATTTGAAAATGTATTACAATAGAAAACAGTATTTTACAATATTACTGTTTTTCTGTATTTTTTATCAAATAAAACATTTTTGTACATGACAACTCATCCTTCTCATCTTCTTCCCTAGTTAAGAGGAACTTCAGTAGCGGTACCATCCCAGGAACTCCCGGCCTTAATGGCGAGGACGGCGTGGAACAGACGGCCATCAAGGTCTCGCTCAAGTGTCCGATCACCTTCCGGCGCATCCAGCTTCCTGCCAGGGGCCACGACTGCAGACATATACAGGTGAGGAGGGACGCTAACTTAAGTTTAAATCACATGACACCATAAAGTGAGTTTCTGTGGTAAATAACGTCTTTGTTTGTCCATAGTGCTTTGACCTGGAATCATACCTGCAGCTCAACTGTGAGAGAGGAACTTGGCGTTGTCCTGTGTGCAAGTAAGAACCTTCTTCTCCTCTTGCTGTTTATCTTCATTCCATGTTTGTTATTTTCAAACTAAGAAAATTATTAGGGATGCATGATATAGCCATACTGTAGCAGTTGCCTGCAGATATTACAGGATATTACAGGATGTTTCAGGAACAGACGACATTGGTTTTGTAATTGTGTGTTGTGCACATATCTTTTTTTTTTTACACATTTAAGATTTGTTGTCATAAAACACTCACTTAAAGTTATGAAAAACTCTAAATTTAATAACAGTGCTAAATGTAATCTTTAACAAATCTCAGAATGAATATTCATTTTTCATACTATATATTATGTTAGGATGCCTAAATTTACTAAACATTCTAACAGTTACACTGATTAATTTTTAGATAAAAAAGATAAATAAAATAAAGTTTTTATTGGTTTCTGTTTTATTTTTAATTTATGTAGACAAAATAGGATAGGATTTTAATATTTATTTTAACAAATATCTATTAATATTATTGTATTAATAATAATATTAGAATATTATTTTATTAATATTAAAATAAATATTTTAATTTAATATTATTTTATTTATTATTATTATTATTATTATTATCCCATGGTTTCACATGGTATATAGCTGGCATATTTGTAGTTTTACAAACTCATTTGTTCCTTGCAGTAAAACAGCTCTTCTGGAGGGACTAGAAGTGGACCAGTACATGTTGGGCATTCTGATCTACATCCAGAAGTAAGTTTCTTTGCAATAATGTAACCTCTGTAGCATCTAAACTGTCATTGGACAATACAGATATCCTAAATTATACTACTATCAGTTGTAATCTGCCAGTCCATGGACCGTACATGGACTGTTCGCTCACCATGTGACGTGTGCTGTGCACAAAATTGGCAAGAGTTGGGTGAAATAGGCCTATCCAGTATGATTGGCTGGCATCTACCCAATTTCCCAGAATCAGAGTGCACAAATTCCCAGGCTGTTTTACAGAGCATTTTCAAGGAAGAACTGGTTGCCGCATTTCCCAAAATTAGCCGCATTACTATCACAAGTATTGTCCAGTTTGCACTCCTTGAGTTGTGGTCCATCAAAGGTGGTCAGACACCCCCTTTCTGTCTAAGTTTAAGCTTCTTGGCCAAAATAGCAGTTGCAGTGTGTTCTGTATTTTTAGTTTTTACCTTCTTTCTCCTTGTGTTTAGTTCGGACTATGAGGAGATCACCATTGATCCGGTGTGCAGCTGGAAGCCAGTCCCGGTGAAACCAGACCTGCATATTAAAGAGGACCCAGACGGCCCTGCCCTGAAACGCTGTCGCACCCTGAGCCCTAGTCATATGATCTTGCCTAGCGTCATGGAGATGATTGCAGCTTTGGGCCCGGCCTCCTCGCCCTATCAGTCTCTGCCACAAGGTGGCAGCAGCAGCACACCGGATTATCCTAGCCAAGGTAGTTGTCACACCTGATTGTAAAGGCCTCATAGGGACCACAAAAGCATTTATGTGTATATAAAAATGTTTCAGTTAGCATTTTATTATTGAATACTCTGCTATGGAGTCATAATAGATTTGGATGAAGTGCATTTTGACCTCCAGTTGATTTGTTGTCGCATATCTTTCAGGTGGCTCAGGATACTCTAACCAACCAGGCTTTTCAGACTTTCCCAATGCTCCTGGCACACCGACCCTTGGGGAGTTTGCCTCCGGGCCGCCCCCACTGTCCTACCAGGCTGACCTGCCGAGTGGGCTCCTTACCCCTGAAAAACCTGTGGGACACCCGATGTCAGGACAGGTGGGCTTTCCTGTTAATACAATTTTATCACAAGGGATTGATGAAGTCTGTCTATCCTTCTGTCTGTCTATGTGTTTATCTTTCTGTCTATTAGTCTGTTTATCTGTCTGTCTGTCTATTAGTCTGTTTATCTGTCTGTCTGTCTATTAGTCTGTTTATCTGTCTGTCTATTAGTCTGTCTGTCTATCTATCCATCTGTCCATCTATTAGAGGTCGACCGATTGATTGGTTTTGCCGATTAATCGGCACCGATAACTGATTTCTGGAACAATCAGTTATCGGCAAAAAACCCTACCGTTAGTTTTTTCCGGGTTGCGTCTGTTGCTGGAACGGCTGAGAAGGGTCCACTGTCATTATACAGTACAAGAGCGGCCTCTAGAGGCGAAATAAAAACTATCACTGGCGCTTCGTGGAGTTTGTTTTGACACGCGAGACTGCGCACTGCACAGAGCGGGACACTTCAGATGCAGATTTAAAGCATAGACAACAAAATGGTATGTATACAGTACACTACACTACATATTTCATTTCATTATAAATTTGTTGACTAGATGCTGCATTAATAGAGAAAGAACAGCAGTATGTTTGAGGTAGAGGCTGAGAGGACACTAACATTAGTAGTACCTCGAACGGTTAAAACAATACAGGCAAATCTGACTCAAATGTTTAATGTCACGATTGTTACCCTCTGTTTGCATTAGTCTAGTTAGTGACATAAGAAAGCAAATTGATGTTCATGCAGCTGACAGAAACAAATCAGAAATGCATCCAATTTCATTCCTTTTTTTATCATCACTGTAAAACATATTTTGCTCTTTTGATTAGATAATCAAGTGTTCTAAAACTGAAGCAAATAACGTGTACATACAATATACATATGCATCTATTTTCAATGCTATGGCCTTTGTGTAGATATTTAAAGATGGCCATCTTTAAGCATGACTGTTTGGATTTATATAAAATGGTAACACTTTACAATAAGTCCATTTGACACTTTGAGTCCATTTGTAACATTAACTAAGGTTAATAAATGCTGTAGAAGTATTGTTCATTGTTAGATCATTCATTTCAACATTTACTAATACATTTTTAAATGTTAAAGTTCTATCTGTTAACATTAGTTAATGCACTATGAACTAACATGAATGATCATGGTATAATTATTACAATAATATTTACATTTATATATTTGTCATTTAATAAATACAATAAATTTTCATGGTTCAGCAATTATTTTTTTGTAGTAAAGTTCAGCACTAGTTTACTTGGATTTTGTTTTTCATTCAGTATCCATTAAAAAAATATTGGTTGGTTAGTCGGTTATCGGCCAGTTCGGGCCAACCTAGTTATCGATATCGGTAAAATACACTATCGGTCGACCTCTACCATCTATCCGTCTGGCTGCCTATCTATCTATCTGTCTGTCTGTCTATCCATCTGTTTGTCTGTCTGTCTGTCTGTATATCTATCTATCTATCTATCTATCATTGTGTATCCATCTATCTATCTATCATTGTGTATCTATCATTGTGTATCCATCTATCTATCTATCTATCTATCTATCATTGTGTATCTATCTATCTGTCTATCTATCCATCTGTTTATCTGTCTGTCACCAACTAGGTTGCAGATTTAAGCATTATCATGTAGATCCATAAATTAATTTGACTATACGACTTGAAATAGCATGGCTAGTTTGCTGCATGTATTGTGCTGAATGGATACCCAAATGTCTTTTCCTGGCATCTTGGTTTCTGTCATCCACGTATGTCATTGCATATAAGAGCTATTCAAACAGCTCTGTGTGCGACAGCACAGCGTTCCTGTCTGTCACTCGCAGATGCTGTTTTTCCCACCCCGTCACACGCTCCAAACGAAGCACAAGTCACTTCAAATTACTGTGCAGTGTGTTCCAGCTTCACTGACCGTCTCTTTTTCTCTTTACACTTTCCCTCCTGAATAAAGATGACCCACTCTAGTCGCATGGACCCTTCCCACAATCCCCTTCAACAGCAGCAACAGCAGCAGCAGCAACAGCAGCATCAAGCTCTCCATGGTAACTCCAACATGGGTGGCCCCGGTGGACCCATGCACTCCCGCAACTCCTCCCAGAATCCCCGGATGCACACAGACAGCTTTGGGCTGGGGGGCCCCGGGGGACCTGGCGACGTTCCAGAGCCGCCCCTTGATGTAAGTCGGAATCAATCATCTATTCCAGATCAAACACTCATGATGGCTGTTTGAATTAGAGGTCTGCTGAGAGTCTCAATCGAACGTTCAGTCCTGCAGCATTTTACTCCGTGTACACCCACTACCAACTTTATAATGATTTCCTTGCCAACCGTCCCATTTCTGCAATTCATCATGTTTAAAACTTTTGGATAATGGTCATCCCCACATCTGCTTTGGGAGGCATGTTCATTTATTAACTGTTTTGGAAAATGGCATTTTGGTTTCAACCAGTGGTGGACAATTACAAAGTATTTTTGTATTTTTTCAAACATCTGTACTGGAGTATTTTAAGAAACATTTACTTTGACTTCACTACATTCTAAAGCATAATATCATAATAGCATAATATGGTGCGAATAGTAAGTTACAACTGCCAAATTTTAGGATTGATTATTATAAATGAAAATCATATTTAGGTCACAACTGTCAGTAGTTTGTGAACAAAATCTGCTGTAAATGGGCAAGTTGTTTAAGGCAGCCCACTGTAATGTTTGAATGCGTACATGTCCACATCACCATCTCAACAGGGTTAGTTTTAGCTAAAAAAAAAAAAAAACATAACATTAAAATAACGCAAATGAATGCCCATGCATCTTCCCCGCTGCCATAGCAGATCAAATTATATAAAACTAGTATGTTTGCATAGTGTTGTTCAAATTTGATACATTTAGCCCTATGTGACATCTGTTTTTATGTTCTTTGTCAGCACACATTTAGTTTTTCCATATTTTGAAATACTATGCTATATTCCCCCACCCCAAATTTGTTTGCACACATGAAGTAGCCTATCAGTAACCTAAATTGATATTTTAATATATTTAATGTTTTGATAGTGTATGATAAGTTTTCAGATTAAGATCAATACGTGTATCTGCATCCACTAATCTTCCATAACCAGCAATTCCCCTTCCCCCAGGGATTTTGAGCAGTAGGATTATATTTAAAATATGTAATATAAAATAAATATAAAAGCATACAGGTAATTTAATTAAAAAATGAAAAATAGTACACAAAAAGATTTGTGTACTTCGTCCACCACTGGTTTCAGCTACCAATAACAGTTTTCTGTGCTTAAGGTGTGGTCACAATTACCATTGCTCAGTGAAATTCCATGGGAGACGTACCAAGTTCAGTCATGAAACGCGTGCTGCTGATTGGCTGTCTCGTCAGCAGTTCAGAACCCAATCAATCACTTCTTACTATCTACAGTCGCCGGGCCAACTAAACGGAGCTCAGTTTGCGTGCTATGCCTATAGCCCCTCTCCGCCCCAGCACCACTTGTCTAGATCTGCTACTGGGGTCTCTTTTATCTTGCAGCAGCATGTTTTACTATAATACACTCTTGGCTTTAGCAGAGCCAGTCTCAGCAGCAGTGTAACAGATCTAATCTGCCAGAACCAAACCTACACCTACAAACTTCTACTGAAATCCACTCATTGCATTATGAATCAGAGTTTTGAAAGTGACTTCTGTGTGACTTCTTCGCTATTGACAAAAGACAATGGACCAGTTTTTTGCCTGCAAAATATTGCTGAATTTATGCTAATGTGACATCACCTTTAAAGGGGTGGTCACACTAAACTTTACGGTTTAGTAAAACGAATGCTGGAGAGCCGAAACGCAAGCTCATGCAAAGAAGTTTTGCATTTCGGCACTCCAAAGTTCATGTTTAGTGAATTCATATCGCATGAAGATGTGTGACCAATAAAAGATCGATTAGTCACTGCGTGACCTCTTGGCTGAATTAGAATTATTATTTTTTTTAAATTAGAAAAAAAATTGCAGTAAATTTGCAGTTGTTATTATTTGTTATAAGTTAAATTTATGTTTATAAAAAAGATTCCGCAGAGTGTGACGTCATATCAGTGTCCGTAGAAATTTCACATGCTCAAAGTCTATTGTGACCATATTTAAATCATTCCACAGATTTCCCTCCAAAATCAGTGCAAAAATATTCCATCCGGGCCTACTGATTACTTGAAAGGTTCACTGATTCCGATTTTCAATTAATTCATTGCTGCAAACGGTTTCATTGTTATTATAGAAAAATAACAACCCATTTCTGCATTCAAATCAGAAAATTTGAATCTAATTTAATCCTGTGATAATGCAAATCTCTATTTTTGACAGTATTTTATTGGTAAATATTTATTAATGTTTTGAAAAGCCAACAATGTTGTATGTATCATTACGATTATAAACGGAGAGTTCTGCAATAGGCCGATTCTTAACCCCAGACTTCCCTTTTTGTTTTCCAGCTTCTCCCAGAGCTGACAAACCCAGATGAGCTGCTGTCCTACTTGGGTCCTCCCGACCTTCCTAACAACAGTAACGATGACCTGCTCTCTCTGTTTGAGAGCAACTGAGCCCCTTTTCCCACTCATTCATCAGCCGTGCATCACCGTCCAACAGACAGCCTCCCTAATCCCGCACACTCCCGGCTCGTCGAGGGGAGGTTTGGGGAAGCGTAACAGATATCTGATTGCGTCTTTGCACTGTTTCCTCCTGAGACTGGAATGCAGTGACTCATGGGAAGGTGCAACGAAGATCTTTTTTTTTTTTTTTTTTTTTTTTTTCCTCCTGTGACAATGTTATTGTTCGTCTGCTTATCTGAACTCTGTCGAGATTTTATTGTGAATTTTAGTTTGAAGAGTTCCTGTTCTCTCGAATCATTTGTAGAAAGACGCCTCATCTCACATCAGACTCGTGTGGTGTAAATGACATTGTGTGTGTGGAGGGGTGGGAGGGGTCAGGTCATTGTTTGTTTTTCATTGCAGCTCCTGTTTTAAATCTAAATTAGATGAGGGACTTACTTCAGTGCTGATCTAAAGTACTACACGGGAAAAGCCAAAGTGTCTCACTTCTATTGTAACTTGAAAAACAAACACAGCTAAACCTAATTCTCTTAATAAACAGGCAAACTTATGTTTTATTTCATTTTTTTCTCCCAAAGATGACCACAAAGCTAGCTCCACATGGTTTTAAACCACAAATGACTTAATCTTAAATGTACTTTACTTGAAGGAGACCTCAAGTGTAGCCTTTTTTCCTTTTAAACGTGCTAATAGAGGCAATCACAACGTGTCAGACCTTAAACAGTAGCATTAAAGAAGTGCACTATTACATTTTGCACACCACGTGTTTGCCTACACACGAAGGAAATTGAAGGCAAAGAATCAGTCATCTTTTGTGACGCCCACACAAATACGCACACCTCAAGCCACACTGTGTGTGTTTTGGCACAAACTCAGACTAATTTTATGCCACACCCTGCTCTCTGTTTTCGTCTGTCTCGTTAGTTTTTTTTCCCCCTCAGTGTTCTTTTTAAAAACGGTCTTCCTCCCCTGTAGATTTTAAGGCCATGAGGTCTGTGGATTTCTACCATTACAAGAAAGGACTAGTGTCCTTGATAATCGTTGGCTCAAATCACACCCTCACTTGCAGATGCATTTCACTCGCCCTTAAATATGCAAGTTTGGGCTGTTATTTGGTAGAAAACAAGTTTTCTTGGTCAACTAAATGTGTGAAACCAGACAGAGCACAAGCAGCCCAGTAGCACCTTGTAGACAGGTTACACAAAACACACAAATGCACATGAGGAGTCACAACCAGGGCGTTTTTTGAACAAATACCTTCCCCTAGTGAGATTTTGCTTGGACAAATCTGGGTGGGTGGGAGCGTCACAACAGGAAATGGACTAATGTTTATAGCCGCACTCATAATCGAGGAGGAAAACATTGGGATTCATGTGAAATATGTACAGATATAGTATTATTATTGTCGCAGATGTGAACTTTCTCTTAACCCCATATGGAAAAAAAGAACATTTGAAACACTATGACAAGAGCTCATGTCAGACATGCGCTTCATTCCCCCCATTTTCCATTCAGCGCTCGCTTTCTCGGCAGAGAAACCGTGGAGGGGAGATGAGTCTGCTGTCGATTCCTGTCTTGTCTGATTTTATTATTTATCATCGCTCTGTGGGCACCGTTAGCGAAGTGCAGTTTGTATATTAACAATACAGGGAGCATCATGAGTCGACGGATGTGCTTTTGTTCTTTTTTTGTTTGTTTGAAGTCATTTGTGTATCATACAATTTTATCTTTGATTATATAATAATTGTTATTATAATTATAAAGATAATTGATGGGCCTGTATGCATCTCTCTTCTGTGTTAACTAGCAGAGTTTATGAATTTGTTAGAAAGAGAAAAAAAATGAATTCATCAAAATCTGTGACCATAATCATGAAAAACTGAGAAACCAGCATCACTTGTTTGATCAAACTGTTCAAAAAGATGTTTGACTGTCATGTGTTGGTGGATCATCAAGTTCTATCAATTGAATTAAACATGTACAATTGAAATCGATTTGTTTTTCTAAAGATGTGAAATATTTCCATTATGTTTTATAAGTAAAGACTTAAGCCCCATTGCGTTTCATTGGCTTTATTTGGAGAGCAGCACCGCATTGTGTCAAGACGCGGGAACGCCGCTCAGGGGGCGTGTCCGGAAGACGGGCGTTCTGAGGGGAAAAGAAAGCTTTTGTGACTTAGTTCGCTTTGTATCTTACCGTGGCACGTTTAAATATCACTTGAGTTCGCATAAATGTGGAAAAATTCTAAATGTAATCTTCAAAACGTATGTTATTCGTGATACAATTTTGTGCAGTAATGGCGAATTCAGTCGTTGGCCACCGCCCTCGCGCCATGACAGCTCGCCGGTACACGCCCACACCATTCCCTCGTTGCTCATTGGATGGAACGCAGTAACGTCATTTCTACCTACTCTAACAGGCCAATGAGGATGTCAATCAAACGCTCTCCCTCGGAACTCTGCGTTCGAGCGGTGCGCTAATTTATTCACCCGCAGTGCCTCTGATTGGATAACGCGCCCGTCATTCAACGGTTCCACGGCTTCATAGGTTCCAATTGAAAAAAAGGTCTGCTGGCTGCTTCTATATATCCCGTTTTCGCACGCATCCTACTTCCCGATGAGCTGCGGCATTTTGTAGGATTCATTCGGTGACCAGCTGCTAATACAAATTGATTTGTTTGTCATCATGGCCAACCCCAGAGTTTTTTTTGATATCACCATCGATGGAAAGAGTGCTGGGAGGATTGTAATTGAGGTAGGTCACAAAAGTGACTGGATTGTGTTTTTGCTTCACATCATCTTTTTAAAACTAACAATTTCCTTTAAAAAAAAAAAAAAAAAAGATCTTGTGCGTGTAATCTGACTAGAGCATCCTTATCTTAAAACGGGCGGATGGGAAAGCAGTTTTTTCCCGCGCCGGACTGCAACAATGTTTCTATTTGCTATTAAACAGGCGCTTCGGTGTTGCCGGCTATGATTGATATGGAAAGCTGATTCGCCATTCTGATGCTTACAAATGACATGTAGAAAACGAGTTGTGCTGCTGTCATTGACAGGAGACTGACAGCTAAACGCACATGGCGGAGTTTTCGCTGATTACAGACGCAGACGGCGCGTGTGTTGCGCTGCACGCGTTTTTTTTTTTTTTAACGCAGACGCCATTTTCACCGTTTTTTTTTTTTCGAAACCTAAGATGCCATTTTGAAAAGGGAGGGGTGAATGCTGGAGTTCACCAGAACCCAATATTTACATTTAATTATAATGACGCATTAAAATGCGCTTTGAATTCAGACTTAATTAATAAGCGATTGCTATACATTTGATCACCTCTTTTAGTGATACTGCAGAAATGTTATAAAAGTGCAGTGTCTGTAGCGCGCGCTCTCGATGTTACCAGAGAAATGCGGAAGTCAGGGAGTTTTATTTTAACCTGCTCCGGTTCTTTCAGCGCCTTTGTCCCGCTATTAGTTATTGTCTAAAACACAAACGGGGTCACTACCTTCATACTTTAACCGCAACCGTAAATAACAAAGCCTTTGATATTTGCTTCTCAAGATGCCCATATACTCTATTTAGATATTGTTTATCTCAGTATTTTATTTGCTATGATTTCAATTGTTGCCTTTTATGTGTTGCATTAAAAGAAAGCTTATGGTTTAAAGGTGAATCTTCGGCATGCATGGTGGAAAAGTGCGTATTTATGCGGTTAATTTGAGAAATGCAGACAAAACATACTGGAAATAAGTTTTTTTTTTTACACTTAAACATGCTGATATGTATAGAACACAAATTAAAGCAAGGGCGATGCAAATGCTTTAATACGCTATTATATTTGATAATACGCTACCATTTATGTCCATATACTTTGCATATAAGCAGTTTCTGTTAGTGTTAGTTCACTCTAAAATGAAAGTTTGAGTATCTTTCTTCTGCTGAACACAAAAGAAGATATTTTAAAGAATGTCGGTAACCAGACAGTTGATAGTCCCCATTGACATCCTTGGTAGGAAAAAAATACTATGGAAGTCAATGGGGACCATCAACTGTCTGGTTACCGACATTCTTTAAAATATCATCTTTTGTGTTCAGCAGAAGAAAGATACTCATACAGGTTTGACAGTAGATGACAGTAGGGTGAACTATCCATTGAAGTAAGCTTTGACATCAGCTTAATTTCTATTTCTTGTTTTTCCCCTTCTTATTTAAATAGCTGAGAGCTGATGTTGTACCCAAGACTGCTGGTGAGCATTTTTCCACATTAAATGGGTTCCTTATAAATGATAGTACGCTGACATCCTCTTCTCATTATGCATTAATGTCTCTATCTACACAGAGAACTTCCGTGCTTTGTGCACTGGCGAGAAAGGTTTTGGCTACAAGGGCTCCGGTTTCCACCGCGTCATCCCGAAGTTCATGTGCCAGGTAAGCTCTGAACCCTGTGATGTCTTCGGATGCTGTGGTTGACATCACACTGATGTCGTGCTCTCGTCACGCAGGGTGGCGACTTCACCAACCATAACGGAACTGGTGGAAAGTCCATCTACGGCAACAAGTTTGCGGATGAGAACTTCACCCTGAAGCATGGAGGGAAGGGAACCCTGTCCATGGCCAACGCCGGACCGAACACCAACGGATCCCAGTTCTTCATCTGCACCGCTGATACCGCTTGGTAGACCGCTTCTTTGTGACTGGTGTCTATAACATAAGTGCTTTTGTATGTACTTTTGATGTTGGTGCTAAACGTATGGTTTCTCCATGAACAGGCTCGATGGCAAGCACGTTGTTTTCGGGAAAGTGGTGGAAGGATTGAACGTGGTGGACACCATCGAGGCCAAAGGAAGCAGCAGCGGGAAGTGCTCTGCCAAGGTCGTGATCGCTGATTGTGGCCAGCTTTAATCGTCGCTTACACCTCTTTCCCACCCCAACCATGCACATTCCTTACTATAGAGATTTCTTTTTTTATTGCCATTCCTGAATGAGATGCTTATTCCATGTGTCATGGTCCTGTTTTATGTATTCCAACAGTCCCCAGGACTTAATTTGTTAAACATGGATTAAAGATGGATCAAGATTCCTTTCAACAGGTTTTTGTATTTCTTTCTTCCCTTGGAACAGATGGCTCAGCTCATTTGTTACTGAGAAAATCTTTAATTTCTCATTGTGCTGTTGTGTTCTTGTAATATAGAAGTCATTCATAAGGAGCCCATTAAAGTCTGTTTTGGTTCCAAAATGGCAGCGTGCTGCTGCAGTTCTTTCTGTTGACCAGCAGGTGGCGCCATGCTCCCTTTACTAGTGCAGTGGGTAAATAAAACTAAATGCATAAGAACGTTTACTTGTAATAAACATGAACTGAATTACAAAAAAATACATTTTATTTCAGCTAGTATTTCCATTTAGTTTAATTTGATAAAAATAAATTAATAAAAATTGTATAACAAAAAGTACACAATTAAAATATCCAAAATAGTAATAAAATCTATTCAGTATTGCTGTAAGTAATAAGGAATGTCCTTAAGATCCCAACTATGAAGTGTTAATGGAAACACTGCAATAAGGTCTCAATTGTTAATATTAGATGTATTAACGATGAGCAATGTATTCATTACAGTATTAGTCTGATAATGTTAATAAAAACCCAGCTGTTCATGTTAGTTCACCCTGTATTAACTAATGATGATAAATACAACTTTTGATTTTAATAATGTATTAGTAAATGTTGAGATTAACATTAAAGGCTACATAACAGTTTCTGCAAGTCTTATGTTAATCTTGAGTACATATAGAGTAGTATTGCTTCCTTCATATCTAAGAAGAGTCTTTAGTTTTATCATATTTATAAAAGATAGATAACTACTGATTCTTTCCGAAAACAGCCGAGCTCGTGGAGGCGTGCAGTGGGCGGAGCTAAAGACTCACTAGCACACACAATAAATCATGGCAGTATCCCTGGATAACTTTTGAATTTACGTTCGTGTTGTTTACATTATATGTACTTACGCGCCGATTGCCAACATACACAGACATTTTATGCAGTTTCACTCACCGCCTGCGGTTTCGGGGAACAAACAAACACACTTGCAGAGCTCCGTTGCTGCTCGGGAAAAACAAACTGCATCCACTGTTTCCTTAACGCTGGGTTATTTGGGAAGCTGAACAAGGTTATCTTTCCCTCACAACCAAAAACACACTTCTTTAGTGACATTGTTGATTTTGTAGTCTAAAAACAAAATGACAGCGCTGCCGACGGGCTCGTTGATGGGCGTGCTCTTGCTCGGGTTGACGTGCGCATGCGCTCAATCTGGGAGAAGTACCCATACAAGCAATTCCTCCCTTTATGACGTCATACAGCGTCATACTCGGAAAAAAAAACTTTCTAAAACCTGAAGGAGTGTATTTGGCACAGAAATGCAATTTTTAAAGAAATTTTGGCCGTGTTTAGCATGAGAATCCAACTCTTTAACCGTGTAAATAAGTCAGAATAGCATAAGACCCCCCCTTTAACTAAGAATAATAAATGCTGTAGAAGTATTGTTTAAGTTAACTAATGAAACCTTATTGTAAAGTGTTACCTGTTAATGTGTTACATATTAATATTACCATAAACTGCATAGGCCCAGCAATATGCAAATTATTAAAATATATTTGAATTGAAAGTCTCTCCAAGTTTAAGCAAATATTTCCCCTATTAACACAGGACACCAAAGAAAGAAATTCGCAATATTTATTGTGTGTAAAAAAATTTTTAACCACATATACAAAAACATTACAAATTATGTTTTACAACAGCAGTGCTTTTAAATAAAGGCCATTCGCTTGAACTCTTATGAGATTTCTGTGTAAAAATGTTGTTCCGTTGGAAGTGTCCGTGACGAGGTGTTTGGCAGAAAGGGAGGCTCAAAGCAACTCATCCAGCAAGTTTCCCGGGCTGTGCGTTTGTCCCAGAGCAGCGCTGATGGGGTTGTCGTTGCACATGGGACATGAACATCTCACTTCCAGCCACTTCACCAGACACCTAGGAAGACGAAGCATCAGAATGGCTATCCTAAAACCAGTCTGGGTGTTACAGTTAGGAGGCCCAGGCCATGTTGAGCCTCTTTTCTTCAATGGCATTAACATGATAAAAGTACCGGAGGGCTTTACCTCTTGTGAAAGGAGTGTTGACATGGTAACACTCCAAGCTCATCTTTTGTCCTGAAGTCCTCCAAACAGACTGCACATGTTAACTGAGAAACACAATGTACAAGAGGGACAATCAGAACAGTTTCAAAACTTTCCAAATAGTCAAAAAGACAGAACAAGTTTTACCCCGTGTGCATGTAACCGTGTTGTTTCATCTTTAAATATGACCTGTAATGTAAAACATAGTGCTTTAAATGATAGTGGCACCAAAAAGTAATTAAACACTTAAAAATGTCTGAATGTCATTACATCAACAAGCATACAGCAAGCGTCATTTCTTTGAAATAGCACAAGCACATTTTCTAAGAATACATGTGACAAAGAGAAGTTTGAAAATGAAGGCAAAAAGTATTGTGTGGATGATGATGATTAATGTGGCAGTTTAAGATGGTAGTCAATTCCATGACTTATCCAGGTCTAGAAATCAAACGTTTAAAATTCCCTCATATATCCAGGTTTTTCAAGACCACAAGGATTCTACATAATCATCAATATAATTATTATTTATTTGCGTGTGTGTGTGTGTGTGTTTACTGGTAAACCCTTCATTGTGGGGACAAAATGTCCCCACAAAGATGGCAATATCTAAAATCCTTGTCTTTGTAGGGACATTTTTTTGGTCCCCATGAGAAAAACAGCTTATAAATCATACTAAGTGATGTATTTTTAAAATGTAAAAATGCAGAATTTTCTGTGATGGGTAGGTTTAGGGGTCATTACGTCTATAAAAAGTCTCCATAAAACATGAAAACACACCAGTCACATGTGTGTGCGTGCGTGTGGTATTTTCATGCATTTTTCCACAATTCAGCACGTTTGCGTGAGAGTGAGAATTCTGGTTCTTAAATAAAAAATGCTGATTAATGTGATTCTCTCCAGCTGTTCTTCCTCTGACAGAACACCTGTGTCAACCTGAGGACAACTGACTTCACACACCCGCTGATTCAAACACACTGGGACTTCAAACATGAAGAAAAGTGAATTCTGCAGCATCTGAGGCACGCAGGTACAGACATTTTTAAGCGTCAAATACTTTTTGATGACGTAACCTCACATCACACACTCACCATTTTGTATCCTGCTCTCACATTCCGAGCCTGATGTCTCAATTTACTGCAAAGAGAAAAAGGCCACACAATTCATTAATTAAAATAAATATTTACAACTGAATTAAATATATCAAAAAAGTATATAATTTGTTAATTAATATACACTACAAAAAAAAACTGCTGTTTGGATTTACATAGGCAAATGCTTATGATTGGATCATTATTGCAGTGATTATTATGTTTCTAGTATGTTATATATTTGGTTTTTGTCAGTACAAGATCAAGAGGTGCATGAATTTTTGGTCAAGATCTTGTATTGCCAATGCAAGAGTCCAGCCCTCTGTAAAGTCTCCTCCAGCACATCCCAAAGACTTTCAATGAATTTAAGGTCTGGACTCAGATGTGCTGATTCATGTGTGGAAATGATTCTTCATGCTCCCTCACAACCATTCATTCACAGTTTAAGCTGATGAATCTAGACATTGTCATGCTGGAATATGGCCATGATGTGTCTTCCTACATGGTTGTTTAAGAAATGAAAAGCCACACACTTCATCAATTAGTGTTAGAAGAACTGTTGCCAAACATATAACATGCTAGAAACATAATAATCACTGCAATAATGATCAAATCATAGACTCTTAAGCATTTGCCTGTTTAAATCCAAACAGTGACTTTTTTGGGGGCCAGGCTATATATATATATATATATATATATATATATATATATATATACACACACTGACAGGTGAAGTGAATAACACTGATCATCTCTTCATCACGGCACCAGTTAGTGGGTGGAATATATTAGGCAGCAAGTGAACATTTTGTCCTCAAAGTTGATGTGTAAGAAGCAGGAAAAGCGTGAGTGTAAGGATTTGAGCGAGTTTGACAAGGGCCAAATTGTGGTGGCTAGACGACTGGGTCAGAGCATCTCCAAAACTGCAGCTCTTGTGGGGTGTTCCCGGTCTGCAGTGGTCAGTATCTATCAAAAGTGGTCTAAGGAAGGAACAGTGGTGAACCGGCGACAGGGTCATGGGCGGCCAAGGCTCATTGATGCACGTGGGGAGCGAAGGCTGGCCCGTGTGGTCCGATCAAACAGACGAGCTACTGTAGCTCAAATTGCCCAAGAAGTTAATGCTGGTTCTGATAGAAAGGTGTCAGAATACACACTGCATCGCAGTTTGTTGCGTATGGGGCTGCATAGCCGCAGACCAGGTGCCCATGCTGTCCCATATGCTGAACAAACAAGTCCGATCCATGGAGGCCCCACCTCGCAACTTACAGGACTTAAAGGATCTGCTGCTAACATATTGGTGCCAGATACCACAGCACACCTTCAGGGGTCTAGTGGAGTCCATGCCTCGACGGGTCAGGGCTGTTTTGGCAGCAAAAGGGGGACCAACACAATATTAGGAAGGTGGTCATAATATTATGCCGATCTGTATATATATACACTCACCTAAAGGATTATTAGGAACACCTGTTCAATTTCTCATTAATGCAATTATCTAATCAACCAATCACATGGCAGTTGCTTCAATGCATTTAGGGGTGTGGTCCTGGTAAAGACAATCTCCTGAACTCCAAACTGAATGTCAGAATGGGAAAGAAAGGTGATTTAAGCAATTTTGAGCGTGGCATGGTTGTTGGTGCCAGACGGGCCGGTCTGAGTATTTCACAATCTGCTCAGTTACTGGGATTTTCACGCACAACCATTTCTAGAGTTTACAAAGAATGGTGTGAAAAGGGAAAAACATCCAGTATGCGGCAGTCCTGTGGGCGAAAATGCCTTGTTGATGCTAGAGGTCAGAGGAGAATGGGCCGACTGATTCAAGCTGATAGAAGAGCAACTTTGACTGAAATAACCACTCGTTACAATCGAGGTATGCAGCAAAGCATTTGTGAAGCCACAACACGCACAACCTTGAGGCGGATGGGCTACAACAGCAGAAGACCCCACCTCCACTACAAATAGGAAAAAGAGGCTACAATTTGCACGAGCTCACCAAGATTGGACAGTTGAAGACTGGAAAAATGTTGCCTGGTCTGATGAGTCTCGATTTCTGTTGAGACATTCAGATGGTAGAGTCAGAATTTGGCGTAAACAGAATGAGAACATGGATCCATCATGCCTTGTTACCACTGTGCAGGCTGGTGGTGGTGGTGTAATGGTGTGGGGGATGTTTTCTTGGCACACTTTAGGCCCCTTAGTGCCAATTGGGCATCGTTTAAATGCCACGGCCTACCTGAGCATTGTTTCTGACCATGTCCATCCCTTTATGACCACCATGTACCCATCCTCTGATAGCTACTTCCAGCAGGATAATGCACCATGTCACAAAGCTCGAATCATTTCAAATTGGTTTCTTGAACATGACAATGAGTTCACTGTACTAAAATGGCCCCCACAGTCACCAGATCTCAACCCAATAGAGCATCTTTGGGATGTGGTGGAACGGGAGCTTCGTGCCCTGGATGTGCATCCCACAAATCTCCATCAACTGCAAGATGCTATCCTATCAATATGGGCCAACATTTCTAAAGAATGCTTTCAGCACCTTGTTGAATCAATGCCACGTAGAATTAAGGCAGTTCTGAAGGCGAAAGGGGGTCAAACACAGTATTAGTATGGTGTTCCTAATAATCCTTTAGGTGAGTGTATATGAGAGATACATAAACACACATTTTATTTTTTATATATAATCAATTATAGTATGTGTGTGTATGTATCTATCTAGTATGTCTTTCTAGTATGTGCTGTGTAGTTTGTTTCTGAACCACACAAATTTGACCTGGGAAGGTTTGCATCTCTCTGTGTTTGACATAACATTAGCCAAAAGCCTTTGGTCAAAAATAGCGTTGTGAACAAAAAGCGTGGAGATACAATCTGGTCCTGAATTGTTCGCATTCGGAAGCGCGTGAGGCCAGAGGAAGTGCTTTCTGTCAGTCTGTCACAGCCGTTATTTACAGAGAACCCTGATGAAGTCCAGCAACGAACTACAGCTTTATAAACATTATCCCGGATCTGCAGTTCTGGTAAACCATTAATGATTACAGTCACACTTACCTTATAAAAAAGCAGCAGAATATCAGGCTTAAGACAAACACAAATATCCCAGTGCCAAAGATGACCACATAGATGTTGAGAGGGAGTTCCTGAGAGGTCACTGGAGGCATGATGCTTTAAATATCAATCATTTCCTGAGGATCAAGAAAGCCCTGAAAGAAGTGAGGACAGTTAATGGCATTTACGGAAAATCAAAGTGATTATTTTGTGCGATACAAACAAAACGAGCCTGAACAAACTTAAAGGGATAGTTCACCCCTCAAGTCATCCTAGGTGTATATGACATTCTTCTTTCAGACGAATAAAATATCCATATTTAAAACTTTATAAAGTAAATTATCTAGCTTCCGGCCGATCGCCTTCCGCATTCAACTTTCGGAAAAAGTGTAGCGCCTCTCGCAGTTCAAAATGCTTACGTCTGACGACATTGCACACCAGTTACGCTTGTCAGTCAGAAGTTGAATACGGAAGGCAGTTGGCCGGAAGCTAGATATTTTAGTTTATGAAGTTTTAAATATGGATATTTTTCTTACACAAACGCATCGCTTCAGAAGGCCTTTATTAACCCCCCGGAGCCGTGTGGAGCAGTTATATGACGGACAGATGCACTTTTATGGACTTCAAAAACAGAGCAACAATCACTGCCATTATAAAGCTTGGATTAGCCAGGACTTTTTTAATATAACTCCGATTTTATTCGTCTGAAAGAAGAATGTCATATACACCTAGGATGACTTGAGGGGGAATAAATCATGGGATAATTTTAATTTCTGGGTGCCTTTAACCCAGGAAAACAAAGTCATTTGAATTTTGTATTTTTTCATGTCATTACATTGTTTAGAGCATAAGAAAAAGATTTAAGACATAATGGAAAATATATAACGGAACCACCATAGACATTGAGGAGGACAAGTCCCCTCCAATAATTAGAAATGGCCAAATTGTCCCCCCCAATATTTCAAATTTTGTTTCACGTTTTTGACATGTTAGACATACAAAAAAGTACTTATGTGATTATTTTAATGCAAATTAATACAAATATTATTTGCAATTAGCTCAAAATGATTATTTCCCAACTAGAATTAGACCTAGAACTTCTTTTACTGTTCTGTTTCTATAGGCTTTATAAAAAATAGTGTTCAGGACATGGTTACGGCATTGTATGTGGGGAAAATGGCATGGGTTTTCCCATTCAATGCATGTATCTATACACTGTCTCTAATTCGCATATTAATGTGTTCTTGGCGGAACATGTAATGAAAAAAGAAGTGTAATAATGGGATTAATAGTTGGCAACATTTTCATAACATCTAATATTTTATAGGAATATTGATATGTAATTTCTTTCCCTACTCACTTGTTGTATCTCCCAAAATGCCTGATAAACATGATTTAAGTCCTGCTGTCCTCTACAGTGGACATGTATGAAATCAATGCCCTGTTTTGTAACAGAAAGTCATATTTTGATTAGAAACTCCATAACATTTTCCTGAGATGTTGATTTATAACAAACAATTTGAAAATTAGCCTATTATTTAAATGATAATGGAAATCATATTTCCATAAGAGTGCTAAATTTGATAATTCAGATTTTAAAGACCAAGTTGTTGTTCTGGTGAAACCTCAAAACAAATGGTATCTCTGAAAAGCTGTGCTCTTTACAGGACATCCAGACTTAAAACTGTGACATGTATTCACTAGAATATAATGTCCTGGTACGTGGGCAGTGGCACCCAGGAGGTTAAAGCAATATATTACATTTCAGGATTAGGAAACCTAGCAAAATGCTTAGAAAAACACGTTAGTAGTTTTTTATTTATTTATTTAATCGATTGATCTAAAAGATAGCCTAAAGCAAAATATGAAACATGTATAATGTGATTAAATATATATAAAATATAAATCTCACCATTATAAACTGACTCCTATAGGCTTGGTGTCTTCGCGTCAGTGTTTATTCTTCATACTCGGATTTCTCACGCGCCAACCTTTAAACGACTGAAGAGAATCACTGACTGTTCAGTGAGCTACATCTACAGTAAGAGTCTGTAAATGTGGATAAAATAATATCCCGTCGGGAACACCTAGATCAAACAACGTAACGGACCGTAGACAGGCATAAATATCCACATGCACGAGAAAACGATAAACCCCTCCTGTAATTCAGGGGGCGGAGCACATATATCAGACGATTCACTGATTATTCAGTCATTCACTACGTTAAAAACTTCCCATATTCCCTGTTTGGGGTGTAATTTGCTTCTTTGACTTCTTTTAGCGTTATATTATATTACTGATAAAAAAATTAAAACAAATGATATGTGTATGTGTGTATTTTATTGTCCTGTATTTTGCTGTCTCATTTATGTGCTGACCTACCCTTGTTTTTTTTATTTATCTATTTTGTTGCTGTTGTTTTGTTTTTAACTTACTGTTGCATGGCTGATTGTTTGTCTACGTCATTTTGTATGTTAAAAAGATGAGAAAATAATAGTAAAAATTTGATTTAAAAAAGGTCCCAAATTCATCAAATCATTTTATTATATTTCTATTATATTAGCCTATATATATATATGTTTGTGGCCTCAAGTATATAAAAGTTCTGCATTAATAGCTCTTAAAATATGATCTTATTTCATTTCTCTACCTAAGTATTAAGTGAAAATGTTCAGTTGAAAAAACAATTTATGAATCACAATAGACAAACTCTGCAAAATCTATGTTTCTAAGATGTCTGAAAATGACTTTGTGGTATTAAGCCAAAATAAAAGGTAGGACATTTGAAAAGGCATGTTTAGACAGAAATATTACCAGGTTAAAGGCAGGCTTTTGAGTGTTTGTATGACTGGACTGGTCATGACTGAATGATTCAGATGGTTATTTGCTCACACCCTGCTAACAAGTCTGACATTAGACACCATAATGAATTCACTGAAGATTCATTTAATATTTAAGACATGCTGTGAGAGTACTCCTGCTCATTGAATGACTATACGACTTAAGAATTATGAAGTGATTCTTAATTCTTTAAATAGAGAAAACTCAAAGCATTGCCAGTGCTCAGTTTTGTTCCCTTTCTCATTCTTTCTCAGATTAAAAAAGGAAAATATTGATTTAGAACATGTGCCTTCATGCACAACAAATCATATATGTCGAAAATAGTATGTCAAATGTGCATTGCTTTTTAACTACACAATTAATTAATTGATTGATTCATTAATTGTAAGTAAAACATTGTATGTGCTATTTACTTAACATGATGTTAACATAATTACACATGATGTTTGAGTAGCTTTAAGGCTTGATTTCTTTAATGCAATCTACCTTACTAAATCATGTAAAATCTCCTAAATTATTTAGTCTATGACACAATGAATTTAATTTGTTTTTGTGAAATGTGCTTTTTTATTTTAAGTTGTCTCTCAAAAGTGTTTGAATTAGAGGGAATGGAAATGTCCTGTTTATATTTGACTGAGTTATGTTGTACAATTAAAAGACTGCTGCTAGCACAGCACAAGTACAAACAAGTTTTAGTACATGCAGTTATCCACAACCTAACCATAAGATACTCTTCTGCACAATGGTAACATTCAAAACTTCAGCATAACAGAAACTCTTTCAAAAGTCAACTGATCATTAAACATTAACAGATGTTTCCCTTCATTAAAAAAAACATAAAATAGCACTAATTTCAATATTAATGCTCCATTTCGAGCCATATGCAAAGCATGCTGGGAACTAACAATGGTGTCTCTAAATAAAACCACATAATTGAACTAGTCTTAAAATAAATATTTAGCTTTTTTCCTTAATTGTATCAGCTTATTATAGTTCCTCAATTGGAAAATGTATCTCTTGGTTTTTTTAGTGAAATGTTCTCAATATTTTCTATAGAACACTGAACCACAATTTTCTTAAGAAAATATGCACACTATTTTTAATTATCACCTTAATTGTTTTTGGCGAAAATTACAAGACCCATGATTCATTTTTTTACAGTGTATGTCTGTTTACTGGTGCATTTATATTTTTTTATTTAACATTTTCAAATAATTGAATGCTTCAGTTCTCCATGCTTCCTCGCCATCTTGCAAACAAGCCCTAAACATTCAGTGGTTCTGTGTGAAACTTCAGCCCTGCTCTCTGACAAACAAAGCTTTAACAAAGGTGAACCGACACCACAGTGCAACATTCAGACGACATGCCTTCGAAATTCTCCAGTCAAACTTCATTTGTCTTGATGTGCCATAAAATAAATCGCCAATACATATGCCTGTTTCTCATGTCATATAGGCTGCATGTGTCCGAAATCGAGTAGGTACATAGGCCTATGTTGATTTAAGTAATTACTTCAAGACCGCTAAAAAAGTATGTTTTATATAGTATGAATGTAACGGACGTAGGCCAGTGATCTGTGTGTGTAAACCTTACTCCCTAGGCCTCAAGATGCACACTAGATGCTGCGGTTAACGTCCTTGTTAGCGCGGTTACATTTGAATCGGGTCCGGTTACATTTTGTGCCGTGACCCGGATGGGTGTGAGGTTTAGGGGGGTGAGTGTAATGGTGGACGTAGATCAGTAAGAGCTGTGCTTGTAAACCTCATTCCCCTGGCCTTAAGAGGCACGATTCATTAGTGTACTTGTTAGCGCGCCTGCCTCCCACGCTGGAGACCCAGACCCCGGAGATCTCGCTTAGTGCGGTGTAGGACCCAGTTACATGTGTAGTATGAGTATAGGCACTATCATGTGACCTACCAGTGTCAGTTACGTTGCTTCACTGCCATTCATAAATCCTCTCCCGTGGCCTCATGTGAAGTGTCCATCTTATGCACACTTCAGAATCTCGCTGTAAGTAGTAGGTAGCCCCGATCCAGGTACTTTTTGCCAACTCTTTTGAGTACTGTGAATTTGGACATACTACTTTTGTCACATACTAAATAGTAGGGAAGTATGCGATTTCGGATGTAGCCATAGAGTGCAACAATTGATTTTTTAACGGTAACTTAAACCTTTAAAGACGGCCCTACTGTGACGTACACAGCCGTCAGTCCACATTATTTCAACTTATTCTTAAAATAATCGTGTTTAACAGCTGAATTAATGTTAAAAAAGTCACCACAATAGCTCTTTAGCGCCGCCCACTCCCAGGAAGCACTTGCAAATGATGTTGTCAATCTCCCTACACTCTCAAAATACTTAAATATTTGTATATATGTGCATATTTTCCAATTAACTTAAAATATATAATTTTTCTATATATAATCAAAATTTTTAAGGTTTATATTCTCAGTTTTATATTTCTCCATTGTTTTTAATTTGATTTGGCTTTTCACAATGCTTCATGGGATTGTAGTTCTTTCCCTCACTAAAGCCATTAAGTTGTACCTTTTGTATTTTTGTCAGATTTTCAAATACTTCTTTGCTTCAAATCAAAGTTTGTAATGTTATGATTTAATACTTCTGGAATCGCTGAAAAATTGGGTGGGCAATGTTGCACATAGTTTTGTTGCAAAGTTTGTGAAAAAAAGATAAACTAATTTAAACCGCTACTCGAACAAGGTTTTTTTTTTCAGAACCAGCACAAAAGCAACTCTTTGCAAAAATGAAACAATGTTTATTAGATTTCATATGCATTATAAATAAATAACAACATAATGATTTTTACAAGCTCCTGGTTTTGTCTCTGGCTGCACGCTCCCGCTCAACTCAGAAATTTGGTCCAAAACAAGTTGAATCTCTGAGTGATCGATACTTGTTCTTAAGACACAAACTGGTGTGTGGTTCAGCTCCACGTACTGTGGACGGGATTGGCAGTCCTGGCAGTATTTAGCTCCGGCTGTTGCAGTGGTTAGAAGAAGTTACGACAACCAACACATAAACAAATACAGTAAACGGCTGTCTCCAATAATACAAATGTACAGAAATGACAATAATACTAGCACACTGTAATTTCATACAGCTACAGTTGGTACATTGTACTGCACTTGAGGATTTGCTGGATTTGTAAGTACAAGAAGGTTGCACTTGTTGTGTAGCTACCATATTTTACAATACCAAACAAAACAATTTAAAAGAGACAACTTGTATAACTTGAAACATGTAGAATACTTCACATGACATCTTTTTTGTAGTATTTATACAGACAAACCAAAGCACACATCAACGATAAATCAAACAAGTTAATGTGTAACAAAACTGACTGCGATTTGCATATAGTCACATGTACACTTGAGCTCAGCTTAGTTTAGTAACTGAGCACCACGGTCACATCACATGTACTGACTCACTGTGATGAATGTGATCAGCTACATTACCTTCATTAAAAGACACTTGAGACACCGGCATTTAAATGCAAAATCGATGGACCATACTTTCAGACTTTTCAAATAGCCTATTATAACTATAATACTGCACCTATAACAAGACATTTTCTGGACAAAATATGAGCCGTGCTGTGACAATCTGGCTTTCTGGATGGTCACTATGGCAATATTATGTGGTATATTGTTCTGGGTTGTTGCTAGGGTGCTCTTGGAAGTTGCTAAGTGGTTACTTGGGTGTTCTGAGGGGTTGCTTATGGAAGCTTGTTTCCACCACGGAATAAAAAAAGACTGTCTCACGATTCTGACTTTTTTCCTCTCACTACTGCGAGTTTACATTACAAAAAGTCAGAATTGCAAAATAAAAATTTGCAATTGAGAGAGAAAAAAAAAAGTCGCAATTGTGAGTTTATGGGCCCTATTTTAACGATCTGAGCGCAGGTGCAGGCGAATCCACTTTTGCTAGTTTAACGACGGAAAAAATGGTCGGCGCACCAGGTGCATTGTCCAAAAGGTTTGTACCTAGTCTCTTAATGAGTCATGGGTGTATATTAAAATAACAAAAAAAATATTTTCAGTTCCTCAAAATAGCAACACACCAACAATGCACCTGAACAGGTTTTCAGACCAGCACGCCCATGGGCGAACAGATGGCCGCGAGTGCATTTCTATTTAAACAACGTAGCGCTAGACGTGAAAATGATAACTGCGTCGGGCTGAAACTAGCAAAAAACACTTGCGTCGCGCCTGGCGCTGCATTGCGCCGCGTGTATAACATTATAAACTTGAAATTCTGAATTTTTATCTTGCAATTCTGACTTTTTTTCCCCTCAGCATATAGTCAGAATTGTATGGAAGCCCGTTTCTGCCACTAAATAAAAAAATAAAGAGTAATTGCGACTTTTTATCTCAGAATTCTAATTTTTTTTTCTCACAATTGTGAGTTATAAAGTTACTCAGTGTTTTTCTATATAAACATGCACTAGACTGTGTTTGATCTGTTAAACGCAAAACTGCGTGTACCTTAGGATCTCTAGGCGGTTACAAAGGTGTTGTAGATAGTTGCTAGAGCACCGCTACGCAGTTGCTATGGCATTTCTGTGTAGCTCACTAGACTGTTATGGGTGGTCACAAATGTTTTTGGTCAACCAACATTTTGCAGTATTGTTAATGTTAGTAGCTCAAATGTTGCCAAAGTTTAATATTTATATAGTGGTGCTGGCTTAAGATCCGTTCAGATGTTTTTATTTTCCATGTTTGTTTCCAGCACATTAGTTTGGAAAATCGATCACACTGATCCTAGAACATTCTGTCCAGTTGAGATTGTATCATGCACAACCAAGTGAATTTGTGGAAAGCATAAACCAGGCTTTTCCATTGTTTTTCTATGTAAACACACTAGACTGACATGTTTGACTGTTGCACTGGCATATTTTGCAGTGTTTCGTGCATGAAAGTGTTCTAAATTGTTTGAGTTCGGCACTCAAGTTAAAAGAATTTCAACTTTTAAAAAACAAGTCTCTAGACCTGATTTTTATTTTTGTTTCCTGTGACCTGTGTCTCGAGTTTTTAACCGCAAAAAAACATTTTGTGTATGCCTAAGGGGCCATTCACACAGATTTTGCATTCTGCTGCGCTGCTTTTCCATTGTTTTCTATGTAAACATGCGCTAGACGGATGTGTTTGCCTGTTGCGCTCAGGTCTTTTGCAGCGGCTTGCCTTGCGCATGACATGCCGTTCTAAGAACGCAGCATTAAAAGTTCAACTCTCAGCACCTTGCTTTTTTTTTTCTTTTTAATTCCAGTGCCCTGCATCTCAAAAACATGTCGTGTGTGAATGGCTTCTTAAGCATTCCTGCTTGTTTTAAGGAAAACACGTGGGCCACTTCTCTAACAAAGCAACATTTCAGTGGGTGGTCTTGTGAACAGATGTGAACGGTTAACAGTGAATAAGGCATTACGTACGTTTCTAGAGTTCCTGATGTAATAAGGCATTTCTACTGACCGCAGGAGGACAGCTGGAATAAACTCACTGTATGTAAAGACATTCTGCTCTTATTTACTGCAATACAAACGCATTAGGTCAAGGCCTGGGCCAGAAAGGTTGAAGTTCAAACGCTACCAGTGAGTTTATGTTGCATTGCGGCTGGCACGCAGAACGCTGTCCAGACCGCTGAGCTGACGTAGGAAACCGCGGTTTGGTGTTACGCCACGGTGGTCCTTCACGGTCTTGATGGCCTCCACTAAAGTCATGTTCTGCCGAATCATGAGGTAGGCCAGAACCAGCGTAGCAGATCGGCTCACCCCGACGGCACAATGCACAAGAACCGTTCCTACAAAATTAGATAAAAACACATATATCTGAATCTTTTTATTACATTTTCACAATATAAATTCAAAAGTTGCATAGAAGCACAAATATGTTATACATAACACCAAATAAAAAACGAAAATAACATAAAAATAAAAAAGGAAAGAAAAATTATAAAACGTGCACACTCGAGCACACTAAACCAGTACATAACTTTTGTTATGTAAGGAAATGAAGAATAAAAAAACTTCTTTATGAAACTTAAAGGCTGTAAAGCCCTTTTTGCTTTTATTTTAAACCTTTTTTTTTTGTTCATAAGACTGGGAATGGTTTAAACTTCTGGTTGGAAGAAAGAGCTGACCTCCAGTACTAAGGGCTCTGTGAATGAACTCGGCCGCTGGGTAGAAGTTCACACTCATGTCGAAGGAGGGCGAATCGTGGGCTTCAATGCCGTGGTACGTGATGTTCATGCCAGCGTAATGCTCTGCACCGCCTCTCCATTTGTTCTGAGCACAGTTGAGGATGTGTGTGATCCCAAGCTTGATGAGTTCTTTGCGGTTCGAGGCAATTTCTCTAAAATGAGCATTAAGAGTGCATGTGTTAAAATTGTACACGGCACAACATTTACTGGCAATTACTAATTCACCAATTTGTGCAGGAGAAAAGTTAACTCTTTTACTTCCACTGTATCAGTTACTGCATTTTGTCATGCTTTATTAAAGTGCCCTTATTATGCTATATTAAACGTTCTACTCTTGCTCTGATTGATCAGATGGCCCAGTCTGTCGTGACTGGTCTACTCTGCTCTGATTGGTCAGATGGCCCAGTTTGTTGTGATTGGTCAGTTCTACTCTGCTCTGATTGGTCAGATAACTCAGTCTGTTGGGATTGGTCTACTCTGCTGTGATTGGTCAGATAGCTCAGTCTGTTCTGTTGGGATTGGTCTACTCTGCTGTGATTGGTCAGATGGCTCAGTCTGTTCTGTTGGGATTGGTCTACTCTGCTGTGATTGGTCAGATGGCTCAATCTGTTCTGTTGGGATTGGTCTACTCTGCTGTGATTGGTCAGATAGCTCAGTCTGTTCTGTTGGGATTGGTCTACTCCGCTGTGATTGGTCAGATGGCTCAATCTGTTCTGTTGGGATTGGTCTGATTGCCCAGTCTGTTGTGACTGGTCTACTCTGCTCTGATTGGTCAGATGGCCAGTCTGTTGTGATTGGTCTACTTTGCTCTGATTGGTCAGATGGCCCAGTTTGTTGTGATTGGTCAACTCTGCTCTGATTGGTCAGATGGCTCAGTCTGTTCTGTTGGGATTGGTCTACTCTGCTCTGATTGGTCAGATGGCTCAGTCTGTTGGATTGGTCTACTCTGCTGTGATTGGTCAGATGGCTCAGTCTGTTCTGTTGGGATTGGTCTACTCTGCTCTGATTGGTCAGATGGCTCAGTCTGTTGTGACTGGTCTACTCTGCTCTGATTGGTCAGATGGCCAGTCTGTTGTGATTGGTCTACTTTACTCTGACTGGTCAGATGGCCCAGTTTGTTGTGATTGGTCAACTCTGCTCTGATTGGTCAGATGGCTCAGTCTGTTCTGTTGGGATTGGTCTACTCTGCTCTGATTGGTCAGATGGCTCAGTCTGTTGGATTGGTCTACTCTGCTGTGATTGGTCAGATGGCTCAGTCTGTTCTGTTGGGATTGGTCTACTCTGCTCTGATTGGTCAGACAGCCCAGTCTGTTGTGATTTGGTGTACCGCTTACAGCACACGTCGGAAACGAACGGCCATTACCATAACTGCACTTCAGCTCCGGATCTTCCTCAGCACTTCATACACAGTTAATACGATCAATGGCGCTGGTTTTCCCGTATCAATTCTAGCACGAGTCATCAGCCTTTGGAAGTGAAGCAAAGTGGATTTGCTTTCGCAGTGCAGAAAACAGCATCTTCTCTACATGTGGACAACACAAACCAAACTCTTCTAGCCTCAACTACAGCACAGCTACAACTACAGTGTTTGAGGGCGGGGCAAAGTTGACATTCGCGGGCAGCCAATGAAGACCAAAGACTGGCATTATGCAAATTTATTACAAACCTACGTAGGTATGTTATGGAAATGAGACTGGAATTGCTGATGACTTGTTTCAAAACTTGATTCTTTCTTTTTGGAGTCTTTATTTGTTGTGCACTTTGATCTTTAAAACTTTGCAGATTTTTTACATACACAAACAGCTATATTACACACTGCATGAAACAGAATATTTCGAAGAAAGCCTCATTTAAAGAGGCACTTTAAATGCACTATTAAAAGCATGAATAAAGCATTTTATGATCCCTACATAGCTTTTTTTGTTGGAAATAGTTGGTACTTTTTTTATATAAGCAAATAAATCGTAATCTCCTGTTCAATATCCTGTATACGGCATGACCAAAACCACATATATTGATGGGCTACTCACTGGTCACCAATGTAGAGTCTTGGCCACACTTCATCTGCATGATTACAGGCGGTTTTCCCTGTGTAGAGCAGACGCTCGAGTTCAGAAACAGTTAGTACAGGAGAGCCCTTCTCTGAGTTCTTTCTGCTGGGAGACCTGGAATTACTCCGTGACCGAGACAGTCTGGACATGAAAGCCATCTGGACTGGCCTCCAGTCAATCTATAAAATAACATACAAAATATATACAAAATAAAAGTAAGAGTTTTAAATGTTTTCAAATTACTCACCCTGCTGTTGTTGTAAAGTTGACAGATTTTTCAGGTTAAATAAATAAACATTACTTACACTATCAAAAAAACAACAACCAATAGAATTCTGTTTTGCATTAAGAATGTAATAAATTTTCTATTTATTAAAACAAAGTATATTTCTCATAAAGATTAAGCATGTTTAAATTTATTCCAAAATAATAACTATGTTATACAAAAAAAAATTATATTTCATGTATATTTGTTAACTGATGTTTAGCTGTTTTTAATACTCAACTTATTTTCAGATCATCATTCAGCAAAGTTCGGTAAACAATTCAGGTGTCATGATGGTCACAGACAGAAGGATGTATTTCACCAAACTGATTGCGCACTAAAAAACCCTCATAGATCACTTTTTCAACTCATTTCAAGTTTTAATGTAATGTGACAAAGCGGTGATATCCAAGTTGTTTACTTGCTTTTTAATTAGTCTTCCCATTAAGACCATTTCTTATTCATTCTGACCAATTTTGCAGATACTAGTGGATACAGCACACACACAAAAATGAGAGGTGGGATTTAGTAATTGGCCAATCATAGCATGATGGAGGCACCGCCTCCTCTCACATGACTATTAACCCATTCATTCTTAATTAACCCTCATCAAACCCATGGCACACTTTTGGGGGTCTATCAAAGTCGGCATGAAACGGAAGTTGTGATAATCTTTTCTTTCCTATTGTGATGTATATCCAAGTTTTTTCTTCTGGAACAATGAAAAAAATGTAGAGTGGGACTTGATTTTGTTCATAGGAAATTGATTGGATGGTTGTGGTTTGCTATTGGTGGATCTCATGTGAATGACAGGTTGACCCGCCCTCACGCCAGTAAACACGTCATCAGAGAAGAGAAGAGATGACGCTGCAAGAGGGAGGGAAAGTAATTCTGATTAAAGATTATGAGGGCACATAAAAATATATATATATAAAAAACGGTTAGTTCCAGTCCTTGATTCTGATTTGTCAATAGCTGTGTTTTATTCACAATAAAATACGGCTATGACCGCTTCACCCAACAGGTCTGTGTATTACTACAGAACACCCTTAGCAACCACTCTTAGCAACGTAAACATATGTTTGTTCTCATTAATATTGTTTATTGAAGCTTACTGTATTGTGTGAGAGAGAGATCGAGTGAGAGTATATTGCATTTAGATACAACATTTTCCTTCAGGTCCTATGTTCATAATGTTTGAATGTCCACTGCGATATTTTGTCCTTTTAACAGTTAAGGTGTTTTCCGTGCCCTGACACTGACAGCGCTAGTCAAAGCGATTGTCAGTTGCATCTTGTTCTCGTATTCACAACAAATTTCTGTCCTTTCAATATAAAAGTCTTCGCTAATGAGTGATTCACTCATAAAGACAGTCTTTCATGGTCAGGGATATTTTTTTCCAGCAGAAGGAAGGCTTTCAGTGATTTTACTTCATGAAAGTTGCATTGATAAATTTTTTTTGCCTTTAATATTTGTATTGTGTGGTACTTGTTTTATTAAAGCAATAAGGTACTCGAGGCTAGTGTTGTATTGGGAATAAATAACGGCTGAAGGGGTTGCAGGCACTCTGCTTCGTGTCGTGCCTAACAACGCCCTACAGCCATGACTTATTCACAATACAGTACACCCTCTCGTACTTCTTCTCCGAGAAAATCAATAATATCAGAAAGGCAATCAGCACATCCTTGAGTTGCTCTGGGGTCAGACAGATCAGACCACAACCTCAGAAAGTTAGAAGTGGTAAACTCCTCACTTCTTCATGGGACTTTTCCAAACTCCCTTAAAACCGCAGTAGTTAAGCCTCTCCTGAAAAAGAGAAATCTGGATAACTCCATATTGAGCAACTACAGACCAATCTCAAATCTCCCCTTCAAATGCAAGATAATTGAAAAAGTTGTTTTCAATCAGCTGAACAAATTCTTAAGCTTAAACGGATACTTTGACAATTTTTCAATCTGGTTTCCGATCGCATCACAGCACAGAGACAGCGCTCATAAAGATAATAAATGATATTCGCTTAAATACAGATACAGGCAAAACATAAATTCTGGTACTACTTGACCTCAGTGCTGCACTCGACACTGTTGACCACAACATACTTCTTGACAGGGTTGGAAAACTGGGTCAGGCTTTCTGGGATGGTCCTTAAATGGTTCAGGTCATACTTAGAAGGGAGAGGTTACTATGTGAGTATAGGTGACCATAAGTCTGAGTGGACATCCATGACATGCGGAGTCTCACAAGGGTCAATTCTTGCACCACTCCTATTCAACCTGTATATACTGCCATTGAGCCAAATAATGAAAAATAACAAAATTGCTTACCACAGTTATGCTGACGACACCCAGATCTACTTAACACTATCACCTAATGACTAACTAAATCAGCATACTATCATCTGAAAAATATCGCAAAAATTAGATGCTTTGTTTCCAGGCAAGACTTAGAGAAACTTGTTCATGCTTTCATCACCAGCAGGGTGGACTATTGTAATGGCCTTCCCAAAAAGACCCTTAGAGAGCTGCAGCTCATACAGAACGCTGCTGCCAGGATTCTGAGCAGAACCAGAAAATTTGACCATATCACACCAGTCCTCAGGTCCTTGCACTGGCTTCCAGTTACATTTAGAATTGATTTTAAAGTGCTATTACTTGTTTATAAATCACTCAATGACCTAGGACCTAAGCTTGATCGAAGAGCTCCTCCTCTGGCTCATCTTCTCCTTCCAGGTCTCTTTCCTCTTCCATGCATCCATCACCTTGTATGTAGGGTTGCATCTCTTTCCTCTTCTATGCATCCATCACTTGTCATATGTAGAATTGCAACGGTTTCCTCGTCAACCAGGACCTCCGCAATATTAAACCGTCTCTCCATGCCGTCTCTTTCGTCTCTTATGCAGCTTCAGAAAGAACTGCAAGCAAGGTCCAAGGAAGCCACATTTATAACCTTAGTTGTTATACTTGTTAGGGTTAAATGTTATCTAATACTACAGTAAAAGCCTGCATGTTTAAAACATGCCATAAGCTTTTTTGCTTGGAAGTTCGATACATTTACAGACATTTTAGCACGTGTCATCACTGCAACTATATATATATATAATATATATTAGGGTCGGGCGTGTGGTCCATATAAGCTGATAACACATAAATTACTATAAATTCTCTTGTTTGAGGTGTCTTGCATGATAAAGTGTTGGCAATACGCGTGTACCTGTCTGTCATTTATTTATTTGCCAGACAACGGTAATTTTCTTCAAATCTGCCAGTTACAGAGGGTTTCGGGTAAGCAGATTCACAACAGCTGTGGAGCCTACGCTCTGTTATGTTTCGTCATCATTGTCCCACGTTCTCATTGGTTTGCTCTTTGCTGGCATATGGGGGATTTAATGCACAGGGAAAGCTGTCTGCGAATCGCTCGCTCAAGCTGGAAAAGTAGAAATGTGTTGCTGTAAGATCTCGATCACCGAAAATCACATTGTATTTGATCCAAAACTAAATAGACTAAATCAAGTGGAAAAAAGTGACGGAAATTTTCATAGTACTTCATTTTCTCCATAAGGAAATTTATTTTTCTCATCTGACTCAACTCAACAATTCAACAGCTTTTACAGGTGCTTGTGAAGGCATACTTTTAAATAAAAGGTCCAACATATTAGGAATACTTTAGCTGTGTTTCTATGTGTCATGAGATGAGAGTAAGTAACTGAGCAGTGAGCTAACACTCTGGCTGCGTCCGAAATCACATATTATGTGAGTAGGTACTACTTATGAATTTGAACGAACATCGCAACCGTTAAAAAAGTATGTTATATATATGTAATCCGGACGTACTACATCCGCCATGTTGTCATTATCATGTGACCTACCAGCGTCAGTTGCGTCCCATCACCTCCATTCATAAATCCTCTCTCGTGGCCTCATGGGATAGTAAACGCCCGTGACGTAACCCATAGGATTCTGAAGAGCAGTTTTGAAGCGTAAAGTAGGGACGAGCTGGCCGTTGCCATCTTGGCAGCGCGTCATCGCGCATCACTCCCAGATAACAGAAAATGGGCAAAGAGGCGGCACGTGGGCGGGGCTGAGGTGACGCGATGACTAACAGACAGCAGATAAATGGCTGTTCACCTGTCACTCAAAGTGGCCACGCCCTTAATTATGCAGAACTTTAAGGTTTTATATAATGTAAACGAATGAGTTATAAAAAATTCACTCCCCTCTCAGTTGTCATGAAGGGTAAAATTAGCTATATAGACCAAAACCACAATTTGTACCAGTCTGTAAACATGTTTTTTTCTGCTGTAAAGATGGGCATTTTACCATGGAGCTCAATGAGATTCTGCTCCCTTTTGGAGCTTTTGGACCAGTCGATGAATTGCAGTTTAAGTCATTCCGTATTGGCTTCAAGAGAATCTGCGGGAGGTTGCCACTTGTTTTTCTGTTGGTGTACTATTTTTCACATACTATATAGTAGAGAAGTATTCGATTTCGGACACAGCTTCTGTCTAGACTCTAGAGCGAACGTGAGCATCTCGCTTATTATATAAACCTTTCCGACATATCTGCACCAGGTGCATTTTTGACTTTTTGACATAGACATAACGCACCACCCAGCATACCCGGTTAAAAAAGTCACCGCTCGCCACTGATATATTAGGCTGCTCTTTCTCAACTGTTTATGTTTACTTAAAGGGGGGTAACACACACAGTTTTAGCCAATCTTATGTTAAAACATAAACTGTCTTTACGTGAATACTCACCAAGACTAGCATTTAGACATTATTTTGTGTGTTGATTTGACGGTTTAAGAGAAAAATAACTCAATTTAGTACTGAGAGGCGGCTTTATGTGTGCGCATTTAGGGTGTAAGCACAAAATGTGTGGTACTGGGTAGAATTATGCAAAATACGTGCAATCCCACGCCGAAATTCAAGCCCTGTAACACCAACAATATTCATCTGGAGCAAATGAAACGATTGAGTGAGGGGAGGCGGGTTTCTGTGTAACTCACTGTTGGAGAGATATGAGAGCATGAAAGCGCAGCTGGTATTACGTATCTATTCTGCAGGAAATGAGTATTGAAAGCGTTTCATATACATATCTATCTCTCTCTCTCTGCGCTTTTGCAACATTGTGCTACTCCTAATTTATGCCAATAAATCGAAAGGCTGTTTACTGCAGAGCCATAGGTGTGTAGCTACTCCTATCTGGATGTAATTTGGACGCAATGGTTGGAGCTGGAAGGTCCAACCACACCCTAACCCCACCCATAACTCTATCCCTCCACCCATGATGCCCAGAAAGTTGGAGCTGGACATCATTTGGCTCTGCAGTGAACAACACTTGAAATAAATAAAAAAAATTAAAAAAAAGACAATGCCATGTGTTATAGCATCATTCATTTGTGTGTGTGTGCTCTGCATTGTGCCATTGCTGTTTTGTCGTCCGATTTATTTACAATTGTCAATACAATACAACCATTTAAAATGTGTCCAAATGGTTAAAAATGAAATATGACCGAAAGAAAACGGGGGGTTAAAACAATAAACAAAATGGCAGCAGCTGGAATGTGAAATGATTCGTCCATATACACATGATATCTTTGCACTTTGTGTAGAATACGACGAAACGCGCCATGACATTTGAAACAAAACAAAAAAACGCCTATAAACAATAAACATATGAAAGGCTTTTTTGTTGCTGGAATTCAAATCAAGCTCTGTGGGCATCTTACCTGATCTACACTGAGATAATGTTTTGGATTGGACACAAATCCTTTATGGAATCCTTCCTGGTCTTCCCGTGTATTTCAGAAGCAGACCTGCGCGAGGAACACAGATGCATGAGATTAGCACGAACACCAGCGCTGCATTCAGACGGAAACGTCCATGTGCTGATTACTGCAATATCTGTACTGTTTTCTTGAGTTCAGGGGTGCAGAAATGGCAGATATGACCGTATTATTGACCAATGGAGCAGCAAAGCAGTCCTCATGTCCAGTGCACGCGCCCTCTGGTGATGCACATGCACAGTCATGCAGATGTTGCACACAACGGAATCATATCTGAAGAATATTTTCGATGTTTCCCGAATGTTCAATGAAGGAATTTGTTCAGACGACAATGCTACCATCTAGCTGGAACTGTGCCATAAAGAGCCTCATGGACTTTCCAATATAAATTGGAGGGTTAAATTTGGATTCCATTACACACCTATAAGCTGAGTAAGGAACAAATGACAACACTTATGCATCTCGATCATAACTACTTGATAATGTTTTAATTATTGTTGAAGGCCACAGGTTGCAGGTTCAGGATACAGTAGTGGATAGCGCCATCAAACCAGTACAAATGTACCTTAAGTTTACTACCAAACAACTGGTTACTATCAGAAACATTGGTTGAAATACAAATGTATACAAATACCAGCTAAGTTAATAAAAAACAATCATCAGTTCCTAGTCATGACTACTTTTTTTTTATTATTAAAGCTGCAGTACGTAACTTTTTTTTCTTTTTGGTTAAAAGTGATCCAAAATAAATTTAAGCAAGTACATAACCAGCCTGTGTTCAAATCGACCTCCTTACCTTAGCCAAGTCACAATGGTAAGCTTGTAATAATGTGTTATAAATTTCAGCTGGAAATTCGAGCATGTCTTTGCGTCATATTATGTCATCTCTGTATACATAACGGAAGAGTCCGGCTAGTAGCAGTATTGCATGTGAGGATGCTGCAGGTGGCGGATCATTTATAGCCTTTTCTCACAGCAGCTGGATAATTAAATTTATCATTTTGATGGCAGATTGTAATCCAGAAAGGTCCAAATGACATCATCAGCATCATCAGATTCACCCGTAGCCAAAAACAAAAGATTAGACTGTATGGAAATTGAAATATACACTTCTACAGGTAACGCTAATACACACTAAATACACATAGTCACGCAATGCTGATGTTGTTAACATCAACAATTTAAGAACAATAATAATAATTTGCACGGTTTGATGTGACGTGAGCTAAGCGATCGTTAGATTTAATCACCCTTGGTAGTGCGATTTATTGTAATTATTTATTTCTCAGTTGGTCAGAACAAAAGTGGCAGACATGTCACTCACTTGTTCAGATGACATTTTGTGGGGAAAATTCTTATTTTGGTCATACTTCCAACATGTAGAATCTGTGATTCTGAAGTACAGTATCCACACCAGTGCGGTGAATGAATGACAGCCACACATACTCCTCAAAACATTAGATTCATCCACACTGAGGAGCCGTGCCGATGCACAACCCACGCAAAGCCACTGCCCCTCTGCCCTCATCGGCTGAGGTGGCCCTTTTGCCCCCCCTTCACTAAACTTGCTCACCTCCAGAGGATTCCCATAAAAGCATTCTGTTCCGCTAAAAACCCACTAATTCCGGTAATGTCGTCCCATTAACAGGTAGACAACTACAATCCACATTACAGACAGTGGTTGATCCGCGGAATTAGTACTTTGGTAGTTTGTTTTTGTATTTTTTGTCGATAATGTTTTGCTCCTGGTCTTCTAATAGTGCTAACAACTTGTGCAAAATATCCACGTTCTTGGAAGATAATTAATTGTCTAATCAAATTATTGTACCTGATCTAATATAAATAACACCAAATTTGCTGTTGTCGGCACACTTTACAAAAAAGAAGACAGTGAGAAAGAGCAAAGGGAGGCTAAAGTCAGTTCAACATTGCAAATATGGATTCAAAACTCCAGCAAGCCAGTGGGTGAATCGTCATATAGCATATTTAGCAGACAGTTTGTCACAGTTTAACTCCTGTAAAGTATATTTCCCATTATAATCAATTGTTTATACTTGTTAAAATCTCTAGTTTGTAAAAGTTTGTAGCCTACTATTTTCTATTTGTTTTGATAAATAAAATAATTCATTATTGTTCAATAAATATTAAAATGTTAATATAAAAATATAGTTTAAAAGTACACATTTTTTTTTTAAGTAAAGATTCTGAAAGCATTGAATGAGATCACATAATTCAATAAAGCTTTACAGTAGTAAAAAAAAAAAAAAGATAATCATACAATATAATAAAAATATATTTATATTTTTATTATATTGTATGATTATCATATTTTTTTTAAATCTGATGGTTTCATTATAAATATGATGATTATCTCTAAGGTGGACACCCAACTTAATATATATTTCCCAACTGAATCTAACCATGCCATGCCAACAAATGGAAAAGTCAGCTGTTTATTATCATGTTAATTATTGTGTCTTTTACCCCAAATACCATACTTTTACATAATCTTCTGTTATTGAAAAACTGTTGCTTTATTTACCTTGAACAAACCTGAAAACTATTAAAAAGAACTTTGTCTCAAAATATATTCAATCATTTTAGCGATTCTCATTTGCTACATAAATCTACAACATTTAAAAAAAAACATTTAAATATGAAATCAAATTAGCGCAGAATCAACTTTTTGGAAGCATTATTACAACAACATAAATTGAATTAGCAATTAAGCCTTACAATTTTATTTGCAATATGATTGTAAAAGGTTTGTTATTCAACCTAACATTAAGATGATACTCTACTCCTTTTTTTGGTTTGGGCCACTGCCCCTCAAAATGTCAATAATTCCGCATATAACTGCAATTGCAAGTTTCAGACAGAGATGGCGACAAAGAGGCAAAACGTATGGACTGCAGCTTTAAAGAAATGTAGTAAAACTAACTTTACTGAAATATCACTAAACTTGTTCATTTCTTTTTAAAGTTCTAGTATTTAGACCTACTTACCTTTACATCTCAGCATTCATTTTCATATAAAATAAACACATTTTTAATTTAACTGCATTGAAAATACATATCATGTATGTATTTGAAACACCTGCTGGAAAAAAAATGACAATGACATGCAATAACAATTATTGTCAGTGATGCATGTTGCCTGGTCTCTAGGGCCAAATGTTCAAACAAACTTCATTTCTAGACACAAGTTATGAATTTGGATATATACTTAGAAACTAATATTCTAAGTTTATCATGTTTATATTCACTTCTTTTTGCAGTGATGCCACATTATGGTTACAAATAATGATACAATGAATAAAAGAAGTAAACACTGTTTTGTCATATTATCATTTATTTAAAGGGGTCATGAATTGAGAAATCAACTTTTCATTCCGCCTTTGATATATAAAATTTCATCGTGATATAAGAATATCCTGTAAGTTTCGGAGCTGAAAACTTCCTTGTTAGTCAAAGAAAAGCTTTTACTGACACCAGACCCAGCAAACGCTCAATCCTAGAATATGCCAGGCTGTGACGTCAGAGTGTGGTGAAACGCCGCCTCAAGCCCGCCCACCGACTCGCTAAACGGATCGCGCTACCGAGCAATAAACATGCCGAAGATAGCAAGATATTGCGCTGTGCCTGGTTGTGGAAGAACACAGTCGCTGCATAAGCTTCCTTTGGATTCTAATATTAGGAATGTGTGGTTGAACTTTATTTTTAATGAAGATCCAGCTCACGTGGGGAAGACATTGCACATTTGTTCCTTCATTTCACCACAGAATCGTTTGTAAACAAGACACAGGTCGAGACTGGATTTGCAGACATATTGACATTAAAACACAATGCTGTGCCTTCTATATTGGATCCGACAGGAATGGTGCAACACGCTTATGTGAGTAAAACATGTTTTTTATATGTGATAGTATTGCATTGTTACAGATCGTTTAATATCTATTGATTATGTTGCGGAAGTTTTGAACATGCTGATTTGTCTGCAGTGAAGTTTTGCTGAAGCACGTGCTTGGCTTGTGTGTGTGTGTGTGTTAGTGATGCGCGGTTCGTGGATATATCCACCGATCGGGTGGGCCAAGTAATAAAAAAATAAAATTCATATTAATTACAGGTGGATGAGAGATAAATAACTGTGTTTGTTTGATAAAGCCACTTTGCGAGCCCTGTGGGCGGATTCCGGTTGCCGTTTCTCCACATTGGAAGTTTTCAAAACAATTCCCCACGTGTACTGACGGGGGAGTCGAAACTCATTATTATGCAAAACTGTTATCCAATCATAGCAGTGGGCGTTTGCTTCCAAGTCTTCAGTGCGGCACGCCCATAAAAACCGAGCGTTCCAGGAGAGAGGCTCAAAACCAGTGTAGAAAATAGCCTATTAATTATTCATTATGATGTTTTTGAATGTAAAAACCACGCAAACTTAATAAGTTGACCTCAGACAACAGTATACAATTTTTTTAAAAAGCCAGTTCAAGACACCTTTAAAATATCAAACATCAACATTTAATAACTCTAATGAAGTAAACTAATAAAAATCTCAAGAAACTAGGAGCAATAATCAGAAGATTAGCAAACAAGTTACTAAAGAGAATAGCAAGAAAAGAATTTGTAAAAAAAACTGAGTAAAAAAAAGAAGCACACAAGCAGTGACAAATCCTGTTTAAACTTTCCTGCATGCGTAGCAGTAAGTAGTTATAACAGCGTGTGACTTGCAAATGTACAAGTTACACTTATTGCACGTCATGCTGGTTTTTGTGCTTGACTTTGATGCACAGACCTGACACCTTTTCCTCTTGGAGGGGGTTGATACTGGGGAGGAGTTGGTTTCTTTGACTTCAGAACAGCATGCACGTGCTTCCATCACTTTATGGTACGGAGCAGGTTGGAGGGCGGCTTCGTTTCCTGAAGAGCATGCTTGTGCTTCCTTTACCATATTCTGAGAAGCTGGAGTGCGGGGAACGCCATGCCGTCTTTTCATGAAGGGAGTGACCAGAGCTTCTCCTAGTTCTTCCAGAAAGAGTCTCCTTTTGTTGGACTTTTGTTTGTTCCATTTAGGATTTATTTCAGTCCAGAGTACTAATGAATTGTAGGCGGAGACATCCAACATGTTAAAGAAAATCACCATGGGCCAATTATTTGTTTTCCTTTGACAGGTGTATGTGGCAACAAGCTGGAAGTAAAATGACAAGCAAAAAACACAAAAGCTTTAGTCATCAGCTGACAATTCAGTTCACTTCATATTTACACTTAAAGTTGTAACAGGTGTAACAGATTTTTGAAAAAGAAAACATGCACGTATGAATTGTTCACATTAAGATCTATAATATGCATTTAAAAAAATCGATAGAGTTGATTTATAGTAGGTTGAAATAATGCAAAGTAGTAAAATACCTTGTCAAGGTTGTCAACTCCACCTTTGGTCTGGTTGTAATCTAGGATTATTTCCGGCTTCTTGTGGTCTTTGCTGCTTATTGCGGCATCTCTGTGAAATGTGCTCATCAAAAGCACATTTTTATTTTTTCTGGGACAGTAGGACACGAGAGTGTGTGTCTCGGTGAAGGCGAACTTAGACGAGAGTCGGGCCCTGTCTTTGAGTGACAGGAGCGCAGGTGGGAGCTCAGGCTTGTTTGATCTGACTGTTCCGATCATGGTCATTTTTCTTTGGAGCAGCTCCTCGCCGAGGGCGTACGAGGTGAAAAAGTTGTCACATGTGATGGTGTGTCCCTGGAGACCGGATGTCATATCTAAGACCACACGCCTTCCCTGGTTCTTTTCTGGCTTGCTGTCAGCAGCTTTGCCAGTGTAGATCTGCATGTTCCATGCGTAGCTCGACCTGGAATCGCACGCCGCCCAGATTTTAATTCCATACTTGCTCGGCTTACTTGGCATGTATTGTTTGAAGGGACAGCGACCTCTGAAAGGGACCAGGCACTCGTCCACAGTGATGTTCGGGCCTGGATTATACAAAAGCGGCAGACGTTGGACCCATTTTTCCCAGAATTCCCTTACTGGTGCCAGCTTGTCATGTTTCTGTCGGCCAGACCCTGTAACCTTTCTATAAAAGCAAATGACCCTTGACATAATGCGAAACGTTTTCAATGGCATGGTAGCACGAAAAATTGCCCTTCCTGACACACCGTTCCATAAACTGCACAAGGCCTCATGGTGGGATCGATACACGCCCGCCAAAATCAACAGACCAAAATAGGCCTGTAAGTCTGTCCAGTCCAGGTCCTTCCAGGCTTTACGAAACACACGTTTCCCCTCTAAATTGGACATTTCAATCAAAATCTTTTTAATGTCATCTGGGAAAAACAATTCAAATGTTGATTTTATGTCTTCGGCATGGGAACATGCAAACCTGGTTGGTCCAGGGGTTATTTTGAGGACATATTGAGCTGGTATTCTCCCTCGTCTCTCTGAAGGAGTTGTTGAAGTCCACAATATGTTCCCGTTTTTGGACTGGTAAGCAGCCTCCGTCTCAGGAAGGTCCTCTTCATCTTCCTCTTCCTCTGACTCTTCTCCATCAGTAGAGTGGTAGTTTGGGTCGAATTCTGTATTGTCCTCTGTTTCAGAAGCTTGATCGAAGAGCTCCTCCTCTGGCTCATCTTCTCCTTCCTCTTCTATCCATCCATCACTTATTTGTAGCGCCGCATCTCTTTCCTCTTCCATGCATCCATCACTTGTATGCAGGGTCGCATCTCTTTCCTCTTCCATCCATCCATCAGTTGTATGTAGGGTCGCGTGTCTTTCCTCTTCTCTGGATTCAAATAAATGAACCAGAGACTCCACAACACTAAACCGTCTCTTCATTGTGCAGCTACAGAATGAACTGCAAGCAAGGTCCAAGAAAGCCACATTTATAATTTTATTTGTTAGAGGATCAAATGTCCTCTAATACTAATACACTGAAACATGACGAAAAACACTTTGGAAGGACATTTTGGTGTCTTTACTATTAAAATGAACTCTTGTGTTGTGTTAAAAACCCTATAAAACTTGGTGTTCCTGGTCAAAAATGACCGGCCTACAAAAAATTGCTTATAAATCACTCGTTGTGCTATTTTATGGATTCAATCTTTTTGTCAACTTGTTTTCTTTCAATTAGAACTGGTTTTGTATTTCTTTTTTTGGAACTGATTAATCATAGGCTTAATTTATTGTTAATGAGAGTAGGCAACTAGTTTTTTGAGTGAAAAAAGCATTATTTATGAATAATTTGTACCATATTAAATAAAAATGACGAAAATTTTGCACTGTTTTATCACACTAGTGTGCTTTAATGTTTAATCAGGAAGTTTGCTTTGAAATTCTTTTATTTTGTACAAAATGGCACAAAGGCACAATGTAGTGTTCAGGAGCATGTTTATTATGTTCATGTTCACATATATATATATATATATATATATATATATATATATATATATATATACACACTCACCTAAAGGATTATTAGGAACACCTGTTCAATTTCTCATTAATGCAATTATCTAATCAACCAATCACATGGCAGTTGCTTCAATGCATTTAGGGGTGTGGTCCTGGTAAAGACAATCTCCTGAACTCCAAACTGAATGTCAGAATGGGAAAGAAAGGTGATTTAAGCAATTTTGAGCGTGGCATGGTTGTTGGTGCCAGACGGGCCGGTCTGAGTATTTCACAATCTGCTCAGTTACTGGGATTTTCACGCACAACCATTTCTAGAGTTTACAAAGAATGGTGTGAAAAGGGAAAAACATCCAGTATGCGGCAGTCCTGTGGGCGAAAATGCCTTGTTGATGCTAGAGGTCAGAGGAGAATAGGCCGACTGATTCAAGCTGATAAAAGAGCAACTTTGACTGAAATAACCACTCGTTACAACCGAGGTATGCAGCAAAGCATTTGTGAAGCCACAACACGCACAACCTTGAGGCGGATGGGCTACAACAGCAGAAGACCCCACCGGGTACCACTCATCTCCACTACAAATAGGAAAAAGAGGCTACAATTTGCACGAGCTCACCAAAATTGGACAGCTGAAGACTGGAAAAATGTTGCCTGGTCTGATGAGTCTCGATTTCTGTTGAGACATTCAGATGGTAGAGTCAGAATTTGGCGTAAACAGAATGAGAACATGGATCCATCATGCCTTGTTACCACTGTGCAGGCTGGTGGTGGTGGTGTAATGGTGTGGGGGATGTGTTCTTGGCACACTTTAGGCCCCTTAGTGCCAATTGGGCATCGTTTAAATGCCACGGCCTACCTGAGCATTGTTTCTGACCATGTCCATCCCTTTATGACCACCATGTACCCATCCTCTGATGGCTACTTCCAGCAGGATAATGCACCATGTCACAAAGCTCGAATCATTTCAAATTGGTTTCTTGAACATGACAATGAGTTCACTGTACTAAAATGGCCCCCACAGTCACCAGATCTCAACCCAATAGAGCATCTTTGGGATGTGTTGGAACGGGAGCTTCGTGCCCTGGATGTGCATCCCACAAATCTCCATCAACTGCAAGATGCTATCCTATCAATATGGGCCAACATTTCTAAAGAATGCTTTCAGCACCTCGTTGAATCAATGCCACGTAGAATTAAGGCAGTTCTGAAGGCGAAAGGGGGTCAAACACAGTATTAGTATGGTGTTCCTAATAATCCTTTAGGTGAGTGTATATATATATGTATATGTATATGTATGTGTGTATGTGTGTGTGCTTGCAAACATGGAGCCATTGGACCTGTGTATGCGTGGATACATGCATACACATGCTACCCAAACACACGTTAATACACAAAGACCATTTTGAGTATAACACACATTTTCAAAGAGATGAATTTTATCCTACCCTGAACTACATCTAATATTGATTCATCCATCTGACATTACCACATTCGAACACACGCACACATGCGCAAACTGGCTTTAGTCTGCAGTGACCCTGCTTCAAAATAATCTTTCTTTTATGTTCTTCGTTTCATCACAGCTTTCAGACAAAATATTATGACATTGTGTTTTGGGACTTGGATGTTCTCACATAGAAGCAGACGAAAATTTATAGAAGTTGCTTCCTCCTCACTAGTATCTTGATCAATGATCTGATGAAGAACATCATGCACAGAGAGCTTCTTCGCCATTGTGCTGCCACAAAATAAATGACAAGCAAGGCACTGTCAGGCATTTATGTGTCTGTGCTATAACATCTATATTTGTAAATTTTCGTTTGCTTCTATGTGAGAACACAAAAGTCCCAAAACACAATGTCATTATATTTTGTCTGGAAGCTGTGATGAAACAAAGAACATGAAAGAAAGATTCTTTTGAAGCAGGGTCACTGCAGACTAAAGCCAGTTCGCGCATTTGTATGTGTGTGTGTGTGTTCGATGGATGAATGGACATTGGATGCAGTTCAGGGGTAGGATAAAATTCATCTCTATGAAAAAGAATGTGTGTAATACTCAAAATAGTTTGTGTGTATTAATGTGTGTGTGTGTGTGTGTGTGCATGTGCTTGGGTAGCGTGTGTATGCATGTATCCACACATGCACAGGTCCAAGGGCTCTATGTTTGCAAGCACACATGTACATATGTGAACATGAACATGATCAACATGCTCCTGAACACTAATTGTTTCTCTTACTTTCATTCTCTCCCATTCACTTTCAATGGCCGGTCATTTTTGACTGGGAACACCACAAGTGTGACTTTGTGCCATTTTGTACAAAATAAAAGCATTTCAAAACAAACACCTTGATTAAACCTTAAAGCACACTAGTGTGATTTTTTTTTTTTTTTCACTCGAGAAATGAGTTGCCTACTCTCAGATAAATGAGGCCTATGATTAATCAGATGCAAAAGGAAATACAAAACCAGTCATAAATGAAAGAAATCAAGTTGACAAAAAGATTGAATCCAATATAGGTGATAATATAGCATAATGAGAGATTTATGAGCAATTTTTTGTAGGCCGGGAACAAGTTACACCACAAGTATAACAAGCTGTCCCCCCACTGATACGCAAGCAGCGATATATGCTATCCAACATCCAACGCCGCCAACACTGCTGAGAGCGGCATTAAGATGAATATGTAAATATGTGCTGTGCACTTTCCTCTCAATAACAAAATAAACACAACAAAATTGAGAAAACAGCGAGCATTTTAATAAAGCATAAGAAAACTGATCAAAGACACATTAAGTTTGCACGAATAAAGTCACATCACGTTTATATCACTTTATATAATAGATATCTTAAAATCAAGCAGCTTTACCATATTAAACATGAAAAACAGTGTCAGTGTCTCGTTTCATCAGAAGTACAACTTTATTTTCTACTGTAAAGCAGCTCTTCAGTGTGTTCATGTTTTGCACTCAGACATCTTATCGCGACCGACTAAATAGGCCAAGTGAACCAAAGAAGATTTCACACGAAAGAAGGCGGAGCCTCCACGGGTCCACGCACACCTACCTGTTAAAAATCGCCATTCTTTTATATTTAGAAGGGTTTTTTAAAAACTTTATCTTTATTGTTATAGTAATCGTCCTGTGTGAACAGGCCTTTAAAGGACTAACAAATACAAGAACAAATGCTGCGTCCAAAATCGTGTACTATCTGAGTAGGTGCTACATTTGAATTTTCTTCACGACCTTACACTCTATATAGTATGAATATGGGTAGTATGAATGAAATTCGGATATACTACATCCGCTATGTTATTACTGTCACATGACCTACCAGCGTCAGTTGCGTCACTTCACTTGCATTCATAAATCCCCTCCCATGGCCTCATGGGATAGTAAAGTATCATTAAATGCACACTTAGTGATGAAGCATGAAGTAGTAGGTCATCCGAGTACTTTTTGCTTGTTTTTCAAATACTAGTATTTGGACATACTATGGCGTACTGTTTTTCGCATACTATATAGTAGGGAAGAATTCAATTTCGGACGCAGTGCCGTCAATATTGTTCTAAGCCAATGAGGGAAAAGCGGTGTCATCGAATCGATTTCCTTTGTGCATTTGAGTGCCTGGTAAAAAGCAAGGCTGTGTCCGAAATCGCATACTCTCTTGAGTAGGTACTTATTTTGAATAAGTAATTACTTAACAAATGCTAAAAAGTATGTTCTATATAGTATATATATCTATATAGTGTGTAGTATGAATGCCCTTATCACATGACCTACCAGCGTTGCTTCACTGCCATTCACAAATCCTCTCCAGTGGCCTCATGGGATTGTTAAAGGTGCGGTATGTAAAATTGACAGCTAGTGGTCGAAATAGGTATTGCAGTCCAAATTCTAAATATTGGAGATCGTTGTTTCCCCGCTCCCTCCTCGTCACACTCGATGCTCATGCAGGTTGCCAGATTGAGGACACGCAAAGGGAACGAGCGCAATTGACAATGAAAGCCAAGGAGACGTACACACAAGTTGATGAGTTGATTTAGCAGCATTTTAATACGCTCTCTTTTAGATGGATGCCGAGGATTTTTAGGTCGGGTAGATTCTGCGATATCTGACCCAGTTTCTTTGCTGGCTTCCATGGCAGCAAAACGCTGTGGTGTCAAAATACTATTGGGTAAACTGGCGGTGTGCGGTATCGCACAGACCAAAACAAAAGCAGACATTCCGACACGTTAAGTAGAATAACTGGCTGTAGCATTGTTTTTCTGAGAAACAAGTAGGTGAATTTATTTCATAAATATCTGCAAACATATTATGGTATTTTTATGCTTTAGTAAAGTGAAAAAATTACATACAGCACCTTTAAGTGCACCGATAAGTATCTTATGCACACTTCAGAATCTTGCCAGAAGTAGTAGGTCATCCGGGTACTTTTTTATGTAGGTCATCCTACTCTTTTATGAGTACTTCTGTGAATTCGGACATTCTACTCTTGTCACATACTGTTTTTCGCTTACTATATAGTATGGAAGTATGCGATTTTAGATGCAGCAAAAATGCGACTGCCTTGCTCGCTCTTCTCTGGATTTAAACATTTGGGATAATGTAAAGTACAAAATATATAACATTGTTCTAGTGGGATTTATTGGGGGGGATATTTTAATTAAATAATTTTAAAATGTTGTGCCTTTAACTGATTTATGTCATTGTTCTCTGAATTAACTTTGCTATGTTTTTTTTTTTTTTTTTGCATTTTGTGAATGTATGTTTTTATTGTTGTGTGTGGCTATATACACGTTTTATCATTATTGCTTTGGCAACATTGTAAAGCCATGCAAGTAAAGCTCATCTGAATTATATATATATATATATATATATATATATATATATATATATATATATATATATATTTTATTTTTATTTTTATTTTTTTTTTGGTGCAAAATATGAAAAAAGCTATGTGCTATAACGTCGGCCATTAATTTATTTTCCTGTGTTCTTCATTGTGGATGAGGGTTAACATAAACAAAATGGCAGCAGCTGGAATTTTTGGATCAATCCATACACATGAGATATTTGTACCTAAGTATATCAAATAGATTCTGTGTATGCGAGTGTAAAATTATACGATGAAACGCATCAATACATTTGAAAAGTCGCCTAGTAAACAATAAACATGTATGAGTTTTATGGCTTTAATTAAAATAAAGCTCTGTGTGCATTTTACCTTATGCACGATGTTTTGGATTGGACACAAATCTTTTATGGAATCCTTCCTGGTCTTCCCGTGTATTTCAGAAGCAGACCTGCGCGAGGAACACAGATGCATGAGATTAGCACGAACACCAGCGCTGCATTCAGACGGAAACGTCCATGTGCTGATTACTGCAATATCTGTACTGTTTTCTTGAGTTCAGGGGTGCAGAAATGGCAGATATGACCGTATTATTGACTAACGGAGTAGAAGAGCAGTAGGGCATGTCCGGTGCACGCGCCCTCTGGTGATGCACATGCACAGTCATGCAGATGTTGCACACAACGGAATCATATCTGAAGAATATTTTCGATCGTCGATGTTCAATTAAGTAATTTGTGAAAATTCAGATGACAATGCTGCAATCTAGCTGGAACTTTGCCATAAAGAGCCTCATGGACTAAATTGAGGGATTAATATTGGTTTCCATTATACACCTTTAAGCTGAATAAGGCACACATGAAAACATTTATGCATCTATGCATACAAATGACTACTTGATAATGTTTTAATTATTGTTGAGGAATGTGAAGGCCACATGTTGCAGGTTCAGAGTACAGGAGGAGTGGCCTAAAATTGAGGTAATGTGGTTGTCTGGTGGTTGCCAGGTTGGCTCTTGTTTCTAAATTTGTGGTTGTTTTCAAACTGATGGGTGTTTATTCAATCATGCAATGAAAGTGATCCCCTAAACCCTCCTCACACTATGATGTGGGCAAATCAGGTAACGCAGTGAAAAACGCCTCTCAGTTTATGGCCTCGCCCACTGATCTGGTAACTCCTATTACTATCCTGCAGAGGCCTATACTTGGAACAAAACAACCTGCGGCAACAGTGTAATGCTGCGTTCACACTGAATGCGAATTGAGCGTCAAATTCGCTTCTATCGCGTCTAGTTGGACGCTTGAACATTTTTAATCCACTCGCGCTTCCAAAGCGAATTGACGAACAGACGCCAAAGTTCAGATTTTCAGATTCAAATCGTCTCTTTTGCACGAACGAGGCGAAATCGCGTCCATCGTGCCGTGCTAAACGTAGTTCACCCAAAAATGAAAATTACCCCATGATTTACTCACCGTAAAGTCATCCTAGGTGTATATGATATTCTTCTTTTAGACGAATGAAATCAGAGTTATATTAAAAATGTCCTGGCTCTTCCAAGCTTTATAATGGCAGTGACTTTTGGGTCATTTTTGAAGTCCATTTGAAGTGCGAATTGCCTTCCGTATTCAACTTACAGAAAAAGTGTAACGCCCACGCCTCTCACAATTCAAAATGCTTACGCTACGTCTGACGACATTGCACACCAGTTGCGCTCGTCAGACGCATTTCTGTAAGCATTTTGTTCTGCGGGAGGCGCGGGCGCTACACTTTTTCCGTAAGTTGAATATGGAAGGCGATTCACCGGAAGCTAGATCATTTACTTTATAAAGTTTTAAATATGGATATTTTTCTTACACAAACGCATCGATTTGCTTCAGAAAGCCTTTATTAACCCCCCGGAGCTGTGTGGAACAGTTTTATGACAGACGGATGCACTTTTATGGACTTCAGAAATGACCCAACAGTCACTGCCATTATAATGCTAGGAAGAGCCAGGACATTTTTAATGTAACTCTGATTGTGTTAGTCTGAAAGAAGAATGTCATATACACCTAGGACGGCTTAAAAGTGAGTAAATCATGGGCTAATTTTCATTTTTGGGTGAACTAACCCTTTAACATGGAAATCACTCGCTCCAGACGCTCAATTCGCGTTCGGTGAGAATGCAGCATAAAAGTAGCCCAATAGACCCATTTGGAGCAAACATCACAGTTACGTCACTTGCAGCTGCGCGCACACAGAGGCTGCAGAAAAATAGCGTAACAAGTGGGCAAAATCCACGGAATAAGAGAAAAATGTTTTGTTGTGCCTTTGTATGACAGAATCGGTATACAAAAAACACGGTCTTCATTTTTATAGAATTCCGTCATTGAAAACCCTTTGAAGCTAAACGCAAACGTTTATGTTGCAAGTCACAGACTGGACTGATGAAACCTGCAATGATTATTCTACTAATAAAGCATGAATTTGATGTAAATAATAAGTCTACAAAATATTCACATATGCAGTTTATAGGGGACATACATACATAGCAGTTACAGCATGAAATAATATTTAAACCTGTAACATTTTACATAGATAATGTTTAAACATAGCCAATAACATTTTTATCTCACAATTCTTGACTCTTTTTCTTGCATTTGCGTGTTTATATCTCCCAGTTCAGACTTTATAACTCGCAATTGTGAATTTATATCACAATTCTGAGGGGAAAAGACAGATTAACAAGTACATCTCACAATTCAGTTTATCCTTCTAAGAATTGTGAGATATAAACTCGGATTTGCGAGAAAAAAAGTCAGAATTGTGAGATTTAAACTCGAAATGAACTTTTCTAAGTCTTTTATTCCTTGGCTTCCACAGATTGCTACAGCAGAACTGTTATTTTCGAGTATGGGGTCTCTGCGGAAGTGAGCGTTTCTAAATTTGTAGGTGTTTTCAAACTGATGGGTGTTTATAAACCATGCAATGAAAATGATCCCCTTCACCCGACCCAACCCCTAAACCCTACCCACACTGTGATGTGGGCAAATCAGGTAACGCAGTGAAAAACGCCCCTCTGTTTATGGCCTCACCCACTGATCTAGTAACTCCTATTACTATCCTGCAGTGACCTATACTTGTTATTTTCTGCAACCAGGCTCCGCCCACAAAAACGCACTGTTTGCAAACACAAAATGGGTCCATTGAGTGGTGCAGGTATGACATCACTTTGTAGGCTAAAACAAAGAAGCATTTTAGCACTTCCGGTTCTCTCGTTCCGAATTCAATGGTTTTTTTTTATGGGGTTTTGGTTAAATGGCTGAAATAAGGTCTGTGGTGAACAAATGCTCACGTTTTATTCTACGCCATAAAATACATCAGTATTACCCCACTCAAGATTTTATGAAGCTGTTATGTGTCCTGAAAAAAGGAGTTGCTAACAAGTGGCTAAATGGGACTACAGAGGCTGTGGAGGAAATTAAACGTCATCACGCCGAGCAGGTAAGTTCAGTCCGCTTTTAAAGCCTCATTATGCTTATAAATGTGCTCTTATAAACTAGTTTAACTTAGACTGGGAAAACTCAGCCTGATCTGCCGGCGATTTGATTTCGCCCTGCAACTCAGTCTGGAAACCTGTACATTCATTTCTACTGCTTCTGTTACACTTTTACGGGAACCAATCACAGACTGGCTTATCCACCTGGCGCGCTATTGGCGGGTTTAACACGATGACGGATAGAGAAGCGATGGGTCGTTGTCCATTGATCACGCCTCTTGTGGTCTGATTGTTTGATGGACTATCCAATTGCATACAGAGTCATTTGAATTATGCTTGTTTATCATGCCTCTTGTGGTCTGATTGGTTGAAGGACTATCCAGTTGCGTACAGAGTCATTTGAACTATGCTCCTTTATCACGCCTCTTGTGCAGTAGAAAATGCATAGCAGACTCCCCAGACCAATGTTCAATCTTAAATTGAGCTTGGTCTGGTGATAGCCAGGCAAAGTTTAACTCAGTGATGGTTATGTTGAATCTGCAGACCGTGGTGTAGTCCGTTTATAGCTTACTTTTAGCTTTTTGCTTCTGACGACTGCATTTAGACTTAAGAATTCATAAAATTTGTGTTAATCTGTGATAATTATCTTGATGGTCAAAATGTGCAAGTATCATAAACTTTTGTTGATCACAGAGCTTGTTTTTAGCCTATGGGAAAATCCTATTGTTTTTTTGTTGAGGGAACCAGCGTGATGCGAACTGCTGGTTGGCCTACAAAGTGACATCATATCTGCACCACTCTATTGCGCGGGAAAACCGCGGATTTGGCAACACGGGTGGCGATGGCACCATCAGACCAATGCAATTTACCTGGTTTATCATTAACAAAAAATGGTTACCATCAAAAACATTGTTTGAAATCCATCGGGTATCATTTTACCTTATCACAATTACAGTTAAATTATTAATTTTAGTTTTTGCAATCTTTAAATGTGTGCTCCATCTTGTGGTCAGAATAACAAAAATGTGACATTTATATCCGTCAAATGACGTGGAAATGACGTGGAAAATAAAAACGGGACAAGGCAAAATGGTTACATTTTATTTTAATTAGTTTTGTTTAAACATTTTAAACGCAATATCCACGTGACCACTAGTGGCCGCCACAGACCACTGACACATTTTGGCCACATTCATTCACTGTAATTAAATAATAAAAAAAATATTTTACTAATTAAAGCTATTTTTATCATAGGCCAACTAATTTTTCTGTTTCTCCCCAGCACGACATTACAATTTGCTTGAAAGACAAGTGTTTTATAATGAACTTATTCTGCAACAAAAGTCCTCATTCATCGTTCCATAAATGTACTTTTCCTCACTTTATCTGATGCGGCTGATTTTAATTGTTCTATAACCTGTTCATTTACATTTATACAGATGTTATGTCAAAAGTCACTGTAATTTAAGTGTTTGGGCGCAGCTTTGTGTTGAATTGCCTCACCCATCATCATCATCATCATCACTAGTGTGAGATCATCCAGACAAACAAGAAATCCCTTCATTTTCCCTATCACGGAGGAATGCTTGACATTAAAACGGTTCAGGTAAGAGAATATGATCACTTTATTCCCTCTAAGACTCACTGTATTGAGCTCATGTGTGATGTATTTAGACGGTTAGCTCTTCTGGCTAATGTCGGTTAGCTGACAGTTTGTTATTATGTGAAGTCACAGCCACGTAGAAACACAAATATACTTAATTTGTGACTAAAAACAGACTTTAATATATTTGTTTAGAGGAATATAATGTGAAATTCATGGATAGTTTAGGATAATATTTATTTCGACAGTTATCGTTTGGCTAGTTGTTCTTAGCTCGCTAGAATAATAAAACAATAACAATCATGTATTTTGTAATTAACGATCGAGTCCAAATTGATCGATATCGCATTAAGTGCCATAAGTTACATTCTTAATATTATTTCAAATATTTAGGTGATAAGCAAAAGTATACATAACTTTATTTTACTCCTTCTTAAACGAAATTAATAACCGCTGATTTATTATTCAAGGATTGAGTAAACAATTGTGATATGATTGTTGACACTAAAAAGTGTTGTGGTGGTAACATGTTACAGTGATTTTTCAGATGGTAATACCATGGTATATGTGCGTAAAGACATGGTATTGTCAATGTTGTAACGTTACCATATTTTTTTTTTTGTAAGATCATGACTTGTTTAACCGTTAGGTTTTGTTGTGTGTGATTGTTGTGGATTAGCGTAAATATAAATGATTTTGTTCTAAAGATTAACTGCCATTAACTGACACAAATAGCCATGGTTACCATGGTAACAACATTTCCCACTAAAGTACTGTTGTTAGTTATTTGATCATTTAACAATAAAATCATATACTTTGTATAAACCAACCGTCACTAACAAATAAAGTACAATGACAGTAATGTATTAAAGGTGGCATGAAACAGAAGTAGCTATAATCTTTTCTTCCCTATAGAGTGCATTAGCGACAGTTTTTGTACACAGGAAACCTTTTACACATTCCTGTAAAAATGGTTGTGCTTGAAATGAGTATTCACTTCATCTATTTTCTAAATGCATGTTTATCTGTTCATGTTTCATTTTCTTTTTGACCTCATAATTTAATCATAATTTTCTCTCTGGTGATGTATGCAGGACTTGTCCAATCATTTAGTCTGCTTAAACCCCGCCCCTTCATGCTCATGGAAGAGTACAACGCCCACAAATCCAATAAACAACTGATTGATAGAACAAATTCCTGTTATTGTCATACAACAATTAAAGACAAATAAAATTGCATTCTCAACTTATTTCTTCTGTCAGGGAATCCTATCTGGTCAGGGAGGGTTGACGTTTTTTCCAGGCCCTGCAGGAATAGCACATTTGCGTGCATAAAGCAGGGAAAATGAGTACGGGGAAGCCAAGTGGTCTCAAACCACCCACCAAGATTGGTAAACCAGCTGTGGCGCCAACCAAAACCTCGCCCACCTCAGGTGAGTAACCTATGGGTTACATAATAAATGCACTGATTCAAGAATGATGTGCCTTTATTTTTGCTGACTGCAGCTGGCGCCAAGGCTATAACATCTCCGACCTCCAATACCGGCCAAGATGCGCCGTCAGATTTCTCTGTTGGCGAGCGTGTTTGGGTCAACGGAAATAAACCGGGCTGTGTGCAGTTTATCGGAGGGACCCAGTTTGCTCCAGGCCAGTGGGCAGGAATAGTTCTAGACGAGCCCATCGGGAAGAACGATGGATCTGTGGCTGGAGTGCGCTACTTCCAGTGCGTGGATTTGCGAGGCATATTTACTCGGCCCTCCAAACTCTCTCGTACTCCCGTGGCAGAGCGTGAGGCCAATGGCACACAGACTCCCACCAACAAGACGTCCGCCTCCCCTGCCAAAGATCCCGCTCCTGTCACTCAGACCACTAGTGCAACTACCAAGACCTCATCAAACTTAACCAGGGCCACCAGCGAGTCTGTATCCAATTTGTCTGAGACCGATTCAGCCAAGAAGTTACAGCGGGAAATGAAGATGGGTGATCGTGTACTGGTAAGGCTGGTAACTGGTCAGTCTTCACACTCTAGAGGCTCCTTGTGGGAAGTTTGAGGAAACGTTTTGGTTGCATTCCTTAGGTTGGAGGAACCAAAGCAGGTGTTGTGCGTTTTCTGGGCGAAACTGATTTCGCGAAAGGTGAATGGTGTGGCGTTGAGCTGGACGAGCCTCTTGGCAAGAATGATGGGGCAGTGGCTGGTGCAAGGTAAGGCCACAATTTGTCAGAATTACACAAGATCAACCCGTGGGAACAGGATGTTCTGTTTAAAAACACATTTATAAAACAGATATTTTCAGACGCAAGGTGATTTACTAAGGTTTGTGCTCGTCAATTTACTGGTATTTGTGCCATTAAAAAAGCATGTCTTAAACCAGATGCATCTGTGTTCATTAATTTGTGTGTCGTCAGTAGATCATGCACAGAACTTTCCACGCCTATTGGCGCTTTTTTGGAATTGCGTTCTCACGCTGATTTGCCTTGTTTAGTAAATCTGGCCCTATAATGTCATATAGCTTCACTTTTCATGTTCAGTTCCCAAAGAAAAAAAAAAAATCTGTTTCCGGTTTCACTCTGAAATATTACATTACAGATGTAAAAAAAGGTTGTTAACGCTGTTTCTTATTGGTTTTAACCTCAGGTTGTTCTAATTGAACTATCTTTATGAGAAGTGTACTGTAAGTGCAGTGCATATAAAAAGTCTACACACCCCTGTTAAAACAGCTGTTTTTTGTGATGTAAAAAATAAAATCAAAACACATCATATCAGAAATTTTGCACATTTAATGTAAAAATTACAACCTATGCAGTACCACTGGAAACCAAGTTTTCAGAGAAAAAAAATCAAAATAAAACTTAGAATAACTAACTGCATAAGTATGCATACCCTGAACTAATACTAAGTTGAATCATGTTTGATTTTATTACAGCACTCAGTCTGTTTGGATAGGAGTCTATCAGCTTGGCACATCTTGATTAGGGAATATTTATTTATTTTTATGCTCCCATAGGTACTTTCAGTGCCTCCCAAAGTATGGACTATTCGCTCCTACGCACAAAGTCACACGCATCGGATTCCCGTCCACCACTCCTGCCAAATCCAAAACCTCCAGGCGCAGGTCGACCCTGAAGAACAGCCCCAGTGCATCCTCTGTCAGCTCCCTCAGCTCTGTCACCTCCTCAATAGGAGGCAAACCCAGCCGAGCAGGCCTGGTACTGTACTGCTCCTTTCGCTCACAAGTATATGTTCTTCTCCATGTATTATTTGAAATAAGATCTGTCAATAATCTTTCAGCTCACAGAGACGTCTGCACGGTACGCACGGAAGATCTCAGGCACTACGGCCCTGCAGGAGGCCCTGAAGGAGAAGCAGCAGCATATCGAGCAGCTCCTGGCTGAGCGGGACCTGGAGAGAACGGAAGTGGCACGAGCCACAAGCCATGCCGGAGAGGTGCAGCAAGAGCTGGCACTGCTCAGACAGGGCCAGGAACAGGTCAGTAGTTTTGTGATGATAAACAAGACTTGTGTTATATGGTGTTTTGAATCATAAAACTTTGCATGTGTTTTTGAAGTACGCCGTCGAGATGGAAGCCAAGTTGGACCAGTTGCGGAGACTTGTGGAGACTGCAGACAGAGATAAAGTGGAGCTGATGAATCAACTGGAAGAGGAAAAAAGGTAATCCTGATTTTTTTAAATACCGTACATATTGCTTGTTTATTGCAGAAAAACATGCAATTTCATGTGAATGTGTTAAGAAACATTTGAAGGCTTAAAGTGTTTTTTTTTTTATCCCACAGAAAAGTGGAGGACCTGCAGTTCCGTGTAGAGGAAGCTTGCATTACCAAAGGTGACCTAGAGGTAAAATGACCCTATCATATACGTTTACATCGAGAGAAACTGAATACGAGCGGACCGGCGCAGTCACCTGTCACAGATCAGTCTGTGTTCATGCAGAAATAATCAGTATAGTTATACTTTTATACTTAAACAGTTCACAAGAGATAAGTAGATATCTGAAAAATAAATATTGTTATAGATAGATAGATAGAATGAAAGAACGATAGATAGATACACAATGATAGATAGATAGATAGATAGATAGAATGAAAGAATGATAGATAGAACAAAAGAATGAAAGAGCGATAGATAGGTAGATAGATAGATAGATAGATAGATTAATTCATTTAGTCTCAAGATCACATCATGTTATTAAACGTTCATTGATAAGTTCTTCAAAAATCACATTGGAGAAGTTTCTTCAAATAATATCAAACAAAACAAAACCACTTTGTAGCTGTTATAGCATTGACTCTTTGATGCTTTATTTAACTTATTCTCTTTATTTGTTCATTCATTCACTCTTTCCTCCCTGCATTCTTCTCTTTTCATCTTTGGTCACTTTCAAACATTCATTCCTTCATTCATTCTTTTATTATTGACACCCTCCATCTCTCTTTCACCGGCCTGCTCTTTGAGCCTGTCACAGTTGTTTCATGTCTTTGTGTTCTTGTTTTTTTTTAATGCGATCCTCCATCTTCACTCCGCTCTGTGTGTGTGTCACTGCTGTCTTTGTCCTCATTCATAGAGGAGGATGATGTCAAGATCTGCATGAAGCTCTTCGTACTTGGCTTTTGGCTGGCATGTGACCGCGCCGTTGGTGTTGTCTCTCTCTTTTCCTCTTCTGTCTACTAACAGACGCAGACCAAACTGGAGCATGCCCACATTAAGGAGCTCGAACAGAGTCTTCTCTTTGAAAAGACCAAAGCAGATAAACTCCAGAGGGAGTTAGAGGATACTAGGGTAAATGAATTTGTCAGATGGGAGGGGGAGAGAGATTTCTCTTGGGGGTGAAAGTCAGATCCCCATGCACGGAAGAGATTTTGCTTATTTTGGGAAAGTGATTATTTTTTATTCCATGATGGATTGAGGTAGGTCTCTTTTTTGTAAGCACCTCTGGGTGCATCTCTGCAAGTCAGTTTTCATCCCAAAGTCAAAAGAAGAAAATAAATTTAAATACATTTTCACCATAATTCTCAGTAGCCTACTGTAATGTAGGCTATTTAAATTTAAATTGTAAAAAAGTGCATTGTTACAAAGATCTTTTTGTCGGTTTACACTACTATTCAAAATTTAGTGGCTTTTCAGAAGTTATGGATTTTTTTTTTTTTTTAAGAAAACGCTTATGCTTACTGAGGCTGCATTTGTTTGATCATAATACAGTAAAAACAGTAATGTTGTAAAAACAGTAAAATGTAATTAATTCCTGTGATGGCAAAGGATTGATATATTGAAAACAGCTGTCCTGCTTAATATTTTTGTGGAAACTATAATTTTTTTTCAGGATCCTTTGATGAATAGAACGTAAAAAAAAACTATATTTATTTGAAATAGAAATCTTTTGTAACATTGTAACATATTTTGTAACATTTTGTAACATATGTTTCTTATGTAGAAAATATCTAGTTTATGCTTAATGCCTTGATAGACACCCAGTTTGGTCACACTTATCAGTTGATTAAGTCTCGTCTCCTGCTGTAGGTCGCCACGGTGTCCGAGCGCTCCAGGATCATGGAGCTGGAAAAGGAGGTGTCCGAGCTGCAGCTTCAGCTGAGAACTCTCCGGGCCGAGACCTCAGGATCAGCCTCACCTCCATTACAAGACAAAAAGGTCTGTTCTTCCCCCTCCTTAAATCGACCTAAATAAGATGCATTATGACATTTGCTTGTACACCAGAAGACATTTTACATCATGAGATCACTGTGTTTGTGCGTTCTTATAGATCAAGGAGCTGAACTTTGAGTTGGAGAACAGACAGAAGGAGGTTCTTCTATTCCAGCAGAAACTCGCCTCCTCTGAACAGGAGAAAACATCCCTCCAGCAGCAGCTGCAGGATCTGGTAACATTGAGACTGCTTATTTACTAACCTCTTTTTTTATTTCACATAATGATTTTAGGAATATGACACTTATTTTTAAACGTTTCTGTTTCTTGTGCTGTGCATATGCCTCCCACCAGCCCATATGGTGATCTAATAACTGCCTTTATATTATTAAATTATTTAGATGTGCCTGGGGATGCATACATTTGTCTAAAGTTAAATATCATTACAAAATCATTGTACTTGGTATCTTTTCTATTCAGCAATGAAGTCTTGAGAGGCCATGCATTACAGAGCTGAAGTTATTATACACCGATCAGGCATAACATTATGACCATTATGATATATCCTAAGATTGTGTTGGTCCCCTTTTTGCTGCCAAAACAACCCTGACCCGTCGAAGCATGGACTCCACTAGACCCCTGAAGGTGTGCTGTGGTATCTGGCACCAAGATGTTAGCAGCAGATTATTTAAGTCCTGTAAAATGCGAGGTGGGGCCTCCATGGATCGGACTTGTTTGTTCAGCACATCCCACAGATGCTTGTTTGGACTGAGATCTGGGGAATTTGGAGGCCAAGTCAACACCTCAAACTCGTTGTTGTCCTCCTCAAACCATTCCTGAACCATTTCTGCTTTGTGGCAGGGCGCATTTTCCTGCTGAAAGAGGCCACAGGCACCAGGGAATACCGTTTCCATGAAAGGGTGTACATGGTCTACAACAATGCTTAAGTAGGTGGTACGTGTCAAAGTAACATCCACATGGATGGCAGGACCCAAGGTTTCCCAGCAGAACATTGCCCAAAGCATTTTCCCCAGGTAAGCGACACACACGCACCCGGCCATCCACGTGATGTAAAAGAAAACGTGACTCATCAGACCAGGCCACCTTCTTCCATTGCTCCGTGGTCTAGTTCTGATGCTCACGTGCCGTGCCCACTGTTGCCGCTTTCGGCGGTGGACAGGGGTCAGCATGGACACCCTGACTGGTCTGCGGCTATGCAGCCCCATATGCAACAAACTGCGATGCACTGTGTATTCTGACACCTTTCTATCAGAACCAGCATTAACTTCTTGAGCAATTTGAGCTACAGTAGCTCATCTGTTTGATCGGACCACACGTGCCAGCCTTTGCTCCCCACGTGCATCAGTGAGCCTTGGCCGCCCATGACCCTGTCGCCGGTTCACCACTGTTCCTTCCTTGGACCACTCTTGATAGATACTGACCACTGCAGACCGGGAACACCCCACAAGTTTGGAGATGCTCCGACCCAGTCGTCTAGCCATCACAAACTCGCTCAAATCCTTATGCTTGCCCATTTTTCCTGCTTCTTACACATCAACTTTGAGGACAGAATGTTCCCTTGCTGCCTAATATATCCCACCCACTAACAGGTGCCGTGATGAAGAGATAATCAGTGTTATTCACTTCACCTGAATACGGTCATAATGTTATACCTGATTTACCTGTTATACCTGATTATATATATATATATATATATATATATATATATATATATATATATATATATATATACACTCACCTAAAAGATTATTAGGAACACCATACTAATACTGTGTTTGACCCCCTTTCGCCTTCAGAACTGCCTTAATTCTACGTGGCATTGATTCAACAAGGTGCTGAAAGCATTCTTTAGAAATGTTGGCCCATATTGATAGGATAGCATCTTGCAGTTGATGGAGATTTGTGGGATGCACATCCAGGGCACGAAGCTCCCGTTCCACCACATCCCAAAGATGCTCTATTGGGTTGAGATCTGGTGACTGTGGGGGCCATTTTAGTACAGTGAACTCATTGTCATGTTCAAGAAACCAATTTGAAATGATTCGAGCTTTGTGACATGGTGCATTATCCTGCTGGAAGTAGCCATCAGAGGATGGGTACATGGTGGTCATAAAGGGATGGACATGGTCAGAAACAATGCTCAGGTAGGCCGTGGCATTTAAACGATGCCCAATTGGCACTAAGGGGCCTAAAGTGTACCAAGAAAACATCCCCCACACCATTACACCACCACCAGCAGCCTGCACAGTGGTAACAAGGCATGATGGATCCATATTCTCATTCTGTTTACGCCAAATTCTGACTCTACCATCTGAATGTCTCAACAGAAATCGAGACTCATCAGACCAGGCAACATTTTTCCAGTCTTCAACTGTCCAATTTTGGTGAGCTCGTGCCAATTGTAGCCTCTTTTTCCTATTTGTAGTGGAGTTGAGTGGTACCCGGTGGGGTCTTCTGCTGTTGTAGCCCATCCGCCTCAAGGTTGTGCGTGATGTGGCTTCACAAATGCTTTGCTGCATACCTCGGTTGTAACGAGTGGTTATTTCAGTCAAAGTTGCTCTTCTATCAGCTTGAATCAGTCGGCCCATTCTCCTCTGACCTCTAGCATCAACAAGGCATTTTCGCCCACAGGACTGCCGCATACTGGATGTTTTTCCCTTTTCACACCATTCTTTGTAAACTCTAGAAATGGTTGTGCGTGAAAATCCCAGTAACTGAGCAGATTGTGAAATACTCAGACCGGCCCGTCTGGCACCAACAACCATGCCACGCTCAAAATTGCTTAAATCACCTTTCTTTCCCATTCTGACATTCAGTTTGGAGTTCAGGAGATTGTCTTGACCAGGACCTGACCCCTAAATGCATTGAAGCAACTGCCATGTGATTGGTTGATTAGATAATTGCATTAATGAGAAATTGAACAGGTGTTCCTAATAATCCTTTAGGTGAGTGTATATATATATATATATATATATATATATAATTGTTAGTTTTTTTGTTTGTTTATTACTTAAGTATCCTTGTCTGCATAATAACATGCATATTTTAAAAATGCACATGGATCAAACCAAGGTGAACATTTGTTTTTGTCCAGCATGTTGCACTGCACCAATTATATTGTTTGCTCTGTTTGATTTTAGACAAAGAAGCTTGACACAGCAGCAGGTGACAATAATAAAGCAACACAAGCAATGCAAGGTAAATAAAACATGACTCATCAAAAGCACTAAAATGCTCTTTAACTATTGTTAAGCATCTGATCCTTTATATATTTGCATCCCTGAGCCTGTGCCAACGTGAACAGCTTTGTACAGTCATTTTTGCATTTCATGAGATAAACCAGCCGTTCCCAGCAGAGCCATAACTCACAACGGCACACTTTTTACTTGCTCTGCAATCCAATTTGTGTGAGAGTTTGCGAGAAAATGATCATATTAGCACAGATACTGCTGTATGAGCTCCTTAATGACCTCCTCCCCTTCTTCTGTGTGGCGGCAGAAATGGAAAGGAACATGAAAATGGAGAGAGAGAAGCTGGATCAGGTGTCCAGGGAGAAGGAGGACCTGCAGAGGGATGTGGCAGCCTGGCAGCAGCAGGAACAGGTTAAGGGAGAAGAGAGAGAGTTTCAGATGAAGGAACTGAAGGAAAAGTTGGGCCAAACAGAAGGAGAGTTGAGCAGAATCACAGAGAGGAGCATTGAGCTGGAACGGCAGGTGGCGGAACTGAAAGCCTACAAGAACCAAACCCAGGTGACTGACATTTACCACTGTAAAACAGATGCCCAGTAGCTCCTGCTGTTTTATACACTACCGGTCAATACACTGGGGTGGGTAAGATTTTTTTATGTTATTTGTAAAGCATATTAGAATGATTTCTGAAGGATCATGTGACACAGAAGACTGAATCAGGAACATAAGAGACTTTCAAAAACATAATTCAAAATCATAATTATTAATCATCTTAATTATTCACATTTTTTAATGGTAATTTTTTTTGTTTTAACCATTAAAAAATTTAAATAATTAAGATTTTTAAATTATGTTATGTTACTCTTATGTTACTTATGATCAATTGAATGCATCCTTGCTGAGCAAAAGTATTAATTAAAAACAATGAATGACCCCAAACTTTTGAATGGTAGTGTATGCACAGCATATGCACAAATTTGCTGAAATTAAATTAACATATTTTACATAATATTTAATCAAAATTCACTGAAAATATATTAGAAATTCAAAAATATTTGAAAGGAGAAAACGCATTATTCACATTTGTTGTCACCATTATCCTTATAAGTTTTGGAAACAATTTATTATTATTTCTAAAGTACCATAGTTGAGTTATTTTACATTGCTTGAATGAGATTGCATTTTTATTTATTATGATTTTACAGTGATAACATTAACTCCAGAAAATATGGTATATTGTCACTGTAAATACTTGTCAGGTCAGCCAACTCTAACACATCTGTCATTCTATATAGCATGTACTATTAATCTATGCTGCCATAAAATGCCATCATGTTTCTCTGTGAGCCTTTGAGTGTCAAGTAGTACAGTACAGTTCAAAAGGATAGGGTCAATAAGATTTTTTTTTTTAGTAATTAATGCTTTTATGAAGCAAAAATGCATTTAATCAATCAAAAGTGACAGTAAAGACATTTATAATGTTACAAAAGATTTCTACTTCAAATAAATGCTGTTCTTTTCAAAGAATCCTGAAAAATGTGCATCACAGTTTTCACCGTTATTAAGCAGTTTTCAACATTGATAATAATCATAAATGTTTCTTGAGCAGCAAATCATCATATTAGAATGATTTCTGAAGGATCATGTGACACTGAAGACTGGAGTAATGATGCTGAAAATTCAGCTTTGATCACAGGAATAAATTACATTTTAAAACATTAAAATAGAAAACAGTTATTTAAACTGTAATAATATTTCACAGTATTACTTTTTTTTTTTTTTTACTGTATTCATGTTCAGATAAATGCAGCCTTGGTGAGCATAAGAGACTTCATTAAAAAACATTCAAAAATCTTACCGACCTCAAACTAGTGCATATTTGAGCATGTTGGTCAAAAAGTGTAGTACATGTGTTTAATCAGAGGTTTTCTCACACACAGTCTGATGAAAAGCTGGCGCAGATGATGCACAAGAATAAGAAGTTGCAGGAGGAGGTAAGTACGCTTTACTCTTCATATCATAAAGATAAATGGTGTCCTGGTTGCTTTCAATTCGTATCCGTGTTTGAACGGGACTTGGAAGGGTGTGACTATTTTGATGATCTTAACCTGTTCAAAAGTCGCCTCCATGAGGCGTGGTTGCTAGGGTGCTCTGGGTGGTTGCTAGGTGGTTGCTCACTGGATCTCCTTGCCAGTCCACATGACTTAAGGTATTCATATTCGTACAGTAGCACTGCTGTAGGATGAAGTTTATAGACCATATTCAGAGCAGCGACATGACAGGTATGAAAGCCAGGCAACTTGCCATGTTTTCAATTGCTGTATAAAGCTCCTAGATCACTTTTTTCCCACAGCTCATTTTGTCTAGAGTTTTTTTTGTCTACTGAAATTTCTTTGAAAAATATTTTTGTAGCGTTTTATCAGCAGAACAATCCAAAAATGCATGAACAGTATAATCCACTGAAGGAATGTATGTCTATCCCTCACAGCCTCGCTTTCATTCCTGTTAAAAATCTAAGATGGTGCTGCTGTGAAGGTCTACTTAGTGTTAGGGTTTTTTTTCAAATCACTAACCTTAGTTAGCAGTGATCATGATTCTTGCCTTAGCAGACACCAGTAATAATAAAAAAAAAATACTCAGAAAAATACATATTCCACATTAGTAGTCAGATAAACATGGTTTATTTAAGAGGTGAGCAGAGATTTTTCACTGTGTAAATGTCCTGTTACTGACAAAATGGCATATTGTTAGTTCATGCATGAGTCCTTTACATCTGACTGCCTGCAGGCTGCATGTAAAGCATGTTCTGTGCGCTCATACATGGCCTTACATAATCAGCCCGACAGCTGGCGCTTATCAGAGGAAACTTTTTTCCTGCGGTTGTGCTTTTCACATACGGTAAGACTGTGTGAAAGTGTCACAGGTCTTCTTATGTCACTGGACCTCGAGCGATCGGTCTAGCTTGATTCAGCCTCTGTATTGCAGAGACACACCTGCAGTGGTTCAGAGGATGTTGTTGGTTCAGTCTGTGAATATTCACACATAAACCTTATTTGTTAGGAACAATAATGATGGTCTTGATTTGAAGACATTTGTGTGGATAAACCCATGCCAAGCATAATCCGTTAAGCATTTGCATGCAGATAAAAAAAATGTAATAAGGGTATTTTTGGTTTATTGTTTCCTGTGGCCTTTCAAACCAGACATTTGGTTAGTGCTAGGTTTAAAAGACAGCTAACATTCAGTAATATTACCGATTATCCATAGAGAGAGATCAGTGCTCGTTCTGGTCAATTCATGCAGATTTTAGTGAGACTTTCTGTTTGACAAGGCTGTTATTATTTAATCACCCTAATATTGTTCTAAACCCATATTACTGACTTTGTTTCATGGAGCACAAAATGAGTTTTGGAGAATATGCAGGCATCTTTTTGCACTATTTTCCAAATCTTTTTAAGCCATACCATAACTTTGTGTAAAGTCAGAAGAGATTTTCTTAAAGGGTTAGTTCACCCAAAAAATGAAAATTCTGTCATTAATTACTCATTCTCATGTCGTTCCAAACCAGTAAGACTTTCGTTCATCTTCGGAACACAAATGAAGATCTTTTTGATGAAATATGAGAGCTTTCCGTCCCTCCATTGACAGCTACACAACTACCACTTTGACGCTTCAAAAAGGTCAAAGCGATCATAAAACGAATCCATATGAATTGAGCGGTTTAGTCCAAATTTCTAAAGAGACTCGATCGCTAATAAGTTGAAAAGATTGAATTTAGGCTTTTATTCACTTTTAAACATTGATCAACAAACATAAACAGAAGCTCAACTGAACATACTTGATGAGTGAGGAAAAAACCTCATTGGTTCTTGCTGAAGCTCAAACGTGTTGCGTAACACGAGAATTAACCTCATTGGTTCTTGCTGAAGCTCAAATGTGCTGTGTAACAAGAGAATGAACCTCATTGGTTCTTGCTGAAGCTCAAATGTGCTGTGTAACAAGAGAATGAACCTCATTGGTTCTTGCTGAAGCTCAAATGTGCTGTGTAACAAGAGAATGAACCTCATTGGTTCTTGCTGAAGCTCAAACATGCTGCGTAACACAAGAATGAACCTCATTGGTTCTCGCACGTCAAGTGAACATGCTTGAGCTTCCTAAATTCAATCTGTTCATTTATATAAAGTGATCGTGTCTCTTCAGAAAATGTAGACTAAACCACTCAATTCATATGGATTAGTTTTACAATCTCTTTATGAACTTTTTGTAAGCGTCAGTTGCGTAGCTGTCAATGTAGGGACAGAAATCTCTCAGAAAATATCTTTATTTGTGTTCAGAAGATGAATGAAAGTCTTGCGGGTTTGGAACATAATGTAAACAATCACAAATTTTTTGGGTGAACTGTCCCTTTAAATTTATTTTTGGTTTCTTTATTGAAAAAAACAACCTTATTGTGACCTCATTTTGGACTTTTGTCCAACGTGTTGTGTAACACGAGAATGAACCTCATTGGTTCTTGCTGAAGCTCAAACGTGCTGCGTAACACGAGAATGAACCTCACTGGTTCTTGCAGAAGCTCAAACGTGTTGTGTAACACGAGAATGAACCTCATTGGTTCTTGTGGAAGCTCAAACGTGTTGTGTAACACGAGAATGAACATCATTGGTTCTTGCTGAAGCTCAAACGTGCTGCGTAACACGAGAATGAACCTCATTGGTTCTTGCTGAAGCTCAAACGTGCTGCGTAACACGAGAATGAACCTCATTGGTTCTTGTGGAAGCTCAAACGTGTTGTGTAACACGAGAATGAACCTCATTGGTTCTTGCTGAAGCTCAAACGTGCTGCGTAACACGAGAATGAACCTCATTGGTTCTTGCTGAAGCTCAAACGTGCTGCGTAACACGAGAATAAAACCCAATGGTTCTTGCAGAAGCTCAAACGTGTTGTGTAACACGAGAATGAACCTCATTGGTTCTTGCAGAAGCTCAAACGTGTTGTGTAACACGAGAATGAACCTCATTGGTTCTTGCTGAAGCTCAAACGTGCTGCGTAACACGAGAATGAACCTCATTGGTTCTTAGAGAAGCTCAAACGTGCTGCGTAACACGAGAATGAACCCCATTGGTTCTTGCTGAAGCTCAAACGTGCTGCGTAACATGAGAATGAACCTCATTGGTTCTTGTGGAAGCTCAAACGTGTTGTGTAACACGAGAATGAACATCATTGGTTCTTGCTGAAGCTCAAACGTGCTGCGTAACACGAGAATGAACCTCATTGGTTCTTGCTGAAGCTCAAACGTGCTGCGTAACACGAGAATGAACCTCATTGGTTCTTGTGGAAGCTCAAACGTGTTGTGTAACACGAGAATGAACCTCATTGGTTCTTGCTGAAGCTCAAACGTGCTGCGTAACACGAGAATGAACCTCATTGGTTCTTGCTGAAGCTCAAACGTGCTGCGTAACACGAGAATAAAACCCAATGGTTCTTGCAGAAGCTCAAACGTGTTGTGTAACACGAGAATGAACCTCATTGGTTCTTGCAGAAGCTCAAACGTGTTGTGTAACACGAGAATGAACCTCATTGGTTCTTGCTGAAGCTCAAACGTGCTGCGTAACACGAGAATGAACCTCATTGGTTCTTAGAGAAGCTCAAACGTGCTGCGTAACACGAGAATGAACCCCATTGGTTCTTGCTGAAGCTCAAACGTGCTGCGTAACATGAGAATGAACCTCATTGGTTCTTGTGGAAGCTCAAACGTGTTGTGTAAAACGAGAATGAACCTCATTGGTTCTTGCTGAAGCTCAAACATGCTGCGTAACATGGGAATGAACCTCATTGGTTCTTGCGGAAGCTCAAACGTGTTGTGTAACACGAGAATGAACCTCATTGGTTCTTGCTGAAGCTCAAACGTGATGCGTAACACGAGAATGAACCTCATTGGTTCTTGTGGAAGCTCAAACGTGCTGTTTAACACGAGAATGAACCTCATTGGTTCTTAGAGAAGCTCAAACTTGCTGTGTAACACGAGAATGAACCTAATTGGTTCTTGCTGAAGCTCAAACATGCTGCGTAACATGGGAATGAACCTCATTGGTTCTTGCTGAAGCTCAAACGTGCTGCGTAACACGAGAATGAACCTCATTGGTTCTTGCGGAATCTCAAATGTGCTGTTTAACACGAGAATGAACTTCATTGGTTCTTGGAGAAGCTCAAACGTGCTGCGTAACACGAGAATGAACCTCATTGGTTCTTGCTAAAGCTCAAATGTGCTGCGTAACACGAGAATGAACCTCATTGGTTCTTGCTGAAGCTCAAACGTGCTGCGTAACACGAGAATGAACCCCATTGGTTCTTGCAGAAGCTCAAACGTGTTGTGTAACACGAGAATGAACCTCATTGGTTCTTGCAGAAGCTCAAACGTGTTGTGTAACACGAGAATGAACCTCATTGGTTCTTGCAGAAGCTCAAACGTGTTGTGTAACACGAGAATTAACCTCATTGGTTCTTGCTGAAGCTCAAACGTGCTGCGTAACACGAGAATGAACCCCATTGGTTCTTGCAGAAGCTCAAACGTGTTGTGTAACACGAGAATGAACCTCATTGGTTCTTGCTGAAGCTCAAACGTGATGCGAAACACGAGAATGAACCTCATTGGTTCTTGCAGAAGCTCAAACGTGTTGTGTAACACGAGAATGAACCTCATTGGTTCTTGCTGAAGCTCAAACGTGCTGCGTAACACGAGAATGAACCCCATTGGTTCTTGCAGAAGCTCAAACGTGTTGTGTAACACGAGAATGAACCTCATTGGTTCTTGCAGAAGCTCAAACGTGTTGTGTAACACGAGAATGAACCTCATTGGTTCTTGCAGAAGCTCAAACGTGTTGTGTAACACGAGAATTAACCTCATTGGTTCTTGCTGAAGCTCAAACGTGCTGCGTAACACGAGAATGAACCTCATTGGTTCTTGTGGAAGCTCAAACGTGTTGTGTAACACGAGAATGAACCTCATTGGTTCTTGCTGAAGCTCAAACGTGCTGCGTAACACGAGAATGAACCTCATTGGTTCTTGCTGAAGCTCAAACGTGCTGCGTAACACGAGAATAAAACCCAATGGTTCTTGCAGAAGCTCAAACGTGTTGTGTAACACGAGAATGAACCTCATTGGTTCTTGCAGAAGCTCAAACGTGTTGTGTAACACGAGAATGAACCTCATTGGTTCTTGCTGAAGCTCAAACGTGCTGCGTAACACGAGAATGAACCTCATTGGTTCTTAGAGAAGCTCAAACGTGCTGCGTAACACGAGAATGAACCCCATTGGTTCTTGCTGAAGCTCAAACGTGCTGCGTAACATGAGAATGAACCTCATTGGTTCTTGTGGAAGCTCAAACGTGTTGTGTAAAACGAGAATGAACCTCATTGGTTCTTGCTGAAGCTCAAACATGCTGCGTAACATGGGAATGAACCTCATTGGTTCTTGCGGAAGCTCAAACGTGTTGTGTAACACGAGAATGAACCTCATTGGTTCTTGCTGAAGCTCAAACGTGATGCGTAACACGAGAATGAACCTCATTGGTTCTTGTGGAAGCTCAAACGTGCTGTTTAACACGAGAATGAACCTCATTGGTTCTTAGAGAAGCTCAAACTTGCTGTGTAACACGAGAATGAACCTAATTGGTTCTTGCTGAAGCTCAAACATGCTGCGTAACATGGGAATGAACCTCATTGGTTCTTGCTGAAGCTCAAACGTGCTGCGTAACACGAGAATGAACCTCATTGGTTCTTGCGGAATCTCAAATGTGCTGTTTAACACGAGAATGAACTTCATTGGTTCTTGGAGAAGCTCAAACGTGCTGCGTAACACGAGAATGAACCTCATTGGTTCTTGCTAAAGCTCAAATGTGCTGCGTAACACGAGAATGAACCTCATTGGTTCTTGCTAAAGCTCAAACGTGCTGCGTAACACGAGAATGAACCCCATTGGTTCTTGCAGAAGCTCAAACGTGTTGTGTAACACGAGAATGAACCTCATTGGTTCTTGCAGAAGCTCAAACGTGTTGTGTAACACGAGAATGAACCTCATTGGTTCTTGCAGAAGCTCAAACGTGTTGTGTAACACGAGAATTAACCTCATTGGTTCTTGCTGAAGCTCAAACGTGCTGCGTAACACGAGAATGAACCCCATTGGTTCTTGCAGAAGCTCAAACGTGTTGTGTAACACGAGAATGAACCTCATTGGTTCTTGCTGAAGCTCAAACGTGATGCGAAACACGAGAATGAACCTCATTGGTTCTTGCAGAAGCTCAAACGTGTTGTGTAACACGAGAATGAACCTCATTGGTTCTTGCTGAAGCTCAAACGTGCTGCGTAACACGAGAATGAACCCCATTGGTTCTTGCAGAAGCTCAAACGTGTTGTGTAACACGAGAATGAACCTCATTGGTTCTTGCTGAAGCTCAAACGTGATGCGAAACACGAGAATGAACCTCACTGGTTCTTGCTGAAACTCAAACGTGCTGCGTAACACGAGAATGAACCTCATTGGTTCTCGCACGTCAAGTGAACATGCTTGAGCTTCCTAAATTCAGTCTGTTCATTATATAAAGTGATCGTGTCTCTTCAGAAAATGTAGACTAAACCGCTCAATTCATATGGATTAGTTTTACAATCTCTTTATGAACTTTTTGTAAGTGTCAGTTGCGTAGCTGTCAATGTAGGGACAGAAATCTCTCAGATTTCATCAAAAATATCTTTATTTATGTTCCGAAGATGAATGAAAGTCTTGCGGGTTTGGAACATAATGTAAACAATGACAACATTTTTGGGTGAACTGTCCCTTTAAATTTATTTTTGGTTTCTGTATTGAAAAAGACAACCTTATTGTGACCTCATTTTGGACTTTTGTCCCCTCAAGGTTTAAAAAAGCAGAGTTAATTTAGGTTAGCCTGAATTTCCTTCTATTTTGTGTCATTCAAGGAAGACTCAAGTCTCTCGCACAGCCTGTGCTGAAGCTTTAAAAAAACACACCACTGTTCAAAAGTTTGGGGTTGGTAAGGTATTTTTAATCTTTTTGAAAGAAGTGTCTTGTGCATAACAAGGCAGCAGTAAAAACAGTAATATTATGAAATATTATTATTTTTATTTTATTTTAATATATTTTAAAATGTAATTTATTCCTGTGATCAAAGCTGAATTTTCAGCATCATTACTCCGGTATTCAGTGTCACATGATCCTTCAGAAATCATTCTAATATGATGATTTGATGATTTTTGCTGCTTAATATTTTTGTGGAAACTGTGATAATTTATTTTTCTGTATTCTTTGATGAATACAAAGTTAAAAGAAAAAACATTTGCCACAATATAAAAGTCACTACTGTCATTTTTAAAAAAACCCAACAACAATATTTGAATGGTAGTGTACATTCATCAAATAATGTTTAAATAGAAAACATGACTGAGTTCTCGCTCACACAAGGATTTCCATTTCTCTGATGTCACCAGAGACAAACATGGATTGTCTCGTCATGTAGAAACAGTTAATACAGGATGAATGAGCATTGATGATGGAGAACAGCAGAAGGTAGGGGCGGGGACAGCCGGGGGGTGTCGAGAGGGGCGGGGCTTGTCGTCCTTACATAATGAAGCTGCCCTGTGTGATGCTTTTCAGAGCGTGTGTTTGTGCAAACGTGAGTGTGTGCTGGAACGCCAGCGGAGCACAAGCTTGTGTGAGCGCCTCTCTCTCGCTGCTGGGGGCTATAGGGGATGTATTATTGATAGGGCACATTTGTTTGGAAAAAATAGGAAGGACACAGCAGAATGGATGTGACAGCGCTCCAACAAAACTACACAGGCAGCGTTTATACCTCGCTTTGCCAGGTAAAGGTCGCTCTTCTGTAGTGCTCTTCCCTTGTGGAGATGCATGATACTGTGTATTGGTGACCATGGTTGATACATTCAGCAATATTAGCTTTTTTGAACTATTGGAATTGGGTTGTGATGATATTGGCTATGCATGTTTTGGTGACTGATTGCACTTAAAGTGTGTATTATTTTAGATGAGGTTTAATGTGAGCGCTGTTTGTTGTTGTTGTTTTCCCCCCAATGTATTAATTTATAATATCAGCCAGTGTCAGTTAAAATAAGTTAAAAGACTTTTTTTCAGGAGCAAATCAGTAATCCTCAGATACTTGAATTCAATTAATACATTAAAGTGAATACTCCATCTGAATAATAACAATAATTCAGAATAGAAATAGGAAAAATATCAGATGTTACAAATAAAAAAGGGGCAGTTTTGTTCCCTCACATTTGAAATGTTGGATATTAGCTATTGGTTGGACATTGATGATGGCATAAATTATTTTCATGTATATGCATCGCTATTTTCTGGCTCTTTCTAATTTTTGAGATGTTTTTATGTATAAAAAGGAAAGAAAATCCAATGACGTGTGACTTTATGCACTCGTCATATTATATGCATGTTATTTCTGTGAGTAATGGAGCTGTTAAGCCGTGGACATTGAGTTGAAGAATGCTTTCACATGAGCCTGTATGAAACGGTTGTTTGATGACATTAGATTCACTGATGACGGTATAATTCCTCGATCATCACGGATTCTCTTTAGCTTTCTCAATGTAAACACTGAATCACCCAGCACAGGCAAATCTCTGCTGATTCATAATAAAACATGTTGGTTTTTATTATGCAACATGTTGGATGTTGGTTCTTGGCATGTAGATGAAATGAATTACCAACTCAGCCAGTTGTAGGCGTTTGTGCTGAAGAGTGTAATTAACGCCTCAGTCTGATGCAGACCAGTTAGTTAGAGTGAGTGTGATGGGATTGAATTATGTGTCTCGTGGGAACAGTAATCTGACTTCACCAGATTTGACAGTCTGATATGCTTTTACTAAGTATTAGTTGTGCATGTATTACTCCTAAATGTAATTTTTATCTTCTCTGATTTAAAAAAAAAAACAAAAAACAGCAAGCTCTTATTGATTATACTTTGTGAACATGGACAGTTTTCTTTCTTCACGTGACTTTTAGAGGCGTTTGCTAAAAAAGGCATCACTAATATTACTATTACTCATAGGTTTAGATATTTGTTTCAATTTATAACTCTTGAGTTTTAAACTTTTTTTAAAAAAATTTTTGGACGTGGAAATGGCGGAAAACACCCAGAACACCTTTTGTGCGTAAAAATATCATTATTTTCATGACAATTACAATGTTATTTTAGTATTACTTGTATACTATTATTAATATTTTGAATAAGCTTTTATTTTTTTGTTTTATGCACATTTTTATTAAATGTGATGTTGCTGTTGATATTTGACTATATATTTTTTTTATGTAAAGCATTTTGAACTGCATTTAATGCCTGAAAAGTGCTATATAAATAGTTTATTATTATTATTATTATTATTTTTATTTCAAGGCAGCAATTTTCATAAAAAATTTTTTATCTAATATTTATATTTTATTTCAGCTTTTTTTCAATTAACAAAAACATTTAAAAATAGTTTTAGTTAAAGGGTTAGTTCACCCAAAAATGAAAATTAGCCCATGATTTACTCACCCTCAAGCCATTCTAGGTGTATATGACATTCTTCTTTCAGACGAATACAATCAGAGTTATATTAAAAAAATGTCCTGGCTCTTCCAAGCTTTATAATGGCAGCCCAAAATTTGAAGCTCAAAAAAGCACATCCATCCATTAATCCACACGGCTCCGGCGGGTTAATAAAGGCCTTCTGAAGTGAATCGATGGGTTTTTGTAAGAAACACGTTATAAAGTAAAATATCTAGCTTCCGGCGGACCGCCTTCAATATTCAACTTACGAATGAAGTGTAACTCGCAAGTTCAAAATGCTTACGCTGCGTCTGACGTCATTGTCGCGCCAGTTACGCTTTTTCCGTAAGTTGAATACGGAAGACGGTCCGGCGGAAGCTAGATATTTTACTTTATAACGTTTTAAATATGGAGATTTTTCTTACAAAAACCCATCAATTCGCTTCAGAAAGCCTTTATTAACCCGCCGGAGCCGTGTGGAGTATTTTTATAATGGATGGATGCACTTTTTTTGGGCTTCAAATTTTGGGCTGCCATTCTAAAGCTTCTAAGAGCCAGTACATTTTTTTTCTATAACTCTGACTGTATTCGTCTGAAAGAAGAATGTCATATACACCTAGGATGGCTTGAGGGTGAGTAAATCATTTTTGGGTGAACTATCCCTTTAACAATAACAGCACTGCTTTTCCGTTTAAAATTACTGGATATTTCCTGTCATTTAGAAAAAGTAAATAAAGTACAGTAAATACTACCAGTGTAGAAATGCACTGTAGTAAATGTAAATAATATTTATAAAATATAATTTTTTTTCTACATTGCAGGTATGAAAATTAGATATTTTTGTGGTAATAAGAATTTGAGGTGAAATATGCTTAATTATGATCAAAAAGATTTAAGAATTCAAGAAAAGACATGATGGTCCTTAAATATGCATGTTTTTTCTTATGCAAAAAACATGTTCTTGAAAGGTTTTATTACATTCTCTTCAACACGTTTTGTCCAAATGCATAATTTTCATAATCTTTTATCTCTTTCACCAGCTTGAGGCCCTGAAGCAGCAGAACTCTCAGTATCAGGAGCAGTTGAGTTCAGAAACGCAGCACATCGGGAGCCTCCGCAAAGAAATGTGAGTCTCCTCAAGTCCTGCTGACATGCACCCATGCTTTTTCTCTTCACTGACACTGACTGTTTTTTTATTATTATTCACTTAGACTTTTTCACACTTTCATTGGTAGTGGTAGAAGAGAGAGGACAGAAATGATAGAGAGGAGAGGAAATGACAAAATCAAGCCTCATACGTATCCAAGTGCTGACCACTAGACTACAGCTGCAACAATTAAACACTATTTAACGTCTTAACTGCATCTTATTAAATTAATTGTATGCTTAGTTGGAGCTAAAAAGGATTTTTGATTTTAATTAGTTGGGTACCATTGTGGTAATTAATTAAGATCAGCGAGTCACAGAATGACATCACGAGTCCACCCGGTCACAACAGCTGTGTTTTCTGTATAACAAAAGGCATAATGCACATGTTCTGAGTCTGGCGCATTGAGCTCACGTGGACGATATGAGTTTGAATCTGGCTTGCAGCATTCACATTCAGGATAATCAATAAGAAAAAAAAATGTAGGGCAGAACCTGATTTTATCCATTAGGAACTGATTGGATGGTGAAAATTGTCTCTATATGAAAGTGTTTGAAAAATAAGAGGGTTTGGTGACACCCGCTGAAAAGATAAATTCTTAAAAAATAAATAATTTAATTCCAAAAATTTTAATTTTAAATATAAAAGTTTAATTTTTTATATTTAAGCACAATTTGCTTGAATGAATTTAAAAAAATAGAATATATTTTTCATAAAATGTTTCACTTTTCATAAGCACAATTAGTTAAATTTCTTATTTGCAACAAATTTGCTAATTATTTTGCAATTTGTTTGCAATAAATTTTGCAAAAGGAATTAATTCCAAAAAAATGTATTTGTCATAAAATGTTTCACTTTTCATATTTAAGCAGTTTTTCTAATTTGCAATACATTTGTTTGCCAAATGAATTCATCCCAAAAATTGTCATTTACATTTTTCATAAAATGCTTCACTTTTCATTAGCACAATTTATTTACTTATTTGCAACAAATTTGCTACTTATTTAGCGATTTGTTTGCGAAATTTAAATCCAAAAATTGTTTGTAAATGTAACTTTTTCATAAAAGATTTCACTTTTCATATTTAAACAATACATTTTCTTATTTGTAATAAATTTGCTAATTATTTAGCAAATTGTTTGCAATAAATTTGTTTGCAATATTAAACATTTAAGCAGAAACCTATAGCTCAGGTCCATTTTGAATTCACATTGACTTTAAACTAAAGCATCACTAACTGAAGCTCAAAGCCTTTGTAACTCAAGCTGGTTCGGCACGCTCCTTCAAGCTGCGGCTGAATGGCATGTCCAGCAAGTGACAGGTCCGGTGATGCGAGCAGGTACCCGCATGAAGCCTCTTCTGAACCCTTGTGCAGAAGATGCTCTCAGCCCAAGGCTTCAGAAGTGAGCGTCTCTCCTCCAGGGAGTTTTACATAACCGCGTCTCTCCAACTACAGCTGCTGTTCTCCGCCTGTCTAATGCTCGACTCCACGTGAGATCCGACAGAGTTCCTTTCATAACGCTCTGTTGATCTTCTGACTCTAATGAATTTGTATCACGACGAAGCCTGTAATATTATAATTTTAAAAAAGTATTCTTTCCTTTATGAAAATATTTTGTTATGCTTCATTAAATGCAGCATATTCTTTTTGAATTCGTGGGAATCTTTTAGCCGCATTTGTTCTCACAATTCTGTCGTGCAGAGACCTCACCTTGATTTTCCGCTTTAGTTCTGAGCGTGCATGATTTGATTTATTCCTGTATCATAATGCACTCTGGGTAAAAATAGATCTTATTCGTTACACACGAGGAGGATGACGGTGACCTCTCTGTTGTGACTTTGTGGAGCAAATGTTTTTACTATCGCTTTTTGTAACCAAACGAGATTGTGATGGAAAGGAAAGATGATTTAAAATAATTGTTTTCTATTGTAATATTATGTAAAATATAATTTATTCCTGTGATCAAAGCTGCAATTTTCAGCATCATTACTCCAAACTTTTGAACAGCATTGTAGGTCATCCAGGCGTTGAATGCATACAGAAAATTCACATACTGCAAAATACTAGTATGGTAATATGCTAGTCCTATATGGTATTGTAAGCATTACCTCCTCTTTATCTCTCTCTGTAGTGAGGAGCTAAAACTATCAGCCACTCAGAAGTCTCAGAGGCAGGTGTCGCTCCAGGATGAGATGTTGGCTCAGGAGTTGGACGTCTACACGCAGCAGAAGGTGTTTATCTGTCTGCATCGTCTTAGACTTGTGCTTTGCTGTCTGACATTCTCAGTTGGTTTGAGGGATTGAGTTATCATGTATCATGTCTTTTTTTGGCAGCTTGATGACGAAGCTCTGACTAGCCAGCTGGAGATTACAGAGAGGTACGCACATCTCTGGCTCAGTATTAAGTTCATTCATTCAATCAGATCAAAACATTAAAAGAAGCCTGCTGTTTATAACCACAGAAAATAATATATATTTTTGTCTCAGTTAGTAAAAAACAAGCAAAAACACAGTGCACTTACACTGGAAGTCTATGGGGAAAGACAATTTGGAAATTTTATGCTTGTATGCGTGAGAGTAGTGATGCAAGTATTTTTCCCATTCGTGTTCTTCATAAGAATTCAAAAACCTAATTCTCTGTGGTTATAAACAGCATGTCACGAATGCTTTTGATAGTGCTTAATGGAGCTCTGTCTCAGTAATTGTTCAAATGAGAGCTGGATTTGAGATCACATGCACTCTGGAGGCTATAAATGTCATTTCATCTCCCGGGAAATGAGCAAAAAAAGCTTGTCAGTGCATGTTCTTTAGAGATCAATGTTTTATGATATACCAAGATCACCACGTCTAGAGAGATGATCTGATTCCATGATTGAACAGCTCAAATAATGGTACTTAGTACAAGCTTTTGGCTTCAGATCTATTGTTTTCCTCCACCCTAAAAATACTGCACTGTCCCACTGGATGTCTGTCCATTTTTTTGCATGTTTTTCTGTAAGCTTTTAATCTTCAGGGCTCCATTGGGAGATGTTCTCAGAGTGCATATGGCTTTTGTAACATGACTGTAAATCCAACAATGGGCTCCAGTTATAGTGAGCTCTTGTCTGTTTTCACAGGGAGAATTCCAATGCATTGATGTCCGATAAAGACAAAGAGCTTGAGACACTACGAAATGAGGTACGAGCTTTGATTCTTGGGTTTAATAAGCCTATCTAAACCTCTGGATCAAGTATGTTTTATCCACTGTGAACTATGACTGAGTTGAACTTATTGTATGTACAAAGAATGCTTTTAGTAGATTAATTTCATATTAAAGCAGTTTGTCCCATTTTTTTTCTTTTTATATAAAACTTTGTACTCCGTATTGTTGGCACTTAATATTGTCAGATAATGGGAAAAATAATTTGTGATCTAAAGATGTTTTTGTTATCCCAGATTGCAGTGCTGCGTGGGGAAAATGCCATGGCCAAGACGCTCCAGTCAGCTGTGACGTCTCTAGAGAGGGACAAAGCCCAGCTGCAGAGCCGAGTGAACAGCTTGGAGCAAAAGCTGGAGGGCCGGCAGACGGGGAACGGAGAGGAAGTCACCTCAGGTCCGTCAGCAAATTTATTTTTGGAATGGAATGACAACGCACTGCTTACTGTATGCTGTGTAATAAACTATTCATTTACACTACTGTTCAATTGGGGTGTAACGGTTCTCTGTAAAAAAAACAAACATTTGGTTTGAAGCAATGTGTTTACGTGATTTTAGGTTAAAAAAAGTCATTATTTTACACTGTACATTATTGTTGCTCCTCTATGCCCCTCCTTTCTGAAACGTGTCAGTTTTTACAAAGCTCATTGTTCTGAAAAGCACGGTGTGCTCTGATTGGCCAGCGATCCAGTGCATTGTGATTGGCCCAAATACCTTAAGCGTGTGATTGAAATGTCACGCCCTTACCATATTTGGAACATCAGTTCCCAAAGTAATATTGACTGGTAGTCGACCGATACTGGTTTTTTGATGGCCGATGCCGATATCTTATAGAGCAGGGTGACCAATGGCCGATATATAATATACATAATTTATATTTATTTTAATTAATATTTAATAAATTAGAAATATGAAAATAAATAATTTTAAAAAATCTTTAAAATAAACATGCCTATGCTGTAGGCTAACAGGGCACTCAGTAATCTGGTAAGTTTGTGCGCACTGGTAATCATATTACATATTAATACAGACAAGGTAGCACAAATTTTACATACAGCACTGTGTAAATTACATTAATATGACATAGTGGTCAACTGAATATAGCGCAGCATTTGTCTCGTCTCCAGTGAAGCTGAACTCTCCTGTCTGCATTCACTTCGCACGGAGCGACTGTCACGCACATTAATGCAGGCTACAAATGCGCACTTCAGAAGATCTCACGGCTTGATTCAATTAAATCTGAAAGGATTGTGAAATTAAATGTTTATTGGATATTCAGAGATTTGGCATGTGGATGCATATTAGCTGAATGTTGACGGTAAATGATAAAGTATTATAGCCTATTGTTTGAGTTTCCGTTGCTAATAATATAAAAGCAAATACTATACTTTTTCACAAACCGTTTACTTTTTGTTTAACAGGTCTATATAACAACGTATAAGATATGACCGTTTAACAGAGGCCGTAAACTAATGAAGACAGAAGAATGTGAGCGCTGTGTGATCTGGCGCTGCTGTTCTCAGGCGCTGGCGTTTTCAGCGCCACCTGTCAAAAATAAAAATCTCGCTTCTAACACATCGGCCAATCAGAAAAAATTATCGAGTGATGCCGATATTTTAAAAATACCAAATATCGGTGAATATTTTGGCCTTGGCAATGTCAACCACTAATACTGACAGTGTGACGCCGTGTCCCAGGGAGACGAGACAAAGACAATATAATCCATTATAAACGAAGCATTTGTTGCATCCATTGGGGACATAATTACTGATTATATATCTTTTTATGCGTCGCGCCGCGCTACGGGTGGGAGAACACTATGTAAACATAAAACCATGTCTGCATTTGTGATCGTAGAAACGACAAACAAGCGTTACTCTATACTGCTCGAAACTCACGTTTGAATAGTCAGTAGCACATTCTTAAAAAATGAAAACATACTTACAGGCTGTGTCTGTGAGTCAGAAGCGCCAGACTGTACTTGCAAAGATGGAATAGGCCTCTATCACAGCGGAATTGAATACCGGAAGTTCACGTCGAAGCAGTGTGGTGATTCTTCTGGTTATGTATATTTTCAATGTGCTATTAACACCTAATTGAACAAATGCATCTTAAAATAAGCATCTGGAGGATGATTTCAAAATCAGGACAGGAGAAGAGATAAACTGATAATTACTGTGTACAGGATTTTTCAAACTCAGAGTAATTTGTAGTTTTTTTAAACCAACATAAGCCGTAAACATGCATGATTATTTCACCACAAGTGCTCAGTGCTCGTCTAAATAGTGACCATGACACTGCAGTGAGACCGGATGAATAAGATCAAAATGGACATATTTATTTAATTTTATTAAATATTTTAGTCATTACTCTGTGTCATTCTTCATTGACAATCATTTCACTGTATGTAATTCACACATTTATGCCAAAATTCTGTCAATGCATTACTGTTTAAGATGAATTCAGTTTCTTCAAGGCAGTTACCGCGCATTCATTTGTCTATTTTAATACTGCTCTTATGAAAATTAACCATGGTTTTACTACAAAAAAACATGGTTATTGTAGTTTAACCATGGTATTTGTAGTAAAACTGTGGTAATACAAATGGCAATCAGTGTTGTAAATAAAGCTTAACCACTGTTTTCTAATTGTGTCCTCTTTTGGAAGGCCAAACAAAGTATTTTGGCTTTCGCAACGAAAAACACTTTTCTTTCTTCGGTCAAAGTTTTTTTTTGAGGAAAACATTGCAGGATTTTTCTCCATATAGTGAACTTCAGCAGCAACCAACGGGTTGAAGGTCCAAATTGCAGTTTCAGTGTCGTTTTGCTAGATAAGACCCTTATTCCTCGGCTGGGATCGTGTAGAGCTCTTTAAAGCTGCATTAAAACTGCAATTTGGAACTTCAACCCATTGGTTGCTGTTGAAGTTCACTATATGGAGAAAAAGAAAGGCATCTTGGATGACATGGGGGTGAGTAAATTATCAGTAAATTTTCATTCTGAAGTGAGTTTCATCCTTTAAGTGAACGTAAACAGTTGAGAAGGACAACACGTGTACAGTATCAGTGTACTGGATCCGTGCATTACGTCTTAAAGTGACATCAGCCTAATATTCCTGCTGTCTGTTTTTAATGTTAATCAAACAACAAAAGACAAGGAAATCACTCGCTGCTCTTCATTGAAGAGCTTTTGTAACTTCAATTATTATTATATACAATGTTGTTTTATATTTGATTACTTTATTCAATTTCTGTACCTAAACATTTTTTAGATACCTGAAAAGCACTGTTTATTTTATTGTATCTTTGTTCTATTGTATTTATTTGTGCTGTTGCTTGTAGTTAGATAATTTGTTCTTATTTTCTTTATTTCTGATTTACAGTAGGGATAAGCGATATCTTATCGTTTGCGATATACCGGTAAAAATTCTCCCCACAATAAGAATTAGTCTTCCCACAATAATAACGATAAAGCCTAGTTGATGACGCGACCCATTCCCATCTCACGTGCAGAGCGAAAACACCTGGCAGAATCTGCGGAGGAGTTTATCGCTAAATGAGGAGCTACCTCTACAATCTAGAACCTGTACACAGATATATTTTCACTCGCTGAGCACGTGGACTGAGTGCTTAATAGATTCGCTCTTCGTCAAGCGATCGGTAAAGCACACTATTTCAGTTCATCTGAATGAATGCGCAGTGTATTTGACGCACAGTAAACACTAGTGTGAGGCGCCCGACTGAGAGCGTTCAGTGTTTCTCACACACTCACAGAGAGCGAGAGAGTCTTACATACCACGCAGGATTGACGTGCTACATGCAAACAATATTCTTTGTTGTATTTTCGTGTAAAATAACGACGTTCATTTGGAATTATTCAGCCTTTATGAACAGGAAGAAACTAATGCACAAACTGCAATCTCATTGGCTGGCGCTCACCTATTACTGTAGCCATTTTGATTTCAGCAAATCAGTTCGAGCGAACGCTGACAACGTGATTAGTATTCATGAACCCAGCAGCTCATCAATCCTTAGTGCGGTTTATTTTTATTAGTAGTAGAATTCGTAGTATTATCTTATCAGTATTATGTTTCGTTTCGTTTTTTTTTTTTTTTTACAGAACACTTAATGACCAACCATAAGCTCCACCACCAGACCTAAGTTCAGTTAAAATGACACGTGCATTTATAGGTTTTCATTCGCACATGGTTTTAGTTCAAATTACTAAAGTTCTATCATTAAATCATTATTTGCAACTTTTTTGTAATCTGAAGACATGGTTGGGATTACTTTTGCTGTTTGCACTATTTTTTTTCCCCACCGTTTGCACCATGAGAGTATGAATAAATACAGAATCTGTGTTTACATTTCAAACTAGTCACTGATTTGAATTATTGTTGTTTGTATTGTGTGATGTTTTTCATCCCAGTTGCACTATTTCAACATTATCTGCACTTTTACAGAAGAATAGTATATCTGCAACTTTTCCATTTCTGATTTTTGTGTGGAATTTTATTTTATTCTTTTATGTATTCTAGGAGCCTATTTGATGACGGGGACATTTTACTTTAGATCATTGTTTGTTTTTCTGAAGCTCTCAAGAATGCATGCAGCTCTCACTTGTAGCCAATATCGCAATAAATACCACAAAATATCGTGATACATTTTTAAGTCCATATCGCCCATCCCTAATTGACAGTAGTCCTTTTTTCCCTGAACAAAGCACATACCGAACCGTACCGAAATGGTGATAAAAACCGAACCCTGAGTAATTTGAACCGTTGCACCCCTACAGTTCAAAACTCTCTTTAATTGTGAGATTTTCTAAATGTTTTTTTAAAGAAGTCTTTTAACCAAGGCTGCATTTATTTGTTTAAAAATACAGTGAAAACCGTAATATTGTGAAATATTACAATTTAAAAGAACTGTTTTCTGTTATTATATTTCAAAATGTAATTTATTCCTATGATTTCAGCATCATTACTTCAGTCTTCAGTGTCACATGATCCTTCAGAAATCATTCTAATATGATGATTTGCTGCTCAAGAAACATTTCTGATTCAGATCAATGTTGAGTTGTGCTGCTTAATATTTAATCGGGATTCTTTCTTCTGGAAATGCAATACATTCTTGCTGCATAAAAGTATTAATTTCTTTAAAAAAAACAACATACTGACCCCAAACTTTTGACCAGCACTGTATTTATTATTTAAAAGTACTATGCAAAATGATGCAGAATGCTAAATTGTTGTCACATCACCTCATCATGTTGCATGTTTTATCCTGGAAATGCCATCCAGTTATTTTTAATCCAGTTATGTGTAAATATATCTTAAATTATGGTAGTATGATCACATAACGAGTTGACATATTTATTAAAAAAAAACACTGGAAATAGTACTGGAAATAGAGTAATACATATTACTCTTACTATACTATTTTTCATTTCTGTTTACAGTATGAAAGATGAACCCAAATCCAATGATTATGAAGTCACATTGACTCACTGAACTGAACACTGTTCGTTTGTCTCTCCTGTACAGTGGGTGATGCTGCTTTGGGCCAACTGAGAGAAGAGAAAGAGTTTGCTGAGGGACAGGTAAAACTCCTCTGATCTGTATTTGTTAATGGTTTTAGGATGTCATATGTGTATATGTCTAAAATCTGCCATGTTTTCCTGCATGGATCAGATAAACTTCTTGAACTCTGTGATTGTGGACCTCCAGCGGAAGAATGAAGAACTAAAGGTGAAGCTGAAGAAAATGGCGTTGACAGAGTTCAACGGAAATGATGAAAATGATGGGTGAGTCCAATATGGTTTCAAAATCTTCATAGCAGCCAGAAACTAGAGACACAAATGCTTTGCCAACAGATTGCAAGTTATTTTAGTATCATTGAGATGCAATTATTTATTATTAATATTTTAAATAGTTTTTTATATTTAGTACATCAAGTGTTACATCAGAAATGTTACTTTAAATAAGTTTAAGTTTTTATATCTTATTTTATTTCAGTTAATGTTTATTTTAATTTCAAGCAATGAGAATGTATTTTAATTGTTTTAGTTTTCATTTCTTATGCATACATACACATACATACCAGTCAAAAGTATCAGTTTGGAATCAGTTTAATATTGTTGAAAGATGTCTCTTAAAGCCTGCATTTACTTGATCAAAAATAGAAAAAAAACTTTGAATATAAAAAATACTGTGAAATATTATTACAATTTAAAATAATGTTTTTCTATTTTAATATACTTTAAAATATAATTTATTTCTGTAATGCAAAGCTGAATTTTCATTAGCCATTACTCCAGTCTTCAGTGTCGCATGATCCTTCAGAAATTATTCTAATATGCTGATTTATTATCAATGTTTGAAATAGTTGTGCTGCTTAATATTTTTTTTATAACCTATGATACTTTTTGATGAAAAAAACAGCATTTATTTAAAATAGAAATCTTTTGTAACAATATAAACTAACGTTCAAAAGTTTGGGGTCAGTAATTTTTTTCTTTCATTTATTTAGAAAGGATGTGTTAAAATGATAAAGAGTGATAGTAAAATGTATATTGTTAGAAAAGATTTCTATTTGCTATAATTCGAAAAGGGTTTGTCATAATACATTTCTCTTTCTCTCAAGTCTTGAAGTCAAAAAGAAGAAGAAAGCCCCACCACGCGTTTTCTGCGACATCTGCGACTGCTTCGACCTGCACGACACGGAGGACTGTCCCACGCAAACGCAATCTCCAGACTCGCCTCCGCACACCACCTACCATGGCGCCCGCAGCGGCGAACGGCCATACTGCGACATCTGCGAGGCGTTCGGTCACTGGACAGATTCTTGCAACGATGACCAAACCTTCTGAACTTCCCTTCAACCCCTCCGCCTGTGAGCAGGCTATGCACAGATCGCTTTCAACCAGATTATTCGCTATTTTTCTACACAGCGTATATACATTCAAACCTCTTGTACATTCCTTGAAACGTATCCGCCCGAATGAAGGCTAAGGTATGCTGCATTGATGGAATTTGAATTATGAAGACGAGAGATATTTCTATGTGTTATTAATACCGTTTTGTGTGTTTCATACGTTTTTGATCCATTGATGAATTACCAGCAAGAAAATTGGGAATGGTTTAGCGATACTTTGCTGTGTATTTAAAGCTGCTGTGTGTAATTTCTACTCCCCCAGAGGCACAAAATGGAATTGCAAAAATAATGACTGTTTCCAAACAGGTTTCTCAAACACTCCTTTTCTTCCATTCTAGCTCCGCCCCGAACTCGCGCCATTGGTTGAGTCAGAAGTTGACATTTCGGACCGCTCAAACAAACAGTGATGTTTTGAAAAGCGCCACAGAGCCGCACCGCAGTCTGTGTTCAGAATGGTATACTAGCACACTGCAAACTCCTCAGTTTACTCTGAATACTGCCCACTATTTTTTAAATAGTATGTGAAACTGTACACATTATGCAACAATAAATAATAAGCCAAGAAATCTTCCAGTTTTTCTGGAACATAAAATCAACTCAAGCCGAGCACACTGCATTATGGGATCTGATTGTATAAAGCACATTTTCACCCGGGCATTCTAAGCATACCGAAATTAATACATACTATGCACAGTATAAATACTATATACTGCAGAAGTAGTATGGTAGTATGCTATTGCGAACATAGCCAACGTTGTTGCACTTTTTTGGTAATTCACCCTACGAATGGTTTACTTAGGCTGTGCGTCCACCAAAGAGTTTTTAGCCAGCTGTGGGCGCTTGAGTGCGCTTCGGCAGAGCTTTTTTTCAGTTGAGACGCTTTGCTTGCTATGATTCGGAATATTCGTATTACTAGTGTTACTAGTATCTCGTTTCACAGATAGTTTGTTTCTGTATTGTTTCTATATAGAAATGTCGATACAATGTAAAGTATTTGCTCTGGCTCGTTTTAAATAATTTTGTTCCGTTATTATGCATGGTGGTGTTGTCTGTTGCTGTTGTCCAAGCAGGATGTGGTGGTTGGTCGGTGTTGTTTTTGTCCCGCCCCTCCTCCACTGTGATTGGACGGCTGGGTAAAAAGTAACAGTGATGAGTGCTGCGTTTTGCCCAAAGTTGAACATTCTTCAACACTCGGCGACTGGTTAAAAAAATAGGAATAATACGCTAGCCTCAGGAAAAAACGCTTTGGTGGACACACAACCCTTACAGTTGTATCTGCACATTAAACCAGGATAGAAGATTTGAATGAATAAAAAATACACACTTCAGCTTAAAGAACTCGTAATGGACTGTTATCACAGAGACAAAACCATATGACCAGTGCACCAAACGAAGCTGAAGCTAACCACTATTAACTTATTGCACTTCTCACTTTAAATGTATACAGCACATGAGTTTAACTGCCATTCTTTGAAAATAAGTTATTCTTTTTACTGTTAAATGTCAGTCATGATATTGTCATATGAATGGCTTTTATGTGTATTTTTGATGTTGTGTCCTGTAGATTTTAGGCCTATTCACACCAAGTCCGAATTTTTGGCACAAACAAAAAAAGATGAACCTTTTCTTGTATACGGACACAAGATTGATTTATTTAAATTGATCAAATGCCGTTTCTTCAGGTATCCAAACATTTCAGACAAACTCGGTGTAAAATAATTTTGGTGCAAAAAAAATGGTTTGCAAATATTTTATATGTTGGTGTATTTTAGTCACCTCAAACTTGGTGTGAACAGACCCTTTGCTAAAGCACAACTTTTAAGCACAAAATCATATTGTATCTCTTATTATTGATGTAATATTAACAACAAAGTTTATTTAGCAACCTAATAAACTGCAAGTGTTAGAATTGGTAACATGCAATGAACTGGTGCACAAGATTATATTAAATATGTATAACATTCATGATTATTCCCATTTTGTTTAAATTAATTTTGCATAAAGTGCAAATATATGGTCTGTTTTTACTGAAATATTGTGACAGTCTTTAACTATTGTACTGTTTCATGTACTGTATATTCACTTGAACTCAATACAAACATTGAACAAATTTTTCTTGTCATTGTGTATTCTGCACTTCACAAAAATGTCATTAACATGGAATAACAAGTATCCATAGTTCTAGGGTGTTTCTGTGTAGTTGCTAAGGTGTTTGCTATGTTGCTAGGGTGTTTGGAGTACCTTCCCGCAAGTGTCTCAATTTCACGCAAGGGTGATCACCAAATTCCCATTACAACATCCTACAACTTCCAAATAGAACAGATAGGGGGCCTGGTCAATAATTCATGTCTCTTTAAAATGCAGCACAATAAAATTAGTAACAAAAACAGCAAGTTTGATTAGAATTTGATGTTTTCCCCCCCTACATACCCAAGTAGATAGTGCAATAAAAGCAACGTGTATTTTGGATTCTTTCCACTAGTTTGAAACAACACTTTATGAAAAGCCAAAATCTCAAAATCTCAAAACTGACAGATAGATGAGAAAAACGAGTTTTTGCCTGTAGTGTCTCGCCTTAAAAGGAAAACAAGATTACAAACAGTTGGCTTAGTTCTATAGGAGCCCATTTCCACCACATAAGAAAAAAGATCATGCTTTTGCAAAATGAAGCCGGAATTATGACAGTCATAAATATGAGAAGTACAATTGAATTTTTGATTTTGACTATCTCATAATTATGATTTACACCAATCAGGCATAACATTATGACCACTCACAGGTGAAGTGAATGACACTGATTATCTCTTCATCACGTCACCTGTTAGTGGGTGGGATATATTAGGCAGCAAGTAAACATTTTGTCCTCAAAGTTGATGTGTAAGAAGCAGGAAAAATGGGCAAGCGTAAGGATTTGAGCAAGTTTGACAAGGGCCAAATTGTGATGGCTAGACGACTGGGTCAGAGTATCTCCAAAACTGCAGCTCTTGTGGGGTGTTCCTGGTCTGCAGTGGTCAGTACCTATCAAAAGTGGTCCAAGGAAGGAACAGTGGTGAACCGGCGACAGGGTCATGGCTCATTGATGCACGTGGGGAGCGAAGGCTGGCCCGTGTGGTCAGATCAAACAGATGAGCTACTGTAGCTCAAATTGCTCAAGAAGTTAATGCTGGTTCTGATAGAAAGGTGTCAGAATACACAGTGCATCGCAGTTTGTTGCGTATGGGGCTGCATAGCCGCAGACCAGTCACGGTGCCCATGCTGACCCCTGTCCACCGCCGAAAGTGCCAGGGATGCACTATGGGAAGAAGGCAAGCCAGCAGAGGTAGTGTTATGCTTTGGCCAATGTTCTGCTGGGAAACCTTCCTGCCATCCATGTGGATGTTAACTTGATACTTACCACCTACCTAAGCATTGTTGCAGACCATGTACACCCTTTCATGGAAAGGGTATTCCCTGGTGGCGCTGGCCTCTTTCAGCAGGATAATGCGCCCTGCCACAAAGCAAAAATGGTTCAGGAATGGTTTGAGGAGCACAACAACGAGTTTAAGGTGTTGACTTGGCCTCCAAATTCCCCAGATCTCAATCCAATCGAGCATCTGTGGGATGTACTGAACAAAAAAGTCTGATCCATGGAGGCCCCACCTTGCAAGTTACAGGACTTAAAGGATATACTGCTAACATCTTGGTGCCAGATACCACAGCACACCTTCAGGGGTCTAGTGGAGTCCATGCATCGACGGGTCAGGGCTGTTTTGCCAGCAAAAGGGGGACCAACACAATATTAGGTCATGTTATGCCTGATCGGTGTATTCATAGTTGTGATTTAGTATGCCATAACCTCGCCTTTTCATCTCATAATTTCTACTTTTTATGACAGTATCAGTATTTTGATATAATTCAGTATCAGCATCGGGCCATTTTCCATGACAGCCAAAAGTTTAATCAAACAAATTATAATTATTTCTGTAAAAACCGTTGAAGTGGCTGGAAAAGCGCGCACAGACAGGAGGACGCCCTATCTGAGGTAAGATACTTAACGGCGAATTACATCAATAGCTTTTAAAACTTACGGAAACATAGTAATGTTATAACACGTATGAGTAAAGGTGTGTTCACATTTACCTTTGTTTGGCGAATTTCCATGGGCGCAATCCAGAGGGCGCAATTTACCCCAATGCAGATTTCGCAACCGTACCTGAACAGGCGTGATTTGAATTCAGTTCAACGAGTTAGTTATGGTGAAACAAGTCTAATATTTGTTCTACCTCTTTTTCTAATACGTGTATGTGTTTGGCAAATGCTTTAAATTATGTTCGTATTAAAAACATTTAAGCGACTAACGTACAAGGTTACACGTGGTAATGCGGTAAAATGTCGTTACGGGGCGTGCAACATCAAATACGTCTAAAAAATATATAACGTCTCCTATTGAATAAAAGTTCTCAGGCTTTTCGATCTTCAAATATTAGTTTTTACCAACAAAAACGCTAAACTACATAAAATAAAATACTAAAAACGCAACAGCCATCGATGTGTTAACATTTTTTATTAAAACAAATTTAATATGCTAAAAACAAGCACTAATGATGGAATAAATAAAAGCAAAATTAATCAGCTGTACAAGACGAAATCATTTCAAGAAAATATAGTCCCCATGTATCTTGAGTATTACATCATCATGAGTTCCTTGTACGTTACATCAGACTGAAGTCAGAGTGGATTAATTGTTGAAAATTAACAAGATTGTGTTCAGTAAAGTGGATTTATCATCCATTGATCAATAATTAAGTTCCAGCTCAGCTGGTTTGGAAATGAGGTATATATTGAGTCATTTTGACATGTTACAAAATATTCTTCCTCCCCCAATGGTAAGAAGCAGTGATGCTTTTCAAAAGCTTTAAAAACAAAACAAAAACCCATCAGCCACACATTAAAAAAGAAAAAAAAGCACACATCATGGAGCCAGAAGGCACAGAAACCAGTAGAGAATCTATGGACAAACCAAGCACCTGCACTATAACCATACTACAACCTTTCCGAAGTAGTTAGAAAAACAACTAGTAGACTCGTTGAATTAAATAATAAAAGAAACGAAGATGATCACAGCAGCAAATCCATCTTTCATCTTGACAAATCTATGCAGTGCATTCACTCGTTACTGTTAAACTAACGCTGTATGTCGTGCATGAGTTTGATGGGGCGAGGCTGCAGGTGTCTCACAGGATCAGGTCAGGCTTTCGGCCTCAGTTCACCAGCACAGTGACGTCTGCAAACGTCCACTCCAGGTGAGAAGATGAAGAACAGGGTGAAGCTCTACTTGAAGATCAGGAATGGTGTGTTGAGTGGGACGCTTTTCCTCACTGGTTTGTGACAGTGACGTGTTTAAAATATGTGGGAGCAAACTAGTCATCCAAGTCCTGAGAAGATGATTCTACTTTGCTTTTCTTTGTGGGTGGAGAACCATCTTCACTTTCCTAAAAAACAACCAGAACATTTAGTCATTTTCTCACCATCAAGTCATCAATTATTTTCTTCTGTTTTAAAGGTGCTGTCACCTGAGTGTTTGTTGAGGTGTCTGATGGGGACTCCTTCTCCCCTAATAACGGAGTATCTTTTTTGCTTGTTAAGGTTTCTGAAGGGGTGGAGTTACAATTCCATGTAAAAATAAAACACAAATGTGACTCATTACATTCATTTCAGCTGTTTTGAATGACATCTATACCAGGGATTCTCAACTCTGTCCCTCGAAATCCACTTTCCTGCAGAATTTACCTCCAACTTTAATTAAACTCACCTACCTGCAACTTTCTAGCAATCCTGAAGACCCTATCTGTGTCCGAAATCGCCCCCTATACCCTCATTCACTATTCCCTACATTACTCCACTAATATTGAAGGATTAAATGAAAACGAGTGAGTGAATTCGGACACGAGTGCGCCAGAAGGGCTGCCGCTTTTGCACAGTTTGTGCCGTTTAATAATCATTTGAAACCTAGCAAACTGGCAGCTCCAGTAGTAATGGACATGTCATTGAAACTAGCATGTATAAACCTTAATTAAACAATTTAATAATCATTTGAAAAAGTAATTTATACCTATATGATATTACATTGGACCAGTGGTTTGGAAAATGGATGGATGGATGATTTATCTGCGGGCACTATCTTCTGACGAGTCGCTGGAATTAATTCGGCACGACCCTCACAGTGTATTATAAGTATTCTCTAATTGTTTAGTGTACATCCATTGTACACTCGTTATTGTGGTGCATTATGAGTGCACTCAATAACGTCCACTATGGTTTCGGACACCACTACAAATGGCTGTCCTCTCAAATTATGCCTATTTAAAAGTGCACAGTGTCAATTTTAGCAGCATCTAGCGGTGAGGTTGCGAACTGCCCACCTCTCCGTCGTCTGAGACAGCAGAGGCCCTGTCCCATATAGCACCCTAAACACTCGCAGTCTTCTTATGAGTCCGCACTTTCGTGATGTAACGCCATTTTGACTGTCGGGAAGAAGTCCGCTGTGGAGCTTGCATCAGTGTGGGCTCAGCAAAAGTGCGCATCGAGGGTGCATATCAACCTTCTGAATCATAAAATGACAAATGGGACACCCTACGGTCTCATTGACTTAATGGACACGCACGCGGCAGCCATTGTAAGTCCACAAGAACGAAAGTGCATATGAAGTGTGCCATTTGGGACAGGGCCCTGAGAGTAGCTAGTGCTCTGTAGAGCAGTTTGTCTGTTTAGGGCTACTGTAGAAACATGGCGGCGTAAAATGGCGACTTCACTGTAAGGGAACCCGCGATGTATGTAGATAGAAATGGCTCATTCTAAGGTAATGAAAACATTATTACCTAAACATCATTATGTATGGTCTTTATACACCACTGAAAACATAGTTATGTATATTATATTGCATTTCTGCCAATAGATCCTCATAAATACTACACACTGCACCATTTAAGGGTATAGGGGTCGATTTCGGACACAACCCTTAATTAGCTTGTTCAGGTGCGTTTGATTAGGGTTGGAGCTAGGGATAACTGAACTAAATTATTTTTATTACTATAAAAAAAAGAGGTGGTGCCGCGGTGGGCAAGTGATATAATCGGTATGCGGCTGAAGACCACGTAACAACGACTATCGCAGCAAGCCTAGTTAGAGCTAAACTCTGTAGGAAAGTGGACCTCGAGGGCCAGAGCTGAGAACCCCTGATCTATACAAATAAAGTCAAGCTCCTTTAATATTGTGTGAACAGCCTTAGAGTAAAGCCATTTGTAGCATGAGATTTATATGTGTGATCACAGTGGTTTTTCTCACCTTTGTCAGGGGATGGCGTATGTTCTGCCTTGCACTTGTTTCCATCAGCGTGAGCAGCAGCAGTGGCCTCTGGTGTCGGGCTCGTGCTACAGCTGTTCTCCATCTTCACTGGAGAGGAGTCGGCTATTGAGCTCTGATTACTGTTCTCATCTATAAGGGAAACCGCAGCTTGACATTTAAGGGTCAGTACGGTCAAATTATGCACATCCTTAATGGTTAAGAGACGCTTGCTCTGACTGACCGTGCATGTCCATCATTCCTGGAGAGGAACTGTTCTCTGGAGTCGTCAACTCCGATCCGTATTTCTCCTCTCTGCCCTTCTTCTTTTTGTTCTTCTGTAGAGCAGAAAAGAGGCCAGACAGAATATCGATGAATTACAATTTCAAAAAAGGAAACAATACACCATAATCGCACACTTACATCGTCTGACTTCGGTTCAGTCACTGGAACCCATTTGAAGATACGCAGTGAAGTGTCTCCAACCGTCACCCATTTTTTCTCCCTGTGAATTGTTAAAGCAAAGACCTGAAGCATGTAAAGAAGTACCTTAATGCCTAAATAGCTATTTGGCTTACTGGTTAACATTATCAAATAGCTCATGCGGAGTGACATCAGCGGAAAAGAAAAATCATATAAGAGGAACTCACATTCCGATTTAAAAAGGCAAATATTTTCAAATATGCACTAATAAATTGTGCACAATAAGACAGAGAATGTATATTAAAAAAGTAAATAGGTCATTACTGATTTTGTGTCGAGTTTAAGTAAAATACACTTAAATGAACCTGACATTTTTTCCCAATGGAAGTACTGTTAAAATAGCATACCATACAATATATGATGATAGTAAAAGCCACACGCAGCACAAATAATATCATCATATAAAATGAGATCATTAAAAAAAATATAGCATATTAAAATCTCATATCCAATAAAAGAGATGAAATGTAATGCCTGTGATTACATTATTGTACAAGAAAAACAAGGCAAAATGTTGTGCTTCATATCATCAAATGCTTGCACTCCAAATAGTTTGCTTATGAAATGAAAATAAATACAAGCAAACATTAGTTTATATGTATAATGTATAAAGACAACAGATAAAAGACATGTTGTAAATGTTGTTTAATGAAATATCAGGCATGCAGTCGCTAACTTCCCTGTCCCAGCCCCCACAGCGCTCCATGTGTTCAGTTTTGTTTTATTTGACTCTGAGCTGCATTTCAACACACTGTGTTACAGCGACTGTGACTCTCGCGTGCACAGGTGAGTTGGTCTAGTGTTTCATCCCCCAAAACGCAGATGTTACACATCACAGTGCGCCAAACTGCAGAGAGAAATGGCTTCATGTGACTGCAACGAAATGGCTTCTGGGTTCAACCCACTTCATCCCCATCAGAAGCCTTTGAAATCCCCCCCAAAACATTCGTTTTTGGTGTATGGTGTCGGGTGCGCGCACAGCACCTGGCGTGCGCTCGAGTTCACTTGGAAATTGCGCTCAAAAATGACCCATATAATTTCACTCTCTGTCCTTCTCGTTTGTTCTTTCTCTCTCTCCTCCCCCACAAGCGCATTTTTTTCCTCCGGTGGAACAAACAGGGCTTTTCCCGCGATCTTACCATTTTCGCACTTTCTCAATAGCGGCCATAACCCGTTTGATGTCATCTTTGGCTCTGCTCCGGGTCTCCGCGCGCACTGACCTGCCAGACATTCCCGCCGCTCGATAATATTTTTAAGCTCGCCGGCAGTTCACACACACAATGCGCGCGCACACTCGCATACAGTGAACGCTGGGACGGGAGCGCGCCTGCGCCAAAACGAGCGAGTCCTACAAAACCCGATTCAAAGTCTTTTGTTCTTTTGGCGTGTTGTGCAATTATTAACGCAATCTTGTAAAGGTTATTTTTAATTAATGGTTTTGTCAGTTGGTAGCTACTTTTGTCAGGAAGATAATATGTTTATAAAGCAATGAATGGAAATGATTTTAATTCATTATTTCATAACATGTTACTATTTCAATATTCCATATTAAAACCCATATTAATATCAGTAGACATTTTAAATATGTCTGTATATACGAATTTAAACAATCATATTATCAATAACTTAACAGTATTACATTAATATAATACATACTAATATTGAATTCATAATATTTTATTTTATAATATTGCTAATCAATATTAATTATTAAATAATGCAATATTATATTAATACAATACAAATAATAATTAGCAATATTAATGTTTTGTTATACACAAAGACTTCCCTTAACTATAGTTCAATTAAATATGTTTACTTAAAAAAGTGAAGGAAAAGTGCTATATAAATGTAACTATTTTTAATTTATTAAGTAACTTTTTATGTAGTAACTGTGATTGTGAAAAATACAATAAATACAACAACACAGGGCCATGCAGTGATAGAGACCAAACAATAAAAAAAACGTTGTCATTGAATTTTTGCATATAGTGTTAATTTTAGTACATTTTAATTGTTTTAAATTAAATAATCAGACATAGAGAAATATTAAAGACATTTATTAAAGTATTATTGAAGTCATCTGTGGAGGTGATTATTTTAAATATATAAACAGAGCATAGACTAACGCCAAGGACAGAGAATATTGCTAAATGCATATCAATGTTTTCTAAAGGTTGTCAAATAAATGCTTACATGAATATGCAGTTGCAGCTATTGTTTACATCAGAATAAATGTTATGAATTATAAACTATGTGACTTTTTAATGTCAAAACTACATTTACTACATTTTGTTTAAGAGACATTAGTTGATACTGTAACAGAACTATGATTGTTTTTCTCATCGTCCTCATCCTCCATTTTCTTCCCTAGAAGTTTCATATAGACTTTCTTGAGGGATCCACTGAATGCGGGGCTGGAAAAATAATAAACGATGGGATTGAGCACGCTGTTGAAGTAGGTAAAACAAACAGTAGTGTAAAAAGCCACATTTGCATCACTGAAATAGTGGCACTCGTTATGCCAGCTCTTCAGCACCCACACTGAGATACGAGAGACGTTGCTTGGGAAGAAACATATAATGAAAACCAGAGCGACTGCTAAAATAAACTGCACTGCCCTCTTGATTTTGCCCTGTGTGTCCACAGTCTTACTCTTCAGTTGCCACGTAATACAAACTGTACAATAGACAACAATACACGTGGGCACAAAGAACTGGATAACGTAGAATGAATTGTGCCAGTCGGACAATGCATTGCTTCCCAAACATATGTTGAAGCTCTCGCACTGTGTGCGGTTGTTTCGATAATAGAAATGTTTGTCTGTTAACAGGTAGACCGTCATGGCTATGATGAGAGCCCACAGGCCAACAGAGACCCATAGGGCGTAGCGGAGACCCATTCGGTTGATGCGGTTGAGAGGGTGCACAATCTTCAGGTATCGATCCACGGCGACAGCGGTGAGGAAGAATATACCAGCAGCTCTGTTGGCAGCCAATAGAAACAGCAAAATACGGCAGAAAGCGTCTCCGTAGATCCAGTCCTTGCCCCTGAGGTAGTAGTCGGCCCTGAAAGGAAGGCAGAAAAGGACCACAGAATCCGCCACAGCCAGGTGAGCTAGATAAATAGAATTGGGCTTCCAGGTGTCCTTGTGGAAGAAGAACATTGAGAGAGCGAGGACATTCCCCATAAGGCCAAAGATGAATTCAAAGAAAAGTATAGGAGGTAGGACTTCATCCAAGATGGGTGCATCGAAAGCGCAGCACACTGAGGAGTTGTCCATGATTCTGATTCTGCTGTAAAACCAGCCGAGAGTCGGAGAACTTCAGATCTTTATTGTTTGGTCTCAGTACTGAATATGCCAATGATTCCCCCAAGACTTGGTCTTAAAGATGTTTGCTCCAGAGGTGTGGCTATGTGTGGGCAAGGGTGGGCAGTGCCCATCCAATCGAAAATCAGTCAAATTAAAGTTTTAGCTTAGATTGGCTTTTATATTCCTTTCTACTTTATTATTGGCTATTTAAGTCTCAAGTATAGAAGAGGCGTAGTCGGGAACTGTTTAATGCGGCCACAGAACCTACCAACGTCATTTACACACCTATTGTTGTTGAAACATGTTTAGATTAGTTATTGTTTCAATTTACTTTAGTTGTGTACTATTTTTTTTTTGTATGTTTGGCCTCAATATACGAGTATATACTGAATTGTGCATTACCACAGCAGTGGCATAAGTGTCATTTACCCATCGCTTGGTATTGCTATGGACAGTTAGAATCATTGCAGCAAGGATATTTAGTTAAGTTCTAATTAATTCATGTTTTATTTTGTTAGGTTATGATGTAATCAGTGCTGGACGTTTTGCTTCATCTGTGGCAGATGGTTCGGTAAGTTGCTCAGAAAAATCCATTACAGATTACTTTTTTTCTCTCTGAAATAGTCTTATTTCATTTAAGACACATTACTAGCAACTTTATTTTTAAGTAAATCCGCTTCTAATAGTTTTATACTAGAGGGAAAACAGCTTTTACTGTAAAACCAGTGATTGTATTGTCTAGGGGTGTAACGGTACAAAAAACTGACAATTTGGTACCTCGGTTTTGAAGTCATGGTTCAGTACGGGTTTGGTACAGCAGGGGAGAGAAAACTAAATATTAAATTGCTTTTTTTTATTAAACTGTGGTTTACTGAACAAATTGTGTCTGTCCTTAAATGAATTCAATTATAACTAAAAGTTTCTTAAAGATAAAAAATATATATATATCTGCTAATGCTGTAAAGTGTGAACTATATAGGGAGCCCTTACTTGCACATTAGCTACTACAATATAACAGAGCCCAAATTAGCCTAAATTCAGGTTTTTTTTAGATATAATAATCAACACTCAAATAACATTGTATGCAAACATGCAAACTTAACATTAGGCAGTTTTTGCATTAGCCTAACTTCTAAATCTATTTATAAAATTATGTTTTTACTCTAATTCGTTGTTGAAATATAATTATTTACACACAGTGGCTGTCATTTTCATGACAGATTTATTTAAACTTACATTAAATAATCAAGACATCACTAACAGGTTAAGTAGGTTATAATTAATAGGCTAATATAGTGCATATATTTAGTGAAAGAGTTGATTTCTCTAGTGAACTAACAGCTGTGGACACTGAATGACTTCTAAGGTAAATGCTATGTGATTTTGTTTACAAGCTGTTTTATTGACGTCTTTCCGCCATTGAAACACTGATTGAGCGATTATGCGACATATACGTTTCAGTAAGCTGTAATGTATCCTCAACATACCGTCAGCTCAGCTGTTGATTCATGTTTATTCTTTGACTATTCTTTGGTCACGTTCACTCGCACCGCCGCTTAAACTGACGCGCATATACAGTGATCTGTCACATCAAATTACAGAGCGTCAAAACTGCATTTATCGTTTGAATTTTGTGATAAAATGGACAGAATACTTAATATGTTCGTGTGGAAACTCGGGTTTAAGTATGTTAACTGTTAAAGATTGCATTCGTACCGTTCGGTACACACGTGCACCGTACCGGAAGCCCTGTACCGAAACGGTTCGGTACGAATACGTGTACCGTTACACCCCTAGTATTGTCTTATGTGTTCACATGTATGTGTGTTTCTGAGATGAGTCTCATGCTCTGTTAAATTGTTGAGCTTACAGAGTAGGGATGCTCTGATAAGATTTTTTTGTAGCTGATACCAATGACATGTGAATCAGTCGATATAGATTCAAACATATTTTTAAGCTTTCATCAGAAGCACTATCATAACTGGTTATGTGTAAGGCAAGCTCATGATCACTGTTAACTGAATTAAAGTAATACGGTACCACTTTACAATAAGGTCTCATTTGTTAACATTAGTTAATGTATTAACTATCATGAACTAACAATGAGCAATGCATTTGTTCCAGTTTATTAATCTTTGTTAATGTTAGTTAATACAAATACTGGCTTTCATTGTTTGTTCATGTTAGTTCACAGTGCATTAACTAATGCTAACAAATACAACTTTTGATTTTAATTATGTATTAGTAAACATCGAAACTAACATTAACTAAGATTAATAAATGCTGTAGAAGTATTAGTTAATGTTTAGTAGTAGACTAATGTTAACTAATGAAACCTTATTGTAAAGTGTTACCAGTAATACCAGCTGTTGCACAGTTTTTGTTGACAATGATATTGTAGATTATTTGATAATCAAATAAACAAGCACCAAAATATTTATTTTAGTTTAATGCTTTTTAATAAGCCTATTTTTTTTAAATAAGCGATGCCCATATATTCAAGCATTGCATTGCAATTTTCATTGAATTAATGAATGATTATATTGGAATTGCATTTCTTAACAATCATACGTGACTTTTATTGCCCACCCCACATATCCAAATGCCCACACCTGGGTGGCATCCTCGTAAAATCACTGGTTTGCTCACATGCAAGGGTGTAGCTTTAAGCATCTGCATGGACAACAAACCCAGGTGCGGTTGGTAAATGGTCTCAAGGGGCATTTGTGCCTCTTATGGAGTTAATAATCATATGCAATCTGTTCGTGTTTTTTGTCAGGGGATGTATGTTCTGCCTTCCACTTTTTTCCATCAGCATGGGCCTGAGCTGTGAGCCTCTGATGTCAGGCTTGAGCTACATCTGTTCTCCATCTTCACTGGAGAGGAATCAGCTTTCTGACTGTTGTATTCAATGTAAGGAAAGAAACACCAAATCACATCTGAGTGAATTAATTGTGTGCAACAGTCAGTAAAAAGCCCATTCATTTTCTCCATAGAGAAATTGATTTTTAACAATAACTTATAAACCTTTAAAGACAGCCTTATTGTGAGCTATTAGGTTGTTAATCAATGATTTTTTTGCTTCTGTTGAACCCATCAGCCAGCATTATTTAAACTTATTTATAAAATAATAATGTTGAACAGTGGAATTTGTGGTGAAAAACTACATTACCCATGATGCTGTACAGAAAATTTCACCAGAGTCCAAAAAGGGTAAACATACCAAAAGAGCTGCGAATGACGTAATTGAGTAATATTTAAATATTAGAATATATATGCATATTTTACAATAAACTTAAAATATGTTGTTTTTTACTATATAATCAACATTTTATAAGAGTAGTTTTATATTCCTTCATAATTTTTAATTTGATTATGCTGTTCGCAATGCTTCATGGGATTGTAGTTCTTAAGTATACAGTATTGTACCTTTTGTATTTTTGTTTGATTTTCAAATAAGTTTTTGCTTCAAATCAAAGTTTGTAGTGTTCTGATTCACCTCGTAACTGGTTGGCTTGATTCATGGCTTATAGTGCTTTAAAGGAAACTTTTTTTGAAATCCCTATGGGAAAAATGAACTGAAAAAATACTTCTGGAACCAGTGCCGCTGAAAAAGGGCAGGCATTGTTGCACTCTATATGGTCATATTTTCTTTAGACCAAATAAATGTTTTTATTCTTATTATTTGCCATACAACAAAATAATTAAATCCCTCAAAGCTCAAATGGCATTTTTGCAAGTGCATTAAAAAAAATTAATAATATGGGCCATATGCAACACAAATAATGTACATTTCTCCAGTGAAATAAGATGGATCCAGAATAGCTTATATAAAAATTTCCTCTGAAACACTTTCTCTATTCTGTTTTATGTCTTTAACATATATTCATAATAACATGATTACCCTGTAGGATCCACCTACTCTCATCATTTCAAAGCTCAATATCTGTCTGCGACACTCCCTCTTCTGGATTTTAATGGTAAGACATGGATGCATTCACACTGATTAGTAACTCTGCATAAAACTTGATGTGGATTAGATATACATCATGGGTTTAGGAGACAAATTTGTTCTTCTTGAGATCAGAAAAGTGTCTTTCCAGTCTTTCAAATATCAAAATTGTGCAGCATAAACAGTCATTTTATGTCTGCAAATGCTTGTTCATTCAACTGTTTCTTTGCAATTTTGTTAAATATTTGTCTAAAGATCATGCACACCTATATTAATTCAAACTGGTTCATCAGTTAATGAGAAGAATATTATTACTTATAATAATATTCCCAAAATATTGGGAGTGTTTTTTCCCAAAATCCAGAAAAGCAGACAGATCAAAAACACACAGATCATAAATTCAGGCAGTAAATTTGTTCAGAATATGATTGTGAAATTATTGCTCGAACAACAGCTCTAAGCCATTAAAATTAAATGTTGTCCAATAAAATAATCACACAGGAAATCCAAGAGGACAATTGAAGGCATTTATTAAATGCTTTTATTGATTTATTTTGCCTATGCAGTAGAAAATGTCTTAATTTGGTCATAAGGGCAGGGAGATTTTTACAAATAAATATGTTTAGTACACTGAAAAGGCAACACAAAATGATAATCATATTTATGGAGCAGTGAATAACTAGTAACAAGTCAGTATTCCAAACAGACAATTAATTAAATATATAATGTCTTATACAATAAATATTGTGTAACAATTTGAATAAATTTTTTGAAGGTTGTCTCATATAGATGCATTAAACTAATATATATTGGCAGGTATCATTTACATTTAAATGAATATATATATATATATATATATATATATATATATATATATATATATATATATATATATATATATATATATAATATATATCCCACCTTATACATAGTGGCCCTGTCCCAAATGGCACCCTTTATGTTCACCTTTTTGTAATTGCGTGCAAGTGTGTAAGTCCATGAGACTGTAGAGTGTCCAATTTGTCATTTTAGGCTTCAGTAACATGCTCATCAGTGCCCCCTTTGAATGCACTTTTGCCAAACTGTGGAATTTTTGAGGAACTGCGAGAGCTTTATCATTTGGGACAGGGCCAGCGTCTACCTGAATATTGTCACAGAACTATAGTTATTCTTCAGTTTTCTTTCCTAGAAGCTTCATGTAGATTCTCCTTAAGGATCCATTGAACGCGGGGCTTGAAAAATAATAAACGATGGGATTGAGCACGCTGTTGAAGTAGGTAAAGCAGACAGTCGTTTTAAACGCATCATTTGCCTGAGTGAAATAGTGGCACTCGTTATACCAGAGCTTCAGGACATACATGGCGATACGCGAGATGTTGCTCGGGAAGAAACATATAACGAAAACCACAGCCACTGCTAAGATAAACTGCACTGCTCTTTTGATTTTGCCTTGCGTGTCCACTGTCTTACTCTTCAGCTGCCATGTAATGCAGGTTGTGCAGTAGATTACAATGGCCGTGGGCACAAAGAACTGGATAACGTAGAACACATTGTGCCAGGTGAACCGTGAATTACTCCCAAAGCAGATGTTGAAACTCTCGCACTGTGTGTGGTTGTTTAGATAGTAGAAATGTTTGTCTGTTAACAGGTAGACCGTCATGGCTATGATGAGAGCCCACAGGCCAACAGAGACCCATAGGGCGTAGCGGAGACCCATTCGGTTGATGCGGTTGAGAGGGTGCACAATCTTCAGGTATCGATCCACGGCGACGGCGGTGAGGAAGAATATACCGCCGGCTCTGTTGGCAGCCAAAAGAAACAGCAAAATACGGCAAAACATATCTCCGTAGACCCAGTCCTTGCCCCTGCGATAGTAGTCGGCCCTGAAAGGAAGGCAGAAAAGGACCAATGAGTCCGCCAGAGCTAGATGGGCAAGATAAATAGAATTGGGCTTCCAGGTGTCCTTGTGGAAGAAGAACATTGAGAGGGCGAGGACATTCCCCATAAGGCCCAATATGAATTCCGTGAACATAACTGGGGGAAGGTATTGGTCCAGCATGGGTGTTTCATAAGTGCAGCACATTGAGGAGTTGTTCATGATTATGATGCTGCTGTGAAACTAGACAAAAGTCAGAGAACTTCAGATCTTTTCACCGTTTTGTCTCATATGGCAATGATTCCCATGAGACTTGTTCTTAAGATGTTTGCTCACATGCAAATGGTGTAGCTGTAAGCATGCACATGGACAACAAAAAACCCCAGGTGTGATGGGTAAATGGTCTCGGGAGGAATTTGTGCCTCTTATGAATTTAATAATCACATCGCTCTACAACTTGGGACTCTCCAAAAGCACCATTAAAATGATTATGAGTAGTATACTTTACACTTGGGCATACAATGAAAAACTGAACAATACAATTAACAAAGAACTTTTTGTTTTTGTTGAACATGATTTTGCATGTTTTGCTCCTGGTGCTTGGATGAATCTAACAAAGGTTATATTTCAATCCAAAATTATTATATCTTTTTTTTTATAAAAATACATTTTATGATTACTAAGCTTTTTTTGCATTGTGACATTTTAATGACAATCACATTTTTAATAAAAAAGAATATTTTTAAATAAGCAGATATTAAAGTACAAATACGATTATGATGTACACAATGAAACTTATATATTTTTTTATAATTTATATATAGTATTTTCTCCGTACAGTAATGAGAGAATTTTTTTTCACATTACAATATGCTAATGAAAAATTTGTGAGGGCCATTACTGACATTATTGTCAATAAATATAACTCTTGATTTTGGAGCGAAATATAATCTGTGCATTTATTTTATTTAATTTTTTTTATATTATAGTAATGAGAACAAGATTTTTTTTGCATTACGATATTCTAATGAAATTTGTGAGGGCCATTATTGACGTTATTGTCATTAAAATGTCAGTGCAAAAAAAGTGCTTATTTTTATTCATGCAAAATATACAGTACATTTTGTCAAATTTGAATTTTTTTTTTATATGCCAAAGGAGGAAAAATTTGTTTGCTATGCATCCAAAAATTTTTTTTTTTTTTTATACGCTAACTGATCTCTCATATCTGGTTTAATTATTCTTAATCATATAATAATAATAACAATTTTAATAATAACAGAAACAACTTTGCAACAACTAGAACAAATAAAAAGAGAAAGTACATAGAATAGAATAGAAACAGAAAAAAAAAGTACAACAAAACGAAGGAAACAAATGTTTTCTGTTAAGGTGGGAAGGCAAGAGATTTCATGAAGATGCAGGGGGACAGAGTTCCAGCATCTAGGGGCCGTTGCGCTGAAGGACCTGCTCCCCATGGAGGACATTGTGAATAAATTGGTACCAGAGGATTTGAGAGTCCGTCAGACTGAGCAGGAGTGTAGGGATGAATCTAATCAGCGGGGGTCTTTGAACTGCTTACTGTACACAGCTGTGGACTAGTGGCTTTGGAGGAGTATAAGAGTTACATGTGCGTGTTAGAACTTCAGCGTGCATTGTAACCTTTGAACAGATATATTTTTGTAGAAATAAATTTGTGGCATTTCTGATATTCAAATGGATGTTGGCAAACATGAAAGTAGCATTTTCACCACCTACTGGACTGGAGCTAAGGAGAGAAATGGCTGCTGCTTTGATTTTTCTGTACTATGGCTTACATATCAGGTTGTTTTTCACCAAAACCAATTGGAGCACTTGGAAAATGATCAGCGAGCCGCATGGATATTTTGCCAACACTTTTGGGTGCTTATTGAAACTGTAAAGTAAGTCACAATTGTATGACACAGTGTATTGAATTCACCCTACTGGATATTCATGAAATGATCTCCTTTTGTGTTTTGCAGAAGAAATAAACATTTACGGGTTTGGAACAATATGCGGGTGAGTGATTTATTCATTTATTTTCTTTAGCAGACATGTCATATGAATACACTTTCAAAATGTATTTGTACATCAAACTAAAGGCCACAGTGTTGCACTGGATGCAGTGATAAAAGAAACGATACACAACAGAAGTGTGTCGAATGAGACCGAAATTTATTAGCCTATTGTTTGCATGTGTGAAATGCTTTAAGTCACGTCATTCCAGACATTTGGCAACCAAGTGACAAAGCAGCTATCAAGAACTGAAAAACCCCAAGGATGAAGCCAAGTCCATGGAAATTCTATACAGTAAATAAAATAGATATAAAAGGGCTTTATGTCAATGTGTACATTTGGCCAGGTTTGCTGTGTCACGTCGCATCAGTTTCAGTAAAAGTGCATATGGGGCTTCACTTTTTGACCTCTCCAAGATCGTCGATGCTGTCGTCATCCACCTGTCGGGTTAGAGAACATGTCAAGAAAAGCTTTGATAATGGTTCATCTCATCGGATTTACCGCTACGACCTGGGATGTTTGCTCACCTCAGGCCACTTTTCCTGGATGACGTCGATGATGTCATCTGTAAAGTCTCCCTGAATGATGATTTCGTCTTCTGCTGTCACTGAGGCACCGCAGGAGAATTTCTGAGCAAAAAACCTCTGAGCCTCCTTAAGTTCGATGTCTGATGTGGACCACAGAATAACAAGTTACCACAGGGTAAACAACATGCATGATAAACATTAAGACAGACTTCTAAATACAATCACAGCCTTACCGAAAGTGGCCAAGCCACAGACCCTCGTGACGTATTTCTTTTTAGCTCTTGGGATTTTTGCTATCGTGACTTTTTGAGGGACAGTCTTCTTTTTCTGTTTGATTTGACCTCTTCCACCTGCAAAGGAAACCATAAAATAATAAAGACTTAAAGCCAGAAAAAATCATGTCATTTTCAGCAATCGAAAGCTGAAATAAAACAAAATTTTGAAATTTTGCATTGGCAACTAACTGAAATAAAAGCTTAAGTTGAAGTACTAAAATTTAAATAAAAATAAATTAGAGCTAAATAGAAATAAAAAACATAAAAAAAATAAAAATAAAATAATAACATAAAAATTAAACAAATTAGAGTAGCCTGGTAATACAGATCATATCAATAACCAATGACATAAAAACAAAATGCACTTAAAAAATACTCTCTAATAAATGTTTTAATTGGACCGTTAAGAGATTCAGGAAAGTTTTGGCTGTGGTGTGCAATGCCACTGGAAAAATGACACAGATTCAAACTTGGGAGCACCATCGTGAGCACATGCATGCAAATGCTTATGTTTATAGTCGGGGTGTTGAAGTTAATCGTTGCATCGATGCAGTAATAGACCATAATCGATTATAGCCTATTGAGGTTTCTCTGCCATCATTTGTCACATACACGCTTCTTGCGTTAGTGTAAAATGGCAGAGGGGGGCGAAACACAAAGCGAGTAATAAATAAATGCACCCACTATTTTAACATTTACAGCGTGTGTGCGAGCGTGTGCGAGGCTGCATGCATGCGAGGCTGCATGTGTGTACATACCAGTGTGTGTGTGTGTGTGTGTGTACGAGCTCGTGTGTGAGCGTTATTGTAACTTAGGTACACTACTTGACCATTTCATGCGCATTTAGTATTTACTAGTGTTTAGTTCTAAGTGGTCCTGTCGTCTGCTGTGTTTGATGTTTGCTACATTCAGGAAGTGTACTTTGTCTAAAGAATGAATCTCAGATAAAATAAAAAGGGAGTTCATATATCTGACTGCTAGAATTAAAGGGACAGTTCACCCAAAAGATGAAAATGAAAAACCGCCTCATGTATAAAAACGTACAAAGAAAGTGTAGCACGTCTCACAGTTCAAAACGCTTGCGTCCGACACCAGATACGCTTTTTTTGTAAGTTGAATACCAAAGATGGTCTGGCAGAAGCTAAAGTTTTACTTTATAACGTGTTAAATATGAATATTTTTCTTATAAAACCCATTGATTCGCTTCAGAAGGCCTTTATTAACCCCCTGGAGCCGTGTGGAGCACTTTTATAATGAATGGATGCGCTTTTTTGGTCTTCAAATTTTGGGCTGCCATTCACTGCCATTATAAAGCTTGGAAGAGCCAGGACATTTTTTAATATAACTCCGATTGTGTTCGTCTGAAAGAAGAATGTCATATACACCTAGAATGACTTGAGGGGGGAGTAAATCATGGGGTAATCTTCATTTTTGGGTGAACTAGCCCTTTAATTGACAAAAATGTAGCCATGTGCAGTAATATTGAAAATTGAGAACACAAAGCATCATGATATCGAATCGAAACGTTGACATGATAATCGTAAATGTCTAAATATAAAAATAAATGTTTTACCTCTCTTCTGTTTCTTCTTCTCCTCTTCCTCTCCTGCAGGGGGCGCCTCTCCACTGCCACCGCCACCTCCTCCTCCTCCTCCTCCTCCTCCTCCTCCTCCACCACCACCACCACCTCCTCCTCTTGTTTCTTGTTTGAGTGCTGTACCTACACAACAGCAGTGACTTTGGTTAGAAAAATACTGGCAAACGGATACAGCAGAGCACGTCATAAAGATGCTCAAAAGTGACTTTATATGAAAGTTGCTGTGAAGGAAAATTGACTTACCAAGAGTCAGTTTAGCAAACACATCAGGAAAGTTCTTCTCAAGCCACTGTTTGCATTTGGCTGGCTCTGGCATGTACTCACAGTACTAGCAGAGCAAAGAGAAATCTTTTATTAATTCACTTTCTACCAACATAAAGTTCTCACTGAATAATTCTAAAACAAAATCTACCGTACATCAAGAATCAAGAAAAAAAAAAGTGATAATTTTTAACATATGTACTCACCTCTACTGGCAGGGAACACACTGCAAGTAAAAGAGGACAGAAATTACACAAATGTGAACCAAAATATTAAAGAGAATAACATTTAACATTTAAAAATTAGCATTTTCAATGCAGTGCATTTCCCCAAAAATACCAGTCATGTATTTTCTTACCTCCACAGTAAAGAACTTTCAGTGGGTATTTTGCATCTGGGTCGGCCCGATCCCCTTTATGTTCTGGTAAACCTGACTCTGCATTCTCAGTAGTAGCCATAGTACATGAATCTACACAAACCATAGGGAAGGGTTATAATAGAGTCATAATTCCAGCTGATGCACAGTGACTAACAAACTGATACATGATTAGCTTAGAGATAGTTCACCCAAAAATGAAAATTCTGTCATTATTTACTCACCCTGCTCCAAACCAGTATGAGCTTCTTTCTTCTATTGAACACAAAATACACAAAAGATATTTTAATGAATATCAAATAGTTGATGGACCCCACTGACTTCTATCCACCTAAGACCCAGGAAAACGTCTTTTGAATTTAGTATTATTTCCATGTCATTACATTGTTTACAGCAAAAGAAACAAATGGAATTTTTTTTTTTGTTGTTGTTGAAAAATGATATTTTATTCATATGTTATGCTATGTCCTCGTATGTGAACGGGACACCGTTGTTTAAAAAATAAAATGACATGTATAAGCAAAAACAATGGGATTTTTTTTTTTTCATTCACCAATCAATTTTCAGGTTTCAGGATTTTTTTTTTTTAAAGATGATTCTCATCTATGTTATGAAAGATACATTGAAATTAATTGATATACCATTTTTCTTTATGCAATATGTGGGTAAAATGGCCATACATCGATATTCCTATTCAATGCATGTATCTATACACTGTCTCTAATTTGCATATTAATGTGTTCTTGGAGCAACAGTGTAATAATGGGAGTAATAGTTGGCAACATTTTCATAATAATATCTAATATTTATAGGAATATTGATGAGCAATTTCTTTCCCTACTATTGTGTCTCCTAAAATGCCCGATAAACATAAGTCCTGCTGTCCTCTACAGTGGACATGTATGAAATCAATGCCCTGTTTTGTAACAGAAAGTCATATTTTGATAACATTTTCCTGAGATGTTGATTTATAACAAACAATTTGAAAAGATTTAAATGATAACTACAAAATATTATCATATTAGAGTATAATATAAGAGTATTAAGAGTGCTAAATTTGATCATAAAGTCATTTTTAAAGACCAAGGAGAAGTTGTTGTTCTGGTGAAACCTCAAAACAAATGGTATCTCTGAAACCCCCCCAAATGTGCTTTTTACAGGACATCCAGACTTAAAACTGTGACATGAATTCACTAAAATATGATGTCCTCGTACGTGGACAGTGGCACCCAGGAGGCTATAGTAGGAAAAAATACTATTGAAGTCAATGGGTGTCTGGTTACCAACAGTCTTTAAAATATCTTCTTTTGTGCTCAATAGAAGAAAGAAACTCAAAGGTTTGGAAGAACTTGAGGGTGAGTAAATGACAGAATTTTCATTTGAGCTATCCCTTTAAATTCTATGCCATCACCCAATAAAAAGCACATACAGCTTGAGGAAAGTGTTAAGTTTACAAAAAATTGCAACACTGTCAAAACCAACAATATGGTGCCTTCATGACATGCATACAGAAATGTGGTCTGTCTGAAGAATAAGATTATTATACTTAATTTATAACATATATAACTAACTACACATCAGGCATACGTTGTTGGGTTTAACGTAAAACGCCATAGCCAAAGATGTGCAGATCTGTCCATCTCATTACAAAAGGCCCATTTGACAGCAGACAGACCTTCCACATGTGCACTATTGATCAACCATGGGGGAAATCGTAATAATAGTTTTAAAATCATTAAATGTTCTATTTTGGTTCATAAAATCACAAAAAATATTTATGTAAGCGCATGTAAACTTATAAAATGTCAATTACCAGCAACACCCTAGTGGTGCTTTAGAGACACTAACCAACACACTAACATCAGATGCAATGGGTCTGATCGAAGCTTCTTATTACACTCATAAATGCATTCAAATATAGTTTAGAAATCATTTAGAGTCACTGACAGTGACTTCAATCATAAAGCCTCCGCACAATGATCATCCATCCACACCACTGAGCACCCATTCATTAGCCACCACTGCTAATCACAGCTCTCCTGCAGCAGCCACGCGCTCAAACTCATACATACCCCGTCGATATGATCTCAGTATAACTTGCTTTTGAGTAACACCTTGATCATTATTACATTAACTCGTACGGATGTTCTTTAAAGTGTGAAAGAGTTTCACTGTTGCTCAGCACACCTTCACTGTCTGATTTGGCTTTGGGTCCTGACAACGCCTCTCTGAGGCAGAGCAACAACTGCGTTTGCGCCTATGCCGTATTACGTACATACGTCGTGGTGGGGTGTTTTAGGGTAATAGCGAATTACTAATTTTAATATAGGCAAGATATGTTTAGATAAGGCATTTTATGTAATTTCATAAAATGAATACGTATAACGCTATTTTTGAACGAATCTTTTAAACCAGGCATCGCGGTGGACGCCTCGTTCAACGCAGCTCACAACATGCCGAAAATAATCACCCGCTTCTTGCCAGATACATTTCACAATGACTCTGAATTAAATTTTTAAACGCACATTTTTATAAATTAATCGTGGTTTGGACTAGGAATTAGGATGTTTAAATTACATTTATTTGTTTATTTTCAATCCTGAGTGCATTGTTTACACTTAAATAATGGATCTTTAAAAACAATTACTCCAAACTCTGTCATAATCAGACAACGATACTGATATTGTGCATCGGGATGATAAAGTGAAGTTAGATGTAATTTGAGGACTAGTCCAGATATTTGTCAGTGTTATTATTAGTATATCCACTGTGAGATGTGATGGAGGAGTTGAAAGACAGAAGCAACTTTAAAACTCCTGGAAGTTTTTCGATGTTAAAAGGTGATAAACGTCATGCAGCAATCCAGTTCAAATCATGATGATTATTAGATTGCATTAAGTAACGTGATGATTTTACAGGATATCCAGTGGAACCGTGGCACAGTACTCCTGTAAAAAAGGTTGGTTGGTTGTTTTTTAGTTGTTTTATGTGCAGTATCACTCTTTAATGAATGAGGTGGGTGAAAAGCGAAGGACCACCTGAACATATAAACTCATGAATCCCATTTTCAAAAGCATCCCATGATGTTGGTTGAGAGGGTGTACAGAACTGGAATATAGACAATTGGGTGTCTGCTTTAAAGAAGCTAAATAATTTGATTGTATTCATTTGTTGGATATTTTTAGTCACTATATAATTTCCTTCCATTTGTGTTCTTTCATTGTTTTAATGAATTTGTGATTATTCTAAAATGTGGACATTAGAGATAATAAAACACGAGTAGTGGCCTAAATTTAGACTGATGTCTAATCCGCTAAAATCTTTTAAAAAGTAATGTTTCCCCCCACTTTTATTGTAAATCTTGCATTTTCTCAGTAAACATAATGCATGCTTTTCACACTTTTACATTTCAAATTACTGCCAAATAAAAGAGATCTGATGCTCATTTTATGATACTCTGTTCTTTAGAATCTTTTTGCTGTGTATGAGACCCCAGGTGTTTGCTCCGCCAAGCTCCGAGATGAAAACAGGACGAGACCAGCAGCACTGAGTTTGCACGATCTCTCAAAACCAACGTCCTCTTTTTCATTGATGCAGAATTTCCAGGTACACACGTTTAGTTTGAAATGGCTTAAAATGATTTTCCACATTTGCTTGATCACTCCTAGTTTTCCAGAATATTATTTGATTCAAAAACACGTTGGCATAGTAACTTTTTGATGGGTTTGTGGCTCATTATTTAAGTATTGGCCCATTTTTGTGATGTTTTTAGACACCAGATAATGGGTTGGAGGTCTCCACCATGCAGAGGCAGCGGCTGGAGCTGCAGCTTCTCATAGCAGAATTAAAGGACCGCGACCAGGAGCTCAATACCATGGCAGCAGCCCATCACAAGCAGCTGCTGTCCTGGGAGCAGGACCGTCAGAGAGTGCTGATCCTGGAACAGAGATGTTCCCGACTGGAAGGTGAGAGTGAATCCAGTGTGAAGTTTAGTTACAATTTTGCACCAAACACACTAATTTAGTTTTAATGACCATTTCCCCTTTTTTTGTCCCGTAGAATCAAACGGGTTGTTTTTGATACTGTACCTTTAAGACCTCTGTATTAAACACCTAAAGGGATAGTTCACCCAAAAATGGAAATTCTGTCATTATTTACTCACCTTCATGTCGTTCCAAACCCGTAAGACTTTCGTTCATCTTCGGAACACAAATGAAGTGTGAGAGCTCTCTGACCCCTCCATTGGCAGCTACGCAACTGACACTTTGATGCTTCAAAAAGTTCATAAAGAGATCATAAAACTAATCCATATGAATTGAACGGTTTAGTCCAAATTTTCTGAAGAGACTCGATCGGTTTAAATGATGAACAGATTTAATTTAGGCTTTTATTCACACATAAAGATTCATCAACTCACACATCAGTTGTAAACAGAAGCTCAAGCATGTTCACTTGATGTGTCACGCATCACTCATTCTCGTGTTACGCAGCACGTTTGAGCTTCAGCAAGAAACAATGAGGTTCATTCTCGTGTTACACAGCACGTTTGAGCTTCAGCAAGAACCAATGAGGTTCATTCTCGTGTTACACAGCACGTTTGAGCTTCAGCAAGAACCAGTGAGGTTCATTCTCGTGTTACGCAGCACGTTTGAGCTTCAGCAAGAACCAGTGAGGTTCATTCTCGTGTTACACAGCACGTTTGAGCTTCTGCAAGAACCAATGAGGTTCATTCTCGTGTTACGCAGCACGTTTGAGCTTCTGCAAGAACCAATGAGGTTCATTCTCGTGTTACGCAGCACGTTTGAGCTTCCGCAAGAACCAATGAGGTTCATTCTCGTGTTACGCAGCACGTTTGAGCTTCCGCAAGAACCAATGAGGTTCATTCTCGTGTTACGCAGCACGTTTGAGCTTCAGCAAGAACCAATGAGGTTCATTCTCGTGTTACGCAGCACGTTTGAGCTTCCGCAAGAACCAATGAGGTTAATTCTCGTGTTACGCAGCACGTTTGAGCTTCCGCAAGAACCAATGAGGTTCATTCTCGTGTTACACAGCACGTTTGAGCTTCAGCAAGAACCAATGAGGTTCATTTTCTGTTACGCAGCACGTTTGAGCTTCTGCAAGAACCAGTGAGGTTCATTCTCGTGTTACGCAGCACGTTTGAGCTTCTGCAAGAACCAATGAGGTTCATTTTCTGTTACGCAGCACGTTTGAGCTTCTGCAAGAACCAATGAGGTTCATTCTCGTGTTACGCAGCACGTTTGAGCTTCAGCAAGAACCAATGAGGTTCATTCTCGTGTTACGCAGCACGTTTGAGCTTCTGCAAGAACCAGTGAGGTTCATTCTCGTGTTACGCAGCACGTTTGAGCTTCTGCAAGAACCAATGAGGTTCATTCTCGTGTTACGCAGCACGTTTGAGCTTCTGCAAGAACCAATGAGGTTCATTCTCGTGTTACGCAGCACGTTTGAGCTTCAGCAAGAACCAATGAGATTCATTCTTGTGTTACGCAGCACGTTTGAGCTTCAGCAAGAACCAGTGAGGTTCATTCTCGTGTTACGCAGCACGTTTGAGCTTCAGCAAGAACCAATGAGGTTCATTCTCGTGTTACGCAGCACGTTTGAGCTTCAGCAAGAACCAGTGAGGTTCATTCTCGTGTTACGCAGCACGTTTGAGCTTCAGCAAGAACCAGTGAGGTTCATTCTCGTGTTACGCAGCACGTTTGAGCTGCAGCAAGAACCAATGAGGTTCATTCTCGTGTTACGCAGCACGTTTGAGCTTCTGCAAGAACCAATGAGGTTCATTCTCGTGTTACGCAGCACGTTTGAGCTGCAGCAAGAACCAATGAGGTTCATTTTCTGTTACGCAGCACGTTTGAGCTTCTGCAAGAACCAATGAGGTTCATTCTCGTGTTACGCAGCACGTTTGAGCTTCAGCAAGAACCAATGAGGTTCATTCTCGTGTTACGCAGCACGTTTGAGCTTCTGCAAGAACCAGTGAGGTTCATTCTCGTGTTACGCAGCACGTTTGAGCTTCTGCAAGAACCAATGAGGTTCATTCTCGTGTTACGCAGCACGTTTGAGCTTCAGCAAGAACCAATGAGATTCATTCTTGTGTTACGCAGCACGTTTGAGCTTCAGCAAGAACCAGTGAGGTTCATTCTCGTGTTACGCAGCACGTTTGAGCTTCAGCAAGAACCAGTGAGGTTCATTCTCGTGTTACGCAGCACGTTTGAGCTTCAGCAAGAACCAATGAGATTCATTCTTGTGTTACGCAGCACGTTTGAGCTTCAGCAAGAACCAGTGAGGTTCATTCTCGTGTTACGCAGCACGTTTGAGCTGCAGCAAGAACCAATGAGGTTCATTCTCCTGTTACGCAGCACGTTTGAGCTTCTGTTCTTGCACGCCAAGCAGGTTCGGTTGAGCTTCTGTTTATGTTCGCTGATCAGTGTTTATGTGTGAATGAAAGCCTAAATTCAATCTGTTCATCATAAAGCGATCGAGTCTCTTCCGAAAATTTGGACTAAACAGCTCAATTCATATGGATTAGTTTTATGATCTCTTTATGAACTTTCAAAGTGTCATTTGCATAGCTATGGAGGGACAGAAAGCTCTCTGATTTCATCAAAAAGATCTTCATTTTGTCCATCCTTGCCAAATAAAAGTCAATTCTTTAAAAAAACTGTATAGTGTATTTGACTGCTCATGTTTGCATAGATGAGCTAGAGAAGCGCAATGAGGTGATCAGAACTCTCAGTAGACGGACAAAGGTGGCGGAAGCGAGAGAGAAAGACTCGCACAGAGAGCTCAACAGCACCCAACATCAACTACACGAGCTGAGCCGGAGACGGATGAACACCAGCAGACATGAGCAGGACTTGGAGGTGAATCAAATCTGTTCGTATCTTTTTTTAAGGCCGAGCCTTTGGCCTAGCATGCCCCATATCCTGATCCCATAATTTCTTGTCTTCTATCTTGTATCAATTAATGACACTCATAGGAGAGGAACCAGAGTCTGAACTCCACGGTCATGATGCTGTCATCACAGGTGGGGCAGCTGCAGGTTCGCGAGGAAGAGCTCAGCTCCATGCTCAGACTGAAGGTAGCAGAGACTCAGAACACTCACACACACATTCTTTATCTTATATCCTTTTAATCAGACACATTAATCTAAGTGCATGAATTTTTTTCTCTTTTTTTATCAGGATAAAGATGTAATTGAGGCCACAAATCACATTTTAGAGCTGTCTGGTCGTCTTTGTGATCTAGAGAAATCACTTGAAGAGCTGCGAACACGTGAGAGCAAAACACTGCGAGAAACGGAGGAACACAAACACCTGTTTAGAGAGGGAAGACATGAAAACACACAACTAAAAGGTAGATAGGGTTATTTATCAATCCCACAGTCATGATTGGTGTTCTCTGGGAATCCTCCCATGTCTTCTTCTGTCTCTTGCTTACTGTAAATCTATTACAAGACAAATAAAGGATGCTCTCGGTACATTTCTTTTTCTTTCTTTTTTATGCAGCTGAGCTTCAGGAAAAAACCATTGAGAATAACAGCCAGAGAGAAGAACTTATCCGCTTAAAGCAGGAAAACCAGCTGCTGAAGAAAGAGATCACTGCCGTTGAACTTCTGAGGATGAGTATGTCACTACTGTATGTTTTATAGTTTAATATATGCTCTGTTTCAAACCCTAGCGACCTGCCTAACATCATAGGCATGTTCCGGACAGTTCCAGTAGTCGGCAGCTAAATTATGCAGGCGTAATACCTGATTTTGGCCAAATTCTAAGGAAACATGGCATGTATCCTTCACGGATCAGGCATTCCCAGAGTGCACCGGGTTTTGATGCAAGTAAAAATAAATATTTTTGCTCCGTACTTAAAAGGTATTGATAGAAAATAGTTGCATTCAATTTTTTGCATTATATTTAACTATATGATTGCTAGCAAAATGTTAACATCTGACTCTATTGGACTATTTACTTGAAGTACCTTCTGAAATATTAAGTTAATATTTCAATAATTGAAGAAAACATTTGCATGTTCACAGTTCTCTGATGCTGTTTAATAGTCACATGACTTGCATGTAAACGAATAAAATATTTCTTAACTTCTTAAATATATTTAAAAGCATTTAATATTTTAAACATTTTTAAGTGTTTAATTTTTGTTAAAAAAGAAAATTTTTGATGTTACTTTAAAATGAGTTGTTTATTTAAATTTGACATATTTATGATTTAATTATAATTAGCTATTTATTAACTTTTAACGTTTTAATTGTAGCTACTGCATGTAATCAAAACAGCGAGGCACTGCTTTTATTTCAGAGTTTCTTTTCATTTTCTAAAAAATCTTTTAAATAATGGTTTGGAACAGAGCCATAGAGTGCATCTGTTGAAACCTTCCAATAAAGCAATGATAATAAACAGCAATAATGCCTAAACAAACACTTACTGGTGCAGAAACATATTTTATAGTCTTTATGATTAATGTTTTTGAATGGAGGTTGTTGTGTCTGTTGTCCAGATGAAGATAAAAGCTGGAGGGAGGAATTACTTGAACTATCCCGATCAAAACAGGCTCGAGCTGAATCTGAGCTGGTCTGTCTGCGGCAGGTAATGTTTTTTCAAAACTTTTTCATCGTCCAATGTCAGCCAGCATTCATTTTTCGAAATCTCTGTCCTTCCCATTTGTTCTTCTGGAGCAGTTTTTCCGGATTGTCTGCATACATCTAAGACTTCCTGCATTCCTTTTCCATGACTTGGTCATTTGCGTGATCTTTTCTAAAACAGCACTAGTAATCTTTTATCAGTTTGAAACAAACTGTAATGTTTGTCTATGTTTTTAAATCTAAGTTATAAAATGGATAGTTCCAGCCTTGATTCTGATTGGTTGAGCCGTGTTCGAACCCGTTAATTAGTCTACAAACATACACCTGTGACCTCCTTACATAAATAATGATACATAATACATAAAATACATAATACATAAATAAATATTTTTAAGGACTAGCTGTTTTATAAAAGCTCTGCATCATGCCTAACAATGCCCATTAGCTGTTCTAAATTCCTTATAACCACGGCTTCACGGGGCTTATTGATTTATTATTTTCTATTAGTTATTTTAAAGGGATAATTCACCCAAAAATGAAAATTAGCCCATGATTTACTCACCCTCAAGCCATCCTAGTATATGACATTCTTCTTTCAGACGAATACAATCAGAGTTATATTAAAAAATGTCCTGGCTCTTCCAAGCTTTATAATGGCAGTGAATGGTAGCCCAAAATTTAAATCCCAAAAAAGTGCATCCATCCATTATAAAAGTACTCCACACGGCTCCGGGGGGCTAATAAAGACCTTCTGAAGCGAATCAATGGAGTTTTGTAAGAAAAAATATATCCATATTTAACACGTTATAAAGTATTTTTCTTACACAAACCCATCGCTTCGCTTCAGAAAGCCTTTATTAACCCCCCCCCCCGGAGCACATTTATAATGAATGGATGCATTTTTTTGGGCTGCCATTTACTGCCATTATAAAGCTTGGATTGGCCAGGACATTTTTTTTATATAACTCTGATTGTATTCGTCTGAAAGAAGAATGTCATATACACCTAGAATGGCTTTTGAGGGGGAGTAAATCATGGGGTAATTAAAATTTTTGGGTGAACTAACCCTTTAAGCATGGCGTGACCAAACCAATCAGCATATCTTATGTTTAAAATATAGTAGTGTCCTAACCAGCCAAGACCACATTTGATCAGTTTTTTTTAATCACATTAGATTAGGTAGCCCCGCCCTCCATGAAATCTCATTGGTCCATAATCCTGCTCCACATTACTGTATCTACAGCATCAGATGTTCTGATTGGTTATGATTTGCTTCACACTAAGTTATGACATAATGAATGACTGATAGTGTAACGATTGGTGCATGCATTTGTGACAGGTGTGTGAAAACCAACAGAATGACCTCCAGCTGATGAAGCTGAACTTGGAGAGCGCCAGAGAGACACTCCGACATCATGAGGTTCAAAGGTCACGTGAAAGGTGGGCATCTACAATGTGCACTGTATTATACAAGAAATAGCTTGTTTCAGCCACTGGCATTACTTCTGTCCAGACCAGTGTTATTTTAGTATTTTCCTATGCTATCATAGTTGTTATTAATATTATACATTTTTTTGTGCTTCAAAGTCAGCTTTTTTCAGTTGGGTGCCAAGGCTAATTTTCGTTTTAGTTTGTTTTTCATCTAAAAATTTTATTTTGTTTTATTTCAGCTTTATTTCAATTTACAAAAATGTTTTCATTTTCATTTTAGCTAAGGATAATAACCCTGGTCCAGACGTCTTGAGTTATGAATGTTATTGTGTTCGTAGGGCTGATTCTGGTTTAGGAGCCAGTCATGTGCTAGAATACAGTGATCATCAAGGGACAGAACTAGAAACAGGGCTCATGTCCACCCTGTGCCACAGCACAAGCAAAAATGCCCCATCGGTTTTAACGCAGCATCCTTGTGTCGAAATGGAAACACAGACTGACTTTGGCGCAACTTTGAGCGCCACAAACCATGAAGACGCAGAACAGTCAGGCGCCAACAGAGTTAAAAACACCTGCACAACTTGCCGGTGTGATGTCAATGACCAAGAGTCGGCCAAGATGGAAAAGAAGGAAAGAGCGAACAACTATGTTGAGTTGTCATTCCATTCCGCTCCTCCAGCTCACTGCTGTGATAACACTAGCAGCCCATCAGAAGCTCCACAGAGTCAGGCAGTTTATTCGGACGCTAGAGCTGACATGGATTTAATGGCTGTCATTGACTATGATGCAGAGACAGGAACTCCTGTCTGTGTTGTCGATGTGGATATCAATCCAAGATTCTCTTGGTAGGATTCACTAGCTTTATCTTGTGAGTTAGATTGTAGTCATGTATAGAGTAGGCCTGCATAAAAAGCTCTGCAGATTTCCACAGAATCCGAATGTAAAGTTGCTTGTGTTTTGGATAAAAGATTCATTCATTTGGCAGATGCTTTTATCCAAAGTGAGTGACATTGTATTTAAGGTTTATATTTCATCCGTTCATGCATTCCCTAGGAATCAAACCCATGACCTTAGCGTTGATAGCGGCACGCAGGAACGTTAAAAGTTTTTGGTTGTTTATTAAAGGTCAGATGTATATCTTATGTGCCTCCAGCAGCACAAAACAGTGCAACAGTTGGTTTCCCGAAGTAAAAATCCCATTATGCTTCTCCATAGAGGAATTAATTTTTAAAGATAACTTATAAACCTTTAAAAAAAACTACTTTGAGCTAAGAAGCTGTTAATCAATGGTATGTACTTTTGTTCAGCCTGCATTATTTTATTTATTATTATTACTTATTATTTATAAAATAATTGTTTTAACAGCATTAGTCCTGGTGAGAAATTACATTACCCATGATTCTGCAAAGAAATCTCCATCAATCAGAGAATCAAAACTAGCAAATCAAGCCAAAAAAGCTCTGTAGTGCTGCCCACTCATATTAAGCACTGAGAATAACGTAATAAAGTTGTATATATTTATATGTACAATTTGCAATAAACAAAAAAAGTTCTATATACATTAATCAACATCTTTAAATCAATAGTTTTATATTTATCGATTGTGATTATTTCAATCAAATAATTCACAATGCTTTGATTTGATTGTAAAGCCGTTAAGTGTATAGTGGGCCCTATTTTAATGATCTGAGTGCAGGTGCACTTAGGCTGTGTCCAAATCCACTTTTGCTAGTTTAACGACTGAAAAAAACGCTCAGCGCTTCAGGCACATGGTCCAAAAGGGTTGTACCTAGTCTCTTAATGAGTCATGGGTGTGTTTTGGGCGTAACATGCAATAAACCAATCAGAGTCTCATCTCCCATTCCCTTTAAAAGCCAGTTGCGCTTGCACCATGGCAGATTCGCTATTTACATGGCAGAATTTGCGGCCCGGAAAGACTGACCGCTTCTCCAGAGAGGAATCCTAATTTTAAATAGTTAAAAATGTTTGTGTGCTGCTGCGCATCCTTGTGTGTGTGTGTGTAATAAGCAAAGTGTACGCGTGTTGTGCATATGCGCATATTACTAACACGCCCTTTAAATAACACAAAAAATACGGTGCTATTGACTTTAGAGCAGGTTTTTGTTGGTCAATGGTGCAGTCGTTTTCAGTTCCTCAAAATAGCAACGTGCCAACAATGCTCCTGAACACACCTGGTTTTCAGACCAGCACGCCCATGGGCGAACAGATGGGTGCGAGTGCATTTGCTATTTAAACAACGTGGCGCTGGACATGAAAATGATAACTGCGTCAGGCTGAAACTAGAAAAAAACACTTGCATAGCGCCTGGCGTCGCATTGCGCCGGGTGTATGATAGGGCCCAGAATGTCTTATATCTTTGTCTTTTTGTCTGATTTTCAAATAAGCTTTTGCTTCAAATCTAGGTTTGTAATGTTGCGATGCGCCTCATAGCTTGTTGGACTTTTTAAAATTCTCTATGGAAAAAAAATACTTCCAGAACCAAGGCCACTGAAAAAGTGAGCGGGCACTGTTGCACTCCTTTGCCAAAATAATGTCTTCCATCAGAATATGGATAATTTGATCATGTTTCCAGCTATCAGTACAACTTTCATCTCTGTTTTACTACGTTTTACCATATTAAAATCCCTTGCACTAAAGTTTGCAGATTTAATGTGGGCATGTTCGACTTGAAGTGGCGCTGAATCTGTAAATTACATCAAAGTACCGCGAGTACCGGCTCGGTATGCTTTCGAATCGCTCTCGTGGTACTTTAATGTCATACGGCGATCGGTATACGCAGTGCTGCTTCAATTCGAACACAGCTAATGTTGTTGGCCTGATAATAATCGTGCCTTTCTCTTTGTTAAGTAGCGCAGCAGATCTGAGCCTTCACCTGGATTGTCCCTCCCCCTCTCACCATAGTAGGCGGAGCTCTGTCAGTTTACCCGATTCTACAATAAGCATTGAACTCCTTGGCAATGAGGTAGTCCACCACATCACAACAAGCACTCAACATATATTGTTTTTATCAGGGATGTGATTTTTCTTTATTTATATGGATTTCTGGATTTTCCAACCTGAAAAGTATAACCCAAATGAGTTATAATGCGTAAATCAGAGGAAAAAAAATTGCTGCATTTTCAAATACATTTAAATTGCATCTATTTGTTCTGTAAAATAAAAATAATGATAATGATGAACATGATGATTATTATTAATAAATACTCATTTTACTTACATAGTCATTACTGCAATAGTAATATATTTCTTTATTGAATCATTTTTATCATTTAAATTAATATAATTAAATAAAAATAGTGTTTAGTATATTATTAATAGTAAATACTAATTTTGTACAGTGCAATAGTTTTTTGCGATACTAATATATTTCTTTGATTTAATTTTGTAATGTAAATAATTAAAATTAAATAGAATTTTGATTAAAAATAATAATAATTATTAAATACTCATTTCTTATTTATTGATTTAATGTTCATAATTGAATAAGTTAAAATAATATTTTGATTAATAATATGAATTATTATTATTAAATAAAAAATTTTTGTTCAATAGTATTACTGCAATAGTAATATATTTCTTCATTTATTTGACTTTTTTATATATTATATAATTAAATATTATTTAGTATATTATTATTAAATACAAATTTTGTACAGTGCAATCATTTTGCAATAGTATTATATTTTATAATGTAAATAATAAAAAATACAATTTTGATTAAAAATAATAATAATTATTATTAAATACTAATTTTTAGAGTTCAATAGTATTATAGCAGTGGTAATATATTTATTTATTGATTTGTTTATAATTTAAATAATAATAAATTAAAATAGTATATTGATTAATAATAATAATAATAATAATAATAATAATAATAATAATAATTATTATTATTATTATAATTAAATGCTATTTTTATTGTACAATAGTATTATTACAATAGTAATATATTTGTTTATTCATTTTATGTTTATGATTTAAATTATGATTAAAGTATTTTGATTAATAATAATTATTATTATTTTAGTCATGTTGAATGGGATCTTTATTTTACCTTAGCTGATCAGCTGTTTTAGCCAGGCATATGTAAATTAGTGGTATCCATGTTATCAAGCTCTGTATTTATTGCATTTATATTAGCATCTCACGCAGGATGGCTACAGCTCATCCACGAGCCGTTTACAGCGTCTGCTGGCTGAATCTCAGGAAATGGTGGCCAGTTTGGAAAGCTCTGCCAAGAAATCTGCCAGCCCAGTGAAATCTCAAAGCCCCACACACTGTGATGCTGGTTGTCACCTCCAAAGTAACCATGGCATCCAGAGCCAGGAGGGCAGCCAAACAAGTATGATTACTTATTAAAAAAACTCATTATTTAAGGCATAGTATAAATGATGCTTCAAGATTAAACTGCAACTAAATGGCATTTCCTCCTTAATTTCCTAAAGGAACGTGACTCCCAGATCAAAAGCACCGCACATTTGCTAAAAGGAAGCAAATAATCCATGGAGCCATGAGAACCAGTGGATCCCTGTTCATCTTCCCTCCCTGCATCCTGAAAATAAATCCATTTTTGCAAAGCTAACAAGTAATATTTTTACAGATGCTGTAATTCTGCATTTTTAATCAAAATCTATTTTTATGATATGTGTACTAAAAAAAGCATTAGTGATTAATCCTACACAAAGCACTACCTCTGACTAGACAGATGTAAAGACTGTTGTTATTTATAAACTACTTTCTTCAAGTGTTAAACCTGTCTTGCAAGATGACACAATGGCACTGGTTGTTTTTTTGTCATTCCAGTTTCTTTCTGTCATCTAACCTGTTTGGTTTCAAAGATAATGAACTGTGATGTGGCTCTAGTCTAGATCATTGTGTTTTACACCTGAAATCCAGTGTAATTCTCACAGTAAGGACAAGGAGTCATCAGCCTTTTTTAAAAGCCACTGAGACAGTGTATTTGCATAATCTCAGGACATTTAAGAGAACAATAAAGGTCTTTACATGCTGCCATTGACTTGGTTGAAATACAATTTCAGATTGAGTAAATGATGAGGAAGCCTGTCAAGAAACTCACCTGTGTATGACTCGTTGATCTCAAGTGTGTGTGTGTGTGTGAGAGAGAGTGTGTGTCAGGACTCAATCGATCATTTGTACAATTGGTTTCATCTGAGGAAGAAGTAAAACATGGCCTCAAAGAAAACCGAATCGAAGAAAACTGAGAAAACGGATAAAACTGAAAAGGCTTTAGCTGCGGAAAAGGAGCAATTCGTCAAACTACAGGTGAGATTCACGCACGCGCACATTTTTACCTCATTCAGCATTTGATATTCACTACTCACTGTTTGTCAAATAATGTATTATTAATGGTACTTTCACTGAAAATCCTAATTTTAATAATCCTAATCAATAATTTAAAAAAAGTATTGTGAAAATAAACACCTGATAAAGTGTTTTTCACTTTTAAATTCGCACATTAAATCGCTTTGCGACATTATTACATTTTAGGTTATATATTATGTACATAATCGTCATTATATTTTAATACATTGTTTTCATTTGCATTCTGTGGTTTATGACATGCGTCATTAATGCCATGTTTTTTTGGACGTGTACCAAGGTAATATAATGCTTTTTGGTATGTACCACTGTAATACCATAATTATTGGGCCCTGATATACTAGTCAGTTTAATTCCATAATCTTTTTTGGGCATGTACCATGGTGATACAACCCCATTTCCAGAAAAGCTGGGACATTTTGTCAAATGCAATAAAATAAAGAATCTGTGATTTGTCAATTCTCTTTAACCTTTATCTAACTGATAAAAGCACAAAGAAAAGATTTTTTATGTTTTCACTGACCAACTTAAGTGTGTTTTGTAAATATAAACAAATTTAGATTTTGATGGCTGCACCACACTCTAAAAACAGAGGCATGTTTACCACTGTGTCACATCACCTTTCCTTTAATTACACTTTTTAAATGTTTGGGAATTGAGGATGTTGCACTTTTACATGTGGAATTGTTGCCCAATCTCGCCTGATACAAGACAGCTGCTCAACAGTCCGTAGTCATCGTTGTCTGATTCTCCTTTTCAATATAGGCCATATATTTTCAATATCAGATCTTGACTGCAGGCAGTCAGGCACATCCACTCTACAATGTCTAGAAACCACTCTGTTTTAGCATGTGCTGAATGAGGCCTGGCATTGTCTTGCTTCCCAGGAAAGATGTCATCTTGATTCCATTAAATGTCTCTGTTCAATCCCAATACACGCCTCCATGTCAATGGTACCTTCACATATGCAAGTCACCCATACCGTTTGCACTGATGCACCCCAATACCATCATGACTGATGTTTGCTTTTGCACCTGTCGCTGATGAACGTCTGGATGGTCCCTTTCGTCTTTGGGACTGAGAACTTCATGTCAGTATTCCCAAAAACAAGCTTAAACGTGGACTCATCTGATCACAGCACATGTGTTTTGGATCATCTGAGATGAGCTCGAGCCCAGAGAACTCGCCGACATCTCTGCATGGAACAGATGTATAGCTTTCTCCTGGTGTAACAGAGATTCAAGTTGTGTTTCTTGATGCAGCGGCTGACGTGACAAAGTACTCTTTTTACTCTACATTTTCCACAGTACTCCTGAGCCAATGTGGCTGTATTTAACAGAGTAGCATGACGGTTTCTCATGCAATGCCGTATGAGGGCTCGCAGGTTACGCACATTAAACATTCTGCCTTGCCCTACATGTACTGAGATTTTTCTGAATTCTTTGCAATATGGAATTGAGAAATGTTATTTTTTTAATTGCTTGACAATTCTCTCATTATATTTGGCACAAAGTGGTGAGCCATGACCAGGGCCGGCCCTAGCATTTTGGGGGCCCTAAGCAGATTTCCAAAAGGGGCTCCCACTACATTTTCAACTAACTACCCCCAACCCATTCCAATGTACACATCCTACACTGACACCTTATTGTAAATTTGACCAAATTGTCTTACTTAATATATTTATCTTTCAAGATATAATATGAAGATATCTTTACTTGTGCAAACTTAAAAATGTTTTGAAGATTTTAACGATTTCCTCTTCTCTGCAACGGATTGATAGTGTCGCCGCCTCTTCATTTTCAAACATTAATGTACACGACTGGCACACGCAAACTTTATCAAACCTATTACCACGCATTACTGTCTTAACGCCTGGCGTGGGGGCCCATTCAACCGCTTATATCGCTTATTAGGTAGGGCCGGCACTGGCCATGACCCATCTTTGCTTGCAAAGACCGAATCTTTGGTGGATGCTCCTTATACCCAATCACGGTACCCTCACCTATTATTCACCTGCTAATTGTGGACTATTTCAAAACAGTTTAACTGGGACATTCTGTAATTTTTTCACTTTTATTTTGCCTCTGTCCCAACATTTTTGGATGTGTGTTGCAGCTATCTAAATCAAAGCCTGTATATAATACACTTAAATTGGTCAGTGAAAACATTGAATTTTTTTTCTTTTTACGTTTGTGAGTTAAATAAAGGTTCAAGAGAATGAACAAATCACAAATTCACAAAAATTGTGTTTTACAAAATATCCTAACTTTTCTGGAATTGGGGTTGTACTGTTTTGAATGGACGTGTGCCATGGTAATATAAACCTAGTCCCAGGCTAAAATGCATGTTTGCACTGTTTTAACTGAAAGCAACTTGCACTGGCATGTCTTAAAATACACAACAGTAATGTGTTTTTTCAAAGGCACGTTTTAAAAAGCCACACAAATGTCCTAATTGAACCAATGCCTAATCCTGGGTTAATCTAAGCCCTGTCTGTGAAACTGGGCCATAATGTTCTGGTTATGTACAATAGTCATACCATGATATTTTGTGCATTGGAATTCCATTTGCACCATGGTAATATATTTTACCATAGTAATATCTCTTTTTATATGCATCATGGTATATTATTATATTACTAAGATCCGATACGTAACTGTACTTTTGTTTGTAATGGTTAAACATGTAAGATCAGACTCAGATGATCAACCTGGCAACAATTATTTAGTGGTTGTTAATTTGCATTTCACTTCATTGTAATGTGTGTTATTTAATGTTTTACACCGCCATATTCATTCAGCATTACATGTGCATCATTTAATGTGTTTTAATAATGATGCTATATTAAATCTTCATTTCATTTACAGCTTCAAAGCATCTCCAAATCCATAACCAGCGCAGAGGCCCCTATCAAAGAAAAATATGGACGCAGTATCCTTTAGTATTGTTTTAATACAGCGTATTGTTAGTCTGATGTGGGGATGAAGTTTAATTCATATATCTCCAATTTATAAACATTTTAATACATATTTGTGTGTTTTAATGAGCATTACACAAACATGCCCAAGATTTACAGTAATATATGTTCTTAATCTGTGTCAAATCCAAATTTATGTTTAGTGCTTTTCACGTTTCAAAGCATATTTACAGACAATTATGATTTTAATGTTTATAATATATTGATATCTTCATGTTGCATTTTGCAGATTAGAGCTTGACGATAATATAGTTTACATTTTGCGATGTTACAAGCAATCAAGCAGTTGAGATTTGCATTATTAGTACATATCGCCTTATTTGAGTATATTGTATGTATGCAAATAAATTTGGACATACTTATATATCTTACTTTAAATAATAAGCTTGGAGATAATATAACATTATGACATTTTCTATATATAATCTTTGCTATCTGAACTAGTACATTGTCCTAAACATTTGTACAGAGATCATTTTAGGCACACATAAGGAAGGCGGCGCCGTCACGTTCTGGTCTCATGCCGTGAGTCTGCCGCTGTCCAGCAACGCCATCCTCAGCTGGAAGTTCTGTCACATGGTGCACAAACTGCTACGAGACGGCCATCCCAACGTCAGTCCTGTCTACCACAGTATCATCAGATGGCTTTAATTTAGCTTTATTAATCTAAAATGACCCTACAACAACACAGTTTTGTTTTACTCTCTTTCAGACTTTACGAGACAGCAGAGGTCACACCACAGGCATTAGACAGATGGGAACATTATGGGTGAGAGTCTAAAATGATCTGGATGTCATACAGTCATGTGTAATATATTTATATCATCTCATATAAATCGATTATTCTTTCATGTGAATCTTTCAACTTCAATTTTGTACGTCTGTGCTGTGTTTTTAGGGGAATCTACATGATAGATATGGACATATTGTTGCGCTGTACGCCAAGCTGCTGTGTATCAAAATCGATTTCCATTTAAAGGCAAGTTTAATGTTTCCTTCAATAACTTTCGAGTTCATTCATTCATTCAAATATATGTATATATATTCCCCTGTTTCCCCCACAGCATCTGGAAATCCCACCAAACCTTGAAGCTCCTGAGGAAGTTCTTGATAAAGCCATCTCCATTGATATCAACAAAGTGTAAGTGCATTGCTTATGATTTAGTAAGTTTCCTGAATAATCCGTTAATAGAAATAAATGCTTATGATTAATATTTATACAGGTTTGACATGACAGGTGAGACTCTGGACTACATGGAAGCAGCTCTAAAGCTGCAAGAAACAGGTAAGCGTAATGTCTTATCAAGGATGCAATAATGTTTTTTGTTTTTAATCTAACTTGAAAAATGCTTTTATTCTGAAATGACGCATTACATTGATCAGAAGTAACAGTAAATAAAGTTATAATGTAACAAAATATTATATTTAAAATAAAATGCAGCGGTTTTTAACATTGTTAATAATCAGAAATGTTTCTTGAGCATCAAATCATCATATTAGAATGATTTCTGAAGGATCATGTGACACTGAAGACTATTATGATGCTGAAAACAGAAAACAGTTCACAATATTACAGTTTTTACTGTATATTTGATCAAATAAATGCAGCCTTGGTGAGCATACAGTATTGCATGTATAATATTTTTTTTTTTACTTTTTTAAATGCAGTTTTCCGGCAGATGGAGTCCAACTCCACCAGCTCTACCACTGCAGTGGGTCAGTGCCGTCTGGCACCGCTGGTTCTGGTCATTCAGGACTGCGGCCCACTCTACCATTTCCTGGTCAAGCTCCTGTTCAAGCTACACAGCCGTGAGTCTCATTCTTTACTTGTTTCTCTTTTTTTATTAATGTGAATCATTTCCATTTAGTTCAACAGCCGTTGTGCATCTGTGTCACAGGAATACCGATGGACGCTCTGTTAGGACACAGGGAACGATTCCGGGAGCAGTTCAACAGGTAACGGTGGTCTGCAGTAAATTTTGGTCAATACTAAAAGCCAAAATGACCAATATTATGATTCATATATTTATTTAAATAAACAGCATTGAAACCAAAGTAAAATCAGACATCAAACATTAAAATGTACAAAAGAAAATTTGGTCAAATGTTTAGTACTTTTGAAGGGATAAGAAAATTCTGTCATTAATTACTCACCTTCATGTCGTTTCAAAACCGTAAGACTTTCGTTCATCTTCGGAACACAAATGAAGATCTTTTTGATGAAATCTGAAAGCGTTCTGTCCCTCCATTGGCAGCTACACAACTGACACTGCTTCAAAAAGTTCATAAAGAGATTGTAAAACTAATCCATATGAATTGAATGGTTTAGTCCAAATTTTCTGAAGAGACTCGATGGCTTTATATGATGAACAGATTGAATTTAGGCTTTTATTCACATATAAACGTTGATCAGCAAACATCAAACGAGAAGCTCAACCGAACCTGCTTGATGCACGAGAATGAACCTCATTGGTCTTGCTGAAGCTCAAACGTGCTGCGTAACACGAGAATGAACCTCATTGGTTCTTGCGGAAGCTCAACCGAACCTGCTTGATGCACGAGAATGAACCTCATTGGTTCTTGCTGAAGCTCAAACGTGCTGCGTAACACGAGAATGAACCTCATTGGTTCTTGCTGAAGCTCAAACGTGCTGCGTAACACGAGAATGAACCTCATTGGTTCTTGAGGAAGCTCAAACGTGCTGCGTAACACGAGAATGAACCTCATTGGTTCTTGAGGAAGCTCAAACGTGCTGCGTAACACGAGAATGAACCTCATTGGTTCTTGCTGAAGCTCAAACGTGCTGCATAACACGAGAATTAACCTCATTGGTTCTTGCTGAAGCTCAAACGTGCTGCGTAACACGAGAATGAACCTCATTGGTTCTTGCTGAAGCTCAAACGTGCTGCGTAACACGAGAATGAACCTCATTGGTTCTTGAGGAAGCTCAAACGTGCTGCGTAACACGAGAATGAACCTCATTGGTTCTTGCTGAAGCTCAAACGTGCTGCGTAACACGAGAATGAACCTCATTGGTTCTTGCTGAAGCTCAAACGTGCTGCATAACACGAGAATTAACCTCATTGGTTCTTGCTGAAGCTCAAACGTGCTGCGTAACACGAGAATGAACCTCATTGGTTCTTGCTGAAGCTCAAACGTGCTGCGTAACACGAGAATGAACCTCATTGGTTCTTGAGGAAGCTCAAACGTGCTGCGTAACACGAGAATGAACCTCATTGGTTCTTGCTGAAGCTCAAACGTGCTGCGTAACACGAGAATGAACCTCATTGGTTCTTGAGGAAGCTCAAACATGCTGCGTAACACGAGAATGAACCTCATTGGTTCTTGAGGAAGCTCAAACGTGCTGCGTAACACGAGAATGAACCTCATTGGTTCTTGCTGAAGCTCAAACGTGCTGCGTAACACGAGAATGAACCTCATTGGTTCTTGCTGAAGCTCAAACGTGCTGCGTAACACGAGAATGAACCTCATTGGTTCTTGCTGAAGCTCAAACGTGCTGCGTAACACGAGAATGAACCTCATTGGTTCTTGAGGAAGCTCAAACGTGCTGCGTAACACGAGAATGAACCTCATTGGTTCTTGAGGAAGCTCAAACGTGCTGCGTAACACGAGAATGAACCTCATTGGTTCTTGCTGAAGCTCAAACGTGCTGTGTAACACGAGAATGAACCTCATTGGTTCTTGCTGAAGCTCAAACGTGCTGCATAACACGAGAATTAACCTCATTGGTTCTTGCTGAAGCTCAAACGTGCTGCGTAACACGAGAATGAACCTCATTGGTTCTTGCTGAAGCTCAAACGTGCTGCGTAACACGAGAATGAACCTCATTGGTTCTTGAGGAAGCTCAAACGTGCTGCGTAACACGAGAATGAACCTCATTGGTTCTTGCTGAAGCTCAAACGTGCTGCGTAACACGAGAATGAACCTCATTGGTTCTTGAGGAAGCTCAAACGTGCTGCGTAACACGAGAATGAACCTCATTGGTTCTTGAGGAAGCTCAAACGTGCTGTGTAACACGAGAATGAACCTCATTGGTTCTTGCTGAAGCTCAAACGTGCTGCGTAACACGAGAATGAACCTCATTGGTTCTTGAGGAAGCTCAAACGTGCTGCGTAACACAAGAATGAACCTCATTGGTTCTTGCTGAAGCTCAAACGTGCTGCGTAACACGAGAATGAACCTCATTGGTTCTTGAGGAAGCTCAAACGTGCTGCGTAACACGTGAATGAACCTCATTGGTTCTTGAGGAAGCTCAAACGTGCTGCGTAACACGTGAATGAACCTCATTGGTTCTTGAGGAAGCTCAAACGTGCTGCGTAACACGTGAATGAACCTCATTGGTTCTTGCTGAAGCTCACACGTGCTGCGTAACACGAGAATGAACCTCATTGGTTCTCGCTGAAGCTCAAACGTGCTGCGTAACACGAGAATGAACCTCATTGGTTCTTGCTGAAGCTCAAACGTGCTGCGTAACATGAAAATGAACCTCATTGGATCTTGCTGAAGCTCAAACGTGCTGCGTAACACAAGAATGAACCCCATTGGTTCTTGCTGAAGCTCAAACGTGCTGCGTAACATGAAAATTAACCTCATTGGATCTTGCTGAAGCTCAAACGTGCTGCGTAACACAAGAATGAACCTCATTGGTTCTTGAGGAAGCTCAAACGTGCTGTGTAACACGGGAATGAACCTCATTGGTTCTCGCACGTCAAATTAACATGCTTGAGCTTCCGTTTACCACAACCGATGTGTGAGTTGATGAATGTTTATATGTGAATAAAAGCCTAAAATAAATCTGTTCATCATATAAAGCGATTGACTCTCTTCAGAAAATTTGGACTAAACCTCTCTTTATGAACTTTTTGAAGCGACTTCACCATTTTTGACCAAATTGTTTCTTGGTCTGTCTTTGTCCTCCACAGTTTGACACAGTTTTTCGAGAGAGCGAGAGGGATGGAGTTTTTCAAAACTATCATTCAGATCCCTGATCTTCCTAATGTAAGATTTTCACATCCATATTTAATTGAATTTCAATTAATGTTGACTGAAATTTTTTTTACAGAATCCTATAGAAGAAACAATAATTGTCATATAGCATAACATATTGGACAAATGTATATGAATAAACGCTGCTTATATTAAAGTTCCTGAATGTTTTAGGAGCCTCCAAATTTCCTGCGTGCAGCTTCACTCGCTGATCATGTGAAGCCTGTGGTCGTTCAGAACAAGAGAATACCTGACGATGATGATACGGAGACGCAGCTGGATTTTGGTGAAGGACAGTACCAGATGGTAAAAACAGCCTGGAGTGCTCAAGCTTTAGCTGTAGGCCTGTAGATTGCCTGGATCATATGTGCTTTTCTACATCTGCGATAATCTTAAAATTTGATTATTTTGCTCAACAGTATTACGGTTACAACCAGTTTGACCCTCTAAGTGACATACCAGAGCAAAGGTAACTACTAATCTAATCACTTTATGAAGGAAGGTGCACAAATTAGATCTATTTAATATGTATAAACATAGAGCAAAGTAGACAAAGATAAGTTGTGTTATTTCATAGTTTTGATGACTTTACTGTTTTTTATAAATTGTAAATAATAATAACAATAATAAAAAATTAGGAAAGAAATTGGAAGTCCAAACGTTTGGCATTTCTTTTCATTTGACCTATAAAATAACCTCTCACACAGAGAGACTGGGGCTGATACTCTGAGGAAGGAACTTGAGGTGGTGAAACCAGAGCTGGAGCTCATAAAAGTTGAGGTTGGACATTTGACTTTAATTACATCTGTCTTGAAGAAGTATTTTCTCCTGTGACTGATCCCATCATTTGTGTGTCTGCAGGCCCAGCGCGCCGTGGTCCATCTCAAAACTCAAGTTAATAAGCTGGAATCTGAGCTTGAGGACCAGCGGACGCACAAGCAGATTGCGCTGGTGGAGAACGAACGTCTGCGCATGGAGGTGGAGAACCTCAGAGCCCAGACCGCAGTCGCTGCTAGCATTCAGGCCACAGCCGACGACGCGGGCAGTGAGTGGCCTCTGACCCCAGACACATTTTATCGTTTTCACATTACCGTTCTAAGATTTTTTGATAACATGTTACAATAAGGTCACATTTGTTAACATTAGTTAATGCATTAACTAACATGAAGGGCCCTATCATACACCCGGCGCAATGCGACGCCAGGCGCTATGCAAGTGTTTTTTTCTAGTTTCAGCCTGACGCAGTTATCATTTTCATGCCCAGCGCCACGTTGTTTAAATAGCAAATGCACTCGTGCCCATCTGTTCGGGCCATGGGCGTGCTGATCTGAAAACCAGGTGTGTTCAGGAGCATTGTTGGTGCGTTGCTATTTTGAGGAACTGAAAACGACTGCACCATTGACCAACAAAACTAGCAAAAGTGGATTCGGATCTAAGTGCACCTGCGCCGTGTGCTTCAGACCATGCGCTCAGATCGTTATAATAGGGCCCGAACTAACAAAGAGTAATATATTCTTACAGCATTTATTAACTTTTGTTAATGTTAGTTATTAAAATTGTTCAAATTCATGCACAATGCATTGTACAACTTTTAATATTAAAAATGCTAAATAAAGATTAGAATGAACTAAGATTAATAAATGCTGTAGAAGTATTGGTCATTGTTTATTCTTGTCAACTAATGTAGTTAACTAATATTAACAAATTAAACCTTATTGTAAAGTGTTACTGATTTTTTTGGTTTGAAACAAATTATTACTGTTATTCAATGTTTTTTGAGCTGCAAATCATCATATTAGAATGATTTCTAAAGGATCATGTGACACTGAAGACTGGAGTAATGATGCTGAAAATTCAGCTTTGATCACAGAAATAAATTTGATTTTTTAAATATATTCACATAGAAAGCTTTTTTTTTTAAGTTCTTTTAAATTGTAATAATATTTCACAATATTACTGATTATACTGTATTTTTGATCAAATAAATGCAACCTTAATGAGCATAAGAGACTTACCATCCCCAATATTTCGAACAGTAGTGTATTATAAAAATCTCAGAGTAACTTTTTTGTGTTGTTCTCATGTTTTGTAGGCAGAGCTCAGACTGCCCAGATACACTTCTCTCGACTCAAAGAAAAACACGCCGAGCTGGTCAGCAGACATGCTGATCTCATGAGGAAGGTAAAGGTTTTGTGCCTATGACGACTGAATTATTTAGCTGTATTTCTTACATATTAATGACCAGTGTCAACCAGTGTCTGTAATTTTGTCACTTGCAGCATCAATCATGTGTGAGCCTCCAGTAAAACTGCACACAACGCCACAAAAACATCAAAACGCATTGTAATTATGTTCCTCGTATTTATTGTGAGGCATAATGCAAGAAATATTTCACAAATGTGTTGACACAAGGAGTTCTGGAGAAAAAAATACCTCATTCATCATAGATGAACTTGAAATGTCTTTACCATATGTTTATTGTCATTGTAAATGGTGATGGTTGTTGTGTGTTTCAGAATGCCGAGATGGTGAAGCAGGTCAGCGGCACTCAGCAAGCGCAGGAGGAAATGCACGTGGCCAAACAGCAGATGGCGGTAGAGATACAACAACTGAGACAGGACAACAGTGCACAGGTCACACACACTACACATTTATTCTGATTCCAGTCATCTTGAGGTTTAGAGAAGTTGTCTTACTATTCAAACTAAACTGGACACTACATTGAAAGTATTGCTTGACCAATAGGAATATTTTTAATGGCTGATATAATGCCAATATATATATACACTCACCTAAAGGATTATTAGGAACACCTGTTCAATTTCTCATTAATGCAATTATCTAATCAACCAATCACATGGCAGTTGCTTCAATGCATTTAGGGGTGTGGTCCTGGTCAGGACAATCTCCTGAACTCCAAACTGAATGTCAGAATGGGAAAGAAAGGTGATTTAAGCAATTTTGAGCGTGGCATGGTTGTTGGTGCCAGACGGGCCGGTCTGAGTATTTCACAACCTGCTCAGTTACTGGGATTTTCACGCACAACCATTTCTAGAGTTTACAAAGAATGGTGTGAAAAGGGAAAAACATCCAGTATGCGGCAGTCCTGTGGGCGAAAATGCCTTGTTGATGCTAGAGGTCAGAGGAGAATGGGCCGACTGATTCAAGCTGATAGAAGAGCAACTTTGACTGAAATAACCACTCGTTACAACCGAGGTATGCAGCAAAGCATTTGTGAAGCCACAACACGCACAACCTTGAGGCGGATGGGCTACAACAGCAGAAGACCCCACCGGGTACCACTCATCTCCACTACAAATAGGAAAAAGAGGCTACAATTTGCACGAGCTCACCAAAATTGGACAGTTGAAGACTGGAAAAATGTTGCCTGGTCTGATGAGTCTCGATTTCTGTTGAGACATTCAGATGGTAGAGTCAGAATTTGGCGTAAACAGAATGAGAACATGGATCCATCATGCCTTGTTACCACTGTGCAGGCTGGTGGTGGTGGTGTAATGGTGTGGGGGATGTTTTCTTGGCACACTTTAGGCCCCTTAGTGCCAATTGGGCATCGTTTAAATGCCACGGCCTACCTGAGCATTGTTTCTGACCATGTCCATCCCTTTATGACCACCATGTACCCATCCTCTGATGGCTACTTCCAGCGGGATAATGCACCATGTCACAAAGCTCGAATCATTTCAAATTGGTTTCTTGAACATGACAATGAGTTCACTGTACTAAAATGGCCCCCACAGTCACCAGATCTCAACCCAATAGAGCATCTTTGGGATGTGGTGGAACGGGAGCTTCGTGCCCTGGATGTGCATCCCACAAATCTCCATCAACTGCAAGATGCTATCCTATCAATATGGGCCAACATTTCTAAAGAATGCTTTCAGCACCTTGTTGAATCAATGCCATGTAGAATTAAGGCAGTTCTGAAGGCGAAAGGGGGTCAAACACAGTATTAGTATGGTGCTCCTAATAATCCTTTAGGTGAGTGTATATGATAGTATTAGTTAAATTAAAATGCATGACACCAAATGAGACGTGCATATACTTGCTGAAAGGAAATGTTTACACACACACACACACTACTGTTCTAAAGTTTGGGGTCAGTTTTTGAAAGAAGTTATTCTCACTGAGGCTGCAAAAATACAATAAAAACAGTATTTTGATTCTGATGCAGATATGTCTGCCAATTTATTGGCCTGCTGAAATATCCGCCTCTCATTAACTGAATTGTGATTTTCAGCTGGAGGCACAGAGAGCAGAAATTGAACGTTTGAAACATGAGCTAGCAACCGGGAGGGCTGAAATGTCCCAAGTCCATAATGCTTTGCAGAGCAAAGAGAAGGTAGGACCTCCATCCATGCACATAAATGACTGCAGATTTTCATGTCTCTTGATTAGTAACTGAATGCATCAACACGTCCTAGTATATACTGTACTGTTTCTCTGATCTCTGTGTGTGTTTGTAGGCTGGAGACCAGCTGGGCAGTGTGTTGGTGGGTCTGCAGGCGGAAAAAGAGAGGCTCCTTCGTATAGTGAAAGATCAGGAAGCTGAGATCGCTAGTCTGCGCCAGGCCGCCCAACTCCACCAGACCACCCTACAGCAGGAGAGAGACCGTCATCAGAGAGAGATGACAGCACTTCAGAACCAACTGCAGGAAAAAGTCAGTGCAACTTCCTGTAATGTAGAACAGCCTAAATGTCCCATTATTACCTTTAATGTTAATTTGCATGCATTTTTTTGCTATCACAATTTTTACTCAGTGCCACAAAACAGCATGAGAATGAGAGGTTTTAGTTATTTGTTTCGCTGTGTGTGTTGTGATCAGTTGTGTCGGGAACAGGAGCAGCAGCTGGAGATGGAGAAGCTGAGACGTGAGCTGGAGGAGAAGCGAGCAGAGCTGCTGCGTGCTCAGAGCGCTCTAAACAGTAAAGAAACTGTGAGGATTTCCTCTTCTCTTGTTCTGTCACATTTCAAAAGTGTGGATGTTTGGATCTCTGCAATTGATGCATAATGTGACTTTTTCCCAGTTTCCCAAAGCATTTCATGTCTACTTCCCATTTTCACCAGCATGATGCTGATGCAACATTTAGAGAGCAGGCTGGCTGATAGCATACTGAAATATGATATATAATACAAATTTAATAATAGCAAATAATATAATATAACAAACATAACATAACAACATTATAATATAATATTAGTTATGAAATATGATATTTAATTTATTAATTACAAATATTAATATACAGGAGTTGTAATATAAAATGATATAATATAATATACACTATTTATATAAATATTAGTTATGTAAATATTTAGAGATTAGAAATATTAGTTATAAAATATTATTTACATAAAAACAATGTAAAATGCACAAAATTGCAGATACCAAATTAACTTTTTTTTTTACAAAAGATTGAAAAAAATATATAGTACTGAAATATAATATATAATAGAATTGAATAATAACAGATAATAATGGAATATGTATATTATAATATAATATATAATAAAAAGATCAGTTATGAAATATGATATATAATAGAATTTAATGATAGCAAATATTAATATACCGTTTTATAATATAATATAATAAACACTAGTTATATAAATATTAGTTATGCCAATTTTTAGAGAGTGGAAATATTAGTTATAAAATTAGATGTAAAATGCACAAAATTGCAGTAACAACATTTAACAACATTTTACAAAATAATGAAAGAATGAATGAGCGAATAAATAAATAAATAAATATTAAATATTAATATTTTTTTGGTCACACTAGATTAGGGTCCAATTTTCGCTATTAACTTACTACTGAATACGACTTTTGCCGCAATAAACTCCTGATTACTGCTTATTAATAGTCAGTAAAGTAGTTGTTAAGTTTACTTATTAGGTAGGATTAAGGGATGTAGAATATGATCGTGCTTTATAAGTACTAATAAACAGTCAATATCATAGTAATATGCACGCTAATAAGCAACTAGTTATAGTGAGAATTGGACCCTAAACTAAAGTGTTACCCTTTTTTTTCCCTCACAATTTTGTTTATGCACAAAATATCGCCCGATAACACAGCCTGGCCAAAATACTGCATACTAAGAAGCAAGGATTTAATGAGTTTGTCATCACTGGGTCACCACTACACCTTCAAAACTATACATTATTTACATATGTTCGCATGTGTGTTTCAGACAGGAGACCAGCTGAGCAGCGTGTTAGTGGGTCTGCAGGCGGAGAAGGAGGTTCTTCTGCGTTCAGTGAAAGAACAGGAGGCTGAGATCACTAAACTGCGTCAGGCCACCCAACTCCACCAGGCCACACTGCTGCAGGAGAGAGACAGATCGCAGAGAGAGATGGCAACACTGCACAACCAAATGCAGGCTAAGGTCAGAAAAAACAAGGGATTGTGGGTAAGATGCCTCCAAAAACCATGCATAGAAGCATACCACGAAAATCTGCCTAGTATAGGCCTTCCCTCTGTACTTTGGCACACTGTTTTCAAAGTACTATGATTTGGGACACTGATAGCTGATACAATCCTGAAATATAATATATTTAAAAGTAGCTAATAATATAATATAATATAATATAATATTAGTTATGTCATAGGCTCACTGATAGATGATATAATACTGAAATATGATATATAATATTATCTAATAATTGCAAAGTATAATATAATATAAATGTGTCAGTATTTAAATAGTGGGCTGATTGATAGCTGATATAATACTGACATATGATATAATTATATTTAATAATTACAAACAATAATAATATAAATATTAGTTATGTCAGGAGGCTGACTGATAGCTGATATAATATAATACTATAATATGATATATAGTTACTATTTAATAATTGCAAACGTTAATATATTTTTTTTATATAATATAAATATTAGATATGTCAATACTTAGAGTGTAGGCTAACTGATATAATACTGAAATATGATGCAATACATTTTCAAAGTATGATGATTTTCAACTAAATTGGGATGTAGTCAATCTACTGTAGTGTGTTTAGAGGGTGTTAATTGTTGCCTTTGTGGTGTGTTTTTCCTGTGCAGTTGAGTCAGGACTCAGGAGTGTTACAGCAGAAGCTGCAGGACGAGCAGTTCAGTCTGTTGCAGTGTGCCGTGGTGGAGGCCGAGGGCATCGTGCTGGACGCCGTGGCCAAAGTGGATGATCCGCTACATGTGCGCTGCATCAGCACGCCAGGTCTGTCCTTCCTCCTCCGCCTCCTCCTCCTCATACCTCAGAATATCCTCATTAGGTCTTTTACTCTACACATTTCTCTAATCTCTGCTTGCAGATTATTTGATCAATCGGGCTGAGTTGACGTTGGCATCCATTGATAAGATGCAGCAGAGTCATGCAGACTATCTGAGGAATAATGATGGTAAGGTTGTTCTCATCAGTAAGTTACGGGTTCAGCCGTTAGTGGGATGGGTAACACTTTATTTTAGGGTGACGTGGTTACACATTACTACATGCACTTACCATATTAATAACAGAAAATTATGCATAATTACAAGTAACTAACCCTAAACCAAACCCTAACCTTAACTGTATAGTAAGAACATATATTTAAATAATATTACTCAGAACTTATTTGAGTAAGTACAATGTAACTACGTCACCTTAAAATAAAGTGTAACCATGGAATGTAATCTCTTCTTCTTCCTCTAGATGTGAGTGGTTTGTTGAGGTCGGTGACCCAGTTCTCCCATCTCATCGCTGACACTATTGTTAACGGAGCAGGCGCTGCCCACTCAGCACCTACGGACCAAGCAGACCGTGAGAATTATTCTTTAGTGTTAAAAACACACACACATGCACATACACATTTCTTATGTATTCAGTGCTGTTGACATTCAAAAGGAATCTTTCTCTACAAAACATTATATACAAAATTTATTTAAAAAAATGTTGCATTAACATAGTCCTTCAGTCATTCAAAGTTTTGTATTGCAAATTCCAGATAATACCATATGGTTTTGCATGGTTTTAGCTGGTCCAAGCTCATCATTTATGGTCCTTAGATGGTCCAAGCTGGTCTAGATATAGTTTATAATTTCTTAAAAATAAGTTACAAATGAACACAGTCTTTAAAGTTATTCAGAGTTTTGTTTTACAAAATGTGTAACAATAATTTGCATTACAAAATCCAGCTAATACCAGATGGTTTTTATCTGGTCCAACTTGCTCATTTATGGTCATTACATGGTCCAAGCTGGTCTAGATGGCTGATCAACTGGACTGTCAACCTTAGACCTGGATGCAGCGTGGTAGACCATATTGATCAAGCTAGTTAGAGCTGCTTTACCATCTTTGAATCAGCAGCAAATCATCTACCATGCTACAAAAACCATCCTGACCACCTTAAACGTGTACTGGATTTTTTCCATAGGTTTGACGGATAACTGCCGGGATTGTGCAACTCACTGTCTCCAGTACCTGAAAGAGCTGAAGATGAAGGCCACCCTCCCGAGAGCAGACCCCACTGCCGTCCGCTACGTGGTCCAACGTATCCTTAACCAAGGACAGGTGTGGTGGACCAGAGATGGCATCTTCAGACTTTATATGTTGCTGGTGTTTGTGTGGAGTAATAAGTGACCTCTCTCCCGGTTTCTCGCAGGACCTGCGGCCCAAGGGAGCAGACGTACGGAAGGAAGAGCTGGCAGATATGGTGGATAAGGAAATGGCTGCGACTTCCTCTGCCATTGAAGATGCTGTGCTGAGAATGGATGTAAGTTAGTACTGTCTTAATGATGCTGGATTCAACTCATTTGCTATGACTTCATGGGATTTTCTTATGTAATACAGGAAATATTGAGCCAGGCAAGAAGAGATACATCTGGAGTGAAATTGGAAGTTAACCAAAGGTTAGTTTGGGATATAGTTTCATAGATATTGTAAAGTTTGTAGTTTATGTGTTATGTATTTCAGTTTTTTGTTCTATTACAGCATCATTGGCTCCTGTTCGGGTCTAATGAAGGTATGTTTAGACTCACAGATGAATATATTAAATACACTACTGTTCAAATGTTTGAAAGAAATTACTTTTATTCAACAAGGACACACTGATCAATATTTAATACATTTATGATGTTACAAAAATATATATGTTAAATAAATGCTTTTTTTTTAAAAAAAATTCTGAAAAAAGTATCATGGTTTCTAGCAGTTTTCAACATTGATAATTATAAAAAAAAAAAATTCTTGAGCAGCAAATCAGCATATTAGAATGATTTGAATGATGAATGATGATCATGTGTCTCTGAAGACTGGAGTAATGATGCTGAAAAATTATCTTTATCATGCATCACAGGAATAAATTACATTTTAAAATACACTATATTGCCAAAGGTTTTGGGATGCCTGCCTTCACATGCACATGAACTTTAGTGACGTAGGGTTTAATATGGAGTTGGCCCACCCTTTGCAGCTATAACAGCTTCAACTCTTCTAGGAAGACTTTCCACAAGGTTTAGGAGTGTGTTTATGGGAATTTTTGACCATTCTTCTAGAAGCGCATTTGTGAGGTCAGACACTGATGTTGGATGAGAAGGCCTGGCTCGCAGTCTCCGCTCTAATTCATCCCAAAGGTGTTCTATCGGGTTGAGGTCAGGACTCTGCACAGGCCAGTCAAGTTCGTCCACACCAAACTCGCTCATCCATGTCTTTATGGACCTTGCTTTGGTCACTGGTGCACAGTCATGTTGGAACAGGAAGGGGCCATTCCCAAACTATTCCCACAAAGTTGGGAGCATGAAATTATCCAAAATGTCTTGGTATGCTGAAGCACTAAGAGTTCCTTTCACTGGAACTAAGGGGCAAAGCCTAACCCCTGAAAAACAACCCCACACCATAATCCCTCGTCCACCAAACTTTACACTTGAAACAATGCAGTCAGGCAAGTACCGTTCTCCTGGCAACCGCCAAACCAAGACTCGTCCATCAGATTTCCAGACAGAGAAGCGTGATTGGTCACTCCAGAGAACACGTCTCCACTGCTCTAGAGTCCAGTGGCGGTGTGCTTTACACCACTGCATTCCACGCTTTGCACTTGGTGATGTAAGGCTTGGATGAGCTGCTCGACCATGGAAACCCATTCCATGAAGCTCTCTACACACTGTTCTTCAGCTAATCTGAAGGCCACACAAAGTTTGGAGGTTAGTAGCTATTGACTTGTCGACTTCTGTGCACTGTGCACCTCAGCATGCGCTGACCCCTCTCTGTGATTTTACGTGGCCTTCCACTTCGTGGCTGAGTTGCTGTTGTTCCCAATTGCTTCCACTTTGTTATAATACCACTAACAGATGACTGTGGAATATTTAGTAGTGAGGAAATTTCATGAATGGACTTATTGCACAGGTGGCAACCTATCACGGTACCACGCTTGAATTCAGTAAGCTCCTGAGAGCGACCCATTCTTTCACAAATGTTTGTAGAAGCATCTGCATGCCTAGGTGCTTGATTTTATACACCTGTGGCCATGGAAGTGATTGGAACACCTGAATTCAATGATTTGGAGGGGTGTCCCAATACTTGTGGCAGTATATTCAAATAGAAAACACTTATTTTAAATTGTAATAATACTTCACAATATTACTCTTTTTACTGTATTTTGATCAAATAAATGCAGCCCCGTTGAGCATAAGAGACTTCTTTTAAAAACATAAAGCCCCGGTTTCACAAACAGGGCTCAGGCTAAACTAGGATTAGGCATTCGTTCAGTTAGGACATTTAACTAACTTTTATAAACGTGCCCTAGAAAAAACATTACTGGGGTGCATCTTAAAACAAAACAATGACACTGACATATTTTAAGATATATCAGTGCAAGTTTCTTTCAGTTAAAACAGCTCAAACATGCATTTTAGTCTGGGACTAGCTTAAGCCTCGTCTGTGAAACCTGGGGGAAAAAATCTTACCAACCCCAAACTTTTGAACAGTAGTGCATATTATGATAAATGTCATTTTTTTTATCTCTTCTGTCACCTTGTCCATAGGCTATACACATGTTGGTGATGGCCTCTACTGATCTACAGAGAGACATTGTGGAAAGTGGCCGGGTAAGATTTGGTTATATAAGCAATTTAAGATAATAAATAATACGTATTCACACACAATCAAACATAGGGTCTTGTGTGTTTATTGCCTGATTCGGTCTTAGGGTGCCGGTTCTGTTAAAGACTTTTATGCTAAAAATTCACGTTGGACGGAGGGTCTCATATCTGCGTCAAAGGCTGTAGGATGGGGTGCAACTCAGATGCTGTGAGTATATTTGAGAATGTATATTTAAAGCTTTAAGCTGGATTTATTAGTGTAAGTCTGTATAACTGTGATTTACATTCTCACAAAGTGAATCAGCTGATAAAGTCGTGACTGATAAAGGAAAATATGAAGAGCTGATCGTCTGCTCTCATGAGATCGCCGCCAGTACAGCACAGCTTGTCGCTGCTTCAAAGGTAAAATCCATGAGATCGATATAAGTGAGCTTTCAATCCAATCAAATCTGTTTATTCTGACACGTCAGTCCTTCATTTAACAGGTAAAGGCTGATCGAGGCAACAAGAAGCTTCATACTTTACAGCAGGCATCCCGCCATGTGAACGACATGGCTGCTGTTGTGGTGACATCTACCAAGTCAGGACAAATGCAGATTGAGGACAAAAGTGAGTGTCATGGACACAAATGCAAAAAAGCATGAAACATACCCTATACAAGTAGTGAAGTTTGTACCTGCCACAACAATGCCAGAAAGCACATTAAGTTTGTCCTTTTTTTTCTCTCCACAGAATTTATGGACTTTTCTGGCATGTCTCTTATAAAGCTCAAAACAGAAGAAATGGATTCTCAGGTAAGTTTACCAAAGTGAAAAATGGTATTGTTTTAGGAGGAAAATAGAGTGTCCCTTTTTAAGCTTTTCCATTAAAGAGATAGTTCAACCAAAAATTTTAATTATCCCATGATTTACTCACCCTCAAGCCATCCTAGGTGTATATGACATTCTTCTTTCAGCCGAACACAATCATAGTTATATTTAAAAATATCCTGGCTTTTCCAAGCTTAATAATGGGAGTGAATGTTTTTTTTAAAGCCAAAAATCCATCATCAATCCATCATAAAAGTAATCCACATGGCTCCAGGGGCATAATAAAGGCCTTCTGAAGCAAAGCCATGTGTTTTGTAAGAAAAATATCCATATTTATAACTTTATAAACTACAATCACTGACCTCTGACCCGACGCATGACGTATTGACGAACATGAAAGTGCAGAGGATAGAGCAAAACAAAACACTGCTCACGAATTAGAAAAAAAAATGTGGGGGGTTGGGGGTCCCCCTCGGTAGAAATCGCGTTTGGGGCAGGGTCCCCCTCGGTAGAAATCGCGTTTAGGGCAGGGTCCCCCTCGGTAGAAATCGCATTCAGGATGGGGTCCCCCTTGGTAGAAATCGCGTTTGGGGCGGGGTCCCCCTCGGTAGAAATCGCATTCAGAATGGGGTCCCCCTCGGTAGAAAACGCGTTTGGGGCGGGGTCCCCCTCGGTAGAAATCACGTTCGTGGGGGCATATACAGAAATCAAGCAAAGAAAGTTCCCCATTACTGAAGCAGTCCATGTCTTCATTGTACTGTGAGTTATGCTCTCTCACAAAAACTCTCAATACAATCACTGAAGCGAAATGAATCTCTTACTCACATTGTGTCTGCACTTTGTTGATTATGATGAGAGAATTCGCAAGGGCGCACACTTAACAAATCTGGGGCATTTCTGTTGATGTTGTTTACACCATCTAATCAAATCCCAAAGGATTAAATCCAGTCATTTTGTAAGTAAAATGATTTGCAAATACCATTTAATGCTTGACCTGAAATGTATAAACATAAACACGTGTTTGTTTATAGGTGAAAGTGTTAGAGTTGGAGAAGCAGCTGGCGAACGAGCGTGTACGGTTGGGAGAGCTCAGGAAAAAGCACTACGAGATAGGAGGGATCCCAATGGAGTTGCCTCCAGAGAACGCAGTCAATAGTTTTGACAGTTCACTGCCTACCGTTTTTCCTGACCCGCCCACAATGGAACTGCCCAGTCTGGATGTGTTCACACTGGATCCACCCAGATTCGAACCACTTAGACTGGACCCGCCCAGACCAGATCCCTCTGCACCTGCACCTGAGCCCGCCAAAACCAGCTCTAAACGAACCTCAATCTTTCATAAATCCGGCAGCATCCTTAAGAATGCAGTAAGTATTACCGGACACTGTTTGTTTTGGACCACTTTATCTGTATTTCCAGTGTCAATATTGTCATTATAATGACATTCATAAGTCGTTTTTCTTCTTTTATTTCCCATAGTTTAGATAAAAGGAGCCCTGGATGTATAAAGAAGAAACCATCCGATAATAATGTACATTAATCTGAAGAGTCTTTGTATCCTCCTGCATAGTTTGACAATACTGTATGGTGTGAATTAAATATTTGAAATTTTACCTATTAATTTGTATTATAATTTATATAATCATTTAGTGAATTACTATACTGAAACCTTTTTAACAGGTAATTGTTTGTTTCCTTCTCATTTTTTATGAGAACAAGGCTATTTTTGTTTATTAGCACCTAAATTATGTACTAAATGTGGGATCTTTTTACACCTTTTAGCTTTTCAAAGTTGTAAATGCAAACTAAAGTAAATAAAAATGCTTAATTATGTTGTGAAAGTAATGTTTGTGTTTGCTGTTTTTAATACCAATACGAAAATTAAAATTAACCATGGTTTTACTACAAATAAAACTAATGGGTAATATAGCTAAACCATGGTAACCACAAATTAACCATGGTTTTGCTACACTAACCATAGTTTAATCATGGTATGTGTAGTAAAACTGTGGTTATACAAATACATACCTCAATCCGCCAAAAAACATGGTTACTACATGGTTAAATTCTATTTACAGATGAAACAAGAAACTGAAAACGTTAAAGAAATCCCAAAAAACAATTCAAAACAGTTACATTGAAAGTGTAAATACGAATATTCCATTTTAATCTTCATCAGTTAATTGAATAAAAATTAATGATACATATATATATATACTGATTAGGCATAACATTATGACCACTGACAGGTGACGTGAGTAACACTGATTATCTCTTCATCACGGCACCTGTTAGTGGGTGGAATATATTAGGCAGCAAGTAAACATTTTGTCCTCAAAGTTGATGTGTTAGAAGCAGGAAAAATGGGCAAGTGTAAGGATTTGAGCGAGTCAAAGGCCAAATTGTGATGGCTAGATGACTGGGTCAGAGCATCTCCAAAACTGCAGCTCTTGTGGGGTGTTCCCGGTCTGCAGTGGTCAGTATCTATCAAAAGTGGTCTAAGGAAGGAACAGTGGTGAACTGGCGACAGGGTCATGGGCGGCCAAGGCTCATTGATGCACGTGTGGTCCAATCAAACAGACAAGTTACTGAAGCTCAAATTGCTCAAGAAGTTAATGCTGGTTCTGATAGAAAGGTGTCAGAATACACAGTGCATCGCAGTTTGTTGCGTATGAGGCTGCATAGCCGCGGACCAGTCAGGGTGCCCATGCTGGCCCCTGTCCACCGCCGAAAGCGCCTGGACCACGGAGCAATGGAAGAAGGTGGCCTGGTCTGATGAATCACGTTTTCTTTTACATCACGTGGATGGCCGGGTGCGTGTGCGTGGCTTACCTGGGGAACACATGGCACCAGGATGCACTATGGGAAGAAGGCAAGCCGGCGGAGGCAGTGTGATGGTTTGGGCAATGTTCTTCTGGGAAACCTTGGGTCCTGCTATCCATGTGGATGTTACTTTGACATGTACCACCTACCTGAGCATCGTTGCAGACCATGTACACCCTTTCATGGAAACGGTATTCCCTGGTGGCTGTGGCTCTTTCAGCAGGAAAATGCCCCTGCCACAAAGCAGAAATGGTTCAGGAATGGTTTGGGGAGCACAACAACGAGTTTGAGGTGTTGACTTGGCCTCCAAATTCCCCAGATCTCAATCCAATCAAGCATCTGTGGGATGTGCTGAACAAACTAGTCTGATCCATGGAGGCCCCACCTCGCAACTTACAGGACTTAGAGGATCTGCTGCTAACATCTTGGTGCCAGATACCACAGCACACCTTCAGGGGTCTAGTGGAGTCCATGCCTCGACAGGTCAGGGCTGTTTTGGCAGCACAATATTATATATATATATATATATATATATATATATATATATATATATATATATATATATATATATATACATATATAAATATATATATATATATATATATAGATATATATGTATGTATATATATATATATATATATAGATATATATATATATATATACACATATATACATTATATATATATATATATATACACACACACAGTTAAACTTCCCAAGAACTATGGTAAACAGTGAGTGACAGATATTAGCACAATATCATATATTTATAAATTAAGTCATAATGTTATGCCTGATCGGTGTATATATATATATATATATATATATATATATATATATATATATATATATATATATATATATATATATATATATATATATATATACACACAGTTAAACTTCCCAAGAACTATGGTAAACAGTGAGTGACAGATATTATAGGTCAGTGTGGCGCTTGACAGTGATTTCACAGCGGCCTCAGCTGCCACTGCTGTGCGCATGCGCAGTAGATGAAGCCGCTCTGAATAAATAAGGGCAGGGAAACCGAACCGCAATGGGACAACTCTTATTTCGGTCCAATTCGGCCTAAATATATCCCGAAATGGCTTTTATCCTTGACGGGGTGTCATTAGCAAGGTTTTAGAGGGATTTGGGGATCTGTTTGGCTACGGAAAGGGACTGAGAAAGTTTAGAAGGAAACGAACTTCAGGGACGCACAGACAGAGGCGGTCATGGAGGATTTCGGTTCGGCGCTGGAGAAGAACGTGGCGGATCTGACCGTGATGGACGTGTACGATATCGCCGCTGTGGTGGGCCAGGAGTTTGAGCGCATTATCGATCAGTACGGATGCGAGGCGCTGTCCCGCCTCATGCCCAAAGTGGTTCGGGTGCTGGAAATCCTGGAGGTTCTGGTGAGCCGGAACAGCATCAGTCCAGAGACCGAGGAGCTGCGCCTGGAGCTGGACCGGCTCCGACTGGAGCGGATGGACAGACTGGAGAAGGAGAAGAAACATAAAAAGGTGCTTTTATAGACTAGAACACACACACACACACACACATATGTATATGTATGTGTGTGTGTGTGTGTGTTTATGATATATATGAAATATATTTATATGTAATTACTATTACATTAATAAATATATGTAATTTATAATATATTATTATTTTGTTTGTTCAATTATAAATATATTAAATAATTATATTAAAATTGTTATATTTATTATATATAATTAATATTAATATGGTCATTTGGTAACACTTTATTTTACAGTGTCATTGTTGCACGGTAAATGTACTTACTATAGTAATAACAGTAAATTATGCATAATTACATGCAACTAACCCTCAACCAAACCTTAATCCTAACCCTAAACCTAAATTAACAACATGTAAGTACATGTTGTTAATTAATATTACTCAGTTCAATATATAATTACACTGTAAAAATGACACCTTAAAATAAACTGTAACCAATAAAGTGTAACCGGAAATGTATAATATATGTAATTGCTATTCATTAATCATTAATAACATATTATATATACTGTTTTCTTCTACTACTTCTGCTACATCACATCCTGTGTATATTACATTTGGTGGATGAAGTTGTTTCAGAAGTGAAGTTTCAGAACAAAGCAGCGCGTACATGGGAAATTCTGAGTTCCTGCCTTGGACAGGAAATGATTGAACTGAACCACAGTCCATCACCATCACGTAACGTTACGTGGTTGTCACATATGAGACAAATACACATCTATAAGGCTAATGTCACCTGTTCTGATGAAAATATACTGTGGTACCTTGACGTTTACTATGGTACTGAGATTGCAATATTCATATATTATATATTTATTTACATGGTGCTTTGAAGAATACCATGTCCATGTAGCACATAAGAATCTCACATAATATAAGAATAGAGAAATACATTGCATATGAGCAGACATATGAATTAGGGCTGGGCGGCATATCGAATTTCTTCGAAATATAGATATATTTGAATAAACAATATAGAATGAGGCAATACTGTATATCGATATACAGTAGTTTGATATGAGCACATCTGAAAAAGAGCACAATAATTCGGACTAAAATATAAATATTTGTTGTTGGACAATAAATGTGCCTACAATAAATTTTAAACCTACAAGTGAGTGCATTTATGCCAGTTACGGTAAAGTGACTATTGTAATGGGCTAATCAAAAAGCCTAATATAATTAATCTGTGTTTTTGTTATTATTTATTTTCAGTTTTAGTTCATAAAATTTTACTTCTGCATTAAAAAATAATTATTTTGTTTTTAGATTGTAATGTTACAGTGTTAGAATGTAATGTGATTTTAACCCTATTTTTGCACAGAATATATAGCATAGCCTACATGGTTATATTCACATTTGTTTTCATAGCCTTCAATATGAACACTGTTTGTAGGACAACACTGCAGGATTGTGAAATAACAGTTTTTAAAATTAAATACAGAATTTATAGAATTTATAAATATTTTAGAATAGGGCTGTGAAATCGTTTAATCGTGATTAATCGCATCTAACATAAAAGTCTGTGTTTACGTAATATGTGTGTGTGTATATTATTATATTTATATATATTATATATATTTCTGTGCGTGTCTGTGTGTATATATACATATATACACACAGACATATATATACAGTTTACACACACAGAAATATACATATATATACAGTGGGGAGAACAAGTATTTGATACACTGCCGATTTTGCAGGTTTTCCTACTTACAAAGCATGTAGAGGTCTGTAATTTTTATCATAGGTACACTTCAACTGTGAGAGATGGAATCTAAAACAAAAATCCAGAAAATCAGTATGATTTTTAAATAATTAATTTGCATTTTATTGCATTACATAAGTATTTGATCACCTACCAACCAGTAAGAATTCCGGCTCTCACAGACCTGTTAGTTTTTCTTTAAGAAGCCCTCCTGTTCTCCACTCATTACCTGTATTAACTGCACCTGTTTGAACTTGTTACCTGTATAAAAGACACCTGTCCACACACTCACACACACCTGACTCCAACCTCTCCACAATGGCCAAGACCAGAGAGCTGTGTAAGGACATCAGGGATAAAATTGTAGACCTGCACAAGGCTGGGATGGGCAACAGGACAATAGGCAAGCAGCTTGGTGAGAAGGCAACAACTGTTGGCGCAATTATTAGAAAATAGAAGAAGTTCAAGATGACGGTCAATCTCACTCGGTCTGGGGCACCATGCAAGATCTCACCTCGTGGGGCATCAATGATCATGAGGAAGGTGAGGGATCAGCCCAGAACTACACGGCAGGACCTGGTCAATGACCTGAAGAGAGCTGGGACCACAGTCTCAAAGAAAACCATTAGTAACACACTACGTCGTCATGGATTAAAATCCTGCAGCGCACGCAAGGTCCCCCTGCTCAAGCCAGCGCATGTCCAGACCTGTCTGAAGTTTGCCAATGACCATCTGGATGATCCAGAGGAGGAATGGGAGAAGGTCATGTGGTCTGATGAGACAAAAATAGAGCTTTTTGGTCTAAACTCCACTTGCCGTGTTTGGAGGAAAAAGAATGAGTACAACCCCAAGAACACCATGTCAACCGTGAAGCATGGAGGTGGAAACATCATTCGTTGGGGATGCTTTTCTGCAAAGGGGACAGGACGACTGCACCGTATTGAGGGGAGGATGGATGGGGCCAATGTATCGCGAGATCTTGGCCAACAACCTCCTTCCCTCAGTAAGAGCATTGAAGATGGGTCGTGGCTGGGTCTTCCAGCATGACAACGACCCGAAACACACAGCCAGGGCAACTAAGGAGTGGCTCCCTAAGAAGCATCTCAAGGTCCTGGAGTGGCCTAGTCAGTCTCCAGACCTGAACCCAACAGAAAATCTTTGGATGGAGCTGAAAGTCCGTATTGCACAGCGACAGCCTCGAAACCTGAAGGATCTGGAGAAGGTCTGTATGGAGGAGTGGGCCAAAATCCCTGCTGCAGTGTGTGCAAACCTGGCCAAGAACTACAGGAAACGTATGATCTCTGTAATTGCAAACAAAGGTTTCTGTACCAAATATTAAGTTCTGATTTTCTGATGTGTCAAATACTTATGTCATGCAATAAAATGCAAATTAATTACTTAAAAATCATACAATGTGATTTTCTGGATTTTTGTTTTAGATTCTGTCACTCACAGTTGAAGAGTACCTATGATAAAAATTACAGACCTCTACATGCTTTGTAAGTGGGCAAACCTGCAAAATCGGCAGTGTATCAAATACTTGTTCTCCCCACTGTATATATACACACACATATTATGTAAACACACTTTAATCGATTTTACAGCCCTATTTCAGAATTAAAAAATACAGAATTATCTAAATAGAGAAATGTGGAGAAAAATAGAGAGGCCAAAAAAGAAAATATTTTTTGGCCATATCTCCCAGCCCTGAATGCAGCTTTTGTCCTTCTGTGAGATGTTATTATGCTCCTCCTGCTTTGTGTGTTTTTGCTTATTGTTTCAGACGTTACGTAACTCCAGTGAAGGTCAGTTGTTAAATATACACTCATGTATATTTTATGAGCCGCTTCTGAAATGTGTGTGTGTGTGTGTGTGTGTGAACAGGAGCTGGAATTGGTGGAGGATGTGTGGAGAGGAGAAGCCCAGGATCTGTTGTCCCAGATCGCCCAGCTGCAGGAGGAAAACAAAACGCTGCTCAACAACCTGTCCGTCAAAGAGTGTCCGATGACGGAAGAGGATATACAGAAACAGGAAGGTAGTGCTAAAGCTCAGTGTTCATTCTGTATTCTATATCCCACAATGCACTGCGCTCCATTTGACCTTCCATTTCCAATGTGATTAAATACAACCTATTTGATCAGACTTCCAAAACATTATTGTCACACAAAATTGTATTAAAAACACAAAATATGCACCATGTAGTTCAAGTATTCCATTTGGAACATAGCCAGATGCTGTTTTCCCAGCATGCCTGTACCGGATACAAAGCAAACACGTGATCATACCCATAGGAATTCTCACACACATTCTTTCAGCCTTTTAGGAACTGACACAAATGCTGCACAAAGCGTCCCTTCTCCATGTGACAGAAGACGAGGCAGGGCGCATTACTGCATGAGCAGCACAGAGACTCCACAGTGCCTCTGACACACTCACGTGCCCGATCCGCTGCCGTCAGAACAGTCTCTCTCTCAGTGCTGCTAGACGAGTCTGATTCAGTGTCAAACGCAGAGCGCAGCTGTTTACACAAACATTCCAGCGCCACTCTCAACACTGATTTAAACATACAAAGAGCCGTTTGAATAGAATGCAGGAAATTACTTGTATCATAGGCTCCTTAAAATAATATTCTGGGTTATTTATAGCACCTGTGACATGTCGGTGATTGCCACAAATATTCTGACAAAAATATGTTATGAAAGTGTATATATATATGTTGTATATACAGTATATGTGTATGTATTTATAAATAAATTTATTAGATAGATAGATAGATAGATAGGTAAAAGCGTCTGCTAAATTAATCAGTGTTAATATAAATATATTATTGTATAAAGTAATATTTAAAAAAAAAAAGTAAAAAAATAAAAAATAAAAATTAGGGGCCGATACAGATTTGAATAAACAACCATGACCCGATACCGCTCACTTATTTGAACTTTTGCCGTTAAAGTAGATTACTGTTTTTTGATCATGTCAAAAACACACATATTAAGGTATACTAGCTAGTTTATTGCTGCATTATCAAATCATTTTCACTGAACATGGATTCAATTCAGTTTTTGGTGAGTATATAATGTAATAATCTTCTCATAATGTAAAAATTGTTACTACATTATGAGCTCAAGATTTTATTACATTTTGAGAAAATGATGAGCTGCTACAGAGAGGCACAAAGTAAGATAAAAAAAAACTAAATACAAATAAAACAACATGACAAACTTCAGAGGTTATTTTTGCTGTTAACAGTATTAACTCATATTTGAGTTATTATTATTGAACATTATATACAGTATTTCTTTAATATAGACATTATACAGCTCTGTCTTCATGCAGTTAATTAAACTATTGGTTTGTTACATCCGCCTTTTATCAAAACCGATATGCCAATGGTTTTAAATTGATCAAAAATTGCCCAATAAATATTGGTGGCCAATACATCGGTGCATCTCTAATATATATATATATATATATATATATATACAGTTTTTTTTATGAATTGTAACAATGCAATGTTGTGAGAACATGAACATGATCGACGCTCGGGATAGTTGATGGGCCAGTGCTGCATCGTCACAAATGTTTGAGCCTTTCCAATTTAAATATTCAAGTGCAAGTAGACACAAAAGAGAAGTCAAATTCACTACACACATCTGAAGCGCGGGTCCAGAAAGCCGTGTCTCAGACCTACAAGTAAGCGTGCAAATATTCACACAAAATTATGTAAAAAAAAAAAAGCCTGTCTCCGCGAGTATCCTTGTAAACACAGTCGGTTATGACTTGAGTGAACGTAAACAGTTGAGAAAGTAAACGTGTACAGTATCAATGGATCTGTGCATTCGCTCTTAAAGTGACAGCAGCCTAATATTCCTGCTGCTGTCTGTTTTTAATGCTAATCAAAAAACAAAAGGACAAAGAAAAAATCACTCCCTGCTCTTGACTGAACTTTTGAAACTTGAATAAGGATTAATCTATGTTTAATTTATACAGTAAAGACTATCCAGTGTTATTTATTTTATATTTGATTACCTTATTCAGTGTCTTCTGAAAACTACTGTTACTTGTCTTTTATATTGTTTTAAATGTATATTAGTTAGGCTAGTAGTTTTAGCTGTGGTATCAAAATTGTAATAGAGAATTGTGAATTTTAAATGGTATCTAAAATTTGGTGTCACACTGGCTGTTTTTGCAAAAACAGCTTAATATACACTCACCTAAAGGATTATTAGGAACACCATACTAATACTGTGTTTGACCCCCTTTCGCCTTCAGAACTGCCTTAATTCTACGTGGCATTGATTCAACAAGGTGCTGAAAGCATTCTTTAGAAATGTTGGCCCATATTGATAGGATAGCATCTTGCAGTTGATGGAGATTTGTGGGATGCACATTCAGGGCACGAAGCTCCCGTTCCACCACATCCCAAAGATGCTCTATTGGGTTGAGATCTGGTGACTGTGGGGGCCATTTTAGTACAGTGAACTCATTGTCATGTTCAAGAAACCAATTTGAAATGATTCGAGCTTTGTGACATGGTGCATTATCCTGCTAGAAGTAGCCATCAGAGGATGGGTACATGGTGGTCATAAAGGGATGGACATGGTCAGAAACAATGCTCAGGTAGGCCGTGGCATTTAAACGATGCCCAATTGGCACTAAGGGGCCTAAAGTGTGCCAAGAAAATATCCCCCACATCATTACACCACCACCACCAGCCTGCACAGTGGTAACAAGGCATGATAGATCCATGTTCTCATTCTGTTTACGCCAAATTCTGACTCTACCATCTGAATGTCTCAACAGAAATCGAGACTCATCAGACCAGGCAACATTTTTCCAGTCTTCAACTGTCTAATTTTGGTGAGCTCGTGCAAATTGTAGCCTCTTTTTCCTATTTGTAGTGGAGATGAGTGGTACCCGGTGGGGTCTTCTGCTGTTGTAGCCCATCCGCCTCAAGGTTGTGCGTGTTGTGGCTTCACAAATGCTTTGCTGCATACCTCGGTTGTAACGAGTGGTTATTTCAGTCAAAGTTGCTCTTCTATCAGCTTGAATCAGTCGGCCCATTCTCCTCTGACCTCTAGCATCAACAAGGCATTTTCGCCCACAGGACTGCCGCATACTGGATGTTTTTCCCTTTTCACACCATTCTTTGTAAACTCTAGAAATGGTTGTGCGTGAAAATCCCAGTAACTGAGCAGATTGTGAAATACTCAGACCGGCCCGTCTGGCACCAACAACCATGCCACGCTCAAAATTGCTTAAATCACCTTTCCTTCCCATTCTGACATTCAGTTTGGAGTTCAGGAGATTGTCTTGACCAGGACCACACCCCTAAATGCATTGAAGCAACTGCCATGTGATTGGTTGATTAGATAATTGCATTAATGAGAAATTGAACAGGTGTTCCTAATAATCCTTTAGGTGAGTGTATTTATGTCTGGAACATTTTCTTAGGACATCGACCATTGGCAGGAGTGGCAAGAAGTTAGTTTTAGGCCCTATATAATTAAAATTTAATCAATTGAAAACTTAAGTTGTATTTAACTGAATATTCATTTAAGGCTGGCAACACATTATATTTCTAGGTCATGACGAACGTGAAGTGTGTCAGTGGTTGTGTGTCAGATCTATTTTAAGAGCAGCAACATGGGCACTCAGACAAGAAGTTATTTGCTTACAGTGTCTATCAGACTTCTTGTGTCTTTCCAGTGACCTGGTCCATGCAAAACAAGAACCTAACCCTGAAACTTCCTGCAACTAGTGTTCTGATCAAAAATGCCCAATATGTTATCGATTAAACATGCATTATATTTTGACATTCCTTTGAATGCCAGTTCTCTGTGTAGTAAATGCAAGCATGTGCTGTTTTTTGTTTTTTAATTTGTGATGCCAGGCATGACTGAGAGGGAGCGGCAGGTGATGAAGAAGCTGAAGGAAGTTGTAGATAAACAGCGAGACGAGATCCGCGCCAAAGACCGTGAGCTGACGCTCAAAAACGAGGATGTTGAAGCGGTAAGGAGCTATGTTCTTTCTGAGCAAAACCTGTTACAGCACTGGTTTTATCTCAAGAAAACAAGACACAAAGATGTCCAAGTCTTTGGGCAAGATTTACTAAACAGGCAAATTAGCCTGTTTCCCAAAATATTTCCATAATGACCAACGCAATCTACCAGTTAGAATCTGCTTTAAGACAGGCTTTTTTAGGCAGGTAATAATGGCGCAAATACCAGTAAATTGACGAGCACAAACCTTAGTGAATCACCTTGCATGATTAATTTAAATACTCTCCTCCCATAAATTTTGCGTCTGAAAGGGAAACTCCTACAAGTGCATATGCAATAAGCCGCAAAAATAACTATGCTCATGCCTTTTCAACGCTAATGTCTTTAATAAATCCTGACAGTAGTTTCTTAACACCAAAACAGGGTTTGTGCTGGTGCAATCTGTTAGTAAATCTGGCCCTTTGTGTCTTTTTGCTGGAAAAGTAATCAAAGTCCCACCGCTATGTAATGTGCTGTTTCACTCTGAAATTCATCATATTGTGGATGTTGTTGAATTTCTTCCAGCTCCAGCAGCAGTTGAACCGGCTGATGAAGATCAACCATGACCTGAGGCATAAGATCACGGTGGTGGAGGCCCAGGGTAAAGCCCTGATCGAGCAGAAGGTGGAGCTGGAGGCGTCTGGTCAGGCAAGACAGCAGGAGCTCGGCAACCTGCGACAGGAAGTGGCCCGTCTTAAGGAGCGACTGAAAGAGCAGGGCAAGACCAGTGCTGAGACAGAGGAGCCTGTAGGGCCACCCTCACCTGCACAGGTACATGAATGTAGATGGATGTTGCATCGATTGTGTTGGTTTTATACATACATATTATTTAGCAACTCATGAAATCTTCTGCTAAGTGGGTTATAAATTGAAATTTTCCATTGTGTCTTTGCTTGATTTCAATGCATTGAGACATTTCAGTGTTCAACTGCAGCATTTCTATTTCTATTTAAAGGAAGTAAGTGTGATCTAATGCACTGGAATGTTCACATGGTGTCCATAATGAGTCAGAATGAAACATCAATGAGTCACAGTCATAGAGGAACCTAGGATGAGAAGAAAAATCAGTAGACAGTATATTTGAGGTGCAGCTATTTATTAATTAGGGCTGTCAGGGTTAAATTGTGAACTTTTGGGATTAATTAAATATGTTTAATTAAATGCAGTTCGCACATATGCTTGCATTTAAACAGATTGTTTATCAGTAAATGATGGTGAATGACCTATTGCATGGTACATTTGCTTAGAAATCAAATTCAGATGAGATTTAACAACACATAAATTATTTGCAATTATGCATGAAACATCAAAATTTGAGATAATTGTGAGATAATGTGTTTTTGTAACTCTGATTTTGTGCCAGTTGGTTCAGTTGTTTATTTGAACTATTCACCCAAACAAACACTCCAGATAAAATGTTGGTTGCAATTTGCAATCCACATGTTTGTAACCACAGTCGACTAAAGCGGCCCCTTCCTGGGGTCAGGATTTAGCTTCTGAGCTCCTTGCTGGGGGCCTGGAGATAGAGGAGGGTCCCCTCCGTTTCATCCCCCACGCAGGGGCCCCGGGAGCCCTGACAGATGACAGTGAGGAGGAGAAGGAAGTCGAAGAGGCTGCGTTTTTATTGGTAACCCTGCAGCGGCAGCTCCTAAGGATAGCATGGAGTGTAAACTAACACCTGACCCATATCTGCAACTGTTTGCACGAGTCACGCTAGGACGAGTGTGTGAGACTGTAAGAGTAGTGCACTAATCGCTTCAGTCCTTCACACAGATGCACACTCATTGTGAAGAGAATCAGCTGGCGAAAGCCTAGTTGTTAATGCAGCCTGCATGTGTGTTTGTACTGAATGCAAACCATGTGACTGAATTAAATGTTAACTCGATGATCATGAGATCATAGTAGATCATAACAGAGAGCTTGTGGTCTATTGTAAAATAAAGCCACCAGTCATATAATGTTGTTCATTTACATTTACAATCAGAGTCAACTGTCATAAACTTACAATGGGCATATGATATGAAAACAAAAGGAATGTTGTGTAAAAGACCACTTCTTTTTTTTTTTTTTGCAGACATATTTCCCATTCAAACAGGAAGTACCCAACAGCTATTCATCATTTTAGGGTTTTTTTATTATTACAAAAGTTTGGGCTCTGTAAGATTTTTTATGTTAAAGAAGTCTATTATGCTCATCAAGCCTGCATTTATTTGATAAAAAAAAATATTGTGAAATATTTTTACACTTGAAAATTAATGTTCTATTTGATTACAATTTAAAATGCAATTTATTTCTGTGATGCAAAGCTGAATTTTCATCATAATTACTCCAGTTTTCAGTGTCACATGATCCTTCAGAAATCATTCTAATATGATGATTCATATTCACTCAAGAAACATTTCTAATTATTATCAATGTTGAAAACATATTTTTAAAGATTCTTTGATGAATAGAAAGTTCAAAAGAACAGCATTTATTTAAAATAAAAATCTTTTATAACATTTTTACTTTACTGTCACTTTTTAATGTGTCTTTGCAGAATCAAAGTAGTAATTTCTTTAAAAAAGTCTCCCTAACCCTTTAAGTTTGAATGGTAGTGCATATGTAAAGGGTTAATACATTTTAGGAAAACATCGTCAGATATAAACTAAAAGCCAGCAAACTCATAATGTCTTTAGAAACAACTGAATGTGTCTTGTGGTGTGTTGTTTTGTTGTACATTAACGGCAGTGAAATCAGGTGATATCTGATAATGAAGATGTTTGTGTGTCTCTAGTTTAAACCTCAGCAGCCAGTTGCTCTGTATGAAGACTAGTGTAAGTGACTGTAAGTGTTCCTTTCATCCACCAGGAGGCGCTTTGTGATGATGACATGTCCACTCTAGATCCAAAAGACCCGAACCGCCCGCGATTCACCCTGCAAGAGCTGCGGGACGTCCTGCATGAGCGTAATGAGCTGAAAGCTAAAGTCTTCATGCTGCAGGAGGAAATCGCCTATTACAAAAGGTTAGCCATCTAAATTTTTACAATTTGTTCAGTCATATGTATCTGTTTGTATCATATGTAGAAATTTCATACATGTATTTCATATATTCATGAAATATGTTATTAGTTATAACTTATTACAAATAATATAATGTATATTATATCTAGTTTTTATAGTATAAATGAGTATATAATAGGGATGCACGATTGTTTGGCCACCATATCGGTATCGGACAATATATGTTCATTTTTAGTATTATTGTAATATTATCCAATGAGAACATTTGGCCGATATATTAAAGCCAATAAATAATGGGTGAAGGAAAATACAGTTAAGTGCAACATGTGCAGTGCAAGTCTGTCATATAGGCTACATAAAATTATAATTGAGATTATCATTATAATTGTGTGCTTGGGACATGGCTTTTATTAGTGAGACTTTTGTTTTTGTAATCAGGATTATATACAAATTTGGATTTAGAATTATCGGCTATGTAATTAAAAAAATTATTGGTATCAGCCAAAATTGTCATATCGGTGCATCCCTAGTATATATAAAATAAATGACCTATTTTTTAATCACATTTACAGTGAAGAACAGGAGGAGGAAACAGGCCCGTCCCTGCCAGACCCCTCTACTACCTTTCGGCCAAGCTCTCGCTCCAACTTTCAGCCCGAGTCAGGGATAAAACGACTGTGCGTACTGCTAAAAGAGCCGAACATCTACACACACTTGCACATACATGTATTACAAACATATTTAATGCTTTAAATCAGCATCATTTTGGTCTTGTGTTGGGAGCGCACATATGATGCCCAGAAATGTTGCTTAGGTTTTAGCGTGGGAACAGAGCTAATGTTATGAGGATCGGGGGTAATGATTTAGAAATGTTTACAAGTTTATGCATTTATTTATTTATATAGCACTTTTCACAATACACATGGTTTCAAAGCAGCTTCACAGAAAATCATGATGTTAATGTTTATAATATCTTAATATCTTCATGCCATGGTCGCATTTAACAGATTAGAGCTGGGTGATAATATAGCTTTGCAATGACACAAGCAATCAAGCTGTTGATATATGCTATATAGTACAGTATATATCACCCTATGTGAGTGTACTGTATGTCTGCAGATAAAGTTGGACATACTTGTATATCCAACTTTATAGGAAGAACTGGGTGATAATATAGTTACATTTTGCGAGGAAATAAACTATCAAGCAGTTGAGATTTGCTATATAGTATAAATCGCTTTATATGAGTGTACTGTATGTATGTGAATAAAGTTTGAATATAATATACACTATATTGCCAAAAGTATTGGGACGACCCTCTCAGGAGCTCAGTGAATTCAAGCGTGGTACCGTGATAGGTTGCCACCTGTGCAATAAGTCCATTCATGAAATTTCCTCACTACTAAATATTCCATGGTCAACTGTTAGTGCTATTATAACAAAGTGGAAGTAATTGGGAACAACAGCAACTCAGCCACGAAGTGGTAGGCCACGTACAAATCACAGAGCGGGGTCAGTGCATACTGAGGTGCACAGTGCGCAGAAGTCGCCAACTTTCTGCAGAGTCAATAGCTACAGACCTCCAAACTTCTTGTGGCCTTCAGATTAGCTCAAGAACAGTGCGTAGAGAGCTTCATGGAATGGGTTTCCATGGCCGAGCAGCTGCATCCAAGCCTTACATCACCAAGTGCAATGCAAAGCGTCAGATATAGTGATGTAAAGCACACTGCCACTGGACTCTAGAGCAGTGGAGACGTGTTCTCTGGAGTGACCAATCATGCTTCTCTGTCTGGCCTTCTCGTCCAACATCAGTGCCTGACCTTCTAGAAGAATGGTCAAAAATTCCCATAAACACGCTCCTAAACCTTGTGGAAAGCCTTCCCAGAAGAGTTGAAGCTGTAATAGCTGCAAAGGGTGGGCCAACTCCATATTAAACCCTACGGATTAAGAATTGGATGTCATTAAAGTTCATGTGCATGTAAAGACAGGCGTCCCAAAACCTTTGGCAATATAGTGTATATCCAACTTTACTTATATAACTGTGCAATAATACAAAGCAAATATTCAAAGTAACTTGCATTGCAACCCAAGTATGCATTTCATCAGTTTATTTATTCCTTGGGAATTAAACCCATAACATGCTGTTTGAGCTAAATGAACACTAGACCATTAAAAAGCAGTTACACATTCACTAAACTGCAGGCTGATTCAGAGTTTTATGACATGATATGACACATGTTGGCATCCATGTACCCTCGTTTTACTAAAATCTTAAGGCATGATCATCATTAATGCTGCCATATGCATCTGAGGCCCTGTTCACACCTGGTATAAAGATGCATTTTGGTCGATCAGATCACAAGTAGACGAGGGAGACACCCATTCCCATTTACACCTGGTGTTTAAATCCGTCTCTTTTCAACCACTTCTGTCCTGATTTCTTCAAGGGGAGGGTCTATGGGCGGGTGAATGTATGGGCTTTTTCAGATCTTTCCATCTAATGGACAAAATAAGCTCATGCTATTTACATATGAACACGCCGGAGATGACAGAAAAACATGCGATGCACAGCAGCTTTTGTTTCTGCTCTGATAGTGTGAGTTAGAAATCAGGAATGGTGATTCATTGTGCTTGGTACGTTTTTCCTCTTAAAACTAAACTCTCCAGCCGACAAAGGTTAAATCCCATCTGGCTAGTGTGCTTCCCATAATGTTCACGTGTTAGGTCAGTAGACAGAGAGTAGACGGTCTTTTGTGGCTGTTCGAACACATTCGACCACATGAGCATTTACACTACGAAAGCAATCCGGTTTGATGCGTTTTTGTCAACCTCTGGAAGTTAGTGGACAAGATCTAAACGTTTTAGACACGTGTACTTCTGTGTTTAGCGTCGTCCATTTGTGATCCGATCGACCGAAACGCATCTTAATACCAGGTGACAGGGCCTGAAAGACTCAGCCATAGGAGAATGTCTTTAGAAACAGGACACACAGGTGGTTCTGGGTGTATCTTCTCTTTGCTCAACTCTCCATATCTGTGCCTCTTTGTAACAGGATCTTCACAGCCATTATGCCGATGGTGGCGGCTGGGTTGATTCCAGATGACCCCACTTTACAGCCAATCAGACGACTTATTTCCCTTGTACGACCTTTTGGTGGTTCACCTTTGTGTTCTTTGCTGTTTTAACACCTTTATCCTCCCTGCATGTGATGGAGCTGCATGGCCCCCTCATCTCACCTCCCTCAATAGAGCCACTGATCGTAATGAGCACATTCTGATTGGCTGATTGTGGGGCTATCTGTGCGACCAATCAGCAGGAGGATCGTTAGAATCAGCCAGTCAGAATCAAACCCCCGCTCACTCCTCTAACACTCGTGCTGCGCTGTAACCAATTATATAACATTGTGTCAACTAAAAGAGTGCTTTATAGATGCGTAGGGAGATTGAACGCTTGATTGTCACTGCTTCTATGAGCTAAAATGTCAAGCAAGTGTACAAATACGCAAACACAGCAAACTAAATATTTAGCGTTTGTGAGATGCTTTCTGTAACTTAGAAATCTAGAAAGACTTTAGTGATACAGTAGCGATATGGTTATGGTAGTGTAATACACGTCTAGCAAGTTATTATGTGTAAATGTGGGGAGAAAAAAAAAACAGTACTGGTCAAAAGTTTGCAAACATTACTAATGTTTTTGAAACAAGTCTCTTATACTCATCAAGCCTGCATTTATTTGATCAAAAATACAGAAAAAACTGTAATATTGTGAAATATTATTACAATTTAAAATAATGTTTTTCTAATTTAATATACTTTAAAATGTAATTTATTCCTGTGATCAAAGCTGAATTTTCAGCATCATTACTCCAGTCTTCAGTGTCACATGATCCTTCAGAAATCATTCTAATATGATGATTTGTTATCAATGTTGGAAACAGTTGTGCTGCTTAATACCCTGGAATACAAAACCAGTCATAAGGGTACATTTTTACATTTAAAAACTGAAAGCTGAATAAATAAGCTTTCTGTTGATGTATGGTTTGTTATGATAGGACAACATTTGGTCGAGATACAACTATTTGGAAATCTGGAATCTGAGGGTGCAAAAAAATCTAAATATTGAGAAAATCGCCTTTAAAGTTGTCCAAATGAAGTCTTTAGCAATGTATATTATTACTACTTTAGCAATGTATACTTTTTATATATTTACGGTAAGAAATTGACTAAATATCTTCATGGAACATGATCTTTACTTAATATCCTAATGATTTTTGGCATTAAAAAAAAAAGATAATTTTTACCCATAAAATGTATTGTTGGCTATTGCCACAAATATACCTGTGCGACTTATGACTGGTTTTGTGGTCCAGGGTCACATATTTTTATAACCTGTGATACTTTTTTCAGGATTCTTTGATGAATAAAAAGTAAAAAAAAAACAGCATTTATTTAAAATAAAAATCATTTGTAACAATATACACTACCGTTCAAAAGTTTGGGGTCAGCAATTTATTATTATTATTATTTTTTAAAGAAATTAATACTTTTATTTAGCAAGGATACGTTAAATTGATAAAAAGTGATAGTAAAGATTATTATATTTTTAGAAAACATATTTTGAATAAATGCTGTTCTTTTAAACTTTTTATTCATCAATGAATCTTGAAAAAAAAAATCACAGGTTCCAAAAAAAATATTAAGCAGCACAACTGTTTCCAACATTGAAAATAAATCATCATATCAGAATGATTTCTGAAGGATCATGTGACACTGAAGACTGGAGTAATGATGCTGAAAATTCAGCTTCGCATCTCAGAAATAAATTCGATTCTAAAGTATATTAAAATAGAAAACCATTATTTTAAATTGTAATAATATTTCACAATATTACATTTTTTTCTGTATTTTTGATCAAATAAATGCAGGCTTGATGAGCATTAGAGACTTCTTTCAAAAACATTAAAAATAGTAATGTTTCCAAACTTTTAACCGGTAACCTTCAGGTCATATTTATACAATTTGTCAAAAAGATGAAAACCTATATATAGATTTTACGCTAAGTACAGTGTTACATTTAATTATTTTATTATCTTTTTTGCATTACAGTAATGAGAATTTGAGTAGCAAATTGTCATGAAAATAATGCAAAAAAAATGTAAAACTTCTTTCTTACTTTTTAAATTCTGGTGTGAAATATATTACTTTGTGCAATATAACCTATAAAATGGCTGTGCGCATTTTTAATAAAAAATTACACTTGAACAGTTAACAATAATATATAATTAACAGCCCAACAACACCCAAATGTATATGAAACAATCTAGTTTATGGACACAATCTTGCATGGCATTGCAAACAAATTGTGCTGATGTCCTGTCTTCCGTTCACAGGTTTAGCTTCTTTTCCCGAGACAAAACCCGAGGCTCGCAGAGGAGGATGCCGCAGATGGGTGACGGCTTCGGCTCGTGGGCGGGGAAAGATGAGGTGTACACAGAACAGGCCCAGGAGGCATTACAGCACATGTAACGAACACAACGCTCCACTAACCGCTAACCTGACCACCGTATGCCACGTTTACGCTCCCTTTCATGGTCAACTTTCACAGCACAACGTCTGCAAGCAGACTAGACAAGAGCTCACAAAGGGAACACGGGGGGCGGGGCCGTTTAGAGTTACTGATAGATTGTGGCCCTTACCTTCACCCAAAGATATTGTGAGGGAGTTTTATGTGCCTATTTTGTTAGATAGTTAGACATTTTATTGCTGTTGCAAATGACAAGTTACTGTAAGTGGATGGCGCGGAAGAATAGAAGATTTTAGACAGTATTCTGATGATGTTTAAAGAGAAGATGCCTTTATTAGATAAGATACATATCTATTTTTAATTCAAATTGAATTATGAACAAGACACAATGGCAAGTAACCATGAATATGCACTTGGCTGAAGGAAAAAAAAAATTGTTTTTTGTTGTTGTTTTCCTAATTTTCAGTAGCTATGCCCAAGTCAGAGATAGTCTGAAAAAGATGGTGGCATTAATTATGAATCGTATTTAAAACTTTTTTTTGAAATTGCACAGTAGCCTGATTGTTTTGGCACACTGAAATGCTGAGAATGTAAAGGAATATCTGACGTTTAAAACATTTCTTTTGACATGCTGTAGATTATCACAGAGAATAATTTTGACTAGTCCTTCAGTTTGTAACAACAGATGTTGTATTTACAGTAATGCACTTGGAATGAAAGTCTATGAGGCTAAACTTTAAATTAATTTAAAATCAGAAAGATTAAAGGCAGAAATGTGCCTCTCGGTAAGGTGAATTAGGTTTTGTGGGAAGAGCTTACTTTACCATTAAAAGAAGTCTCTTATGCTCACCAAGGCTGCATTTACTTAACTTGATCAAAAATACATTAAAGCAGTAATATTATGAAATATTAGTACAATTTAAAATAATTATTTTCTATTTGAATATATTTTAAAATGTAATTTATTCCTGTGATCAAAGCTGAATTTCCAGCATCAATACTCCAGTCTTTAGTGTCACATGATCCTTCAGAAATCATTCTGATATGATGATTTGCTGCTCAAGAAACATTTCTGATTATTATTGTAATTATTGTAAAGTTCAAAAGAACAGCATTTAATTAAAATAGAATCTTTTGTAACATTTTAAAAGTCTTTACTGTCACTTTTGATCAACGTAATGCATCCTTGCTGGATAAAAGTATTAATGTTTTTAAAAAATCTTACTGACCCCAAACTTTTGAACTGTAGTGTATGACGTCACATGGTCATGACAGTGATTTTATCACACATTTAAAATGTGCCTACACTTTCAAAATACTGTGTAGTTTACCTAGGGCTGCATGATTATGACAAAAATCATAATTGTCGATTATTCCCTTGAAATTGTAATTACGATTATTAATTACGATTATCAAAATTTACATTGAATTATGTTTTGAATAGCTTTATACCATTGTTTGAAGCAACTGCATGCTATATTTTTATATGAAAATAAACCAAAAACATTCTTCCTGAAAATGTTTTATTGCTTTTCTATAGCATTAAGCCTCAAATGTCAAATATACATTGGTTTGATTTCTTTTTTAAATAAATAAAGTCAAGATATTCATGGTATTATGTTATAAAAAACTAAAATTACAACTATGGAAAAAAACCTTAACCTATAGGAAGAAAAAAACATCTTAAGCATGCAGAATAATGTACGTGGACTTTTTTTTTCTTCTAATTGCACCTTTGAATGATTATGTAATATAATTATCTAATGGCATCTGTAATTTTAATCACAATTAGAAATTTGATTAATTGTGCAGCCCTACGTTTACCATTTATCCCACTGCAATGCCCATATACTTCTATTGTACCTCATCATCACACATTTTGTGCTTTTTTTATGCACTGAGGAGCAAATCAAACTTATTTTCTGTGGTAATTGACATGTCACAGTTTCCATCTGTTCTGTGTTTAAGAACCTGGATAATCTCTTTAAACCCTGGAATCATGACACAAAGTTTTATGCGTCATTAAGTGTTTCTGCAGCACATTAAAGCAGAACAATATTAATAATTCATAGTTTACTGGCATCTGGCTGAAGGATCTATCACATGGACAAATGTCATTCACCAGCGGTTTTGCATTGCTTGAATGGTGCTTTCACTGGCAATACTAGAAATGTTTAGAGAAAGCATGGAAATGCGTGACTATGGTAAAGTGTTGATAAAGGCAGCTTTGTGAGCACGAAATTCATGCCCGTGGGCCTTAATTCAGCTAGTACGCCACTCGACGTGATGGCAAACTCCAGAACTGAGAATGATATCCAGCAACAACTGGATCAAATGTATCATGATGAAGGATTATGCATAACTCATCTCATTGTGTATTAAACTATTTTATACCATGTATTGTCAGAAATGGCTGCTCTTCATTTCACTTGATAGTCATTGAAACTTTATTTGTATGACAAACGAGTTGGTACAAATTCAACTATTTAAATTAAAATTTAAAGGGATACTTCACTTCACATTATTTACTCAGTTTAAAGTCATTCCAATCTGTATGAGTAACTAATGGCAGTTTCATGTTCACATTAGTGGGGGAAAACAGTCTAGACTAAGAAAAGAAAGTCTTGAATGTATGCAAAGTTTATTCTCTGTCTCTGTAAGAGTCTCTGTGTCGTCTGTCTTCCTTTCTATTGGAGTCTTTCTCTCGGCTTCTGTCCCGGTGGTGTTTAGAGTCCCTTTTCTCTTTGTAGTAACCTCTATCATTCCGATCATTCCCTCTATCCCAGTCGTTTTTCCTCTCCCGCCATCGTCCGTGTTCCCTATCTTGTTCTTGGTCTCTTTGCCTTTCCTCCCTCCCGCTTGAAGCATCCCATCTATCTGCTGATCGGTTCTGGGGCATCATGGATGTCAGATTGATGGGCTTCCGGAAAGGTCTATCCCTGCCTCCGAACCTCAGCTGACCGGATTCCTTCTTGCCGCCTTGGCCTCCTCCAAGTCGGCGTGGAATCCATCCCTGGAGCGTGCGCTCTTGCTCGAAGTCCACAAAGAGCTCGTACTGGTCCACGACCAGCTTGTTGGCGTCTCTCCAGGCTCTCTTCACCGAACGCTCCTCCTTGTACTCGACGAAAGCGTAACGCTTGGAGAAACCCGTCACAATGTCTCGGACGAGCCGCACCCTGCGGATGTCTCCAAATTTGGAGAAGACTTCCTGGAGCTTGTCCTCAGATGTCTGTGGATTCAGGCGTGCCACGAACAGCGTGAGGTGAGGGTCACCGATCACACCCTTGTTAGGCTGGTAGCGGGCCAGCATGCCCCTCCACACGGCTCTGTCATGGGGTTCCACATCTGTGCCATCGATACTGCCCGCTTTGAGGGGGTCATAAACCTTCGCCACAGGACTCCACTCGCTCATCATCTGATGGTAGAGATTTAGAAGAATTTATGCAATAATTCATGCAAAATCCAGTTCTTACAGAAATGGTTCACTCAAATAAATAAAAAATTCTGTCATTATTTATTAACCCTATGTGAAATGTAAATTTCTTAACATTCTTTGCAGACTTGTAATATAGCGCACAAGTCATATGCACTAATTTTAAGGAGCTATGTAGAGCCTAAAAGCCTTTGGTAACTATGAACTGGATGGAAAACCTCTTCTGTGTTCAATGGAAATAATTGGACCGACATGAGGGTGAGTAAATAATGACATTTTTTGTGTGAATTATTACTTTCAATCATAACGTGGGGTCCAAAGACAACACTAACGAAAACATTTCTATTTTAATTTGAGATTGTCTTAGTATTTGGTTTCTTATTTTCACTCGAGCTGACATGAACCAAGCCTGATGCAGTGTTTTTATTATAATTATTAATTATACACTATTATAGTTAGTTGGATTTTATAGTTGAATTGGCTTTTATTGTATATATATTTAGTTTTTTTAATGTTACATTTTTAGTTACTGTGATTTTGCCATTTGTATTCGTTTTATATTCAGGTATATTTACAATTTAATGTTATACTATTTAATATTTCAGTTTTAGTTCTCATTTATTTCCAGTTCATTTGACTGCTTCCGCTTAAACGTGTTTCAGTTAGTTGCCAGAGTTTTATTTTAATTAACAAAAATGTTTTAATAGTTTTAGTTAATAATAACCCAGCATGGTTTGAGAATCATCAGTGACCGTTTGTACCTAAATGTTGTCTACTTAGGCGATTCACTCGGTTTTATTTAAGATGCAGTTTTTATACTCATCAAACTATTTGATATCATCCAGAGTCATTTTAAACCGAATCTGAGCACACACGAAGATGTGCGGTACAATTTTAGTGTTTAAATCAGTCATGTCTCTTTGAATTCACTAACACCGCATATACTATTGAGATTACATTTTTTGTAATTGTGAATAATGTCATACATAACGTCCCCAGAACAATAAAACAAAGCATCAAAACAAACCTTGCGGGTGCGCCGTCTAAAACTCTCCGTGTGGAAATTTCGGCTGTGCTGTACCGACGGGCCGTGTTCGTGTTGCTGACGTCACCGGGCATGGACTTAAAGGGATAGGTCACCCAAAAAATTGTCATCGTTTACTCACTCTTACGTTGTTCCAAACCTGTATGAGCTTCTTTCTTCTGTTGAACACAAAGATAGATATTTTAAAGAATGATGGTAACCAAACAATTGACTTCCATAGTATTCACCTGTTTGCTTACCAACGTTCTTTAAAATATCTTCTTTTGTGTTCAACAGAAAAATTAAACACAGGTTTGAAAACAACTTAACTAAAAACTTTTTAGGTCACTAATCAAATAAGCAAATTTGTGACATTGATCTTTTCTTGCTTCCATTGAAACTCAAACGATGCTGGAGAACATGATTATCAGCTCCAGTGCTGTTGTCATGGGGAATAATTCAACTGTTCAATAAAATTGTTATGCTGATGCAATCTGTAATATATACACAAAAAACATTGCCGTTTGGACACCACTGTATATACGACAACAGAGGCAAAGAGTTGCATAAAATCATTTATTTAAACAATGCATCTATCATCTCTTACAGATTGATTTTAACACTCCCTGTCGTTGGAGCTTTTGGTCATCAACACTCGGCTTGTGTAACAGGTACAGCTTTGTTCAGGTTAATCACGACACACCCAGCATTGTACAACGGTAACATTTCAAATTATATCAAAGTTTGGTTTCACATTCCAGTTTTCTGAACCTTTTAAAATGCCGCTCCTTTTAGCATCACAGGCTTTCTGCTTCAAACATAAACGTTTGGGCATTATAAATAATTATTGCTAAGCCTCTAACTACCTTACATTAGATTAGATTAGATTAAGAAAACTTTATAAAAATGCAGAAAGTTGGACTATAACTGCATGCTTTGGAAGCACTGATCTACCAATATATAAAATATACAAAAAGAAATGTGCCGAAACTAGCATGTCATAGAGCAGGATAAATATCTTAAAAGTAGGACAAGTTGAATATGTACCGCAATCTAACGTGTTACTGTCACTGTGTAACATACCCATACACTTACTAGCCCAAAACATTCTCTGTTTACTAAGGCAATAATTACATTAAAAACTGTCTAGTTAAGAAACAAGGTGTTTTTCCCTCCCTCCTCTCAGTACATTAATGCTTTAGCCACGGATGAGCTTCTATCGAAGATTTACTGCGGTCGCCGTAGTCGTAAAGGAGCTCTTCTCCTTCCTGGATGTCTCTGGAGGCCACGAGGATAAGATGAGGTATTCCATTAATGTCATGGAGTTTGGTTTGACAGTTGCCGTTTTTACTGTGGTTGATGAGCCTTCCCAATCGATCCGACTCTTTTGTAGCGTCCACGCTGTCGGGAAACAAAATGCACAGTTTTAGACAGCCCATCTCTTTATATAAAGTCAGTCTGTCCAAACATAAACTGTATTATTGCCCAGCTCTAATCTGCTGCTTTGAAACAATGTGTATTGTTGTTACAACCCATAATACAATAGAAATTGTTTCCCAGTATTAACAGGATTATTGATGCAAACTTCATCAAATATGAGACAAATTCAAATTCTGCTGTAAAGCAGCTGTAGCAAGACATTCATCTCAATTCAGTTCAATTTAATAATGAAAGGTCATTCATTATGAAAAGTTCAATTCCGCTACTGAAAACAGTCATTTCATTATTCAGCTCGAGTCAGTTCGATGTTGATTCAGTTCAATAAGTGTCAATAGCCTGGTGTCCATCACAGATGTGCAAAACTTTTGCAATACTTTCTAAATGTCAATAAAAACCTCACAGCGTTTCCATTAACCGATGTTATGCGACAAAAAAAAATCCCATACGTCGCAAAAGGGTTTTTACGCTGGCATAAGGCAGTTTTTCAGGCAATTCGAAAAAGGAATATTTCGCAAACTGGTTTCAAGTGTGCCGCACACGTCTTGAAAAGTGAACCCAAAGCGTCTAAAGCATTTCGATTGCCCCAGGTGGTTGGTCCCAGTATAGCTCATAAACCTTGCCCGCGCCATGTATTCTAATGGGACGCGAGACAAACTAAACAATAGCTTCAAATAAATTTTTTCCAAAGATGGTTGTCGTAATTTTAGGTAGTTTTTAATCACGGCGTGTTCATTCTTTAAATAAATTTAAGTTTAGTTAGTTATTTGATGCTAATAAAAACGGGGAAGTTGTCACTGAGGCACCAACTGACTTTTTTGGGAGGAGATTGGAGCTTTAGCTTTAATTTCTACATTTCCATAACTGTTTATTTCACACAATGAGTTGTTCTGCAGTAAACTGTACTAACAGATACTGCGGGAGTGTGGGCGGGGTCTTTGATATCGAGGCTCTACTTCCTGTTCTCTACTGCGTAGACTCCGGTCGCAGGTCCCAAATCAGCGCAAGATGTCAGCACCATATTCAGACACTGGTGGCTTCACTTTTCTACAATGGAAGAGAGTGAAGGGGCGTCGTCGCCCATCTTTTTTTTTTTTTTAAGTCTATGGTAGGGAAAGCCCCTTATACTATGAGTTGTTTCTGGGAAGTTATAGTATGCTCAATGTTTTAGACCCTCATATCTGCTTCGAGGTCTTGATAAATTGTGGCCGTTTATATAATCCAGTATTCCCGTAATTCTTGTCCTTTATGAGTTTAATAAAGAACTCTGTCTCGTCTTTAAAGAATGATCATGTGACTTTTACGTATGTCAGGTGACCTGTAAATGTGAAAAAACTGTTCCCATTGCAGTTTTGCTAAATATTCCTTTTTTGAATTGCCTGAAAAACCACCTCATGCGAGTGTAAAAACCTTTGCGATACATGGGAGTTTTTGCGAAATTGACGTTTCCCCACTGGGCGTATTTTAAATTTGCACAATTTGAAGAGTAATGGAAACACAGCAATTGTTGCGAAATTCATCAATTTGGGGGAAAAAAACGGATTCAGCTATAAAGCAGAAGACAGTGTCATTATTCAGCTTAATTCAGTTCAAGTTTTTCCTCATCAAATTGTATCAAATCAACAATATTGCTGGATATTTACCCCACGGTTTCATAGACAAAGCTTAAACTAGTCCCAGACTAAAATGCATGTTTGAGCGGTTTTAACTGAAAGCAACTTGCACTGACATATCTTAAAATATAAATCCCGTTTGGCTAGCGTGCTTCCCATAATGTTCACGTGTTAGGTCAGTAGACGAGAGTAGGCGGACTTTTGTGGCTGTAGAACACATTCGACCACATGAGCATTTACACTACGAAAGCAATCCATTCAAATGTGTTTTCAACTACCTCTAGAAGTGGTTGAAAGTGGACAAGCTGTTTTAGACCCGTTTACACCTGTATATGATCCGATCGACCGAAACGCATCTTAACACCAGGTGTAAACAGGTCCTTTTAGACAGCGCTATCGTCTTTTTTCCTACACCCCATGACGTTTGCTTGAATTATGGGAGTAACTTCTGTTAAACCGTAAATAATCAGTTAAAGTCTCGCTCTATAAACGCAAAAATATGCCAAAAACTGGGCAAAATGAAGTGACATTATACTCACCCTTCAACCACCGAACATTAAAAGGAAACTTAAGTGTAAAAGCATCAATAAAGTACTTTCAACAGACCCAAAAGATCGATTATTTCCTCAATAATAATACAGAGGGTTAAACATCACTATAGTAATACATGTCTGTATTTTGTAACATACGTTGTCCCAATTAAAAGTGATTAACTTTAGAATTGAGTGATAATATTTCAAAATGCTGTGTAATTTTGACAGATAACACATATTGTTTAGGATTGTTGGGATTAGAAGTAAAAAGGGGAGACATTTACATTTTAAAGCATTTGTGTGAAAACAAACCTGGAAAGAGACGTGAGGATTTGGAGAGAGAAAGGAGAGATTCTCAGTGCATTCCAGTGAATTATTCATGTGATATATCGTAAATTATTTGTGCAGTATATGTTGTCTTTTTAAATAGAAATGATTCCTTTCAGTCTTTTTTGCTTGTCTGTCTTGGCAAAAATGTTTCACTGGTCAGCATGAAATCACAATCAACGCCATTTACTTTCTTCTACAGAAGTGAAAATGTATTGCAAACTGTTTTAATGTTGACTTAAGGAGAGTTTGCTTCAATTTCATTCAAATAAATTCAAGAAAAACTAAATAGATAAAGTGGAAAGTGGGTGTGGTGCTTGAACCTACCAATACGTTTTGCTGAGATACTGGAAGTAATACATGTAGCAGCCAGTGGTCGGATCTTGTGCATATAAAGCCTCCCTTTTTTTGGCGTCTGTGATCTGGAGCAGATCTCCATGGTACTCCACTACATACTGCCCTTTCTGGAACTTCTGTGTGGCAAAAACTCCCCTGCCCTTTCCTTCAATGTACCTGACCTGTCAAGACCGACATGAAGGTACGTTTTTGTCCGTCCAGCAGAGTTCAACATTCAACTCAATTCACTGTCAAAGATTACCATCATTCCATTCTCAATCCCGTTTGTGATCAGCATGTCTATGTGCCTCTTCTCTTCACACTGTTGACAGAAACCAGGCACATACATTCAATATTAGAACTTTGGCTGATGTAACACATGAAAAAAACAAAATCTGTGCACTACCTTCAGTTCACTTTTGCTTTTTCTGGAGCTTCTTCTGATGGGATAATAATCTGTAACCTTTCGGCATTGAGGGTTCTTGGTATCAGAACTGCAAAACAAAAATTGATTGGTAATCCAAGAATGTCAAGGAGAAAATGTTTTTTTTATCTTCTTTACAATAATGTGTACTGATAGAATTATATTATTTTAGTATAATTAATATATACTAACATAGTTTTTGTTAATATTTTGAATTAAGATTTTAATTTGAGTAACTTTGTTATTGTTTTGTCATTTTCAATGTTTTAGTTACTTTAGTTATTAACTAAAACTAAAGGAAATTGAGAAATGTTGCCTTAAAACTAGCTGGAATAACATTCTCTTATATTTGATTTCATTCATTTTCATAAAGTAATGAAAGTTTTTTTGTGTGTGTGTGATATTCAATATAAATAAAAAGGGTTAACAATAATTGACTTTGTTCAGTAGTAAGTAAATTGTACAAATTCAGCAATTTCACAATACAATAAATGAAAAAGCTAGACAATAATGTTGCTTGACAAGTGGCTGAACAGAACAAATTAATTTCTTCAATATATGATGGCAGAATTTATTTTTGGGTGAACTCTCCCTTAAAAATTACAATTTTGACTTAAAGACTGAAGTTTTATAACAACAGTCTTTAAGTCAAAATTGTAATCTTTAAGGGAGAGTTCACCCAAAAATAAATTCTGCCATCATTTACTCACTCAAGTTGTTCCAAACCTGTATGATTTTTCTTCCTCTGCTGAACTCAAAAGATGATATTGTCAAGAATGTCGGTAATACTATGGAAGTCAATGGGGACCAGACATTCTTCAAAATATCATCTTTTGTGTTCAACAGAACAAAGAAACTCATACATGGCAAAATTTTTATTTTTGGGCGAACTTTGTCCTTTAAACATCTGCGAATCAACTTCACCATTGACTTACATTCTCTGTGTGGATTTCTTTACTTTAAGTTTGCGAGAGGGTCGTTTCCTCTGTTTGGGGGAAGTGATGTCACTGCTGGCGTGGATGTATGATGCCGTGCAGTGCAGTTGACGTGTCTGCTCCTCTGCTCTGTGCACCGAGTGCTGCAGCTCTTCATTTACAGCCGTTTTCGGGAGGAGGAACTCACCATTTACAGCACTGCCTCGCCTGGCTGCAATTCACAGAAATTAATGACTTGCAGCACATAGATGCGACACATTCATGCAGTGAACATCACTAATGTCAACAGTGCATTTTCTTCATCCTTACGATCTCCATGCTTCCAAGTTTTCCCGTCCTGGATGAGTTTGACAGTGATCGCTTCATGATGCGGTGATCTGCGGTGCTTTAAGAGATGGTGAAATGGCGAGTGTCCATTGCATATGACGTCCTGCAAAACAGTGACTTTTAGAAAACAGTAGTCAACTGATTTGAGATTTCTGTGCAGAGGAAATGTATCTGCGCCTCTAAGCACAGGGCCAAAAAAATATAGTAATATACAGTTAAGCAATCAGGTATCAGGTACACATAACAGGACACGTTAATAATAATAATAATAATAATAATAAAAAATTAATAATCTGTATTGTGTAAAATATAGTAATCAATCATAAATTATAATTACGTGTGGTAAGAATACTACTACTACTAATAATAAATGGAATAGTACATAGTGTAAAATATACTAATCAATCATAAATTAGAATTACTTGTTGTAATAATAAGTAATAGTGCATATTGTGTAAAATAAACCAATTAGAATTAGGCTACTTGTGGTAATAATAATAATAATAATAATATTATTATAATAATAATTTATCAGTCTATTTTACACAATAAGTACTATTATATTATATACTATTATACTATAAGAGTACTTATGTAAAATATACTGATAAATTATAATTACTTGTGGTAGTAGTAATAATAATAATAATAATGTAATAGTACATGTATAAAATATACTAATCATATATATACATACATATATATATATATATATATATATATATATATATATATATATATATATATATATATATATATATATATATATATATATATATATATATATATTAGTAAAAAAATAAAAATAAATTAAACTGGAAGGGACAAACCAAATAGCACATCTGAATCGATTATAAATCGGAGAACATGTAGTGATGGTGATGTTATTGATACTTGATGAACACGCCCACACTGGGCCTGTAACAGCTGCGCTCGCGCGGTTCACAGTGTTATAATACTGCTCGCCGCAGCGCTATTGTTCTTTTATCTGCTTTAAACGCCTTGATCAACTGTACTACTAACACGTACCGTACATCCCATTGACTACACGACGCCACATCCATTCATACAACTCAATTCAAACAGGAACCAGAATCAGTCAGTGAGTTCGTGTGTTGCGGATACGAGCGGTTTACAGAATCACCAAACACAGTGTGTTATCATTCCGCCATCAAACACACGAGACCGCGTCAAACAATCACCGTGTGTGAGGAACAAGCCGTGTAACCTACCCCGTTCATTTCAGCCCACTTTCTCTTCGAGCCCTATTGTTTTGAAGCGATGGTCCGGTCCGGTCCAGTGTTTTCTCCTCTACACTTCTGTCCTTCTAAACGGCGTGGAACGAGGACATTCAAAAACAGCTCTGTGTTCACGAAGAAAAAAAAAACAAGAAACTTTCGAGCTGTTTTAATTAATGCTCCTCCATCCGAGTTAGTTTGTACAGTTTTACGCCGCCATGTTTGCACTTTTATCTCATTCACGGGAGGAAACCATGTGAGCATTTAAATAACCAATAATGTTTGGAAGTTGTGTTCAAATTGGCCGGAAGATGGAGCTGTTAGGCGGCGCACCCTTCCTGCTTGGTGCAAGAAGAGCTGATTTATTATTTAAAAAAAAGTACTAATAATATAACATATATATATAGGCTACTATTTATAATAAATAATAAAATCATATATAAAACATAAAATTAGCTTTTTAAATTATTTAAAAAAAAAATTCTAAAGGTTATGCCAACATGAGAATATTATATCCGCATAACACATACATATTATCATAAATCTATATAGAGTATAATATCTATCTATGTATGTTTTTTTAATATTATATATATAAGAATATACAATATAAATCATATATATATATATACACCTTGCAAAACAACAATAAAAATACTAATAATATAATATATAGGCTAATATTTATAATAAATAAAAAAAAATTATATATAAAACGTAAAATTAGCTTTTTAAATATCTTCTAAAATATTTATATTTTCTAACAGAAAAGTTCTAAAGGTTATGCCAACATGAGAATATTACATCCACATAACACATACATATTAATAGTGTACAAAGATGACTTTTTATAGTTTTTGCAAGTTTAGGGTGCTTAAAGGACAATATTGCAGAACACAACGTTAAACATGTGTTTAATGATGTTCCCATTTTGCGGATTAATTAATAGAATTAATAGAATAATTAAATTAATAGATTTAAAACACTTTGTATCAGATATATTGGGTGTTTTCAACCTTTGTCAACAGCGTAGGTCAGACTCTGCCTTTGACCTTACCAGCATGGCTCCAGCAATGTCATTTTGACGTGTCATTGGAGGAAATAATTTTTACAGCGTCACTTCCTGAATATGAGTAAGGGGGAGGTCACGTGACATGGCTTCGGCGCTCTCCTTTCTCCGACTACTTTTGATTTAAAAATATAATTAAAAATCTCGATTACTATGGACGGGCTCCGGGGCTTTATGAAAGATGGTCGTAGGTCGGCTCTCGATCGATGCTCGGCGGCGCGTTATACGCGGCGCGTGGGGAACATTTCTGGACACAAAATCGTCTGTTTTGTGGGCTGCAGCGTCACGTGACCCGCACGCGCCTCGGGTAAAGATGGCGCCTGGCGGTTAGAAAACAAGCAGCGCAAGCAGCGGCGACATCCTTCACACCGCCGCGACGTTTGGGATCCATAGAAACCGAGTGGAGTACGTGTTTGACTTATTGGACATAAGCTGCCACACAGCGGGTTTGCTCTGTTTTCTGTAATAGTCACAATTTCGGTCGGTTTAGGGCCGATATGCGAAGGAATATTGAGTTTTATTGCGTTTCGCGCGAAAGCTGAGGGAGTCTTGCGACTGGTTCACGCGCTAGGCAGCTAACCTGAGGCGAGCCGTTAGCGCACTTTTGACAAAGTCACTGACAGGAATTATTCGCTCAAATGTCATTTTTTGGCACATATGCTGCCTGTCAGGTTCGTTTGGATTTGTTTAAACCGGGTTATAGCCTATCTAAAGAGCGTTTTAGCTCCTTTTTGGCTATTTTAAGTTGACTATACGGGTCGTGAGGGGAAATTAGCTAGCAACCACCGTAAGCAAGTCTGAGGAGCAGTTACACCACATGCAGCATATTTTTGACGAATGAGATTTTTGTTGTTAAAATAGTAGTTTGTATTTAACCCGTGGTTTGTTTGTTGGGGAAGCATTAAAACGCTTCCGCTGAATATTTAGGACTAAAGAGCAGCACGTTTAGTGCTCCGGTTGTCTAATCTTGTGTATTACCACCGTTACGTTCTACGACATATTATTGTTACTGTGTAATAACAATGTATTGATTATTTCAGGGAACGTTAGAGTTTTCTTTTGTTTCTAGTCTGGTTTCTGAATGTGTAAGCTGGTTGACATTATCATCCAGCAGCAACGTCAGACCAGGAAGTCTAGTTGGATCAGTTTTGGCAAACACGTGTGAAGCTGGATGTTGTGCTGAGCCGTTAGCAGCATTAGTTTAGTATGTTTTTGCCCTTATGAATGCATTTCTCGACTAGTGTTTAGATTTATTTAATATGTAGTGTTAAGGGGGAAATGTTTAGCATTAAAAACATCCAAATACAATCTTGGTAATGTAATGGGAAAGATGTAATCTTTAAGTTGGGTGTATGTCATTGTCTTTATTAAATGTCTGTGTAGTTTAAGAGGACATCGAATTATGTTAGAGTGTTAGAGAATCTGCTTTGCAAAACATCCCACTTAATCTTCTTTGTAATATTTTATATAATGTTTTATTTTTCTCTCTTTTAGACAATGGATCCTGGACAAGATTTGCTTCTGGCTGCTCTAAGTGAAAGTGGAATCTGCCCTAATGATCTGTTTGATGTTGATCCTCAGGACACACTCCCACTCCCTGCCTCACAACAGGTCATTTAAAATGCATACATGCAACATGATATACATAACATGATATGCTATACTTTAATGCATTGTGTGTGTGTGTGATATATATATATATATATATATATATATATATATATATATATATATATATATATATATATATATATATATATATATATATATATATATATATTTTTTTTTTTTTTTCTTTACTCAAGTAGGGCTGTGTATTGAGACAGATTACAATCGTTTTGATTTTGAGGGGTCGACATTAATGCTTGAAAGAATTGAAACCCTGATTGGAACCCCAATAACAAGAATCACCAAAATGTGACACTGATTCTGATTTTATTTCATAATAATATATAATGTACTGATGGTAACACAAGGTTGCGCTGTTAACGCTCTCGCAGCCTCGATTAGAAATTGAAACAAATGAGCGCAGAACACAAAAAGAAACTGTTAAAGCCACAATATGTAATTTGTTGCCGCTAGAGGTCGCTTATTCAAAACAAAAACGTAGCTTGATGATTTTTATTATGCTGCAGACGACCGGTCATGTGTATGTGGGGTAACGCAGAGCTGTTTTATTATATTAGATACGTTTGAGTGTGTTGAAAGTTATGTTATAAAGCTACTCTGTGCGTTTGTAGGCGGCTACTATCCAAACAGTTGCTCACCTGTCTGATAAAACACAATATATTAAAGCGTCTTTGGTGTTTCCACGGAAATCCAGGGTAACGTGAGTATGTTGTCATTGATAGGCGACACACGGACATGATCCGTGTCCTGGTTAAAATTACTTATTTCTCTGGATTTAAACATTCTTGGAAATATTTGGGATAATGTATGTGCACAAGTCAACAAAATGTATAACACTGTTCTAGTGGTTTTTGGATAATTTAATCGACAGATTATTGTTACTGTGTAATAACAATGTATTGATCATTTCAGGGAACGTTAGAGTTTTCTTTTGTTTCTAGTCTGGTTTCTGAATGTGTAAGCTGGTTGACATTATTATCCTGATTTTTTTTATTTTATTTTTTTTATGTTTGACATATGACACAGTTAAGCAACATCACACGACCAAGAGTGCTGTTTTCCTTAATACCATCATGATTGAAAATGACACTGATGTGACATTAACCGTTTTGTTCTATTTCAGCAGCAAAAATATTCAAAGATCGATCACAGCAGAACCATAGCTCATCTCACAGCAACACTCACTAAATGATTCAGTGTTTGAACGAATCGGTTGAGTCAAAGATTCAATGACTCACTTCATTGGCGGTTTAGTTTCATGTTTAAAAGTCAAATAATTTCCCCCCAACATTTCTTATTTGTATATTAAAAAAATATTTTAAACAATCTCATAACATTATTTAATGCAGCTGTAATTTTTCACTACAAGTCATTAATTTGATTGGTAACAGCCCTATAGTGTCTTATTATTCTAAATTAAAGGCACTATGTAAGATTTTTGGATTAAAATATCCAACAACCACTAGAACAATGTTATATATTTTGTTGACTTGTGTACTTACACTATCCTAAATGTTTAAATCCAGAGAAATCAGCTTTTTTAACCAGAACACGGGCCATGTCCCAGTGTTGCCTATCAATGACATCATACCCGCATTACCCTCGATTTTGCAGTTGTAGAAACCATGTAAACCCCAAAGACGCTTTAATATATTATGTGTTTTATTAGACGGGTGAGCAACTGTTTGGATACATTCATAGACAGAAAACGAATCATTGTTATATAACTCAGCACAGTCTTTTTTTAAATCTCGTTAAATTCCACGTTAAGAACCACCCCCCCCACTGAGATTACATAAGACCTGATACATTTTCAATAACTGGATTTATTTCTGTCAACATATTTTCTGATGTTCATTCATGTTTATTTTGTGCCATAACTATTTGTAAAAAATATTTGTTTAAATTTACAATAGAATTGAAAATTTTAAATCTGAGACTTTGCTTTGTATCTAAAGTGATTAATACGAAAACAGCATAGAGTAAAAAACTGATCTTCTAATTAATCAAAATGAGGATTGGTTAAGAGTAACCAATATTGCCAGCCCTACTCGAAACAGAATTTAATCTAAAAACAATCTTTCTCAAAGTAGCACATTTGATGATTGACATTTGTACTTTTTCTTTTTCAGTCAGTCTCATTAAATGCACTTGACATTGGTCTCAGTAATGAAGCTTCTGGAATTGTCAGGATTGAACCTGCAGTTCCACCTACTCCTACAGTCACAATCAGGGTAAGTGGTGCACGTAGCGTCACTATTTATAGACTTTTGACTAACTTCGTAAAGTCTGGTCCAGTTTATTCTGTCCAAGAACTGCCCACGTATGCAGAAAGACCAGTATGATATTAGGCAACCAACCAGAGTTTTTGTTCTTGGGTGCTGTTTAGGATCGGTTGTATCTGTATTAAATTATACCCAATATACAGATTATTTCACAGATTGAAAGTCTAAAAAAAATAGGATATCCAGTTCTGCTCATTAACTTGCAGCTAAGTGCACTTCTGGAAGTTGCATCAAGCTATCTAATCAGATTGGAACTAGGGATTTCTTGCAGTTTTTCTGTAAAATATAATGCAGACTGTGAGAGAGCAAACTGTGGGCTGTCTGTCTGAGGCTTCTGGGTGTGTAACATGTTTTAATATTTGACTAAAGCTCAGAATTACACATGCTGCATTGATCATTGTGTGTCTTTGCAGGAGAAGCCTCAGCCCTCAACTACCACCTTTGTTTTAAATCAACTGAATCAGTTGCCATCGCTGGGTACCATAGTAGTCACCAAACCATCAGCCGGGACTGCCTCCAGGCAGACCATCACAGTAACCAAGGTGGTACACACAAGTTCGTCAGCACAACGGAGCTCTTTATCCTCTGCCACTGTGGTCCCACCAAATAATGAGCAGATCAGGTTGAAGGACCTTCTCAGAACCAGCAGCCTGAAGACAAGCAGCCTTGGAGAGCTTATGAAGTTGAAGCCCCCACCTGACATAGCTCAGCCCGTTGCTACAGCAACAGCCACAGGCACAAGTGAGTGCTGGCAGGCATGCTGGACCATAGATGGTTTTTTTTTTGCTCGTAAGGGTCTGTCGTTGCAGCTGTCGGCTTTGTGGCACTTTCCAGATCTAACGCTGGGTGCCAGTTTTCAAGTGCTGCCTCCAGCTGTCAATAAAAGAAACCAACATGGGCTCAAATCACCTTTGAAGGTGTTAAAGCTGTATAGATGATCTTAGGAAATGGGAAACATGTTTTTTATGTCCATTTTGTTTTAAGAAAATGCTTTAAATCTAGGCCACGTACACGGTGCTGCTAAAGATGGATGTTACGGCTCTTAGTGCTTCAACCCAAACAACTATTTAATTTTAATACATTTTCTAATTCATAACCTTTATTGTGCACTCTTTGTTAAAGTTGAGCATTGTCTAAAGCCCATCTAGAGAGACCGTGTGGATGCAATCATGCTGTGTTTTCTTAATGTCAATGCTCTTCCTTTCAGAAATTATTCTGGTCTCCACAAAGATGATGAGCAGATCAGGTATGGGTAGGGTTTTAACTGCAGTGCACTGATTCTGTTTTCACAGGTGCTTTCATGTTGTGGTGGGGCCGTATCAGTTCTGACAAACTGCTGTGGCTGAGTGAATATTTGTCTCTAATTTTTTTCTCTTTTTTTTTTCTTCTTCAGCGGAATTAAACAATGGCTTGAAAAAAGAAGTGTCCAGCAAAGATGTAGCAAGAATCTGGGTCAACGATGACATGAAAATGCGGAGCTTCTCACCTGTAAATGTAAGTTTAATTTATTTTTTTATTTTTTTTTACATGTGATGAGGCGTTCATTGAGGACTGTTTTTGGATTTAAAAAAAATGTATTTACTTGAATGTAGAAATTACCAGGAATGAAGGAGGAAGATGAACCAGAAGAAGAGGAAGAAGAAGAGCTGGGTCATGCGGAGACGTACGCCGAATACATGCCAATGAAACGTATGTATAATCTGTGCTTAATTGTACACAGCCAGTAGTTTCTTTAGCATTAATTCAGTCGTTAAATGCACACTTTCCCTTCAAGATTGTTGGAATGTTATTAGTGCCAATAGATCCATTGTTTTTCCATTGTGTATTTGGCAAGTTTGTAAAGTTATTCTCACATCTCGTCTCTCAGTGAGAATTGGACTGCGGCACCCTGATCCTGTGGTGGAGACCAGCTCTTTGTCCAGTGTCAACCCACCAGATGTGTGGTACAGACTTTCCATTCCAGAGGAGACCATCGATAGAGGCTGGTTATCTGCCCTCCAGCTAGAGGCCATCACGTACGCTGCTCAGGTTTGGGTCTTTTTACATATTGTAACCTTTAAAATGTATTAGCATTTAGAAGGCAGATTAGCTCATTTATACAGGTCAAATCACAATTACGTCAAACATTCACACATAGTTTACTACAGTGTTTCAGATCTGACTATCTCAATCATGTCTTTTCGTACAGCAACATGAGACATTCCTACCAAATGGAGACAGAGCAGCCTACTTGATTGGAGATGGAGCTGGTGTTGGAAAGGGTAGAACCATTGCTGGAATCATATATGAAAATTATCTTCTTGGCAGGAAAAGGTCCCTCTGGTAATCACTTGTTTTCTTCCTCCTTTAAGCTGCTTTTTGGTGTGTGATTGTACCACTATTCATGCATTTTTTTTCACCACTGGTCTGTGCAGGTTTAGTGTCTCAAATGACTTGAAATATGATGCAGAGAGGGACTTGAGAGACATTGGAGCAAAGAACATTCAGGTCCATTCGCTAAACAAGGTACATTTAGTGCTTCGTAGTCAACATATGAGATGTTTGTGTATTTTGAGTAGTACACTAATTCTTTCCTCACTTCTCTTTCAGTTCAAATATGGAAAGATCTCATCGAAACACAATGGGAGTGTGAAAAAAGGTGTGATCTTTGCCACATACTCTTCCCTGATTGGAGAGAGCCAGTCTGGGGGAAAGTACAAGACGAGATTCAAACAGTTACTACACTGGTGTGGAGATGACTTTGATGGTGTTGTATCCTTTCACATTACAAGGAAGCGGTCAGTAGTCAAATTCACAATTCTCAATTCCATAATTTTGTTACTACATCAATCTGACATCCCTAGAAAAACATTCTATGCTCTAGACAAGAAAAAAGCGAGTTTCATTGCATATTGACTGAACCGCAGTGAAGCACTTCACATGGTGTGATTTGTATTCAGCTCTGGTAACTATGGTGACTGATTCCCTTGACTAAGCATCTCAGATCATCTTTGATGAGTGTCACAAAGCCAAAAATGTTTGCCCTATTGGGTCATCCAAGCCCACAAAGACCGGTTTGGCGGTTTTAGAGCTACAGAACAAGCTGCCAAAAGCCCGGGTTGTGTATGCAAGTGCTACAGGTATGTGACTGTGGATGTTGTAATTTTAAATCTTATGTAGCAGTGCGTTTATTTGTTTTGCTATGTATACATCTTTTGTATGATTTTGTGTAGGAGCATCTGAGCCCCGCAATATGGCCTACATGAATCGCCTTGGGATCTGGGGAGAAGGAACTCCATTTAAGGAATTTACAAATTTTATCCAAGCTGTTGAGAGAAGGTGAGTTTATCAGATAAGAGTTTGTGTTCATGACCTTGCTTTTTAGTACCAGCCTGCATTCTCTCAATATTAAATGCAACCCTCTTTTGGTTGGTTTATTTTAGAGGTGTTGGTGCCATGGAGATTGTTGCCATGGATATGAAGCTGAGAGGAATGTACATCGCTCGACAGCTGAGCTTCACAGGCGTGACGTTTAAAATTGAAGAAGTTCCTTTGACGCAGAACTACATCAAGATGTACAACAAATCAGTCCGCTTGGTGGGTGAAATGTCAGCTAAAACCAAACTATTATTCTAAATGTTGTATAACTTTATTAATGGCACAAGACAGACACATTTAGGGTGTGTTCACACGTGTAGTTCGTTTCTTTTGGTCCGGACCTAAAAAGAAAATAATACATTTAGTCTTGGTTCACTTAGTGTTCACACTATCATTTTTAACACCGAACCGTAAGATACAAAAACCTCCCGGCTTTTATGACGTATATTTTGTGATGGAACATATCAAACATCCAAAACAATGCAGTGTGTGCCAAAAACCAGGTATGCTTCAGCATTCTGTCCTTTTTAGGGTTGCATCTTGTAACATCACACCCTGTTCTGGTTTGTTTAGATGTCTTCGCTCTGTGTTGCATTCATATTTCAGAACCACTCCAGAGTTTGTTTGGAAGTGGACTGAGACCCACCTTTTTAAGGGGTCTCAACCCTCTACAATGCAAGTAAATCACTTGCATACGCCACCAAATTTCACGCTAAGCAACTAAAAATGCTTTTTATTTAGCCAATGCTAGTAAGTTTGTATGATTCCACTCACCTGTGATTCAGTTAGAGGCAAAAAATAAGTTTAGTTGCCTGCTGAGCTTTATGGACCGTCGCTTGGCCGAGAGCGCCCTCTGTCGGTTTCTCACACGTGCACTCAATATGAGAGAAAGAGAGATGTGTACACATGAACTGACGCAGCTAGATCTAAATGCATTAAGGACTGCCCGATGGCCAAGAGTTGACGGAACTGTCACTGTCCCGATCGAGCCAGTGCATCGTTTATCATTTGCATGTGTTTTGAAGCCTTGCCAATGTAAACATTCAAGTGCAAGAAGACACGCAAGATAACTCAGTTCGGTACTCTCACACTGTGTGAGAAGTTTTGTGTGCGCAAATTCATAAAGCCGTGTCTAACAGCACGCAAATACTGAATTGGTTTCTCTTTCACGTTGTCTTGAGCTTGAACGGACAATTTCACACAATTGTCAACATGCCTGTTGTTCTTAGTAAACGTAGTCGGTTATGTCTTAAATGAACGTAAACACGTGTGACAGTATATTGGATCTGTGCGTTTTGGGGGCCTGAAAACGGTTTTCAAAGTACAAGGTTTTGAAAAACGATACCTTTACCGTCTCCATGTGTAAACCACAAAACGCGGTTCTGTGAAAACGGTGACGTCATGCACATGCATGTGACGTGTTTCTTGACACAACTACATCTACTGGCATGCATTATACAGCCTTTTTAGTCATCACAGATTTGTGTCAACGTTGTCATCTGTTTTGTTGTCACATGTCGTTGTTGTGTAAACATACCCTTAGTGTTAAAGTGACCGCATCCTAATATTCCTGCTGCTGTGTTTTTAATGTTAATCAAACAAGACTCTCTCACATCTCTCACTGCTCTTGACTGGATCACTTTTGTAACTTTTTATTAACGTTTAATCAATATTTAATTTATACAGTGACGACTATGCTGTGTTATTTTACATTTGAATACTTTATTTAATTTCTGTACCAAATCTGTATCTAATTTCTGTTAGATCCACCTGAAAAGCACTGTTTATTTCATTTGTATCTTTGTTCTATTGCGTTTATTTGTGCTATTACTTGTAGTTTGATTATGCTCTATACTAGTATTTTATTTTTTTACAGCCTGTTTACTTGTCTTTAACTATGTTTTGAAATGTGTATTTGTTTTATTTGTATAGAGGCTTGGGTCACGGTCTGCTTGTTTTGTGCGCACCAACAGAGCAATCACACTAGATTTTGCTTTAATTAAACCAAACCTGCCAAGTGTGAACGCACCGTTAAATAATCATAAACTCTTTATTTTGCAAATGTGCAGTGGGTCAGTGCAAGAGAGAAGTTCCAGCAAGCCGCCAACTTGATGGATGCAGAACAACGGATGAAAAAGTCCATGTGGGGTCAGTTCTGGTCAGCTCATCAGAGGTTCTTCAAGTACCTGTGCATTGCCTCTAAGGTTCGAAGAGTGGTGCAGCTGGCCCGAGAGGAGGTTAAAAATGGAAAGGTTAGATTAGGTGTTCTCTTGTTACAAAAGAGCTTTCAGAGAGAAAGAATTGCAGTGATTTTGGTTGTGCTGACCTCTAACATTCTCTGTAGTGTGTGGTGATTGGTCTTCAATCAACTGGAGAAGCTCGAACCCTCGAAGCCTTGGAGGAGGGAGGAGGCGAGCTCAATGACTTTGTCTCTACTGCAAAGTGAGTAATCATTTTTCAGCAGTTTTTTATTTTATTTTATTTTTTTTTAGAGAGAAATAATTCCTTTAATTGCCTTAAGGGCCTTTTGCATTGACAACCTTTTCACAGTTCCTAGAACTAATGGTGGAATTACCCGCTTTTTGACAATTTTAGATCTAGGAACTCATTTTGGGGGAACAAGTGTATTGGCAGAATGCACGCAAAACACCAGTACCCGCCATTTAAAAAAAAAAAGCTGTGTACACAGATTATAGCCTATATATTTACTTCACAGACTAACTCTACGAACATGGAAAACGGTAACCTTTACGCTAAGGAGAAAATTAAACTTTGAAGGGACCAAGCAAAACATAATTATATATTTCTGCTCAGCTAGCGACATTGGACATCAACCACACGGCAAACGCTAATACTCTTTCATAAACTGTTTACTTTATTTGTATAACAGTTCTATCTAATAACGTATTAGACAGGACTGTTAAACAGATCGTAAACTAATGAAGACGGAGAATGTGAGAGATGTGTGCTCAGGCTCTGGCATTCTCAGTGCCATCAAAATAAAAGGCACAAGCAGCACGGCTTGTGTAACTTCAGAGTTCCTACTGACGGTGCGAATGCAACCGGGAAAATGGTCCTAGGGGAACATTTAGTTCTCATGGAACCACCCTGGTGGCTAGTTCCTATAACTAAGTTCCTAGAACGACCTGGTGTGAAAGCCCCTTTAGTCTGTTACGGATAAAAATGGACAGTGATTTTTGAATGATGTTTTTTTTTTTTTCCCCTACTGAACATATCTATGCATGATCCTTTTAAAGGGGTGTCCTGCAGTCCTTGGTGGAGAAGCATTTTCCTGCACCAGACAGACAGAAACTCTTCAGTCTTTTAGGCATTGACCTTAGTGTGAAGAAAACACCTTCACCTTCAGAAACCACCGCTGAGCAGAAAGGCAAAAAGCGGAAAGGTATTACAGTTCACACGCACATGGAAACTGCAATAGAGATGCCCTGTTATATTTAGCATTGTTTCTACCCTGAAACTATGAGCATATTTCGATGTTGGAGGAAGTAAAACCACTCTTGGGCTTTTAGGTTACTCAAATTGAAAATGAAGGCTAATGGTTTTGCTCTGACCATTGGGGACTTGTGTTTGCAGGTCCAGAAACAAAGAAGCAAGTGAAGAAGGCACGTAAATCTGGTGGTCTGTCTGGTTCCAGCTCAGATGAGAGCAACTCGGATGATTCGGACAAAGATGCAGAAAGCGATGACAGCTTTAAGTCGGTCAGCTCAGGGGATGAAGATGACTTCAACCCCTTTAAGGATGATTCCAGTGAGGATGAGGAAGATGGTGAGAATTTGTAAACGCTCTTGCATATTACAACCAAGATGGTTATTTATATAGCGCTTTATACAATTCAGATCAAAAAGCAGCTTCATGTTAATAAACAGGAAAAATTACAGTTAATGTTGTAAAATTAAATTTCAGCTATAAGCAGCTCTACAGAAGACAATAGTGTCATTATTCTGCTCAATGCTGATACCAAGATAATTAGAAATATTCAAATGCTGCCTATTATTTGAAACTTAGATCCGTGGCTCATCAGGAAAGACTCTAAAAAGAGTAAAGACAAGAGGAACAAGAAGAAGAAAAAGAGCATTGATCCAGACTCTATTCAAAGTGCCTTGTTAGCCTCCGGGCTTGGAACAACCAGACCCACTTTTACAGCCCCCACCATCAAACCTTCAAACAACACGGTTACTGTAGGTAAGTGACCTGTGAGCTCTTCACAAAGTTTAGACCATTGCATCTGAAAGTTGTTAAAGCTGTATAATGAAGAACGTCATTGTCCAATGAATATTAATACTAATAGTCACACCAAACAATTGTATTGAAGCCAAAAGTGAGCCAGAGGAGAGCAGCTGTGTGACCAGTCAGGATGCTGTTGAGGACGCCCAGCGGATGAAGAGGGACCTGCTGGATCGACTGGAGCAGCTGGCAGAGGATCTGCCACCCAACACGCTTGACGAACTCATTGATGAGCTGGGAGGCCCTGATAACGTCGCAGAGGTTGGTCTGTTTGTAGAGGCTTTGAGTCAGCCACACTGCATTTAATAAAGCAATGCTGTTTTTAAATGTGTTCATCTTATGCAATGCAGATGACTGGCCGCAAAGGCAGGGTAGTCAGCAACGATGATGGCACCATTTCCTACGAGTCTCGATCAGAACTTGACGTCCCAGTTGAAATCCTAAACCTCACGGAGAAGCAGAGGTTCATGGATGGAGATAAGGTATGCTGCTTTGGTTTTACCCACGTCTGTGTAATGTTTTGATATTATGAACAACATCTAAACGGTTCTATGTTCACCTTGGTAGAACATTGCAATTATCTCAGAGGCTGCCAGCTCTGGTATTTCTCTTCAAGCCGACCGCAGAGTGAAGAACCAGAGGAGGAGGGTACACATGACGTTAGAACTGCCCTGGAGTGCTGACAGAGCTATTCAGCAGTTTGGTGGGTGTATATATATATATATATATATATATATATATATATATATATATGTATATGTATATATATATATGTGTGTGTGTGTGTTTAATTTATTAATCTTTGAGAGGGAAATATGCATATGAAAAAGCCTTAATCCTAAATTTAAGATTTATGCATTTGAATATCATACAAAATTTCCTCTTTTTTTTTTTTTTTTATGAATAAATGAATCAACTTAATGTGATGCACATTTGTCAGTCATACATAAATTACATGGGTAAGATTTCTGTAATAGTACTAATAAAAAGAGTTAGTTTTCTCAAAAAGGAAAATTCTTTCGTTATTTACTCACCCTCATGTCGCTCCAAACCCGTAAGAAATTCGTTCATCTTCAGAACACAAATCTTTTTAATGAAATATGAGAGCTTTCTGTCCCTCCATTGACAGCTACGCAACTACCACTTTTCAAACCCCAGAAAGGTAGTAAAGACATCATTAAAATAATCAGTGATCTCAATTATATGAAGCAACTCGAGTGCTTTGTTTGCACAAAAAAACAAACAATTTACCACTTTATTTACAAAATATTATTCTCCAACACGTTCACGAGAGCACTGCGTGCTGTGTTGACGTGAGAGCAGACGTTCCGTGAATGTGTGTTGGAGATTAATATTAATAAATTAACTGGCAAATTTAATTTAATCGCATCATAACTCGCATCGCATCATAAAATTTAGGTTAAACCACTGTAGTCGCATGGATTATTTTAACGATGTCTTTACTACCTTTCTGTGGCTTGAAAGTGGTAGTTGTATAGCTGTCAATGGAGGCTCAGAGAGCTCTCAGATTTCATCAAAAAATCATCATTTGTGTTCCAAAGATGAACGAAGGTCATATGGGTTTGGAGTTTTATCATAATTAAATCCTCTTTATTTCAATCTCCATTCATTTTAACTAACTGAATATTGCTTGTTCCACAGCTAGTCATATTTTATCCATATTAATCGTTTTTTTTTTACTCAAATGTAATTGTTTCCACAATAAATATATTTATGTTGATCCTAATAAATGCATTTTAAGTGATTTACATTTCTTACTTTTTTTTTTTTTTTTTTTTTTTACCTGTATCATTTGTACTGAAAAATATGCATCACACTTTAAGTTTTATTTGTTTGCTAAAACTGTAATCCAGTAAATTTTATATGCAATTCAAATAAGGCATACATATATAAAATATCACATTTGTATTGGACTTTCCAGTTTACTGACTCTTTGGATTCATTGCAAACAGGTCGAACACACAGATCCAACCAGGTCACAGCACCGGAGTATGTGTTCCTCATCTCTGAACTCGCTGGAGAGCAACGATTCGCCTCGATTGTTGCCAAACGACTGGAGAGCCTGGTGAGTCACTCGTGCACATTCTGCATGCTAATGAGTGTCAGTTTTAATTTTGTAAGCCTAATTGTTTGTCTTTCTCAAATAGGGGGCTTTGACACATGGAGACAGAAGGGCCACAGAGACGAGAGATCTCAGCCGATTTAACTTTGACAACAAAGTAAGATTGGATTACACGCACTGTCAGTATTAAATACAGTTGTTGCTGGACTTATTCACTGATGTTGTTTTTTTGTTTTTTTTTTACATCCACAGTATGGCAGAAACGCTCTGGAAATAGTCATGAAGTCTATTGTCAGTCTGGACTCTCCTTTAGTGTCTCCACCTGCCGACTTCAATGGGGATTTCTTTAAAGGTACAGGTGATTTTGTCTTTAACAATAGTAAAGTAACTAGAAACCCATCGAATTTAACTTAATTTAATACCTTGTATATTCTTTTTTTCAGAAATCCGCAATGGTTTAATCGGAGTGGGGCTGATAAATGTGGAGGATAGATCTGGTGTTCTCTCACTAGACAAAGGTGAGAGATTTTCAGAGTCAATTTCATTCTCAGTTTTTATTTTGTTGTGAAATGTTGAATGTTTCAAGACCCAGTAAAGCAACGTTTTCATTTTCTCTTTTTAGACTACAACAATATTGGGAAGTTCTTGAACAGGATTCTTGGTATGGAGGTCCAGCAGCAAAATGCTCTCTTTCAGTATTTCTCTGACACTTTGAGTGCTGTCATTCAGAATGCCAAAAAGACTGGAAGATATGACATGGGAATTTTAGGTAAGGTGGTGTTTTAAACATGACTAAAGTCTCAAAGAGCTATGGAAGTTCTACTGGAAACAAATCTCAAAGCTAACAGAATATCAGTGTGATCTTAATGTAGTGAACACCATTTTAGACTTCAGGATTAGCTGTTTTTGTTTCTTTTTTCAGTTTGAATGTTTTTTTTTTTTTTTCCCTTACAGATTTGGGCTCTGGAGATGAGAAAGTAAAGAAAGTTGAGGCAAAGAAATTCTTGACACCAGGATATTCCACCTCAGGGCATGTGGAGCTCTATACAGTACGTTTATATCCATACTGAGAAACTTAAACAGATACACACTAATGATGCCACTGTTAGTTTGTGTATGTCATATGTGTCTGTTTAGTTGGCTTATGTCTAAAAAATTTGTTTGCGTGTCTTCAGGTAAGTGTGGAGCGGGGAATGTCATGGGAGGATGCCACCCATGTCTGGGCTGACCAGAACGGACCAGATGATGGTTTTTATGTTCAGGTGAGGCCTTTTTTTTTTTCCCCCTTCTTTTTCTTTATACACCCCTCTGCCAATTCGCTCAATTACTGAACCTAACCATTTTCTGTTTCATCTCAAGGTCCGGAATAACAAGAAAATTGCCATCCTTATAAAGGAGGTCAATCCCAGAAAGAGACTTTTTATGGTGTACAGACCAAATATTGGAAAACAAGTTAAACTGGAGACTTACGCAGACCTCAAGAAGAGAAGTAAAAAGGTATTACGTTACTGCTGTTTATAAGATGCAGGTTTATTGCATTCTTAATGTTTTTGGTTCAGCATCAGTCAAGTTATGAATTTACCAGCTGTGTGTGTGTGTGTGTGTATATATATACATGTATGTATGTATATATATATGTATGTATATGTATGTATGTATGTATGTGTGTGTGTGTGTGTGTGTGTGTGTGTGTGTGTGTATGTATGTTTGTTGCCTCCCCCCCCACCCCCTTTGTTTGTTCATATCAACAGCGAACTGTACTGTTCACATGAACCACACCCCAGACCACCTATTTTATGACTTGGGTATAGTCAAGCATCTTGTTTTTAGCCAGTCTTATATCAAGCAGCTCCTCAATGTGGCAAAATAGCCAGCCCACAAAAATACCCCAAACTCAAAGCATGCTTTCATATCTGCTGAGATGCAGTTTCTTCAGACATCTTGTAGAACTCTTCTACAGCAGTCATGATCCACATCTTAAATTTGATCTTTATAGGTTTTACACCAGCATTGCAATCACCACATGAAGTTCAGGCTTAAACCACTTATAAACCAACATCCAAAATCTAGTTTGTAGTCTCATTTGGGGCTTGGTGAATGGCACTCTGCAGACTATTTCATGTCATTTCTTCAGCTTGTGCAGTCTCTAATACTTGTCATCCCAAAATAGGTCCTCTCTGATGATGCCAAGCAGCACTGGATTGATCAGTACAACTGCTCTGCCGAAGTCTGCTCGCATGCGTATTGGTAGGGTGGTCTTTAAAGTCTCTTCAGAAATGAAAATCTAAAAGAATCGTGCAGTTTCACTTGATTCGTGTATCTCATCAAATCGGTTTGGAAATGCTACAAGTAACACTCTCTGTTTGATAGGCGAGGGAACTGTAAGAAGGTGTCAGTTGGGCTACAGTGTGAGATCGGGCTGCGGTGCAGGACATACTATGTCCTCTGTGGCTCTGTCCTCAGCGTGTGGACCAAAGTGGAGGGCGTACTTGCCTCAGTCAGCGGAACCAATGTGAAGATGCAGATTGTACGTTTGAGAACAGAGGATGGGCAGAGAATTGTGGGTAAGTTGTCAAACAGATGTTTATCCTTTTCATATATATATATATATATATATATATATATATATATTTATTTATTTATTTATTTATTTATTTATTTATTAATTATTATTATTATTATTATTATTATTATTATTATATATACAAGTCACTGAGTCACCTGTTTTTTTTTTTTATAAATGTGAATGTTCCATAATTTAACTGACCATTAGCAAAGTAGACGGTGTAGAAAAATTAAACTACCATTCAAAAGTTTAGGCCGTTAAGACTTATTCTGCAAAGATGCATTTAATTGATCAAAAGTGACAGTAAAGACATCTATACTTTTCACAACAATATTAAGCAGCGCAACGTTTTTCAACATAAGCCCTATCTAGACGGGACTAGTTTTCTAAACCACGTTTAAGCTGCAATTCTTATCACTCGACACCTGTGATTTTCATGTACCGATTCGGACAGGACTAACATCTGTTTATTACAGAGGTGGGAGTGCGTGTTTTCTGGACGTGGATGTTACAGAATATCATGTGCTGTGCTTGCATGCATGATGTATATGTCTTTTAATTTATTATTTGTTCATATAATTAATTTCTTTTAAAAAGCTTATTTAAGTAAACTTCACGAATTTATAGCAGTGGCTGTTTATAATAAACTTGCATAAGTGAGCAGAGAAATCTAGACGAGTATCTTACCTGGCACTGATATTAAAATAGGCAGTCTTTACAGTTTCCGCGATTTGGCTCTATTTATTAATTGTATATGTTATTTTTTCATCGGAGACCATCCATATTGAAACTAAATGAAAGCATGCCGAAGATTGGTGTGTAAACGGTAGCTCAGGTAGGTCAAAAACACGAGGAGAAGCATTAGAAGAATATACAAGTTCAGCAATCACAGAAAATCAGTAGGTAATTTGCCCTGGAATTTTTTACAGAGGGAAAACAGAGAAACACTTACTTGGCAGATTTGGACGGGAATAAAATCGCAAAGTACGTCTGTCAAACATGAATTTCTGTAATGTCCCCCTGGAAATCTAGTCCTGTTTGAATAGATCAGAAATGTTTCTTGAGCAGCAAATCAGTATTTTAGAATGATTTCAGAAGGATCATGTGACAATTGATACTGAAAATTCAGCTTTGATCACAGGAATAAATTAAATTTTTACAATATATTCACATAGAAAACAGCAATTTTAAATTGTAATTTTTTACTATTACTGAATTAATTGTACTTTTGATCAAATAAATACAGCCTTGGTGAGCAAAAGAGACTTCTTTCAAAAACATAAAAAAAAATTTTACCAACCCCAAACTTTCGAACAGTAGTATACATTGTGGTTATAAAAAAACAAGCAAGACAAGTTTAATTTCAAGCCGTTTTCTTTTTTCCTGCTCAGGTCTGATCATTCCTGCCAACTGCGTGTCGCCCCTAACCAACATCCTGTCATCATCAGATCAGTCTCAGCAGCTGGCTGTGCAGCAGCAGCAAATGTGGCAGCAACTCCATCCACAGAGCATCAGCCACACCGTCAACACATAGCGTGACAAACGCACCCCTCGCTTTAGGGCAGATGTGGCATTGTAAGCCAGCCAGCCACCCTTCCTCTTCCGGTACACTGTGAGGAAGACAGTGCTTGTGTCGTATTTAATATTTCAGGGTTTGTGTCCAAAGAGGACTCATTGCCAAAGGAGCTTGCTGGACGACAGAATCGGAGCTCTGCGCTTCAGGAAACCGCACTGAGAAGGGGGCGAAACTGGACGATATTTGGTCAGACTGTTTCCTTTTCACAACCTCCAGTCGGCTAAATCATCGCCTGTGCTTTCCATCGACACACGTGGCTCTGTGAAGTCACATACACTACTATGTACACAGGACAGCGCTCAGGGGTTACTCGCAATCGAGTTTTCTTTTCCTTTTCTTGTCTCTTTTTTTTTTGTCTAATTTTAAACACACGGCCTCCTTTGGCCGCCTGTCCCCACCTTTAGCCTTGTGACCCAGCATGACTTGGGCATGATGCTGCTTGTTTACCACTTAATACAGTCCCTGATTTTTTAAAGCAGGAACGCTCTGGCTCACCCGACGGGTGTAAGCGGTTTAAACCCAACCCTGAAGACTATCAGGAACATTGCATGGTTTGATGAACCCTTTGGATTTAGTTTAGTTTCAGGAAGCAGGTCAGTGTCCGAGAAGGTTGATGTTTTTTTTTGCTGCTTCCTGGTGTTGCAGTTTGAGTGTTTAATGCAGTTGTAAACTGGAATGACCTCTACAGAAGGCCACATCAATCAAAGCTTTTGCTCCGTTTTTCTATTTCTTGCTTTTAATAATTTGCTGTCACACGTGTTACTTGGGATAAAGAGCTCCCGAACCTCATCTCTGCTGTAAGTGTTGGAGTTTGACACATGCTCGGTCTCTCTACTATATCTCGATGTATAGTTGCATATCTGAAATGTCATGTTTTTGCTGAATTGTAGATGTTGCAGCACTCTGAAGACAATGTCATTCATCCTTGCACGAGTTGCACTACTGATGGATCTGTTGTACAAAGAATCTATGGAAAAATTTAACTGACTGCAAGATCTCTACCTCTTGCATATGACCAATAAATCTTGTGGATTACATCAATTTCAAAATGTCTTTATTTTGTACTTTTTTTTTGTATTGGTAATGTGTATTCGGCGTTATTTATCGATGTGCCAAGGGTTGAACAAGAAAGAAAGTACTGCAACTACAGCTGAAATCTTTTAATTATTTGGTGAGTGAATGTATAAATCTAGTTCTCAAGGTCAGAGGAGTTTTATATAAAAAATAAACACATTTCACATTTTTTTCAATGTAGTTTAATAGCATTTTGGCACAGTAAAAAGTACAAAGCTAGACGAAATAATCCACCTTAAATCTAATTAAACAAGGTTTGTTCAACTAAATCCTAAAACCTTTTTTTTTTTTTTTTGTCCCAAATTTAAAAATGTAAGATTTTGAAGAAAAAAAAAGAGATTTTGTTCAATCTATTATCTACAATCTATTACAAACATTTTCCATGTTTTTTTTTTTAAAAAAGTGCATTTTTAGTAAAAGACAAAATTAAAACATTCAAGTAAAATGCACTTAAAATCTTTGTGCTAAACGAGCAGTATTTCTTCATTAATGATTTTGTAACTTCTCCAGTTGTCCCTGCGACGATGGACAACAGTTTTTTTTTTCTTATTAATTGTGTGTTAATTGTCTTGAGTTCTTTGTGATGATGATGGACAGCAGTGTGGGTGTCATGAGGAGTGACGCGGCCATATTTGCCGGTGCTGCTCCGCTGTAAACAAAAAGTGTCTGTGAGACGGACGCTCCGCTGATTTTAGGGACAATTTTATTTCTCTCATTTATTATCTCTTCAGGTATGTCTTACAAGCCCAATCTCCATCAACACCTTCCGGGAACTTCTGGGAACCAAGGTATGCCGAAAAAGCGTGGAAAACTCTTCGTCTTGAGTGTATTTGGTCGAATGTAAGAATTGGCGTGAGAAAGAATACCTGGGGAAAAGCCGTGTGTAGTTTTTGTCCAGTCTGATCGCTACAGGGTCAGATCCTTCACATCCGCCATTATTACTAGTGAAAAAAACGCTTTCCTCGCCTTCGATAGGGCTAAATATCGGCGTGAGGTGCATTTTCGGGTTCTTCCCGAAGGGTCCGCGTCGCGCCGTGGCCGGATGGGTTTGTGTGGAGGCCGCTAGATTGTGATAAAAATGAATCCTTTTAGCGGCTAAGATCAAGCCCGTGCCGTTTCCTCCATGATTGTCTCTTGGGCTGTTGATTGATCGGATTCAGACGTGCAGTTTTTATTGCTCTTTGGGGACACCTAGTGGCCGACGGTGGTATTGCACAGAACGAGCGTGACGGAGACCGGGGCTAGTTGTCACAGGGGTTGTGTATCAGTGGGTTTGAGACAAAAGGCCAATTACGGAAATGCACAAACACTTTTTCAGCATTTACACTATCTGTCAGTCTTGTCTAGAAATAATGTATGTAGTTATGTAAATCATAATCGCTGTATGTTGTTTCATACAGTGAATAATTTGTATTGTTGTTCACTCTTAACAGGAAACATTCCTTCTCCATCTTCCATGGCAACAATACAGTCATACAAGCCAATTCTAAACGACTTTGGACCACCTTCATTGGGATTCCCACAGGTAGGTTTCAGGCTGCTTATAGTATAGAAATCAAAATAAACAATTCTTATTTTTTTTTATGGAATATTGCAGTAATTATTATAAAAGATGTATTTAGCATTTTTTAAAACTCAATCTTTAATCAAAATAAATAATCTTGCAGTAACATCTCGCCTATCACTGTCACTCACATGAGATCGACCAATAGCAAACCACAACCTTTTAATCAATTGCCCATGGACAAAATCTACTTTCACTCGGATATACGTCACAATAGGTTTTCACAGTTTCATGCCGACTTTAACTTAAACCATAAAAAACATTTTCATAACTTGAAATAAAATAAAATCAAAATACATTAAAAACTATTATTGATGACAAAATTACTGTGAAATTAAAATGAAAACAGAAAATTTAAAAGTAAAAACTCATGTTATTCATATTATTAACCGTAATAGTTCCTAAAATAACAGTGGTAGCTTTTTTTTTTACACTTTAAAACTCCTAACAAACATATTTAAAGGGATAGTTCATCTAAAAATGAAAATTACCCCATGATTTATTCCCCCTCAAGCCATCCTAGGTGTGTATGACTTTCTTCTTTCTGATGAACACAATCAGAGTTATATTAAAAAATATATCCTGGCTCTTCCAAGCTTTATAATGGCAGTGAATGGTACATTGGGTTTTGAAGCCCAAAAAAAAAAAAAACATCCATCCATCATAAAAGTAATCCACGAGTCAGGTTCCAGCGGAAGAGTGACCTCTGACCCGACACATGATGTATTGATGAACGCGGAAGCGAATGTGGGAGGAGCTTTTGTATTTGTTTGAACCGCGTGAGGCGTCTACTCTTACCTAAGCTTACGATACTACGATACATCCTACATCATGCGTCAGGTCAGAGGTCACTCTTCTACCAGAACTCAACTCACGTACGGCCGTTACCGGAAGCCAGTGATTTATAGTTTATAAAGTTATAAATATGGATATTTTTCTTACAAAAATGCATCGATTCGCTTCAGAAGGCCTTTATTATCCCCCTGGAGCCGTGTGGATTACTTTTATGTTGGATGGATGCACTTTTTTGGGCTTCAAAATCCAAGGTACCATTCACTCCCATTATAAAGCTTGGAAGAGCCAGGATATTTTTTAATATAACTCTGATTGTGTTTGGCTGAAAGAAGAAAGTCATATACACCTAGGATGGCTTGAGTGTGAGTAAATAATGGGATAATTTTCATTTTTGGGTAAACTAACCCTTTAACGTTTTTTCCCCCCTCTTATATCATGTTTAGGGTCCGAATGGAAACCAAGTACCTCAGAGTAAATATGCTGAACTCCTCGCCATCATTGAAGAACTTGGGAAAGAAATAAGGCCAACATATGCAGGGAGTAAAAGTGCCATGGAGCGACTTAAAAGAGGTTTGTGTACAAAAGCTATAAATCTGCTTTTATAAAATGCACTCATGTTATACTTACTCAGCAACTCCAATATTGTGTCTTTATTTGAAGGCATCATTCACGCCAGAGGGCTCGTTCGGGAGTGTCTGGCAGAGACAGAAAGAAATGCGAGATCCTAGCGCCCCCTTCCTCATTCTCTCCATTCGGCTGAAAGAACTGTGTCTTCTTATACCGTCACACGGGAATCATGCATGCCTTTCCTTTGAGGGGGACAAAACAATCAACAAGTGGAGCATTTATGTTACGAGTTGCGCTTTTCATCTGTGGTTTGGAGGGAATAAGGCACGACGCAGAGAATATATCTTCTGGTTTATAAATGCAAGAGATCTGGAAGAACTGTTGCCATTTGAGTCGTTTTTATATATTTCATTTTCTTTGACAACATAGTATCTTTAAGAACAAATAAGCAAAAATGCATGCAACCGGATGAAAGGTCCCACATTAGAATCTGCATGGCTTTTACAGGTTAGACTAGGTATGTGCTTTTAGAAATAGGTCTCAGGATTATAAGGTATTTTCTCCTCGGACACACTCATGGATAGCTGAGTTTTCTTTTTATCGGGGAGATTCTCAAAAGTATTATAGTGATGCCATTACTTTCGTCTTTATTTGTATTTATTACCTTGTGTAATACAATGTATTTTCATGTAAAGACAAAAAAGGTCACTCTTTGGAATTTTGTATATCTGTCAATAAATATGACATTCATTGTGTATGAAATGTTTTTGTTTATTGTTTTGCAAAAGACTTGTGTTGTATTGCAATTTTACTATCCTTACATAAATGTAACAAGGTAATACCAGATTTTATTGTTGCTACAATAAAACTGCGGTAACCTGGTTTGATGATCCACCTAAATAGGAAATTAAAATACAAAGATTACAATTTTGATCTTTATGAATCCGTGTTTACCATAGTAAATATTTAAGGCTATATTGTATAATTAATAAATTGGTTTACAAATCAAAATAATGCTGTAATACAGCTCATAAGCTCAAATTAACTAATTGAATTTTGTAAATTGATAATTGCATTGTACATTTATTGTACAGTGTGTCACTTTTAATTACTTGTTTTGGTTATTCTTATAAAAACTTCACCCAAAGGGGGAAAAAATAAGATATTGTAATTTTGCATATGCAAATGAAGCATATTTTGGATACATTATGAATTTTTTCATTTGTCAAAATATTTTCATGACAATTAAGCACATTTTTTCTTGCTCAATTATCAGTATTGTAATACATTCTGGTATTATTTTTGAGTTTTTCTGCGTTCATTATTCTCAAAAAAGTGATTTATTGTATTAGGGCAAGTTTTAAATAGCTTAATTAGGTTACACTTTATTTTTTATTTTATTTTAATGTAGTTACATTGTACTTACTCAAATAAGTACCGAGTAATATTAATTAACTACATGTACTCACTATAGAGTTACAGTTGGGATTTGGTTTAGGGTTTATTACTTGTAATTATGCATAATTTACTGTTATTACGTAGTAATGTGCAACTTCGTGACCTTAACATAAAGTGTTACCCTTAAATACATATTTTTTTAAATAACATGAAAATGCAACAAAAAAAATCTGGTCCCAAAAAGGCTTCTTTTTTTAAGCAAAATATAATCCCTAATTTATTTATTTTGATTACTGACGGAAATAGAACCTAGGCATTTCCTGACAGGTGAAATGCACCCGTTACTCAAAAGACCAATCAGAGCCACTGTTGTGCTCTTAAAATGCGCAGAATCCTGCAAAAGAGCCAATCACAGATCCTGAAGTGACGTTAAATATTTGCGCTGGCCAATCAAGTGACGCCTTTCGAACTCGTTCGACCAATGGCGGTTCGCGGCGCAGTGTGTCGTCGTTGGGTGCTTAGAACGTTAGAAGGTTGAGCGAGAAGCAGTCAGTGACAGATGAAGAGAAAGAAAGAGAGCGCGCGCGGCACATGAGGAAATGTCAAAATGGGAGAACAAGTGATAATAAAAAGTAACAAGTAAGTGACGCGTTACTTGCGAGTTATTATCATGGTAAGTGTGTCAGCGCTTGTGCTCAGTGGCTCGCGGGATGCAGCTGCAGAGGTGATGCGCGTGCTGTGGCGGCTGCGCGAGGGAACAGGAAGCGCCATAGCGAGATATATCAGTATCTGTGTTTTGCTGGCATGTCCACATCTATGAACTCGCTTCACATCTTTTAAAATAGATATGCGATAAAACACCACAAGCTGGGTTTGTAAGTTGCCAGATTTGCTTTGTATTGTTTATTGATCTGTTGATTGCATAATGTGTATGTGGTTCTGGCTTTATGGTTTCCTTTAACTTGCTGTTGGTCTCCATCCAAGTTATTACCAATGAATGATATTTGTTGGGAGAATATGCCTGTTGTTGTCAGACTGCATATAAATAACGTGTTTACCAGATGTGGCCATGATTGCCTGACAGTCTGTCAGCTGGCTTCTTGTTTATGCCTTAACCTTTAAAAATAATATTATGAATTACATGTTATTTTCTAAGTTCATGATAGTCGTGAAACATCGTTGTGATGTAGCTTAAACTCTTGGTTCTGTAGATTTTATCTGCTGCTTGTATTTAAGGATTTTGCATATTGTATTAGGATGAATATGAATAGTAAACAAATCCCTTGTGAAAAATAAGTGTGCTTAATCCTATTGAATGTGCATTTGTATTGTACTTCAAATCTTAAAAGTATATTTAAAAAAAACTATACTTACAGATAATATAATATTAATAAACTAAAAGGCCACTTAAGTGTATTTAAAGAGAGTAAACCTTTTATGATTGTTTCTTAACTCACTTTTAAAAAGTACACTTTGTAATGATGTCAAATTAAACATTTTACATTAAAGTAAATTTTAAGACAGTATGTTACACGACACACATTTCAATCAATAGAAATCACGTTCATTTTTAGTATGTCTGTACATTCGATAAGAAGGTAGAGGCAATTATGAACATAAAGATGTACTGAAGTCCTACTTAAGTATGTCAAAAAAAGCACTCTAAAGTAAATATAAATGTAACCATTTTTATTTAATTCCATGTAACATCCAATTAAGTGTCCACACTTATTCTTTTAAAGTATAATATTTCTGTAAAGTACTGATAGTGGCAGATAGATAATTTATATATATATATATATATATATATATATATATATATATAATATATATATATATATTTCAGTTAATATGAGCTGATAAAAAATGCATAGTTAAATAATTCTGAAAGTAAAAATAGGCTTTATTTCCGTGGGTGGCTAATTAGTTAAATATCTGGGCTGGTAATTGTAAGGTTACAGGTTTGAGCCCTAGTTGCTTTGGATAAGTGTCATCTACATGTATTTACTCTTACGAAATGTATAATATTCTCCTTTTTTTTAACACAGCGCTCGCATACGGTCACTGTACACGGCTGTTTAAGCATGTCCACAGATGACAGCATCTCTGAGGACGTGTCCAGCTCTGTGGCCTTGAGCCACGATCAAATCAGTGCCAATGGTGGGAAAGAGAGCGAGGCGTCCGTCGTCTCCTCTGAGGACACAGTATCGGGTCTCCCCGAAGAAGAGCACTCTGCGTCCCACCCCGAGGGCTTCCTTCAGGCGACAGAAGGGGCAAACCGACCCTCAACCACACCAGCATGCAGCATTTCCAACAAAATAAGGTCTGTTTTTTTATATGATGTGTACTGTTTTTGGTTTTACACAGATGCTGTCATTGATAAGCTGTTTTAAATCCCTCTGGGTGTCTTTCTACTCATGTCACATTCTTTAGGAATCTGTGTCTTCGTACTGAGGAGGAGTTCAGCTCAGGGAGAAGTTTGCCTTTCATCAACCCAAGCTCCCTTGAGACCCTCCGAGCCCTGGTCCAGGAGATCCAGAGCAGTGGGGAGACCGACCCTGAAATTTGGAAGAACTGTGAGGTGCGCAGATGCCCGAGACCACACTGTCCATTCATTCCCTCATGTGGCGTTATGAAGCAGCCATCATGGCCCAGGTTTCTGGGCCATCGTCTGGTGTCTCCCCTAGGAGTCGAGCCGAAAACAGCAGCCACGCTCAGAGCTGTGGAGAACATCCCACAATGCAGCTGATCCCTGACATCCCAAATGAGATCATTTAGAAGTATCTTGAAGCCTTTAAAATTGGCATGAAAAACCACCCTATTTTCTAAATGCATATTATAGATCTTAAAGGATTAGTTGACTTTAAAATGAAAATTACCCCATGATTTACTCACCCTCAAGCCATCCTAGGTGTATATGACTTTCTTCTTTCTGATGAACACAATCAGAGTTATATTAATAAATATCCTGACGCTTCCAAGCATTATAATGTGTGTGAATGGGGCTCAAAAAAAAACAAAACTTGATCGATTTGCTTCAGAAGCCTTTATTAACCCCCGGAGCCATGTGGAGTACTTTTATAATATAGGATGCACTTTTTTGAGCTTCAAACTCGTGGGCCCCGTCACTGCCATTATAAAGCTTGGAAGAGCCAGGACATTTATTAATATAACTCTGATTGTGTTCATCAAAAAGAAGGAAGTCATATACACCTAGGATGGCTTGAGGGTGAGTAAATCATGGGATAATTTTCATTTTAAAGTCAACTAATCCTTTAATAGTTATGCACCAAAATTAAAACTGAAACCAAAATTAAAGATTTAATTTAGCCGAAAACTGAAACCAAAAACAACATTAACTAATCAGTTAAATAATCAACTTTATTTAATAATCAACACTCAAACTGTATATAAACATTTACATTGCATATAAGGCAGTTTTTATATAATCTTTTTAATTATAAATGCAAGTTTCTACTCTAATTTGTTGTTGAAATATAAACATTTAAATGGTGGCTGTAACATCTTGTTTAATGACAGATTTATTCAAACATGCATTAAATAATGAACAGAACAGGTTAAGTAAAAATATAATGAATATGCAATATAGGGCATATATTTATCAAAATGCTCCAGTTATATATTTTTTTCTAGCTGACTAACGATTATTTTTAGATGTATGTCAAAATACAGCAGAAAAGATATTTCGCTACTTCTGTTTCATCGCCACTTTAAAAATGTTATATGCTGAGAATGGTCATATGGCAATCAAGATTTCTGTCAGTTTCTTTTGTGAGATTGGCAGTAGAAATTTCACACTAAAACTTCTATTTGCTCATCTAACTAAAACACACCCATTTGTCTGTCTTATCTTTTCCTTCATTTGCATCCACAGATTCTGTGTTTATCCTCTTATTAAAAAGCAGACAACATAGTGACACTGTGTTTTCTTGCTCAATCAGGGTCGGTGGCTTCATCTCTTTCAGTTGGTGGAAAAGCAATATCAAGAGCAAATCCTTGCTCAGCAGGAGCAGTACCAGTGCCAAATACAGGTATGTTTCTCAAAGGATCTGACTGGACTGTTACCAAATTATTATGTGTGTTCATGTTGCCGAGGGTTCAAGTGTTGTGCTTTGTATCTGATGCCGACAAGGTGCTTCAGTGTGTTTAATCTGGTTATGCTAGTCTAAGGACGTTTTCACACCTATAGATATTTTTTTGTTCTGAAACAGGGGCTTAATTTGTTACAGTGCTGCATTTTCTTCTTAATTCGGTTTGCTTTCACAAGGCAACCTTTCAAAGTGGACCAAAATGTGTTTATGCAAGTCACATGCGAGTACAACTGTCCTCTTATTGGTGAGAGTTTTCTCTGCGTCATCCATCAAGATGATTAACAAGTTTAATAAGCTTGATAAGCTCCATGAGCTTATTGTGGCTTTATTTGTAACTGTCGAAACACACGCAAACAATACGAATGTAGCCGTCATTCCTGCTGTTAAATTATATACTACATTTACATAACACAATTACACAACATCTTAAGGTGATGAGGAGCTCTTTTGGTTTTCAACTGTGATGTGCTGACTCACAGAATCAGACACTACTGCTATTTATATAGCATATTTCCCATTATGATTTATAATACCATTTGGTTCGTTGGTCCGTTGGGTCGGATTGCTTTCACACCTCAAGCGAACTGTCTCAGAGTTTGTTTGCAATCGGGCCGAGACCACCTCTTTCAGGGGGTCTCGGAGCAATTGATTTGTTGCGGATCCGAGCGCGATTGCCGTGTTCACATATGCTTGAACTAACCAAACCAAACCAAGGGAGAAAATGCACCAGGTTCTGAAACAAACACTCAGGTGTGAAAGCACCCTAAGGTTTGAAACACATTCTGTGAATGCACATGCTTCTAATTACACAAACTTGATGTTAAAGTGATAGTTCACCAACAAAAATGAAAATTCTGTCATCGAAAGTTCTTGCATGTTTTCTTCCAGCTCATACAGGATGAAATTAAGGCATTAGTGCAGTTACAGAACCGCCTAGTCAGCACACAAACACACTCTCTGGAGCCTGGTAAGATTCACAAGCCTCTAGAGGACCCGGCGGCTGAGAACACGTTCACGTCGTCAGCTGCGGGACCTCTGTCATATCCCCAGCTCACTGTTCACCCTCAGGAGAGCTCGGAGGAGGGGATGGTTACCGTGCTGAGCAGCGGATATGGGACTCTTTCCACCTGGGAGCATGGGTTAGAAACAGGGCGGCCCAGTTCCATAGAGGGTCGGGATGAGGCGATGTGGTCCCCAAACCAGCAGGATGGCAGTCTTACACCGTCCCCTATACCTGACACAAGCCCACTGGGCCAGAACCCGCTGAGCAGAACCATCACAGCCAATGACAAACTCCAGATGCCTGCGATGATCACACCTGATACCCTGACTGATAAACGGAGAGTAGTAAGGTAAAGCTGCAGTTAGTCAAGTATGATTGGAGTCATCAAAACTGAAATGACACAAATGAATGAATGGGAATTAGGGTGTAACGATACACAATCGTGTCACGATTCGATACTATCGCTATACTAAACTCACGATATACGATATTTATCGCGGTATTTAAAGCCAAAATAAAGAAGAGATGTTTTTTTTACTTATTATTATTTAAATAATATTATTGTTATTATATTATTATCAGGACACGCAAATATTCCCCCATTGCATTACTATACCTTATATATAGTAGTTTAATGTAGTAATTTCACTGAAACTCTGTAAACGAATTTTTTTTTTCTCATGCAGTACTCAAGCCACGCTCACACAGACTCACCCGGTACTCACTATGTTTCACCTCTCCTGCTATTAATGCACTATACATATAAGAATAAACCATATAAAACACTTTGAATAATCATACTACTAAAACTAAATGTGAAATGGTGATTTAAATGATGTTTGCGCTTTCACTTTGAGGCGTGTCATTCCGGCAGTGCGTGCGCTTCAGATGATCAATGCAATCAGTCACAGTTCTAATCGCAAGAAAGCGTGTCAAAATGACTATTCCCAAACTGTAAATGTTTAGTTCTGCATTTACTCACTGTCATGTTTTTTCCGCGCGTCACGTCACATTTAAATGTCCGTGTTTACTACAGAATGCGCGTTGTTGTAAATCTGTTCATCATATAAAGCCATTGTCTCTTTAGAAGACTTGGATCTGGATTAGACCACTCGATTGATTATTTTTACGATGCTTTTATGACATTTTTTTGATATTTTAAGTTGGAGAGGAATGGACTTTAAATGGAGGTACTTCTCTGGTTTCTTGAAAAATATCTTCATTTGTGTTTTGAAGTTGAGTAAAAATCTTATAGGTTTGAAACAACATGAGGGTGAGTACATGATGACAGAATTTACATTTTTGAGTGAATTATACCTTATAAATACAGTAAGCTGAGCCTGGGATAAAAATCTATAAATCTATATTGCGAATCATATCGTTTACATCAACGATACATATCGTCACATTTTTATGTCGTGATATCTCAATATACGATGTATCGTTACATCCCTAATGGGAATTAATTCATGAATCAACTTTATTTAATAATCAACCCTCATTGTATATAAACATTTACATTGCACATAAGACAGTTTTATATAATCTTTTTAATAATAAAATTAAGTTTTTACTTAATTTAATATATATATATACACTCACCTAAAGGATTATTAGGAACACCATACTAATACTGTGTTTGACCCCCTTTCGCCTTCAGAACTGCCTTAATTCTACGTGGCATTGATTCAACAAGGTGCTGAAAGCATTCTTTAGAAATGTTGGCCCATATTGATAGGATAGCATCTTGCAGTTGATGGAGATTTGTGGGATGCACATCCAGGGCACGAAGCCCCCGTTCCACCACATCCCAAAGATGCTCTATTGGGTTGAGATCTGGTGACTGTGGGGGCCATTTTAGTACAGTGAACTCATTGTCATGTTCAAGAAACCAATTTGAAATGATTCGAGCTTTGTGACATGGTGCATTATCCTGCTGGAAGTAGCCATCAGAGGATGGGTACATGGTGGTCATAAAGGAATGGACATGGTCAGAAACAATGCTCAGGTAGGCCGTGGCATTTAAACGATGCCCAATTGGCACTAAGGGGCCTAAAGTGTGCCAAGAAAACATCCCCCACACCATTACACCACCACCACCAGCCTGCACAGTGGTAACAAGGCATGATGGATCCATGTTCTCATTCTGTTTACGCCAAATTCTGACTCTACCATCTGAATGTCTCAACAGAAATTGAGACTCATCAGACCAGGCAACATTTTTCCAGTCTTCAACTGTCCAATTTTGGTGAGCTCGTGCAAATTGTAGCCTCTTTTTCCTATTTGTAGTGGAGATGAGTGGTACCCGGTGGGGTCTTCTGCTGTTGTAGCCCATCCGCCTCAAGGTTGTGCGTGTTGTGGCTTCACAAATGCTTTGCTGCATACCTCGGTTGTAACGAGTGGTTATTTCAGTCAAAGTTGCTCTTCTATCAGCTTGAATCAGTCGGCCCATTGTCCTCTGACCTCTAGCATCAAGGCATTTTCGCCCACAGGACTGCCGCATACTGGATGTTTTTCCTTTTCACACCATTCTTTGTAAACTCTAGAAATGGCTGTGCGTGAAAATCCCAGTAATTGAGCAGATTGTGAAATACTCAGACCGGCCCGTCTGGCACCAACAACCATGCCACGCTCAAAATTGCTTAAATCACCTTTCTTTCCCATTCTGACATTCAGTTTGGAGTTCAGGAGATTGTCTTGACCAGGACCACACCCCTAAATGCATTGAAGCAACTGCCATGTGATTGGTTGATTAGATAATTGCATTAATGAGAAATTGAACAGGTGTTCCTAATAATTCTTTAGGTGAGTGTGTGTGTGTATATATATAACATTTAATTGGTGGACTGTAATAACTTGTTTTCATATTATTTAAACATGCATTGTATACTGAAGACAACAGGTTAAGTCAAAATATAACAAATATGTAATATAATGCATATAGTTATCAAAATGCTTCTCTCTAGAGTTATATTTTAAATAAATGTGTAAATAAATTCAGTCAAATGTGTTTAAACTTTTGACTATGATGTTCAAATACGTAATAAATAGAACCTTTATTGTTGTAGTCAGTGTTATCATTAACTAAAACTATTCATTATTAATAAAATAAAAATATATGAAGTAATGATGAAAAAAATTAGAAATGCTGCCTTGACAACTGAAATAAGTTTAGGTTGAAGTACTACAATTACTAACTGAAATTAAACTAAAACTCAAAAATAAATGAAAACTATTTAGAAATGTATAAAAAACAACAACTAACTAATAAAAATGACAAAAGCATAACAAAATGACTAAAAAGAAAGATAAATTTAAAAAATGAAAACTAAATATAAAAGTAAAGGCTGATTTAGAATATTAATAAAAACTGTAATAGTATGTACTAAAATAACACTGGTTGTAATGAACTCTGTTAAATTGTTTTTATAACATTAATAGATATAGTTGTTTTGTGTTGTTATATGTTGTGTAGTCAACCTCTGACCTCCTGGGCCCAACGGCAAAAACACAGACAGAGAAAGAGCAAAACGGCACAAAACCGGACATCACATGTGGAGGATCGAACAAGGAGCACAGCAGGAGCAGGATCTCCTAAGGAGCACACAGATCATTTACCTGATGTAAGCAAATATTAATATTGAATGATTGTTTATTTATTTATTTTAAATAACCATGAGCAGCAGGGATGCATGAGATATCTGTGAGCATATTGGTGTTGGCAATTAGGAAGCTTATTTTTTTACTCCTTAAACTCTTCTTTGAATGTCCTTCCATCTTTTCTTCTGTATATAATATTTTGATGTCTGATTTCACTTTCTAAATGTAAAGGCAGAAAAATTGGTCAATTTCTTTAATGCATCTTTGATTTTGTTTTTAATAAATTGTGCATCATTTGCTGTTTCAGAGATAAGACGAAGCATCAATGTTCTCCTAATTACTTTGGGTCATAGAGACCTCTGTGTGCATTTAGAAATAGCTTTCTGAATATAATAAACATCTTTTTTCTGACTTTTCCCCCAGCGTGGATGCAGTGCAGCCTCCATGAACCCATTGCCTCTAAAGAGAAGTGACAGTCTGGTGTCTGAAGCCTCAGGTAACAAATTTCACTGAGAATCAAGCTCCGCTGTCTGTCTAACAGCACACAGGAGGGATGTGATTGTGACCAGAGGATTTGGTGGGGATTGTAATGTGTAATGTTACAAGGTTTTGAATTAGTGCTTAAGACTGAAGTCATTTCTGATTATTGTGAAATTGCTGTTCACATATTCTAATTCTGTTTGATTTTTCAGGCCTATCTTACTGGAAGCTGGATGAGAGTGAGTTATACCGCCCTCTACCTGACAACTTTGAAAGTGCTTCCTTCGTCCTAATGCAGGTAAATTAATTTAAAGTCATTGATGGTAAGCTCATTTATTAATAAGAAAACAATGTAGATGAAGAATCCCTTTCTAAAGCCTAAAAATTCCCACCCCTGATATGCAATTTGGTGCAGTTGCTGATATTTATATGGCCAAAAAGATGAAATTCTGATAGCTTGTAATGTAAATCAGCGAGATCTTTATAACAGTTTAACAGACTACTTACATAAAATGCATATAAATACAAGTTGTCACTTTATATCTCCCAATAATACTTCTTAGTAAGATGATATTTAAATGCTTAGTTTTATGATAAAAGCTCTGTAGTTTTATAATGTAAATGCAATACAATGATTGAGAGATGAACAAATAAACTTTCCAGAGAAGCCTGATGGATCATATTTGATACTCGCATTTTAACACGATTTTTATACAAAATCATGTATGGATAATCAAGTAAACAGAAGTTTCTTCAGTCCATTAAGTGTTCATCTTGGAATATTACTAACAATATTAAAGTTATTCATATGTTTAGTTGATATAAATCAGTAAAGATTTCACAGCAAAAAGACATGTGAACCACAACCTGAATGTGGATGTTTTTACAAGTATAAACTATCAATCATCCGACAAAAGGCATGTGAAAGATTTAAAACAGGTTTTTATGCAAAGTTTTGATGATGTTGATAATTTAGAGGCCTTAAAATGTGTGCTTTTAAGCTTTGCTCCACAGACTCTTTAAATGCAGTTGTTATTCTGTTGTACACAGAATCCAGATGAGAACCGTCTGTCTCTGCGGGAGATATACCAGAACAAAAGAGCAGATCCCAAAGGCCATGAGTGGGACTCCTTAATCAACTCCTCCACCTCGTCTCCTCAGGTCAGAGCAGAGCCAATTAAGACAAGAATTAATTAAGGAGCAAAATGTCTAGTTTCATCCCTCACCTGTTGCTCCCTCACCCAGGTGTTGACTCTGGACTCCACGGTGCATGTGAAGCACTCAGATCGCACGTCAGGCTTCACGTCACCGTCCCACTTCAGCAGTCCATCTGCGCAGGTCCGGGCCTGTCCTAGCAGCAGCGACGCGCCCGTCAGTCCTGACTCCATGGCCCTGCGCAGCCACAGCGACACAGACTGCATCTCCAACGCCAGCAGTCTGTCTGCACAGCAGGCGCCAGACCGCACGTCTCCCTCCCCGTCTGCGCTGAGAGCAAACCAGGCCAACAGTGAAGATGAGGGCAGCCACACTGCCACGGTCACCGTACAGCCCAGAGGACCGTCTGCTCAAGAGACATACAAGCTAAACAGAAGCAGCCCAGGGGCAGGCAATGGGAAACTGGAGCGGAAGACCTCGCTGGAAGACCCGGTTGTCCTCTCACTGTAAGAGTCCTGAAAGTCAGCATAAAATGCCATTTACAATGCATTAATATCATACAATTATTTTGAATAGCTTGGTCACAAAAAAATGCATAACGATCAAACACTATCGGTCATTATTATTTTCTCTTACCATATGGCCTTGGTTGCTTCAGTAGAAAGATGTGGATGTTTGGTAAAAGATATTTGGTTCCTATAAAAAAAAAAAACTTAAATAACATGCACTATTCATGCTCCTTATAATTGCATTTAGAAGGCATTTACCAGTTGCTTTTATTCAGAGTGACTTACAAAAGTGTTTTAGCATCATGTACAAACAGATTAGAGCAGGAGACTTCTGAGCATTAATTATTTGGGTCAGTTTTGATTTCATGATGCTTTTTCCCAGCAAGCAATTTTGCGTTTAAAAGACGTCTAATAGCCGTCCAAACACAGCCCTGACGCCTAGGCTAAAACAAAGCAAAATTAGGGCTGTCAGTGATAGACTAGTCATCTAGAACATGAACATGTCAAAGAAATGAAACCAAACACCTTATAATCACTGTTGACTTTGCTTACATGATGGAATATCATACATCTTGCAAGTTATTTAGGCAAAAATGACATGTAACCAAATTCAAGGTTATTTTGGCTAGAAGTGGGTTTCTCATAGCCGGACTATATCGAGTCTATAGTTAAACGAGACTGTCCTTAAGAAATTAATACTTTTAATGCAAGGATGCATTAAATTGATTGCGTAAAGACATTTATAATGTTACAAAAGATTTCGGTTTCAAATAAATTCAGTTATTTTGAACTTAATATTCCCATCAAAGAATCCTAAAAGAAATGTTTTCACTAAAATATGAAGCAGCACAACAGTTTTCAACATTGATAATAATCAGAAATGTTTCTTGAGCAGCAAATCGGCATATCAGAATGATTTCTGAAGGATCATGTGACACTGAAGACTGAAGTAATGATGCTGAAAATTCAGCTTTGCATCACAGGAATAAATTAAATTTTAAAATACTTTAAAATATAAAAGAGAGTTATTTTAAGTTGTAATAATATTTCACAATATAACTGTTTTTAATGCATTCTTTATCAAATAATTGCAGCCTTGGTGAGCATAAGAGCCTTTCGAAAACATTAAAAAATCTTGTTAATGGTAGAGTAGCTTAAGATGATTAAGGATAATCTTTATTAAGTGCTTTATTGAACCTATCCAATGCTATTTGGTGTATCCACACTAACTCCTCTGGTTGGTCTAATCTTGCTAGGCTGAGACAGAAGCTGAGAGAGAAACATTCCCGCCACATAGCCGATCTCAGAGCATACTATGAAGCAGAGATCGGTGCCCTGAAGGAAAAGCTGGATCTGGTGAATTTGCCTCTTGACATGGAGAAAAGCAACCAGATCCTGCTTGAGAGGTGAGAAACAAGACCCTGCTATTTTGTAGGATTGCATACTACATTCCAGATTGGCATCCATCAATATTAGCATTTTATCGTGTTATCAATGTCTGTCTTGATTTTGTCAGCTGCTAATATTAATTCAAACAGTTTAAAATGTACAGTTTTTACAGTACATTCAAATGTTTTGATGCCCATATACATTGACAAATTCCATATTGGTTATTACTAGCCAAACATAAATATCATCAGCCATTATTTCTATATTTGTGCATTCCTTATATTTGAATATTAAGTGTCTGCTACATTGTTTCAGACTGCATAATGAAATTTAATAAGCAAATAATGAATAATTAGTAGGTCTAATGTGGTATATTGATATATTTGGCTCTTTCTTCAGCCTGTTTTGTATCTGCGCTCACATCAGCATAGTGAGTCTGGTGACATCTGGTGTCTGGTGTTTTAACGCACGATAAACACTGTCATCGGCGGAGTCCGATGAACTCTGACTGATTGTGTCTTTGATCATCGTTTGGCAGATGTCAGCACCTGGAACGAGCGTTAACGGAGGCGAGCACACGCATCCGAGAGCTGGAGATCAAAAACCACCTCTTGGAGAGACAGCTGGTATGAGTCACCGCCTCAATCTAAAACAGGAAATACATCAGTTGCTTGTGTTTGAGAGACTTGAATGTTGACATTACAATTTTGCTTGTAGTCAGCAAAATTATATTAATGATATACTATCACTTTAAAGGGGTCATATCATGGAAAACAGGATTTTTGGTGAACTTTGTAGACATTTCAACAACTCAAAGCTTCTTCCCCAATATATGCAGAACATTTACTATGTTGGCTTGAGAAAGTCTGAAAGAGAAAATAGTCTGATCCACTATTTAAACTTACTAGTGTTATACCTGATTCATGCACTATATTGCCAAAAGTTTTGGGACGCCTGCCTTTACATGCACATGAACTTTAATGACATCCCATTCTTAATCCGTAAGGTTTATTTTGGAGTTGGCCCACCCTTTGCAGCTATAACAGCTTCCACTCTTCTGGGAAGGCTTTCCACAAGGTTTAGGAGTGTGTTTATGGGAATTTTTGACCATTCTTCTAGAAGCGCATTTGTGAGGTCAGGCACTGATGTTGGACTGATGTTGGACAACCTGTTCTATCGGGTTGAGGTCAGGACTCTGTGCAGGCCAGTCAAGTTCCTCCACACCAAATTCGCTCATCCGTGTCTTTATGGACCTTGCTTTGTGCACTGGTGTGCAGTCATGTTGGAACAGGAAGGGACCATTCCCAAACTGTTCCCACAAAGTTGGGAGCCCAAACCCTAAAAAACAACGCCACACCATAATCCCTCCTCCATCAAACTTTACACTTGGCACAATGCAGTCAGGCAAGTACCGTTCTCCTGGCAACAGCCAAACCCAGACTCATCCATCAGATTTCCAGACAGAGAAGCGTGATTGGTCACTCCAGAGAACACGTCTCCACTGCTCTAGAGTCCAGTGGTGGCGTGCTTTACACCACTGCATCCGTGCATTGCACTTGGTGATGTAAGGTTTGGATGCAGCTGCTCGGCCATGGAAACCCATTCCATGAAGCTCTCTACACACTGTTCTGGAGCTAATCTGAAGGCCACACAAAGTTTGGAGGTCTGTAGCTACTGACTCTGCAGAAAGTTGGCGACTTCTGTGCACTGTGCACCTCAGCATGCGCTGACCCCTCTCTGTGATTTTACGTGGCCTACCACTTCGTGGCTGAGTTGCTGTTGTTCCCAATTGCTTTCACTTTGTTATAATACCACTAACAGTTGACCGTGGAATATTTAGTAGTGAGGAAATTTCATGAGTGGACTTATTGCACAGGTGGCAACCTATCACGGTACCACGCTTGCATTCAGTGAGCTCCTGAGAGCGACCCATTCTTTCACAAATGTTTGTAGAAGCGTCTGCATGCCTAGGTGCTTGATTTTATACACCTTTGGCCATGGAAGTGATTGGAACACCTGAATTCAATGATTTGGAGGGGTGTCCCAATATAGGCAATATAGTGTATACCGGTGTGAAAACTTCCTCACCATGACATCCCTAATAATACTGATCATGAATGTGTTTAAACACTGTGCTATCCTAAAGCTTGTGTTTGTGGTCCAGGCGGAGTGGCCAGAACGATACGATGCAGCCAGCGCCACAGTCCAGACCCTGCAGCAGCGGTTAGAAGAGACCAAACACAGCAGCCGCGAGAAAGACGCCGCCATGACCAAACAGAAGAACCACCTGCGTCAGCTGGAGGAGGCCATGCAGAACGCCTGTAAGGAGGTGGATGAGAAAGAGGCCCGCATGAAGAAAGAACACAAGATGCTACAGGATGTGAGCCATGCAGAATCCTTTAAACGTCCCTTATGCTGTTGTGTTAGACTGTGAAGATCAATGTGATGATGTGCGTTTTGTCTATTTTTTGCAGCTCCTCCACGAGTATGATTCATTGAGAAGGGAGCATGAAGGAGCGAAGGTGAAAGCTGTTTTATCTGACATCATGACACAAATCAGTAAAATTAATACAAAGTGCACAAACTAATCAATTGTGTCTTTCCTAACAGGACAAGCTGGTCTCAACTGAAAATAAGCTCTTTGATGCCAATGAACAAATATGTGAACTGAAAAGGTAGTCAGATTTAAAAATATGCATTTCGTATCATCATATGAATTGCTATTTAAGAATTAAGATCAAAAATGTTATTTAACAAATTTCATTACATTTGTTTAATTTTTAAATGTTATAATAATTTAAATGTTAAATGTCATATTTAAGCAAAGTCCTATATTTATTTTGTAATATATTTAATTATAACAGTTATAATAATTATTAATGCAAATGAAAAATATGTTCTTAATATGTAATTATTTTGTGTTGTACAGTTTGTTAGTATGATTACTATTATAATTCATTATATTTACATGTAATATATACAGTAGTGGCAGGAGGGGGTATTTTTTCTTAATGAAATATGAGGCAAATATTTATATATATATATTTTAATATTTTAAATATGATGAAGAGCAAAACACTAAACGTGGTTAAAGTGTTTATCTGACTAAATTATTTGGCAAAAAAAGGCAAACTGCAGCTACAGGTTTTATTTTACTATGCAAAACAAATGCATAGAAAGGCAAAAAGCTCACAGGAAAAAGCATAATTAGTTTAATTAATATTTAATTGTTTCTGTTGTTCATAATTTTTTTGTATGACAGCCTGGCCAAAAATTATGTTCACGAAAGCAATGTGAGTTTCAATTAGGGTGACAGCATCAGATTTGAACACACAAATTTACACTAAATAATAAAATAAAATTATAAATGTATTTATCGTAGAATTGAAAATGTGTGTTTAACAAAATAAATATTTGTCTTTTTTTTATATTTATTGACTGTAATAATTATTCTACCATTCAAATGTTTGGGGTCATTAGAATTTCTTTTAAAGAAATCAAAACTTTTATTCAGCAAGGATGCATTAAATAAGACATTTATAATATCACAAAATGTTGGTTCCTTTGAACTTTCTATTCATCATCAATAATCAGAGAAAGAGATGTATAAAAAAACATGTATTTTTGGTTACCACAAAAATATGAAGCAGAATAACTGATTTCAACATTGATAATAATAGGAAATGTTTCTTGAGCATAAATCAGCATATTAGAATGATTTCTGAAGGATCATGTGATCATTTTTTTGCATGACAGCCTGGCCAAAAATTATGTCGGCACAAGTTTGTTTTGTTTCATTGCGTTATCACAAAATGGACTCCAAGCACAACTACGCAATATGCTACCGAAATCTTTGAATAAAGGGAGAAGATGTCAATTTTCATAGGCCAGACATCACTTTTAGCCACTACTGTATGTAACATGGGTAGTAATATGAATGCTATAGTTAAAAGGAAGTGATATTATATATAATTTGCTAATATAATATTATTTCCTTTTGTGTAGTAACTAAAGATCTTTTAAGAATAATCATTTATGAATTTCTCTGGTTTTGAAGGGCCATCTCTAAGCTAGAAACTCAAGTCCGACAGCTGCAGCACGAGAATCTGGCCAAAACACGTCAATCTCTTCACGGTAACTCACAACCATCTGGAGCGGGGTACGAAACTTACAAAACATCTTCATCAGGGGTCTACGGGTGCTTTCACACTTGGTCTGAACCAGAGTTCGATTGCTCCCCTTCCCCCACTGGTCTCTGTTCACATTACATTTTTTGGGTCCGAACCACGGTATGCTTGCAGCATCAAGCTGCAATGTTTTTTTTCTTGCATCTATATGCCACGATTGTACTGCAAATGTTCTAAAGATCACAGTTTTATTGAATCATACATTATAAATTGTGGTTCACTTTTTATGCGTGATTTTGCACAATTGCATTCATATCAGCAGCGAACTATACCGAAGTTCACACAGGGTTTCTGCAGGTCTTAAAAAAGGTTTTTACACAAATTAAGGCTTTAAAAAGGTCTTTAACCAGAGCAGAAAAGGGCACTAAATGTTGCATGCATTGCAAAAAATATTGATATCTTCCTCAGTATTTTTGTATCTAAACCTCCTTAAATCAGGATACATTTATTTAAGATGCACATGTACAATGAAATCTTGAAAAATGTATCAAAATGAAGTGAGTTTATGCTTAAAACACAAACAAATATCTGTCAATAAGTTATGAAAACTTCCCTTTGAATTAAGTTGATTTTTCTCCCACCATTGGCAGATATTTGTTCATGTTTTAATCCTAAACTCACATCATTTGTACAGAAAACAAGACTTTATATTTTATGTAATTTTGCATCTCAAATAAATGAGATTTAAGTCTTATTTAAGAATCTTTTTTTGTTAAATGAATTAAAAAGTAATGGATATCTGTTGAAAGTTGTATTTTCAAACTCTGAAGTGTTGCTAATACAACTCATTGTATTTCTCCCTAGACATTTACATTTAGAGAACATATTTTGTTTCCTTCAGGTTATTCTTTAAATATTCTTTACTTGGTCTTAAAAGGGTTTTTAAAAAGTCTTAAATTTACCTTTATAAAGCCTGCAGAAACCCTGTCACATGAACCGTACTCCAGACAACCCTTTTTAGATGGACTCGGGTAAATGGTTCTGAAAACGGTTTTCGCATCAACCATATGAACTGAACTGTGATGTCTGTCGAACGCGGGTGAGGACCAAAAGAGCTAGTGTGAAAGCACTCTCAAACAGTGTTGTAGTGTTTTTTTGATGCACTTGTTATCGCAGTTATACAGTTATTACTGAAACTCACAAATTTAATCTTTCCAGTTTGTTCCACCACCCTGATCTCCTGCTTTCACCAAGTAAAAGGCAACGAGATTTTGATGTCGGCATGAGGAACAGCGCTGGTCTCAGGAGTGATCAGACATACTCTGACCGAACAGCTAGAGGGTATTTCATTATTCATAGTTCTACACAATATTCATTTCTTTACCATGCTGTGCTGTTGCACGTTCACTTTGAGAAGGTAATTTCTGACCTGCGTTATCCTCTGTCATCAGACGGCTGTCTCCATCAGAGAGAGAACAGACTCCGGGTCACTGTGAAGAGCCGAGGAAGAGGGATGTTCAACTGACGCCCATGATGAAGGCCCTGATCCAGATGGAGGACACTAAAGCCACTGAGGGACGTGTTCTGTCCAAGAACGGCTGCAGTTCGTCCAGTATGTTTTGAAATGCTCCTTAATAAAACCGCATTTGAGGTTGGGATAAACATGTCTGAATGGTGTCCATGTGCCTTCTGCACAGTTTTGGGGAATGTACTCTAAATTGTGTAGCTTTTTTTGAAACGGTAGTTAGCTACACTACAAATAATTAACAACAACTAACTACACTGAATAATCTTAAGGAGGTAATATATTATAATGATATAACTATAAAATGATATAAAAAATCAGCCGCATTATTGTTGCACGAAAGCAATGTGAATTTCAATTAGGGTGACAGCATCAGATTTGAACACACAAATTTACACTAAATAATAAAATAAAATTATAAATGTATTTATCGTAGAATTGAAAATGTGTGTTTAACAAAATAAATATTTGTCTTTTTTTTATATTTATTGACTGTAATAATTATTCTACCATTCAAATGTTTGGGGTCATTAGAATTTCTTTTAAAGAAATCAAAACTTTTATTCAGCAAGGATGCATTAAATTCAAAAGTCAAAGATCAAAAGTGACAGTAAAGACATTTATAATATTACAAAAGATTATATTTCACAAAATGTTGGTTCCTTTGAACTTTTTCTATTCATCATCAATAATCAGAGAAAGAGATGTATAAAAAAACATGTATTTTTGGTTACCACAAAAATATGAAGCAGAATAACTGATTTCAACATTGATAATAATAGGAAATGTTTCTTGAGCATAAATCAGCATATTAGAATGATTTCTGAAGGATCATGTGACACTGAAGACTGGAGTAATGATGCTGAAAACTGACCACAGGAATAAATTACATACAAATAGAAAGCAGTTATTTTAAATTGTAATAATATTTCACAATATTACTGTTTTTACTGTCTTTTTGATCAAATAAATGCATTGGTGAACATGAGACTTCTATCAAAAACATTCAAAATATATTGGGTATTTTATGAACCCACATTTTGACTATCTATATTGTTTTTATATATAGGATTTATAGTAGCTATTATCTATAAGGAAAGCAACACAATTTTGAAAACTGCCTAGCTACTAACCCTAATCCTAACAGTTATTTAGGTACTTTTTAAATATTCCCAACACTCCAAATTTTTGTTATGTGTCTTAGGGTTGGCTAGAAGGAGGCCTACGGTGGCTTTTGTGGAGAGTTCTGTGAGGGACGTGGTGGAGGAGCGGAGCGGAGCTGTCCTGAGGGCCCAGAGGAGTCTCTCTCCAGAGGGCCACAGGTCATCATCTCTGCCCCCCAGAGCACAGACGGCACAGATTTCTAGCACCACACCTAGTGAGTGACCCAAATCTTTAGATTTATGATTATGCCATTTTCAAAGTAACTGATAAAACTCCAACTTCACTGATTGTTGTTGTTTTATTTTTATGTTAGCAAAGAGGGACACATTACTCACGCCTCTCTCAGCCAAGTCCAGTCCTAAGCGCTGCCCAAGTGAGAACTTCTCCACCGCGTTAGGTCACCCTCTTCCTTCCCAAGAACATCTGCAGAGCAGGTAACATTTTCTGTCCTGCTATCTGATCTTGCCCAACCGCGCTGATCAATTGCCAATATATAATGTGTCTGACTTGTTTTTTAGGATTGATTTTGATTTTGATCGAAATGGCATCAGCTCCTCTTTACCGTCTCATCCAAGTCCAAGGAAGAGGTTACAGTTCAAGCCCTCAGAGAGACTGGAAGGTATTGTTACTTTTTCTTTTTAGCTATCAAATGGTGACAATCCTAGAAGAAAAAACAGTGATACTGACCACTATTTACAGTGCTTGTTCTTTCTTTTTTTTATCATCATCTTTTATCATCATATATACAGGTGCTGGTCATATAATTAGAATATCATCAAAAAGTTTATTTATTTCACTAATTCCATTCAAAAAGTGAAACTTGTATATTATATCCATTCATTACACACAGACTGATATATTTCAAATGTTTATTTCTTTTAATTTTGGGAAGGAAAAGATGTGGTAGAAAAAAGTGTACAAGCAATAGGGATAACCGCACCCTGGAGAGGATTGTGAAACAAAACCCATTCAAAAATGTGGGGGAGATTCACAAAGAGTGGACTGCAGCTGGAGTCAGTGCTTCAAGAACCACTACGCACAGACGTATGCAAGACATGGGTTTCAGCTGTCGCATTTCTTGTGTCAAGCCACTCTTGAACAACAGACAGCGTCAGAAGCGTCTCGCCTGGGCTAAAGACAAAAAGGACTGGACTGCTGCTGAGTGTTCCAAAGTGATGGTCTCTGATGAAAGTAAATTTTGCATTTCCTTTGGAAATCAGGGTCAAAGAGTCTGGAGGAAGAGAGGAGAGGCACACAATCCACGTTGCTTGAGGTCCAGTGTAAAGTTTCCACAGTCAGTGATGGTTTGGGGTGCCATGTCATCTGCTGGTGTTGGTCCACTGTGTTTTCTGAGGTCCAAGGTCAACACAGCCGTATACCAGGAAGTTTTAGAGCACTTCATGCTTCCTGCTGCTGACCAACTTTATGGAGATGCAGATTTCATTTTCCAACAGGACTTGGCACCTGCACACAGTGCCAAAGCAACCAGAACCTGGTTTAAGGACCATGGTATCCCTGTTCTTAATTGGCCAGCAAACTCGCCTGACCCTAACCCCATAGAAAATCTATGGGGTATTGTGAAGAGGAAGATTCGATATGCCAGACCCAACAATGCAGAAGAGCTGAAGGCCACTATCAGAGCAACCTGGGCTCTCATAACACCTGAGCAGTGCCACAGACTGAACGACTCCATGCCACGCCGCATTGCTGCAGTAATTCACGCAAAAGGAGCCCCAACTAAGTATTGAGTGCTGTACATGCTCATACTTTTCATGTTCATACTTTTCAGTTGGCCAAGATTTCTAAAAATCCTTTCTTTGTATTGTTCTTAAGTAATATTCTAATTTTCTGAGATACTGAATTTGGGATTTTCCTTAGTTGTCAGGTATAATCATCAAAACTAAAAGAAATAAACATTTGAAATATATCAGTCTGTGTGTAATGAATGAATATAATATACAAGTTTCACTTTTTGAATGGAATTAGTGAAATAAATCAACTTTTTGATGATATTCTAATTATATGACCAGCACCTGTGTATATTAGGTATATTCTTTTAGTTTTTTTCCCTAACCGTAAACCGAAGCTCGTTAAGCGATCATTAACTGTTAACCGACAAGATCATGTTAAATTACAATTAAATTAAATTATAATAGATAAGTGTCTGTGACCTATTAAAAATAACAAAATTTGTTTTCCAGGGGTTTAGTTTTACATGCGCAAATAGCAGCATAAATAACAGAAGAATGTCACATTACGCACCTGCAGCACTTGATTGGAGAAAAACAATAAAAGCATATATATATATATATATATATATATATATATATATATATATATATATATATATATATATATATATATATATATATATAGGGCTGCAACTAACGATTATTTTGATCGATTAGTTAGTCGATTGTTTTTTCAGATTAATCGGATAAAAAGCCCATTTGTTATTTTATTGACAAAACACACTATTCCACATCCTGCCCAATGCTGTCCTTCCAACAAACGTGTCAGCTGAGTGCTATGAAAACATACATTACATAAATTAACCATGGTTTTACATTTATTACAATAATGATAAATAAATAACAGGGTTATTGTAGTTATTCAATGGTAACCACAAATTAACCATGGTTTTGTTTCAAATCCATAGTTTAACTATGTGGTATTTGTGTGGTTATACAAATGGTAATCAATACACAAAAAAACATGGTTTTACTATAATAAAACCGTGGGTAATTTTCGTACGGGTATGTTTGTGCTATACATTATGTGCAAAAAAAGTTACTAAGCAAAAGGACATTTTAAATCCCTACATTAAAATGATATTAAAGAAAAACAAAAACACAAAAAAATAAACTAAAAAACGTCTTACATTTATATGCAATTACACGCTGATGTTATCCCTTTACAGTTACTACTCTCATAAAATATTTGAATACTTTTAAACCTAAATTTAGCGTCCACAGCAGATATTTCAGCTAAATGAGTGTTTTTGCGCTGAATATTTATTGTCTCCCTCTCTACTGCATTCTGTCTGTATGACACACATGCGCACGCTCGCACCCTGACTGGTCTGCGGCTATGCAGCCCCATACGCAACAAACTGCGATGCACTGTGTATTCTGACACCTTTCTATCAGAACCAGCATTAACTTCTTGAGCAATCTGAGCAACAGTAGCTCGTCTGTTTGATCTGACCACACAGCCTTGGCCGCCCATGACCTTGTCGCCGGTTCACCACTGTTCCTTCCTTGGACCACTTTTGATAGATACTGACCACTGCAGACCGGGAACACCCCACAAGAGCTGCAGTTTTGGAGATGCTCTGACCCAGTCGTCTAGCCATCACAATTTGGCCCTGGTTAAACTCGCTCAAATCCTTACACTTGGCCATTTTTCCTGCTTCTTACAGATCAACTTTGAGGACAAAATGTTCACTTGCTGCCTAATATATCCCAACCACTAACAGGTGCCGTGATGAAGAGATAATCAGTGTTATTCACTTCACCGGTCATAATGTTATGCCTGATAGGTGTATATATACACACAGACACACACACACACACACACACATATAGGGTTAGGGTTAGACAAAATATATTTCACTTAAATAATTAATAAAAAAAAAAAGTGCTACAAGTATTATATGCTTTTGGAACACGAGTGAAGTACAAAGCCTAGTTTACATAATAAATAATAGTTAGCATCCGAATACATTGCAAATATGGAAACATTTGGATTCATGCCGAAAGAGAGAGTTAGGCTATGTGAGCCCAACACCGGTTTCTGTTTCAGTTTCGCTTTAAATTAATTCGTGTTGGCTTGACGTTTATATTTTATTTTTCAGTCTTCTGTTCTGAATACTGTTAATTGAAAGGATTTGTTGTGGAGTGAGCTTTTTTTTTGTGTTTATAATGTTTTAGTATTGTTTTATTTATTTATATTATGCTTTATTTAGGCCTACCAGTATTTTACATTTAATGTAATAATAAAATGCAACTTATCTGTTTTTATTTTCTCTCAACAACTGATGAAAAAACTGATGAATTGCAATGAAACACGAGTTGCATGGTGATGGTTCATAGCGTTGTCTTCGAAAATATGCTGAGAAATTAAATAAATGTATCTCACAGTGAAGAGTTAGAGGTGTCATTGTGTTTGGATGAACTGTTTGAAGCCATTAACATTGATTGCAACAACACTGACTCTTCCTGTAAAAGCTGTCTGCAAGTTGGTGAAGGCTTTTTTACTTTATCTACAATGTTTGTGCAATTCTTGATCATTTCTTGACCAGTGTTTTGTGATTAAAATGGTTTGTGATTAAATGATTAATATTTTTTGTATATACAGTATAATGGATTTTCAAACTAGTATTTTACCTAAAACATTAACACTACACATTTGCTACCCTATAAACACTGATACTTCCTTCAGGAAACGTAAATCTTGTGTGAATTTCCTCCTCAGTGAATCCTCAGTCCAGCATGGGCTCATCTGAGCCTGCAGAGAGCAGTGAATCTGAGGAACATGCGGTTAGACCTGGCTGGGAGGAGCAGGAAGCTGCTGTCAGCTCGCTGCAGACACAAGACGCCGGTGAAGAGACTTCCCTCTCCTGTCAGCCTCGCATTCAGTCGCTGGCTGACGCAGAGCGCCTCTTTGATGAGCTCACACAGGAAAAGCAGCAGGTGATTGTGGGATATTTCCTGTTGTTACACTGTTCTGTAGAATACTTGATTCTGATTGGTGCACAGTTAAATGCACAGTTCTGCGATCATGAATTGTTCAAATATGAAACCTTTGAAAATCCATGAGAACTGTTATAACTTATATATAATCTTATATATATATATATATATATATATATATATATATATATATATATATATATATATATATATATATGTAATATACTGTATGTATAATATAATCAGGGCTTGACTAACTTTTTTGCTCACCAGACACTGACTAGTGGCTTTCCAAAATTGCTAGCCACTCAGCATTTTTTACTGGCCACAATTTTGACATCGATACTATGGCGAAAAATTGCCATATAGATATTTTTAGTATTATCTCATAATTTGGCAGCAGGTTTATTAGGCTGAGACCTGACGCACGGATCCCTTATACTGTTACACATGCGTTTTCTTTCTCAACTATTTACGTTCAACTAAAACATAACTGACTGTGTTTCCGTGAATACTCGCCAAGACTGGCATTTTGATATTATTTTGTGTATTTGACTGTTTAAGCGCAATAAGCTTTGAAAAAACTCAACATAGTACTGAGAGCCGGCTTTATGTGCGCACACTTTGGGTACTCCCCACTGCTGAAATACACCGATCAGGCATAACATTATGACCTAATATTGTGTTGGTCCCCCTTTTGCTGCCAAAACAGCCCTGACCCGTCGAGGCATGGACTCCACTAGACCCCTGAAGGTGTGCTGTGGTATCTGGCACCAAGATGTTCGCATCAGATCCTTTAAGTCCTGTAAGTTGCAAGGTGGGGCCTCCATGGATCGGACTTGTTTGTTCAGCACATCCCACAGATGCTCAATTGGATTGAGATCTGGGGAATTTGGAGGCCAAGTCAACACCTCAAACTCGTTGTTGTGCTCCTCAAACCATTCCTGAACCATTTCTGCTTTGTGGCAGGGTGCATTATCCTGCTGAAAGAGGCCAGCGCCACCAGGGAATACCGTTTCCATGAAAGGGTTTTCTTGGTCTGCAACAATGCTTAGGTAGGTGGTACGTGTGAAAAAAAGTAACATCCACATGGATGGCAGGACCCAAGGTTTCCCAGCAGAACATTGCCCAAAGCATCACACTGCCTCCGCCAGCTTGCCTTCTTCCCATAGTGCATCCTGGTGCCATGTGTTTCCCAGGTAAGCGACGCACACGCACCTGGCCATCCACGTGATGTAAAAGAAAACATGATTCATCGGACCAGGCCACCTTCTTCCATTGCTCCGTGGTCCAGTTCTGATGCTCACGTGCTCACTGTTGGCGCTTTCGGCGGTGGACAGGGGTCAGCATGGGCACCCTGACTGGTCAGCGGCTATGCAGCCCCATACGCAACAAACTGCGACGCACTGTGTATTCTGACACCTTTCTATCAGAACCAGCATTAACTTTCTTAAGCAATTTGAGCTACAGTAGCCTGTCTGTTTGATTGTTGGAACACCCCACAAGAGCTGCAGTTTTGGAGATGCTCTGACCCAGTCGTCTAGCCACCACAATTCGGTCCTTGTCAGACTCGCTCAAATCCTTACGCTTGCCTATTTTCCCTGCTTCTAACACATCAACTTTGAGGACAAAATGTTCACTTGCTGCCTAATATATCCCACCCACTAACAGGTGCCGTGATGAAGAGATAATCAGTGTCATAATGTTATGCCTGATCGGTGTGTGTATGTGTGTATATATATATATATATATATATATATATATATATATATATATATATATATATATATATATATATATATATATATATATATATATATAAAATTTGTTATACACAAATACAGTATTATATATGATATTTTACAATATGTGAAGAAGAAAACATGATTTTTTTTTTTTTTCCTAATTTATATTCAGCTTATTTGTGTTTATTCAATACTTTCCTTCTGGCCATATACATGCTGAAGTCATTATTATGAAACTATGAACTCCCAAAGCTTATGGATTGCTTGTCTTAACATCACATGAGTGTTTGGACAGCATGTGACTCCCTTACGAGCCATGCTGGTATGAGAGTGACTGTAGATCGATGGCAGCACATGTTTCTGCTGTGTCCTCAGCACTGCACTGCACATTACATAACCTGCCTTTATAGTGCTGCTTGTTAATCATGTCTATTTTTAGCACAGGCTTCCCTTTTCCATGCTGAGGAGTGCTAATTCAAAACCCTGTTGTTTAAGCTCAGCTGTTTCCATCCAGCAATTTGCTGAGTGCTTTGACCGTTTCCTCGAATATTTATTTATTTTCCACAGATTGAGGCAGCACTGAGTCGGATTCCTGGAGCCGGGGGCCGGATCACGTTGCAGACCAGGTTGGACGAGGTGGGAACACAATCGCTTTCCATTCAGATGCATATATAGGCCGAAAATATTATATCATTTTATGAGCAATTTTATTTCACGGTATATATCACAATCTATGGAAGCTTGTTTCCGCCACAGAATATCTATTTTATCTCACAATTCTGACTCTATTTTTCCTGCAAATTGCATCAGAATTGCATGATATAAACTCCCAATTGTGAGATATAAATTCAGAATTGTGTGATATAAAGTCAGAATTGCATGATGTAAAGTCAGAATTGCGAGATATAAAGTCAGAATTGGGAGATATCAAGTCAGAGTTGGGAGATATCAAGTCAGAATTGTGTGATATAAAGTCAGAATTACAGATATTTTGTTGTGAATTTTAAAAGTAATGCATTACTTTACTAGTTACTTGAAAAAGGTAATCTGATTACGTAACTCGAGTTACTTGTAATGCGTTACCCCCAATACTGATGTTTATTGTAATCTTCTCCTTTAAAAAACTTTGGTCATAACTTATGCTATTTTATATTATTTATTTGAAGTATTAAATGGGCCATTTCATGCCTATCCTTATTTGTTCAGCTGGTCAAGGTTGATAGAAAGTAATTTAGAAAGTAATTAGTAATGCAGTACTTTTTAGAGAGAGTAATTAGTACAGTAATCTAATAACACTGTTGAAGATGTAATTAGTAGCTTGTAATGAATTACTTTTTAGTAACTTACCCAACACTGATAACACTATAGTTATTTTATATGTTGCATAACTGTGATAATGCCTATTGTTAATAATACCACTTTACAAAAATGAAAGGCTCTCATTTGATTTATTTCTGTTTTATTAATTTTTTTGAATAACAAATGACATCAGTGCAAACCCAAATGTGTAACATTATGAACTTTATTATGTTATTCGTCTCCCAGGTGTCCCTGGAGAATCGCCTAGAAAAGGTGAACCGTGACCTCGGATTCATTCGCATGACTTTAAAGCGATTCAACATCCTGCGCTCTTCTGCCAACATATAGCTAACGGCTGCAGTGAACTCTCATGAATTATGATCACATGCAGTGACTTTCTTAATCCTGGACCATATGAATTATTATCACAATGGAACGATCGTTCCACTGTACAGACTCTGATATGGTAAATATTTCTACTTTTATTACTAGGATCTATTTTGTATGTTTTATTACATGGTGAACATACTATAAATTATATTTTAATAATGCCTAGATTTGTAAAAACATTTACTTTTTTAAAGTCACGGAAATATGGAAAATTTTATGCTTGACTCATTCAGGTGAATGATGTAGATATTTTTTATTTTATTTGTTTGCTGCTGATAAATGAATGGCAAAAATACAGTCCTGCAGGGCAGCTCATTTGCATATGTTTCCATTCCACGATGTGTCTTATGACTCTTGATTTAAATGACACTTGAAAAGGTATATAATTTGCTTTCACTGTTTGTGGCATGTTCATTCATTTACATGATAACACTGGCTGTGCCATATAAGAGCAGAGAATGATTGATAGAGTAGAGCTGAATTGCCTTGTTGAAATCATCTCATGCAAAGAACACAAACCCAAACCAGCACTGACTGTTTACACATGATTATCAAAGGTAGACCTCTGACATTTTCCAATGCAACACAGGATGTGCTGCTTACTTTGATGCATGAAATTTGAAATATGCTCTTTTCCATCGTTAGCTGTTGACAGTTCATTTCTTTTTTCCTGTAGCTCACGGAATCTATTTAACTGTTGCACAATTAAATCTGAATTCGGAATAATGTGTTTGGCAGTGTAATTTAGCGTCGAGTCATTATGATTTGATGACATCTGTATTATGTTACACTCTTGGCTGTTTGCTCAGATCATTCATTAAATGAGCTTGAAATGTGTTTGTATTCATCACAACTGTTTAAGTGTTAAAGGCAAAATTCAGCCAAAAAAGGAACATTCCCTTCTGGATATATGTAAACAAAGAAGTGTGTGTATTGCAAACCTGCCAGATTTGTACGTGGAAAAGCATAAATGATTTTGAACTTGGGTGGAAGGCAAGATTTTCAGTGAATATCAACGTTTAATTAATGGGTGAACTACTCCTAAATGTACTTTCTCACAGAACGGTCCTGTGGCTTTCGTGACATTTAATGGGATAGTTCACACAAAAATGAACATTTTGTCATCACTCACCTCAAGTTGTTCCAAGCCTATATGAGTTTCTGTCTTCTATTGAAGAAGATATTTTAAAGAATGTTGGTAACCAGACAGTTGACGGCACCCATTAGCCGCGTTTTCACCGAAATTACCTGGAACAATCAAGCGGCAACCTCCCGCAGTCTCTCTTGAAGCCAACATGGTAGTGACTTAAAGGTGCACTGTGTAAATTTTAGCAGCATCTAGAGGTGAGGTTGTGAATTGCAACCACTCACCCCTCCCTTTCGAAGTACATAGAGAAGCTACGGTGGCCGACACAAGACAAAGATGTCGTCGTCTGAGACAGCACAGAGTAGCTAGCGCTCTGTAGAGAAGTTTGTCCTTTAGGGCTACTGTAGAAACATGGCGGTGCAAAATGGCGACTTCACTGTAAGGGGACCGCTGTGTGTGTAGATAGAAATGGCTCATTCTAAGGTAATAAAAACATTACGGTTCATTATGTAAGGTCTTTATACACCACTGAAAACATAGTTATGTATATTATAATGCGTTTCTGCCAATAGATCCTCATAAATACTACACACTGCACCTTTAAACTGCAATTCATGGACTGGCTGCTTTTAAAAATGGTGGTTGAAATAAAATGCTGCGTGAACTCAACCAATCAGCATGTTCAGCGCCCAAGTCCCACCCCCGAAAGTTCCTGAACTTTGAAAAAGTACTACCTTGCGAGCAGGGACATTCTGAGCGAGGAACTTTATTTAGACCCTGGTCCCTGCGGGCCAAACACACTGTAAGGCCCGCCCGATCAGTCCAACGACGGTTTCCGCTAAGCGGGTAAAGGTTTGTGCGCGTTCGGTCTTTTCATCGTGGCAAAGTAATTTAATTACAATTTACTTTTATCCGACTCCATTTTATCATGACCTTGAATTTAGATTAGAATGTCGATTGGTTATTTGTAGTGATGGGCAGACCGAGGCTTCGTGAAACACTGAAACAGTTGAAGCAAATGTGCCGTATTGTGTCGAAACAATTCGACACCCGTCTCCACGGCACCCCTGCTGGTCAGAACAGTGTAAATGCTCGCGCCTCCCACGTCTCTCGCTCGTCCACCTCGCCACAGCAACAAAAACCTATGCCAAACATGCATAAAAACACCTTTTACAAATCTATTGCAAATGTTTTATTGAAAGTAAAACCTTTCAAATGCAATTAACTAATCTAATAAAATTAAATATTAACTGTCTATATGTTCTTTTATCAATTGTCAGGGCTTGTTTTGTTTGTTCCATGGATGCCTCAGCTAAACAGGCCAATAAGAGAATTAACTATTATTATTATTCCTTTTAATTATACTAATGTCTAATTAAAACGTCTACAAATGTATAAAACTGATCAGAGATCAGGTAAAACCCACAGACTCTTGTTCAATGGTTCTCAGTGACTGCTCATGATTCATGGGTTCACAGAGATAACCGCCCCCTAGCGCTGAACCATTGACATTTCGAAGTGTTTCGAAACGTTTCGAAACAGTTATGACATAACGAAGCCTCGTTTGCTGAAATCACGTTACTTTGGCAGTTTGACACATAGATATATATACATATCTATGGTTTGACACATACTCCAAACCAATTGATTCGAAACAAGATTCGTAAAGCTTCAAAGCTTCATGAAGCAGTGTTTTGAAATTGCCATAACTAGTTATTTGGTCATTTGTATAATAGTTTAACTACACAATTGATTATTTTGTTTAACTCTTTATTGAAATTATACCCATTCATCCGAATTCCAGTAACACTTTGAGTCTTGTTACAATCTTTTTATCACAAACTCGTCAGTCTTGGTCATTAGACCGAGGCGATTGACTACATAGACTATATAGATAGAATATATTATTTAGTCCCCATAGATCTGAACATACTGAATTTAGGCAAGACTGTATCTAATCAGAGGCCATGATCATTACCATAGAACCAAGCGACAAACTTAACTTCCTCTAATGGTAACTTTGCATAATCATGCCGTGGTTTCCCACATATACGTAGTTAGAATAATATTCCAATAAACAGATGTTGAAGCTACCCTATTTAGATTGGTCTAACAACACTTTGTTGCTCTAAATGGAAAACCCATTTGGTCTACTAGCCTCTACAGTCTTGAGTATACGTACCTAATGCCAATGTGTTAGTTGGAACTCTAAAACATCAGTCTGGTGCGCCCCTCCGCTTCACTCAGAACTGTGCTCTAGTCCGTTACTAACCTGAACGTAGATTTGCCGTGTTATTGATTTAACGTGATCTTAATAATTCCAAAAGTCAGAATAAATCAATGTAACAATTTATTATTAGTCAGGTAAATGTATCATGCCAATTACATAATCAATTCAAAGATAATCAATACACACATCAAATGCTATGAAGTAAAGAGTAAAAGATGCATTCCTGACATGAGTGTCTGGACACTCAGTGTTACGGGCTGAACCGGAGTACAGGATTGACCTCAAGCTCCCTCCAACATCTCTTTAAATACTCAGACCAAGACAGAAATCTCTTTCAAATGTAAACATGAGTTCACAATGGGAATTTGCAATAATCAAGCCTCCAGACCTGTATTTTACACCTTATTGTGGACAGGAGGTAATATGCATGGAAAACCAATTGGCAGTGGACACACCCACCACAGTAAGCAAAATATCTCTAAACTATTAAAACCTTCGTTACCTTTTGCTTTACTTCTGTGGGAATGAGACCTTTGTACCAGTCGCGCTGAGACGTTTCAAATGATTCCAAGCATGTATAATACTGTATAGTACTTGTTCACATTAACCCATATAGATTTTGGGTGAATTCAGGTTCATGTGGAGAGGAGAGATGAGGGGAATGGAATGTAAATTAAGGTGATTGCGTCTCGGGTGGGAATGCTAAATGCACAAGCGAGAGTTCAGATGTTAATTTCCTTTGTTTTCTCAGAGAGTCACCCTCTCTTCCGGCTTTCCAGTTTCTCCAGAGTACCACCCCAAAGTCCCTAGTTCCTAGGGAAAGTTCCTGCAGTGAAAACTCAGTTATTTGTGTTTAACAGAAGAAAGAAACTCATACAGGTTTGAAACAGCTTGAGGGTGAGTAAGTAATGACAAAATCATTTTTGGGTGAACTATCCCTTTAATATCTGTAGTAACCATCCACGTTAATGTATGGAAAAAAGCAGCTTGGACATTTAGCAAAAATCTAACTTTTTAATTCCACAGAAGCATGAAAGATTTACTTTTAAGTACTTTTTACTTTTTGTCTTTTTGAGCAGCTAGTCCCCATCCACTTCCATTGTAAAGACTAGAGCAACTTGGAGATTCAGCAAATTATCTCGCTTCATATTCCACAGAATAAAGAAATCCATATGGATTTTGGTGAGTAAACAATGACTGAATTTTAATTTTGTGACCTATTTAAAGGGATAGTTCACAGAAAAATGATTTCCTTACCCTCAAGTTGTTCCAGACCTGTATGAATTTCTTTGTTCTGTAGGAAGATATTTTGGAGATTGTGGGAAACCAGTTTTGGGGCACCACTGACTTCCATAGTAATTTTTTTTTCCTACTATGGAAGTCTATAGAGTGATGCAGGTATGACGTCACTTTGTAGGCCAACCGGCAGTTAACCGGCAGTTTGGAATTTTCATGCTGGTTCCCTCGAGAAAAACCCAATAGGATTTTCCCACAGGCTTTTGGATTATCGCTAAAAACAAGCTCTGTGATCAACAAAAGTTTATAATACTTGCACGTTTTGACCATCAAGATAATTAACACAGATGAACACAACATTTATTAATTTGGAAGTCTAAATGCAGTCGCCAGAAGTAAAAGGCTAAAGGTAAGCTATAAACAAACTACACCACGATCACTCGACTTCAACGTCACCATCACTAAGCTTCCGACAATTTTTCCAGTTTTTATCTAAAAACATTTCCCCTGCTTAAGTTAAACTAGTTTATAAGAGCACATTTATAAGCATAATGAGGCTGTAAAAGCGAACTGAGCTTACCTGCTCGGCGTGATGACGTTTAATCTCCTCCGCTGTGGTCCCGTTTAGCCACTTGTTAGCAACCGCCTTTTTCAAGACACATAACAGCTTCAAAAAATCTCAAGTGGGGTAATACTGATGTAGTTTATGTCGTAGAATAAAACGTAAAAGTGTGTTCACCACAGGCCTTATTTCAGCCATTTAACCAAAACCCCATTCAAAAAACCCATTGACTTCAGGACGAGGGAACCGGAAGTGCTAAAATGCTTCTGTGTTTTGGCCTACAAAGTGATGTCATACCTGCACCACTCTATAGTGCCCCAAAACGGTTTGGCTACAAACTTTCTTCAAAATAACATTCTTTGTGTTCAGCAGAACAAACAAATGTATACAGTTTTGGAACAACTTGAGGTTGAGTAAATCATAACAGAATTTTCATTTTTGGGTGAACTGTCCCTTTAAGATACTTTTACAACAGCGGCGATTTTGCTATCGCATTACGGCAGGCCGCCGCCAGAGGGCGCTACAGCGATGGAAAAATAACCCCTGGAGGAAGGGGAGAGGCGACTTTACCATCCAATGATATCGGACCAGAAATGATGCTGCTCGCACTTTTGGTAAAGATAGAAAGAAGGAAAGGACGTGCACGCACTGAAAAGCTAGGTCAAGGTTTTGAAAAAGAGCATATGCTTTAAATAGATCCACCACAGAACCCACGGGACGTCACGCAAATGCACGGATCAGCATACCTGTACAGTTTTTCTGCCTGCTGTTTTTAAAGGATCCACTACATCAGCTGCAGCGGATATAATGATGCAGGAAGCCTTACTGCCGCTGCTCTATATGCTGAGAACAACAATGCAAAGTCAGTGACAGCCGAGCTCGAGCTCTAGTGTGGTTTAACCAGTCCTGTCACTTCCTCTTTGGACTATCTGTCAGTTGTACGCTCTAATTTAAAACCACAGGACTTTGATTGCACGGAGGACCGTGTTGGCCTGCTTTCCTGTTTTACTTAGTCGGGTGAACCGGTAGCCAGCTGCTCGCTTATACACAGCGCGAGGAAATTGCGTTGCAGCGACCGGCAGACACCTCGACCTGCAGCGGGGATGTGTGTGAGCTAAAGCCGACGGATATAGATGGCCACGTCGCTCTGATAAGAGCCGATTTGAGCTAAAACTCCGCGCCGAAGGTAAGAAAAAACAAAGACCGCGAAATATCTTCTCGCGCGGTTGTCACATTTGAAATGCAATTCTCAACGTTCATAATTTTAACGGTCGCCTGCGAGTTAGCTCGTCACGGCCTTCTCTATCTGTCATTCGTGACCAAAATAAATAATTAAACTCCATAAACCCTGATTTTTTTTTTTATTTTAAAAACGGATTGCCCTATTTACACCAACCATTTGGGAATTATAATGAGATAAATGTATGTGAGTATTAAAGGGGTTAATTAATTGTGGAAGAGATTATTGTAGTATTTAGATGCTGTAATTTTAGTCTTATCTTCAGGCTTTTACACTTGTCTAGATTAGATGGGATTCATAAATTGGCCAATCTTCACAGTAGCATGAATAGTTAATGAAGGTTATCACTGGCCAGTCAAATCACTTATCACAGTTTGATATTGTAGTCAAACTACTGTACCTGTAATAATGTATGCTGTATTCATTTTTCATTAGCATAGAATTTATTTATATTTTCATCCAATATATCTTGAAAGAGCCTTACTTATTTCTATTTTTGTGTAATCTATAGATGGGCATGGACATTTTTCCATATGTGATTGCCTTAGGAAAGCTGGTTATGAGATTGGTTTTTGGGGTGTTGAATTTGTGACCTTAAAGTTTAGTAACTTTTAGAAGATTAGTGAGCTCTACAAGTGACATTTATGCACTGTAAGTACTTCCATATAACCGATGAATAACTACTTTAAGTGATTCTGTGCTGTAAATAAGTTATGTAACTTTTTTTATGTCAAGATTTTAGATTCACAATCTAAAAAAAACATTCAAATATGTTTTTATATGGTGATTTACAGGCCAGGAAAGGTAATTTACATTTCTATTTTGAATGTACATTTTTTAAAATTTGTATCTTATAATTTCTTCTGCAGTATGATTTTTCTTAATGTGGGAAAACTGGGCTGTCTCAATAGGCTGACACAAATGACACATACATGACACTCTATCCTGTATTTTTGTATGCATAATAATAATAATTGTCCAATAATTGTTTAATAATTGTTCATACCAAAAGTACCATGTTAGAAATGACTTGCATGGTTAAAGATTAGTTTTGGATATAGTTTGGCTTATTCTATCATCCATCTATCCATCCATCCATCCATCCATCAGTTATCCATCTCTCCATCCATTTATCATTCCATCCATCCATCAGTTTATCCATCTCTCCATCCGTTTATCATTCCATCCATCCATCAGTTTATTCATCTCTCCATCCATTTATAATTTCATCCATCCATCAGTTTATCCATCTCTCCATCCGTTTATCATTCCATCCATCCATCAGTTTATCCATCTCTCCATCCGTTTATCATTCCATCCATCCTTCTGTCCGTCCATCAGTTATCCATCTCTCCATTCGTTTATCATTCCATCCATCCATCAGTTTATCCATCTCTCCATCCGTTTATCATTCATCCATCCGTCTGTCCATCCATCAGTTATCCATCTCTCCATCCATTTATCATTCCATCCATCCATCAGTTTATCCATCTCTCCATCCGTTTATCATTCCATCCATCCATCAGTTTATTCATCTCTCCATCCATTTATAATTTCATCCATCAGTTTATTCATCTCTTCATCCGTTTATCATTCCATCCATCCATCAGTTTATCCATCTCTCCATCCGTTTATCATTCCATCCATCCTTCTGTCCGTCCATCAGTTATCCATCTCTCCATCCGTTTATCATTCCATCCATCCATCAGTTTATCCATCTCTCCATCCGTTTATCATTCCATCCATCCGTCTGTCCATCCATCAGTTATCCATCTCTCCATCCATTTATCATTCCATCCATCCATCAGTTTATCCATCTCTCCATCCGTTTATCATTCCATCCATCCATCTGTCCATCCATCAGTTATCCATCTCTCCATCCATTTATCATTCCATCCATCCATCAGTTTATCCATCCATCCATCATGGTTTCACTGGTTGATTCTACATTTTATACATTTGATCCCCCAGTCCTAAATATGTAGTTCCATCCTCAATCATCTGTCTTTGATTAATAAACACATCAACAAACACAGTCCGTCCGTCCATCCATCCATCTATCCATCCATCCATCGTTTCACTGGTTGATTCTAATTTTTTTTTACATTTGATCCCCCAGTCCTAAATATGTGGTTCCATCCTCGATCATCTGTCTTTGATTAATAAACACATCGAACACAGTCCTGCATCATCCAGTAATAATTTCAGTCTTGTCAAGATAATTGGGACGTTCTTCATGTCTTAATCGCAGGGTCACAATTATCTTGTCATGGAATTGTTAATTTTAGCTGCTATTCCACTTCGGAGGCTCTTTTTGTCGTGTGCATGCAGGACACTCCCTTTCGCTAGCAACCTACATTTTTAGTTAGCGAGACCTCATAGTTTGCCATGTTCTTTTCAAGCACATCGATGGAGAGGAAAAAATGCTTCCCTGTATCTAATTATCTTGCCAAAATGATTAGGTTTGTCCTTAATGAATCCTGTTATGAAGCAGCCATCGTAGAAAGAATGAGTCAGAGTATTGATTGCCTTCCACTCCCCTCCGCCCCGGCCGGAGAACGCCTGCTAATGGCTGCAGCTCTGGCAGGGATGTATGGGTGGACGGCGGCGAGGCAGGCCGCTGCCAGGCTCATGACAGCATGCCGATATGACCCCGACACCGCCAGCAGCGGGTTGTTGCCACACCGGAGAGAGGCAAGCGAAACAACACGGCGACACTATGCAGTCGCATCTTGTTATTTATAGCTACATAGTAAACATTGAAATGTATTCCCTCCAAACAAGGCAACCGAGCATGCTATGGGCCACAAAGCTGCTACATATGGGCCAGGAAGTGTGTCATCCATTGTGTTATTACTGTGGAGGAGCCATTGGCTTTTCCTTGGGTAAAATTTTACCATGATTTGAGACAATATTACAATAACTGGGTATATTACAATAAAGTCATCTTTGCTGGAAAATCAACTCAAAAATGTTATATAATTTTTTTTTACTGAATTAACTACTTTAAATATACTTAAAAAGATGATGAATGAATGCCTGGTAGCGAATCAAAGCAGCATAACATAACAGCTGTGCGTTTTATGTAATACTTTTTTCCTTTTTTTTTTTTTTTCCTTTTTAGTAATAAGAATGAAAAGAATCCTGCAAAAATGTATCACAATAAAAACAGTTTACACAAAAATATTAAGCAGCAAAAACATTGATAATAATAAGAACCATTATTAATAATTGAGTAGCCTACTAATAATAACTGATAATTATTGAGCAGCAAATCAGCATATTAGAAAAATGTAATACTTAAAGGCACAGTGTGTAAGTTTCGCTGCATGGGAGTTGTAGTCTTGACTTCACCTCCACAGCCGATAGAAAGGAATCCGACGGACTCAGGCAGAAATCATGTTCATAAATGAGCGAATGTATTAAAGTTTTATTAACGTTACGGTGGTGTGAAGCAGGATGCACCGAGCGCTCTTTGGAGTGAATGCCAATGAGAGAGACCTGCGCGAAACACCGGTCTCATAGCTTTTATTATGCTTATGCTGCAGTCACCGCTTCCGCTCTTTTGTTGCGTATGTGGGGTAACGCAGTGCTGTTTTACGTGCTTAAAACAATCATACTAAATACATTTGAGTGTGCTGAATGTTATGTTACAACGATGCTGCGTTCGCTCAGTGGCTGATATGAGAGACTTAATATTAATAAAAACAGGATGACTAAATGACGGTTGCTAAATGACATGCAAATAATTAAAAAATATGTTGTATGATGGAGAAAGCTCTCTCTGATTATGCTATTTTAGCCACTTGACAAAATAGTGTTTTCTCTAAAGTAGGGCTGTGCGATATTGAAGAAAAATGCGATATGCAATACCTTGTTAAATAATGCGATATTCGATATGCGATACGATATAGCTTTAAGTGTGTAAAATCTATTTAAATTATATAAAAAAAATATTTAAAAACTGAGAATGATACCATTAATGTGTTTCACATTCTTTCTGGGAAAAGAAAGCATCGCTACAACTTCTGAAAGTGACCAGCAGTGTTTTAGCAAAAATTAATGTTACAAATCTGACAATATAATTTTAACATCAGTGTAAACAAACAAAAAATGTAATGCCAATATTTAAATACCAAAAACTCTTTGCTTGACTTGGTAACAGTTTCATCAACCTAAAACTTAACATCAAGAACATCCAGGTAAACAAAGACACCTGAACTAGGGGTGGACGATTATTTTTGTTATTTTATTTTATCTTTTTTATTAAAAATAAGAACTAAAAACAGTAGTCTTCACATGAATTAAATATACACTGATACATAATAAAGCTACAAAGGTTATTCAGCCAAGAGCACTGAGTGATTTTCTCTTTTTCTTTTGTTGTTTGACAGACAGCGGCAGGTTTACTGTATTAGCAGGCTGTCGCTTTAAGACCTAATGCACGGATCCTATTGACACGCATTCAGTTACTTTCTCCGACTGATATCGTTCACTTAAAGCATAACCGACTGTGTTTACATGAATACTCGTCAAGACAGCCATTTTGACATAACTGTGTGTGTATTTGACTGTTCGAGTGTGTAACAAGGCACGAAACAGAACTGAAGGCATCACACGCTTTCAGAGAGGCGGCTTGTGCGCACGTTTCGGTGTGTGTGTCAGACAGCAGGCAGCGCGAGACTACAAGGAGTTGTTTTCCGCAAGTTATTGCGTTTAATAACTCTTTTTAACATCAAGCAAGTCACATAAGTAACAGTCGTGTGCCCAGTCTATTCTCTGCTATATGCGTCGATCTAAAAACGTACACTTTTCACAATGTTGTAGTAGCCTATTAAAATCATTCAGATATTGCGTGCCGTTGCGATATGCATTTTGCGATATGTACATTTGCGATATTTCGATAATTTCGATATATTGTGCAGCCCTACTCTAAAGCATGGTAAAAACGTTACTCACGGTGAATCAAGAAAACAAGCGATTCAAACAATACGACTAACCGTATTGCGCTGTATAACAATGATTCGTTTTCTGTTGATAAATGTATGTTGCTCGTCTGTCTAATAAAATGCATACTATATTAAAGCGTTTTTGGTGTTTCCATGGTTTCTACAGAAATCAAGGGTAACGCGGATATGATGTCATGACGGGCGACGCAAGGACACGGTCCGTAACACTGGTTAAATGAGCTGATTCTGGATTTAAACATTGTTTAAAACATTTGGGATAATGTAAGTACACAGGTCAACAAAATATATAACATTGTTCTAGTGTTTTCTGGATCTATTTTAATAAAAAAAGGCACAATATGTAAGATTAAGTTAAAAACAGACTTTAAAACAGATATAAATTGCTATATTACTTTCAATCCATTGTAAAGTAGCTGATATATGAACAAATGTAATTGTATATAAATAGATTTTTATGTCCCATCTGAGACACAAATTTCAGAGTGGATGGTAGTTTTTTTTTGTAGTGCTGTAGTATAGACTGTATAGCCAAATCTCTTTCGGGTTGACTTGTTTATACCCTTGCATTGTACATATTATCAGTGTTGGGAGTAAAGTAACCCGAGTTACAAAATCCAATTACTTGGTAAAGTAAAGTAATGCATGACTTTTAAGTTTACAACAAAATATTTTTTTTAAAATATGTAACGCATGTTGCTTTGTTTTCCCATACATTTACTGACAGCTCTTTTGTCCCCATGTTCGTGAGAAATTGGGAGTTAGTGCAGAGGCATTGTGTGCACTGTGTAAACATCATGGTTATTGTAGATCTAGACTAAATGTGAGCATGCATTTACTCATCTCACTTTCACAAAAACAGATTCACTATTCCTCAGAATGAATAAAAACAGTAAAATGCCAACCTGCAATTATTAAATATGCTTGACAATGTACTTTATGTATTTAATGTCACTTTATAAACTAATGTCTTTGCTGCTGACCATCAATGATCCGATTCAACCTTACGAATAAGCAAAAATTACTTTGGTTAAACGTCACATTTGTGTTTCACTTTCTTGTTTTTATTGCTGGAGTAAGAGTCATTTCACTTTTGGTGTGAAAGGGCCTTTACATTTGCCAAAAATATAACTTTTTTTTGTTATTAAAAACCATACAAGCAAGCCCAGCCCAGGTGAGCAATAGTTACACAAACGTAATGTAACACATTACTTTCCATAGGGCGTAACACAATATTGTAATGCTCTATTTTTAAATAACTTTACCCAACACCGCATATCATCATACCGTCCAGTCCTAGCCCTTTCTTTAAAAATAAATGAATGCAAACACAAAATCTTGCGTTCATGTTCGCACGTGTGATATGACTGACAGTCGTTGGCGTACAGTGGAATCTGTTAACCCGTGTAACAGTAGCACTTTTCCCTCGAGCGGGCAGAGAGTGTAACAGAGACGCTCGACCCTCTCGTCTCCAGACACTATATCTCTCAGGTGAGACCATTAATAAATGAAGTGTGTAGGTTTATGTGCGAGCGCTTTGTATCATGTTTAGTGTAGCTTGTTCTGGATCTCCTTGAGGTTTTGTTGGGGAGAATCATCCCATCAGTCATTCTGGCATTGATGCGTCCTGTTCTATTTCTTGCTGGATTTTCTTGGCGAAGGTTTCCACTGGGCACCACTGGTCTCTCCGCTTCCACATATACCCATTGTGGTCGTTAATAAGCGTACTGTAGCAGGAAATGTGTTGGTGTTGGCAGAAGAGCTGTGTGGGCATATGCTTGGGTGTTTTTATATAACTTACGGAAAGTTACAAATAACCATACCATCTCCATCGACACCTCTATTCCCTATTCTTCTCATTAGTCAGCTCAGCTGATCTGGAAGAGTTGATTCCCGCAGTCGACAAGAGGAACGGCATCTGCATGCTAGATCTGTTTTAGATGGATCTGTAACCTGACAGAATGATCATGGGATCTTCATGGAATAGTTCACCCAAAAATGAAAACTCATGTCTTATCAAACTTGGTTATTTTTTTCTGTGGAACACAAAATCAATTTTGAAGTTCCCTTTGAAGCTCCAAAAAATACAAAAGCACTATGCTGCTTGTGCGTTATATTTCAAGTCTTTTGTGTGATAACGAAATATTTTGTCATTATTGACCTAAAATTTGTAGCTCTCAAAGCTAATATTAATTCATTCAAATCTGGAGCAAATAGTGTCATATATTGGTCTGTTCCTCAAACTAAGCTATCATATGGCTTTGAATATAGTGTGCAAGTCATATGATTTACTTTAATCGTGTTTTTGGAGCGATGGTCATAATAAAATCACTGTACAGGCTTGGATTAACGTGAGGACGAGTAAATAATGATTGCATTTCATTTAAGGGTGAACTATCCCTTCAAACACATCAGAAGCCTCTGTGTGTTGAAATTTTACCATCCACTGACCTCGTCCCAATTTCACAAACGGAAAAGTTGCATAGGACCATCCCAAAGCGTTGCGCTCATGCTGCTTGTGACGGCAAAGCCAAACGTCGGTGTCTTTTGAAATTTTAATAGTGTTTGTCCGCCCCACTTACAGTAATAGACTTGGAAAGGCAATACACTGAATGCACCACTCTATTAGTGTGGACTTACCCGCTTCAACCTCTTTTGTGACATCAGTACTTCAGGTTTTTGTTTGTGTGTGGGCAATAGCCATTCTCCACAAAGCAGAGCGCTATTATTAATGAATGCAATCAGGAAATGGCCAGTTGGTCTTAATAGGTGCCTAATCTTGGTAACAAATGGGTTCGTGGTTGTGAGGTTTTTGTCATTATGTGCTCGGAACAGCGTGTCTGCGAGAAGAATAAGAAGTCGCTTTTTGCACTTGGAGCCCGTTCAGACACTAATGGTATTTGGCTGTGTGTGGCGCTCTGAAGCCACGCCCACTGTGACTTTGATTGATGGTGAACTTAGAGAAGTGACTGATAAACAGATGCAATATATATTTAATATATTTGTATTTGCAATGATTTTGCTGACAATGTAAAACGAATCAACGTTGTAAATATTGCAGTTTGATTTTAATGTACAGTACTTTTAAGACCATTAAGTGGTAACACTATAAAATAAGGTTTTATTTGTCAACAATAGTTAACCACATTAGTTAACATGAGCTAACAATTAAAAATATTCACATTTATTAAGTTAATTTAGCAATACATTATTAAAATCTAATATTGTATTTGTTAATATTATTTAATGGACCTGAACCTAACATGAACAAACAATGAACAGTTGCATTTTTATTAACTAACATTAGCAAAGAATAATAAATACTGTAACAAATGTATTGCTTATTGTTAGTTAATATTGGTTAACACATTAACTGATTTACCCATTAAGTTTTCTAAAGATTGTCATTTAAGCTCATTTTATGATCCGTTCTTTTCTTGCAACTGACAAATGTTTTTTGAGTTTTTTTTTTATTTATACTTAATTTTCCAAAAACTATTAATTTCAATTTATTGATTCAAAACTCTGATTATACAAGTTTGCGTCATATCCCAAACATTTTCACAAAAGTCCCTGTGTGACATTTTTCATCTATTAAAATGTTAATGATTCAGAACTAGGGCTGCACGATATTAGAACAAAAATTATATTTTGTTTTTCTGCAATATATATTTTGATATTTTCATCAGATGAACAGCTCTGTTTGAAAATAATTAATAATTCTAGAATGATCGGGGGAATTTTGTAGGGGTGTGAATCTGCATAATAATAAACAAATTACAAGAATAGATAAATACTATATAGAACAAAGATAGAAATGAAATAAAAATTGCTTTAGCCTATGTTTTTAAGGTAAATCAAACAACATTCAGGTACAAAAATTGAATAATCAAATGTAAAATAACACTGCATAGTCTTCACTGTATAAATTAAATATAACTAATCTTTGTTAAAGCAACAAAAGTGATTTTCTCTTTGTATTTTGTTGTTTGATTTAACATTAATGACACAGCAGGTATATTAGGTTGCTGTCACTTTAAGACCGAATGCACGGATTCAATACAATGAACGTTTTCTTTCGCAATTGTTTACGTTTCCGTGAGCCATAAGTGACTGTGTTTATGAGGATACTCGTTGAGATGGGCATTTTGACATAATTTTGTGTGTATGTGTCCCTTCAAGCACAAATAGACGAGAAAGATAACAGAATTTGCACAGAAAACGGCGCGCAAGTTCAGAATTGAGTTCTTGTCTTCTTGCACTTAAATGGTTTAAAATCGCTTGAATGTTTAAACTGACAGGACCTAAAACACGGGGAAATGCTAAACTTTCTCTCTATGATGGTTAAACTTTGTAATTAATCCGAGAATCATGTGTGTTTTGAACTGTGGTGCCTGGTCCGTATGGATCACAGATCAGCTACGATCACGGATGTGCACGTCGCTATATCGATTCTAAAACGTGCAGCCTTATTCAGAACTCTCATTCAATGATACAGAAATATAAATATTGATATACCTATTTAATATTGTCAAAAAGTCCTCGGTAGGGGTGTAACATTGATATAGTTGGATACATCGATCTAATGTGTAACGATACAATGTACCGATGCAATGTGTTAATAATCGATACCTCTAGGTTATTTATATATTTAAGAGGCACATTTGTTTTAACACTTTCCACATTTTCACACAATGTCAGTCTATGCATTATCATCAACGTGTGCATTCTCGTTTAAACTACCTTTCAGAGCTTGTGAAAGACGCTCTGGACATTTGATGTCCCGATCGGGCCAGTGCTGAATCTTCACACAAGTTTATCATTTGCTCGTGTTTAAAGCCTTGCAAAAAGCAGCGCGCACTTATCTCAAACAGCGCACAAATAGGCCACTGAATTGAGTCTTCTTTTACTTACTTTTGTGCTTCAGTAGATAAAGGTCTATGGTTTTGCATAAAAGGACTTCATCTTAATAGAGTTTATTGCTGTTTCTAAATCATGTTACTTTCCACCGAGTGTCTGTTAGATCACAACACTGGAGAATAGAGCGCTATGAATGTTCTTCACACACATAGTAACTGAAATTTAAAACTGTTTGCTCAATAAACTGCTGCATAGGAGCGCTGCGCACTGTGACTGTGTTGCTTCAAGTGCATCATTCAGCACACGGGATACGCATGAGTGCTTTGTGCCGCTCTGCATTGAAGCCTTTCATATTATAATACTTTATACTTTATATTTTAATCCCCCCCCCCTGTTTGTCAGTTTTTTGACATTACACATTTTAGCACAACAGTCTAAAATACTTTCTTGACTGTTGTCATGTCATAAGCTGTCATTAGATTACTGTGTGAATTTTTTATTTGTGGATGTCCCAATCAGGGTGCAGAATGTGAAATTTTGCAATTAATGTTTATTTTATATATTTTGTTTGCTGTTGTGAGTTAATAAAAATGTAACTGGTTGTGTAGAATAGGCACATAATAATGGAATATTGATCGATATCAATCGAATCGTATCATAATCGTATCGCAGAACTTTGTGAGGGATCTAAAGTATTGCATTGCTGACTATGAGAATCGATATTGTATCGAATCGTGATGAACCGTCCGATTTACACCCCTAGTCCTCAGATATGGCATGTTTGTGTCTCTCTTACACAAAATCTGTCAACAAATCCTGATCCGCAATCATAATTTTTCAATAGTTGTGTTAAACTGTTGTATGTGCTGGAGTTTGTAGATGAGTCTATTTAGTTTTCGTGTGAGGTTTGTGTTTAATCTCCTGGCTGTGAAATGATACTCAATATCAAACACCTGATGCAGTATTCAACAGTGCAATTGATTTCTCAAGCCTCAAGTTATGCTAATTTCACATAAAAATCAATGCCAGCCCAAGATGTTCTGTTCTACAAACTGATTTTTCATATTTGCTCTGCCCTTTGAATATTTACATGCAGGTTAATGTTGAAACATTAAAACTGCATCAAAACTGCAGTATTTCCATTTATGGTTTATATTATTACCAGCTAATGGAAGCCAGAAACACCAGCTAGTTGATTAGCTGCATGTATGCTGGTGTCTGTGGTGAGGCTTTTTGGCTTCTGCGATTCGGCAGAGTTTCTCTCAGAGTTCATATCTGATAGGGTACCAGGGCCAGTGGAATTTTCCCTCCACCGCACACAGCGACCCGTTTACGACATCAGCCCTTTCATCATTCTGTCAAAACAGCCTTGTTGCTCACTTGCTAAGCGATTTGCATTTTATTGTGAGGTTTTTGGATTTGCATTTGTTATCACAGCAGGTATTTGCAACGCAAAGCAACGCAGAAGGAGAATGAAGGAGTTGAGGAAAGATTGCCATTGATTAAATTTTGTGCTTACAGGTGTCATATTTGCATATATTTATCCCTATCATGGCTTGACTTGAGTTTGGTAGATTTTCCTTGGTTCATATATGTGTTTGGTTGCATTTGTATGTCACTGTGTTTTTGCATTTTCCCTCCTAGCCACGTTATTTGTTCCTCCCCATTACCCAACAGCATATCAGCAGTCGCATCATGTATCCACCGTATGAAACTCATGCATTATACCTCGAGCCCCCTAATGTGCTCCGTTAACACCAGCGACGTACCATCTCAGACTCCCGATGGAAGCCGTTTTCTCAATAGGTTCCATTTTTCCTGCGACCGGCCCCTAAAAAGGCTTTTTAATAGCTCAGAGTAGAAGCTCTGCATGAGATGAGTGGCTGACGATTATCTGAGCTCAAATCCCCGTGAGGTGAGTGATTTATTACAATAATTTAAAGAAACGAGTGAGCACGGAGGCGAGCCACTATCAGCTGGCCCGCTCTATAAATAAACTGCCTTTTCTCATCATCCGCCCCTCACGTCAAGGGTTTGTTTGCGCTTCCCTCTTCCTCCATTTATTCATGTGTCTTGTGTAGCGGCGCGTTGTCTCCGACTTATTTGCCTCTAATTTATCTGAAGCAGAAGAGACTTCGGATGTTCTGATAAGAATTTTATGGTGTTTTCGAAAAAGCTTTGTTGGAATCAAAGCGCATCGTCTGTGTGTGTGTTTAGTAAGAAGGAAACACTTTGGAATGGATTATTTGTTATTCTGTTTTGGCAGTGATTTTTTTTGGCACATTTATAATGCAAAAGTATTGTACACAGACTTTACAAAATCAAGAAATTTATTTTTTTGCTATTTTTATTTCGATTTTAAGACATTAACCGCCAATTTCACAGACAATGCTCAAGCTAGTCTCAGACTAAAATGCATGTTTGAGCTGTTTTAACTGAAAGCAACTTGCACTGAGATATCTTAAAAAATGTCAGTGCCATTGTTTTGTCTCAAGATGCACACCTATAATGTTTTTTTTTCTAAGGCACGTTTATAAAAGCTATTTAAATGCCATAATTAAACTAAGGCCTAATCCTGGCTTAAACTAAAATTTACAAAAATGTTGACACAAAAATATGACTAGCAAAATAACATTGCTAGATTATCAATAATGCATCAATGTTTTTGAAAAATAAACATCTAAATGGAATATTTGCATGAGGTGAAGCTGAAGAATGAATGAACACCATTAAACTGAAGCCCGTTGATGCATCCTATATGAGATTATTCTGATATCCTAGAGCAGGGGTTTTCAAACTGGGGTCCGGGGACCCCCAGGGGTCCTCCAGAAGGTTTTTAAGGGGTCCCCAGAAAATAAAAAGACAGCAAAAATAGGTAAAGTGTACCAAACATTTCTTGTCATATAATATGTTTGCTTTGTATCTTTCTAGTGAGTTTTTCTCACTATAGTCCCCTTTATCTTGCTCACTGGGGTTGTAAGGCAGAATTCCTAACGCAGTACGTAAGCTGCTTACATACATTTATTGTGTAAGTTGCTTATACAAATAATTTTTAATAGAAAATGTTCTTCTTCAGATTTATACATCCAACATTAAGTATAGCCAATTTAAGTTTGGAAACAATATGTTGTATTTATAATGTCACACTTACTATTTATCTAACAGATTAAATGTTTTTTCATACATAAAAATATGTAGATTTTAGGAAGGTGGTCCCTCATAAAAGGTTCATCATATTTGGGGGTCCTTGGCATCATAAAGTTTGAAAACCCCTGTCCTAGATAGATAAGATGCACAACAAAAATGTAACATTACAACTTGTATCTGCACAAAAGGACGCAAATGCAAGTTACGTGCTAGCTAGAAAATGTTACTCCCATTGTGGATGCACTATTCTTGTAACAACGGCAGCTAAAGTATAAAGAATCCACAACATTCTATAGTGTTTTCATTATAATGTTATGTATGGTAGATTGACGCTGCACATCTCGCACCTGAACTGTATTTTCATTCACTTTATCAAGTTCATTTCAGACATTCCGAGCCATGATGAGAAATTATTTTAATTCTTTCCCCGCCATTGGCGGAAATTGCTGGCAATCCATGTTTTCACTCTTATATGGTAGGGGGCGCTATTACGCATCTTCTGAAAGAGAACAGAATCTCCGGATCAAAATGCAGGCGAAGAAGCAGAATCAAGTGATAGAAGCATTGCTTTTGCACATGAAAAATAACACGATCATCAACATTAAACAGCAATTAATTTAAAACTGCCTAACCTTACTCAATGAGATGTCGACCCAGGTCAAGCTACAGGACTGTGAAGCTTTGATGGTGTTGATGGACTCCATCTACTCCATTCTGAATCTCATCTGGACGTAGTCTTTGACAAAAATACGATTTTCTCAGCTTTTTTCTCAAAATGTTGCTTTTTTAAATTAAATTACCCACATTCAAGTGTTGATATAGAATAGTTTTTTTTAACTTAAAAGCAGAGGCTCTATTCTTTTTTTATTTTGATACACTGCATGTTCAGATATTCATACAACAAAATATTCTGGGGGCCATGAAACAACTTAAAAAAAAAATGCTGACAGGGAAAGAATTAACTAAATCATAGGCCTACTATTGAAAAAATATGACAAGAAAAAAAATAACACTACTGGATTATTAATAATATCAATGTTTTTTTAAAAAGAAACATCTAAAAGGAATATGACCTGTCTCAAATAACCCAATCATAGTTTATAATGTTGGGCATTGCATTTGAGCTGAAACTGAATAGTGTTCTCATTATGTTAGGCAGCTGCACATCTTGCATGTATTTTCATGATCAAAGTGATTCAAATCCATAGTTTCACTTTTCCGATTTCATTTTCATGATCGATCATCGGCATCGCTGTCACGTCCGAGTACTCGTGCACATCCCTAGTGGTTTCCCTCTGGTTTTTGTGATATTTTGTTCTTTAGACTTCCATTCAAAAGATATATCTGATTATTTATTTTTTTACTTATTTTGTCACCCACCAAGTAGAAATCGTAATTGTCATCACTTAGCAAGCACAACATGTCTCAACAAGACACATTGAATTTACTGAAGGTTAGAGGTTTGTTCAAATCAGACACTGCTAATGGTTTCATTTATAAGGAATTAGATTTAACCTTTGACATCTACAAATGTAATTTGTATGGCAGTGATGCCCATATCAAATAACCCGTTTTATTCTCCTCTATCGAGCCAACAGTTGTAATATTCAAAACACTCCCTTGTTCTTTGTCCTGTTACACAGTGTGTCTAAAGCAAAGGAAACAGAAGGAAGTCCTTTGTCACCGATGTGTGCTCATGGATTTACCGTTGCATTTAAAAAAACCTGTTTTATTTTGCCGTGTTCAGCAGTTACACTGGACTAGTGACGTGGGTCATTTGCCTTCAGAGCCAGCAAGTGTCAGACTCCTGCGTCTGCGTTATGTCGGCAGCGTTGAGACGCCAGAGGACTTCAGATCAATTAAATTTAACAAATTGCCGTTGCTAGATAGACGGGTCTGTTAACGGAAACCTGCTGATGGGGGGATAAGGGATGAGTGGTGTTTGGTGCTGAAAACCACAGGCTCCGTCGGCAGGTCGGCTAGAAGGATGTGAAATGTCAAACATACCCAAAGTCCCCAACATGTTTCCTGTTTTTGAACATCTCATAGTGAGACATGTATAACACTTCTTTTAAGGTTTTAAGTGTGGTTGTCACAATAGCGGTAAAAGTGCCATTTCTCGATTCATGATACTGCTTAAACTCGGCAACACTTGTTTCTTTAAAAACTTAGTTACACTTCGTTTTTTTTATTGTTTTTGAAAGAAGTCTCTTATGCTCACCTTTTGTTCAAAAGTACAGTAAAAACAGCAATATTGTGAAATATTATTACAATTTAAAAGAACCGTTTTCTATGTTATTATATTTTAAATTTTTATTAATTCCTGTGATGAAAAGCTGAATTTTCAGCATCATTACTCCAGTCTTCAGTGTCACATGATCCTTCAGAAATCATTCTAATATGATGATTTGCTGCTCAAGAAACATGTATGATTATCAATGTTGAAAACAGTTTACTCACTGTCACTTTTGATCAATTTAATACATCCTTGCTGAATAAAAGCATTCTTTTCTTTTAAAAAAACTTACTGACCCCAAACATTTGAACGGTTGTATAAATATTAAAGAAACTATTAAATATGATAATTTTAAAGTAAAATATTAACCAGTTAAACAATGGCATGTGCCTATCATTATATCATAATTCTTTTTTTTAAGTAATCATTACTTCAAGAGTTACCAAGTAATTATTGAAATAAATAGTGTTTATTAGTTTTATGCCAGATGAATTTAGCTGCGTCATCATCTTGTTATCATAATAGTTTTCAGTTTCCCTCCTGTAGGCATTCTGTATGAAATGGGATGTCTGGAAGTGCTGTGCTGACTAACTAACCTGATGTGTTGTTGTAATTGCACACCGCTTCGAGATGCCCAATCGTCGTGGATGCCAACCTTAAAGAAATCAATGAAGAGCTCTTAGCTTAAGGCAGCGCCATATGAAATGTCACGCATATCTAATCTACGGGCCGACCTCACATTAGCACTGTTTAAGTGAATTAATCTCAGAGGTCGATGTGTTTCTGGGAACCACAGCGTGGCTTTAGTGAGCCAATATTCATCATTGATAGTTTTCATTAAAGTGAATTGTGGTGGCATATATTATTATGCAAGTTTTTCCAGTGCAACCTTTGCATTGGTTAAACAAGAACATGCTCTCTCAGATGTTTGAGGGAAATTCTGGTGCATGCAAATAATCATTTAAAAGCTTTAAAAGATTAATAACAGAATGAGATGAGCTCAAGCTGAGTTGAAGGTCACTTTTTAAAGTAAAACAAAGTGGTCATTAATGTCTGTAGTTGGGTTAAACATTAGAACACAGTGTTCTCGAGAGCAAACTAGACAGATGGCTTCTGTCCAAATATCTATATCAGATATCAATTTAAGACCTAGTGATAAAATATGAGGTACATTTTTTTTTGTCTTTGGTTGCATCACAATTTTCTTTTACTGCACACTAGATGAATGTACGTTAACTTGTGATTGGAAAGTACATACTAAGTGTTGTAAGACAGTACAGCAGTGGTGGCTTCAGCTCAAATTCCTCGTCATATTTTTGGAAAGAGACCCAGTACAAATTCCACTTCTGTAGGACAAGGGATTGTGGTTAGTGGTCGAACCAATAGGTTTTTCAGTGGCTCACATGGATATTTAGAGTGCAGGATGGGCGATATAATGCTGATATTGCCTAAATTTTTAAATTATGGCACATTTCGATTATCCTGATAATTCCAAGCTTTATAATGGCAGTGATGGGGTCCATTGAGTTTGAAGTTAAAAAAAGCTCATTATAAACGTACTCCATACGGCTCTAGGAGTTAATAAAGGCCTTCTGAAGCGAATCCATATTTAAAACTTTATAAAGTAAAATATCTAGCGTCCGCCAGACCGCCTTCCGTATTCAATTTACGAAAAAAGAGTAACTGGTGCGACGTATCGCTAGAACATGGCGTAAGCGTTTTGAACTGCGAGAGGCGTTACGCTTTCTGTGTAAGTTGAATACGGAAGGCTGTCTGGCGGAAGCTAGATATTTACTTTATAAAGTTTTAAATACGGATGTTTTTCTTACAAAACTCAATCAATTTGCTATAGAAGGCCTTTATTAACCCCTGGAGCCGTGTGGAGTGCGTTTATGATGGATGGATGCACTTTTTTGAGCTTCAAACTCAATGGACCCCGTCACTTCCATTATAAAGCTTGGAACTCTGATTGTGTTCATCAGAAAGAAGGAAGTCATACACACCTAGGATGGCTTGAGGGTGAGTAAATCATGGGGTAATTTTCATTTTAAAGTCAACTACTTTTTTAACTTAAAAAATCACTAAAATGATCCCTCCTAACTAGATATTGATATTTGTCATTAAAAACTAAGGGTGTAACAGCTCAAATTGCTCACGGTTTGGTTTTTATCACGGTTTTAGGGTCACGGTTTCGGTACAGTTCGGTATGTGCTATGTTCAGGGTAATTAGGACATCAGTCAAATAAAAATAAACAAAATAAGAACAAATAATCAAATTACAAGCAACAACACAAATACATACAATAGAGCAAAGATACCATAAAATAAACAGTGCTTTTCAGGTTTTTCAGGTATCTAACAGTGGTTTTCAGGTACAGAAATGTAATAAAGTAATCAAATATTAAAATAACATTGCACATTATAATCTTTACTGTATAAATTAAATAAAGATGAATCATTATTGAAGTTACAAAAGTTATTCAGTCAAGAGCAGTGAGTGATCTCTTTGTCATTTGTTGTTTGATTAACATTAAATACACAGACAGCATGAAAAGGCTTCTTTCCCTTTAAGAAATAATGCCAACACGTCTTTCTCAACTGTTTGCATTTTACTTAAGACATAACCTACTATGTTTGCTAGGATTACTCACCAAGATGGGCATGTTGACATAATTTTTGTGTGAATTTGTCCGTTCGAACACAAGACTTGAAAGAGAACTCAATATTTGCTACGAGCCATGTGCGTGCTTCAGATGAGTGCACACACACACAAATCTTTTCTTAGCGTGCACAAGTTCTCTTTCGTGTCTTGCTCTTGAGTGTTTAAATTGGCAAGTTTTCCACAAATAGCAACGTGTGCTGTTCAGGTCTCACCTGCGCTCGCGTGCTATCGACACCCGGGTGATGACGGTGTAAATGACTGGGTCATGGTCGAGCATACACACTCACATACAAGAGTGACTGTTTTGTCCACTTTTTGATCATCGCTGTTGTAATGTATTGGGAAGCCAGAATGTGTATCCATCGACAGAAACATACATTAGCCTAACTCTGTCTGTCTGTTTTACACGTTGTTATTTTCAACAAATCATATTATAGATGCGTCATCAGATTTGAGATGAACCACAAGTGCGTGCCGAACCGTGGGTGGAGAACCGTTTTTTATTTATTTTTTTATTTTTCTACCAAGAACTGTTTTACCCCTATTAAAAACCCATCTGACCACTAATTGTGGGTATTATTAGCTGAAAAAGCATGCATACTATTTTAGGATGGATAGTATGGAAATTGGAATGATACCAAAGTGTATGTTGCATTGCAAGTGTAAATAATAATTAATCCGAAGTATTGAAATGTATAAAGTTACTGGCAGATCAGAATTAATGATTGCAGAATTCCACAAAATTGGATCAGCCGTCATTGGTAAACATCAACGCTTTCCCTTGTGTGTTTGTTTAATAAATATTTTGGTTGATTTAATTATGTGATCAGCTACTAATGAGAGTGTAGTACTCTCTGCAGTGTTTTAAATGTTTACCTCACCATGTTTAAACTTGTTCCACAGAATTCCGCAGATTTCCCTCCAAAATCTGTGCAGGAATTGCAAAAATGTTTAAAGGCTTGAGTCAATTTATGAGGTTGGTGTCATTATGTCAGTTTCAATGACTCCTCCCTGTTCATTTTTCCCCCATTAATTTTCTTTTATGCCATTGATGCTGCATAATGCTTATTGACAGACCTGCGCTCATATTAAGCCGCAGATGACTGAGTCTAATAGCTATCAGTCAGTCTGGAAGAGCAAACGCAAACAGGAGGGGGCGGGGCCGCTCATGAGTACAGCAGTTAGTGGGCCGTCTCTGAGCCGCTTTCATCACACGACCTCCAGCCAATCCCATAACAGCCTTTTGCATTTCCATGGCAACAGAGCTTTATAGCCCCACAAGAGGTGGATACAGGCGAAACGGCAGAGGAAAAAGGTTGCAAGTGAGAAGGAGATAAAAAAAAGAGATATTTTTTTTCCCTTCATGTTTCCACGATGATTCAACTGGCAGCTTTTGATGACATCTTCATTCAGACCAGAGGATAAAAAAGCACAGCAATGGTGGCAGGATGCTAGAATGCTTCTATTTGAGAATGAGATGTGGACTGGCGGCTTTCTGTCCATTGATCGGATCAGTTGGATAGACAGCATGATAAGCGCCATCTAACAGGTAAAACGTCTATGCTTGGACAGATGTCTTGAATCTCAGTGCCTGATAAACAAAAACTGATAAACAGGTGTTTTTTGAGGGGACGGAGAGTTCAATCTGCATGCTTTGTTTTCCTGTTTTTGATCCAAGTCTCTAATGGAATGCTCATGAATCCCACAGGATTTTCACATGCAAATTCATCTGTCCCGGCTGTGATTTTTGGCGTTCTTAAGACCCTAACAGCCTCACATCACCTCACAATTTAACTGATACACGCCTTGACGTATTAAGATGGAGGTTGAGGGGGGAAAAAATCTTACATTCAATGATGTCAACATTTTTAAGGGTGTACAATACAAATACTGTTAGCTCAGACAGCGTTTCCTCGTATGTTTATATTTAGATACAGACAGGTTCTCTACTTGGTCAAAAAGCCTGTTGAAATGTATGCAATATTACCATGTGGACACTTGACACAAACAAGCAATTACCTTTTCCATTTCTCATCTAATGCTGTATGGTAATTAATACGCCATTAAATGTTATTGCCCCCTTTTTAGTCACTCACACACTCCTGTATTTTGCATTTAGCTTCCGAGATGTGCTTAAAAAAGATATCGGATTGTGGTGTCCGTTTGTTTGGACACAAGCGGTCTCAGTAGGGAACTGTCCTCTTATAGGCACTGTAGACACTTGCCAACGGGAGGAATTTTTAGAAAACGTAATTATGGAAAATTGCATCTGATGTGAACTGCAGTGCATGTCTTTTTGTCGTTACAGATCGATGACAACACATGCTCGAATGCAGTACAGTATCATTTTAACCAGCTGGTGAGAAATAGGAAGATAATGCGCTGAAAATCCCTCTCCATAGTCACATATGTCTGTGTTGCGCGATACGTCTGACACAAATGAATTCAATAGTGCTTGTGGTTTGTTTTAAAAATCCACTGTAGGGGATCCGGTGACGGCAGTGGTGTGGCATCCAGAATAACTGGTTTCAGTGGGAGTGAAGATGTCAACCGTAATTTTCTTTGAAGAATAGGTAGATGTCTGTTTAAGGAAGCAGGCTTGGTCAGTGTATTGTGGCATCTGTCTGTGGCATGCAGCGGGAAGTCTTAGGCCTTCATGATGGTGTCTCAGTGCATTTGGCTGATATTTCAGGTCTAGCTGCAATGCTCGGGGTCGCTGACCTAGTTGCACCAGTGCTGGAAGCTGTGACTCACCAGCAGTGACCATTACAGGCTTTTTCCTGGTCTCGACAATCACTTCCAGCTGTGACCTTTTATTGCCTGTCCTGTGGAAGAATGACAAAACCACAGAAATTCTGATATTTATATATATTTATATGCGAAAATGCAGTAATGTTATCATACTTCTGTTTTTACTTTGGATGTCCTTTCTAAAACACCAAACTATTGTATTTGATATCATTAATTTAGATTCTGTCGTTCCAAACCGGCACCTGACTTTTTTCTTATTTGAAGCACAAAAGGAGATGTTTTGCAGAATATCTCAGCTGGTCTTTTCCATTCAATGAATGCAAACATTGACCTGAAAATGTAATTTGTTCCTGTGATCAAAACTGAATTTTCCGCATCATTACTCCAGTCTTCAGTGTCACATGATCCTTCAGAAATCATCTAACATGCTGATTTGCTGCTCAAGAAACATGTATTATTACTATTATCAATGTTGAAAACAGCTGTGCTGCTTCATATTTTTTAGTGGAAGCCAAGATACATTTTTTTGGGATTTTTTTGATGAATAGACAGTTCAAAACACAGCTTTCATTTATTTATTTATTTTATCTTTTGTAATATTATAAATGTCTTTACTGACATTTTCATTCATTTTTTCCATCCTTGCTGAATAAAATCCTTAATTTCTTTAAAAGAATCTTACTGACCCCAGACTTTTGAACTGTAGTGTAGTGTAGCATTTAAATTATAAATTAAATTTATAATTATAAAAAAAAAAAAAAAAGTATTATTCAAAATAAAATACAGGTTTGTAACAACATGAGAGTGAGTAAACAATGACGATTTACAATTTTTGGTCAACTATGTCTTGTAATTTTCTTTAATAATACCTATGCTTTGGAGTATCTTGGAATGAGGCAGTGGTGATAAACAGTAGTTTGGTCTCTAACCTTTTCTTTTGTGAGCCTTTGATTATTGTTACTATTTTTAGAGACTCCTCGAGGGTCCAGCCAATCTATTGTAATTGTGTTGAATGCTTCCTTTTCACCAGGGGCAAGACAGCGCAATCAGAGTGCAAACCTTTTTACTGCAAGTGTGCGTGACGTAACTGAGCCATACAAGCTATTTATAGACCAAATAGCAAGATATTTTTCGTCATGGATGCCATTTTTAGCTCTGACAGCTGTTGCACCTAACATGGCCCCTCTTGGGAGCCCTGAGATGGTCGCTTAGTTAATGGTTGGTGATTGTTTATGAGTCTTATGGTGTTTGTGTTCACACCAGCTCACCTTTTTGCTCACACGCGCTCAGCTGACCGCTTTACCTCTCAGGGAAGAGTTGGGTAAGTTGTCTGTGGATAATCCGTCTTACACTAAGCGGCCTGTGTCATGTGACGCACCCTGTGGAACTGCAGGAGAGTTACGGTGTCTGCCGGACCTCTGTGTCATCAGCAGGTGGATTTATGTTTCTTAAGGCAGCCGAAGGTCAAAAGGAGGCCCCTTGTGTTTTGTTCCTGGAAACCGCTTGCATAGATGTCATTCGCAGACAGTTGGATTCCATTACAGCACTTCTGCCGTACAGTTACACTGTATTTATTAGTCGCGAGTTGGTTGTGCTGGATATGTTTCAGACCACTATGTCTGAATACATAATGCCTGTGTGATTATACAGAACATCTGTTAGTTTTGGGTTTTGTGACTGATTATGAAGTAATATGGAATATGCTACTTTGTAAACAGAAAAATACATAGTTTTTAATATGCGTTTCAGTTTAAAGATGCTTTGCCACTGCCACTGTCACACACACACACACACACACACACACACACACACACACAGTTCTGTTTGTGCAATTAGTTTCTTTATTTCTATATATCAACACATATAGGATATTATTATTATTATTATTATTATTTTTTAAATCTGTAGACATGCCATTTTTTCATACTGACCGCTGCTTTTTAAAGACATTTTGTATATTAAAAGCAGTTCAACCTTTAAAATCTCAAGTCATTTTATCATTTTTGTCTTGTTTTCCTGTAAATATATCTCAACATCCTTCAAACAACATAAATTTACTCAAGCAAACTTGACCAAGATATTAAGACTTGCTGTTTGTTTTAAGCATTTAAGCAAATCTTGCTAAATTTATGCAGTTTATGGTGAAGATTGATTATGTTTTGATATTTTCTCTAAAGAACCATGTTATGCAACAAATCTCAAAAGTGATCCACTGGATAGCCGTCATGTCTGATTTGTCTGTGTTTTCTCCCCAGGTCTGAGAATGAGCTCGGCTCCTTCTCTCTGACGAACTCGAGCTAAGGGCCGTCCTGGTGGATTTGCCCCTGACCAAGCGGAGCGTTTCCAGCCCCAGCCCCGCTCCACGCCCATCATGCTGATCAAAGAGTACCGCATCCCCATGCCCATGAGCGTCGAGGAGTACCGCATCGCTCAACTCTACATGATTCAGGTTTGCTCATGGTTTTATCTTGCATTAAAGCAGTAGAAAATTCTGCCATTATTTACTTAGCTTAACAATGATGTTCACAATGACCACGTCTGACAAGCTCCAAAAAGGATTAAAAAACTCCATAAAAGTAGTTTGGACAACTTGTGTGCTACATTCCAATTCTTTGGAAGTGTTATAACGTAACAATAAAATATGATGCATGTACAGTATTATGCAAATAATAAAATAAGTTAAATGTAACATTTTACATTTTAAATTAGGTTAACTACCAAAAATATCCAACATCAAAGATCTCATATCAAGTGTGGGACTCATAAAGCTTGACGTCAATTACCAACGGCATCCAATCTGCGCCATATTTTGAGATCTACAGCTTAAAAATTGGTCTGTTCTAGGGCTTTTTATAAACCAATATATATGATTTGACTTTTTTAACTTTAGTTAGTGTGTAATGTTGCTGTTTGAGCATAAACAACATCTGCAAAGTTACAACACTCAAAGTTCAAAGCAAAGGGGGATATTTTCTTTTAAAGAAATCACTTTTTAAGGACTACAACAAACGGCTGGTAGGAACTACAACAAGCTTATTCACATTATTTATGTAAAATTTACATACAGGAACACGCAACAAAGGGTGTGAGGCCATGTTGAGAAGAGGAAGAGTTGTTTTATGACAACATAAGTTGTAAATTGATTGTACTCTTGTACTCCATTGTGAAGCGACCTTGGGTTCTTGAAAGTCGCTAAAAAAAAAACAAACATTATTATTATTATTATAACCATAATTTAACTAAACTATACCTGTTCTCTCTTCATGCAGCAGATATTCTCTTGCTCTGTGCATCTTACGACAGTTCCCACATGAGCGATTTATAGATTATCATGACAGAATATGCTAATCAATGACTTGAAGATAGTTAACTCCACATCAGCTACATAAATTCATCAACTAACCATTCAGAAACGTCCCGTCTCATTCTACATGTTGTCACTTCTTCTTGAGTCTCTCCATCATTATCCGACTCCGGTTTGAACATAAAAGGCTGAACAGTTTTAGTGCGTGTCTGCGTGAGGTAATCAGAGCTGCTAACATGAGCTCTTGAAGCTCCGCCCTCTTCCATCTTGTTAAAAGGGGCATTATAGGACCCCTTTAAATCCCCTAAATATTTTTTTTTAGTCTATGCCTCCCATCCAATAAATCGCAGTAAGCTTTGTTACTTTTAATGTGAAACAAACTTGACATATTGTTATAGTAATGGCACAAAATAAACATGAATGAACATCAGAAGGTATGTTGAAAGACAGTGCGACTTACTGAAATCTGCGTCATGTCTCCTGTAATCGCTCAATCAGTGTTTTAACCTCTGGAAGGCGTCAATAAAACAGCTTGTAAACAAATGTCACGTAATTTACATTTACCTCAGAAAATTCCTTAAACTCGATAGTTAGCCAGAAAAATGATTCTAGAGAGGGCCATTTTGCTAAATATGTGAATGTATATTGTATATTCATTGTAGTTTTACTTAACCTGTTCTTCAACATGTATGTTTGAATAAATCAGTCAAATTTTTGACAGCCACCATTTACAAATCTGTTCATATTAAAGTAATGTAGTACCAGCTGCTGTATGGTTTTTTACAGCATTAGTTGAGAGATTTTTTTTTTTTTTCTTGAGAAAATTTGCCATGTAGTGTACCTGATATATATCCAAATTATGGAATTGAATCGCAAGCTTGTGAATTGAAATCATATCGTATCGAATTATGAAATTTGTATCAATATCCAGCTCTAGTCTGTTCCTCACAGGAAACTTTCGTACAATTTTAGAGGACTTATTTTGAGTCATTCTGATTATTTTTACTCTTACTTTTTTTTTAGCCTATTTGAAGCTTGACAGACATGGTCACTGTGAACCATCGTGTGGAAAAGAGCTGTGTGAATCTTCTTTTGTGTTCCACGGAAAAAATAACAGCCTGTGGTTTTGGAACAACAAAAATGGCAGAATTTAAATTTTTGGGTTTTCTTTTTAAGCACGTCATGCACTTCTTTTGTTTCTGTGAAGTGCGTAACATACAAAGAGATGTGACTCACAGCTGGCTTGCTTGGTGTTTCCTTTTTGAAACATGTTGTACTCTCTGGGTCAAATGCAGTGAAACTAACATGAATGTTTGAATCATTCAGATATGATGCACACATGCAATTTTACAGAACAAAGATGGTGCTTCACGTCTCGTACCTCAGTCTATTTTTGGTAGGGCACAACAGTTTCACATGCTCTAAATATTTAACTAAATCTGGCCCGTGATCCCCTGAGAGAGGATGTCAGAGAGGTTGTGGGTGCTGGCGAGGCAGGAAGCACCTTACGCATTGTGCTGATGCCGAAACCACCAGCATGCTCGTGGAAAAAACGCTGATTCTCATCGGCAGCCAGAAATCAATACGCACCACTGCGATGTGCTAATGTGGATGTTGTGAGTGTTTCTAGAGGAGCTAATGTTGTGAACTGTGGTCTGAACCATGGCATTGTTGGTTTACTTCATGTTATTGGTTGAAAAGGCAAGGTAATATCTTTGTTTTGAAACCTAGTAAGCTCCCTAGATAGACAGAATCGTAAAACATCATGGTCAAAAAAGCTGTTCAAGATGATAAGCAGCATTCTTTATGTTTTAGTTTTGTCCAAATTCTAAGGCGTAACACGTAACACTTCATAGAGAAGGCAATCCCAGAATGCACTGGGCCGAGCTAAAAAAAACAAGATGGCGAAAAAATCAAAGTAATGTTGAATAAGTGTGCGTTTCAATAAAAATAGTTCAGTGTAATAGGGCTGTATGACTAATCAAAGTAAAACTAGGGCACTATGAAATCCGTTTTATTTTTTCACAAAAATTCAGTTTTTTCCATTTAAATTTTAGTAATCAAAAATCATGAAACTTATACAATTTAACAACAATTTATTAAAAGTTGAACAAAAATGTCATGTTTAGGGCCCTATGAAATACGTTTTATTTTATTTTATTTTATCATATTCCGTTTGATTTTTACCAAATTCTGTCTTTTCTGTTTCAAGTTTTCTGGATTCCATTTTAATGGTTTAATTCATTTTTAATAATCAAAAATATGTCTATTTAATTGAATTCATAAAAACAACCATATTCATAATTTTTATAATTAAAAAATATTTCCCCCCCCCCCCATAAATTCTGTGTGGTGTATTTTAATTGTTCTGGCAATCAAACAAAGGCATACAACATCAGTTTAATTTATCGTTTAATCATATGAAATTACATTTATTTTTTACTTTTAAAATTAAAACATTGGAATCACAAAAATTATGATTATTCCTTAATTATCATTTATATAATTTATGTATAATTTATTATTATTATTATTATTAGTGTTAATATTATTATTACATTGAAACGTAGCTAAATTCTACTGTACAACAGTATTATATTTCTGCCACAATTTCTTCGTTAAACTTTTATTCTGACGGTTGCCGTGAGGACCTTTGAGTTTCTGTGTGTTTGATATGATGATAGTTTTTCTCAAATGAAATTGTAAAATGCTCATGAACGACTGACAAATATTCTGTGCTATACAGTAAAATCACGTTTTTATGACTGGTTTCCGTGATTCCCTCCACATTTTCCGCATTGCGGAAATCATAGGGCCCTATAATTATTAATTGGTTGTAGTCAACAAAAGAGAAGCTTCTCTTTTCTCCTTATAGTTTTCCTCCAAAATAAAAGTAAATTAAATCTGGAACCTTTTTATCAGAAAAAAGCGCAATTAGAGATTTTCCCTGAATTGTGCAGTCCTAAAATGTGTTTAAAGTAGGGTTTTACCCAATATTTGTGAATGCTATGTAGTTTTTATTCCTTTAGACCAGTGGTTTTCAAAACGGTCCTGGAGCACCCCCAGCACCGCACATTTTGTGTGTCTCCCCTATCCTACACACCTGATTCAACTCATCAGCTCATTACTAGAGACAGCAAGACCTGAAATGGGTGTGTCAGATTAGAGAAACACGCAAAATGTGCAGTGCTGGGGGTGCTCCAGGACCGGTTTGAAAACTACTGCTTTAGACTATCATGGCAATAGTTTATCAACATGTTAACGTCAAACTCTATTGGAGTTCATTTGTGTGCCACAAAGTTGCTGCTTTACATAAAGAGCTGTATCTAGTGAAACGTCTGTGGAGGTTTGGGTGAAATATAATAAACTAGCACGTCTCCAGCATGCTCAGATTGTTCTTCAAGCTCACAGTGAGGTTACGGCCACAGATCTAACTGAGCTTCCACCCACATGCTCTGCTTTCTCTGAATGGTCTTATAAGGTTAATTAGCAGTCTGTCAACGCAGCTGCCTCTCAGTGTTGTTGTCAGTGAGGTATTAAGCAAACAGCCCCTATAGACAGCCAGGACGTTACTATCCAATTGCAGCAGACATGCTAAATTTAAGCACTTGTGCTAAGTCAGTAGACATCAGAATCGAGCCTAAGCGTTGTTGATTCACTCAAGACTCGAGTCCTTAGGGAACGAGTGTCTAATTAGCACATTTCTGAAAGCGTGAGTCATTGAAAGTGTGAAGTAGCGTCCATATGACTGATGGTGGAATCGGTTAAGGTTGGCGTAGAGATTCGAAGTTTGAAGCCAATTAACACGCTAATTCTGCATCTGAAGAGAACATTCGTGTCCTCGTCCTTGTTAAAGTTAGTTTCAGTTGTTTATTTGGATCATTTTATGGGTTCTTTCCAAGTCCTCCTGTTTATAAGCACCATCTGTTGACATGCCGTCGCAGAGTTTCCCTAATGAGTGTGCGGTGGGCACGCACACGGTTCGGCATGCTCGTACACTGTCTGAGTGACCCCGCTGGTGTAGTATTAAACCGGCGTGTGTGTTTGTGTGCCCATGCTTCCGATTACAGAGAGTGCCGTTCTAGTAGCCTCATGTTACACGGCAGTGCTCTGGTCAGAAACCGTGAACAGATGTTCAACGCAGGTGGAAATATAAACAAAACTAGTTCCGCTGTGGAAGGCTTGAGGTGGTTTTTAGTGTGTGTGATGCACCAAAGATGAGTTTTTCACTTCATAAGCCAGTGTGTGTCATCCGAGTTGTCACACCAGTGTGTAATGGATTTAGATTGTTTGGTTGATTACTTCAAAGCTTGGGTGGGGCAATCAAATTAAGACACATCATGGATGTTGCAGTGATTTTAAGTGCACTTTGTATTTGGCAATTAAAGGGATATTTGCTTTTAATTTACTTAACCCCAGGCCTTCCAAGATGTAGGTGACTTTTTTTCGTCAGTAGAACAGTAAAGATGACTTTTGTGCTGAAACAATGGGCCTTGATGATTCATATAATGCAAGTCAACAACTAAAGCTGGACGCACACAGTGCAATATTTATTTATTTATTTATTTATTTATTTCTGTCTCGGTAGAAATCGCATGGAAATCGTTGATGCTCGTATGGTCGTGGCTCGCATTGTGTGAGAGGAATTACGAGCAGAGCCGAGCACTTTATGAGCACCTACCGACCTCTCGTTCATTTTAAAACATGTTTAAAAAATTTGGGGAGTCGGCCTAATTTTGGACAGTGTATATAGGCTGTCCCCTATTGCCACTTACACAACCACGTCTCACGTCTTCATCTATGAGTATTATTATAGCCCAGTGGCTGCAAACCTACAGCGTGCGTTTACACTGAATGTGTTTACATGCATGTTCTTAACCCAATTATGCGTAATAAGCCAACAATGCAGAAGATCATGTAAATGCATCATAAAAAGGTCATAAACGGCTTAAGCATAAACTGATCATCACAACTGGATTTTTGCCCCTTATGCCGATTTTGCCCCTGCATTTAAACGCATTAACCTGATTTCTGTCGGCTTATTAAAGTGCACGTGTGATATGTGCGTCCTTACTGTGAAAAAGTGAAAAGTTTGAAAGCAGGCGTCTATCAGCGGGGATCTGCTGAGATGCCTGCTTTCAAACACTGCCGTGTGTATCTGTGTAAGCGCTCGGTGAAGAGTGTCAAAGATGTCTATTTACAACATGTTTTTGAAGCGTTGATCATTGTAGCCTAGCCAATCACAGACATATATGTTGAGCGCATGAACACAACGGCCAATCAGAGGTGTTTAAAAAAATGCACTCAAAATGCTATAGGGAATTGCTGGTATCGTCACATTGTTTAAATTTCAGTACCGACTTTTGGTACCGAAGTCGGTACTTTTGACAACATGAGAGGATAATGTATAAGCCGTAAGTTTCCCGCTGACATGTTGCAATACTCTTTTTCGGGTTTTAATGCTTTATTTAACATCACAATCGACATCAATTAAATATTCAAAGTCAGATACGCAAATTATTACGTTTTGACATCACTACCGGTTTTACCGGTTTACCTGATTTATTAATAAAGTCTTGTAGACGGGGTTTACTTGCGTTGTTGGGTTATTGGTTTGCATATAAACCTGGGCGACAGGTTATTTCAATAAACAGATTTTTGTGAGTTTTCCGCATACTAATGTGCATGTAAACATGCTCACTGACACACACAAATATATAAACCCTCTAGTTGTTTTTGTTGAAAGGAATAACTGTGTTGTTCTCTGCTTTTCACCAAATCATTTGCACACTCGTCTTTTTATTTTCATTCTTTTTTTCTATCCAAAGCCAAAGATGCAACATTGAAAGCTCCAGTCTCCGGCGTGTTTAGCGTGAAAGCTCATGTGATTGCCGAGATCACCATGCAGTACAGTCGTGTACCAGCTGCTTTGACACGATTATCAGGTTAACTGAATCGTAACGTGTGCAATGGTGCGCAATGTTTCCAAATTCGCACAGTGTACACCCACCTTTAGTGACGGTAGCCATTGACTTGCATTATATGAATCACAGAAGACCACGGTTTCTGCTAACAATCTTCTTTACTGTTCTACTGAAGAAAAAAAGTCACTTACACCTTGGATGGCCTGAGGGTGAGTAAATTAACAGAATTTTTTTTTTAGGTGAACTATCCCTTTAAGTTTCCTAAACCACATCATTTAAAGAGGTGGTTCACCCAAAAATAAAAAATAATTTACTTACTTTCAAGTTGTTCCAAACCTGTATGAATTTCTTTCTTCTGCTGAACACAAAAGAAGATATTTGGAAGAATGCCGATAACCAAACAGTTGATGATCCCCATTGACTTCCATAGTATGGAGAAAAAAAATACAATGGAAGTCAATGGGGACCATCAACTGTTTGGTTATCGGCATTCTTCCAAATATCTTCTTTTGTGTTCAGCAGAAGAAAGAAATCCGGACAGGTTTGGAACAACTTGGGGGTGAGTAAATGATGACAGAATTTTCATTAATCAGGTAAACTATCCCTTTAAGATGTGTTGTTTTTTTAAAATTAGTGTTTGATATAAACTTACAGTTGATAAGTTTGATTCATTTCTGTGAATCATTCTAACAGTCTGTTCAAAACTTTGATTCAGCAAATCACTTGTCATCACTCCAAAAAGTGTTAATGTAATTTTTTCAAATATTAAAATGTTTTAATTAAAATATACAGTATGTAGATTAATGTTTCTGTTTATATATATATATATATATATATATATATATATATATATATACATATATATATATTTAGCAAAAATATATGTAGATTAATGTTTCTTTTATATATTTATGTATTATATACGTTTATATATATTGGTGTATTTGTACATATAAATAAAATGATTGAATACTATTCTTTCTTGTTTTCATTTAATAAAAAACTGTTGGAAAGCATCTTTTGCCTCTTTTTTTAAATGTATTTTTACTGATCTTTGTATTCATTTTTACCTGGATTTTTACAATATTTTACTTCTTGCATGAAACCTTTTAAATCTATTTGGCAACAGTGGCCCAAAAAAATCACCCTTTTAAGCCATTTCAATGCAAGCACATAATTATATTGAGATTTTGTATATATATTGAATATTGTCATTTTTGTTGTATACACCAGCAGGCATTTGTCTTTCCAAAGCTTCCGTCACAGCAGCATCACACTTCCCGCTGTATCTTTCGCTCTCCTGTTTTCTCTTTCTCTCCCCTCTGGTCAGACCCCCCCTCCTCTGCAGCGTCACAGCTGAGCTCCGGTTGCCATGGATACCTGTGACATCAGCCTGAGCGTGGCGCTCTCTGCAGTCATTTGTTTGCGGCGCGAGAGGGAGAGGTCACGATGATGCAGGCCTGTTGCCAGGGCAACTTCACTCCCGTGAATTCTGCTCTCCACAGATGGGCAGCGCGGCGAGGTTAAACCTCTCACATGATCTTGGCAGTCCGTGACCATATAGGGCAGCATTTGCTTTTCACCCATCCACGGAGATACTAAATTAAGGGTAGAGCTGAGCGTGGCTTCGGCAAGAAATGGGAATGTTTTGAGGGTAAATTTCAACTGGAGAGCAGGACATCTCTGTGAATTCTCCTTTTAGGGCCTAGTCGTTTTTCATTTAAATTAAAGTCATCCATGTGAAATATGTAATTAGCTAGAGTGCACAGGAATCCTGCCAGGAAAAACTGATCTCCAGTTTTCTGCTTTCTGTCAGTTACGGTAGTCGCAACACGGCTCTTGGTGCCAACCGTGCATTTTTATCATCTTCATTATGACCTCTCAGCAGTTATTGGCCTTTCATATATATTTAGTTTGCATTATTTTTGTCATAAACCATGAGTGAAGTGCTTTCTCAGCATAAAGTACCTTTTGTACCACCAGCACTACCTTCGTATACTAAATTATTATATTTCAACCATTTTAAGGTCTGATTCTATCAAACTGGGTCATTTAAAAGTGATTATCAGAGCTGTAATTGTCTAACCGGAAACATCATGTGATCATCAAGTGATCGATTGTGTTCAGAATCGAGCTGCATCTGAATCGAGAGGCTCAGCGCATTTATCCAGCCGAAATGCGCAAGTTTTAGCATCACAGAATTTTAAGTATTAAACTCTGGTGTGTTACTCATCACTGATTCGTCAAATGATGAAAATCATAATTTAATTGCACAAGCAAGATCTTTGTCTCTTTTGTGTGGTTTGCTTTACTATTGTGAGTTCATCTCATAGATTGTAAACTCGACAAAAGTGACGGAAACTGCAGCGCGGTTAAAACTATTGCACTGAAAAACTGGTTCTCAACTGGTGAGCTGTGACCCAAAATCAGGTCACAGGTCTGTCGAGATAGGGTCATGATTAGAGGGCGAAAACAATGCTAAATGCAACTGTGCTTGTTGAACATAAGCAGTTCATTATTATGTACTAATAAGTAGGGCTGCACGATTAATCAAAATAAAAGCAAAATCCTAAAATGGCTTAGTGCGATTATCTAATTGCAAAGACTGATTGGATTAAATAAATATATGCGTTGCATGTATCGGAGTAAAGCGATGTGTTCATTATCCGCTGGTGTTTCCAGCGGCTCGGTTCACAGTAAATGCTGCGCCACATCAACTCCATCTCTGCATCTGCTCTGAGTGTGGGTCAATTTAACATGCATTTTGGATCGCAACAGGCGGTTTTCTGCCAAGATAAAAGTTTGATGGTTTAAGGTTTGAAAATGAAGAAATTAAGACATTCATTATGAAAGTTATGAAATTTGGCAGACAGAAAGAGGACAGTCAGAACATTAACCACAACAATTTTGGTGTATCTAACTCAATCCCTCTAGCGCCATCAACTTTCCAAAGTGGCACTTAGGTTTATGCTAATAACTTCTGAACCGTAAGGGCTAGAATCTAAATTTTCCATCATGAAAAATGTTTCATCATACCTAGACGGTGCATCCTATTCCCACATTTAGATCATCTTCAGACCACGCTGGCAAAAAGTTCTTTAATGGTTTTTGATAAACCCATCCATTCTCGAATAATGCGTGAACGAATTAGATGAAGAGCATGCCAAAATTAACATGAGGCTTTATCTCCGCAACGCTTTAGCAGAGACAAATCTTGGTACATGTCATCACAAGCATGACCTGAGTGCTTAAATGCAGATTAAAAGCATGGTTTTAATCACAGCGCCACCTACTGGTTTTTTGCCCAAAAATCATAAAACTGGTCTTTATTGATTCAGAACAGCATACTCAGTCAAATTATACCCAATTTTCCCACATTGGCCATTTTGGTCATCTGCCATTTTGTAGTAAAATGCTGTAATTTATGCATGCATTAGCGTATCGTTACGAAACTCAGTATGTCATTGTAACCATGCTAAAAGTTTTGCAACAGCACCACCTTCTGGTTTAAAATTTAGAATGAAATTTCAAAACATGCTTATAGCATTTGATTAATTTTATGAAACTGGTCTTGATAGATTCCTTGAGTCATACCGAGAACAATGATATCAATTATGCCATATTTGGTCAAACTTGCTGTCCGCCATTTTTAATTTTTTTGGAAAACATACTTTTTCAAACTCCTTCTAGACTGTTTGTCCAATTTTCAGATTATCTTCACACCATGGCAGCAAAAAGTTATTAAAAGCTTTTTGATTGACCAAACCATTCTCGAATAAAGCATCAACTAAATTGATGGCGTGATGCCAAGCTGATCCTGAGGCTGTAACTCTGCAACGCTTAGGCATATTGAAACCAAACTTTGTACGTGTCATTGTCACCACACTGACCACACTATTATAATTTGATAATAGCGCTACCTATTGGTCAAAAGTGATAAGCAATTAAAACTTATTACTTGTAATTGTATTAATGATTTTAAGCCATTTTGAATAAAATAATCTAAAATGTTTTTTAATTACTCATTGTTGCAGTTGGTCTGATGTTCCCCACCATGCTTGCATAACTCATTTGTGAATTTTTGTGCTTGGCCCCAATAATTGCTGCTTGCAGCTATGTTTGTTACTATTATTATTATTATTATTTTATAGCCATATTGATATAAAATTGTGCAGTCTTATAAACAAGCACAGCAAACCTGGACTGTTTTTTTTTTCTTATGAGGAAAAATGGGAATTATTTTCTCCAAATCGTGCAGCCCTATCTCATGTTTGGTTTTAAGGACAATTTTGTTACTTTTTGTACAGTTTTGATAACAATTTTGGTGCTAATCAAAATCACTTGACAAGCACCACTGTAAAGTATTGATACAAAATCATGGGGGAAAACATTGCAATATAATTGTACTGCACAGCCTTATGGTGTCAAGACCACACTTTTCTACGGTGTGTGTGTACGAGGGATTGATTGTAGCGAGTGCGGGGCCTGATGTCATCTGTCAGCACCATAATGAAGTGCTGGCGACTCCACGCTGGGAGGATGAGCAAAAACAGATACCGCAGCCCAGCGCTTCTGCCGCCCGTTCCCTCTCCCGCCTGCCATTCGTCTGTCTGTCCCCACCTCCAGCTGCTGACAGCTCACCTAGAGGCGTGAATGGTCAGTTTCTTCCTGCTCTGCACATGTGAGCTACAACCTGCAGATGCCACGGATGGGCTCCAGCTTCACATGCATTATGTGGAATGTGTTGGTCTGACGTTAGTCCTGACAGTGCAGTCTGCAAGTTTGACAGAAAGTGAGAGAAGCAGCTGTCTGACATTGAGATATGCATGGCTACTATTCCCTTACTTGCACGGGTCTGTGCTTTTAAAATGGAAAAGTATTACTTACACGTATCCAGCAATTGAGGACAAAAAAAACCCCTGAAACTGAGAGGCCAAGAGCGATCGTTTCTCAGGCGTCAGACAGTTTGGCACTTGCTGAGCACGGACCAATGTTGCACCTGTGAGGAGTTTACAGAGCTTTCTGCTGCTTGTTTCCTCATGTCTTGTGCCAGTCAGGCTTGTTTGAAATTCAGGATCAATATATATATATATATATATATATATATATATATATATATATATATATATATATATATATATATATATATATATATATATAAATTTCTATGAAGGTCTGCCAGTTAGGTAATAAAAAAATACTAGCAGCTTCTAGAGTAATACCGTTGCCATGTCTTCTATCTTTAGACTATGTTGACATTCAGTGCCCATGTGGTCGTCTCATGAGAGCACTTGGACGAAATGAAAATGTTATAACTTTCTTCATCTCTGGAACAAACTTCACCTTAATGAAACTCTAAGCGATGTCGGCTTTTTTAATCACCCCGCTATCATCTTGATAATGCAGAGTCACGGCTGATGGGATCTGTGTGGCCATCTGCCCTGCGAGTGTGCCAGCTCCACTGGCCTGTCATCATCCGTCTTTTTATTTAAACATAACAACGCATAACAATTACATTATTACACTTACATTCATGTCAATTAGTTCAAATAGAAATAAAAAAAAAAAGCTATACAGAATTAAAACTGATGTTTGACACTGTCATCCAACTCTTATGTATTCACTTTCAGGGGCCCGGGACACAATTTTAAGGGGAGACACTCTCCTTCCCTGGGCCTGTCATCGATAGTAGACTTAAGTGGGCCGAACTTGTTCTTGATGGCTTCATAAGTAACTTGATATGCCATTAATCACTGGAAGCGTCCAACTACCTTTGTATGACCTTCCCAATCGAGGCAGATATGACGGCATGTGCCACCCTGACTGGCACAGTGGGCCTTCTCCCAAAATTCACAGCTCTGGTGCCTTGCCAAGACTAAACCCTATTTTTACGGTTCTGTCTGCTGGAACTCTCAGTGAGACTTGGCTTATCTTACTGACACAAAGCTGAAGGTGTGGCGTTCCTTGATTGGCCAACACCAGTAGCGCTGAGCATGTAATTGACTTATGTTGGGTTGGAGTCAATTCTGTTTTGGGATGGACTGTCACCTTCCATTTACGCTGAGTTTCGAGTGACCTAAGAGGTTTTAAGTTTCAAGCTTAGGTTAATAATATCGATTTAACTGCACTGACACTATGAGATAAGAACTAAATTGAGCTGAATAATGACATTAACACTGATGCACTGATCATGATTTTTCATGGACGATTCCGATTTTTTTTACAAGCAAATGTATTTATTTATTTGCTCTATAAGAGACAAACTGGCCTTAAACCAAAAATATCTAGCCATTAGAAATAACAGGGAACCACTGCATTTTAATCACGTTACAAACAAAGATTCTACATTCATATAGTATGAGCAGTTGCTTTTGATTTGAATTAGATTTGTATTTTTGTATAATTTGTATAATTTCAAGATTTAAAGCAAAAACAGAATGATCTGACTTTAGCTTTGTGGAATTATGTTACATAAGACACTTGCACAAAACAAAAACAGCAGACGGACTGAATGAAAATGTAAATTCCCTCTTTGACAGTAGGTGGCGCGTATGAAACAGCAGCAGTTTCTTTTAGCTGCGCTTATAAACACTATTTATACAGCGATAAGAGGAAAAGAAAATGTAATCAAAAGTTCCTTTCAGAGATGCATTCATATAAACGCCCCTAATTCAATATTTATATTTCTCTTCCTATATTTCGAGCATTGTGAACAGTGAGTTTGCTGTGCCTGGTACAGTGTTTGTCCTGCTGGCGCGTCTGTGTTCTCTTCTTTGCATCCGCCTTCAGTGTATCCCGTCTCTGGCCTGTGTTAACATTCTGTTGATAGACTTCATAATATTTACACACAAATCGTATTTTGGGAAATGATTGCAATGCAGTTTGTGTGCAGTTCTGGAATAGAGATCGGCCAAAAACTAAAAGCTGTGTTTGGAGCAAAAACTGTCCATTTCTGAATTATGGCCGGTCAACCGGTGCTTATCTAACAATAACTTTGCAACATTGACACTGTTATTGAACTGACTTGAGTAGAATAATGACACTATTGTCTTCTGTAGAGCTTCATATGGCTAAATGGCTTTCCTGTAGCTCAAACAGTAGAGCGTGGCGCTAGCAACGCCAAGGTCATGGGTTTGATTCCCAGGGAAAGCAAAAACTGACAAAACTGTAAAATATGTACCTTGAATGCAATGTAAGTCGCTTTGGATAAAAGCGTCTGCCAAATGCATAAATGTAAATGTAAATGGATCCTGTTCCATAATTGATGAGGTTTGCAATATTAACACTGTTGTTTTCCTGTTTATTAATGTGATGCTGCTTTGAAACAATCTGTATTGTATAAACCGCTATATTGACTTGACTTCATTATAATTCCAGTCCATTTGTAAGTCTGTGAACTCTAATTTCTGACCTTTCCCTCCCTGCAGAAAAAGAGTCGTGAAGAGAGCGAAGGCGAGGGCAGCGGGGTGGAGATCCTGGAGAACCGACCCTACACAGACGGCCCAGGCGGCTCTGGTCAATACACTCATAAAGTTTACCACATTGGCCAACACATCCCTAGCTGGTTCCGCTCCATCTTGCCAAAAGCTGCGCTTCGTGTGGAAGAGGAATCCTGGAACGCCTACCCATACACCCGTACACGGTGAGTGCCAAAGCGCCTAATAATAAAACCCTCTGGCTCTTTTTCAAGAGTACTCCGGATGAAATTCCAAATTTCAAAATAGATCTATGTTTACTTTCTTAAAGAGGCCATATTATGCCCTTTTTCTTGATTTTTTGGGTCTAGTAGAACAGGTTTTCATGCTTGTTCAAAAAACACATTATTTTCCCCATATTCTCAATTTTTGCAGCTCCTCTCTTCCCAGTCTGTCAGTAACATTCTATTTAGTTCTTGTCTCAATGAAGCCCCTCCTTCCGAAAAGCATGTTCGAGCATGTTTGGTAAAAATGTCCTGCCTCTTGCCATAACCGCGAGTTTCAACACACTACTAACTCAACTCAAACAGGCCTCGTTCCTTTTTCTGCATATGCCTTGAGGGATATTCCTTCCCAAAAGAAAACTCAAGACTACAATGGAGGCGTTTCAGGGAGTTCAGAAACTGTGACACTGATATAGAGAATAACTGCCACTGGAGGAACTTTGTGCTTTGGAACTTTGCGGACTTTTTTTTATGCTCAAACAGCAACATTACACACTAAAGAAAGTAAACAAGTTTAATAGGACCCCTTTAAGTCATCTTTCTGGTCTTTATAGTGAATGTTGCAACGATGCACGTTATTCCACGAACAGGGTTTCACATTGAGTGCACTTTCACTGCAATAAACATGTATCAGTTACTTAATGAAGGGGTCATGGTAGTCACAGACAACGCCTGTGTGAAGAGGGGATAAGCTCGCATGAACCTCTGCGGTAATGCATGACACTGATTTGATAAAATGACATCAGAGTTAATCTATCCTTGCCTGTCCTGCAGTTACACGTGTCCTTTCGTCGAAAAGTTTTCCATCGATATCGAGACGTACTACAAGCCGGACACGGGTTGCCAGAATGACGTCTTCAACATGTCCTCGGCCGAAAGGAGACAACGGGATATAGGTACTGTTGCACTTTCTTTATTTTCATTCAGCATGCGTGCTTGATGCATACATTTAATTGATGCTTTTGACAGTTTTTAAAGTGCAAAACGACAACTGAGCATCTAGAACAATAACGTTTCCAAGAAGTCCAGTCGTTCGTTAGCATGCTTTTTACCACGTGAGCATTGCCTGTTCTCAAGCAATCTCAAGCAATCCAGAAGGAAGAGCTTTTGAGTCATGCCTCAGTATTTAAGATGCAGACAGCATGCCGCTTCATTGACATAGTACCATGCTGCTGCTGGGTAGCGTGCCGCTGCACGAGAGCCCCGTTGCACTCTGGGACAGGTACTGGAGGCTTTCTGAGCCAAACATAGACAGACGCAGGCACTGCAGGGGGAAGCGCCCTATGAATGCTGTTACATAACTCCATTCCAGACTGAAGACATGCACCTTTGTCAGTGTGCTGTAGAGACACCTAGAGGCCGTCTGCCAACACGGCAGTCTTCAAACAGGAAACAACCCAAGATCAGCAACTGTGAATAATTGAAGACCTACAACGTTAGGTTAAGACATGAAAGATTAGAGATCTGAATTAAGAGTTGTTCTTTGAGAAAAGGCAAGTGGATAATCAAAGAAGAGTAAAAATTACACTAAATGATTCTGGTTCCTTAAAAATGTAATTAGTAATTGTTTTAGTATTTTTGTTACTTCCGCTGTCAAAAATGGATCCTAATGTGTGTGTGTGTGTATACATGTATATGTACTGCATACAAGGTTCCTACGCAATTTGGAAAAGTATGGAGTTTGATTTGAGTAATTTCCAGGTCTGGAAAAGTATGGAAAAAAGATAGCAGAGTATGGAAAAATATTTGCATTTCCAGACTATTGCCCCTATTTAGTTTTCTATAATAGAAAAGCTGTTTAGTGATTCCTGGTTCAAGGTCCAGATTTTCATTATGCAAAAATGCAGGTTGTAAGCGTTTTGGGTTTCTTCTCACAATATTCTTAGCACTGTATTACAGAGCCTCTAAAAGGACCGTTGCAAAAATAAAAATATGACTTTCATGTGCGCACAAGAAATCATTAAACTTAGCATATAGGACAATTCACACTGAGCCACCTATTGCACCATCAGCCCATTTCGCAGTGTGGTTTCTTGAAATATGACACACTGCCCTAACGAAAGCCAAATTTTGAACACTTTTTTTTTTTTTTTTTTTTTACAGTACCAGTCTTTTTTATAGACCCTTAAACTTGGCAAATAGGACAATGCACACAGCCGTATTGTGCCATCAGCCCATTTCGTGTCATGGTTTCTCCGCCGCCACAGAGGATGCGTTAAATTGGACATTAGGCCTTGATATTAGAGGTACTATCCTAAGGAAAGCCACATTTTGAGCAAATAGATCTCTGTTAATTCATGTGCTTCTTTCCTCTCGTTTTCTTCATAGTAAGATGACAGTGACACACAAAGGAATTTGGTTATAGTATATAGTTATAGTATATATAAAACTAGAAATTGTAATGTGTAAGCACGCAAAAAATTCCTGTGCCCATGTGAATAGTTTCTCGAGGGCACGAAAAGTTTCTCTTGTGCATGCAAAAGTCTACTTTTTTTTTTTTAGGGGCTTCTAGGGTATGTTGTCACTTCAAAAAAATCAATGAACAAACCCCTGAGAAAATGAAATATTTACAGATGACTGTACTATATACCAAATAGTAACCTGAAAATAATGCTGTATGAACCATTGATGTTAAATAATATGTGGAAATTTCAGTCTGGAAAAGTATGGAATTTTGAAGTGGGAAATTTGTCGGAAACTGTAGGATGCTATTTTTAGTAATACATATTCGTTTTTTTTGACAAAAGTAATGACCTTTTTTAATGGAACAACCCACTTCCTAATGTTAAATAAGAGAAAGACTTTATGACACACAAGACAAACAGATAAACTAGGTTTTACGGCCTCAGACAACTCAAGGTCCATGTTATTACCTTTCAGAAAGGTCAATAAAATCTCTGTGATGAACTGATTTGGTTTGCATTAATGGATTAAATATAAACCCCCATTTACCATTTGTGCCTTGTTCATCCCTCACCCCACCCTCCAAAAAAAACAGTCTCTAATGGAAGCAATTGTCTTTCACAGATCCTATCGATATTGTGAAAGATTTCATTGCCCCTCACGAGTACCTTGCAGAAGAGGACCCTAAACTCTACAAGTCGTATAAAACCCAGCGGGGCCCCCTGTCTGATGACTGGATCGCGGAAATCAACAACAACCCAGGCAATATGCCCGTCATGTGCGCTTACAAGTTGTGTAAAGTGGAGTTTCGATACTGGGGCATGCAGTCAAAGATTGAGCGCTTCATTCATGATGTGGGTAAGTGTTCGGAAATGTTCAGACACCTCCTTGGGATTCTAGGTAATTTTATATAATGGACATATATATATATATATATATATATATATATAATATTTATTAATCCAGTGAATTTATTATCAACTTAGTACCAGTACCAGTCAGTGGTGTCCTCTACCATATGTTATTAGCACTGAGAGGACATTTGTCTCTCCAATAATTCTATATGAGTCAGCTGATCCATCTGTTGCATATGTGCGTGAATTGATGCTTGGTAACATCCTGTTATCGTTGTGCGTGGGTGGGCAGCAGGTGTCAAGCGTTTTTGTCAGGAAAAAAGCCCTTAATCATTAACCTGCACTTAATGAAAACGAGATTGATGCAGTGCAGATCCAGTGAAAATCAACGATTGGTGAACCACCTCCTACTGACTACATCAGGGCAAAATTAATTTCCTTTCCATGTGCCGTTTGCTTGCCACCTTTTATTTTTATCTTTTTTATTACTTCGATATCGGCTTGTTTATTGGCTCCTTTCTCTGATAATTTGCAAACAGACTGTTGTTGTCCCTCATTTGCGAAAGTCTTTAACTTCTTTGGCTGATTTCCTTTTATTTTTGTCAATTTTTCCTCTCGCTGTTTCCTGGCCACTGTGAAAACAATTTAGTTTGCACGTCTCTTCATTACTGAGTTCAATTATCTGAAAGACTGGTTAACTGCATCTTTGACACATCTTAATCAATCGAGGAAATCGCGCAAGGAAATGAGCCAAACCACACCTCAACCCCAAATGTTGAGCGATCTCGCATGCAGACTCATCAGTCAAGCAGGCTTATTATAGTTAACTAAAGCTAAAACTAAATCCATAAAAAAACATTTTAATTATTTGAAATAAAATAAACATGACCTGATATAGAGTTAAGTTGACGTAACTAAACACATAAACATAAACTTTGGTTGATAGCAGTGTTGAGAAATGTTATTACACGTTGCTTGTACTGTATAAATGTTTCTAATTATGTTACTTTTTAGGTTAAGTGTTACATTTTGTCACACCATCACACACCATCTTTTCTGAGACTCTCTTTCAGAACAGAAGTTCTGTGCACATTTAAATGCATTCACAATATTTCAGAACACCTTATCAACCACATAGCATTGGGATGTGGACTTCTGCATAGGAAACTGTACTCTTATTATCTTCAGAAGATATAAAAAAATAGACCCCCCCCCCCCCCCCCCCCCAAACTAGTTTGCATGCAGTGACTATGGAAACTTAACCTGTGTTAACTTAATAATTAATCTCCCATCATCTTCCCATCAGGGCTGAGGAAGGTGATGGTACGCGCTCATCGACAGGCCTGGTGTTGGCAGGATGAGTGGTACGGTCTGACCATGGAGGACATCCGACTATTGGAGCTGGAGACCCAGCTGGCCCTGCAGCAGAAGATGGCACAGTACAGCTGCAATGAGGAGGGCGGTGAGAACAACGGCGCCGTCACCAGCCCCGAGAAAGAGCTCGAAGCCAGGGAGGCCAACAGCTCCAACGAAGCGGATGGTACGCCGAGGACCATGGGGGACACGCTGCAGGCGCGAGGAGAGCTGACCAAGCAGTGGTCTACCTCTTCCAGGTCTTCACGTTCCTCCAAGAGGGGCGGTAAGTTCACATCGCCTTTCATGTGAAATTGACCAAAACAGAATTACTCAAGAAGGACATGTTCCTGGATAAACATCCGTTGTTGGCCTGGAACAACTATACTTTGAGGGAGATTATTGGTTCATGTCTCACTTTCAGATCAGTTGATTTTTTTCCGACATGGAGTTATATTAATAAAAACGTCAAAGCTGCTCTGTTTATATAACTATAAAATGCACGGTGATCACGAGCTGTTAAGCTCAGCTTAATGATACAGTGCCGGTCAAATGTTTGGAAACATTTCTATTTTTAATGTTTTTTTAAAGAAGTCTCTTATGCTCATCAAGCCTGCATTTATTTGATCAAAAATACAGAAAAACTTAAAATACTTCTTTTTCTATTTTAATTAAAATTTAATGTATTCAAGTGATGCAAAGCTGAATTTTCAGCATCATTTCTCCAGTCACATGATCCTTTAGAAATCATTGTAATATGATGATTTGATACTCGGTTATTTTCAATGTTGGAACCTGTGATACTTTTTTCAGGAATTATTGATGAATAAAAAGTAAAAAAAAACAGCATTTATTCAAAATAGAAATATTTTCTAACAATATAAATGTTAACTATCACTTTTTATCAATTTAACACATCTTTGCTGAATAAAAGTATTAATTTCCTTAAAAAAAATGACTGACCCCAAACTTTTGAACGGTCGTGTATATTGTTACAAAAGATTTCTTTTTTAAATGCTGTTCTTTTTTAACTTTTTTATTTATCAAAGAATCCTGAAAAAAGGTTTTAAAAAAATATTAAGCAGCACAACTGTTTCCAACATTGATAATAAATCAGCATAAATTGTAATAATATTTCACATTATTACTGTTTTTTTTTTGTTGCATTTTTGATCAAATAAATGCATGGCTTGATGAGCATAAGAGACTTCTTTCAACAACATAAAAAATAGTATGTTTCCAAACTTTTGACCGGTACTGTATATATATACACATATAAATATATAAATTACAGTAGTTGTATAATTAGGTGTTTTTTTCAGGGGGATGTATCATATTAAGCATTGGTACATAGAACTAATATGATTTATCATTTGTCTTTAATGTATCGTGTGTGCAGGAAGCCCTTCACGCCACAGCATTTCTGAATGGCGCATGCAGAGCATCGCCAGAGACTCGGAGGACAGCACAGATGATGAGTTCTTTGATGCTCACGGTAATGCAGGTTTGATCTTCAGTTTAAAAGGTGCTCTTGGCAATCTGTTACTTACTTAAATCTGAATCCTTGTTCCTCAGAGGACTTCTCTGACAACGAGGAGATCTTTGCCAAGGAGATCACCAAGTGGAGCTCCAACGATCTGATGGATAAAATCGAGACCGCAGAGTCAGAGGAAGCTCAGGGTACGCGAGGGATTACCTTCACCCATCTGACACACTCTAGGATTGCAGGGTGGTATTGCAGGCGGGTGATGCAAAGCATTTCTTCCAATGCTTTGGTTTTGTAATGCATAAGCCGAGCCCACTGGAAGGATTTTTTTCCATTCATCCGCCAAATACAGAGATTTTCACATCTTTAATAGGATTAGCTGTAAAGGAGCCCCATTGACTCTGAGGAGGTTAGGGTGTGTGTCAAACAGTGTGAGATTATGGAACACTTAATTACACAGAATTCCATGCTGTTTGCGAGACCGATCTCACTGCTCGCTGGACTCACGGGCCGTGGAGGTTTTTACACTCATCAAACCCATGTTCAAATGAAAGTCTAACACTAGGTTTCTTTTGATAGTAACAATAATACTAGATTTCTAAAACTAATTATATTAATCATATACAAATATATTTGATAATAATAAATTGAAAGTATTAAGTATAAGTATTAAATTATATAAATCAATGTTAATTTAATAATATTTTAATTAGTATTCATTTTTTATATATATATATATATATATATATACACACTCACCTAAAGGATTATTAGGAACACCATACTAATACTGTGTTTGACCCCCTTTCGCCTTCAGAACTGCCTTCATTCTACGTGGCATTGATTCAACAAGGTGCTGAAAGCATTCTTTAGAAATGTTGGCCCATATTGATAGGATAGCATCTTGCAGTTGATGGAGATTTGTGGGATGCACATCCAGGGCACGAAGCTCCCGTTCCACCACATCCCAAAGATGCTCTATTGGGTTGAGATCTGGTGACTGTGGGGGCCATTTTAGTACAGTGAACTCATTGTCATGTTCAAGAAACCAATTTGAAATGATTCGAGCTTTGTGACATGGTGCATTATCCTGCTGGAAGTAGCCATCAGAGGATGGGTACATGGTGGTCATAAAGGGATGGACATGGTCAGAAACAATGCTCAGGTAGGCCGTGGCATTTAAACGATGCCCAATTGGCACTAAGGGGCCTAAAGTGTGCCAAGAAAACATCCCCCACACCATTACACCACCACCACCACCAGCCTGCACAGTGGTAACAAGGCATGATGGATCCATGTTCTCATTCTGTTTACGCCAAATTCTGACTCTACCATCTGAATGTCTCAACAGAAATCGAGACTCATCAGACCAGGCAACATTTTTCCAGTCTTCAACTGTCCAATTTTGGTGAGCTCGTGCAAATTGTAGCCTCTTTTTCCTATTTGTAGTGGAGATGAGTGGTACCCGGTGGGGTCTTTTGCTGTTGTAGCCCATCCGCCTCAAGGTTGTGCGTGTTGTGGCTTCACAAATGCTTTGCTGCATACCTTGGTTGTAACGAGTGGTTATTTCAGTCAAAGTTGCTCTTCTATCAGCTTGAATCAGTCGGCCCATTCTCCTCTGACCTCTAGCATCAACAAGGCATTTTCGCCCACAGGACTGCCGCATACTGGATGTTTTTCCCTTTTCACACCATTCTTTGTAAACTCTAGAAATGGTTGTGCGTGAAAATCCCAGTAACTGAGCAGATTGTGAAATACTCAGACCGGCCCGTCTGGCACCAACAACCATGCCACGCTCAAAATTGCTTAAATCACCTTTCTTTCCCATTCTGACATTCAGTTTGGAGTTCAGGAGATTGTCTTGACCAGGACCACACCCCTAAATGCATTGAAGCAACTGCCATGTGATTGGTTGATTAGATAATTGCATTAATGAGAAATTGAACAGGTGTTCCTAATAATCCTTTAGGTGAGTGTGTATATATATATATATATATATATATATATATATATATATACATATGGAAGCATATGTGTAGCAATATTCAATTTGCAATGCAATATGTAACATGGAAATGCATTTCTGTATTTAAATTAAAAATTAAAATTTTAAACAAAAATTGTAGCAAAATTATTTAAATGTTATTTTTCTTAATTGCATTTACACTCACAGTTAAGATACTTGCGATTGCATTTTCATTATATGTCCCGCAATGAATGTAGCAAATTCAATGTGGAATTGAAAATGCAATCCGAGCCGATCAAGTCTCCGCCCCGCCCATTAAGGCGGGGCCAGGTGTTGGAAACATGACGGCAGCAGAGCTATTAGAGCAAGGCATTTACTGGCAGATGAAGTGGAGAAAGAACACAGAAATGATCACGCGCGGCTGTCAGTGACTTCTGTTAGACCAGTTCGTTATTAGAACCATAGATATTTATGGTTAGAACGTCTCTCAGAGAACACACCTGGCCCTCATGCACCTTAACATGAGCACGGTCGCGTGTCTGCTGAAGTGAGCGGTGCTTTACAACAGGTTATTTTACTCTCAAATAATCTTACACAAGCTGTCCAAGATTATTGTTTGCTATATCAGTATGGTTGTATTTTTTCTCTTTTTACCATTCTGATTGTTGTTTCATGCATCAGTTATATTAATAAAACAACGTGTAGTCCATCTGGATGGTGATGGGTGTTATATATAACAATAATAGGCCTAATAATAATAATAATAATTTCTGGTCCCAAAAATAACTCTGGTGATGTATAAACCACCATCTTTCACATCTAAGCATTTTGGTCTGATGTGAACAGGTGCTGGTGGTGTGATGGATATTTTCTTGGCACACTTTGGGCCTCTTACCATTTGAAAATCATTGAAACGCCACAGCCTAGTATTGTTGCTGGCCATGTCCATCCCTTTATGACCTCAGATTTTTCAGTCTCGCTCCCGCAAAAATATAGGCTATAACTTCTCCCGCCCGCAACATTCACGTTTTGTCCCGCTCCCGCCCGCATAAACGTAGGCTATAGATTATTTTCTGTATGTCCATAAAAATTCCATGAAATGGTTTCAAGTTACTAACCTACACATTCCCGCATAAACGCTCCCGATAAATTACTTGTTATTATGCTGCGTTCCAGGCAGGTTTTTGAGCCCGTAAGTTACGACTTCAAACCACGACTCATGACTTTGTAGCGTTCCAGGCAAAGTCAGGCCAAACTGCCTGAGCGGTAGCTAGATGTAAACGAAGCATGACGGACCGTACGGTGCTTATGCTCATTTACAATCATTTATATCGCCAAATGTGCTTACTCCTTGCTTATTTGAGGGAAACGGAGGAGAAAAAACGGCGCATAAGGCAAGAGAAGCTGTTATACCTTTTATTTTACGTTATTTGTATATTTGGAAATGTATTTGGTATTATTTATTCTTGCACTCAATGGACTGAAAACTAGGTAACGCTAGAAAAGCTGCTGATAATGCATAACATTTGCGGATAAATAACGTTCGAGCAATACCTTATTTTAATAAACGATTTGGTTTTTAATGTACGACTTTCATAAACACAGCATCTGTAGGGGCTGCCATTGTTGTTTCGCAGGCTATGTGATGTCAGAGCGCGTATCTGGGAGTACATCAATCTAGTACGAGTTCACGGGTGGGAAGTCACGGGTTTGACTGCCGTTCCAGTGCACTTTCACGGGTAGAAGGTTGGAAAAACACGGGTTACGGGTTGCCTGGAACGCAGCATTAAAGCATCAATATTCACAAACCACTTTTAACAGAAAAGCCATAGGCTGCCGCGTGCGTGGTTTGGCATGGTAGAATGCGTGCAAAGTGCGCTCCCTAATCCTTAAAAAGCTAAAGGATGTACTGGAACGGGAGATCTGTACAATGTTGAAAAACATTAGCAGTTGTGAAGTTTTAAATAAAACGTTCATAAATAAACAGTTATTTTTGGGGAATAAAAATTATTATTTATATTAGGCCTATTATTATTATAGGCTAAATAACACCCATCACCATCCAGATGGACTACACATCGTTTTATTAATATAATTGATGCATTAAACAACAATCAGAATGGTAAAAAAAGAGAAAAAATACAACCATACTGATATAGCAAACAATAATCTTGGACAGCTTGTGTAAGATTATTTAAAAGTAAAATAACCTGTTGTAAAGCACCGCTCACGAGCGCCAGGCTCGTTCTCTGAGAGACGTTCTAACCATAAATATCTATGGCTCTAATAACGAACTGGTCTAACAGAACAGTCACTGACAGCCTGTGATCATTTCTGTGTTCTTTCTCCACTTCATCTGCCAGTAAATGCCTCGCTCTAATAGCTCTGCTGCCGTCATGTTTCCAACACCTGGCCCCGCCTTGATGCAGTGATTGACAGGGCGGGGCGGAGACTTGATTGGCCCCGGATTGCATTTTCAATTCCACATTGAATTTTCTACATTCATTGCGGGACATATAATGAAAATGCATTCGCAAGTATCTTAACTGTGAGTGTAAATGCAATTAAGAAAAATAACATTTAAATGATCATTTTGCTAAAATTTTTGCTTGAACATGTTAAACACATCTAATCATTTCTGTAATACATTTTTTAATTTTTTTATATTTTAATAAAGCGTTAAAATATATGTTTAAATTATATGTTAAAACTAGTGTAGGAAATAGTAAATGTAAATTATATTATTCAATTTGAATTATCATTTTGCCATGTTACATATTGCATTGCCATTTTGCATATTGCATTGCAAATTGAATATTGCTACACATATGCTTCCATATTAACACACACAGAACCGGTCAAATGTTTGGAAACATTACTATTTTTAATGTTTTTGAAAGAAATCTCTTATGCTCATCAAGCCTGATTTTTAGAATGATTTCTGAAGGATCATGTGAGACTGGAGACTGGCGTAATGGCTGATGACAGAAATAAATTATATTTTAAAATATATTAAAACTGAAAATCATTGTTTTAAATTGTATTAATATTCCACAATATTACAGTTTTTTCTGTATTTTTGATCAAAAAGACTTCTTTAAGAAACATTAAAAATAGTAATGTTTCCAAACTTTTGTTATATTTATATATATTATATATAAATATTTTAATGAATAATTTAGTAGTTTATTAATAATAAAAATATTTTTTTATTTTTCCTTTTCCATCAATGCAGATTAGTTTCAGAAAGAATTATGATGCACATGTTAATGTTTTTTCTTGCATTAAGCACATTAATTTTATGTTTCAATTTTATGTTTTCTAGGTGACTTGTATCAAGAATCTGGGACTGCCGGCGTGGAGCGACTCAATGAGGTATGTCTACAATTGTGCATTTTCATAGAATGCATTTCCATGAACATTAATCGAAATATAATACAGCATAAACATTACATAATGCACAGCAGTGGTGTCGTATTATTAATGCAACTGCAGCAGTGAAAGATGCATTGATCTGTACTTGTGCTAATGGAGCAAAACTTCTGCCATGGTCATGCTGTTATGCTGACGTAAAGAGGGGGAAAAGCATTAAAGCTTCTCTGAGGGTACATTATGCAACAGCTCTTTCAGTTAGGATCAGTGCCACACTATCACAGAACAATCTGTATGACCTTTCACAAAATGAATCAGCATCACTGCAAAGGTTGGCTCATTATGTAGTCATAAGGTCAAGTTCTCATGGTGTGAAAGGGTTTCATGGGGACGTGTCGAGGAAGAGCACGATCAGGGCTTTTTTGGGGATGATCTCAGTGCTCTTTAACTCTGGTCCGCAGAGACCCAGGTCCATGCGGCGCTCCACCCTCCGTAGGCGTCATTGTACAGCACGCAGACGCCCAGCTGTGAGTCACAGCGGCACACATCTGTTTAGATCCGTTAGAAGTGTAGAAGTTATGTAGAGTCAAAGGTGTTTTCCTGTGTTGTTCTTCATACAGATTGTGTTGTGTTTGCATAGAGTTTAGCTGATCTTTACTCTGAAATACAGCACCTTATGATCTGAGATGTAAAGTGGACACACGTTAGAGATGTAGACAAGTAGTTCTTCTTCTGAGTTCTTCTTTTACCGTGGAATAATCTTCATTAATCGGACAACAGTGATGCCCACTTTGTCTTTGTTTCTGGAAGTGTTTTTCCCATTGGTTTTGTCCTTTTTGTTCTTAAAAAAAATAAATTATAAAAATAAAATTATAAAATAAAAATAAAATGGACACATTTGAAAGATAATAGCCTGGATGGGATTATTTATTTATTTATTTTTAAATCTAATCACAATTATTTGATATAACGGCAACCAGAAACATTTTGTTATAAATATATATATGAATTTTAGTGAATGTATATTTATAACTACATGTCATTTAGCAGTTTGTGAATGTAATGTAGTCTAGTTTCATTATTCATTGGTTTCACATTTGAATAATTCCGAAAAATGTTGGCCATTATAGTCACTAGGATATCAATAATAATAAAACTAATAATAATAATAATAAATAAATAAATAAAAATAAATGTTTTTATTTAATCATATAAAATATATATTTGATATATAAAACCTTAATTGTAGTAGTAGTAGTAGTATTTTTTATTAATAATAAACACATTTAATAATTTATTAATAAATGTATTTATCAGTATTTCAGATAATAATAATTTATTCATTTATTAAGAATCTATTATTTTATTAATAATTAATTTATAGAAATTATTTTAATAAATGATTATTAGGATTTTATATACACTCACCTAAAGGATTATTAGGAACACCTGTTCAATTTCTCATTAATGCAATTATCTAATCAACCAATCACATGGCAGTTGCTTCAATGCATTTAGGGGTGTGGTCTTGGTCAAGACAATCTCCAGAACTCCAAACTGAATGTCAGAATGGGAAAGAAAGGTGATTTAAGCAATTTTGAGCGTGGCATGGTTGTTGGTGCCAGACGGGCCGGTCTGAGTATTTCACAATCTGCTCAGTTACTGGGATTTTCACGCACAACCATTTCTAGAGTTTACAAAGAATGGTGTGAAAAGGGAAAAACATCCAGTATGCGGCAGTCCTGTGGGCGAAAATGCCTTGTTGATGCTAGAGGTCAGAGGAGAATGGGCCGACTGATTCAAGCTGATAGAAGAGCAACTTTGACTGAAATAACCACTCGTTACAACCGAGGTATGCAGCAAAGCATTTGTGAAGCCACAACACGCACAACCTTGAGGCGGATGGGCTACAACAGCAGAAGACCCCACCGGGTACCACTCATCTCCACTACAAATAGGAAAAAGAGGCTACAATTTGCACAAGCTCACCAAAATGGGACAGTTGAAGACTGGAAAAATGTTGCCTGGTCTGATGAGTCTCGATTTCTGTTGAGACATTCAGATGGTAGAGTCAGAATTTGGCGTGAACAGAATGAGAACATGGATCCATCATGCCTTGTTACCAGTGTGCAGGCTGGTGGTGGTGGTGTAATGGTGTGGGGGATGTTTTCTTGGCACACTTTAGGCCCCTTAGTGCCCATTGGGCATCGTTTAAATGCCACGGCCTACCTGAGCATTGTTTCTGACCATGTCCATCCCTTTATGACCACCATGTACCCATCCTCTGATGGCTACTTCCAGCAGGATAATGCACCATGTCACAAAGCTCGAATTATTTCAAATTGGTTTCTTGAACATGACAATGAGTTCACTGTACTAAAATGGCCCCCACAGTCACCAGATCTCAACCCAATAGAGCATCTTTGGGATGTGGTGGAACGGGAGCTTCGTGCCCTGGATGTGCATCCCACAAATCTCCATCAACTGCAAGATGCTATCCTATCAATATGGGCCAACATTTCTAAAGAATGCTTTCAGCACCTTGTTGAATCAATGGCACGTAGAATGAAGGCAGTTCTGAAGGCGAAAGGGGGTCAAACACAGTATTAGTATGGTGTTCCTAATAATCCTTTAGGTGAGTGTGTATATATATATATATATATATATATATATATATATATATATATATATATATATATATATATATATATATATATATATATAAACAAAAAAAATGAATACTTTTCCTTTGTCTTCGTTGTCTTCTTTTTATTAGTATATTATTATTAAGAATATTATTTAATAACAATGTAATTATTCATGCCATGCTACCCTGTTCAAAATCTGTAACTGGCATGAACAAATCAGATAATTAAACAACCCGTGCATAATTATTTTTTGATATTGAGCATAATCATAATTGTTTGACAAAAATTCATAAGCAACATAATGATAGCTGTAGAAAAAAGACTGTACTTATGAGTGTGAATGATCTGCTCGCCTCATAAACCAGCACATGTTATGTTGTTTTGTATGAATTTCCTTATCAGAATATATTTTCTATAATATATTACATATAATGAATAATATTAAATTATATATTAGAAATGGCCACTACTATATTTTATGCGCTCACACTACAACACCTTAACATTATCTAATGCAATATAGGTTGCTAATTTAGCTGTGGTCCTCTGAGTAGCCACACTTGTGATGTGGTTTCTACAGAGATTTTGAACGGGATTTTTACTTTCGGAAGACTTCTGTTGCGCTCTGTACCGTGTTGTTCATTAGTAAGTCGTCCTCTTTCACAATAGCATGTTGTCACGAGTGTGTGTGGATGTTTTAAATGAACCGAATGCAGCTGTAGAAACAGCTGTCCAAATGTGTCCCTCAGGACGGTTCCTCACAACAGTGCTTACAGCCGTCCAAGATCCACGTCCTCCTCCTGGTCCTGCATGGCGGAAACATCCTGGATACGGGCAGCGGAGACCAGAACAGCAAGCAGGGGGACGTCAACACCATCGGCAGCGCGTTTGATGCTGTGATGCGGGTTCATTACCCGGCTGCATTGGGCCGCATCGCCATCCGTCTGGTTCCCTGTCCGGCCGTGTGCGTGGAGGCCTTCTCTCTGGTGTCAAAGTGAGTGTCAAACACACACACTCAGTCCATTCAGGAAACTAAACATGACCTCTGGTAGTCATGAGGTACTGTTGGGGAGTAACGAACTTAAACTAGCAACAGTTCCAACTTTTCAACCTTCTAGTAGCATAACAAATATTGCATAATGTTTCCAGAAACTCTGCATTCATTCATTCAAAAAGTAATCATGTATTAATAATTTATTCATTTATAATAAATTAATTTAAATAGTATATGACGTTTTTAAAATAATTATTGTATTATTATTATTATTATTATTATTATTATTAATAAATAATTACAATCAATACATTTAATCTTTGGTATAGAAAAATACATTAGAATTAGAAAAAATAGAATAATTTCTTACTGATGTTTCCAGAAAGTCCCTGCATTCATTAATTCATTAAAAAAGTAATAATGTGTTAATAATGTATTTATTTTAATGAATGAATTAAATAATTATTAATAATTTATTCATTTTAATGAATGAATGAATTATTAATTAATTAATTAATAAAATATAATGTTTTTAAAATAATTATTGTATTATTATATTTTTTTTTATTTTTGGTATAGAAAAATAGATTAGAATTAGAATAGATGGATTATAAAAAATATAATTTATTGCAGTGAGTAACTTCCAATTATTATTAGTTATCATTATTAGTTACATCGTCGTTGATATTGATTCATTTAGTGCATTTTTGAAAACACATTGCATTGTGGGATACAGTTTTGTGCTGTGTGCTCTAGTTCAGTGGTTTTCAAACCTGTCCTAGAGGCACCCCAGCCCTGCACATTTTGTGTGTCCCTCATTTATCACACCTGATTCAACTCATCAGCTCGTTAGTAGAGACTGCAAGAACTAAATTGGGTGTGTCTGATAAGGGAGACATACAAAATGTGCAGGGCTGGGGTGCCTCTAGGACAGGTTTAAAAACCACTGCTCTAGTTGTAAACTGCACATTTTGGCAAATGTAGTAGGTCAACCGAGTATTGCATGCATAATGCAGAAAGACTAGTATGGTAGTTACCACTCTACATGCTAATTCAGTACATATAACTGCTTCTCGCTGGTAATAACCCAGCATGCTCTCTGTTCCTGTGTCCTTGACACAGTTTGAGTCCCTACAGCTATGACGAAGGCTGCCTCTCCAACAGTCAGGATCACATCCCTCTGGCCGCCCTGCCCCTATTGGCCACCTCTGCACCACAGTACCAGGACGCCGTGGCAACGGTCATAGTGCGAGCCAATCAGGTCTACGGTGACTTCATCAAATCCCTGGAGGGGGCCACTTTCACTGGCCAAGTCAGTGGTTTGGGTTTTTCTCTTATGTAGTTATTTAGGCAAGGCACATTTATTTATAGCACATTTCCTACACAGTAGCAATTTAAAGTGCTTTACACAGAAATGGAATTAAAATATTCCTAATAAATGTATATTTGTCAGGTAACTGTGTGTTTAATTTACAGAAGAGAGCAATGGAAAAATTGTGTGGCAGTGAAATTGTGTGGCAGTGATATATGCATCTAAGTTTAGTTTGTTTGCTGAAGAAAAAATAACTTTTGGGATAAATTTGGTTTTCTCACTGAAAAACATCACATGAAGTGAGTTCACAAATGTCTGGTTTTATTGTGAACAATCGAGGCTGAATATCATGCAAACATGTCACATTTCACCACTAAATCAAAACAAAAATGATTTTCCTGCAGTTTCACAATCACATTTTGTAAGTTTAAAGTGTTGTGAATGTTGTTTTATCTTTAAATTGTCGTTTATGTCACTCGTTGGCCATGCACATGACTTGTGATGTAATGTGTGTCTGTCTGGTATTTGTGTGCAGGTGTGTCTTATTGGTGACTGTGTTGGAGGGATTCTGGGATTTGATGCTCTTTGCAGCAGCAACATCACAGTGTCAGAGAGTCAAAACAGCAGTCGGCGTGGCAGCATTGTCAGTGTGCAGGTGAACATACACATTTTCAAGGCCTGGTCATCCAGACAGTGACTAATTACAGTTAAAGGTAGGGTAGGCAGTGTTTTTCATAAACATTTTTGTAATACTGGTTGAAACTCTCTTCACATCCTGAGCATCAATAATAGAAGTGGTCTAAATATAAAACAATTTACATATCTTCTGTGGATGTCTAAGTACCGCAAAATGTTCATGCACACTGCAAACAAACTCTCTGAAACGCCTTCTTCCGGGAACATGCACGTCACAATATCTCATTTATATAATTCCCGCCCAAGGTGTACGCTAAATAAAAACGGATGAAGCCTGGTTGAGTTGCATTAGCAGTGTGTGTCATCACATGTCCAAGAGATGCTGTTTTTCCTCCCTAAATCCAAACCTCCTTTTTTCAGTCTTTATAAGGTCAGAAAATGTAGGAAACAGTGGTTAAAATGTATTCTTAACATCAGTATAACCACAAACTTTTGTTGTGTTCTCACCATTTTCTCACTAACTTCCTTTTTTGAACCATGCAGTTTGAAGCATGGTCATTTGATGTTATTAATGACAATTATAACATCACATCTGAAATGTAAGAGTATAAAATAAAGAATTACCACTGTGAAACGTCCTCCACAAGTCGTGTTTGTGAAGGTGGTGCAGGTTGATCAACTTGTTATTATCGGAGTTGGCAAACTGTCGCCATAGTTAGTGTAGTTACTGTTTACAGCTCCACAGGAAGCCTCCAGAGCTGGTACTCGCCGGTTATGGTAAGGGCCGTTACATTTCCGACATGCACTAAGTGGTAGAACAATTACAACAGACTGGGGCCGGGTGACCAATCAGAGCAGACTGTGCATTTTCGAAGGTGGGCTTGAAAGAAACAAAAGCTAAAACAGAACAGGTGCTGCAAGAATGTAATTTATGAGTTTTTGATTTCTAAAATGTTTAGAACAAAATGTATTAACAAAATTGTGAACATTTAAATTAGCATAATTCGACCCCTTTAATAAATGACATGAGATTAGATAAATGGAATCATTTTTAATTAGTTATAAAAGTATGTCATTTACTGTAATACATCAAATTCTTTAGCATCAATATCCTGTTTTCCATTATGTGACCCCTGTAATACTAATTACTGATTGACTTCCTCCGCAGGACAATGACCTGTTGTCACCAGGGATCATTATAAACAGCACTCACTGCTCGGGTTCTGGCTCGGGTTTGTCTCTGGAGGGCAGTCGGCACCTCAGCCGTAGTAATATAGACATTCCACGCTCCAGCGGTCCGGACGACCCCAAAAAACAGCTGCCCCGGAAACGCAGCGACTCCTCGACCTACGAGCTGGACACCATCAAACAGCACCAGGCCTTCCTGACCAGGTGAGCCAAAGATGTTCTTTTGTTTAGTTTGCTTATCATTCAAGTGAACAGTCTGTTTTATTTATCATAATTATGTGCACAATGGACTGTTTTCACAGACTGGATTGATGCATTTCCACAGTAAATCTAGCAAAGGGGGTTATATCTGTACATTTATAACACTATACTTTGTCTTATATTACCTTGGCATTAATTTACGGAAAACTAGCGAACGCTTCTGCATGCGGGTTTCTAACACAAAGGCTGAGCGAGTGATGGCAATCAAGCTCTCTATATTTTTTTACTCTTTTGAAAAGTCATTGAAATGCTAGTGTGGCATTTACTCAACTATTGAAGACTTCCACTACTGAGAAAAGGGTCTATATACTGATGACTATATTGGTATTGGCATTTCATTAACTTGTTGGTTAAGTCTGGTTATGTTTGATTAGAAGCAGATGATATCCGGGGTTATTTTTCTATTTCAAACAATAAATGCTAGATTTAAAAAAATACAAGTTGCTTTCAAATATAACAGATATTTTATAACAGGGTTCCCACGGTTATGGAAAACCTGGAAATATTTTTTTTATTGCTTTCCAGTCCTGGAAAAGACATGAAAAAATATGTGGTAAATAATGAAAATATTTCAATATTGAAATATTAAAGATATTTAATTGACTAGATCTTCATCCTGTGTAGAGTCAAACTTTTTTGCTATCTTATTTGTGATCAAATCAGTCTTTTTAGTTAGTTATTTTAAATGTATCAGTCAAAGTGGTCATAAACTTTTTGTTTATGAAATTATTTTTTCCACAAAATTGTGAGCTCTAAAATATATTATTTTAAAAATGTATATTAGTTATAGATATTTCCTGACTTTTCCTGACATGTCCGTGCATCCCTACTTGTGACTGTAATAATGCACAATAATAAAATTGTAAGAATGTGTATAATAATGTACATTTTGTATATATAGTCTGCACTCCAGCGTTTTGAGGAACGATCCGGGTTCACGTCGGTCCAGCAGCAGTACCATGCTGGAGGGAGGGGGCGCTCTGGGAAAGTTTGACTTCGAAGTGTCCGACTTCTTCCTCTTTGGCTCTCCACTAGGCCTGGTCCTCGCTCTGAGGAAAACTGTGGTCCCTTCTTTGGACGGTATGTTAACCTTCAGTATTCTTATTATAGTTTCTAGTGTAAGAAGAGTGATGAAAGAGAATGAAATCCTGCGTGGGTTGGATGCCAAAGTGTGACTTCATCTAATGGATTACCTGGACTGTGTAATCTCTATTGTTCATGCTGTTTTTGTTCCGAAGTCCAAATCTTTTAAAGGCTTCAAACATATTAATCCTAAAAGCAACTTAAATCTGCCAGCAGAATGCTAGAGATTGTTTTAGAGGGCTGGTGTCACAGAGGAAGTGAACAGTATGCTGACGGGAGATTCCCGATCCAACATCTGTCATGTAGAGCTTGTCAAACAAAACATAAACAAGGATGAATGTGTTGAACAAAATACTGCAGGCATAACCTCCTGAACCAGCAATGTTATTTTTAGCTAGTTTATGGTGAAAGAAAATACTGAAGTACACTACTGTTCAGAAGCTTTGAGTTAGGATGATTTTTTTGAGTACTTTTATTCAGCAATGCATTAAATTAATCAAAAGTGACAGTAAAGACATTTATAATGCTACAACAGATTTCTATCATCAAAGAATCCTGAAAAATTGCATCAATATTTCCACACAAATATTAATCAGCACAACTATTTTCAACATCAGAAATGTTTCATGAGCAGCAAATCGTCATATCAGAATGATTTCTGAAGGATCATGTGACACTGAAGACTGGAGTAATGATGCTGAAAATTCAGCTTTGATCACAGGAATAAATGACATTTTCCAGTATATTCAAATAGAAAACAGCTATTTTAAATTGTAATAATATTTCAAAATATTACTGTTTTGACTGTATTTTTGATCAAATGAATGCAGCCTTGGTGAGCTTCTTTTAAAAACTTTAAACAATCTTACTGAGCCCAAACTGTTGAACAGGAGTGTATAAATGCATGATTCTACTTGAACTATAACAAACCAGCTGAGGATTTTTTAATTAATCTTATATTTTTATATGAATAAATGTATGTTCTAACACCAGAGCATTATTTGTCTTTTGTTCTTCCTTCCCGCAGTGGCTCATCTTCGTCCGGCGTGCCAGCAGGTTTACAACCTGTTCCACCCCGCGGATCCCTCCGCCTCGCGTCTGGAGCCCCTGCTGGAGAAGCGTTTCCACCTGATGCCACCGTTTAGCGTACCCCGCTACCAGCGCTTCCCACTGGGTGACGGCCAGTCTGCCCTGCTGGGTAAGAGTGGAGAGATTTCTCAGTCAACACGTGCACCTGCTAAGACCCGGATTACACCTGGTACTCTCTCGTGTGATCGGATCACAAGTGGTCAGACGAGACGGATTGCTGTTTTTCACCTTGTATTAACGTGTCCTCTGACCACTCGTGATTGGATTTAGAGGGGATGGTCTCTTGATGTTGTGACTGCATACCAGTGTTATTTCAGTGTCATGAAAAACTCTTTCCCCGCCAGTGTTTTTTTTTTTTAAGTTGCCAGCCACCACCAGCATTTTTGATAATTTTCACAAAATTTTCATGGCCCCAAGAATATTTTGTTGCTGAACATTCATTATACCAAAAGAAAGAGCAGACCCTCTGCTTTTACTTTTTATTCTAGCTTAATGCATTCTGTGGGTAAGTTTCATAAAAAAGGAACATTTTGATCAAAAAGCTGAGAAAATCATGTTTTTGTCAAAGATCAGATTCAGAATGATGATCAAAATACAGATGGAGTAGATCGAGTCCATCAACACCCCCAAAGCTTCACAGTTCTGTAGCTCGTCCTGGGTCGACAGCTTCCTGGGTTGTTAGGCAGTTTTATTTTATATGCTGTTTAATGTTGATGATCGTGTTATTTTACATGTGCATATGCTATCACTTGTTTCTGCTTCTTTGCCTGTGTTTTGATACGAAAATTCAGTACTCTTTCAGAAGATGCGTAATAGCGCCCCTTAGCGTCAATGGTGGGGAAATAGTTCATATTTCAAATTCTTATTTTTATATTTTCTGTTTTAATAATTTGTTGTGTTTGTCATGTATATTAGGTTTTTTTAAATATATTTCTATGTAGTTTTTATTCTTTTTTTCAGTTTTAGTACATCGTTAAACTAAATGAAAATGAGAAATGTTGCCTTGAAATGAGCTAACTGAAATATGTTTTAGTTATCTGTAATAACTGCTGCATACATCACTCATATGTAATGTCTCACTGCTTGCTGATTACAATGCAAAATGTGCCAAAAAAAGGCCAGAAAGCCGCACATTACTGGCTAGTTTACATGTTTTATTGCAATGGATGATTGACAGGTAAGTAGCAGGTCTTTTGTCCAGGATGCATCTGGACATCTTACAGTAGCATTTACACTACAAATGCAATGTGGCCACATGCATTTCTAGCTATATTAGATCACAAAGCATTTTGGACGCCATTTACATCTGAGAAATCATGATTGTAAACGGGGCCTACGTGTGATCACATGTGTATTAAAGCAGATATTTTTATGGTTTAGTCTAAAGAAGCATCGTCCATCACTGCAGTTCTGGCGTGAGTTTTGCTTCACGACTGGTGTTCTCGTGCCTCGGTTTGTGTCATTTCTGTCTGTTATTTGTCTTTATTTTCTGTTTCTTTGTCTCTCTCCCCTTCACGTCGCTCTCATGTCTCCACGCCCCTCATGCCGCTGGGTTTGACATGTGGCAGTGGAAACCATCCAGAGTAACCCTCACCTCCTGTTGGAGAGTGTGAGTTGTGCCGCCCAGCGCTTTCAGGATGGCATCAGCGAGACTTCCATTCCCGTCCCTGTGCTCAACTGGCAAGCCACGCCGGCCCCCGCCGAGTGTGTGTAGCCATTCCTGGTTTCTTGCTTCCCTTTAGCATAAACTCCCTGTTATGTGTGTCACCCCTGTGTGGTGTGTGCCCTCATTTCACATAATCTGTGTTTGTGCGTCTGCTTTGACATTGATTCTCTCATTTGGGCTTGTTGGTTTTGAGTTTTACTGTGATTTCCTGCCACTGGATGCTGCAATGTGGAACTGATGGTATTGAATTTAGAGGTGAAGTGTGTATTTCTTCAATGTTAAAGTGATTGTTCCTATCCTAATTTAGTGTAGACACTTATAAGCCAGAATTAAAAAGAGTTTTATATTTCAACACAAAATCAAAACAAAAATCATACTTTACATGATAATTAAGCACATTTTCACCCCCAATACAATAGATGTCGATATCGTTAGATTCTTTACTATAAGGTTAGGGTTAGTATTATAGTAAAAATTATAGTAAAATTACAGTATTATAGTAAAAATTATAGTAAAATTACAGTATTATAGTAAAAATTACTGTAACACAATTGTAGCACAACAAATACTACCATAATGTATAAATAATTTAGAACTTATATATGTATACACAAAATATATATATATATATATATATATATATATATATATATATATATATATATAACTTTTATGTTTAATGTGATTAATCACGATTAATCGATTTGACAGCACTAATTAATAGTGCTAATTAATAGTATATATATATATATATATATATATATATATATATATATGAAAATAATAGTCCTAAAATAGATATTTCTTTCTTTTGATTCTGGTGTGAAATATAACCTAGGCATGTTTTTGAAAGATTTCATGAGTGGTCCAACCTATGGGGAAACCTGTTTGGAAACCAGCGCTAATTTTGCAGTTCCATTCAATGTGACTAATACTGCAGAAATTACACACTCCACCTTTAAAATGACATTACAGCAAGAATAATAAGAAAAAATGTAAATTCAAGCTTGATTAATGACAAATCCTGATTCCGATGATGGGCTTGCATGTGTATTTGGTAGATAATGCCCCATGAGGACTTAATGTAAAAACAGTAAATGCTCTCCTAAATTCATCCAGAATTGAAGAAACAGATTAAAATGGACTCAGGGGCAGTATCTCTTTGGACTTGTGTTTGCATCTTCTTTTCACTTCCTTTTATCATTTTGAATCAAATGGCCCTTTTGCAAATGTATAGTGATGCATCATTAAAGCTCCGATCCAAAATCTAGTGAGTCCGCAACACTGCCTTAAGCACACCTATGATGCTCTCTAGATATAATGCTGTCTATATAAGCAGCTCACTAGGTTTTGGAACTGAGGTTTAGTCAGTACTGAAAATTGTCAGATTTTTGGGCCCTAATTTCTCTGTCAGTTCCACTTCCTGGCCCCTGCGAGTAATTACTGGTTTTGGTCCTTACAGCGGACGTGATGCAGTCTCACGGCATTATGTTTGGGGATCACTCTAATCCTTCGTCTCCGGGATCTATTCCAGCCTTCCGTGGGGCCCGCAGGGCCAGTGAGACCAGCATCGCCAGCCAGGTGTCGGGGTTAGCGGACAGTTACACCGCCTCCAACATTGCCAACAGTAAGTTAACACATGATCACACTCGGTTAGGTTAAATAGAATGGAAAATAGAACAAGAAAAAAAATCTAGATATCAACAAAATCTTCACTAAGGCTGCATTTATTTGCATATGGACAGTAATATATAATTGATATAATATATTAATATATATAATACAGTAATCAAAATTACAGCAAAACTAATATCGTGAAATATTATTGCAAATTATAATAACTGTTTTATATTTAAATATTTTTTAAAAATGTAATTTATTCCTGTGATCAAAGCTGAATTTTCAGCATCATTACTCATTACTCAGAAATCATTCTAATATGATGATTTGCTGCTCAAAAAATCTTTTTTTATTATCACTGTTTACAGTCGTGCTGATTAACATTTTTGTGAAAACCGTGATAGATTTTTTCAAAAGAACAGCTTTTATTTGCAATAGAAATCTTTCCTAACATTATAAAAGTCTTTACTGTAACATTTGATCAATTTACTGTGTAAATTAATAAAATAAAAGTTTATTAAAAAAAAAAAAAAAAAGTTCCCCAAACTTTTGAATGGTAGTGTGCTGCAAAAAAAAGCAGCAAAAACATTTGAATGCTGCAAATATAGCTAGGAACTATCACATATGTCATGTTCACCTTTTGACTACTGTTGTTTTGATGTTGTTGTTTTTTCTCTAGTAACGCAAGCATGCCAACTTAGGCTCTCCAAAAAGCTCAGTCTTTTGTCCCAATTTGCCCTTCCATATAATAAAATCAGCTCCCGAAGCCCCTCCCCCAAATCCTGCAAAGCACAAAATAAGCAGCAGGTAGAAAGGCAGGATTCCAGCTGTTTGGATGATACAGAGCAGAGCATCTCTCTAGGCTTTGAGCCCTCACCCTCGCTCGCCTCAGACCCGCCATCACCATGTGTCCTGCTGGACATCGAGCAAGGTATTTGGAGCGTGGGTAGACGTCCAGTCAGAGGGTCTCCTTGACCCTCCAGATGCACCCGCTCTCCTGTTTGCCTGCGTTAGTTTCTACCATTGCTGCATTCCCTGCAATCCCTCCTACTGCCTGTTTTAGCCCTCCGAATCTTCAGCCTGTTTTCTTGCTGACCTCCCCAGCGCTGACGCCTTTGTTTTCTGAATTCATGCCCCCATCCTTTAAAAGCTCAGCGCTGGTGCTCTGGTTCTTCATCTCTGGAGCCCTAAGCCGCCCTGAGCCGCTCTGGGTTTGCTCTGGATGATGAAGACCTTCTGAAGATGCTTTGAAAGGACGCTGACTTATCTTGCTCCCATTATCTGGCTGTGCGTCATGCTTACGGCCTGTATGTTTTCTGTTAGTGGTCGCTTATAGATAAAGATGGGAATCAAGGAATTTAGCGATTCTGATTCCATATAATTTTTTTATAGTATTTTTGAGGAAGTGGTCTCAACTATGTACTAAGCAACTTTTTTAAGATTAAAATACTTATTTTTTAAAATACAATTAATTTAAAATTAAAATGTTTAAAATAAATTATTGTCATAAAATTGTTATCTTTATTATATTAAAACATACTGTTTTTGGTTATATATATATATATATATATATATATATATATATATGAAAAATAATTATTTTATAATATTATTTATATAATATATTATTTAAGCAAATCATGTATATATATTTGGGTGATTTACTACAAATTAATTACAAAAGTATCATTTTTATATTATTATTTAAATAATATAATATATTACTTGGATGATATTTCAAGCTAGGAAGGAGAATTACCAAATATCAAATTTGCGTACGGATTGGGGACATGAATTGTTATTTTTATTTTAGTTATACCAAATTAGTATTACTTTAAGTACCATTTATTTCAGGTCTGTTCCAAATTAGTCTTTTAATTGCATTTGGACATGAGTGATTCCCTTTCTTTTTTTTACTGATTCATTAAAAACGACTCTTTTGTTTGTGAATCAGACTGCACTGCTCACGCTGTATGTTTAGTTACGCGAGGACATTGCAATAAAAAAAAATGTTGTGTGTATTTTGTCTTTCTTCACCACCCTCAGTCTTCCTAGTCAAAATGGAACCAGTTTTGAATAAAAACTGGTTTTCAATTCCCAATCCTACTTGTAGAGAACCAGAGGCGTTTGCAGATTCAAGAACATTGAACCCCAATGAATAGAATTTCTATCCAAAAATAGGGTTGTGTTCTTGAGTGTCTTTGCAATGGGTCATGGGAGGAAGAAGACAAGAGATGTGCGCTACAGCCTCGCATGGCCCAGTGCACATTACAAAATGACAACTTTCCATTTCTTTCCTTCCTTTTGAGCCCCTGAAGCAAATCTGCATCATATGTCCTCGTCCTGTCCTAGAACCAGCATCTGAAACATTCATAAATTATGTACAGATGAAACCGAAATCTTTAATGGTATTTGAACCTGCCGTTGTAGCGGTAATGGTTTGGACAGGCATGACTGAATCTCTCGTGTTGTTTCTCCTGCAGTCGCTGCGCGCTGGTGGGGCACGAAACGCATTGATTTCGCCCTGTATTGTCCCGATGCTCTGACTGCGTTCCCCACCGTGGCTCTACCTCACCTGTTTCACGCCTCCTACTGGGAATCAACGGATGTTGTGTCTTTCCTGCTCAGACAGGTGAAGATTACCATATGGTTTAAGATGATTACATCATTATATTTTTCTTGAAAGAATATTCAGGGTTATTTGCACCAAGAAACATAAATATATAACATAAAACATTTTTTTTTAATTAAAAAATATATATATATATTTAATATAACTGTTATAAAATTATCTGTATTATAGTAATCTTCGCTGTTTTTGGTAACATTTGAATGTAATAAAATAAGGGTGTGTCAATTTCAAATAAATTTTAATTAAATTTTAATTAAGTCTAATTGAATTAATTACAAAACATTATTTGAGATTGACGTACAGTTCGGGGTGTGAATTAATTTTGTGGTAGTGGGTAAATTTTTTTTTTATTTCATAATTTTTATTTAAATTATTAGTCATAGCAAATTATTATTTTTAAATACCGTTTTATCATTAATGCAGATATCCTACAAAAGCAATTCCTTTTAATGAAATTGGGCAAATATAATGTACTTTTTTTGGGGGGGCTCTTAGGTAATGAGGCATGAGAACTCAAGTATTTTGGAACTAGATGGGAAGGAGGTTTCCGAATTCACTCCATCCAAACCGCGAGAGAAGTGGATGAGGAAAAGGACCCATGTGAAGATCAGGGTGAGACGGGCATCTCTACATCTCTAAAATCTCATGTTGCCATTGAGTGCATTATTATTGTTGCTTACGTAAAGATGTGTTTGTGTCGAAGAATGTTACAGCAAATCACCGCGTGAACGATGCCGTGTTTAATGAGGACGGCCTTCAGGTAGTCATGGGTCGCTTCATGTACGGACCGCTGGACATGGTCACACTGACAGGAGAGAAGGTTAGTGCCCTATACACTTTGGTTTGTGTAGATCCTGGAGACCCAGTTAGCCCATCCAACTTTAGCCACTCTTCAAAATCTACTTTGAAGTATTGTTTTCCATTGGCATCTTATTCGATTTCATTTCATCCATAATTTGTTTGCTCTTTTCAAGGTGGACATCCACATCATGACCCAGCCTCCATCCGGTGAGTGGGTGTACTTCAGCACAGAACTAACCAATAGCAGCGGCCGAATTTCCTACGTGATTCCGGAGAGCAAACGGCTGAGCATTGGCGTGTATCCAGTCAAAATGGTGGTCAGGTACGTCATAAATGTACATTTGTTCTGCACATAAAAGGTTGTATTTTCAACAAGTGAACAACGTTCTCTTTGTCCAAAGGGGCGACCACACATCTGCTGACAGTTACCTGACAGTGCTGCCGCGTGGCACAGAGTTTGTCGTGTTCAGCATCGACGGCTCTTTTGCCGCCAGCGTGTCCATCATGGGCAGCGACCCTAAAGTACGAGCAGGAGCGGTAGACGTGGTCAGGTGAGAGCTTGTCTTCATTAATTTAACCCTATAAAGCCTACAGTTATACACACATTTCTAAGGCCTCTAAATGATCAACATGATCAGAACTGCTGAAAAGCCTGTTTGACATAATTTACTATATGCCCTCGTCCACCTTCAGATTGTCTTTTTGCTGTGAAATCTTTACTGATTTTATAAAGTATACATACAAATAACTTTTATACTGTTAGTAATATTTCAAGATAAACACTCTCATTGATTTTCATTACAAGCAATCAGAATTTCAGCTCACTTTCTGGCCATGTAAATATCAGCACCAAATGGCATTTTTTTCTTTTCTCAGTTTGGGCCTCTGATAAAACTAATGTGTTTGAGTATAAGCTCCATATTCTCACTATATCATACTATATTAGCCATAAAAGCCTGATGTATCAAATATGATACTCAACAAACATATATGCAAATGTTATAATGTATAAAATGTTTTATATTTTATATTTTGTGCAAAGGTAAAAAAAAAACCTGTAAATTAGATTATTTCATACATCAGGCTGTACAGGGTTAATTAAACTTGACTCGTAGGTCAGCCGTTTGCTGTTCTTGACTGTTGCAGGCACTGGCAGGACCTAGGCTACATGATAGTGTACGTGACGGGGCGGCCAGACATGCAGAAGCAGCGTGTGGTGGCCTGGCTTTCACAGCACAACTTCCCTCACGGGATCGTGTCCTTCTGTGATGGGCTCGTACACGACCCCCTCCGACACAAAGCCAACTTCCTCAAGTCTCTCATCACAGAGGTGAGAATATACGCCAAAAACGCCTCCTTTTCTGTACTGCAGGGGGTTGTGGGTAATATAGGACTGTCATTTACAATGCATTAATCCTGAATCGCTGTTGCACGTTCTTCAGGCTCGCGGTTTCAGAGCAGTTCAATCAATGAATACCACACATTTATGACAAGCGATTACTTATGATCTACTGTTAATTAATTATGTTTTCTTTAGGGTGTTTTGTACTGTATTATGTTGTAAGATGCATATTTTATTTCTTTTGAATTAGCAGCTGGAAGTAGTAAAGGCATTTCAAAATAAGAATCCCTGTGTATTTCAGGCTTGTTTATAATTAAAAGTTAAATTATGAAAAGAAAAAAAATTCTGGATATTATTGGTATTTCAGAAGGAGCTGTATCTGGCATTTAACTTAAAGGGTAACTAATTCCTAGAACAACTTTTTTTAGTTAATGATCTGCAAGACTGGGGCTTTATTAGTTCTGTTCATTGATTCGAGTAAATGATTTGACATTTGGGTATAAAGTGTCTTAATTCTACAATGGTGTAAAAACGTCTGAGTGCTGCCCTCTTAAGGTTGAAAATTGAATTTTCCTGTTGGACGATGTTTGCCATCATGACGTATGTTGGCTCTTCCAACGGGCTCACTACCACGTCCCCGGCACAAGCTCACCACACCCTAATGTTTTCCCGCATTGATCACATGAGAACGGCTTCACTCCAGTATAAACTCTCATGTTACATGAAGTAGAAACATTATGAATGAAACATACTTGACACTTGCTATCATCGGTCTGATAAAGATAATACAGTTAAATAATGCAGTTGTCAGTACACGTCAGGCTTTTCTTGCGATATTTTTGCTGCCTGTCATGTGTACATACTTTTCATACATGAGACACGCTTTCAAACCCTGATACGCAAGGGGTTGCCGTGGTAACGAACAACAATACCGTAACATGCTGGCGTATATAGTCTGACTTTTATTTGAGGAAATCTGTTTATAATAGGCTATTAGGTTTGAACTTATTGATTCAGTTAATTTGAATGAAAATGCATGGCATGTATCTGATCTATTTTTAGTGGCATTCAGTATAAGGATTTGACTGTTCATAGATTAGGTCAGTGGTCCCATTCTCTCTTGCGCTGCTGCTTCGCTAGCATCGTTGGCATCGGGAGTTAAGACCGCAGTTTGAGCCAGCGGCTCGAATTGATAAGGCTCTGGCCCTGTGTCCACAGACAATTCACCCTCCTCCACTTCAGGTGAATGCGGGGGAGAAAGGTCCTCTACTTCGAATGACCGCTCTGTTGCAAAGCTACTGGCGTCACTCCAGTCACTCTTCATCTTTGCGAGTCTGTCAGCTCTCAATCAATCCATCTCCGCTGGGCTCTGCCCACTTTTCAAGCATTTTTCAAATATTGCCAGTGGGTGGAGTTAGGCTCTGACCAGGGGTTGAGTTACACTTTAAATTCCCCCTGTAATCAATAATTTTATCATCTTTGATCATTTAAACGTTTTATGAATAAGCATATTTGTCACACCTCCACTCACTCACACAAGCTCAGAATACCTGATCCACCTGCTCAACTTTATTGTAGTAAATGCTACACTATGACAAGTGGAAATACTGGTTTAATTCAGCTATATATGTTACAGCTATATAATAGGAAATTATACAGGCTCGTCTACAAGTCGATGTATCAGAATGGTAATGCGTTTTATATATCGCTCTCTATGTCGGACATATAACGCTAATTGATATGATTAGCCTTTGGCTTGCCTACGTTATCAAACAGCTAATAATGTGTTGCTAATGTTACACAAACCATGTTCCAGTTCACCTTCTCAGGATCAGACAGCTGCCTTCTAAAAATCAGAAACGCTTTGAACATCATAGAACGTCAGTGGAGAAAGGCATATAGTTCATCATAAAATAGTATACATATTATACATATTATAATATACATATTTCACCTGCTATATTGCTAAATGTACCTGATTTTTCATATCAACAGAAAAATATACAGGGATAACCTGGCTTCTTTTGAGACTCTCCTGCTTCAGAGCCGTTATAGTTAATGATATGCTAAAGCCCGTCCGCATGTTGATGTGATTAGTTACAACATGTTTGTGACGTAGAGCAGGGGTTTTCAAACTAGGGTCCGGGGACCCTCAGGGGTCCTCCAGAAAATAAAAAGACAAAGCAAAAATAGGTAAAGTGTACCAAACATTTCTTGTCGTATAATATGTTTGATTTGTATCTTTCTAGTGAGTTTTTCTCACTATAGTCCCCTTTATCTTGCTCACTGGGGTTGTAAGGCAGAATTCCTAACGCAGTACGTAAGCTGCTTACATACATTTATTGTGTAAGTTGCTTATACAAATAATTTTTAATAGAAAATGTTCTTCTTCAGGTTTATACATCCAACATTAAGTATAGCCAATTTAAGTTTGGAAACAATATGTTGTATTTATAATGTCACACTTACTATTTATCTAACAGATTAAATGTTTTTTCATACATAAAAATATATAGATGGATTTTAGGAAGGGGGTCCCTCATAAAAGGTTCACCACATTTGGGGGTCCTTGGCATCATAAAGTTGTCGTACGTCATAAACCCCTGACGTAGAGAACAGTTGCAATTTCAAACTGGGTTTTTGAGACTGTCTTTGGTTCACTTCAGTTTTAAGAAGAAAACACTCCGCAATAGTGTTGACTTACATATTTGCACATGGTTTGTCTTAAAGAATATTAAAGACACCACATAGACACATTAACAACATCAAAAACTTGATTTTCACCACAGAGGGTCTCTAGTATCTTCTCTCTGGGTCATCCGTCGCAGGAAGGAAAGACCAAGAAGTTTATTTAACCCGTACGTTGTATAGATTTTACTAGTATCGGCACAATATTATTTTAATGTATTATCATATCAGCAAAATTTATGTTTATATTGTAATACTGTAACATTTGATTGTGTGCACCAGCCTGTTTAATTAACTAAAATAATCCCAGATACATTATTTATATCAAGATTTTATGGGTTTGTTCTATATGGATTTTATTTGTGCAGGTCTTAATAAACTCTGCAGAGACTCTGTGTTAGCCTTTGCTCAAATATACGTGAAATGTATAATTGAAAAGATGCTCTTTTGTAGGCACATATGAAGATCTTTGCTGCTTATGGCTCCACTAAAGACATCTCTGTGTACACATCACTTGGTCTGCCACCATCACAAATCTACATTGTGGGTAGACCAACAAAGAAACTGCAACACCAGTGTCAGGTATGTTTACGTGCAGTTTTTCCTCTACTTTTTTCTCACAAGTTTTTCTACACTCTCACTGAGCCATTACTCTCTCCACAGTTCATCGCCGATGGCTACGCGTCTCACCTTTCCCAGCTGGAATACAATCAGAGGTCGAGACCCGCCAAAACCGGCAGTGCTCGTATGGTCCTCCGGAAAGGCAGTTTCGGGCTGGGCGGCAGTGGCGACTTCTTACGGAAGCGCAATCACCTGCTGCGCACCATCTCCTCGCAACCCACGTCCTCAACTCCGCCCGTGCAGGTAGGCCGTCCCGAACGCACGCAGAGCCAATCAGAATGTGACCGCGAGCGGGCAGAACGTGCACAGAGAAGCATGAGCATCGCCGCCGGCTGCTGGGGCCGGACCAGCAAACTTGAGGGCGGAGCCCTGAGCCCCAAATAGGCTCCTCCCACGAGGTCCAAATTCTGGAGGCATTCATTAGGCACACAGACTGCAGGAACGGTAGGAAACGGACACGACGGAATCTCACAGTATTACAACAGACTCTGTGAGCAAATCTCACGGCATTACTATTGTTGCATGGGAAATTTTTTCATTCAATATTTAGTTTTTTTTTTTTAGACCAGCAGCCAAACATTTTCCAGAAATCTAGCGCCTTAAGCATCGCTCTGGGTCATGGCCCTCGCCTCTTGACTTGATTGAATGTACTGTTGGGACTGAAAACACGGATCGTTGTGTGGGTATGGACTCTTCCCGCTTCCTCTATCATTCCCCAGACTTCCCTTCCGGTGTCCGCAGAGATTCCCACACATGTAAATACGTGCCTCCTCTTACCTGCTCAGGGCAGCCATGAACTTGAGGAGCTGATAAGACCCAGAGGCCATTTTACTCATTCGTTTCCATTGGGTCGCCCCATCCTGGCAGCCTCTCCGAGTCGAATCGCAGCAGCATTTGGCAATAAGGATGGAAGCCCATCACACCGAACTCCGTCTGCAGGTCATCAGAGGCCTTAACTTCTTATTCAGAGCACGAACAAACTCTCAAAGGAACAATAATCCCTTTACAAGGCCATCTGCTTGCAATACCTCCGAGACGCCACCTCGACATGGGCTGCTGGGTCACCTTCCGTTTCTTTCTTTCTCGACTGCTGTTTCGTTAACTTCTGAGCCACCAAACACCGGTCGCAAGCACACGCCACATCTGCTGAAGTAAAAACTTTCCTGCTGCTGCTGTCATCGTGGAGAGAGTTTCCCATCAAGGACGCGCCATGCAGCTCGCTATATTTGCATGTTCGATGACATCGGACGACTTTTAAAAGATTTCGCTCAATCATTTCGTCTCAATCCTTTGCACTCATTTCCGGGTGATCAGGGAGTGATTTGACTCGCTCGCTCGATACTGCCGACGGCCAAAACGAATTCATTTCGAAAGCTGTAGTTCTGCAACTGCATAACCTCATTGTTATTTTGCACTAGTGGAATAGTGGAGGTCCTTGTTACCATCTCACATTCGCGTGTAGTACATGTCCCTTATTATTTATGGCAGGGTATTTGTGCGCATATGCGCAATTATATAGTTCTCCGAAGACAAAAGAAGGCAAGAAATGTGCCAAAAGCAGGCAGATCATAGGAACCCAAACACGTCCAACGTTACCGATGGATTGTAGCAACGTTTCCCAAGCGTTTCCATGGCACATGTATAATGTTTTTAAGATTTTAGATCATTTTAGATCAACTTCAGTTATCTATGATATTGTCCATATGTTCATATGTAAGTGATTGAGGTATATAGAAATTGTGCTTTTAATTTTTGCGATTTTAAATCGGACAGCATGACAAAGTCGGTTGGAGTCGTGAACCGTACGCGGTCTGTTTCTATATATCATGTCATGAACACACTGGAATAGCCATGCTGCATGTTGCGGACGTATTCTTCTAATCGAACTTGGAGGCTTCGAACGTGGCCTTTGTCTGGAGTGGATGTTCTGAACCGAGGTCTGAATGGGACTTCAAACAGTGTAGATACTGTAAAAGATGTAAATTTCACTATAATAGGATATGTTACGGTCAGAATTTATTTATTTCTGTAGCTTCATAAGATGATGGATATTTCAGGTTTGACTGTATTTCATGTGTTGCTTTATACTTTTGTCCAACAGTTCTGAAATGCTTCTTTTAACGGACCAATGACGTGTCTCCTTGTGCATAATCGTTGACAGTGTTTCCGTAGCAAACCTCTAGATGACGCAACCACCGCCACCGCACGGACAATCAGTTCAGCAAACAACATCCTCAAGCGTAACGGGCAAGGAGCACGCACACCTACACATGTACAAACGTTCAGTCTCTTCTCCTGCAGACGTTCGGTTTAGCGCATTGAAATTTCCACGTAATGTGAATTGGAATTGTGAATGTGGTTCTGTGATAAATTCACTCCAAACAACTGAGTTTAAATTGGTGCTGAACGGTTTTTGAAGCTCTGATATTGCGTTTGGACTGGTATTGCTAGTCTTCACAGGTAATGCATCTAGTTCAGTACTCGACATCAGGGGTTCTCAGTGGAAATATGCTGAAAGGTTTGTCAACTTGTACCACTGATATCTAGGTCATCTTGGTTGTTGGTTTATGATTTGAATGTTAACCACTGAACAAATTCTTTGTTATATTATTCCACACACTCTTGCCATCTGAACTGACCTACTCCTACACTTTTTCCTGTTTTCAAATCAAGCTATTTTTCACCAATGTTGAGAAAGTTGATGAGTTTCATTTCCGAATTGTTGAGATTAAGATTCAGACGCATCGCAGGGAATCATACGGCATTGTGATCGACAATTGTGCCACAGTTTTTACACGGCAAACATCAGTTTAAACATCCGCGGCCTTGCTTGTAGGCCAGTGTACGAGTATTATATCTTCAGATAAACCAGATTATAGCCACTTTTGTACTTTGCATGTCACAGAGAAGCTTTCGTACACTTTCCTGTATTCTTCAATAATGGGCCACACTACAAACCCCCAATTTATAGTTATTACAGATATGCTGTTGTCTATATAGAACATTATATCAGTTGTTAATACCAAATATTTAAATGATATTACCGTTAATCCTAATTCCAACCATTTTTTTAAATACTGATATCTGAGTAACAGCATTATATTAAATGACGTTAAATGCATAGAAATGCATTTTGAAAGGAAGAAATTGACATTACAGTATTTTTGACATTTAATAAATGCTGTCTAATTAGTGTGCAGGTGTTTTAAAACACAAGGTCATTGGATGAAATAAATATTCTGAAATATCCTGAAACAATCATGTTTTGTGCCCATTTTATTTGTTGCCAAAACTTTCCGATTGCTGTACAAATCATTGCAAATGAATCACTTTCCCAACAACTTTTCAATGATAAATGGAGACGTACTGCAGGTGGATTTTACACTCCTGTTGACGTACTGATCTGGACTGACTCGCTCCTTTACAGTTTTCTTACCAGGTCGGTGGTTCAGTGCTCTCATGTGTATAACTGTATGTACTGTGGATTAAATACAGTTGGACAAATGCAAGTCTTCTGTGATTTATAATGCTATAATATAATTGTTTTATATCTTATGTTTAATGTATAAAAGTATATATGTATAGAAAATATACGTACTGTAGGTAAGGATGTATGTAGGTATGGATGTACACACACAGTACGTAGTAAGGATGCACGATATTATCGGCATGACATCCTAATCGGATATGAAAAAATTATGCCGATGATATGTGCCTGCAATAACTCCGGTGTGCATAACTCGCATCTGCAATAATTCATTAATGTCATAAATCACAAGCATGTCACTTGTAAATTAGATCATTTTATATACAGTTTATTAATATGGAATACCTTATCAAATGGATGATGAAAATAACTTAAATCCAAGGAGCTCTAAAATAATTGTTTTATTGTTGCAAATTATTCCATGCCCAGGGTGCGTGGTAGGAAAATTCAGTTTTCCCCAGTTCTGTAAAAACTCAAAGGACATTAAAAAGCAAACACTTGGAAGAGTGTAGCTGGTAACTGCCCTAACTAAGACAAAGAAGGGTACAGAGATAAGCTGGAAGATTACCTAGCATTGCTTTATAGATAAAAATGTACCAGTGCTGTTTTCTACGTATGGTTAGTGATGTCCTACCCACCATCTCATAAAGAATGCAATGATTAGTACAGGATTTTGCATTTGTAATAAAGCGTAATGAAGCATGGTACCCTAAAGGCTTGTTAAGATGGAGGACGCTACATGCATGTATAATATGTCACCATAGTCAATCACAGTTAGGAAGGCCAATCTTCACTTTGAGCTTCCGGATTAGATTTGCAATATGTTCATTAAAAAAAAGTTTATCGTCTATCCAAAAAGTACTTGTAAGAGGTAGGTATGTACTGTAGAGAGGGATGGATGGACTGATGTACTGTAGGTATGGATGTATGTATGTAGGTATAGATGGATGGATGTACTGTAGATATGTATGGATGTACTGTAGGTAGGGATTTATGTAGGTAGGAAGGTATGGATGTACTGTAGGTATGTATGGATGTACTGTAAGTAGGAATGTATGTAGGTAGGGATGTGTACCATAGGAAGGTATGGATGTACTATAGGTAGGAATGTATGTAGGTAGGTATGTATGGATGTACTATATGCATGTATAGGTGTACTGTATGCATGTATGGGTGTACTGTAGGTAGGTAGGTATGGATGGATGTACAATGTATGGATGGATGGATGTACTATATGTAGGGATGTATGTATGAATAGATGTACATTAGGTAGGGATGTAAGTAGGTATGTATGGATGTACTGTAGGCAGGTAGGTATGTATGAACTGTATGTATGTACTGTAGGTAGGTGTGGATGGATAGGTGTACTGTAGGTATGTATGTAACATAGGAAGGTATGGATGTACTGTATGTATGTATGAATAGATGTACTGTAGGTAGGGATGTACTGTAGGTATGTATGTAATGTAGGAAGGTATGGATGTACTGTAAGTAGGTAGGTATGTATGGATGGATGTGCTGTAGGTAGGGATGTATGAAGGTATGGATGTACTGTAGGTACGGATGGATGTACTGTAGTTAGGTATGTTTGGATGTACAGGTGCTGGTCATGTAAGTAGAATATCATCAAAAAGTTGATTTATTTCACTAATTCCATTCAAAAAGTGAAACTTGTATATTACATTCATTCATTACACACAGACTAATATATTTCAAATGTTTATTTCTTTTAATTTTGATTATTATAACTGACAACTAAGGAAAATCCCAAATTCAGTATCTCAGAAAATTAGAATATTGTGAAAAGGTTCAATATTGAAGACACCTGGTGCCACACTCTAATCAGCTAATTAACTCAAAACACCTGCAAAGGCCTTTAAATGGTCTCTCAGTCTAGTTCTGTAGGCTACACAATCATGGGGAAGACTGCTGACTTGACAGTTGTCCAAAAGACGACCATTGACACCTTGCACAAGGAGGGCAAGACACAAAAGGTCATTGCAAAAGAGGTTGGCTGTTCACAGAGCTCTGTGTCCAAGCACATTAATAGAGAGGCGAAGGGAAGGAAAAGATGTGGTAGAAAAAAGTTTACAAGCAATAGGGATAACCGCACCCTGGAGAGGATTGTGAAACAAAACCCATTCAAAAATGTGGGGGAGATTCACAAAGAGTGGACTGCAGCTGGAGTCAGTGCTTCAAGAACCACTACGCACAGACGTATGCAAGACGTGGGTTTCAGCTGTCGCATTCCTTGTGTCAAGCCACTCTTGAACAACAGACAGCGTCAGAAGCGTCTCACCTGGGCTAAAGACAAAAAGGACTGGACTGCTGCTGAGTGTTCCAAAGTGATGTTCTCTGATGAAAGTAAATTTTGCATTTCCTTTGGAAATCAGGGTCTCAGAGTCTGAAGGAAGAGAGGAGAGGCACACAATCCACGTTGCTTGAGGTCCAGTGTAAAGTTTCCACAGTCAGTGATGGTTTGGGGTGCCATGTCATCTGCTGGTGTTGGTCCACTGTGTTTTCTGAGGTCCAAGGTCAACGCAGCCGTATACCAGGAAGTTTTAGAGCACTTCATGCTTCCTGCTGCTGACCAACTTTATGGAGATGCAGATTTTATTTTCCAACAGGACTTGGCACCTGCACACAGTGCCAAAGCAACCATTACCTGGTTTAAGGACCATGGTATCCCTGTTCTTAATTGGCCAGCAAACTCGCCTGACCTTAACCCCATAGAAAATCTATGGGGTATTGTGAAGAGGAAGATGCGATATGCCAGACCCAACAAAGCAGAAGAGCTGAAGGCCACTATCAGAGCAACCTGGGCTCTCATAACACCTGAGCAGTGCCACAGACTGAACGACTCCATGCCACGCCGCATTGCTGCAGTAATTCAGGCAAAAGGAGCCCCAACTAAGTATTGAGTGCTGTACATGCTCATACTTTTCATGTTCATACTTTTCAGTTGGCCAAGATTTCTAAAAATCCTTTCTTTGTATTGTTCTTAAGTAATATTCTAATTTTCTGAGATACTGAATTTGGGATTTTCCTTAGTTGTCAGTTATAATCATCAAAATTAAAAGAAATAAACATTTAAAATATATCAGTCTGTGTGTAATGAATGAATATAATATACAAGTTTCACTTTTTGAATGGAATTAGTGAAATCAACTTTTTGATGATATTCTAATTATATGACCAGCACCTGTATGTATGTATGTATGTATGGATGTACTATATGTAGGGATGGATGGATGTACTGTAGGTATGTATGTACTGTAGTAGGAATGTATATACTGTAGGTAGGGATGTATGTAGGTATGGATGGATGTACTGTAGGTATGTATGGATGGATGGATGTACTGTGTAGGCAGGGATGTATGGATGGATGTAGTGTAGGTATGTATGTACTGTGTAGGAATGTATATACTGTAGGTAGGGATGTATGTAGGTATGGATGGATGTACTGTAGGTATGTATGTATGTACTGTAGGCAGGGATGTATGGATGGATGTAGTGTAGGTATGTATGTACTTTAGGCATGTATGTACTGTAGGCAGTGATGTATGTAGTTATGTATGAATGGATATACTGTAGGTAGGTATGGATGTACCATAGGAAGGTATGTATGTATAGATGTACTGTAGGATTGTATGGATAGATGGATGAATGTACTGTAGGTTGGTATGTATGCACTATAGGTAGGGATGTATGTCTATATGGATGTACTCTAGGTAGGCATGTACCGTAGGAAGGTATGTATGTATGTGTGAATGGATGTACTGTAGGTATGTATGGATGGATGTACTATAGGTAGGTATGTATGGATGTACTATATGTAGGTATGTATGTATGTATGAATGAATGGATGTACTGTAGGTATATATGGATGGATGTACTGTAGGCAGGTATGTAGGGATGTATGGATGTACTATAGGTAGGGATGTATGTAGGTAAGTATGTATGGATGGATGTATGTACTGTACATCCATACTATGTACCGTAGTAAGGTATGGATGGATGGATGTACTGTAGGTAGGGATGTATGTCTGTATGGATGTACTCTAGGTAGGTATGTACCGTAGGAAGGTATGTATGGATGTACTGTAGGTATGTATGGATATACTGTCGGTAGGTATGTAGAGATGTACTGTAGGTCGGGATGTATGTAGGTAAGTATGTATGGATGGATGGATGGATGTACTGTAGGTACGTATAGATGTACTGTAGGTCGGGATGTACCGTAGATAGGTATGGATGTACTGTAGGTATGTATGGATGGATGTACTGTAGGTAGGTATGTAGGGATATATGGATGTACTATAGGTAGGGATGTATGGATGGATAAACTGTAGGTAGGGATGTATATATTTAGGTATGAATGGATGTACTGTAGGTATGGATGGATGAACTGTAGGTAGGGATGTATGTACCTTAGGAAGATATGTATGTATGTATGTGTGTATGTATGTATGCACTGTAGGTAGGGATGTACCTATGGATGTACTGTAGGTATGGATGGATGTACTATAGGTAGGGATGTATGCATGGTATTATGGTATTCACTAGAATCAGTTATTTCGTTTCCTTACATTGATCTGCAAAGCACTCAAATGATGTGTAGTGAACAATAATATGCCAGAAAAATGACGTCATCTGATGGATCTTTATTTTAGCAATGCAATACATTGAAACACTGAGTCCAGATCCAGATTCCCCTCAACACAAACAACGTTTAAAAATGAGATGGTAACAAAATCATTTAAAGCATTGACGGGGAACATTAAAAAAACAAAAAAAAAACACTGATGCTTAATAGTGTTTTTTAAAAAATGAGACAGTAGCCTGAATTTTATAATAACCACTTTCACATATTTCTCATAATGTAAACAAAACACTGCGGTAACAAAAACTCTCTTCTTAATATCAGAAAATTCTATCACGTGAACTTATTTTGAACTTCTCTGGACTGTTTATCAGAGCTGAATTAGCTAATACATGTATAGTTGCTCATCTACAAATTTCTTTCACTGAACAGGTTTATTGTGAATTTGGTGCAATAAGGCCTGCATTTGTTTTTTTGTTACAGTAAAGGTTCTTACTGGCAATGAAAAAAAAACAAAACGTGTATCGTCTCACTGCTACACAAGTTTTAATAAATTAGTCAGTTCCTGTAGGTCTCAATAGAGATCATCCATATTGCAGTCATGCAACTTCTACTGTAACTAGGGATGCACAATATATCAGTGACCATATCAATATCAGCCAATTTTTTTTGTACAATTATCAGTAATGGTCTTTCCCACATGTATTTACCTAATTTCATATGAAGCATGCCAGGGTTTTTTTTTTAACAAACTATTTTTTAAACAAATTATTTAATTTCATGTTTGTTTCATAATTGACAGCCAGTGTGCTTTAATTTAAAAGCATGACATAAAAATAACTGGTCAAAATGTCTATATCAGTGCATCCCTAATCTCTAGACCGTATTCTCTTTTTTCCATTGGGACGGCATAATTGTATTTCATTAATTGACAAACTGATATGCAAGTAGCAGGTATATACATCTGAAAAGCATTAATGAAATATTTACAGGCTTGACACCGATGCAGATGATGCAGAGCTGGTTTGTTCATGCATTAGCTCAGAGAATCTCACCCTCTCATGGCCTTTAACTCTATGATCAGTCATTTTAGTAAGAACTGAAATGATCTATAGAGCTAAAATGTGCTTTTCTCGAATTAAAGAAAACCGTCACATCACGTACAGGTTACACATGTACATACATTAATGAAATGAGAGCTGGTGATGAGCTGGAGCTACAGGGCTCGCGGGCGTTTGGGGTTTATCTGCTTACTGGCCTGTTCCTCCTCTTGAAGAGCAGAGCGGAAAGACTTCACTTTATCTGAGACCAAAGGAAATGCAATTTACTGTATGTGACTCTTTAAGTTGACAAAGCATTTGATCTGACATGAAGGAAATCAGCTTTGTAAGGGACACTAGTGTAATGGGTTGTCATACTGTTGTGTAGCCTGGGAGTCAATCGCTGACAACAGCAACAAAAAAAGTGAAACTGCCAAGAAACGTGCAGCTCAATTTCAGCCCAATATCAATAAGATTTATTTTGTACAAAGAAACTGCACTATACTATATTTAAAATATTAATATTCATACATTAATATTTATTATTAAACATTTTAACATTATATTCCTGCGAAAAACCCCCCACATATAAACAATATAAATTCAAAAAATATAACGATATATAAATACATGGTTTCTATTATTCTATTCTATATATATCTATATATATCTATATAAATTATTTATTTTATTTACATTATAGTAAAATGTTTGCTCCAAAAATAAATAAACTTCTTTTGATTTAGTGTACTTTAATTTGTGTCTTCTCTAATTAATATGGATCACAATTAAAAGACTCCCTGTATTATAAATGATCTTGAGGACGACTCTGTAAACACTGACCTCTGAGCTCTGTTAACACGTCAATCTTCTGATCCAGAATTTGTTCGAGCTGAGTGGCGAAAGATTCCACATCGTAATCGACTTCCTCCGTCATCTCCAGAAGAACCTTCTCATCCTCGAGCCAGCGTATGGACTCCTACAACACCACCAACACACAACATGAGCAGACAGGAACCTCTGACAACATCACAAACACATTCAAGTCATTTAAGAAAAACTTTCTCCATAACAAAAAAAAACATTCAAAATAGAATTTATTACACATAAACTTTTAAGATTTTTAATGGCCATATTGAATTTTCATTTTTGGGTGAACTAACCTTTAATGGGTTTTTTTATTTTTATGAAATGATACTCAAGAGTCTAAAACTGGCAGTAGGTTGCGGTAAATCTCTAAATGAGTCAAGGGCTGCATCCAAAATCACATACATCTCTACTATATAGTAGGCGAAAAACAGTATGTGAGAAGTATGTCCGAATTCACAGTACTCATAAAAGAGTAGGCCAAAAGTATATTTCTTTATTTACCACTGCATTGCAAACAAGCATGACCTACTACTTCCATCGAGATTCTGAAGTGTGCATACAATGGACAATTTACTATCCCATGAGGCCACAGGAGAAGATTTGTGAATGAGAGTGAAGTGACGCAACTGACGCTGTAGGTCACATGATATTGACAGCATGGCGAATGTAGTACGTTTGAATTACATTCATACTACACACATTTTTTTAGTTGTCGTAAAGTAATTGCTTAATCAAAATAAGTACATAAGAGAGTATGTGATTCTTTCAGGAATAAAGTAAATGGCTCTCTTTATGAATGGGTCATGGATTCGCTCAAAACACCGATCCACTGTGTGTTAAACCACAACACAACAATTAAACCACAACAGTTCTGCTCTGGCTTTATAGGTAATATTTTTGTTGGCAAAATTGAGCAAAAGCAGACAATATTATGTCTCAAATATAACAATATAAACTATTTATTAAACTGTTGTATAAAAACAATATGTGCATGTGCTATTCAGGACAAAAACAGCACTCGTGTGATATTGTCTAACTATATCATGTTATAAATATGAGACAAAAAATCATACAGGGGCATTTTTTCCCTGATATCTTGAATTTTAGGGTCATTCAAACTGCATTCTATAGGCTTCATCACACAGTGAGTGGTTGCCTTCTTCATGTTCGTCACCATCAACAGTATGAAATGTAAGATGACCTACGTAGGTGTGGTGGGTGCGTTAATTGCGTTAATTTTAACACGTTATTTTCCCCCATAAATAATTATTTTAATTAACGCATTAAATCGACAGCCCTAATATATCTATTTTATTTAGCAATAATTATTCAATTGATCTTGAGCATCAAATCATCATATTAGAATGATTTCTGAAGGATCATGTGACACTGAAGACTGGAGTAATGATGCTGAAAATTCAGCTTTGATCACAGGAATAAATGACATTATATTCAGATAGAGATTATTTTAAATTGAAATAATATTTCATAATTTTACTGTATTTTAAATTAAATAAATTGCATTGGGTACTGTATATTCAGAGATATTTTCTCTGAAAACAAGCATTAATTAAAACCTTTTGAAGTACTTTTTGAGGATATTTAGACATTTTAAAGGAGTTTAATAAGATGCAGTGTAAAAAATGCTACAAAAGTGTTCCATAAGCCCCGATGTAAGCGTCTCCTCTTTGCACACCTGAAACACGGCGCGGTGGTCCTCCAGAACCTGCTCCTCCATCTCCACCAGCTGAGACACGACCTCATGGAAGGTGAAGAGCTGTGGGGACACTTCCTCTTCCTGTGTACAGCATGCATCACATCAGCACACGTCACGTTTTCATGCCAAAACAAGCTGATGTGTGAGGTGAAGCACTCTTACGTTTTGTTCACAGAGCAGCTTGAGATCGTCTCTTTGAGGAGAGCTGCCCACTCCCCACTGCGCCTCCAACACGTCCAGCTGGTTGACCGAGTGTCCGACGGACCGTCCATCCATCACCGCACTGGGGTCGATGGTCAGCTCCTTCACCCTACGGCCACAAACAGCGTCTCAATTCAAGACAATCAGCATATCGTCAATGTCGGGCGGAAACCTCATATCTCGTTTTTTTTTCCTCATAAATTATTACTATTGGTCACCCTTTACATCAGTCTGTGGGTTTTGGAAATATTTAACCAACGAAAATATTATAAAGAGCTTGTGATTAAACCTTGTAACTCCATTGGTAAAACCTCGTAACTCCACCCGCCTCTATCGTGAATGAAGTGCCACACATTTTAGGCCATTTCTGCTTGTTTGCAATGCAGTGGTAAATAAATAAATGGTTGTTTGAAACCCTATATATATATATATATATATATATAAAGGCTAATGTTTTAGCACCCACATAGCTACAGTAAACTTTATAACCTGCAAGTTGATGCAAACATAATGTAATGCACTTACTGCCTCAGATAAGCTGTTCTCATGATGGATAAAACACGTGTCTGGTCATTTGAGCTTGATTTTGGTCAAATGTTAATAATATGACGACACATGCATGTCTGTCCATATATGGAAAAGTAGTGGTTTTGGTAATACAAGGTTTCCGTCTGACAGTGACATTATGAAAGCATGAGGCATTCACGTCATGATGCAATAAACCAATGGAAATGGTTTATGTTACAGACACATGGTCATGCAGCATGATAATGATGGACTCCATTCGCTCTATAAGGCACAAGCAAACACAAACCAATATGTTAGTGCAGCTGCAATGGAAAACCATTAAAAAACGCAACAGAAAATACAGAAACATGCCTGAAATGTGGTACAAATGGACTCAAAAAACAAGGGACAAAAATAACAGCCGACCAAAAGGAAAAGATGCACATGTAGACACATTCTCAGAACTGAAAGTGAAGCGAATCATTAGAAACACAGGAGTCTTATGGAGGCTCTGTCTGAAAAGAGACAGGCTGGAAACTGGAAAAGGGTGAGACCTGCTGGGTGAGGTAGCAAAGTCATCGTACTCATAGGTAGGAGAGAGTTCGGAGCGACCGCCACCCCCCTGGGAGAAGGGAATGTCGGAAGGACTGATCCCAAACTCCTTCACTCTGAAGACGGGATGACAGACGGCAGTGAGACAGAAAGACGGGAATTACAAATCCCTCCAACACAAACATTCCTGATTCATAATCAGTGGAAAAGAGTTAAACATCAATGCCACTGGTTAAGAGAGTTTGATACTGAACACTGAACACACAAAAAAATGTATAAATGTAAATAGATAATGATTCAAATCATTGACTCTAAATCATTTAAATTTTTACAAATGATTGTTTTATCTAAATAATTTTAATAACATGAATATAATGTAAATAAATACATAAATATGTATTTATAGAATGTATAATATTCATTATATATATATATATATATATATATATATACACACACATACACATAAATACAATAATTGATTATAAATATAGAATTTTAGAAATATTAATATAAAAAATGTTTTTTTTAATACATATTTAATATCATATATACTGTTTTTATATATACATTATATAATATAATTATTCTATTGTTTTTACAACATTACAATTCAACTAAATTCTATTTGTAAATTCTTATGAAAAATATGTATAAACATAAAATGCCATTGGGTAATAGTTGTCTACCAAACATTAAACACAAAAATATGTCATGTAAAAAGATAATGATTAATATATTTGATTCTAAATAATTTTACATAAAATATTTTGTTTTATATAAAGAATTTGCATAATATGAACATAATATAAATTAATGAATATGTACATAAATATTTTATAATATATGTTATGTTTTTACATATTACAATTATTTAAACCCTTGAATTCCATTTAATATTCTTATTAAATATTTGCATATAAACAATATAAATATTATATAAATACAATATAATGAATTATGTATTATAGTTAATTATTTTTTACAAATTATTAATATTAATAAAATAAAATAAATAATTTTAATATTAATATAATGTGCATTAACACATTTATATTATACTGTATATAACATACATGTATTAATAAACATTATATTAATATTCAAATTCTTGTATATAAAGACATAAATGGTCAAATATGTCCATCATTTTGTAATTCTCTTTGTATTTATTCTTTATTAATAGCCCCAGATTTGACTGTCAGGTTACTTGCATTAGAAACCTTGAAATAAACAGGGTTCACCAACATTCAGCTCGTTTCTAGATACAGTGAAGGGTTCTCTGTCATTGTGTTTTGAGCTGTCTGATGTGCTCACGTACCTGTTGGCGTATCTCAGAGTGTTTAATGTGTTTTCACATGATGCCATTCCAGGAGAGATTGTAGCGATCTATTGCAAACACAAACACATTTGAACCATTAACAAATACACAAATGTGTTAAAAATGGATATATGACTGATATGCGAGCATCATCAGTGTTCTTACCATACATGTTCTAGAGTTCTCTCCGATGAAGGAATCTCTTAAGACCTGTGTGAGTTTACTGGCTCTAAACGGAGTATGTGGTTTGTTTCGACCCAAAGCCCTGATGCATTCCTGTCACACAAACACAAACGGACCATGATACTACCATGACACTAACTTATTTCTGCTTAAAATAATATGAACCAAAAAGATCACAGTCTACTTTTCATGACCAAATCAAATCCAGATGCATATCATTATTTCCTGTTTTATTCAGAAAGGTCACGTTACAGAAGTTGTGAATGACATCTTATATTTTTATAAAACATATTTTTATATTTGCTACTTTGTACAGTGTGAGACTGAACAAAAAAAAATTGTGTACATTTAATATATATTTATGTACGTTTTAATTTTTTTTTTTTGTATACAAATATTTATTTCCATATTTGTTACTTTGTACAGTATGAGACTGAAAAACTGTATTTTTCATATTACTAATATTTTAATATATTTTATTTTAATAAAACTATTTCTATATTTGTTAATTTGTACAGTATGAGACTGAACAAATTATATATTTTTTTATATTGTATATTAAATATATATTTATATACATTTTAATCTTTTTACGTTTTTAAAAATATATATTTCTATATTTGTTCATATTTCTAATATTCTTTATATATATATATATATATATATATATATATATATATATATATTATTATTATTTTCATAAAATATTTTATATTGTTACTTTGTACAGTGCAAGACTGAACAAATTATATATTTCATATTTTTTATTTTCATAAAACTTTTTATATTTGTTACTTTGCACAGTATAGACTAAATAAATTCCATTTTTTATATTTCTAAATTTTTTAAAATATTTTTTTTATTTTATATTTTCATAAATTATTTTTATATTTGTTACTTTGTACAGTGCAAGGCTGAACAAAAATGTTTCTCTATCTCTCTCTCTCTCTCTCTCTTTGCTTTTGTAAATATCAGTAAATATCTTTTCTCAGTTTACAGGTGTGGCAGGTCAAAACATGGAAGAATCAAGTAGTTCTGGTCCCTGTGTGTGACGATTTGAAGCACAAACCTTCAGCGCAAGGAGACTTTTGTTGATCTCGGCGCCCTCGAGGCGTGTCTGTCGGTCAGCGCTCGACGTGTCCGCCCCTCGCTCGTTTCCCGCCAGGTCGATGAGAGAGAATTTGCCGTGCATTTTTCCCCTCCGGCGGAGAATAATCTGAAACACGGCGTGACTACGGGACGAATGAGCGTTAGCTGAGGTCTGTCCAGACGTCCTGAGGAAAACCGGATACAAAAATCACAATTAATACAACTGTTTAACAACACCACTGGCAGAAAGATTGGTCCGATTGGTCGCACCTGCAGCTGTTGCCCATCTCGATGAGTTTGAGCACGTCCTCTGTGCATTTGACCTCTCGCTCCTGCAGTCCGACCACCTGAACCTGCTGCTTACCGTCTTCAAGAACACGCAGCTTCGCCTTCCTGTTTAGGAGGTCAAACACCTGCACGGCCCGTTGAAAATTAATACACTTTATGAATATTAAAGGAGCTCATTAATTATTCATGTTTAATAAAGAACTTGCCTTCCCGCTGTAGATTTCAAAGAACGTAGCGTACACCTGAAGATCCAACTTCTTGTAGTTCGGTTTTTTTAACATAAGAAAAACATCCCGTGCTGAAAGAAAAGAAAATTCAGGAAACGATAACTCAATATTTTTATTGAAAAACATCAGGTCTGACACATACCAGCGAGTGCGTAGATCCCTTTAGAGCAGTCCTGGTTCTTTCCTGAAAAATCTCCTCCCATGGTCTGGAATGAAGGGAAAATCGATTATGACAGAGGCAAGTGGAACGGTCCTCTGGGAGGATCTTTTCCTGTAATGTGATGTCATCTGGTTTTGTTTACGGTCAGATACTTACATGAGTTTTCCCGCTGCCCGTCTGACCGTAAGCAAAACAGGTCGCCATTCCCCTCTCAAATATGGTCTCCACCAGCGGCCGGGCGGTAAACCTGAAACAGATTATTAGAACATGATAAACAACATGATTTTTTTTTTTACTTAAATGTCTCTTTTTTCATTGAGAACAATTTATCAGGTTACATTTCTAATTCAAACAATTGAATTAGATGAGCGGTGCCTGGTTTCCTCCTGACATGACGCTTGCCATTCAGGCCAAAGAGTTCAATCTTTGTTTCATCAGACCAGAGAATTTTGTTTCTCATGGTCTGAGAGTCCTTCAGGTGCCTTTTGGCAAACTCCAGGCGGGCTGTCATGTGCCGTCTGGCCACTCTACCATACATGCCTGATTGGTGGAGTGCTACAGAGATGGTTGTTCTTCTGGAAGGTTCTCCACAGAGAAACACTGGAGCTCTGTCAGAGTGACCATTGGGTTCTTGGTCACCTCCCTGACTAAGGCCCTTCTCCCCAGATCGCTCAGTTTGGCCGGGTGGCCAGCTCTAGGAAGAGTCCTGGTAGTTCCAAACTTCTTCCATTTACGGATGATGGAGGCCACTGTGCTCACTGGGGCCTTCAAAGCTGCAGGAATTTTTCTGTACCCTTCCCCAGATCTGTGCCTCGATACAATCCTGTCTCGGAGGTCTACAGACAATTCCTTGAACTTCATGGCTTGGTTTGTGCTCTGACATGCACTGTTAACTGTGGGACCTTATATAGACAGGTGTGTGCCTTTCCAAATCTTGTCCAATCAACTGAATTTACCACAGGTGGACTCCAATCAAGTTGTAGAAACACCTCAAGGGCTGAATCTGAAATCGCCCCCTAAACCCTCATTCACTACTCCCTACGTTAGTCCACTAATACAGTTTACTTGAAGGAGTGAATGAAAACAAGTGAATGAATTCGGACAGCCGTTGTGTGTACATCGGCTGTACACTCATTATTGCGGTGCATTGTTGGATAGAATTAGTGCACTCAATAAAGTCCACTATGGTTTCGGACACCACTACAAATGGCTGCTGGTATGGGGGCGATTTCGGATTCAGCCATGGATGATCAGTGGAAACGATGCACCTGAGCTCAATTTTGAGTGTCATGGCAAAGGCTGTGAATAATTATGTACATTTTCGTTTTTTATTTTTAATAAATTTGCAAAGATTTCAAACAAACTTCTTTCACATTGTCATTATGGGGTATTGTTTGTAGAATTGAGGAATAAGGCTGTGACAACAAAATGTGGAAAAAGTGAAGCGCTGTGAATACTTTCCGTACTGTGCAAAAGTCTTAGGCACGTTGGTATTTTCACACGAAAAATGTTTTTAAGCCAGTTATTTATATCTTTGACTGTAGTGTGTCAGTAGGAAATATCAGTTTACATTTCCAAACATTCATTTTGCAATTAATTGTAATAATCCAGTGAGATGTTTTTTTTTTTTTATGCACAAGAAGTCTGATAGCAGCCGGTATGATTTGATCTCACCATCATCGAGTCTGTCTGTGATTACATGAAGAAACAGAAAAAACTGAGACAGACTAAATCCAGAAGAACTGAGGCAACGTCTCCCAGACACTTGAGGAATCCTTCCTGCAAAACTACAGTACTGTGAAAAGTTTAGGCACTTGTCAGAATGCTTTAAAGTGAGAATGCTGTCAAAAATAATAACATAAATAGCTTTTATTTATGAATTAACTTCTATTAACTAAATCAAATCGATATTTGGGGTGACCACCCTTTGCGTTTAAAGCGGCTTTTGTCACCTGCATCTATTCCTACACCTATTCATGTAGTTTTGCAGGAAGGTTTCTTTCACTATTTCTCTGTAAAGCAATAAATATCTAACCTGTAAACCATTTCGTTTGTCGAGGTGTCGTCGAAAGCGTAATCGAAGCGAAAAGTCTGGTTCTCCAGGTATCTGGTTAAATCCACTTTCTGCTTGGGCTCATGGACCATGACCACATCTTTACTGGGGATGGTGATGACGTCTAGATCCTTCATGGTCAGCTCTGAGAGTGAACAGATGATGTGGCGTCTCGTAAACAGCACTAGACACTTACAGCATGAACGTATGGTGGAATAAAATTATTTCATCATCACCTTTCTTGTTCAGTGGACGCGTCCGCACACACACGCATATCCTGTGGTCCTCAATCTGAGAAAATATACATATTATTAATACATACATACTATAATATCATGCAATACTGTTGACAAATCACATGGAAATTGAATGACATAATAACTGTGAGATGAGTGGTAATGATATAGTCACTCACCAGATCTGCAGTGGTCAGCGGTCTGTAGTCCAAACTCGCTCTGAAGTCTCGGATCATGCACATAATTTCATAATTAGGGGTTATGGCCTCGACATCCTGTGTAATAAAAAACTCTCAGTTAATATTGTAAGAGTTACAACATATGAACTTTCTTGTGATATTAAGTCATCATGTCAACAGTCAAGACATTTTTATGTAATAATTTGGATTAGAAATGAAATTCATTTTAATTACTGAGATTTCATAACTGCTGAGTAAATGTGGTCAATGAAGTAAACTACTGTTTAAAACATTCAAGTTTATTATATACAGTACTGGAAACCAGGCAGTGTATACTGTATACTGCTTATTATTTTTATTATAATAATCATATTTATTATTATTATTATAATAATAATAATACATATTTGATAATAAATGAGCATGAAATAAATAAGTTAATCTATTTACATGTATTCATTTAGGAGACACTAATTTTATTTTAGTATAATTTAAACACTATAATTTATAGTTTTTATTAAGGTGCAGTGTATAGTATTTATGAGGATCTATTAACAGAAATGCAATATAATATAAATAACTGTTTTCAGTGGTGTATTAAGACCTTACATAATGAACCGTTATGTCTTTATTATCTTAGAATGAGCCATTTCTATCTACACACACCACGGTCCCCTTACAGTGAAGTCAGCATTTTGCGGCGCCATGTTTCTACAGTAGCCCTAAACGGACAAACGACATCTTTGTCCTGTGTCGGCCACCGTAGCTTCTCTATGTGCTTCGAAAGGGAGGGGTGAGCGGTGGGCGATTGCAATTCACAACCTCACCTCTAGATGCCGCTAAAATTTACACACTGCACCTTTAATATTCCAAATGAGTTTTTATTTTTCTGTTTTCATTTTAATTTTAGTTACATTTTTAGTAATGTTGTTTTTGTCATTTTCATTTTTTTTTCTTTTTAAAAAAAATATATCTATATTGTTTTTATTATATATGAATTTCTATTTCAGCTTTAATTGTTGTAGTACAAGTTAAAAATAAAGAAATAAAAGTTTTTATATATTTTTATTTTGAGTAACGAAAATGTTTTTTTATGTTTTTAGTCTTTTAGTCAACATAAGCAATTTGTCACTAAGCTAACAATATTTATAGGAAATAATAAATTAATAAATTAATTAATTAATAGATAAAATTGTATAATTATAATATGCAATAAGCAACATAATACAACATATTTCTAAAATAAAATGTTATCATAATACGCATATCAATAAAACAATCGCAACATATTTAAATAAATAAAATGTAACACATTAAGCAACACTAAACTTTTCAAACACAGAAATAGTACGCCAGTGTGTTTTGTCACCTGTGCCCTTTTCTCTCTCAGCTCCTGCTGCTGCAATCGTCTCCTCTCCCGCTTTTCCTGAAGTTTCTCCACTTCCTTCACGCAGTTGGACTTCCTGCGAGCTAAACACACGGAAACCTCAATGCAAACAGACATCAATGCTTAAAAAAACAGTTACAATATTAATCAGCTAAACCTGATTCGCTCATTTTAATAAGCATTTTGTTTGACATAATTCCAAAGTCAGTGTGCCTTAGCTTGTGTAAAATGTGTTTGAGTGATTCCCTCAACAATGGCATCATGAGGGGTCATCTCTGAGACGCGCTGGAAAACAACTCTAAATGCTGCTTTTGTTTTGGTGTGACGGCAGACAACAGTCGTTTGTGTCGGCGCTGAGAGCCCTTCAGCTCCTCCATCACTGCTGGAGTCTCTTCATACACTCACAGATCAGAGATTACACACCCAGGTATTCATAAAGGCTCTCAACAGTAGTGCCAAAAATAATTACACTACTGTTCAAAGGTTTGGGGTCGGTGTTTTTGAAAGAAGTCTCTTCTGCTCACCAAGGCTGCATTTGATCAAAAACAGTAAAAACAGAAATATTATTTCAATTTAAAATAATTGTGTTCTATTTGAATATAGTTTAAAATGTAATTCCAATCATGACAGTTTTAGCATGTTATTGAATATGGCAATGTTAATGCATTTGGTCTTGGTTGACTAGATCTACTACGCTACTAAGTATGGACTTGCTACTGCTAATCGATACACAGACACGCTGCTGTGAGCATGTAAGATATGCGTCTGCTGCATAAATAGACATAAATCCCACAGCAGATCTAGGCAGGTGGACCTGGGGGAGGTGGAGGGTTTCAGAGGACCATCTTACTACAACAAACAATGAATTTGCGAGTGGAAAGACTTTGCGCCGGGTGTATGATAGGGTCCCTAGAGTTTCATGACTGAAGTACATATTTATTCCTGTGATTTTCAGCCTCATTACTCCAGTCTTCAGTGCCCTTTAGAAATCATTCTAATATGCTGATTTTTTGGATTATCATCCATAGGGGTGTAACGATACACCAATGCCACGGTTCGGTTCATATCACGGTTTTGGTGCCACGGTAGCCACCACACTAATTAAAAAATATACAAAATAACATAAAGTGAAAATAAAGTGGCATTTTGGGGTTATGGAAACAACAGTTACCATGGCGAATACACAATACATCATGAACTGTTAATGAATCATATAAACTGCTCCTGATGAATAGAATGCACATCATACCTGCATGCCTTCCCAGCTAACACACATCGAACCAGTTACGTGATTTATTGGTACTTTACTTTTATTTCATGACTTACGAATTGACAACGTAACGTTGCATGCTCGTAGTTTCTCTTGCGCTTTATAAAGTGATATACAGCGAGCCCCTCCACATTTGTGCGTGTAATTGAACAGTGTGCGCTAAGAGTGCAGTATAGCGGCTGACAGGACAAGACAGGAAAGTTCGGTTTTCTGAGGTGAGAGAGACTTCTTATTTTGTAACAAGCTACGAAAATGACACTGACAAGCCTTACAACATATCATCTGACCGCAGATACTGAATCGGGACAACACGTTTTTCTCAGGCACTCTGCGACCCACTTAGAACGGTCTCGCGACCCACCAGTTGAGAAACACTCTCACTGGGGACTGATGTTACTGGGACTCCAAGGTAGCATTCAGCCAACCTGGCTAAATGGGGAAACTGGCTTTCTTTGTCCTTCCACGTTCCACCATGCAACTTGAGCGATCACCCAAGTCACGTGACAGGCACTTGGAAGACAAAAGTTAGTAAATAATATTATTATAATAACATTTAGTAAAAATACAGCTCTTATTAGTTGTTAAAAGTGTACTAATTACTATTTAATCAAATGTAAAGGAAGGAAAAAATAGTTTTGTGGCATCAGGGGAAGTGAGAGCTGGGCCAGGGCAGCAGGGGGCGGGGCACATTCGGTTCGACATGAGAGTATCGCAGTTCGTACCGTGGGTGGTGTATCACGGTTTTTTGGTTCGGTTTGAATATCGTTACACCCATAATGTTGAAAACAGTTGTGCTGCTTAATATTTTTGTGGAAACTGTGATACATTAAGGATTCTTTGATGAACAGAAAGTTCAAAAGAACAGCATTTATTTGAAACCGAAATCTTTTGTAACATTATAAATGTTTTTACTGTCACTTTTGATCAATTAAATGCATCCTTGCTGAATAAAAGTATTATTTGTGAATGGTAGTGTATAACAATTAAAAAGGAGCTTGATGTGTGATGTGATTGTGTGGTACCGTTCTGCTGCTGCTGTAGGGTTTGGTGTTGTATCGGTGGAGGCGGCGCGGGCGCTGCGGGAGGAGGTTCGGTCTGTTGGCTCGGCCGCGCTCGAGTCGTCCCTACAGAGACTGAATAATGGAGATCACATCATCAGGTGGTTTAGAAGCATATGCTTATTTATGACTCTTCTGTATGACTGTTTTACATGTTAGAATAATAGTAAGTTATCAAAACTCTGAAATAACACAAACTGAAATTTGGGAATGCTGTTGTGATCAAAACATGGTACAAATAAAACCTATTTGTTGACGTCAAAGACATCAGTATGGCTTTTAAACAGCACTGAAGGAGGAACAGGTTTGCTTGTTAATGCTTAATGCTCATCCATTAAGAAAAAAACTTATAGGCACATTTTATCTCTGTCTATTTTCAAGCAGTATTATTAAACATCAGGTTACACTTTATTTTAAGGTGACGTATTTACATTGTACATAATCAGATAAGTACTGAGTAATATTATTTAACTACATGTACTGTACTTACTATACGGTTAGGGTTTGGTTTAGGTTTAGTTACTTGTAACTATGCAACATTTACTGTTATTACTATAGTAAGAACATGTAGTAACATGTAACTATGTCACTTTAAAATAAAGTGTTACCAAAAAATAATTTTCTTTAATAAAGAAAATAAACAGAAATAGATAGAAATAAAAAGAAATAAAGCTGAAATAAAATCAAATATAAATACTAGATCCTGCCTAAAAAATAGAAATGCTGCCTTGTTTACAATGAAGTACTAAAATTACACATTATATAAGAAATAAGAATAAATAAGAAATTTGAAAATTTAAATAAAGATATAAGATATAGATTAAAGCTAAACAGAAATACAAAAAAAGAATACAATTTTATCTTAAATTTAAAGGAAAATTAAAAATATAAAAATTAAAGCTAATTTAAAGGAACACGCCGACTTTTTGGGACTTTAGCTTATTCACCATATCTCCCAGAGTTAGATAAGTCCATAAATACCATTTTTATCTCCGTGCGTGCTATAACTCTGTCTGACGCACCCACCGCTAGCCTAGCTTAGCACAAAGACTGGAGGTAAACGGCTCTAACTAGCCTATTACTCAATAAATTACAAAATAACGCCAACATTTTCCTATTTACATGTTGTGATGTGTATAGTTACATCGTGTACTAAGACCGACGGAAAATTAAAAGTTACAGTTTTCTAGACCGATATGGCTAGGGACTATACTCTCATTCCTGCGTAATAATCCAGGAACTTTGCTGCTGTACCAAGGGTGCAGAGGCGCAATGATATTACGCAGTGCCTGAAAATAGTCCCCAGCACGCTCTCTGTGTAAACAGGCTGTCACGTTGGGTATGTTGACGGAAGTTTGCCTATTTTCAGGCGCTGCGTAATATCATTGCGCCGCTGCATCCATGGTACGGCAGCAAAGTTCCTTGATTATTATTACGCAGGAATGAAAGTATGGTCCCTAGCCATATCGGTCTAGAAAATTGTAACTTTTAATTTTAATTTTAAATCGGTCTTAGTAAACAATGTAACTATACACATCACAACATGTAAATAGGAAAATGTTGGCGTTATTTTGTCACTTATTGAGCAGTAGGCTAGATGGAGCCGTTTACTACCAGTCTTTGTGCTAAGCTAGGCTAGCGGTGGGTGCGTCAGACAGAGTTATGGCACGCACGGAGATACGGTGGGGGATTTAACTCTAACTCTGGGGGAGACGGTGAATAAGCTAAAGTCCCAAAAAGTCGGCGTGTTCCTTTAAATGCTATAATATATAAATAGTACTAAAGTAACAATGATTTAAAGCATCAAATCATTTTATAATCCCGAGTAACATGAATTCAATATTTTCCAAACATTTGACTGGTGGTGTATAATTTAAAAACACATACTGTTGAAATCAATATGTGATGAAATTAATGCAATTTGAGACTAAATGTGTAACAGTACTAGATTATGAGCTTTCTTTTTAATAACTTGAACACCATACCTCGATTATCCCTTGCAGGTGTTTCATTTTTTGGTGGCGCTACAGTTCGGCGATTCTACAAAAGATGAATAAAGAAAATAATCATGTTTTGTGCAATCCAGTCTGCAGTCTAGCTACAATATATATCTACACAAAATCATTCACAGTGAATTTATGCCACATTATAGCTGTGTGTTGACAAATGTGACCCTGGACCACAAATCCAATCATAAGGGTCAATTTTTTTTAATTGAGATTTATACATCATCTGAAAGCTGAATAATTGATGGTTTGTTATGATAGGCAATATTTGGCTGATATACAACTATTTAAAAAAAAAAATGGAATCTGAGGGTGCAAAAAAATCTAAATAGAGAAAATCCATAATAAAAATATATATTTTTATATATTTAGGGTAGGAAATTTACAAAATATTTTCATGGAACATGATCTTTACTTAATATCCTAATGATTTTTGGCATAAAAGAAAAATCGATCATTTTGACCCATACAATGTATTGCCACAAATATACCCGTGCGACTTATTACAGTGACAGTCTATTAAATAGAGAAAAGTACTTTACTTATAATTACAAATTACAACTGGTTACATCTTCCTATAATTATTCATGCATAGATCATTAAATTATTCAAGCACAAGGGCTTATGGGTAATCTCCCAATGTAGAATGACACATGCAAGTTATTTTAGTGTTTTTTTATGTTTTACGACAGGAATTTACCCAGCCTAAATTGATTTGAATGTAAAAACTGAAAACAGTATTTTATGACTATGACGCCTGTCTGGAAATCCATTTGAGAAGTTATAAAAGCCAGACGGAGTGCACTACAGTCATCTGTCCACCTCTTCTTGGTTAAGACTACCATGGTATAGCAAAAATGGACACCAACCTTGTTTTGGGGGATCTTGTTGATTTTGATGGCACTTGACACGGGTGGCGGAGGGGTTTCAGGACTTTGTGGGATTTCCTCTTCAGGTGCAACATCTGGATTTAGTGCAAATATGCTTTCCAGATCGATCTGTTTACAGAGAACGAGAGCATGAGCGTGAGGCTGCCAGTTTCAAAAGCAATTTTACTCACGGCACATGAGCACATAGGACTTTCCACAGTTGTAAAAGCTGCTAAATATAATTATCCCACAGGACAGAACAATTACAAATGAGAAAACCTCAGTATCGCAACAGTTTCTCCTGGACAGCAATTCGATTTACCAGTCACTAACCAGTCAAGATCATTTTTGTACTTTTTTTGGGAAGGGGGTTCCTCGTTACACTTGTGGTGTTCCCATGCAAAACAATTGCTTATAAATCTCATGTTATGCGATATTATTGCCAAATATTGGATTCAATTTTTTTATCAACTTGTTTTTTTTCAATTAGCACAGGTTTTTGTATTTCTTCTTGCATCTGAATTATCAAAAGCCTCATTGATCGGAGTTTATGCACTTCCGTTTTTACGCAAAAAACTACATTTTACACCAAATTAGGTAAAAGATTTTCAACACAGCACAAGGGTCTAACAGAGAGCAAATCCCGACGTGTGTCTCCTATAAAGCTCTCAAAGTGCGCTCAGATTTGCCTGCAATCAAAAGTCAGAGATCTCAACATGAACTCAAATATTTCGCATTCAATTCCTTCAGGACCAGCTGCTATCCAGATTAATTTTTATAGCTCTATTTGTCATGAGGATTGATTGGAGAAACATCTGAGATGAAGTTGAGTTACATGAAACATTTTCATTCATTCATTCATTTTATTTATAAAGCACTTTACAACTGCACATGCAGACCAAAGTGGTGTACAATCAATATACAAATACATCCCCATAATACAAGATCAACTAAAACACACATACTAATCCCCATCCATTGAATTGGCTCCATCACCCTCTCTCCTCTCCACCTATAGCTGGTGTGTGGTGAGCGCACTGGCGCCGTTGTACTGCGGCTGCCGTCGCATCATCCAAGTGGATGCTGCACACTGGTGGTGGTTGAGGAGAGACCCCTGACATAGTTGTAAAGTGCTTTGGGTGTACAGTAGTATATATGAAAGCGCTATATAAATGCCTCATTCATTCATTCATTCATACTAGCCCAATTTCTTAAAAGCTAATTACAAGAAGTAGTTTTCAACACCAGCTTTAAATGTGTTTATGGATGTGACCGCTCTAATTTCATACGGCAGACTATTCCAAAGCCTCGGACCCGCAACAGCAAAGGCCTGATCCTCTTTACGTTTTAGAGGAGTTCATGGGATAGTAAGAAGCAACTTATTACCTAGATGTTTGGGGAAATGTACGGTAATAAGCTCAGACACACAAGCAGGAGCTATTCCATGCACAGCTTTAAAAACATACAGCAGGACATTATATTTTATCCTGAAGTCAATTGGCAGCCACCTGAGCGAGGCCAAAATAGGAGAGATATGATCACTCTTTTTAGCACTCACAAGCAATCTTGCCACCACTATTTGAACTAACTGTAAGCGTGAAATAATGGTCTGACTGGACCGCGCATACAGAAACAGAACGTTACAGTAATCCAAAAGAGACAAAATAACCACAGCATTAATCTGCTTGTCGAATTTCAGTTCAACGTCAAACACAATTAGATTGCTTATTTGGTCATGACAATAGGCTGACGCTGACCAAAATCTGAGAATCCTCTGATGGGCCCGAAGATCATAATTTCAGTTTTTCCTTGGTTTAACTGAATCAAATTGTGAGCCATCCAGACATGCTCTTAACCTCATCCAGACATGCCAAAAGTGAGTTAGAAACACTATACTCTCCCGTTTTTAAAGAGAAATAAATGTGTTTTCAGTTGCTTAAACTAGTCTAAATTTAGTCAGACTAAAATGCATGTTTGAGCTGTTTTAACTGAAAGCAACTTGCACTGACATCTTAAAATATGTCAGTGCTACTGTCTCAAGATGCACACTAGTAATGTTTTTCTTTCTAAGGCACGTTTATAAAAGCTATTTAAATGCCCTAATTGAACTAAGGCTTAATCCTGGCTTAATCTAAGCCCTGTCTGTTAAACTGGGCCTTAACCTCTATTAATTCTCCTAAAAAGCAACAACATGTGAGGAATAAAATCTTTGTATTTTATGCACACATTAATGCACAGCATTTACTGCTGATAAACCTGGAAGCTATTTAAAGGGATAGTTCACTCAAAAAGAAAAAAAAATTGACAGACTGCCTTCCGTATTCAACTTACGGAAAAAGTGTAACGCCTCTCGCAGTTCAAAGCGCTTACGCTACATTGAATCAGTTACGCTTTTTCCGTAAGTTGAATACGGAAGGCGGTCTGGTGGAAGCTAGATATTTTACTCTATAAAGTTTTAAATATGGATATTTTTCTTACACAAACCCATCGATTCGCTTCAGAAGGCCTTTATTAACCCCCCGGAGCCGTGTGGAGTACGTTTATGATGGATGGATGCACTTTTTTGAGCTTAAAATTTTGGGCTGCCATTCACTGCCATTATAAAGCTTGGATTAGCCAGAACATGTTTTAATATAACTCTGATTGTGTTCATCAAAAAGAAGAACGTCATATACACCTAGGATGGCCTGAGGGTGAGTAAATCATGGGGTCATTTTCATTTTTGAGTGAACTATCCCTTTAAGGCAGAGGTACAAAAGCTGCTTTAGAATAAATCTCCCTCGAACCTGACACATTAATATTACACAGCCAGCTTAAAAACATAAGGCTCATGAAAGCAAGAATGATGACTCTGCTGGAATCATACAAGCTTTGTCTTTAGAGCATTATGCCAATATGATGAACATAGTAAATGAATAAAATGAATATCAAACATCACCTCTTTCCCTTTTGTGTCTCCGTTTTCAATCCACTCCACCGTCACACTCTCATTGTCTTCATTCAGTGATGTCACCATGGCCTGGTGTATTCTGCCTGAAATACATAACAAAACAGTGGTTTACTGCAAAAATCTGCAGCCTGATGATAACACTCAAAACACTTGATAAAACCCATTAATAAAGGAGCTACATCAACGGAAAGTTGATGCACAATCAAATATTCCAGTCAATCATAACATAGTACTGTTTGTAACGATTTATACGATTATGAGTTTTTGAAAGGTCTGACTGGTGGAAAATAATGGGCATAAAAGTTATGAAAGGAATAATGTATATCCAGTCGGTTATTATCGGAAAATAAATAACATATCATCCTGAAGGGGTTTGTTTTGTGATAATGACCAGCTGATTGCACAATATACATGATTACTTGAAAAATTATTGAATAAACAGACTTCAGGAAGATAAAAGTTGTAGAATAACATTAAAGTCACAATATGTAATTTTTCGCTGCTAGAGGTCGCTTATTCAAAACAAAGGCGTAGCTTGATGACACATGTATTTTGCGGAGCTTTTATTATGGCGCAGACGACTGCTTCTACTTCTTCCACTCATGCGTATGTGGGGTAACGCAGCGCTGTTTTATCATATTAGATACATCTGAGTGTGTTGAAAGTTATGTTATAATGCTACTCTGTGCGTTCGCTCAGCGGCTACTATGAGACACTTGTTTACACTGCAGTGAGCTAGATCGATATTAGGCATGGTAAAACATGGTACTCGCGGTAAATCAAGAAAACAAGAATTAAACAATAAGACTAACTGTGTTGAGCTAGATAACAATGATTAGTTTTCTGTCGATGAATGTATCCAAACAGTTGCTTATCTGTCTAATAAAACAATATATTAAACCGTTTTTGGTGTTTCCATGGTTTCAACAAAATAAAACCGGAAATCAAGGGTAATGGGGGTATGATGTCATTGATAGGCGACGCACGGTCGGACACGGCCCGTGTCCTGGTTAAAATCACTTATTTCTCTGGATTTAAACATTCTTGGAAACATTTGGGATAATGTAAGTACACAAGTCAACAAAATATATAACATTGTTCTAGTGGTTTTTGGATATTTTAATCCAAAAATCTTATATATTGTGCCTTTAACTCACAACCAAACTGTAGGGTTTCATACTTGCTTTCCATACAACTTTGCTATGGACTAACCAGCTATAACATTTAGGCCAAAGGCTTTATTTCATGTACATTAAAGAGAGAGAAATATCGGCTGCACTTTACACTTATACATTGCTGGAATGCCAATAAACTAAAAAATAATGATAAAAAATAAACTAAAACAGCAGTACAAACGAATTTGCAGGCGATGTCTCTGGGCGTCTTCCTCAGGGAGGATGCTAAGAGACTGCGAATTTACGAACGTACTATGGCCAAGGCTTGGCTTATGAATATTAATTACGTAACGTGACGTTTCCCTAGTACGCTTATCTGATTGGCTGAAAGGCACACATTAGCGAATAAGAGCCTGTCAGCCAGCGAATCGGTGTGGTGACGTCGTGGCTTATGATTCTGCGCCTAGACGCTCCAAAACGGTTACCAAGCAACGTCAGGAGGACAACATTAATATTTATGAGTCAAGCCTCCGCCATAGTAGAATTAGTAAATTCGCTAACGGGTTAGCAGGAGCATGCATCCCAAAAACAGGCAACACAACGGCGTGCCAAGAACAGAAAGCTATTGGACATGTATTCATACGCATATATCGATCCTCTCCCGTCGTTTGCACCAGCTGTCTTGTGTTAAACGGCTTTACTGGGTTAAACAAAGATGATGCACCGACAAACTGCATCTCAGCCTGATAAACGAGCTGCTGCTGCTGGGTGTGACTCACCATCACTGCGCTTGATCTCCACATAAATGCCGATCTGGATCTTCCCGAAGAGAGCTGCCATGCCTCATGTGTGTGCCAGGATCTGTATGGCTATATTTGAGCGGGTTTCACGAGAGAAGTTGTTCAGCAGCGCAAAAACCGGGAGGAGGTCAGGAGGGAGAGAAAGATGAGCGCGCATGCGCAGATCACACACACACCCATCACAGAATGTCACATCAACCTCTTTTGTCTAGTTGCAGTGGACACAATCTGTCCAGCAGTTTTTTTTTTAATGTTGTTTATTTTTCGCGTGTCGGTCAAAAATTACCGATTTTTTTATTTCCATAAAATGATTGTACTATATTTTATTTCGATAATGTTTTTATTTAATATTCTGTATTTTTAGTGGATTTTATGGTACTAAATTATATTAATGCAGTAGTTATAATCCTTTCATTCACTTTTTGACGTGAAAATTAAATTTCCAACTTAAACTTACAAATCTTGAATGCTTTGGAGCACAGACTTCAGTTTTGGCCCCTTTAAAGAAGACACTTGGAAGATTATTGCTGAAGTCAAGAAGTTTAAAAAAGTGAACTTGAAATTTTTTTTTATTAAAAATTAAGAAATTAAAAAAATTTTTTATGAAAAATACAATGACATTTTTTTATATGAAATATATATTTTACAAAACACATTTTACTCTAAAACTGTGAGAAAATCAAAGCCATAAATCTAAACAAGATGTGTCCAAATTTGAGGTTGACATCTCAAAAAATTTGCTTTCAGTAAGAATTTGTTTGGTCGTCGTACCAAACGTTGCCAGATAAAATTCATGCGGTCATTTTTGACCACGAACAATACAAGTGACTACTTTTTCCAGGATCATTCAAAGTCCCACTGAAGTTCCTTGAAATGCGCAGCATTATTCAATGTGTTGACGTAATTTCCACTGAAACAGGAAGACTGGTGGGACATATCGAACAGCTCCTCTTTTTTAAAATAGCCAATAGCATTTAGTTTATATCACAGCTCGGCCAGAGCCATTGATCTCAGTAAAGCCGCAGTTTCCTCCTAATCTCTAACCGTTTCTCCTCCTAATCTCCTCCATATCACTTTAAAATACAGCATTCTGTGCAGAATTCAAATGGGTCCGATATGATTTCGGGTCTGCGCCGACTCGATCACATGATCTGCTCTATGCTATTGTGTCTCTGGACCGGAGCAGACTTCAGACTTCATTTGTCCCAATGGAAATCATATTTACACTGTCGTTCCCTATCCCCTATATAGTGCACTATGTGCCATTCACCGTGTAGAAAACAGTAAATGTGTGAACAAGTGACCGATTTCAGCTGCAGCTTCTATTTATAATGTTGGGGGGGGGGGCTTCAGATTCTAGAGAGCATTTGATTGTACAGAAAATCTGATGAGAAGCTGAAGTGCAGTGATGTCATCAAAATCATTCATCCATATTTACGGAAGTGAGAGACTGTAAGTTTTGAATGCTTATATCTTCTAAATGTGAATTTTGTCATTGTTTTGGAGCACACTAGCTTATAGATAACAGTAAGACTAACATATTCATACTAAAAGCCAAAAAACTTTGACAAAAGCCAAACAATTTTGAATTCATGGGGACTTTAATCTTTTCGAATCATGTCCAAGATTTGTGTGTGTGTGTTCACACAGCAGGTCGGGACATTTGGCATGTGCCAAAACCCAAGTTTTGTACCATTCCGATTAAGTAAAAAATTCAACAAAAAAAATAAAAAAAAATTTTTTTTTTTTAATTTTGCACCAGAGGGTTAACATAATTAACATTAACAAATAAATAATAAACATTATTTTTTATAAAAAATAAAATAGATAAAATTATGCATGCATCCTCATTAGCTTTGATTATATCTTAGATTTAATCTCTTAATTGACATACAATCTGTTAAAACACCCCTACCTGAATCGCTTTCATTGGTTTGCATGAAATGGCCTGAAAGAGTCTGAAACAGTATATGAGTGATTGTTTAAATGATTGTTTTACATCACTTCTAAACCATAAGTAATTAAGAATATTCACTACCATGTATTAATCTTAGTTCATGATAATATACTGGTACCAAGAATATGAAGGCACCACATTAAATTGAACGATGAGTGTTTTACCATAGAAAACCATTTCAAAAACCATTTTATTTTTCAGTCCCATAAGAACATAAAAACAGGTGTTTGTACAGATAGTCACATTAATAACCTTATTAACGTTGCAAAATATAATAAACTACATTGCAGATTTATTAACATGTTTTTCTACGCTTTTTCTCCAATGAATTTTTACATCGGTGAATCAAACACAAAGGTATAGCCTATTATATTTCATTTTTGTATTTAATATATTATGTTACTTAAAGGAAGGTTATGTATTCTTTGAATTATGTTGAATTAATAATTTGGGAGCTGTTGATAAATTGATGAACGGCCGTATTCTGTTGTTTGAGACTCTTAACGGGTGAATAACTTAAAGGTGTCTTGAACTGGCTTTTTTTATTTTTTTATACTGTTGTCTGAGGTCAACTTATTAAGTTTGCGTGGTTTTTACATTCAAAAACATCATAATGAATAAGTAATAGGCTATTTTCTACCCTGGTTTTGAGCCTCTCTCCTGGAACGCTCGGTTTTTATGGGCGTGCCGCACTGAAGACTTGGAAGTAAACGCCCACTGCTATGATTGGATAACAGTTTTGCATATTACAATGAGCTTCGGCTCCCCTGCCAGTACATGTGGGAATTGTTTCGAAAACTTCAAATGTGGAGAAACGGCAACCGGAATCCGCCCACAGGGCTCGCAAAATGTCTTTATCAAACAAACACAATTAATTATACCACCATATCTCGCAAATTTACTGCTTCCATATAATCCAAAAAGAACATTTCATTCAGAAAACCAAAACCTCCTTGTAGTGCCCAGGACAACTCGGGTACATAAAGGTGACTGAGCCTTTGCGCTAATAGGGTCGAGACTTTGGAATGAGTTACCTTTATCCATCAGGTCTGCCACATCCCTGCCGATATTTAAGAAGTTGCTGAAAGCCCATTTAATGATGGGAGCATATATTGTCTAAACCATATGTTCTTAAATGTGTTTTATTAAATATGTTCTTTTGTGAATGATTATGTAAAGCACTTTGGTCAACTTCTGTTTTTGTTAATAGTGCTATATAAATAAAGAAAGAAAGAAAGAAAGAAAGATATTTTTTTTACCAAATTTGACACGCTTATGTATGGGGGCACTCTGAGGACACACAATGTGGTGGCGCTATAATTAAACAAAACATGAAATTGGCTCAATACAACTCGGTGTATTTATGGGTTTTCAACCGTTTTTATTAAAATTGTCTCCAAATGTCTTTAGGAGAGAGTGGGGTAAGATGAGCCAGTGGGTAAGTTGAGACCACCCCCTTTATCTTGGCAACTGTACACTTTTATTGTCATGTGACCATATATTTTGAAACCACCCATCATTTCTGCCAGACTGTAAAAATGAGAAGCACATGAGAAGAGTGGAAGGAACACATTTCCTTTAAAAACAGTTTTTGGCTTGTCAAAGTAAAATTTTAGCATAATAGATGTAATTGCTATTGCATCAAAGCAACTTTGTCCAGGTCTAAACTATTTATGATCCATATTGGTTATTTAGCAATGTATAAAACCATGCAAATCATTTAGCTAAATATTAGCCTGAATTGGTAAGCTAGCTAGTTCTATCTAAAATGGCAGCTATGGGGCAAAGTGAGCCAAATGCTGTAGTTAAGTTAAATTTCTTAAGTGTAAACTGGTATAATTTCAATGTAATGCTACACAAATGGTTTAGTTTATCATTTTCTTAAAAATAACATTTAATTTGAGTTTATTTGATAGGAACAATGTACAAGTACACCAAATCCTTCTCTGATAAGAACCAGAAGATGCTTAATCATATATACACTCACCTAAAGGATTATTAGGAACACCATACTAATACTGTGTTTGACCCCCTTTCGCCTTCAGAACTGCCTTAATTCAACGTGGCATTGATTCAACAAGGTGCTGAAAGCATTCTTTAGAAATGTTGGCCCATATTAATAGGATAGCATCTTGCAGTTGATGGAGATTTGTGAGATGCACATCCAAGGCACGAAGCTCCCGTTCCACCACATCCCAAAGATGCTCTATTGGGTTGAGATCTGGTGACTGTGGGGGCCATTTTAGTACAGTGAACTCATTGTCATGTTCAAGAAACCAATTTGAAATGATTCGAGCTTTGTGACATGGTGCATTATCCTGCTGGAAGTAGCCATCAGAGGATGGGTACATGGTGGTCATAAAGGGATGGACATGGTCAGAAACAATGCTCAGGTAGGCCGTGGCATTTAAACGATGCCCAATTGGCACTAAGGGGCCTAAAGTGTGCCAAGAAAACATCCCCCACACCATTACACCACCACCACCAGCCTGCACAGTGGTAACAAGGCATGATGGATCCATGTTCTCATTCTGTTTACGCCAAATTCTGACTCTACCATCTGAATGTCTCAACAGAAATCGAGACTCATCAGACCAGGCAACATTTTTCCAGTCTTCAACTGTCCAATTTTGGTGAGCTCGTGCAAATTGTAGCCTCTTTTTCCTATTTGTAGTGGAGATGAGTGGTACCCGGTGGGGTCTTCTGCTGTTGTAGCCCATCCGCCTCAAGGTTGTGCGTGTTGTGGCTTCACAACTGCTGCATACCTCGGTTGTAACGAGTGGTTATTTCAGTCAAAGTTGCTCTTCTATCAGCTTGAATCAGTCGGCCCATTCTCCTCTGACCTCTAGCATCAACAAGGCATTTTCGCCCACAGGACTGCCGCATACTGGATGTTTTTCCCTTTTCACACCATTCTTTGTAAACTCTAGAAATTGTAGTAACTGAGCAGATTGTGAAATACTCAGACCGGCCCGTCTGGCACCAACAACCATGCCACGCTCAAAATTGCTTAAATCACCTTTCTTTCCCATTCTGACATTCAGTTTGGAGTTCAGGAGATTGTCTTGACCAGGACCACACCCCTAAATGCATTGAAGCAACTGCCATGTGATTGGTTGATTAGATAATTGCATTAATGAGAAATTGAACAGGTGTTCCTAATAATCCTTTAGGTGAGTGTATATATATATATCTTTCCACCTGTAGACCCTAATGGCCTAACATGTTTGACATTGCAGAAAAACTACCATGACAAGAACCGTTTGACTAAAATGTTTATTAGTTTCAATGACATTTATTCATACATTCTAATTCAGTTTTTATTTTATTTCATTTTTTTATTTTATTTTACTCAACAAACTCTTGTTTAGTCTGTTTTTGGGAAGGTTACAACTTTGGTGTTCAACATATTGTTTTTTAGAAATGCAAACAATTAAAGATATTGAAATTTCAACTTTATTTGGTTGGTTTTATGTTGTTTAAATTAGCTTATGACTATTGAAAATAAATATGACTATTGTTAAAGAAAATTTGATTATTGTTTTTAAAAGAGGTACATTATCTTTACAATTTCACATGAGTTTGATTGAGATTCAATCAGGTGGTCCATTTACACCCAGATGGTGCAACCCACTGACTCGGATCAACTTACCCCACTCTCCCCTACTCATTTTTGCAGTTGGTCTGCTGCTAGCTTCCTTGCTTGCTTCTGTTGTGCTTGGCCTCGATAATTGCTGCTTGCAGCTATATTATTTATTTATTATTATCGTTATTAACCTTACATATTAACTTGAAATCTCAGAGGTAATTCAAGTAAATATATTGGGTCAAAGAAGTTTAGCTGACACAATTTGGGGAATCCCTGTATTGCATGTAAATGAAGTGAATTGTGTTTGAAAGACAAAAGCCACAGTAATACATGGTTAAATGACTTGCCGTGATAATTCAAATAATAATGAATGTGTTTGTCAGGAGTTTATTAGATATGCAATGTTGAGAAAACTCTTCTTAAAAGTGAAATGATTTCTGTAAATCCAGTGATCAAATGCTGTGTGGCTCTCAGTTTTCAGTGGCTGGTCTGTGTGAGTAATTTCACAAACCTGAACATATTAGCAGAAGACTCTTTAGAAAGGAAAATTTTAAAGATAAAAAAATAGTAGTAGGGAGAATCAATGAATTATGAATAATTTACTGCCAATGTGAGAATAACATGTAATTATGTAATCAATAAAAATAGCCTAACTGTAGTCCGATTACGATTATCTTAAAACGTAATATAATCTAATTACAAGTACTTTGGAAGTTTTTGGAATGGATTACATGTAATCAGTTACAATCCAGCACTGCAAAGAGCCAATTTGTCTTGTGCATATATGCTATTTCCCCAATAAAATTATTACCTGTACTATATACACCGATCAGGCATAACATTATGACCACTGACAAGTAAAGTGAATAACACTGATTATCTCTTCATCACGGCACCTGTTAGTGGTTGGGATATATTAGGCAGCAAGTGAACATTTTGTCAAAGTTGATGTGTTAGAAGCAGGAAAAATGGGCAAGCGTAAGGATTTGAGCGAGTTTAACCAGGGCCAAATTGTGATGGCTAGACGACTGGGTCAGAGCATCTCCAAAACTGCAGCTCTTGTGGGGTGTTCCCGGTCTGCAGTGGTCAGTATCTATCAAAAGTGATCCAAGGAAGGAACAGTGGAGAACCGGCGACAGGGTCATGGACGGTCAAGGCTCATTGATGCACGTGGGGCGAGCTTGACACCCTTTCATGGAAACGGTATTCCCTGGTGGCTGTGGCCTCTTTCAGCAGGATAATGCCCCTGCCACAAAGCAGAAATGGTTCAGGAATGGTTTGGGGAGCACAACAATGAGTTTGAGGTGTTGACTTGGCCTCCAAATTTCCCAGATCTCAATCCAATCGAGCATCTGTGGGATGTGCTGAACAAACAAGTCCGATCCATGTAGGCCCCACCTCGCAACTTACAGGACTTAAAGGATCTGCTGCTAACATCTTGGTGCCAGATACCACAGCACACCTTCAGGGGTCTAGTGGAGTCCATGCCTTGACGGGTCAGGGCTTTTTTGGCAGCAAAAGGGGGACCAACACAATATTAGGAAGTCGTTGTATATTGTACTTAATTTAATATCTTTACATAACTGTTTGATATCTTTACCAAGCTGTTTGCCTCCTTCTACTGGCTGCAGTGTGTTACTTCAACATGCAGGTAAAATAACCCCAGTGCGAATGTAATGGAATGTCTTTATTGACAAGAAGTTGTTAAAACTCAAGAATTTGAGCTTCCAGTTTAGCTACAGTGATTTTTTTTTATACAGAAATGAGAGTTATTGTGCAAAAACAAAAATAGAAATACAGCAGCAACATTTCCTACAGCAGAGCTGACTCTAAAATCTGAGGACACAATGAACAATAACAACAATAATAATAATACGAAGCACTGTTTACCACCATTCCCACATGCTGCTTGAGCTCACAGACGTTTAATACTGTACGAAAATGTGTTCAAAAGAGTCTGAGACATGTGAGCTATACAACGGTCCACCATCCTTCATTTGATTGTCAGTAGGAAATGAATCTAAGTTCACAGGAGACTCTAGACCAGTGAAGAAATATATTTTACTGTAGTATTAAACTGATTTATGGCATGAACTATGATGAAAGAATTTTCATTGAGGGTGTCTGTGTATCTGGATCACTTCAGTGTTTCCATACAGACTCCACCAGAGCTTGATTTTTTTCTTTTATTTCACCGGCAGCCGTGCTGCTCATCCCTTACACTTCGACTGTGAAAAGAGGTCACGTTTCTGTTTTCACTCTAGATGTGTGTATGGTCTTCACCACCTTGGCAGTGCTTTTAGTGTCCTGTTCAGAGCTCTCTGAGAGAGTGTCTTTGGAGCCTTTCTTCTTCTGAAAGGAACAAAACAGGCACATGTTACAGTGAGAAACATCAGACGCTGATTATATGACTAAATGTCAGACCAAACGACACAGGTTACATTTGACCGTCAAGAGTTTAGAATAAACATTTTTTAATGTTTTTGAAAGAAGTCTTATGCTCACCAAAGCTGCATTTATTTGATGAAAAATACAGTAAAAACTGTAATTTTGTGAAATATTATTACAATTTAAAATAACTGTTTTCTATTTGAATATATTTTAAAATGTAATTTATTCCTGTGATCAAAGCTGAATTTTCAAAATCATTACTCCAGTCTTCAGTGTCACCTTCAGAAATCATTCAGCTCAATTCAGTTCAAATTTAGTTGAACTGTAGTGTCAGTGCAGTTAAATTGATAATATTACTGAATATGAATTGTCTTTTAACCCCCAAAGAAACACATCAGATATAGTCTTTATGACTCTAAAAGCCCGTTCACACCAAAGACAATAAGTATAAAGAAAACGATAAAGATATAGTTCTAAAAATCATTAGCTATAGTGATAAGGGCACAGAGAAACAATATCACTGGAATCAATTTCAGAATGATTTTATCCAGCTGATGAATGATAAAAACATTGACAGCCAATCAGAATCCATCCTGACCTTAAAGAGCTCGAGCATTTAAAGCGTCAGACAAGCACGCGCTTAAACAGAACGATATCGTCCGCTGGTGTGGATGCTAATATAGTTATCTTTATAGTAATCGTTCTTGGTGTGAACGGGCCTTAAAGGTTAATATTTAAATAAGAAATGAAACTTTCACTAGTTACATAATTAAGCAGGCCTTTGCAGTAATGAAGAAGGTGGGCGTCTGACCTGCGCAGGGGTTGAGCTGGAACCGGGCACGTCTGCGGTGCGGGTAACAGGGAGAGGAGGCACCAGATCAGTCCGAGAGCTACAGAGATGAATAAGTGGAAAGAGCATTAAAGAGGACCTATTATGCTTTCTTACATGTTCATCTTTCTTTAGTGCGTAATGTTGCTGTTGCTGTAAAAGTTCTGCAAAGTTCCAAAGCACAAAGTCCCTCCAGCAGCAGTTATTCTCTATATCAGTGTCACTGTTTCTGAACTCCCTGAAACGCCTCTATCGTAGTCTTGAGTTTTCTGCCGGGAACGAACACATCACAATATTCCTCATTTTAAAAATTCCCACCCAAAGCATACGCAAAAAAAAAAGGGACAGGGCCTGGTTGAGTTAGTTAGTAGTGTGTTGTCGCCATGTTCAAGAGACACTGGCTGCATCCAAAATCGCATACTCTCTTAAGTAGGTACTTGTTTTCAATAAGTACTTACTGTGCGACTGCTAAAAAAAGTATGTTCTATGTAGCATGAATGTGTAGTATGAATGTAATCTGGACGTTCATGTTGTCATTATCATGTGACCAGGGCTTGACGTGAACTTTTTTGCTCACCAGCCACTGTGGTTTGTGGTTTGCCAAAGTTACTAGACTACACAATTTTGACATTGATACCATGGGGAAAAACTACCATATAGATATTTTTAATATTATCTCATAATTTGGCAGCAGGTTTATTAGGCTGAGACCTGACACATAGATCCATTATAGTGTTACACATACGCGTTTTCTTTCTCAACTGTTTACGTTCAACTAAAACTGACTGTGTTTCCATGAATACTCGCCAAGCATTTTGAGATTATTTAGTGTGTATTTGACTGTTTAAGCGCAACAAGCAGCGAAAAAGAACTCAATTTAGTACTGAGAGGCGGCTTTATGTGCGTGCACTTTGGGTGTGAGCACAAAATCTGCGGGAATGAGTAAAATTATGCACAATACGCGCAATCCCACGCCAAAATCCAAGCCCTGTAACACCAACAATATTCATCTGGAGAAAATGAAACGAGGGGAGGCGGGTTTGTGTGTAACTGACTGTCGGAGAGATGAGAGAGAGAGAAAGAGCAGCTGGTATCCTGTATCTGTTCTGCAGAAAATGAGTATTGGAAGCGTTACAGATATTTCAGTATTGATATGTATCGAAAAATCTAGATTTTTGACAACACTAAATTGCACTTAGTTTATTATTTCAGATTGAAAAATGTATATATATAAAATTCAACCCGCCAAAGTGGCTAGTAGGAGTACATTGAATGCACACTTCTCGCTGGAAGTAGTAGGTGATCAGGGTACTTTTGGCCTACTCTTTTATGAGTACTGTGACTTCGGACATGCTACTCTTGTCACATACTGTTTTTCACCTACTATATAGTAGGGAAGTATGCGATTTTGGATGCAGCTGTTTTTTCCACCCTGGATCTAACGCGGTTATGGTAAGGGGACTGACATTTCCAAAACACAATCGAAGTGGTTGACCAATCACAACACAGTGGTACAGCCGACCAATTTGCACATTCCGCTTTTCTGAAGGAAGGGCTTCATAGAGACAGGAACTAAACAGAGCGTTACTGACAGACTGGGAAGAGAGGAGCCGCAACACTGACAAATATGTGAAAAATAACATTCAAGCATGAAAACCTATTCTAATAGAGGCCAAAAACTCTAGGACATAATATTGTAGGTCCTCTTTAAAATGAAGAACAGTGACAGTGACAGTGATTGTGATATATAAAATACTTTTGACCGCTCAGGACTTACTTGACCTCGGAGAGCACAGACCTCTCGCCGTCCGAACAGTGGGAGCGGCGATACTGCCGGAAGCTCCTGGGAGAATGTGAATGGCGGATCTTGATGGGGTCACCTTGTGTTCTGAAACGAGATACATGCAGTTATTTGCATGTTGGTACCACATGAGCCCTAGTCTTTAAAAGCTTCTTTTCGGGGTTACTGCAAACTCAGCGCTCATTAGATTTACATGCAGCTCATCAGGGACACTTTTAGCAGCTCGGTGAGCTGAATAATGCATGATTCTACGAGCACTTATTGTCAGTGTAATGCACTGGGGATTTTGACACACTGACAGACATCATTATTTTTTAAAAATTCATGTGCCTTGTAATCTTTAAACACAATATCTTCCACTCCCTCTTTCAGCGACATCTCTTCTCTGAAGATATGTTTACTGGCGCGAGGGCGGGACAACCTGTCACTCACATGAGATCAACCAATAGCAAACCACAACCATCCAATCAATTCCCCATGATATAATCAAGTCCCGCTCTACATTTATTCTTGATCAAGAAGCTGTTTCACACAATAGGAAAGATGCCGACTTTAAGGGTCCAACACACATTCTTTGCATACATGTCTGCAATCGTGTTATCAAATATAAAAAATGTTATGAGACAGCTAATTTTACCCTATTTGTGGAAATATTTTTGTTTTGTTTTATTTCCTATGTAAAAGAGATGAATGCTCGGGCTGGTCATCCCAAACTTTCTGTAACACAACATAGACACAAAGTTCATGTATAATCATGATAGTTTCCCATGCGCTCTTCAATGGTTTTGCACACATAGGGCCCTATTTTAAGGATCTGAGCACATGGTCTGAAACGCAAGGCGCAGGTGCACTTAGGACGTGTCCGAATCCACTTTTGCTAGTTTAACGACGGAAAAAAAACTGTCAGCGCACCAGGCGCATGGTCCAAAAGGGTTGTACCTAGTCTCTTATGCTGCATTCACACGGGGGTCGTCGGCAACGTCAACGCTTCTCATTTACTTTGAATGGGTGACGTAACGCATTGCAGAACTGAATTGTGGGTCCCGTTGCGTTGCATCACTGGCGTTGCTTGCGGCATAAGTTTTCAAGTGCCAACGCAGGCGTCAGCCAATCAGATCGCCTATGCAAATACCCTAGCGCAGACGCTAGCCAATTGCATTCATGCAACACCGGAAAAGTAATATAATTGGCGGTTGTCACTATGATGGTCGTGTCAGCGCCAAGCTTCAGACACACCCTCCGTCAAGCGTTGACGCCGAAGCCCCATGTGAATACAGCGTTAATGAGTCATGGGTGTGTTTTGGGCATAACGTGCAATAAACCAATCAGAGTCTCATCTCCTATTCCCTTTAAAAGCCAGCTGTGCTTGCACCATGGCAAATTCGTTATTTACAATGGTGGAATTTGCGAGCGGAAAGACTGAACGCTTCTCCAGAGAGGAAATCTTTTAATTTTTCATATTTCAAATTGTTTGTGTGCTGCTGCGCGTTACTAACACGCCCTTTAAATAACACAAAAAATACTGCGCTATTGACTTTAGAGCAGGTTTTTGTTGGTCAATGGCGCAGTCGTTTTTCATTTCCTCAAAATAACAACGCGCCAACAATGCTCCTGAACACACCTGGTTTTCAGACCAGCACGCTCATGGGCGAACAGATGGGCGCCAGTGCATTTGCTATTTAAAAAACGTGGCGCTGGACATGAAAATGATAACTGCGTCAGGCTGAAACTAGAAAAAAATGCATTGCGTCGGGTGTATGATAGGGCCCATACTGCGACTAAATTATTTTTTATATTTTGATTTTATTTAATATTCATTTCTTAATTAAAGCCATTCTTTCATCATAATTCAATCGTAATTACATAATAAAATAACCTAAATTTTTCAGATAACCTAAATAGTTTATTAACTGGTTTCGTGCAAGTAAAATGTGAAAATATCAGCCTGATAAATTATATAAATGGAAGTAATTTTTATGGGTTAGTTAAAACAGATCTGTGAAGTTACAGTTGCAGGTTAGCATAAGAGTTTGATTTGACTCACTCCACTTTCTTGTACGGAATCTCCTTTAGTTGCTCCTCAGAGAGACCAGAAGGATCAACCAGCTCCTTCCTGTTCACAAACACAAAATGATCATCACTGACTCATCTTCTGCTTTATAATTAGTCTAATTAGTGACGAGAGTGACATTAAACTCACTGGATGTGTTTCCAGAGCAGCTCTTTAGCTTGAACGTCAGGACTTCGTCTACGTCAAGAGAAAGAGTTCAAAAACTGGCACAAGATTTTATTGTTATTTAACCCTATAAATCTACTGTATCATATTTGATATGTACATTTTGAAGCCTGTTGCACACAATCTACTACATGCCTTCTGTCGTCTGGGCCTCTGAATAAAAATAGAGGTGTTTTTTCCTCCATATTCTCACTATATCTAAAGGTTCAATAGCCTTTCCATTGAAAATAAATGATCAGGGGTTAATGATTTCATCTTGGACAGATGCTTACGATCGTGAGCGGTGTCGTGAGCGCCGATGGTTCGGATCATTGGCTGTTTTTTCTTTCTGTCTGCGCAGCACAACCTCCCACTGCGGACCAGAATCCACCATCTCGTTCTCCTGACGGGACCTGCAGCGCACAGACATATTTATGATAGAGTTTTAGTTGTGAATGCATTGATACTGTAATTCAAATTCAAATTCCCAATTTCCTGCAATAATTTTTTTAAGACTATTAAATTACATCATTTATAATGTGCATATATTTCACGAGAGCACCAGGACAGCAGCCCTGTGGCTTTTATTGTACCGAAAGCTCAGTGGATTCACCCACCGGTTTCTTTTTTTACGATGTTCCCTGTTGGAATTCTCGGATTCGCTGCCGCTGCTGGTATTGCCACGGGAACGTGATCTAAAGGGGCAAATCAGAGGGGTCAAAAGGTGACAGGGCAGAATGAAAGAGGGACACACATTCCTGAATAGTTCTAGAATGATTATCAACATCAGTTTTGCAAAAACAAAAAGTTATAAAAATCACAGCCCACAATTTACAAGAAATTGTGGTATGAAAATTAAAATGGCATCTGCACTCCAAATCAGATGTTCTTAAAAATAATTGAGTTTATAAAATAAAAAATTACACATCTCCATCTACATGCATGTACATTTATTAAACATTTTGGTTCATCTGATTGTGCTTTCAGCTCCCAAAAAAGTGTGATGCACACTCAACAACACAATTCATTAAGCAGATTTTGCCTTAAAATCAGTGCAGAAAATGCAAAAAGAAAAACTTGTCTTAAAAAGCATATACAGTATTAGAAAAACAAAGAGCTGTGAGACACCAAACACTGATTGTTTCCTCACACAGAGAAAAAGGCTATCAAAATTGTACCTTTAGGGATACAACAGCTTGTCACTGGGGCAGTACCCTTAAAAGGATATCTTTGTACCTTTTTTACTCCTAAAAGGTGCATATTAGGTACAATTTTGATAGCCTTTTTCTCTGTGTGCTTTTTGTAATATTATATTAGTTGTGAATCTGTTATAATCTAAAGGAGCGAATGAATAGAAGTGGACCTCCTCCTGTGTTGTTTGTTGGCCTGCGGGTCGTCAGTGGCTTGACCTCTCCTGTCGAAACGAAACAAAACACAAGGAAGCGTGTTTAAAGAGAAACACTGACTGTTTCATCATCTCTGACAGACAGACACAAACACCTGCGATGCTTTGAGGATTTATCAGTATTTATTTATTCTCAGCCGTTCTTTCATCAGTCCCTCGCCTGCGGTAGGACTCGCGTCTTATTGACGCCCAGAGGAGAGAACTCCTAACTGGAGTAACTTTCAGCTCCTTTCCTGCCAGACAACGAGACTTTAGCTGATCAAACCATGGTTACATGATGCCAAAGACATTTATAACTAGATATTCAGTGTGTTATCAATTATTTAAAGAAGTAAAGAAATGATTCAGATGCAACTCTTTGTGTTTGGCTTCTTAGTACAAATAAGAGGTAACAAAGGACGTTTGTTCCATTTTATTTCCACTAGAGGGAGCAAATGCATCTGGATTCAGATTCAGGCTGTCCGAAAGCTTAAAAATGCTGACTTCAGAGGTAGGAAGGCATCAAGGCACGTCCGAATTAAATGTTAGCTTCACTTCCTGTATCCTGAGATACCTTCATCTGAGTGATTTTTGAAGGCAGCATCGATGTATCCCACAATCCTGTGCTTTCCATTCTGTGACAGTTGAGCTAAACAATAAAACTGGCATCTGAATGTTGCGGATGGTTGTCAGTTTGTGTGTAAATGTAAATGTTCTCCACTTCTGATGTCATTGCTACTGAGAAATTACTATTATAGTAATTAATAAATATTTGCTTTGTTATCACCAAAGCTCGCTCTATTTTGCTATAGATCATTAAACCGTTACACTGCCTCAGAAGTCTGTCTGAAACCTTTGTGTGCAAAGGCTGCCTGCAAAGTCATTGCTTAATAAAGCAGCGAGGCAACAAGTCAGCTGCCTACGTTTTCGGACACAGCCTCAGTGTTGATCTCCCTCAAACTGCATTAAGACTCAATGGTTGTGTCCAAAATCGCCCCCTATACCCTTAAATAGGGTAGTATTTGAGGGGACAGCCATTTATAGTGGTGTATGAAACCATAGTGGACCATTGAGTGCACTCATTCAAACCCTTAATGCACCGTAATAATGAGTGTACAACTGATGTACGCTCAACGACTCGAGAATACCCATAATGCACTGTGAGGGTCGTGTCGAATGAATTCCCGCATCTGACCAGAAGATGGCGCCTGCAGCTGAATCATCCATCCATCCTTTTTCCAAACCGCTGGTCCAATGTGGCTACAGTGTAATATCATACAGGTATAAATTCCTTTTTAACTGATTATTAAATTGTTTAATTAAGGTTTATACACGCCAGAGTTGAAGATAAATCTTTTCATTACTACAGGAGCTGCCAGTTTGCTAAGTTTCAAGTGATTATTAAACAGCACAAATTACACAAAAGCGGCAGCCCTTCCGGCGTACTCAGTGTCAGAATTCACTCGCACGTTTTCGCTCACTCCCTCAATTGGACTATATTAGTGGAGTAATGTAGGGAACAGTGCATGAGGGTATAGTGGGTGATTTTGAACACAGCTAAGGTCATAAATGAGTCTTAATGCAGAAACTAAATGCATGTGAACACAACGAGGCCCCCTTGAGCACATGAGCGCACACCTGCGGCGGGCCGTGTGAGATGTCTCGTTCTCGCTGCCCGCTGAGGGTGAACGTCTGTGAGCTTTTGGGAATTTGGGAGATTTGTTCCGCTCACTGGCCGAGTTGTACAGTCCGCTGAGGAAAAACAAAGACAGGACAGCTTAGAGGAGACAAGAATGCACAGAAAACAGAAGCCAACACTACAGTGGCATTAGTATGTTTATGTGTACATGGAATACCATAAAACACCTCAGTACTTGAATATGAATCAGTGTTATTCAGGGTTATTATCGTTAACTAAACCTATTAAAAACGTCTGTTAATTGAAATAAAGTAAAATATAAATATTAGTTGAAAAACTTTTTTGCATTGGCAATAAACTGAAAGAAGTTTATGTTGAAGCATTAAAATTATTAACTCAAAATAAATAAAAACTTAAATAAAACTAAATTGAACCTAAATAGCAATAATTAAAAAAAATACATAAGTTCTGTAACTGAAAAAAAAAGTTTTTCAAGAAAAAAATAAAAATAAATTAAAGCTAAACAGAAATATAAAGAAATTGAATAAAAATAACAAAATCACACAACAAAATTACTAAAACTAAAAAGAAAATAAAGATATAGATATACAAATAAAAGCTAATTTAAAATATAAATAAATACTATAATAGTATACAAATAATTCTAATATGAATGCAACAGTACCATGGTATATACAGTATATCTGATTTATTGTTCGTTCTTGAACACGTGATCTCAGTACTGTACCTTTGTGGGGCATCTTCCTCCCATGGTGCACTGGGCTTGCTCTGCTGGTCTGAAGTGCTGTCTGTCTTTGCTTTGGGACTTTGGGAAAATACAACGAAACACGATGTTGAATGCTGACATTTGTGATAGTCTGAAAAAAGCTTGTGCTTTACTATTTCACAGAATCCAGGATTGGTCAGATGACCAGGGATTGGTCTACTCTGCTCTGATTGGTCAGATGACTCAGTCTGGGATTGGTCTACTCTGCTCTGATTGGTCAGATGACTCAGTCTGGGATTGGTCTACTCTGCTCTGATTGGTCAGATGGCCCAGTCAGTTGTGATTGGTCTACTCTGCTCTGATTGGTCAGATGACTCAGTCTGTTGTGATTGGTCTACTTTGCTCTGATTGGTCAGATGGCCCAGTCTGTTGTGATTGGTCTACTCTGCTCTGATTGGTCAGATGGCCCAGTCTGTTGTGATTGGTCTACTCTGCTCTGATTGGTCAGATGGCCCAGTCTGTTGTGATTAGTCACAAATGAGTAAATAATTGACACACAGTCTATAAAATGAATGTGCATAGCAGCTTAGATCATTTGATCCTGGGAAAATCTTATATAAAATGTTTCTTCTGAAACTCTAGAGGAGATCCATGTGAGATCATTGTGACCTTTATCTCAGAAGAAAACACCTGAGAAGCAAGAGATTCAGCACCGTTTCCATTTGCTGTGCCACTGATATTTATGATAAACTATTGAGATCTCATTTCAGAGTGTTTTAGGGAAGAAAATCATTGTTGCTGTTTAAAAACAATAAAACTGTCCTCTGGATGGCTATAATCACATAATGCTTAATGAAGGAGTTTAATACCTCTTGACCGGTGTAAGTGCAGTGGTTTTGGACTGGCTTTCGCTCATGTTCTCCGTCTTTGTGACCGCCTGGCCTCCGTTGCTCCGTCCTAAAGCACATATTTCTGAAACTTGAGTGTTATTGTGGCCAGAGACATCAATTTGATGTTACCGTCTCCATCCAGTTAACCAGAACAATTCCTTATCACACTGGCTGCGTCCATCTGTATCCGCCACACAAGCCCTTTCAATTCTTTCCTCTGTTGTTTCAAGTGATTGCTGTCTGAAGGCCATTTGGACAGAACAATAGAGGTGCAGCACATGCATGGAGGTCAGGTGCGACTTCACTTCACACACACACACACACACACACACACACACATACATACACACATACACACACACACATTCCTGTCTTAGCCGAGTAACAACAGCTTTCTGTTGGCATGCCAGATAGCTACAGTGTTGATCTCAATCACATGCCTGTGGAGCGCTGAAGTGAAGGCGGTTTCACACAGAACCGGATCAACTCAGGTGGAACCAAACGGACCGATCGCACACCTGAGCTGCATGTCATGTGATACTCAGGGTTTCCTTAAAGTTTCTTTGTACAAGCCCAAACAGTTGTCAGTGTAATGTCCAACAACATGACTGTATCAAACAATGTGAATGAAGATATTCATCGCAATCCTGCCATGCTGAGGTGTTGCTATGCAGTTGCCAGGGAGTTCCGTGTGGTTGCTAGGGTGTTTTGTGTGGTTGCTATGCAGTTACTAGGGTGTTCTGTGTGGTTGCCAGGTAGTTGCTAATGTGTTTTGTACGACTGTTAGGTCGTTGCAAGGGTTTTGTACTGTTGTTACGTAGTTGCTAGGGTATTCTGTGTGGTTGCTAAGGTTTTTTGTGTGATTGCTAGGTAGTTACCAGTGTCTACTTTGTGGTTGCTAGGTAGTTGTTAGGGTGTTTTGTGTGGTTGCTATGAAATTGCCAGGGTGTTCTATGCAGTTGATAGACAGTTACTAGGGTGTGATGTGTGGTTGCTAGGTAGTTGCTAAGGTGTTTTGTGTGGGTGTTAGGTAGTTGCTAGGTTTTTTTTTACTGTTGCTAACTAGCTGCTAGGGTATTCTGTGTGGTTGATAGGGTGTTTGTGTGGTTGGTAGGGTGTTTTTTGTGGTTGTTAAGTAGTTGCTAGTGTGTTTTGTATGGCTGTTAGGCAGTTGCTAGGGTGTAGTGTGGTCGGTTGTCTCAGGAAACATGATGTTAGATGGGTGTAACAGGAGTAAATCTGCAGTGAAATGCAGCTGACCTGCAGGCGGTGCGATTCTCTTCGGATAGGTCTTGCTGCGGGTTCGGATCACCTGCAGGTCGGGTCGTGGGAGAGTTACAGACGGCTCTCTTACAATTTGTGTTGCAGTTTTTCCACTAGAAGCAGAAACACACATTATAATTCAAGTCTTCCTGTATCACTATAAAAATACAGTTCACTCAAAAATAAACCGAATGTTGTTCCAAACCTGTATGAAATAGAATAAATTAATTGTATTTTTTTTTGTTTTGAGTGAACTGTTCCTTTTAAAACTGTCTGTGACTAATACTGTATCTGTCTGTACATTTTAAATGTAATTTCTCAATTACTCATGCGTTGTGTTTTTATCTGACTATAGATTTATGACTACTTCTACACTACCGTTCAAAAGGCTGCATTTATTTAATACATTTATTTTATTAAATACAGTGAAAACAGTCAAATATTATTACAAATATAATAACAATTTTTTCTATTTAAAAATATTGTAAAATGTAATTTATTCCTGTGATCAAAGCTGAATTTCCAGCATCATTACTCCAGTCTTCAGTGTCACATGATCCTTCAGAAATCATTCTAATATGATGATTTGCTGTTCAAGAAACATTTATGATTATTTTCTTAGGACTCTTTGATGAATAGAAAGTTCTAAAGAACAGTATTTATTTGAAATTTAATCTTTTGAAACAATATAAATGTCTTTACTGTCACTTTTGATCAATTTAATGCATGCTTGATGAATAAAAGCATTAATTTCTTAAAAAAAAAAAAAAAAAAAAAAACTCTTTTGAATTCATTTAATTTCTCTTTTACTAACCTGTAGCGATGCTTCGAGCCCAAAGAGCTGAATTTAGACAGTTTTCTTGTTAATGAATTAGTCTCATTCTCTGGCATTCTGTAAAAGACATTTTAGAACAAACATTTAGACAAATATTTGACAAACAAGAAAGCTTTAAATGAAGCGAACATAAACAGAAACTCATTGGTTCTTGCGGAAGCTCAAACGTGCTGCGTAACACGGGAATGAGCCTCATTGGTTCTTGCTGAAGCTCAAACGTGCTGCGTAACACAGGAATGAGCCTCATTGGTTCTTGCAGAAGCTCAAACGTGCTGCGTAACACGAGAATGAACCTCATTGGTTCTTGCTGAAGCTCAAACGTGCTGCGTAACACGGGAATGAGCCTCATTGGTTCTTGCTGAAGCTCAAACGTGCTGCGTAACACAGGAATGAGCCTCATTGGTTCTTGCAGAAGCTCAAACGTGCTGCGTAACACGAGAATGAACCTCATTGGTTCTTGAGGAAGCTCAAACGTGCTGCGTAACACGAGAATTAACCTCATTGGTTCTTGACGAAGCTCAAACGTGCTGCATAACACGAGAATGAACCTCATTGGTTCTTGCTGAAGCTCAAACGTGCTGCGTAACACGGGAATGAGCCTCATTGGTTCTTGCAGAAGCTCAAACGTGATGCGTAACACAAGAATGAACCTCATTGGTTCTTGCAGAAGCTCAAACGTGCTGCGTAACACGAGAATGAACCTCATTGGTTCTTGCAGAAGCTCAAACGTGCTGCGTAACACGGGAATGAGCCTCATTGGTTCTTGCGGAAGCTCAAACGTGATGTGTAACACAAGAATGAACCTCATTGGTTCTTGCAGAAGCTCAAACGTGCTGCGTAACACGAGAATGAACCTCATTGGTTCTTGCAGAAGCTCAAACATGCTGCGTAACACAAGAATGAACCTCATTGGTTCTTGCAGAAGCTCAAACGTGATGCGTAACACAAGAATGAACCTCATTGGTTCTTGCTGAAGCTCAAACGTGCTGCGTAACACGGGAATGAGCCTCATTGGTTCTTGCGGAAGCTCAAACGTGATGCGTAACACAAGAATGAACCTCATTGGTTCTTGCAGAAGCTCAAACGTGCTGCGTAACACGAGAATGAACCTCATTGGTTCTTGCTAAAGCTCAAACGTGCTGCGTAACACAAGAATGAACCTCATTGGTTCTTGCTGAAGCTCAAACGTGCTGCGTAACACGGGAATGAGCCTCATTGGATCCTGCTGAAGCTCAAACGTGCTGCGTAACACGGGAATGAGCCTCATTGGATCTTGCTGAAGCTCAAACGTGCTGTGTAACACGAGAATGAACCTCATTGGTTCTTGCTGAAGCTCAAACGTGCTGCGTAACACGAGAATGAACCTCATTGGTTCTTGCTGAAGCTCAAACGTGCTGCGTAACACGGGAATGAACCTCATTGGTTCTTGCATGTCAAGTGAACATGCTTGAACTTCTGTTTACAACTGATGTGTGAGTTGATGAATGTTTATATGTGAATAAAATCCTACATTCAATCTGTTCATCATATAAAGCCATAGAGAAATTTGGACTAAACCGCTCAATTAATATGGATTAGTTTTACAATCTCTTTATGAACTGTTTGAAGCGTCAAAGTGTCAGTTGCGTAGCTGCCAATGGAGGGGTCAGAGAGCTCTCAGATTTCATCAAAAAGATCTTCATTTGTGCTCTGAAGATGAGCAAATGTCTTAACGGGTTTGAAACAACATGAGGGTGAGTAATTAATGACAGAATTTTGATTTTTGAACTTTCCCTTTGATTTACAGGTTTTTATGTATTTATCCATTCTCCTTTCCTTTTTTTTACTTCTGATGAAACACTCCTTCCAAACATCTGTGGGGCAAATCTGTTGTTTACACCCATATTTTGATGAGGTAAATTACAGAACGAGTGTTAAGGAGAGCTTTCCTCTCATTAAAATTCCAAAGCTATAAACATGCAGCTGATAAAACACACAACCAACCAGCAGAGAAATTAAAAGCCAAAACATAATGAGAGATCAGACTAGAACTGATGCATGTTGTAGAACGCTGTGCTATTGCTATAGAATATTCAGGGATCTTTGTGTTAAGATCACAGAACATGATTTGGCTTGTTTTAAAGTCCGGACGGTCCGGTTTCAGCTCAACGTTTCAAGCAAGGTTTGCCACTGAGCTCAACAATGGGAAACAATTGGGAAAGTGTTAGCAATAATTCTAATAAAGTTTTAGTATTTTGTTCAAACAGTTTGGAGGTGTAACTTGTCTAAATCTCTTTCCCGTTGCTCTTTGTGTTTCCTGAGCTTGAGTTTCACACGCGGATTACAGCTGAAATCTCCAGCCTCCTGCATTCTGTGCGGCGTAAGGCTCTTTGAAGAGCGGAGTGAGACCACTCTGATTAAACAAACACCAGAGACGACTCTGAACGCGTGAGGCGACGCAGGAAGGATTGGAGCGCAGCCCCCAAAAGCTTCTCCTGTAAATGAGAGTCTCAGTAAAGCCCCGGGAATCAGAAGGGCCCTTCAGTTCACAGAGTTTCTCTGTGAGAACGTACAGGATAGCGCGCCAGTCACAGTATAATGCAGATGCTTTTGGCTTTCTGCACTAAAACAAGAAGTTTAGACAGGATTAAGAGGATTTAAAGTGCATGAGGTAGTTTGAACCAGTGTCATTTTTAGTATAATTTATTTATTACCTTTTGCTAATATTTTGAATGAGATTTTATTTGTATATTTTCTGTTTCATTTTAATTTCAGTTAAAATTTAAAGTGTTTGTCATCTTTATTTTTTATTTTAATGTCTATATATTTTATTTTAATTCAATTAATGGTTTTATTTTTCTATTTCAAGTAATGAATTTTTTTTATGGTTTTAGTTTTAGTAAACAATAATAACCCAAACTGTATTTAAACTGTAATCCATAAAGTAATAACAGCAGCAATAATTGCAGCATAATTGTTGTTTACAACAATAATTGTTGTTGTTGTTGCTGCTGCAGTTATTGGTGCTGTTTTTGTTGCTGCTGCTGTTATTGCTGTTGCTGCTGCTGTGGATTATTGCTGCTGCTGCTGTTGGTTATTGCTGCAGTTATTGTTGCTGCTGCTGTTGGGTATTGCTGCAGCTGCTGGTTATTGCTCTTGCTACTGTTGCTATTGCTGCTGCTGCTGGTGGTTATTGCTCTTGCTGCTGTTGCTGCTGCTGTTATTGTTCCTGCTGCTGTTGGTTATTGCTGCTGCTGGTTATTGCTGCTGCTGCTGTTGGTTATTGCTGCAGTTATTGTTGCTGCTGCTTTTGGCTATTGCTGCTGTTGTTGTCAATGCTGCTGCTGTTATTGCTGCTGCTATTGCTGCAGTTATTGTTGCTGCTGCTTTTGGCTATTGCTGCTGTTGTTGTCAATGCTGCTGCTGTAATTGCTGCTGTTATTGCTGCTGCTATTTCTGCTGTTGTTGTTATTGTTGCTGTTGTTGTTGCTGCAGCTGTTGGTTATTGCTGCCGTTGTGGTTGCTGCTGCAGTTATTACTGCTGTTGGGTATTGCTGCTGGTTATTGCTTTTGCTGCTGATGCTGCTGCTGTTGGTTATTGCTGTTGTTGTTGTTGTTGCTGCTGCTGCTGCCGTTGGTTATTGCTGCTGTTGGTTATTGCAGCTGCTGTTATTTCTGCTGCTGCTGTTATTGGTTATTGCTCTTGCTGCTGCTGTTATTGCTGTTGCTGCTATTGTTGTTGCTTCTGCTATTGTTGCAGCTGTTGTTGGTTATTGCTGCTGCTGTTATTGCTCTTGCTGCTGCTGCTACAGTTAATGGTTATTGCTCTTGCTGCTACTGTTATTGCTGCTGCTGCTATTGTTGTTGCTGCTGCTGTTGGTTATTTCTGCTGCTGTTATTGCCGCTGCTGTTGCTGCTGCAATTGCCACTGCTATTGTTACTGCTGCTGCTGTTATTGCTGTTGCGTCTGCTGGTTATTGCTGCTGCAGAGCAAGTATGGGACTTGCTACTGCCAATACATACACGACACGCTGCTGTGAACGGTTAAGACATGCTGCTGCTGTACAAAATAGCGTACATGAATTACCAGTAGCAGATCTATACAGGTAGACCTGGGGAAGGTGAAGAGTTTCTGAAAGCACGCTGCAACTGCTATAGCAAATGTATTTTGTTATGTGCATTTTTATTAGTTTGATTTTATTTTTATTAATTTTCAATATTAATATTTTAGTTTAGTTTATTTTTATTTCAGTTTTATTTTTAATTTATTTTATTTCCATTTAACAATTTTAGTGCTTCAACTTAAATGAAAATTAGAAACGCCTTGGCAACTGAAATGTGTTTTTCATCTAATATCTATATTTTATTTTATTCTATTCAAGCTTTATTTCAAATAAAAAAAATTTTTACTAGTTTTTGTTTTAGTCTAGTTTAGTCCACCCATATTTCAACAGCGGTCCGGTCATGCAGGTTTGCTCTTTACATCATCAGGAAAATCAGACCCTTCCTGTCAGAGTATGCAACAAACATGTCCAAGTTCTTGTCATCTCAAGACTGGACAACTGCGACGCTCTACTAGCAGGTATTCTGGCCAGTGCAACTATGTCCCTGCAGATGATCCAGAACGCAGCAGCACGTCTGGTCTTCAACCAGCCTAAGAGAACCCATGTCACACCCCTCCTGATCTCCTGATTGTGTCCAGATTCACTTTAACATTGGCTTTCAGAACTACCACCAGAACAGCAACTCCCTACCTCAATTCTCTCATATAAGATTATACACCCTCCCGCCAGCTAAGGTCACTGAATGAGCGATGCCTTGTTGTTCCTTCACAACAAGGCAAAAAGTCACTCTCCAAAATGTTCACCTTCTCTGTTCCTCTCTGGTGGTTTCTTTTTTATTCCTCTCTTGTAAGTCGCTTTGGATAAATGCATCTGCTAAAAGCATATATGTAAATGTAGCTGATGACAATAACCCTGCATTTGATAATCACTTAAATTGTTGTTCTACCTAAAGAAGGTATGATGCTCCACGCAGCACTTCCACAGGTTCTTGCAGGCCGTCTTACTGGGAGCGTCAAAGAAGAACGACGTCTCATTACACTGCAAAGAAACAAGGAAGTTGTGATATTTGTATGTATCTATCTGTTGTCCCATCACCAGTGGTGCCCCTCATGTGCTCTAATTAGTCTGTTCTCACTAGGTAAGATGAAAAGGGTCATTAAGTCCTCGAATGAGAAGACGCCTTCACTCGCAGGTTAAATTGGCCCCTGGAGGAAACGGGTTATAGACACTTTCAAAGAAGACTCACATGAGGCTTAAGGCCAGTCATAACACTCAATCAATGATGGGATTTTCATTGACTCCTCATAAAGGATTTTCCTCCCAGTGGCCACGATTGGGGGAAATCGATGTTATGGAAGCAGTCGCAATAAAGTAAAGTAAAGCAGTTTTATAATATGAATTTTGTTGCTTGCTTTAAATAGAGAAACAAAGTTTCTTAATGCCTAATAGTCATATTTAATCGATTAGTGCGGAGCGATAATATAATGCAATGTTTTCATGTAAATTAAAGGGATTTCGAGATCACACATCTGAAACACATCTATAATTGTCATATAATTTATTGTGATGTTCTATTAAAAAGAAGACTTACATCTCTGCCTATAACCCGCAGCTCAAATTGTGTTTCCTTGAAATACACTTTCGTAATTCTAGGCCTGAAAAAACAAATATTAAAAGTTATTTTTTTAACATTGTGTACAAAAATAAATCAAAACAGAATGACAGAGTGAAGAGCAATAATATAATATAATATAATTCATATAATATAATAAATATAATAATCTGTTTAAAGGAATAGTTCACCCAAAAATTTTAAATTCAGTCATCTACTCTGCTCGTTTCAAATCATTTTTGTTTCAATGAATAGTTCCATGCCATTAAAATGAATAGGACTGAGGCTTCAAGCTTCAAAAAGGATACAAAAGCACCATTAACGTATCATAACATAACAATAGCCCATATGACTTGTGTGCTATACTCCAAATCTTCTAAAGAAGTCAAAGTCAGCTTTATGAGAGGAACAGACCCAAATTTAAGCTGCTAAATGGGACTCTGGGTGAATTATTACTTTAATAGGTTAAAAATTCAGTTTAAACAGCAACCTACCAGAAATATTTCCCGACTTGCGTTTTGTTTTTGTAAACCACAACCCCGACAGGCGTCAGTCCCAGGAAGTACTCCGATTGTTTTTCTCCCTGAAAAGACACATATGAATTACATTACATTTACATATCCATAGTATTTTTTTTCCCATACTATGGAAGTCAATGGGGACCAGCAACTGTTTGGTTGCCTGCATTCTTCAAAATATGTTCCTTTGTGTTCAACAGAACAAAAAAAACCCATACAGGTTTAGAACAACTTGAGGGTGAGTAAATGATGCTTAATATCCCTTTAAGCAACTTATAATAGAAGAACACAAGCAGCTGACAACATTCATAGCATACAATGCCAATGCTAGACTGAAGCTAGAGCAGAGGAGAAATGCAAAGAAGAATTATGATTTTTTTTGTTGATATTTTATCCGAGCGGAGTACATTGAAGGAAAAGAAAATCCTCTGTTGATATAACAGAAGGAACGCTTGTGGGCTCTACTTACAAACACAGGGTGCAGATCGACTCCGTACATTTCCAGTGTTTTGGCAATTCCTAAGTAATTGTTTTCTGCCTCGGCAGGCACCTGACCCCTGCACACAGAGGTCAACATGTTACTGAACACTCAGAGACAAGAAATACTATCAAAATACAAGAGTGTATAAAGAACACCATTTTGGAAGAATGTGCATAACCGGGATTATTAAAATGGAAATGTTAAACTGTGCATTAAATGTTCCTTTTGAAACAAACAACGATTTACTTAGAGCAAACATTTGAACTACCAAAGTAAATAAGAGCAGCATAAAAGAGGGGGTTAACTCGCTGGTTTTCCCAGAAAGGTGTAATTTTCAATATTGCTTTAGTATTATATTAATAGTATAAGTTTTAAAATACATTCCAAAGAGATGATAAAAGCATGTTGGAATTGTGAAATCTGCATAACCTGGATTATCAGTTGAGGGAATTTAAATCTGTACATTAAACAAAATACATTTTCAACAGAAAATAATTTACTATGAGCAAACATTTGGAATACCAAAGCACACAAGTGCAGCATAAGACCAGTAAAAGAAGAAAAACAAAGGGTCAAAAAACTGTAATCATTAACTCAATGATTTCCCCAGAAAGATTGAATGTGATATTTAGAGTTGCTTTAAACTTATTCAGGAAATCAGTGATGTGTAAATGTGTGTTTGTCACGGACTGAATAGCAGGCCCATACCAGTGAGGTCAAACCTGAAACCATGTTTATTTAACCGGCAGGAATGTGCAGGCAGTGCATGATCTGAACACAATCATTGTGTAGGGTGAACTCAGGGTGATTGGGACACTTTTTGCCATTGAGATAACTTGGAAAAAGTGTCCCAACCAACCTGAATTCACCCTATAGATCCCAGAAGGGAAATTCAAGATGGGCGACAACCAGCCAACCAACCAGCAACCAACTAACCAACTAACTATTCATCCATCCATCCATACAAATACATGAATCAATCAATCAATCAATCAATCAATCAATCAATCAATCAATCAATCAATCAATCAATCTATCTATCTATCTATCTATCTATCTATCTATCTATCTATCCACATGCATACACACACCTATAAACATCAATATAAACAATGACATGCTTGCTTAATATAAAAATTTGTTTCAATTCATAATTATTTAAAAAGAAATGCAATGCATAAATGAAAGCATTATCTCCATCCTGTTCCTGTGGTCAATCTAGCATATGTACGAATGCGTTATGAATTCCCCTCACAGCGGCGGGTGGGTCTCTGATGATTATATATGCTCTTTTATAAAGTGTCGGGCCCCGTCATTTGCAGGCACCCCGGGGACTCGTCGCATTAATGTCTTTCATTCGGGCCCTGTGTGTGCGGCTGCATATTGCTTCTTAATCGCTGGATCTTTCAGTGCATACAGAAAATATGATGCAGCACAGCCGGTCTGAGCCACATCACAGATGGGAGTACCCATGATCCTTTTGTTCTGTCTGAGAGGGTCGCCCTCTTGCTTTAACCGCGATTCTCTTTGTCTATGGCTGAGCGCAGAAGGAAACTCCAGCATGCACACTCTATTTTTATAGTATGCAATTCAAACCAGAGTACACAAATTTTTGTCAAATGAACTCATTAGTAGTGATCAGTTGAAATCCAGAATTAGGTACAGTTTGCCTAATTTGGTGTAAAATATTTGAACTTTTGACATCATATAATTAGTCAAAAAGCAGACAAATAGTATATAAAGTCAAGGCATGAACATCATTACATTTTGGTGTGATTTGTGCCACAGTAGACCTTCTGTTGGCTTGGAGCAGACGGGATAGCCTTTGTTGCCCTCGTGCATCAATGAGCCTTAGGCACCCAACACTTTGATGGGGGTTTGTCCCTCCTCAGACACTGTTGGTAAATTCTCAGCACTGCTGTCCGGGAGCAACTCACAAGCCTTGCCATTTCAGAGATACTCTTACCCAGCCGCCTTGCCATAACAGTTTGACCCTTGTCAAAGTCGCTCAGATCTTTATTCTTCCCATTTCTCCTGAATCCAACACGTTTATTATGAGAACTGATCATCTAATCTTGCCTACCATCTAATCTACCCAGACCTTAATATGTGGCCCTGTTAGATGATCAACGATATTCGCTTCAACTGTGACTGATATACACTCACCTAAAGGATTATTAGGAACACCTGTTCAATTTCTCATTAATGCAATTATCTAATCAACCAATCACATGGCAGTTGCTTCAATGCATTTAGGGGTGTGGTCCTGGTCAAGACAATCTCCTGAACTCCAAACTGAATGTCAGAATGGGAAAGAAAGGTGATTTAAGCAATTTTGAGCGTGGCATGGTTGTTGGTGCCAGACGGCCGGTGTGAGTATTTCACAATCTGCTCAGTTACTGGGATTTTCACGCACAACCATTTCTAGAGTTTACAAAGAATGGTGTGAAAAGGGAAAAACCTCCAGTATGCGGCAGTCCTGTGGGCGAAAATGCCTTGTTGATGCTAGAGGTCAGAGGAGAATGGGCCGACTGATTCAAGCTGATAGAAGAGCAACTTTGACTGAAATAACCACTCGTTACAACCGAGGTATGCAGCAAAGCATTTGTGAAGCCACAACACGCACAACCTTGAGGCGGATGGGCTACAACAGCAGAAGACCCCACCGGGTACCACTCATCTCCACTACAAATAGGAAAAAGAGGCTACAATTTGCACGAGCTCACCAAAATTGGACAGTTGAAGACTGGAAAAATGTTGCCTGGTCTGATGAGTCTCGATTTCTGTTGAGACATTCAGATGGTAGAGTCAGAATTTGGCGTAAACAGAATGAGAACATGGATCCATCATGCCTTGTTACCACTGTGCAGGCTGGTGGTGGTGTAATGGTGTGGGGGATGTTTTCTTGGCACACTTTAGGCCCCTTAGTGCCAATTGGGCATCGTTTAAATGCCACGGCCTACCTGAGCATTGTTTCTGACCATGTCCATCCCTTTATGACCACCATGTACCCATCCTCTGATGGCTACTTCCAGCAGGATAATGCACCATGTCACAAAGCTCGAATCATTTCAAATTGGTTTCTTGAACATGAGAATGAGTTCACTGTACTAAAATGGCCCCCACAGTCACCAGATCTCAACCCAATAGAGCATCTTTGGGATGTGGTGGAACGGGAGCTTCGTGCCCTGGATGTGCATCCCACAAATCTCCATCAACTGCAAGATGCTATCCTATCAATATGGGCCAACATTTCTAAAGAATGCTTTCAGCACCTTGTTGAATCAATGCCACGTAGAATTAAGGCAGTTCTGAAGGCGAAAGGTGGTCAAACACAGTATTAGTATGGTGTTCCTAATAATCCTTTAGGTGAGTGTATATACAGAAAATAGTACCAGTGTCCATCTTTTTTCATCTTTTCATAGACATCCTCCCTTTATATTTTCAATCTCTTCACCTAATTTCCTCACATTTTTTTGCTTTCTCATGTTTCCTGTTCTTAATCCCCCAACATATTTAAGTGCTCCAGCATTCCTGATCAGAGTTTCTCATTTTACCTCTGACTGTCATTCACAGGAACGCCTTTGCCTTAATACCGTCCTAACCCTCGTCTCTTTCATTTCCCATCCTCCTGCCTCTCTCAGCCATCTCACTGGAATAAATCATGTTTTCCAGTACAAAACATCCAGACATCCCAAAAACAAGATACTTCACCTGACAATCAAAATTGCACAAGGGATTATGGCTTGAATATATTTTGAATGTGGTTTATATTGTTCCACTTGCCACACAAAGATTTTTCTTGCAGTGCTTCTGTCGAGTCTCTGCAGTTAGAGGAAAAATGTGTCTTTCCTGACTGATCTGCTCTACTTCAGCTCCTCACGGAGCTCTTAAAAATCAGCCCGATGATAATCGTACAAAACTACGAGTCAAGTAGAGACTTGAGCCCTAAAGGCAAAAAAAACATGACAATCACCAGTCAAACATAAATTTGGTGGAAATCTGAGTACGGTAAGAGCGCTCACTTAAATAGGAGCATTTAAGTGTTTAAATGTCTCTAATACTCTAATCAAGTCACTCTTGTGACACGTCAGATTCATATTGCAACAATAATACGAGTAATAGTATATCATTCTGTTTATGAAGGGAATATTGCACGTTAACAATTATCTCCCGCCAGTTCGTTCATTTGAGCTCCTCAGCGTTCAGAGCTTGTCTGATAGGCCATATTTACACTGCAGGTCTTGATGCCCAATTCCGATTTTTTGACTATATCTGATATTTTTGACAACCAGCTTACACCTTCTATTAAAAGTGACCCATATCCGATATCTGCATTCACAATACACTTGGCGAAATAACCCATGGTAGACGTATTGACCAGGAAAGTCTTAGGTAAGGAAAGTAAAAACAGCGCAATTTGCAATGGACGAAACAAAATGCTTTTGCTTTACACACCATCTTTAAAGGTCAGCAAAATATTGGGTTGAGGCTTCGTCCTTCACTGCCTCATTAAAAAGAGTCATGTGATCACGTCATTCACCACCGATGCTTTTTCAACTTACGACTTTGACTCACGCATTAACGGGAATATCCGATCCATCCGCTTACACGGCAGACGCAAATGCACGTATGCGATTAATATCAGATTAATTTCCACATATGAATGAGGCCTGAAACCAACCTGAGAATATCGGAATCCATGTGCTTTTTTTCCTGCTTACACGTTCATGGGTCATATCCCAAAAAAATTGGAATTAGGTCACTTGAAGCATATAATGTAAATCCAGCCATAGTGTGTCACCGGACAGGTGCAGCCCATCACACACTCACCGGATCAACACATGCAGACAGGTGAGTGTTTGGCAAAGGGTCAAGTCTTTCAAACACACTGAGAGCGGCTCTCGTTACAAAGACATGAGCGACGGCCAGAGGGAGGAATCTTTACTGTCCCTCACACGAAACGCCAGCGGCCCTATTCCCATGGAAAGCTCTTATATCTGCCATAGCTTGTCCTTTCAAATGACTTTCAACAGGAATGTGATGTTTAAGCTCTCAGCAGAGGCGAGATCTAATCTGTGATGGGATTATTACGGATTAAGGTGTGAGATGTGCTGTGTGTTTTATTGTCTTACATGAGCGTTTTATGAATCTGTTCGATGGTGTCCTCTAGTTCCTCTTTCTGGTCGGGGACAAAGCGATATTCTGACACGTAACCTGGTGTGTGTTTGTATGGGTCATAATCTCCAAGCTCAGCTGTAGGAAAAGGCAAAGAGGACACAATGTCATGTGGTATAAAGAAAATGAAATTATAAAATAAATAAAAGTATAATAAATAAATAAATAAATGAAATAAAAAAAAAACATAATTATAATAAAAAATAAAATGAATACATAAAATGATAATAAATAAAAAAAATAAAATGTTGAAATAGACAAAATTATAATAAATAAATACAATTAAATAAATAAATAAATAAATAAAATAAATTATAATAAATAAATAAAATGAAATGAAATGATGAAATAAATAAAAACAAATAAATAAAATGAAATGCTGAAATAAATACAATTATAATAAATTAATACAATTAAATAATAAATTAATAAAATGATGAAATAAATAAAATTATAATAAATAAATCAAATGATGAAATAAATAAATACAATTATAGTAAATAAATAAATCTAATTAAATGATGAAATAAAGAAACTTATAATGAATAGAAAATACAAATAAATAATGAAATAAAGAAATAAAAGAAATTAAATGAAATGAAGTAAATAAAAATGATAAAATTAAATAAATTAGTACAATGAAATTATAAAAATAAATTACATATAAAAATATAAAAACATAAACATACATATATAATTATATTGCGTAAGATAACAATCACATAACGTAAGATTTTACTCTGATGTTATATAACAATATATAAAATATATTATAAAATAAAATATATTATAAAAGAAGTTTATTTTTTATTAATTCCGTGAAGTTAATTAAGTGCTGACACATTATTTCTGTATAAATAACTAGACTGAAGTGACATTTGCTGTAGGAAATATGCTGTGAATTTGTACGTACATTGAATAGCAAGAGCTCCCAGTTGGGTGCCGATATTAAAGGGACAGGGAAGTCTCCCCTGCAGAACATCCTGCTTTACCTGCAGAAAGAACTGATACCTGAGAGAAGACAGTATGAGAGATGCACTGCAGTCAAACACCATCACCAGCACCAAAACAAAATATCATGATGTTATTTATTCTCACGTTACACAGAACACACACCTTGTAATTTCCTCTTTCAGTTTACAAGGATCTTCAGCATAAAATTTCACCCCAAAGTAGAGCGTGAACGGAGGTCCAGCTGGAAAGAAGAAAACAACCAATCAACACTAAACACGAAATAAACCCCAACCTAACCAGTAGTCTGTCCTCAATTAAAGCAAAAATTATCATAGCCGATCAGAACATATTTAATGTTTAAAGTACAGCAGATTTTTGACCAATGAGATTCCACGGTGGGTGTGGCTACCTAGCATGATGTGCCACAAATAGAATCCAAGAGATGATCAAATTAAAACGGTCACACTTTAACATGGATCAGACAGGATTTATAGTATTAGTGTTACACAGATTACATGTCCCAATAATTCATTATCAAAGTAAGAACAATAATTATAGGTAATTTTAAGCAGTTGCACAAAACAATTACATGTAGTTTATTAGTATCACTCTCTACATGCAGGCAAAAATACAGTGTAATTTAAAGTGACTAATTTTACATTCCTGCAAAATTGACTGCAAAACTGTTAACAACCAAATCTGAACCAGCTACCAGGATAACCAGGATTATTATGGGAGGGTTAAAGAGGACCTATTATGCGTTTTTTTTTTTCAATGTCTTGATTTTGTATTTTGTATATCGATAATCTTTGGTAATGCTCTGTTTAGTTCCTGTCTCTGTGAAGCCCCTCCTTCTGAAAAGCACAATGTGCTCTGATTGGTCGGCTGGATCAGTGTGTTGTGATTGGTTAAGCACTTTGAGCGTGTTTGGGAAATGCCCCGCCCCTTACCATAACTGCAAGTTTCAACACACTTCTAACGAACTCAACCAGGCCACGCCCGTTTATTCTGCATATGAATTATTTAAATTAGGAATATTCTGATGTGTTTGTTCCCGGAAGAAAACTCAAGACTACAATGGAGGCGTTTCAGGGAGTTCAGAAACATTGACACTGATATAGAGAAGAACTCACGCTGGAGGGACTTTGGAACTTCAGACCTTTTTCATGCTCAAACATCAACATTACAAAATAAAGAAAAATGAACATGTAAAAAAGCATAATAGGACCCCTTTAAAACAAAAGGGTTAGCAATATATCTAGGTTGTCCTCTAGATTAAAAAACAGCAACACTGATATGTAATGCATTCATTTCCCAGAGGAGTGAATTACAGAATTAAACAAATGTGTTGTTTACATTCACATCAGTAGATATGCTAATACTTAACTTTATTCATTACTAGATATTTGGATGGGCTTAACCGCATAATTACTTCTAAATTATAATTTGAAATGCATTGTGAGTTTTATCAGGAGGCCTTTAAAGAATCATTACGGCTCATGCTGCTCTGATCCATTTTTAATCTGCACTGAAAATGGGGGGGGGTAATCATTAGGTCAATGTGTTTCGTCCCTTGATGCACAAAGAATTAAAGACCATCTCTGTAGACTGCGAAAAACCAGTGCATACTTACTTGTTATCAAATCTTTATGTTCAGCAAGTGTTTTTGAGGGATCAAGCCAATACTGTAAATATAAGAGAAGAGATTTGATCAGATACAAGATCAAAACACAATAAACATCATGTAACCGAAGCATCAGGCTTTAATTAGTGAGTAGTATTGAAGCTTTACTTTAGTTCCGCCTAAAAGCTTTGAGCTGCTGCGATGTTCAGTCATGCAAGTGCTGGCATAATATGAGGCCTATTAAAACCGGCCTCTAAAACAGGCTCGTTAAAAATGTGTGGCCTCCCTCCATCAATAAAACATGAAGTATGAGCACGTCAGAGCATGTCGTCTAGAGCTGAACGAGTGTCTGTGGCCAGTAGCTGCCTTTGCTATGTTTCACCTGTTAGACGGCCCTCGCAAGAGAAGGGGCCTGCAGAATGTGACCAAAATGAATATGCTTCCAAAAACCAAAATATGTTCTGTATAAGTTCTTGTTTTTAATATTGTAAGGACGCCCAACCGTCCCAATGGAGGCTTACGATTGGTGGATGAAGGTTCCTTGCGCGTTCGGTCTTTTGAGCTGGGCAAAGGGATTTCATTTCAATTTATCTTTATCTGACTCCATTTTATTATGACCTCGAATTTAGGTTAGAATGCCAATTGGTTATTTAGTCATTTATATTTAATAGTTTAACTACACATTTAATTATTCAGTTTAACCCTTTGTTGAAATTATACCCGTTCATAATCTACTAGAGATAGTTAATAATTCCAGAGTAAGTCAGAATAAATCAGTGTAACAATTTATTATTAGTCAGGTAAATGTATCATGCCAGTTACATAATCAATTCAAAGATAATCAATACATAACATCAAATGCTCTGAAGTATAAAATAAAATATGGATGCCTGACTTCTGAAAATTACATAACGCATCTAGGAGACACTCAGCGTTACGGGCTGACCGATATAAAGGATCCAGCCCCAGCCTCTTTGCAACATCTCCTTAAATACCAGACCAAGACAGAAACCTCTTTCAAATGGAAACGTGTTAACAATGGGAATTTACATTAATCACTGTCCCATAGACCTGTATTGATGGCAGGAGGTAGAGAACATTTGGCCGGAGACACACCCATCATTCAAAAATCTAAATATCTCTAAACTCTTAAAACCTTTATTACCTTTTGCTTTACTTCTGTGGGGATGAGACCTTTGTACTAGTCGCAATTGATACATTTCAAATGATATCAAACATGTATAATACTGTTTAGTACTTGTTCACATTAACCCATATAGATTTTGGGTGAATTCTGGAGGAGAGATGGGGAAGAGGCAGTGAAGGGAAAGACATGTAAATTAAGGTGATCTTTAGATGATTAATTCGGTGTGATGTCGTCTAGGATGGGGACACTAAATGCACAAGAGTGAGTTCAGATGTTAATTTCCTTTGTTTTCTCAGGGAGTCCTCGTTCCTCAATCAGACAGTCAGGCATTTGCTAGTTATTCCATCCTTACAATATCTATACAGTAAGCAATATCACATAAGCAAAAGTGTGGTTTTCCCGAATATCAGCACGTTTGCAAATGTGATATTGATTTTATACAATTCAATAAACAATAAGTTAATAAGCTATTGGGTGACTTACATTTTAGACATTTTTCCTCTATTTTGCCAACGAAAATAGTTTCCAACAGTAGAGCCATTGTGCGCCTCCGTGCAACACAGTTTCAGTTTCGTTACAGAATGAATCTGCGTTTTTGAACAAATTGTTCTAATGACTCGACGACTCACTCACTTCTGCTTTGTCCCTGATTTAATCAGCCATTTAAAATGAATCGTTTGACTGAATGATTTAAAAGCTGGGTTTACATCCAAACATGAAGCGAATCTTTTCAAAGTTCACAAAAAAACAAAAAACAAATGCGAATTATGTGCGTCTCCATCAAGTTGTTCGAGCGGATGACGGTGGTATTGGTAACCTAGTAACCAACAATAAATAAAACACCATCAGCGGAAACAGACGATTAGTCATGTTCGCTACATCAGAATTTATTCAGCGTATTTAATTTATTAAAGGGGTGATGAATTGAGAAATCATCTTTCCCTTGAGCTTTTGATATATAAAAGGTCATGGTAATATAGGAATATCCTGTAAGTTTCAGAGCTGAAAACTTCCTTGTTAGTCAAAGAAAATCTTAGACACCAGGCCCAGCAAACGACAGGTTTTTCAAAGTGGGGATCTATGACGTCAAAGGGAGGCAAGCACCGCCTCAGCAGGAGAATATCAACGCCTACTTCATCACTGCCTGCTTAGCCCCGCCCACCGATTCGCGCATGTAACATAGGCCTAGTGTTAAACCATCGAGCTACAAAGCAATAAATATGCCGTTGAGGATTACAAAATATTGTGCAGTGACTGGGTTCAACAGTAATGCAACATGTAAGTGACATTCTAATGCCTGATCTGAAATGTGATGATTCATGTAGTCAGATGATCTTTGACTGTGTGTCAGTAAATCAAACCAGTGACTAAACATCAACTTGCGTTGTTTCTCTTAGTAGGATGAAAACAATCTGTTATTTAACAGTGATTAAATTCTATAAAGAACGCGATCAAAGAAAGCTCCCTTTGCAATCGCTGAACCTGTCAATCAAACAGGAGAGTTTATCAGTGACGCGTTTATCAGTGACTACCGTTTTATTCAACCAATCTCTTAACTATATCACTGTTAGTGAAGATGAAAGCATTCGTTAGTGTACAGAAACTGAGTTGCAATGACGAGATCGCTGCTTTCATGCGCTCAGCATGTGTGTGATCGGCTACAATGCTCATCACTGCAACCTTTCATGCCACAATCTTAATATAATGCCATAGATCTAAATATAAAGCCATAGATCTAAATGTAATGCCATAGATCTAAATGTAATGCAACACTTTTCACGATTAGTTAACCATGAGAGCTGTAATTGTAAAAACAAGCTAAAAGAGGGAGTAATACTATTTCAAATGCAAAGACGTTAGCCAATCACAGCAGTGGCCGTTAACACTGGAGTCTCACAGCAGACACGCCCCTTAAATTGGAGCGTACAGAGCAGAAGGCTAAAATCACGGTAGGAAAAATGCCTTTTATTTATAAATTATGAAAATTTTTGATGTAAAAAGCATTCTAACATTATAAGTGCACCCCAGGAAACATCATAAAACAATAAAAATGTAGGAATTAAGGGATTATTTCTGATGCGATACTTCAAAATGTGCATAAAAACAGGGTGATGGAAACACAGCTAATGACTAACAAGTTAAGACAATGATTTGCCGCCACATACTGGTGGTTTTAGTATCATTTCATTTTAGCTGAGGGACGGAGGGATGGAGATGTAACAAAGATAAAGTAATTGCAGTCGCATTGCATACGTCTTTTTTCCCTCTGAGGGCCGGGGAGGAGTCCTTCGACTGTTTCTTTGAAACGGGCATCTGAATCGCAAAGGTCTGTGGCTTATATGTTTCTGAGTATATGTCCTAAAGTTTGTATTCTGTCATTCTTCAGACAACGTTTCACTAATCGCCATGAAAAGAAGCCTCAGACTTTAATTAAACATCTTTATGCTGATTTTGATGCACAGAAGTGCAATCATAAAAGCATTGATTGATTCTCCAGCTCTTATGAGAGAGTGCCATGTTAAAAAACAAGACAGAGACCTAAAAACAGACCAACTTAAAAGCCAATAAGATTTTCACATTTCTACAGAGTTTGTCTGTTCAAAACTCACCCCCATGATGCTAGGTCAGGTCAAGGCCAGTTTATTTATGTAGCACATTTAAAAACAGCTAGTGTATGCCAAAGTGCTGTACATATGCAAATAAAGTAGATGAGGAGTAAGAGAATAAACGTGACATAAAAAAGCCGCTGTGACTGTCGGGAGGAAGTCTACTGTGGAGCTCGCACCAGTTCGGGCCCGGCGTATCGAGGGCACATATCCACCGCAAAGGAGGCGACATTAGCACCCTTCTGAATCCTAAAATGACAAATGGGACACCCTACGGTCAGACAGACTTAACGGACAGCCATTGTAAGTCCACAAGACCGAAAGTGCATTTGAAGTGTGTCATTTGGGACAGGGCCCCAGTGCCAGTCAGCAGCCTTGTGGATGCGTTCTGAACCAACTGCAAGCGATACAACGATGAATGATTTAGACCTATGTAAAGTGCATTGCAGTAGTCAAGTCTGGAAGAGATGAAGGCATGGATAACCATCTCCAAATCCTTAAATAAGAGCACAGATTTTAATTAGGCTATTTGCCTTAGTTGGGAAAAACTGCTCTTCACCATAGCACTTATCTTTTTCACGAGTTCACACTCCCATACAGTTGGGAGTAATGTTTAATGCGTATTTGGCATGCTGTCTGGGGGGGAGGGCTCCGAGCTCGGAATTTGGCCCAAACCTAGAGTACCCCCCCACCCGCATATGTAAATGGTTAGGACTAGAAGTGTGGAGAAGGGGTGGTGGAGGGATGCTGCTAAACTGTCAACGAATTGAGGTGAGATTGCTGAATATATATACACCTCTTATCGTTGATTGCTGAGTGCTCTCCACTCATGTTAATTATCTGAACGTGCTCCTCCCGAACTTAAATCATAGAATCTTAAATCATCATCATTTTTCAAAATTCAGATCTGTGTCAAAAATCATAATATTATGATCCTAATATTGTGTTGGTCCCCCTTTTGCTGCCAAAACAGCCCTGACCCATTGAGGCATGGGCTCCACTAGACCCCTGAAGGTGTGCTGTGGTATCTGGCACCAAAATGTTAGCAGCAGATCCTTTAAGTCCTCTAAGTTGCGAGGTGGGGCCTCCATGGATCGGACTTGTTTGTTCAGCACATCCCACAGATGCTCGATTGTATTGAGATCTGGGGAATTTGGAGGCCAAGTCAACACCTCAAACTCATTGTTGTGCTCCTCAAACCATTCCTGAACCGTTTTTTCTTCGTGGAAGGGCGCATTATCCTGCTGAAAGAGCCACAGCCACCAGGGAATACCGTTTCCATGAAAGGGTGTACATGGTCTGCAACAATGCTTAGGTAGGTGGTACGTGTCAAAGTAACATGGATGGCAGGACCAAAGGTTTCCCAGCAGAACATTGCCCAAAGCATCACACTGCCTCCGCCGGCTTGCCTTCTTCAAATAGTGCATCCTGGTGCCATGTGTTCCCCAGGTAAGCGACGCACACGCACCTGCCCATCCAGGTGATGTAAAAGAAAACGTGATTCATCAGACCAGGCCACCTTCTTCCATTGCTCCGTGGTCCAGTTCTGATGCTCACATGCCCACTGTTGGCGCTTTCGCCGGTGGACAGGGGTCAGCATGGGCACCCTGACTGGTCTGCGGCTATGCAGCCCCATACGCAACAAATTGTGATGCACTGTGTATTCTGACACCTTTCTATCAGAACCAGCATTAACTTCTTGAGCAATCTGAGCTACAGTAGCTCGTCTGTTTGATCGGACCACATGAGCCAGCCTTCGCTCCCCACGTGCATCAATGAGCCAACGAGCTCATAATGTTATGCCTGATTGGTGTATTTCCTCATGATAGAACCCAAGGGGAGCATATACAAACAAAATAAAATAGGTCCCAAAAGGGACCCCTGAGGCACCCCATAGGTGAGTGGTGCAGAGGGAGAGGATGAGTTTCCAATCATCACCTTTACCGATCTATCAGAGAGGTATGATAAGAACCAATCTAGTGCCGTGCCCCTAATGCCGACTTCGTCCTTTAGACGATTAAGAAGGGTAGCATGATCAACTGAGTCAAATTAAAATGGCAGGTTTACCGGTTTACTGCTAGGATGTTCTGGGTGGATGCTAGGATGCTGCTATGCAGTTGCTAGAGTGTTTTAAGCGGTTGCTAGGTTGTTCACATTTCTATGATCGTCTGATCTGTGGATGTGGCTCGGCATCCTCCTTCAGTTTGAATCTGTGGGATTTTTTCACCTGTTTTATGGTCCAGTAGTTGAAAATGGTGCATTTGATTGCTAAAGTAACAGCACACCACTCTTCAACAACTGACACGATTTCAAATTCAAATGTAATTCAAATGCTGCAGGACGATGAACAAACTGAACTTTAACACTAATTATGAGCAATATTAAAAGAGATGCTTCCATTAGCAAACAAAACATCAAACATGAGGGCATTAAAAGTGATTTACTCAATCTGTGAGGCGGTTCAGATAATTAACATCTCATGGCCTCTATAATGAACGGATGTCAGGGATTATCATGCATAAACACAGCCTGAAGATCTTCTTAATGTTTTATACTCCTGTCAGGTGATTTTTCAGTGAAGTCATGAGGGGATTGTATCTGGCATTGCCTTGAAGACAAGATTTATATGCCATTTAATGGATGTGCAAATGCATGCATGAAATACTTTATGAGCACGGGAAGCTTCACTTCCCAACAAACACAACAAACAAACACAACTCCCTCTGAACCGCATTTACAAAGCAAACAAACATGCTTGCAAACAATAGGAAATGAGTGAAGGTGTGTGTGCAGACGGAAAGAGGATTAGTGTTACACGTTATTAAATTAGAATACATTAAGTCGTTAAGACTCATCTAATAATCACATTAGAGCAGCTGGTGTGTTTCACTGAACTGAAGAGCTCAAAAACACAACAGAGACAGTTTTAGAATGTCCAAAATCGCACCTATACTCTTAAATAGGGCACTATTTGAGGGGACAGCCATTTGTAGCGTTGTCCGAAACCCTAGTGGACATTATCGAGTGCACTCATTCAATCCCACAATGCACCGCAATAACGAGTGTGCAATCGATGTACGCTGAGCGGTCGGCTAGAGTATACCCATAATGCACTGTGAGTCACGCGCCGAATAAATTCCCGCGTCTGACCAGAAGATGGCGTCCGCAGCTGAATCATCCATCCATCTGTTTTCCAAACCACTGGTCCAATGTGGCTACAGCGTAATATAATACAGGTATAAATTCCATTTTAATTGATTATTAATCAAGGTTTATACATACTAGTTTCCATGACAGAGTTCAAGATAAATATTTTCATTACTACTGGAGCTGCCAGTTTGCTAAGTTTCAAATGATTATTATACAGCACAAACTGTGCAAAAGCGACAGCCCTTCCAGCGCACTCAGTGTCCGAATTCACTCACTCGTTTTCATTCAATCCTTCAGCCGGACTATATTAATGGAGTAATGTAGGGAATAGTGAATGAGGGTATAGGGGGTGATTTCAGACACAGCCGTAATGTACAAGCACAAGGGAGGACGTTTTACAACATTAAGTGATCAGACTTACAATATTCACTTGGTGGATGATAAAACTGGTGAAAAAAATCCCACAAACTTACAAATGAAAAAATTAATTGAAGGAATAAATCCTATTATACAATGTAAACACTAACGCTCAAAATAATGAATTGGTTTAAGTAGGACAAACGTAAATTAAACAAATTAGTTCAGTCAAATGAACTTTTATGAGTATTTAGCACTTTCTTTTTCTTTCAAGTTCACAGAACTGATATATTTTAAATAAACTGAACTGTTTCATTGTTTTGAGTTTTATGAAATTATTTATTTTAATTTAGACAAACTTAAAGGGATAGTTCACCCAAAAATTAGCCCATGATTTACTCACCTTCAAGTCATCCTAGCTGTATATGACATTCTTCTTTCAGACGAATACAACTGGAGTTATATTAAAAAAGTCCTGGCTAATCCAAGCTTTATAATGGCAGTGAATGGCTGTTTCTGTTTTGAAGTCCATAAAAGTGTATGTATCCATCATATAACTGCTCCACATGCTCCGGGGGGTTAATAAAGGCCTTCTGAAGCGATTGTGTAAGAAAAATATCCATATTGAAAACTTTACAAACTGTAATCTCTAACTTCCGCTAACTTATTTATGCGCGTTCGCGAGAGACTGGCGTATGACGTAAGTTCTGGTGACGAACGCGGAATCGCAGAGGATAGAGCAAAACAAAAGCGTATTGTCACCGGAGCGTCCTACGTCATACGCTGGAACGCCAGTCTCTCGTGAACACCCCTACGACAGTTAGCGGAAGTTAGAAATTACAGTTTGTAAAGTTTTATGCACTTTTATGGACTTCAAAACAGAAACAGCCATTCACTGCCATTATAAAGCTTGGAAGAGCCAGGACTTTTTTTTTATATAACTCTGATTGTATTCGTCTGAAAGAAGAATGTCATATACACCTAGAATGGCTTGAGGGTGAGTAAATAATGGGCTAATTTTCTTTTTTGGGTGAACTAAGCCTTTAAGTTTAACTGGGCTGGGATTTCTATTTCCCAGCATGCTTTGCCCATGGCACTCGAAAGGCCATGGCACTAAAATTAAGTGTTATATAATTAGTTTTTGTGCAAGATTAATGTTAAGTGGGAGATTTAGTAGTGATTTATGTTTTGTTATGCTAATGTAGTTTCTATTAATGTGGGATTTTGAAGAGTTACCATCATGGTGACAAGTGCATGTGGCTTGGTTTGAGAGCGAGTAAATGCTTTATATCGCTGCACTCATTCAGCAAGTGCTATACCATGCTTATTGCTTGTTAACATGTTAGCAAATGAGCAAGTTAGCATTTTCTGAATTAGCTTGTTATAGCTAGCTAAGTTTATGCTAATAAAAAAAATCACATTGAGGTTACATGAACATTTTAAGTTAAATGTATGAATTAGTGTAATTAAACATTTCAAGTTAAGAACAATTAAAATTTATGAGTACAAAATAAAAACCTGCCAGTTCTGCATACTTAAACTTTGAATTTCCTAACTTAAAAATTTTGAGTTTTGCCAACTTATTCGGGTTTACAGTGTAGTATATACTAAACTATACTAAAATAACACTGCTCAGAACAACCACATAGCAACAACCTAGAAACCACCCAAAACACACTGGAAACTGAATAGCAAGATGTTTAATTATTCCGAACACCCTAACAACTGAATAGCAACATGTTAACAATGACCCCGTTAACAATGACCCCAACTACATAGCAAACAGAAATGTTCAAAATAAGAGTCTTTTCCTCCTATAAATGTGGACAGATGTTTTATTTTGCATGTTTAACAGCACGTTAAAAATGTCCCAACAAAATCTGTGCCAAAGGAATTTTCAGTGCCTTACAATTAGATGAAACATCTCTGAGTCAAGAGCGCATGTAAACCACACCCACAGAGCAGAAAGCACCACTCTACCGCTCAGATTACACTGTTTTGAGGAGGGATTTTTATCTTCTGTCTCTTTTTACTAAAATAACCATTCATAGAGTTGATAGATTTGTGTAAATGTAAGTTACGGCCTGCCTCTCGCCCACTGCATGCTCAGTAATAAATCCAGGGCCCGGAAGGCATTGTGGGAAACACCTTTCTCATTGGTCGAGACAATGAGGTAATGACACAACGCTGCACTTTGCCTAACCCAAAATTTGGCCCCTGGGTAAACCTTACCACTCTGACCTCACACGTGACCCTTAGGACCTCATGAAGGGTTTAAAGGAATAGTACACACAAAAATGACTCATTTACTCGCCCTCATGTTGTTTCAAACCTGTATGACTTTCTTTTTTTTTTTCTTTTTTTCCCCTGCAGAACACAAAAGAAGATATTTTGAAGAATGTTGGTAACCACACAGTTCCCATTGACTTCCATTATACACTCTTAAAAATATAGGTTCAAAGAGGTTTTCGCAGAGAAGCCATGTTCGGTTCCACAAGTGAAAAGTTCTTAAAAGAACCATTTTTACTTAGTGTAAAGAACATTTTAATAATCTGAACACCCTTTTTACACTATAAAAATCTTTAGTTCAATGCAAAGGCTCCATGGATGTTAAAAGTTCTTCATGAAACCATAGGTGCCAATAAAGAGCCTTTATTTTAAAGAGAGTATGGGCAAACTTTGATTTCCAACTTTCGTAAAAAAAAAAAAAATTGTGATGCTGTTCAGTTTATTTAAACAATTCATTTTGATTTAACACCATTGTATCAGGTTTCTGGTTCAAATGTAATTGCTTCATGTTAAATTGACTAGAAACAGTTACTTAACTTGATGTTTTCATTTTGAAATAACGTTTCAAATAAGAAACCTAAATCAAACAGTATATTTTTTACTTCCCATCATGCTTTGCACAGGGCTAAATTGGGATACTAAATGTAAAAAAAATAAAGTTTTATTTAATTTATGCATTTTTTTAACAAGATGAGAAAATGGAGACACTTGTTAATGTTTAATGTTCTATTATGTTGGTATTTATGTTATGTTAGTGGTTTTGCTTTAATAATAAATGGCTTTAAAAAGAATGAATAATTGCTTTAATAATAAAGCTACCACTATGGTAGTGCTCTGGATGAAACCAGTATCATAAATGATAATTAGTTTGTTGTTATGTAAATCACAGGACTAAACAAGATGCATTAATTGTAGGATTATTTGAATAATTCAATTTAAATGAAAAACATTTATTTAAGTTAAACTAAAACTATTAATTCAAGTTAAATGAACACCATTAATTCTAGTTAGTTGCGCATGGTTGATCCTATTGGGTTTTACTTGTTTCAGTCACGTGGAACCACTGTCCATGACTGAATGATGTTCAGCCAAAGAGCTATTTTGGTTTTGAAAGATATGAGGGCAAGTAAAGGATGGCAGAATTTTTTGGGTAGACTATCCCTAACCTCTTTTTTTGGAGTTTTTATGTTCAATAATACATGTTTGGAATGACCTGAGGGTGAGTAAATGACACCAGAATCTTAATTTTTGGGACGATCTGTTTCTTCAAGAGCTGACATGTGATAATCTTCAAGCACTCACCGTTTGATGGCTATGGTCACAATAGCGAAGCCCAAAATACTCTGTTTCGGCGAGGTTCACGTGATTGAACACATAGTCCAGCACTACAGAACCTTTGGTTGATTTCTGTGGAGAAATTAGAAATGCATTAGAAATCACATCATGAACATACTATTTTCAGAATAACACAAGCAGCATCAAAGTGACAAGCTGGGCTGGGCTACATCTCTCCGGAGGATCTGCTGACAGTGAGAGGAGGGTTTGTGGCTTTGTTCTCTGATTTAATATCGTTTGACGTTACTTTCAACCACAAACCACACATATGATAAATGAGCCGTGCACACACTGGTTACAGCATGAAAACACACACCACTAACGGCAATAAAATTGAGCATGACTAAGGTAAATAAAGGTAAAATGAGTTCAGATGAAGGAAACACAATGACTAAACTTGCTATTACGTGACTGTCTGATGATCTAATTGTATTTGAATATTGTTTTAGCTGAGCCCCTGTTCACACCTGGTATTAAGATGTTTTGGGTGATCGGATCACAAGTAGACGATTCCCGTTTACACCTGGTGTTTTAATCCGTCTCTTTTGTCCACTTTCAACCACTTCTGTCCTGATTTCTTTGAGGGGAGGGTCTATGGGCGGGTAAATGTATGGGATTTTTCACATCTTTCCATCTAATTGACCAAATAAGCTCACGCAATTTACATATGAATGCGCCCAGAGATGACAGAAAAACACACGGAGAGCATCAGCTTTCGTTTCTACTCTGATAGACACCGAACGCTGTGAGTAAGTGTTCATCATGAACGATGAGAGAACATTGTGCTTGGTACGTTTTTCCACATTCAATTTACCGTATCAGAGAGAAATGTATAAACACGTTTATCTGCCAATTGTATGTCTTTCATGCGGAGACTCTCCTCGTGTGTTTGCATAATGATGCATTTAAAAGTTAATGAGCAAACGTATCTTTATAAAAGTTCACAATGTCGTTGTAGATGAAATATAATGTGGATAACATTGAATAAATATCTTTTCATCACGTTAGATACTGATTATTCATCACTCAAATGCTATGTAAACCTACCTTCTTAAAGGAACACTCCACTTTTTTTGAAAATAGGCTCATTTTCCATCTCCCCTAGAGTTAAACAGTTGAGTTTTACCGTTTTCAAATCCATTCAGCCGATCTCCGGATCTGGTGGTAGCACTTTTAGCATAGCTTAGCATAATTCATTGAATCTGATTAGACCGTTAGCATCTCGCTCAAAAATGACCAAAGAGTTTCTATATTTTTCCTATTTAAAACTTCACTCTTCTGTAGTTACATCGTGTACTAAGACCGATGAAAAATTAAAAGTTGTGATTTTCTAGACCGATATGGCTAGGAACTATACTCTCATTCCTGCGTAATAATCAAGGAACTTTGCTGCCGTACCATGGGTGCAGAGGTGCAATGATATTATGCAGCGCCTGAAAATAGTCCCCAGCTAGGTAACTTCCAACGTGACCGGCACTAAGGCTGAATCCGAAATCGCCCACTATACCCTCAAATAGGGCATTATTTGAGGGGACAGCCATTTGTAGTTGTGTCCAAAACCATAGTGGACGTTGTTGAGTGCACTCATTTAATCCCACATTGCACCGCAATAACGAGTGTACAGCCGATGTACACACAGCGGCTGTCCGAATTCACTCACTTGTTTTCATTCACTCCTTCAAGTGAACTGTATTAGTGGACTAACGTAGGGAATAGTGAATGATTCAGCCTAAGTTTGTGTAGTTGCAGAGTTGCAGCCGGCAAATTAGGTAGTGGATTTACCTGTGCGATTAGCCATAGTTTTGTGCGTTGTAAAGGTTTGAATCTGCTCTCCTCCTCCCTTCTGCCCCAGTCTGTTCAGCCACACTTTCTTGCCTTTCACGTTCCAAAAGCTCATCTTCAGTGTATTCCGGTTCAAATAGATATGGTTCAGGATCTGCACCAAAGTAAATATCTTCTGAATCGTCTCTCACAAACGTCTCCATGGTTACAAGGCACGCTCCCTGTGCAAGCAGGTTGTCACATTGGTTATGTTGACGGAAGTTAGCCTATTTTCATTGCGCCTCTGCACCCATGGTACTGCAGAGAGTAATGAGAGTATAGTTCCTAGCCATATCGGTCTAGAAAATTACAACTTTTCATTTTCCATCAGTCTTAGTACATGATGTAACTACAGAAGTCAAGTTTTAAATTGGAAAAATATCGAAACGCTTTGGTCATTTTTGAGCGAGATGCTAATGGTCTAATCAGAATCAATGAATTATGCTAAGCTATGCTAAAAGTGCTACCACCAGACCCGGAGATCGGCTGAATGGATTCGAAAACGGTAAAACTCAACTCTTGAACTCTAGGGGAGTTCGAAAAATAAGCCTATTTTCAAAAAAAGTGGCGTGTTCCTTTAACATCGGTCTCACATATTCGTCATGTTTGTAGATTTTTAACACTTTTTATTAGTGTTCATAGTTCTAATCGAATCCTCATCCAACACACAACGGGGTTGTGGGCAATAAGAGACTTAAAAATATCCAAACATGAAAATATCTTACCAACACTAAACTTTTGAACGGTAGTGTATAGTCTTCTTTCATTCTAGAGAGCTTTTGATAAATATTTGGTTACACCCCTGAATACAAGATGAGTCATCAATATGTTTTATCTGTTTTTCTCTAAGAGAAAAACTGTAAATGTGTATATCTGCTTAAAGTTTATATTTGGGCATTATATTTTGGGTATGGGGTATTTAAATCAGAGGCAGATTTAAAACGTCTTAATCATACCCGCCCTAATTCCAGTGGGTTTGGAAAAAAACCCAAAACCAGTTCGGCCCTGTTCTAGTAAATTCATGCAACAAGTACGTTACCACCAATAAAAGCTTTACTATGGTAATAAATCTTTAGTGTTTATGTGACATCTCTGCTGATAGTTGTGCAACTGCAGCTCACACGTATGACACACGTCAGCTCATATGACACACGGTGAGTGAGAGGAAACCTGCAGGAGTTTCTCCCCGCTGGGAGTGTGTGTTTGTGTATGCTGTAAGAACACACACATATAAAACACACAAAGGGTTTAGCGTGTATTCAGGGTTTTGCAGCTCCACACAGACGTATGTCATGATCGTTCCTATTACATGCTGCAGGGTGAAACACAATGAACTTCAAATCTGAAACACTATATACACCAGCAAACCCACAGGACTGAAATATCACACACAAGATCTCTTTAACATCTCCTAGACAGAGATGAGATTAAATATAGAGCAAATGGAGAGCTCTCAGATGTTTCTCCTGGGGAAAAGACTCCAGTAATCACACATGTCTCCTTTCAAAGCAGATCTCAAAGATGTCTCTCAGATTTTCCAGATGCTGAAGTCTGCGATAGAAATCCAGAGATCTTCTCAACATGATCTCAAACATTTCTCATCAAATGATCTGAGCTGTTATTCACATTCATTTTACAGCACTGGATGACAACAATTGTTTTTATTCAAATCTGAAAAAATACTTTTGCTACTAATAGTTGATACTTCATTGAAATGTAATTGAAGCCTCCTGAGCCCTAAAAGACCAAAATTGGAGAAATTAAAATCAATAGTGATGCACCAAAAGTATTTCTTTACCAAAACTTTTTTTTTTCATTTAGATTTTATTGACGTCTTTCCATGGTTCAAACACTGATTGAGTGTTTACATGAGACATGATCAATAAGTTGTACTGTATATTTCATTAATTGCGGTCCGACATAACTGTTTCAGTCGAAACCAAATATTTTGGGTTCATCATCATTAACCTAACCCATCACTAACATGATAACGATGTACTAAAAACAGATTTTTTCCGCACGTTTTTCACATACAGAAGACAACATTGTCAAAACAATCCCCATTCACACGGATCTGCAAAAAATGACGGTTATGGTTCCAGGCCAGTAGATGGCGATGTTACTATAAACACTATACACCTATAGACTGAACAAGTAATCAGCATGTGCATGACGTCACAAATTCATGTTTTTGTAGTTTACACTGAGATGATAACAGCATCGTTTTCAAAAACTTGCACTTTGAAACCCGTTTTCAGAAGTTTGCGTTTTCAGGCCCCCAAAACACAGTTGGTGTGTAAATGAATGACCAAAATTAGGGATGCACCGAAATGACACCGATGAAACCGAAAAACTATTATACATTTTTTTATTTAAAATTAGTTTTTTTTGTATAATTGTATTATTATTAGACTTTTTAATTCAATTCAATAATTTCACTGAAACTAAATTTAAACAATAAAAGCCAATAAAATAACCACACTTTTATTTAACATATAAAAACAATATAAAATATCAATATATTAATATCAATATATTATTCTTCATTTAGTTCTATGCAACAGAATCAGATTTAACTAGGGCGGCCCACGACTAAAGATTTTTCTAGTCGACTAGTAGTCGTTCATTTAAGTCGTTAGTCAACTAATCGCATATTTATTTAAATTACTTCAATATATACTGGGGGGGGGGGTATATGCCTCGCGCTAAAGGACACACATAAAGCTTGCCGCAAAGCACTGGAAAAAGTAATGATTATTATGAATGTGTCGGCAAGGAGACGTTTTAATTATTTATTAATAACTAGTGTTTTCTGAGTCAGTGTCAGCTGCAAAGATGAAGTTGATAATCTCTGTATATAGTGGACGCATGCACCTTTCATACGGATTACATAAGTAGAGAGTATTTGTTTTTGATTAGAATTGGTTCGTAGTCATTTCAAGTTTCCTATAGATATATTTCTCATGTCTGTTAGGCAAGTAGTCTATACGCTGAGTTTCGGTTCATTTTTGTGACGCGTTCCAGTTCACGGAGACCGAGACGGCAGAAAGCACATCCTGTTTGTTTTCTTTATTTTACAAAAGCACAAGATTTTGCTGTTATTGTGAGTGTACACAAATAAAGTACTTTAAGTTGAAGAAATGCATATTTTCGGCTCATATTTTCAGCCTTATTTCTCGTAAATTTTTGGTGGCCGAAATTTCGGTGCATCCCTAACCGAAATGCATAAATTTTTTCAATTTTTAGTTGAAAACGGTGTTGTGTAAACGGCCATTAAAGTCAACTTTACTGTTGCAAAAACTGACCAGGGTAAACTAGCGTATATTTTTCTATAAATCTTTTTTTTTACTATGCATACTAAACACACAGAGATCACTGTTCACAGATGATGTATGTTTAAGGTGCTCATGTTCCCACACTGCCGGTACCCGGTGGCAAAATATCTATCAAAGCTGAACACGCAGAGAGAACACAGGTACGGCCTTACCAGGGAAAAACCCCCCATTGTGTGTGACCTCTGATGTCAGTGTCGTAATTCAAATCCCAAAAGCCCAAAGGGAGGAGAGGTGAATATGACAAACCGCAAACACACTGATGTCTCCAAAGGGTCCTGGCCTGAACACGGCCAGGAAAGATCCTCCTAAAACATGCCTTCCACATTCCTGCCATATCTCTCTTCCCGATAAGACATTTGTGCTGGTCAGGGTGGGAATGTTAAAATAACAGGGAAGAGTGAAATGAATAGATAGGAAATGTATTTCCTTGTGTTGAGAAACGCTTGGCATCGACAATATTTTCCACTTACAGCAGATAAAAATGATACTCAACATTAAGGGCAAAGCTTTTCTGTGCCGGGAGAGAAACTTAAGCAGCCACATTATTTTTAATGCCCACGTCTTCTTATTTCCATCGGATAGTAATGTTGATAACAAACCCACAACAGATTATTGTTCACATGCATTATCAAATGTACACTAATAACAGCCCTATGTTGAGTGACAAGTGAAAAAACCTGTACAGCATTTATAAGTGGCATTTGGAAAAAAGTTAAAGCGTGCAATCCATTATAAATCCAAACACAAAGAGAAATCTTAGAAGACAATGTCCTAATATCTGAACTTTACTTTCATTTTTAAACTCTGCCTTATATACTGTACACTGCTTCTATTAAAATAAAAGCATGCTTATATATGTATATATATATACACCGATCAGGCATAACATTATGACAGGTAAAGTGAATAACACTGATTATCTCTTCATCACGGCACCTGTTAGTGGGTGGGATATATTAGGCAGCAAGTGAACATTTTGTCCTCAAAGTTGATGTGTTAGAAGCAGGAAAAATGGGCAAGTGTAAGGATTTGAGCGAGTTTGACAAGGGCCAAATTGTGATGGCTAGACGACTGGGTCAGAGCATCTCCAAAACTACAGCTCTTGTGGGGTGTTCCCGGTCTGCAGTGGTCAGTATCTATCAAAAGTGATCCAAGGAAGGAACAGTGGAGAACCGACGACAGGGTCATGAGCGGCCAAGGCTCATTGATGCACGTGGGGAGCGAAAGCTGGCCTGTGTCCACCAACAGTGGGCACATGAGCATCAGAACTGGACCACGAAGCAATGGAAGAAGGTGGCCTGGTCTGATGAATTACGTTTTCTTTTACATCACGTGGATGGCCGAGTGCGTGTGCGTGGCTTACCTGGGGAACACATGGCACCAGGATGCACTATGGGAAGAAGGCAAGCCGGCGGAGACAGTGTGATGCTTTGGGCAATGTTCTGCGTGGAAACCTTTGGTCCTGCCATCCATGTGGATGTTACTTTGACACATACCACCTACCTAAGCATTGTTGCAGACCATGCACACCCTTTCATGGAAACGGTATTCCCTGGTGGCTGTGGCCTCTTTCAGCAGGATAATGCGCCCTGCCACAAAGCAGAAATGGTTCAGGAATGGTTTGAGGAGCACAACAATAAGTTTGAGGTGTTGACTTGGCCTCCAAATTCCCCAGATCTCAATCCAATCGAGCATCTGTGGGATGTGCTGAACAAACAAGTCCGATCCATGGAGGCCCCACCTCGCAACTTACAGGACTTATATTACAATATTAGGAAGATGTTCATAATGTTATGCCTGATCAGTGTATATATATTATTACTACAAACTTAAAAATCGAATAAAAAAAAAAAAAAAAAAAAATTATTAAAAATAAAATAAAATACTAAATACTGAAATAAAAATAAAATGAAATACAAAAAATTATAATATATTAAAAATATTATTATAAAATTATACATACTGCATATTGCAATGTTAGTATGATTAATGTGGTAGAATAGAATGGCATTCTTTCTGAACATAGCCTTTGTTAATAATTGCAGGCTGGGAAGTAAATAAAACGAGCACAAGCAAAGATCTAATAAATAAAGATTGATCTGTGGTGGTACGCGGGCTTTTGCATCAATTGCAGACTGTCAAGAAGACAGATGAACTAATGGAGAGTGAGACTGAGATTGTAAAGATTTGTTGACTGAAAGCAGAAGCTGAAGCACAGGTGTGTGTCTGATAACACACTAATCAAATAAACGCCTGATTGTGGTATTATGTCCAAAAGCGCACAAAGAAGATGAACTAATTAACACAATCCGACTCAAGTCCATCTACCAAAACACACAACCTGGAAAAGATGCACAATGTGCTCAAACACTTTTGCACTTTTTCAAATACTCTCACATCCAGTCACATCAACATCATAAACATCATCCAGTTTTGTTTAATTAAAGAACATCAAGCCATTTAATTCGTTTCAAATGCAATTATACTAATATCTAAAACCAAAATGTGCTTAACTGCCATGAAAAAAATGCAAAAAAATGGCAATGGTCCTAAAACAGGCTTCTTTTTCCTTTCTTATGGATGAAATATGACCCGGACATGTTCTTGACAGGTTTCGTCAGACCCATCCTCGTTTGTGTTCTGCTAATGGCATTGTGGGAGATTCTGAAGGTCTGCTCATTTAAGACATTCTTTGAAACAATTAACTTCCTCTGACATGCCCTGCTGTCCCCATAGCAACGGGGTCACTACATTAACAAGACCTGACCATCTGCTGCTGCCGGCTGTATGGGTGTGGCAGTGACTCTGTGTGTGTGTGTGTGTGTGTGTGTGTGGTGCTGATATCCCCATCAGCAGATGTTCCTTTTACTCCTCCAGAGACCAGAATGAGCCTAAATGGGTGAATCTGACGAAGCCTGTCAGGATCATGTCCAGGTCACATTTCACCCCAAACTCAAGAGAAAGAAAGAAGAAATTATATTTTGCATAAAATTTAAGCCTTTTTCATTAAACCCAAAATTCTTTGAGTAAGAATCTTGAGAAAATTCTTTGAAAAGGAATCATGAGAACATACTTTGAGAAAAAAATCTCTCTCTTCAAACTCGAGATGAAGAAATTATAATTTGCATAAAGAAAATGAAGCCTTTTTAATATTTTTGCATAAATAAAATAAGCCTTTTTAGGACAATTAAACATGTTAGGACCAAAATTCTTTGAAAGAAAGAAACTCAAGAGAAAGAAAAAAGTGATATTTTGCATAAAAATGAAGCTTTTTTTAATGACATATTAAACACATCAAGGCCAAAAAAACTGTAATCATTAAAAAACTGTCTACAAATTATAACTTGCATAAAGAAAATAGATTTTTTATATTTTTGCATAAATAAAATTATTTATTTTTTCATGACAATTAAACATGTCAGGACCACAATTTTTTGAAAGAAAAATAATTTGTGAAAAAACCTCGAGAAAGTTTTTTGGGGAAAGAATCGTGTAAAAATTAAATATTTTTACATACATAAAATCAAGCCATTTTCATGACAATTAAACTAGTTAGGATCAAAATTCTATGAAAATATCTTGAGAAAATTATTTGCAAAGAATCTCTCTCTTCAAACTCAAGAGAAAGAAAGAATAAATTATATTTTGCATAAAGAAAATTAATCCTTTTTCAGGACATTAAGCCCAAAATTTTAATGCAGACAATGTGAATTTTGTTTTTATTTAAATTGTGAAAGGGTTTGTTTAATTGTGAAAGTGTTACTATATCATGGTAATATTAATTTAATTTAAAAAAAAACTCTTGAAAATGATCCAGAATAATGAAAATGACAAAAAATATTGCAAAAAACAACCCTTAAAAGACTATTTTATTATACATTTAATTTAATTGAGAAGTCACAACAGATACGAAGGCCAGGCTATCGGGTCAGTCTCAGTTGGGATGATTTTACACAACAGAAAAGACACTTCTCTTCTGGTTTTTGCTGGAAACGGTCCAGATGTCTGAAACCCCCCCGTACGATGGCGGCACAGAACCTCCCAGTTTCCATAGTTACTCAAAAATAAAGACAAAGATGCGACACATGGAGCAGCGCTGGTTTACAGCGCCGGCACTCAACACAACACCAGCACGGAGGCGGCTCTTTGACAAGCACGGTCTTGAGTGACGCTGGAAACGCTGTATTGTTAACCAGCAATTTTACAAGAGGTTAACATTCTTCTGTAAATGCAAACTATAAGTAGGTTCCTCTAAAAAAAGCAGAATCCTCTAAAGAACGTACCATGGTATAGAAGGTAATACAATGGTACTTCAATCCCAAAAGGGGGGTTTTGCAGTGATGCCATTTTTGGTTCCCCAAAGAACCTTTCAGTGAAGACAGTTATTAAATAAACTACACAATCTGAAGAACCTTTCCCCCCTATAAAGAATCTTTTGTGGAATTGAAAGGTTCCATGGATGTTAAAAGTTCTTCATTGAACCATCAACGCCAATAAAGAACCTTTATTTTTAAGACTGTAGAACAGAATGATTAACACATTTGTATTTACATGGTACTCCAAGAATACTATAGTATTGTCAAGTCAAATTTATTAGAGAGCTGTGCAATAATTGCCATGGTACTTGGCATTTCAATGCAATCATGTCCAAAAACCATGAACACAAGAGGGGGAAAAAAATCAAACGACATGGTAAACAAGTGTATGTTCTGCAACACATACAAAAACTCACGGTACATACCAGCCTTTGCAGTTAAAGGCCGAGGAACGTGCACACAAATAAACACACCATACACTGATAACACGCACTTTGAGCTCCAAACCAAACAAATTAAAGTTGAAAGATGAAGCAAAGCTAAATGAGACTCAAACATGAACCGTGAATAAATCAAATCAACACACTAGTTTACTTGGAAGAAACTCACAGGAGAGCAAAATCACAACTGAGATAACGTGTCCTAAACAGCAGAGATTAAATGGAGAAAAAAACAGAGACTTCTGCAGGAGTTTCGTACTTCTCAGATATTTCTGCTGAGAAACAGACCACAGTAATCTCACGTGTCTCTTTAAAAAAGTCTCGGATTTGCCAAGATTCCAAAGTTTGCAATCTAAAGTCACAATATGAACTCAAACATTAGGGGCTTTCACACTGGTAGTTCTAGGAACTTAGATCTAGAACTAGCCACCAGGGTGGTTCCCCAAGTGCTTGTTGTTGTGACTTCTATTCTGACAACACGGCAGACTTCTATTTTGACGGCGCTGAGAACGCCAGAGCCTGAGCACATATTCTCAGTCTTTAATTTTCTGTTTAATTAGTCCTGTCTAATACGTTATTAGATAGGACTGTTATACAAAGAAAGTAGATGTCGCTAGCTGAGCAGAAATACATAATCAGTTTCGCTTGCTCCCCTCAAAGTTGTGTAAGATTTTCTCTTTAGCGTAAAGGTTGAGAGGTCCATCTATTACTGTTTTCCATGTTCGTAAAGTTAGTTTGTGGAGTAAATATATAGGCTATAATCCGTGTACACACAGCTTTTATAAAAATGAGTGCTGGTGTTTTACGTGCATTCGGCCAATCAGCACTACGTCACTAGTAGTTGCTATTGTGCTGGGTTAGAACCTGCTCTGAAGTAGGAGCTAATTAAGTTCCCCCAAAAGGTGTTCCTAGAACAAAAATTCCTAGTTCCACGCCAAAATCCGCCAATAGCTCTAGGAACTATGAAGGTTTCTCCGGTGGGAAAGCCCCTCTTATTAAATGCTCTTAGCTGCTGCCATTCATTTTATTTAGAACCTAAAGGCCTGTTCACACCAAGAAAGATAACTATAATGATAACAATATTAGCATCCACACCGGTGGACGATAAAGTTCTGTTCATTCGAAGCGCACGCTGCAGTTTTGTCGTCTGCCACTTTAAATGCTTGAGCTCTTTAAATGCTGAAATGCCTTGAAATGCGCAGCATTATTCAATGTGTTGACTTAATTTCCACTGAAACAGGAAGACTGGTGGGACATATAAAGCAGCTCCTCCCCTTTTTTAAAATAGCCAATAGCGTTTAGTTTATATCACAGCTCGGCCAGAGCCGTTGATCTCGGTAAAGCCGCAGTTTCCTCCTAATCTCTAACCGTTTCTCCTCCTAATCTCCTCCATATCACTTTAAAATATAATTCTGTGCAGAATTCAAATGGGTCCGATATACGTTTTGTAGTCTGCAGCGACTCGATGACATGATCCGCTCGTGCTGTCGTGTCTCTGGACCGGAGTTGCAGTGGTTCGCGTGACACTAACATGAACTATCCCTATCCCCTATATGTGCCATTCACCATGTAGAAAATAGTAATTGTGTGAACAAGTGAACACTTTATAATGTAGGGGGCAGGACGCTTCAGATTCTAGAGAGCATTTGATTGGACAGAAAATCAGATGAGAAGCTAAAGTAGAGTGATGTCATCAAAATCATTGATCCATATTGGTGGAAGTGACAGACAGTTAATTTTGTCAGAACACCAGCTTATAGATAACAGTAAGGCTAACATATTCATACTAAAAGCCAAAAAACTTCATGGTGACTTTAAAGCAGGGTGGATTCTGATTGGCTGTCAATGTTTTTATCATTCGTCAACTAGAAAAAAAAAACATTCTAAAAGTGATTCCAACGATATTGATTCTCTTTGTCGTTATCATTATAGTTATCCCCCTTGGTGCTAAACTAAAGAGACAACACAGAAGTATGTTTCTTAGTTCTTTAATAATGAAATACAGGAAATTTCCTAACTACTGGATTTGATTCTAGATTCTAGTCTTCTAGTCTACAGATCAAGAAATAGAATATTTAATGTTTCACTGGAAACCAAAACCCAGAAACCACGTCTCTGTGGAGCTCTGCGCTTTGGGAGAGTTTTTGCACGGCAGATGGATTTAAATATAGACTACAGCATCAGTAATAATTCATATGCATGAGGCTTGTTGAAATACACGTGAAACTGTCGCTGGAAATTTCAGCTTGATGACGGATGATAATTTCTGAAAGCCTTTGTTGAACATCGGAAGAAACTTACCAGGGTCATTACCAAACTAAAGACTGATGCAGGTAGTTTTCAGCATGGCACGAGTCGCTGCTCAGAACAACCCGCAGCCAAGCAGTTGATCTGGAGCGACTCTTATCGAAGATGAAACGTTTAAATAAAGCATAAAAGAACGACAAACTGAGCTTATTATTTTTGACTGCCATCTATAATTCAAAGCTCATCTCAAACGGAGCATTGATGTAAATTTGATGAGCAATCAGCTCAATCAACGAAATAATTAGCATTCTGATTACTGACGGTGGTTCATTTGAGGGCGTTTCTGTAGTGAATCACACCGTATGCTCATGCTGAAGGAATGTGTCTGTAGTGATCAGTGTTGATTCTGCGTTTGACAGGAGAGATTATGACCCTCATTGTGACTAAAGAAAGCAGAGATTATTCCCATTTCTTTTCTCGCTCCTTCAAATGCCTGTTAAATCCTCTAACCTCAGCTGACACACAAACCCTGCTGACACCCAATCCGCAGATGGATTTCGCATTTCTGCACCAATTTGGACTAAATCAACAGAAATCTGTAGAAATGAAGTGGATTTAAGAAATTTAAGAAAAAGAGAACTGAGAGTCCTACACTCTTACTGGTAACTGAAAGCACAATCAAATTTGGCAAAATATCAAACAAACCAACACAGATATGCAGAACTGAATTGCATTCCTGTTGCTCAAACAGTAGAGCATTGCACTAGCCAAAGGTTATCATGGGTCCGATTCCAAGGGAATGCATGCACTTAGGGCCTAAAACTAACTTTTTGCCACACCTGCAAATGGCCAGTGGCTTAAGAAAATGTACATTAATATTTTTTATCAGCCATGAAACAGGCAGTAATGACATGACACCAACATTTTAGATGCCAGTGAAAATTCACATTTCTTTATTCCAATTTTGATACCACAGCTAAAACTACTAGCCTAACTAATATATATTTTAAAATGTTTTAAAGACAAGTAAACCGTCAGTAATAAAATAAAAACAAATAATCAAATTACAAGCAAAAGCACAATAAATGCAATATAACAAAGATACAAATGAAATAAACAGTGCTTTTCAGGTAGGTCTGACAGTAGTTTTCAGGTGCACAAATTTAATAAAGTAAGCACATGTAAAATAACACTGCATAGTCTTCACTGTGTCAATAACATCCTTATTAATTAACCATTATTAAAGTTACAAAAGTTATTCAGTCAAGAGCAGTGAGTGATTTTTTCTTTCAGACAGCAGCAGGAATATTAGGCTGCTGTCACTTTAAGAGCAAATGCACGGATCTAATAAACTGATACTGTACACAGGAGTTTACTTTCACTTAAAGGGTTCCTATTATGATTTCCACTTCTTCAACTTTAGTTAGTGTGTAATGTTGCTGTGTGTAAAGATCTGCAAGGTTACAAAGTCAAAGAAATTTTATTTAACAGAATCCACTTTCCAAGAACTACAGCGAACAACTCATTTGGACTACAACACAATTTTCCCGGATCTTATTAAATTACAATTGTACTCATTTAAATAATCTGCACCCACGGAATACGCAAAAAGTTATTAACCATGGTTTTGTTACCGATTACTGTTTGTATTACCTTAGTTTTCCGACAAATATCACGATTAAATGGTGGATAACATCGTATCTATAATGTATAATAAAAAATAAAAAAAACATACCACTCTGAAACGTCCTGTGAAATCCATGCTTGCAAAGTCTGTGCATGAAATCCGTTCTGCATGATCCTGAATCGGGCTCCAATTGGTTTGAAATTGAGACCATCCTCAATATTTACACTAGAGAAGAACTCGTGGTTAAGAAGGACATTTCCCAAACACACACTAAGCGCTGCCAATCACAACACACTGGGCCAGCTAACCAATCACAGCACAATTCGTATTTTAGGAGGAGGGGCTTTATCGAAGGTGTGCTCGAGTCAGACTGGGGAGAGAGGGGCTGTAATAATGTAAAATATGTGAAAAATAATGCGTTTTTTGAACAATCAACCATGAAAACAAACATTCTCTAGTACACCCTAAAACCTAAAACCAAAATCAACACTTTGTAAAAGGGCATAATAGGACCCCCTTAAGACATAACCGACTATGTTTATTAGGATACTTGCTATTTTTTTATTTGTCTGCTCAAGTGCAAGAAGACATAAAAGAGAGCTCAATTTAGTATTCGCACAATGTCGAGTGCTTCGGATGTTTGCGCACACAAAACTAGCAATTTTGCGTCTTATTTAAATTGTCAAGGCTTAAACTTTCGTGACAATGCAGAGCTGGCCCGTAAACCGTCCTGAGCGTTGTTCACGTTTGTTCACGTTCATGCATTGTTAGAATTGATAAAAACGTTACCGGCCAACTGGCGTGTGACATCATTTTATATACTCGATAATGAAGATACTTAGATAATGAATCTAAATGTAATTAATCTGAATGAATGAATCTAAAATATGTGCCCATGCATCAGGTTTATGAAGGATTTCAATTCTTAAAAGCAATGTTTAGGTAGCCCCTATGTGATTAAGTTTGTTTCAAACAAACACCTTTTGATGCTAATTGTTTTTAACGCTTTTACCTAATTACCTGCGAGATGAGATTTCTCAATGGAATGTGGTATGAGGCTCATAGGACGCAATGGACAAAGAATATCATGTTTCTCTCCGACACGCTTCACTAAGGAAAACGTATCATAAGTAATTCCATGGGTTTGTCTGATAGCAAGGTATTCATGATATCCTAATATTAGCCACCACTGTCATAAAAAAACTATAAAAATGCCATATAATTTTTCAGATGGATGGCTGCAGAGAATATTCTTTGTGAATTCCTTTCTTGAATGAGATGTTGGCAGAGCCAATAAAACATCTCTGGGCTGTCAGGGGTTTCAGAGTTCAGGTTTGGAGTCTGTCTGTGCCTGTCTCAGAAACACCCATAAACCTAACCACTACATTACACACGTGTACTTGTACACACAGGAACATATAAACACTAATATCTAAATGAGGACATAGATTTCTCATAAAAGGGTCACTCCGGCAACTCACCGGCTCAAATTTGTTATTTTGTTCATATAGTTTTTTGAAGAAAGACAAACATAAATAGTAATAAAAGCCAAAATATTAAATGCAATGGATAAATATTTACTGCGTAATCATCTATTTTGAAGAAGGGAGTCCAAATGATAATTTTCACCTAAAACTTAAAGCCAAATTACAGGGGGGAGAAAATGACTTTAGAAAGATGGCAGCAATATAATTGTATTTTTACACATAGATCTATAGGTCTATAAATAAATGCTATTGTCTTTAGCAATTCTTATTGCATTATATGCAAACAGTGACCGTTCAAAAATGGGGAGAGAAGCACTTTTTTCCTCCCAAATTGGCATCCCTGTAACTCAAAGTATTAAAGATATCACAATATCCTTTTAAATTCTGGTTCTTAACAAACTTTTCTTTTGGTATGTTCATTTTAAGGCCATATACGGTTTATTCCCGGAGATCTAGAGATCTCAATGTGCAAATTGTTGAACTTAACCCATTTTCAATGATTGAAAACCAAATGTGGGTGACTTTGCATACTGCTGATATTTATTGTACTGATTTATTGGAATGCCTGAAGAACAAATACTGTTCAGAAATAATGTTAAGTGACTCACATTTGGTTTTTGACTACTATAAATGTGTACAATTTAACAATTTACTCATGGAGCCGCATTAAGATCTCCATATCTCTAGGATTGAACCATATAAGGCATTTAAATTGACGAAACCAAAAGAAATGTTTAAGAACCAAAATCTAAAAGGATATTAAGATATCTTTAATACTTCTTGGGTTACAGGCATGCAAACTTTGGGGGGGGGACACAAAAAAGAGCTTTTTCCCATTTTTGAACTGTCACCGTTGGCATCCAATGCAGCAAAGATTGCCAAGTAAACCGATTTAACTAATAGACCTACCAATCTATGTGTAAAAACAAAATAATGATGCTGCCATCTTCCTAATGTCATTTTCACCCCCTGTAATGTGGCTCCAAATCTCAGTAAATATTCATCCATGGCTTTTAATCTTTTGGTTTTCATCACTATTAATGTTTGTCTTTCATCAGAATTTTTTTTTGACATGGAATGACTTAAAAGCTAAATATTCATATGTTTGGGGTCAGTAAAAATGCATGAAAGTGACAGAAAATGCATTTATAATGTTACAAAATATTTCTATTTCAAATAAATGCTATTCTTTTGGACTTCCCATTTAGCGTGTTTGCACTAAAATATGAAGCAGCACAACTGATAATTGATAATAATCATAAATGTTTCTTGGGCAGCAAATCATCATATCAGAATGATTTCTGAAGGATCATGTGACACTGAAGACTGGAGTAATGATGCTGAAAATTCAGCTTTGATCACAGGAATAAATTACATTTTAAAATATATTTACATAGAAAACATGTTTGTACATTATGCATAACTTTATATTGCATTAATTGCTTTTCCAATTTAAGAAATTAACCAGAGATTGAATTTACCATGGGGGAAAGCTGATACACAGAAACACACTCTCTATGAGCTGCAAATGCATGACGCTCTCTAGTCTGTGGTTTATTTCTGTCTCACATGGCACATTGTCATTACGAGTTGAGCACCAGATAATGGGCTTAAAAGGTCAGACTGCATGAAAAAACATTCAATAATTTGATTCTGTCCTCTTCTAGACTGTATAATTAGCTGATTAGGCTCATCATCATTATTAACACAAGCTGTGAAATGTGTTTGTAGGTGAATAAGTACAATAAAGCACACTCAGTTAGGATAACACTGAGAAACAAGCCCATTTAGGAATCCCATTAAACGCAACGATGAGGGATTTGATCCAAAGCTCGCATTAGTCCAACTGAAATCCAGCCAGAGGAAATCTGCTCGTCTTATCACAGGGGTTCCTCTGCCTTTGTCTGGAACGGCCGGCACACTCCCAAACGCCACACAACCCCCTCCATCCTCGCTGACAGGTTGGGTGTGACTGGAGGACGAGGGTACTGGAACCAGTGACACACAGAGTAATACCACATTTCCCCTGCCTTTCACTTTCTCTGTCTGTCGCTCCCCATACAAAAGAGTGCAATGGTATTACCAGGCTTTTGGACACTAACATGGTAGCAATACAATGGCATTCTTTGAAATACCTTGGATGAAGTAATTTATGTGCCATATGAATATGCTAATCATCATACAATACCATAGTACAGTATATTTCAAACCAGCGCTAACACGTCAGATCACATTTTTCATCCCAAAAAAGTATATTAGTGCTGTCAAATCGATTAATCATGAATCTTGATTAATCGCATCCAAAATAAGTTTGTGTTTACATAAAATATGTGTACTGTGTGTAATTACTATGTATATACACTCACCTAAAGGATTATTAGGAACACCATACTAATACTGTGTTTGACCCCCTTTCGCCTTCAGAACTGCCTTAATTCTACGTGGCATTGATTCAACAAGGTGCTGAAAGCATTCTTTAGAAATGTTGGCCCATATTGATAGGATAGCATCTTGCAGTTGATGGAGATTTGTGGGATGCACATCCAGGGCACGAAGCTCCCGTTCCACCACATCCCAAAGATGCTCTATTGGGTTGAGATCTGGTGACTGTGGGGGCCATTTTAGTACAGTGAACTCATTGTCATGTTCAAGAAACCAATTTGAAATGATTCGAGCTTTGTGACATGGTGCATTATCCTGCTGGAAGTAGCCATCAGAGGATGGGTACATGGTGGTCATAAAGGGATGGACATGGTCAGAAACAATGCTCAGGTAGGCCGTGGCATTTAAACGATGCCCAATTGGCACTAAGGGGCCTAAAGTGTGCCAAGAAAACATCCCCCACACCATTACACCACCACCACCAGCCTGCACAGTGGTAACAAGGCATGATGGATCCATGTTCTCATTCTGTTTATGCCAAATTCTGACTCTACCATCTGAATGTCTCAACAGAAATCGAGACTCATCAGACCAGGCAACATTTTTCCAGTCTTCAACTGTCTAATTTTGGTGAGCTCGTGCAAATTGTAGCCTCTTTTTCCTATTTGTAGTGGAGATGAGTGGTACCCGGTGGGGTCTTCTGCTGTTGTAGCCCATCCGCCTCAAGGTTGTGCGTGTTGTGGCTTCACAAATGCTTTGCTGCATACCTCGGTTGTAACGAGTGGTTATTTCAGTCAAAGTTGCTCTTCTATCAGCTTGAATCAGTCGGCCCATTCTCCTCTGACCTCTAGCATCAACAAGGCATTTTCGCCCACAGGACTGCCGCATACTGGATGTTTTTCCCTTTTCACACCATTCTTTGTAAACTCTAGAAATGGTTGTGCGTGAAAATCCCAGTAACTGAGCAGATTGTGAAATACTCAGACCGGCCCGTCTGGCACCAACAACCATGCCACGCTCAAAATTGCTTAAATCACCTTTCTTTCCCATTCTGACATTCAGTTTGGAGTTCAGGAGATTGTCTTGACCAGGACCACACCCCTAAATGCATTGAAGCAACTGCCATGTGATTGGTTGATTAGATAATTGCATTAATGAGAAATTGAACAGGTGTTCCTAATAATCCTTTAGGTGAGTGTATAAATACACACACATGCATGTATATATATATATAATAAAAATTTGCTATATTTATATATAAACTATTTATATGTAATATATATTATATAAATATATATATATATATATATATATACAGTATATAAATGCAAATATTTCTTAAATATATACATGAATGAGTGTGCATTTATATATATATATATAATTATACACAGTACACTACACACACTTATATTATGCAAACATGAACTTTTATTTCAGATACGATTAATCACGATTAATCAATTTGACAGCACTAATATATATATATATATATATAAAATATTTATACACACACATATATAAACAAAAACTTTTATATGTGTGATACATGTGTGTGTGTGTGTATAAAATGACTTCACACAACCACCCCGTCAATATATATATATGTGATAATGCTTTTTTTTCTTTTTGGTCATCAAATTAATTTTTCTTATTATTATTAGTGGTAAACAACATTTTTTTATTTTAAAACATAAATTAAAGGCAGCACAACACATACTACAATGATATATATCATCTAATATATATCATTATATTACAGTTTGTTTTCCCATTACAATAAGAAGAATTTAATTTGGTGGATTAAATGTTTAATTGACATTAAAATAAACAATTTCTTATTTCCTTCTTTTCATTTTAGAGTGAAACCTGACCCAGAGATTCAATCATATGTGTGATATCATCACTAAACCATGAGTACATATTCAGGCCTGTTTTGATGCCCTGTAGCTTTAAACTGAACCCTTGAACTTCACAATGAACACAATAACAGCTTATATTAATCTTTTTGTGTAGAAAAGTGCCAAAGGACTTTATTGTTTAGAAAGCACAGCCATTCTCTCACAGGAAACACACTGGAGGAAGACGGTCTAAATCTCGCACTGGTCAGACCCCAAATAAACAACATTTACAAATGTCAGGAGAGCATCACCTCGACAGAAGAATGGCCTCGCTGCTCTGAGCTGCTGTCTTTGTTTTGCAATGATGGAAACATGTGAGCTGTTCTGTTCCTCACGCACAAATACACACACCACCGTCTGGGTCAAATCAATGAGGCCTTTGTGTCGTGAGTGTGTGAATCGCTCCGTTTTGTGTGTGTAAGCATCTGTGCACATAAGAAAATGTGTGGCTTTGTAAGCACGTCCTAACAAATAAAAGCAAAAAGACTATTTTTATTGCTCATATTTAATGTTAGAGCATGTGATCAAACCTCTAACACTAAGTATTAAAATTCAGCATGTGTGTCCTTCTGCAGTGTTTGTGCTCCTTTACTAACTGATCAGATGCACCATTTTCACCTGCTGGACCAAAGAACAGGTGAAAAAACCCACAGACCAACGTAGTAACACCCTAGCTTTATTTATGGCAATAAGTTTTGCACTTCTCAGATTTTATGTGAAAATATCAAACTCTCATTTATGTTGTTCTTGTGGGGGTTGTATTAACATTTTTTGTTAAAGGTAGAGTAGGCAATTTCGGAAAGGCTAGCAATAGCGTGCTATCTTTGAAAGCATAAGATCCCACCCTCCCTTGTTTGGTCTTGAAGGAATAGATCTGCTACGCTGCTGCTGTTGTTGGTTATTGCTGTTGTCGCTGTTATTGCTGCTGCAGAGCAAGGCTACTGCCAATACACGACACGCTGCTGTGAGCAAGTAAGACATGCTGCTGCTGTACGATATAGGCGTACATGAATTACCCGTAGCAGATCTATACAAGTGGAGCTGGGGAAGGTGGAGGGTTTCTGAAAGTGCACTGCAACTGCTACAGCATATGCTGACCAAGTATTTAGAGGTTGAACATGCAAGCTCATTGGCTATTGATACAGCAGGAACCAATCAGCTGTGCCCTATAGATAACGATGTGAATACAAGCAGGTTGAGTTAAAGGACCTATTAGCATGCACCATCTAGAGTTTCGTGACAGAACTTTGTATGAGTAAATTCAGAGCAGGGCTTGCAAAATCGCTAGCCTGACGTCACGGGGCTATGGTACCTTCCAGCCGGTCAACCAAAACGTATCACGGCCCTGCCCGACGGGCTATTTTAAATAGTGCATAAAATTCCTTTCTTGCTTTGCGTTGTTGACTCTCTTGACTTGGTATCTGAAGGAAAAATATGATCACGGATGTTTTTGATCATGCTGATTTGTCTGCAGTAAAGTTTAGCCAATGTATGTGTGTGCATATGCTTGAGTGTGTTCGTGATCGCGGGTATATCCGCGGGTCAGGCGGAACAAATAATAAAACATAACATTGTAATTAATTGCAGGTGGATGAGAGATAAATAATTAATGTGTTGATTTTATTAAAGACATGGAACTCTCATTTCACTGTAAAACGCAATGAACGTGTCAACTCTTTCACTTTCGTTTTAAAAACCAGGCTAGCATCTCTTCAGGGAAAACAAATCAAAGATAACATATGCCTAGAGCACCTCCTAGTGGACAGTATATAAAACACAAAGGAAAAACCCTACATGAGATATTGCTTAATAACTTAACAGTTTTACCTAAAATACACTAACTTAACAGTAATTATTCTGATAAGAATTTTCCAACATAATGATTGTTTAAAACTTTTTTTTTCTTCAGGTACTAAATTGCAGAATTTACCAAATTAAAAACAAAAGGAAGGAAAGTCAAGTAAGATGTGGGAGCGTTTTAGTGAAGTGGTTTAAGACAGACGAATCAAGTGTTGGGAAGCCTATGTGATGTTTAACGGCCGTGAAGCACTCTATGTATATGACAATAAATTAATAAAGCCTATAAGCCTACAGTGGAGAAAACTGCAAAAAAGACAGGTCAAGACAGAAATTCATAGAAATTTCAGTTCAGGTAGAACCAAATGTAGAACAAAATCCATTTGTATTGATGATTGTAACTTGATTATTTTATATACCATTGTTGATATTTGTGATTTTGAAAATTGTTTTGATTGATTCAGTTGACTCCTATTCAGTTTTCTATATAAAAAATATCTTTTTTTTTATTCAGGCTAATTAAATTCATTTCGGACTACCAAAATCTGAAGAGTGCCTGCCCGAAGGGCTACCAGCGATTTTGAAATTTTGCAAGACCTGCAGAGTTATGCTGCCTTCACCTGCTATCGGAAATTTCATAATTCCCACTTTAGAAGTCGTGATTACGAGATTGTTGCATTTATATGCTTTGTTGTCAGAATGAACAGGAATCATGGAGGCCATGTTTATTTTGCCTATTTATTGGGAAACTCTTATTAAAACCAAAATTATATGTAGTGACAACCATATAAACATTTACGATGCTATCCACTTTCTGCCGATTCTGTAAATTCGGTCAAATGCAGGCAGTTTTTCACTGTGTATAAAACATACAACACGCTTCAAATGATTACTCGTATATGTAAATATGCACAACATTAATGACACGATCTAGCTGTTTTGGGGGAAAAAATGAATAACTCATACCTGTGACAGCAGTAGTTCTCCCCGCCACCATGTTTAAAGTTTATGGCACGCCCATCTTGGGAATTTGGGTATTAAAATTATTTCCAAACTTCCCAGTGGTAAACATGACATCAGAGGGCATTCATGTGCAATTTTTACCTAGAAAACTCGTATTTACGTTTATTCTGATAGCACGTGAAGGCAGCAGAATTTGCGTGTAAAACCAACCTTCCCGAAAACTCTCTTCCGGATTCACAAACGCTTCGTAGACATCCGATTTGATGTGTATGTTAATGCATTCCAATCATTCGTAAATAAGGCACTTGTGAACGCTCATCCACAATTAGCATAATCCCTGCCCATGAGTTACAACTATGTAAATTACGTGCCAAGGAACGCTGTGGAATCTTCTGGACTTCTTATGATTGGCTCCAGTATATTGCATAAATTCTAAAGCTAAAAAAAAAAAGCCAAGTGCTCTTCTGAAAACGGCACTTGAGAGTGATTTGGAGTTTTTCCAGCTAAGACGCTTTGGTTGCTATGATGATACGGAATATGCCAGGCACGTGCCATCTCATTTTGAAGAATACTACTGTATATAAAAATTCAATAACCAGCTATATTAACTTCGCAAATGTTTTTGAGTCGCTGTACAAGTAGGATGGTTGGTTGGTGTAGAATTTGTCCTGCCCTTCCTCCACTGTGATTGGACAGCTGGGTAAAAAGTGATATTGACGAGCGCTGCGTTTTACCCAATTTTCAGCAACAAAATAAATAAATAAATAAATACCAAAAAAAAGACAGGGCAAATAAACTATTATCAAAATGCAGTGTCATCAGTTTTCTTAAAAGAACACAGAACGTCATCTGTTTTACGCACCATTTACACGTGATAGAGAGCAGGTTTACATTTCTTTCGTACTAACTAACATTTTAAAACGAACGATTTACACAAAAATTTGTTCTGCTCGTGTTTCATGAATGAGGCCCAATGAACGTAAACAACCTACAGAGCTCTAGCTGTACAACCTGACTGCTGCTGGTTCATTTCACCGTTGATCGTGTTGTTTCGAGTTTGAGGACGTGAACAGAACCGGGTAGAAGGTCACGGGTTCCCATCTCATACTTACGGTTACGACATGGCGTGAACGCAGCATGAGCTCGTTGTTTTGGTTCAGGAGGAACTGTAAAAGACGACTGCTGTTTGTTTGTGGCGTTCTGTGACTGACGTCTGTCTACAACATCTGCATAGTAGAGATGCACCGATACTAAATCTCTCAGCCGATATCGATAGCCGATTATTCAGAATGATATCGGCCAATGCCAATAGTTAGATTTTTCCTATGGAAAAGAAACTGCTCCCAAATAATGCTGCAAAGTAAACTGAGGCACTACCGCGATCTGTCACGTTACATTTAGCAGCATTTATTGTTTAAATTTCGTGATAAAATGGACAGAATTTGAAAGATGACAGTTTGTTTCTTTTTAGAAGTAACAAAGCACAGTGCTATTTGCGATTATTGGATGAGAGGTGCGCTACAAATAAAGTTTAGTGTAGGGAAAAACTGCAGACCTGGCAACCCGGGCTTGAACTACGGGTGATTCATAGGGTCAAATAAAGCCTACTTTTTTGCAGCTATTTTTTAACTGCTAATGCGCTACTGTCGCGTTAACTTGCCCTAAATTCAACATGAGACATTTTCTTTACACACACACACACAGTATGAGTTGCACTTTGCAAGTCACATTTCTTAACAATGGATGTATTAGCTAGCTTGCATGAACGATATGCATTATGCAATATACATTTTATTTATACATAATATTTGAGCAATACAATTGTACCTTGATCATTCATGTTAGTCATAGCGCATTAACTAAGTTCAACAGATCAAATAAAAATTAAAACTCAATTTAAAAATGTATACAATACTTCTACAGCATTTATTAACCTTAGTTAATGTTACAAATGGAATCTTATTGTAAAGTGTTTCATATAAATCCAAAGTCTGCTTTTTTAGAACACTTGACGATTATCTAATCAAAATAACAAAATATGTATTGAAATCGAATGCGTTTCTGATTTGTTTATATTTCTGTCGGCTGCATGACGATACAGTTTGCTTTCTCATGTCACTAGTTGTTCCGTTGTTTTAACTGCTTGAGGTACTGCTAATATTAGCGTCCTCTCACTAACTCTCGACTAGAAAGTACATACATACTGCTGTTCTTTACCTGCTAATGCAGCATCTAGTCAACAAATGAATTACTTTATTATGATTTGGCAACATGTACTGAAGTGTTCTGTATTCATACCGTTTCCATGTTGGCGTTTTAAACGCGCATCTGATGTGTCAGCGCTCTCTGTGCAGTGTGTGCTTTCGGTGCAGCGCACAGCCTCACGTGTCAATATAAACAACGCCAGGGAGTTTTTATTTCGCCTCTAGAGGCCGCTCTCGTGCTCTTCTCAGACCCTTCTTAGAGCTCTCGTACTGTGTAATGACAGCGCACCCTTCTCAGCCGCTCCAGCAATAGACGCAACCCGGAAAAACTATCGGTATGGATTTTTGCAGATAACCGATTGTTCCACCAATCAGCTATCGGTGCTGATTAATCGGCAAAACCGATGAATCAGTCGCCCTCTAGTTTTTAAACAATCGGCCGATAGTGAAAATAATAGCTTTTACTGGCCGATACATCGGTGCATCTGTACTGCATAGCCTCACAGAACGTGCTGAAGATGTGTGATGTCTGCGCGAAAAGGTGCGCAGAGGTATGAAAAAACATATGTTGACAGGCAGGTAGGACAACGTATCATTGCATACGGACCGAATGCAATGATTGGACAAACATTTTTTTGGTCCTGAGACTTCCACAGAAGATATATGTACATGTTTTAATATTTAGACCACTTCTATTATTAATAGCTATCAGGGTGTGAAGAGAATTTCAACCAGTATAGAATAAACTGTTTATAAAACAAATTGCCTACCCTACCTTTAATGTCTTGATGGAAGGAGACAGAGCGTCACACTATAACATGCACACAAGCATTACAGGCATCTGGACACTTTCATCAACTTTTATCTCAGACTCTGTTCCTGTGGTTTGCAATGACCATGACCTACATGCCTGGCAATGTGCAAAAAACTAATACAAACTCTGATTAAAAGCATTTCTGACCCCTTCACACTGTTGTTTTTACCCCCTCTCAGTAGATATTAGCTAAAAGCTACAAAAATGTGTTGTGCAGATGATGTTCAGACTCAAAATACAGTCCATTAAAGACTGGCTAAAGATCCTCCTGCTCTGCTGTCCATTAACAATTTAGAGCCAACGGCAATATGATATCTGATGTTACTCTGTTCAGAGAGTCAAACAGAGCAGTAATATACAACTTCAACCCATTTGTCCTGCATTAACTAACACCCTGGTTGAAATAAATGAGACTAACTTATCAAACTGACTACACAACAGAACCAAACTTATCCTCTGCCAGGCAAATAAAGTGAAATACGACCTAGAATGAGAAGTTACTCAGGAAAAAAACAAAGTGCATGTGAAAATATGGTAAAACAAAAAATGCTATTATGTCCACAAAACTAAGCAATCCCATGATACTTCTTAGTTCACTTATTTAATAATTAACTACTGTATATTTAATAATATGCATGCATTTAACATGTTTCAAAACCAGCCAGCTATATAATTAGGCTGTTCTCATCGTGTGTAACCAGATCATCTGGTTACTGTAATCTGGTTAACAGTGTGCTGAGCTCATGGGTTCTGGGTGTGGACCTCAACAATATTAAATATGGACACAGAAACTGTTCAAAATCATCTAATTGCATCATATGTTGCTTTGGAAACTACTACTATTATTTAACTACCATATATAAATGAGATACGCATACTTTATAATATATATATTACATTTCCATTATATTACTGTACTCCAAATATCTAGTTCTTTTGTGTTTGTATGGGAATAAAGGAAAGCAGAGTGCATTGGCCCTCTGGATCAGTAGTTCATCTTTTGAGCATATTGAAGTAAGTCCTTATGAAAGCATCTCCTACCTTTATTCCCTGCTGTTGAGTGGTTAAAATCAGCTTGGACTCATCCAGCAGCAGAACCTCACAGTAAAACTCTTCTTGGACAGCACAGAAACAACTCATCTTGAACTCGACAGGAGATCCCAACCAAACAGCCTACAGAAAGCTCTCTTCTGTCGGAATGTTACTATCCATCAGGAGGAGATGTCAGCTTGTGTCCTCCTTTGTTACATCTTATCCTCTTCATTCTTCATGTCTGCACCATCCAAATGTCCCATCTGAACTCAAATGATGAATAAACTCTGTGTGTAAAGGCTCGTCGCGGTCCTGAAAGTAAATCCCGAAGCTTTCGGCACGTTTTGGGTCTGTGGATGACTTTCGCTGGTGCTGTCGGGCTGGATTGATCAAAGTGTCCCATCAAAATCTCCTGATTCACCGAACGTGTTTCATTTAGATTCATGCTGTGTGTTGCCAAGCAGCCCGAGCGGCTGTTCATGTGTGTGACTCCTCCCACACACACACACACACACACACACACACACACACACACACACAGTGTGTGTGAGTAGGACTGTCCTGCCACCTGTTGGAAACTCAGCGCATCCTCTCATCTCTTTCTTTCTTTCTTTCTTTCTTTCTTTTTTAATAACTATTACATTATAATCAAATAATTTAATTAATAAATAATGTTACATATTAAATAATGTAAAATTATTTCATATATTTAAAGTGCGTTCAATCAAATAATGCTATTAGCCTATATATATATATATACATATTAGTGCTGTCAAATCGTTTAGTCGCATCTATAGCAAAAAGTTAGTGTTTAATATGTGTGTGTGTGTATATATATATATATTATATATTTGATAATATACATATGTATATATAGTATTGTCAAATTGATTAATCACAAAAGTTTGTGTTTATATAACATGTATTATTATATTTATATATATTATATAGATATGTGTGTGTGTGTGTGCATGTCTGTGCTTGTGTGTATAAACATTATATAAACAAACTTTTATATTAGATGCGATTAATTGTGCTTTTAATATATTAATTATTAATTATAATAAATAATATTTTATTTACATTGTATTATATATATATATTAGTGCTATCACAATAAATCGCATCTAATATATATATATATATATAATGCAATGTAAATAAAATATTATTTATTATAATTAATAATTAATATATTAAAAGTAGTAGTGCATTTGAAATAATGTAAAATAATGTAATAATTAAATATATATTTTTTAAATTACTCATATCATAAATTCTTCTTGTTTACAAAAAAAATTGCATTTCCAGGAAAATATCAAAGTAACTGCAATTATTGCTACTGTTTAAATATGCCAGGCTCTTTCAGGCAGTGCAAGCTTTTAAAAAAAAAAAAAACGTCTTGTCTTTTTGTTAAATTTCTTTTGCTGAAGACAGTGATGCTTACTTTGAGTAAATGCTTATTTTGTAAATTCATGTACTACAATGATTCAGTTATTAATGACCCAGTATTATTATATTATTATATAAAACAAACAATATATTATTATCTACATGAAATATTAAAGGGATTAAAGCAGTTCTATTAGCTGCCGCATGGTGTCGTTTTGAGCACACAGCTCACTGCGCATGCTCAAAGTCTGACTCCACTAACAATATGGCGAAGCGTCGCGGGGACTGGAGCTGCTGAGCAGAAGCTCACTCACACAAAAGAAGAAAAAGTTTCAAACAATCACATGATATAATCGGCAAACAGAGAAATATCCGTTTCTGGGCCTCCAACAATATGACTTCACGGGATTTATTCCGACCAGGGCGATAAACTCGAGTTATTTACTGGAAGAGGCGAATGTTTGTGCAGGTAAGACTTTAAATCGCTTCAGTTGTATTTATATAAACACACTAAGCTCTGATACACAATAATGTACAGAAATATATGCTTATAAGGCGTTGATAAGTTCAGAAAAGTGTGCTGTTAAAACAAGCAGTGCTTTATAAAGCTGAGCCTGAAGAAGTGTGTATTTATAAGTAATTATGTGTGAAGAGTTTATAGAACAGCAGTGATACGAGCACTCCTCCATCAGTGTTGACATTTACATTGATATGTTTTATTAATATCTGTATGTTGTGTATTTTACTGCTCTACGATGTTTAACAACCTGTCTTTGAAATGTGTATTAAATTTACTATATGCTTTACTAATGCTATTTCTTGTACTTTCTAATAAACTCTACAATGTTAATGTACTTTAATATCCTGCTGCATGCTTCACTTTATTTTATATGAATTATTTAAATATATGCATGTTGTGTTATATGTTCTCAACATAAATGTAGGAAACATTCTCTACTAAAAAAAAAAATTGTATATTCTTTTAACTTACAAAAATGTTCCATTGCATTTCCAGGAAAATACCATAGTAACTTTTCTCTAATAAACTCCGTAATAAACTACTATATAATCTGCTATACTTCACAGACCAGTTTTAATAAACTGCTTTAACAAAGTCCATTGTTCCTCTATTCTACTCTACTAATCCAAATTGCACTATAATAAACTACTCAAACTCTAATAAACTACTATGAACTGTACACCGCTCTGATAAACTCTATTATTCTTTACAGGAGTCCAGCAGTGGATCTGTGCTGCACCCCTTGGCAGACGGTGAGGAAAACTAGTTTTTTTTAAATCCCTGTGCTATGATGGTCTTTGAGTGACACCAAAGTGTTGTGATGAAGAAAAGTGTTATTTTTACCGCTCCCCTGCTGAAGCCGTGTTGTTTTGCTTTGACAGAGCCTTTGAATATGGTTTGACATTGTTTCAGCTGTTGTTGTCATATCTGATGCACCTTTCTGAAGTGGTTAAGATCTTTCATGAGGAACCAAGCAGTGATGTTGTGCCTTATCACAAGCTATCCAGGCAGTTTTAATATTTCTTTTTTATGTCGGTGTATTTAGTAATTGTATTGGATGCTTGGATGGTTCATAATGACCATGTCTGATTTTTTTTTTATTTTTTTTTTTTTAGTGGCTAGTGAAGTAATTAATCACACGTTTTTTGTAATTAATTGCGATTAATCGCACCTTACATTAAAGTTTTTAATATATTTTTATGTTGTAATATATTGAGAAAAAACTGTGTTGGATTTACATAATTTAATCTTGTACATCGGTCCCACATGAATCAGTTAAGTTAAACAAACATAATTTGTTCATGTAATGTCAACATCATTAAGTAATTTTAAGTGACCAAATTAAGTAGTCTCAAAGTGAATTTTACATGGCTCCCTGACATGATTCATCCAATTCAATTCTATATATTTTAATGTCACACAACTGAATTATAATACTGCACTAGCTAGTTGATAAACTTTTAGCACACATTAGCATCTTAAATGCTAAGCATTGAAAGCTCCTTCAGCAAAGCAGTTTTGACATTAGCTGTATCAGTCCACAGCCTAAGCAGCTAAACACTGTTCCACACTATCAAGTCTCCCCCTTTCTCGTCTTGCTCAAAAATACATAAAATAACAACATTTCCACTCTCTTGATTTAGCCATATGCAAAGCATGCTGGGAACTAACAAGCCCCGCCCAGTTTCAGTTAATGCAACACAAATCATTCATGTAATCTCAACACAAACGGATTGTTAACTTTAAATGTACATATATTTAAGTGGCTTGAACACAATCAAAGTTAGGACAAAATGTATAGCAATTGTATTGCTTTAGCTCCTTTTAATTAGGCAATTTAAAAAAAAAAAATTCAGTGTACTTTTTTCATTTTGTAGGCTTAGATTTTTCCGCGGATCTACGCACCCAAAAAACAGATTCTATCTTTTTTTTGATATGTTGTAATACTTTCACATTAAATCTACAAAGTAATGTAGAAACAACATAAAGCCAGTATATTTTAAATATTTGTTTAATGGCATTTTTTACTAAGCACTATGATTTGAAGGCCAGTATCACTGATACCAATACTAATGTCTCTATTACCTGGATTTTTTTAACTTGATTACATGCATTTTATCTGTTGATTATAGCCATTGAACATTACAGTATAATTGAAAGCTATAATTTCTAACATTTAAAAATATAATTTTTAATTTAAGTGGACTTAAAACTATCTTCACATAAACCCAATGTAATAAATGTAAAATTTAACTGTACCTTTAATATATCAGGGCTCAACGCTAAGGATTTTTTCCACTAGTCGGACCGGTTCTGATTTTTACCTGCCCTGCTAAAATGCAAAAAAAATTATAGTTTTCATTGTTTTTGACCCGTGCAACCATGTAAACAGTGCTTTTCAGGTAGGTCTAACAGGTAAATATACTAGGGATGCACTGATATGAACATTTTGGTCAATTAACCGATAATTCTTTGTATAATTCTATAATTTTTAAAATATAGTTCTTTAAAGCTGATAACCTAAATCCAAATTTTTATATAATTTTTGAGAGCCTGATCACAAAAACAAGTCTCACCATTAAAAGCCATGTTCCATGCACACAATTATAATGTTTTTCTCATTATAATTTTATGTAGCCGATATGACAGACCTGCGCTGCACTTAACTGTATTTTCCTTTTTTTCAATCATATTTCCAGCAATTTAAACCCATAATGGCGAACAGTGTGCATCTGAAGTGTCTCAGCTGAAGGAAATAATCCATTATTTATCGGCTTTAATATATTGGGCAAATTTTCTTATCAGGCCGATAACAATAATATTTCAAAAAAGTAGTCCGATACCAATATGGTGGCCGATATATCATGCATCCCTAAAATATACAGAAATTGAATAATTTCTTGAATAATTTCTGTATCTCTGCAGTTAAGAAACGCTGCACATTCTTCACTGCAAAAATTATCAATTGAATAAGTAAATATTAGTAGCTGAATAATGAATTTTGGTGAATTATTTTAAGTATTCCTTCTGCAGGCCTGAATTTTTATCCGCTAAAACTGAACTGAATTCTTGTTGAGGGTTAAATGGACAAAGTAAGTTAGCTGAAGCTTTACTTTCATGTGCACAAGTTGTTTTGAAGACTGTTACAGACCTTATTAATATTTAATCTAGTTTTGAAATGAGTAAACATGAAGTGAGTCAAAGAGTTGGCCTGTTTGGTGTGTTTTACAATATGTTGTGCAAAGGTGCATTCAAACTACTTTAGTGTCTCTTATAGCTTAATGTGGTGTTTTTGCATGCATTATTTTACGTTTTTTCCAGAAAAGTGGTGGATTTTGGTTGAATAGATATTTATAATTGTGTTTATATCCTGCACGGTGAACACTTCATTGGCACTAAATGAACAGGGATACTTAAGGAAGGAAATCAGATTGAATTTTTTTTTTTTTTTTTTTTAAACGGCACAAAACATTAGCCTTTCCCCTGCTATTCGAAATGTTTTCCCACACAAGGAAGAAAAAGTGTGGACAGTTTCCCATTTAATTGCACCACAAGAGAGGGCTGCCCAACAAGGGTCTCTGCCAACGTCCATTTTTCAGCTCTCAAAGACCGAAAGCTCATTTACATGAAAAAAAAACAAAACACTTTCAGCGTATATAGAGAAAGCCGTGGATGTGTCCGTGTTATCTATTCACCGCCTCAGTTTGAGAAAGCAAATCACAGCCATTTATAGAGCATGATTTATTATTCACCAAGGCTTATTCAGGAACTCTTGAGACTGTAATTGCAATGATAAAGTTGTACAGTAGCAGTAAACACACAATGATGGACATTAACACCAGTGTGACTAAATAGTACAGATTTTGGACCAAGTTAATGTGTTGTTTAAGACAGAGATTGATGCACTGAATTTGAACATGATTTATGTGGCTAGCAAAAAAAAAGCTTTTTCCGTTTTCTGTTCGAAACCCTTTATTCCCTGCATGTTTTGGAGCAAATGTTATGTATACATTGTGTTTTGGCTTCAAACTATCTGTGAAAGGAAAAATCGTGTCCATGGCCCTTTTGCATGAAACACGAGCAGAACAAATTTCTGTGTAAATCATACGTAAAACCATTTGTACGCCATTTGTGCCAAATGGATTGATGAGCAGTTTACACAGATTCGTTCTGCTCGTGTTTCATGAATAAGGTCCATTATTGTGCAAGCAACTGGTCATTTTGTATTTGTGATGGAAATATTGCATGCATGTTGCATGGGAAATTTTGAAAGTATTTGAATCGCTTGTGTACTATTCGAAAGTTGGTTTGGATAAAAGCATCTATTGTGAGTAAATTATTGATATGATGTCTATGCAGTGTCAGACAGTCTTAAATTAGGCTTTTTTGTGCATTTGCTTGTGTTGTATTGTTCAGTTGGAAGTCAGTTTGGATAAAAGTATCTATTGAATGAATAAATGTAGATTACATGTAATTGTAATGATTCAGTTATTAAATGTAATTCATATTTATAAAATTAAATGTGTAACTAACTTATTAATTTAATTATAAATAACTTTGACATTACGAATAATTATATACAATTATATAATTATTCATTGCATATATTATTAAATGCATATAATACATTCAGGGTGAAAAGAAAACAAGTAAACAAACAAATAAATAATATAAATATAAATAATAATAACTACAACAAAAATAAGATGCATGACCAAAATGTAAAAATGGAAGTAGGAAAAAAAAATAAAAATAATTAGTGCCGGGTAATTGATTAATCTATTATATAATGTTAATTATTATATTATATTAATATATATATGTATAAATATACACACACATGCATGTATATATTTAAGAAAAATATGTTTATTGTATTTATATATGAAATATTTATATTTATATACAAGATAAATTATATGTATTTATTTATATATATATATATATATATATATATATATATATATATATATATATATATATATATATATATATATATATATATATATATATATATATATATATATATATATACACAGTATATACATGCAAATATTTCTTTACATGCAAATATTTCTTATTTTATATATATATATGCATGTATATACTGTGTATATATTCATATAATTTATCTTGTATATAAATATTTAATATATAAATACAACACATTTTTCTTAAATATATACATGCATGCGTGTGTATTTTTTTTTATATATATATATATATATTATTATACACATACATGCATACATGCATACATACATAAAATAAATATATAAATAAATATAAATACATTCTCATCAGCAGATAACAATGAAAAACTGAGAAATACTGAGACAGACAGAAAAATAGTAAGTGCACTTAACTGAATTTTGAATATCAATGTAAAATAAAAACTACTAGCTGGAATGAAAAGGGTGGTATAGATTTCAAATGCATCTATTAGTTTGTTTGTCCAACTGAAATAACTTTAATGCATTGAACATGTATCTTCTATATGGTCCAGTTGCCATGATTAGGCTGCCATATTGATCCGTTTATTATATATCAGGTCATGTGACCACCAGACGTTGTGACCCGTCTCTGCATCTCCAGTAGCTTGTATGCCTGGGGCCGCACCGCTTCCCCCAACGAGAGCTTTTAAACCCAGTCAAGGGAAGCAGCTGTACACTGGGGCAAAAATCTGGCCAGCCACCATCAGCCACTGCACCAACACTGGCCTGGGCTGGCCGCCTTTTGATTGGCCGAGCCCTAGCCCATGTGACTCGGTGCTGGCTGGATGCTCTCCGGCAACTGACATAGTTGATGGGTTGCTGGGATGGAGGCTGTCACTGGTGCAGAATGGGGTAAGTCTCCGTTAAACGCCCTGATCTCTTGATGCAAACGTACAGATGTGTGGTCTTATATTCCTGCTATTCAGTGTGAAGGACATAATAGCGCGTTTGTGCGGTATGGCAAGGCGGTGCCGATAAACCTTTTGTCTTGATGGCTGGTTATTGAGAGGGTGTGGGGGGATGTGCATAGATTTGGATTCTGGCTTTATCATCGGGACGCTTAAAAAGCCTCTTTTGTGCTGTGCAGGGACAGATGCGCTAGCAGGCTGATTATTTATAGTGATCTCGGCCGTGGACACGGATTCCACAGTAAATGTAAGCGATAATTGCCCCTGTCAAGATGGAGGGGCTGTTGCCAGAGAGGCTTTTTTCTGATTTAGCTGGCGATGACTGAACAAAGCAGACATTTAATGGTGGATTTGTTGTCAGATTTTCAGTATAAAACACGGGTTGGTTTGGCAGGTTAGATGGTGCATGTGAGACCAGGATGTGAGATGGTCACTGTGTCTTTGTGCGTGGAGGGAAGGGCATCTCTTGCAGTTGTCTGCAGGGAATTTTGTATCTTGCATTGCTGGTGGAGAGGTGACTGCTTTAATGCATCGTAAGCGTTGCATGCACAACTGCACCTCTGGTGAAGAAATGCAGAAAAATGCACAGTTGCAAAAATGAAATAATGGTATTAAAGACGTGTGAAGGTGCAAACAAATTCAGATGCGTTGATGCACAGATTTTTGAGGAAAGTGTTGAAATATTAATGAGCTTTCTTCTTTCCACTCCTCCCTGTTTCCTTTTGATTCTGTCTCGATACCTCAAGCCTTTTTGCTGAATAGATGTCAACCATTTTGCTGTGTCTACATGCCAGAGAGAGCTTTGCTTCAGGTTTTTAAATGTATAATTAATAGCATTTTCATGATTCTTCTATAAATAATAACTATAAAATTGTGAAGCTATACACTTAGGATTGTTCAGCAAGATATGTGAGCATAAAATGTATTATTATATACATGTCTTGCCTATAATGGCCTTTTATTAGCTTTAAAAGTGCAAGTGTTTGTTTATTCACAATATGTGTGTCATCAGATGTGTGTCAGCAGATTTCTGTGGCAATTGGACTCATTCTGCCCTCATAAGCATGTGTAACGTGCTGTTGGCATGAAATCATATGCATCCATGCTGGTTTATTATTCATGTTGTTTTATAATAATGTATTTATTTGGATTATGCAGACCAAAGATATTAGGTTTCAATGATTCACATACAAGTTACCTTCAGAAATCTGATCTGTAATGAAATGCCAAACAGGAATATCTTCCCTTTATTGATCAATTCTGCTTCATAATGGCCGTGGATGCCCTGGAAACAGTGGCAGAATCTGTAGTGGAGTCACATCGATTGGACACAGCTGCAAATGAGCCCTGACACGTTGACGGGCTGCTTGTAATGTAGGCTGTTGGTGTTGGTTAATGTAAAACCAGGGTAAAGCAAAATATGGTGAAAGTGGAATGGAAGGAATTCAATTTATTGTGTGTTGTGAAATGGACATGATACCATTTTTTTTTTGCTCTGGGAAATTTGGTATTTTGGCAGAAACTGTTTTTAAAGGCAAATGCACATAGTTGCTTTGCTTACAAGTTAGTGATTTGACGCTAAGTATTAAAGGTCAATGTGTGCATCGTCCTGCAGCATTTCAATGATTTGATGGGCATTTTTTCCTTTTCATAACATGTTTATTTTTGCATGTAATATGTTCTCTTCTTTTGTCGTTTTCCCTGTTTCTGTATTTCAAAAATGTTGCAATTTACCCCACAAGCCATCAATATTCCTAATGCTGAGAATATATAATAACTTCATATTTTGGCAGGAACTGCACAAAGCTGTGCATCTCATATAAGCAGTGTTGGGAAAGTTACTTTGGAAATGCAATAGTTGACAGATTACAAGTTACCCTACTTAAGTAATGTAACTGATTATGTTTAATTTACTGTTTGATTACTAATTACTAATTTCCAGCACTGAGAATGCATTTTTATCACTCGCCATGGTGGCAACTCTTAAAGGGATAGTTCACCCAAAAATTTAAATTCTGTCATTAATTACTCACCCTCATGTTGTTCCAAAGCCGTAAGACCTTCGTTCATCTTCAGAACACAAATGAAGATATTTTTGATGAAATCTGAGAGCTCTCTGACCCCTCCATAGACAGCAATTTAATTAACACTTTCAAGGCCCAGAAAAGAAGTAAAAACATCGTTAAAATAGTCCATGTGACTCCAGTGGTTCAACCTTAATTTTATGAAGCGACGAGAATATTTTTTGTGCGCAAAAACAAACAAAAATAACAAATTTGAATTTATTACATTTAATTTATTCAACAATTTCGGTCTAGCCGGTGTCAGACTCTTACGCTATTTCCGTTGTAAATAGTGCAGTGCTCTCGAGATCTACGGCAGCCGATGCTGTTCACGTGAGCATCACAACGCATGCGCGGGAGCTGTAACTTAAACAGCGTAGGAGACCGGCACAGGCCAGAACGAAATTGTTGAATAAAGTCATTATTTTTGTTTGTTTTTGCGCACAAAGTATTCTCGTTGCTTCATTAAATTAAGGTTGAACCACTGGAGTCAAATGGACTATTTTAACACCTTTCTGGGCCTTGAAAGTGTTAATTAAATTGCTGTCTATGGAGGGGTCAGAGAGCTCTCAGATTTCATCAAAAACATCTTCATTTGTGTTCCGAAGATGAACGAAGGTCTTATGGGTTTGGTACGACATGAGGGTGGGTAATTAATGACAGGATTTTCATTTTTAGGTAAACTATCCCTTTAAGGTCATTGCACACTGAGTCAGAAATTTTTGTGCGTTTTTTGTTTTTGTTTTTGTATTTGTCATCTAGTGGCTCTGAATTGTCAAAACCCCTCTCAAAATGCTTGCTACGGATGTGAAAAACGCAGAAAATCTAACCCGTTCCAAATTTTTTTTATGACAGACGAAAGTTTCGGAGGCAGTGTGTAAACGTGATCGACACAACGTGAGGTCGTATTTATTTTTTATTTAATATTATTCAACATATCCTAGCTTTTTACAGAAAAATTCTGATGTAATCCCCTTTGTAATCGTTAACATTTTCATAAGTAACTAATTTAATTACAAATTTTTCCTCAATAACTGTAACTGTTAGTTTAATTACATTTATTATGTAATTAAATTACGTAACTGTGTTACATGTAACTTTACTTCCCGACACTGCATATAAGTTCGTGATTTGATGGCAAGTATTAAAATTCAATGTGTATATCATCATGCAGTGTTTGAATGATTCCTCAAATAATGTGTGTTGGCGAGGAGAGGTGAGCTGGTACTTTACAAAGTACCATTTTCACCATAAATAGATATTTAGTATGATTGCACACATTATTGTGTCTTAGAAGTAGTCCAGAGAACAAGCAGGCTGAACAGGGTTTGCCGCTGATCTTTAGCATGTCAGTGGTAATTTAGTGGCGATGTGGTGATAGATTTTTCCACATGGCTGATCAGGCCTTCACTTCAGGACAGAGATAAAAATAGAAACTTTCGCTTTGTCTTTCAGAACTGTTTGCTTGACCGGGCACACTGCACGGGTAAAAAATGGCCCAGAGGCATCGGCTCTGCCATCCACATACACACGTGAGGCACGTGTGTTATTGTAGTACTTTATGAGTGTCATGACATGGTCATTGACTACATGGCAAACATCAGAGTTCAGAGGATGACGCTCACTCATGATTGACACATGACACTGATGGCCTTTTACAGACCTCACACAAGAGGAAACCCTCTGGGCAACACTTTATACATTTACTAAGCCTCATGTTTATGTGGGCTTTTTTTTCACTAGATATAATAGTATTGCTGTAGTGTCCACTGTCCATTGAAGTAATGCTACAGTATGTTTGGTATGTTTGGCATATTTACAGAAAAAAACACATACATACTTGTTCAGAAGAAAATGCTATGAAAAATGTAAATATATGTTAAGTTTTTATAGCATTTTTAGCACATATCTGCAAAAAGATCAAATGCAGCAAAGTAAAACTACAATGCTACAATTATTTCTGCTTGACCAAAATCCAAACAAGCCAATTGGCATTATAATTGGATAAAATATAATATTTATAAAACAGCTTTTTGAATGACTATATTTTAAAGAATACCAATATTGTTTTATTATAGGGGTGTAACAATATATCGTGTCACAATATATCGCAATACAAAAATGCAAAAAAAGTAGCCACCATTATTTTAAATATATCTTGTCAGTGACAGAGTGCAATAGGGCTGAACGATTAATTGCATTTGCGATAGTATCGCGATATCATAAAACACGATTTTCTAACCGCAAAGGCAACTAACTGACAGAAGGCTTTCCGTTTCAAATGCTCGCGCCGTGCTTTGTGAAGAGTGCTCTTGCATGCGGCTGTGTGCGTCTCAATGCTTTTATGACGCAAAATTAATGTAAACACAGTCAGTAATGTCTTAAGGAATTAAACAGACAGGACAAACTACATCTTATATTTCAAGAAATCTGTGCATTAGTGTGAATGCAGATCTCCCGCTGTCTATGATGTCATCATTAATAATCAAGCAACAGTAAAGCTGGGAAAGAGAAAAATCACTCACAGCTCTAGAATGGAAAACCTTTAGATACTCTTAAATACTGAAAGCACTCTTTGTTCATTGCTTGTAATATGTTTTTTGTTCCTCTTTATTATTTACTAGCTTTTATGTTTTGAAGCAATATTAGTTTATATATTTAAAAATCTTAAGCAATTTAAAAAAAAATTTTAAATGTGTAATTATTTTGAAAAGTACTTATTACATATATATATATATATATATATATATATATATATATATATATATATATATATATATATATATATATATATATATATATATATATATATATATATATATATATATATATATATATATATATAAAAAAAATAAATAGATTTTAAGTTTTATTAATACGATTAAGAAGAAAAAAAGTTCAACAATTGTTTTGGAATCGGATCGTGACTCCCAGAGTCGGATCATGACGTGCCTAAAGATTCCCACCATTACTGTACAATTTATTGCTCATCTTTGTTGAAAAATACAGAAGATAAGGAGCTTAAAAAATAATCGCATATTAAATCGCAATCGCAATATTGGTTAAAAAAAATCGCAATTAGATTATTTTCCAAAATCGTTTAGCCCTAGAGTGCAAGCATATTAGTCTAAAAACAATTCTGGATTTTCAGCTTCAGAATCATGAATTTTTTTATTCTGGTGTCACCATTGTCCTGTGCATTGGGTTACCAACACCAAGTCCAAGTCTATTCATTTCCACCCCAATATAATACCAAATATAGCATTTTAATCAACAGTACATTTATTGTTAACCTTTTACCATATGTCTTGGAGTATCGCAATAATATCGAATCGTGACATGAGGGTATCGTTACACCCCTATTTTATTGGGATTCACATTATGTTATATCACCATGTAACTGCTGATTCTGCAGTTATATATTAGTTTGCTTATTTCTTTTGATTAGTTATTTTGTCTCTGTGCTTGACTAATAGATTATTAAATTGGTTAAATCAATTGATCTGCAGATATTTTGCTCCTTTTGGTCAATTATTTTTTTTCAATCAATTGTCAATACATTTTGGCATCAGTCATATTAATTGAGCACCACTCTAAACCACATGTGATTGTTCCTCCGTTCTTGGGTGTTGTAGGTCAAGAGATAGTCCAAGATGGCTGCAGCATCTTATGATCAGCTGCTGAAGCAAGTGGAGGCATTGAAGATGGAGAACTCCAACCTTAGACAAGAGCTCGAGGACAACTCCAACCACCTCACCAAACTGGAGACGGAGGCGTCTAACATGAAGGTACAGTGTCTGTTTATGTCATACGTCAGCCTAACCAGCTCTATTTACCTACTTAACATATGTTTCTTGAATCATAAAGCACTGTAGTGATGTATTTTTGCGTTAAGTTTACCAAATCAAAAAAGTGTGCTGTTAAAACAAGTAGTGATTTATAAAACGGAACCTGACAAAGTGTCTATTTATAAGTGCATTTATAAGTGCATTGATCATCTTAAGCCGTGGAACGGCACTCCTCAAAGTGAAAGTGCAAACATCATTTAAATCACCATATCACATTTAGTTTTAGTAGTATGATTATTCAAAGCACTAGTTTATTCTTATATGCATAGTGCATTAATAGCGGGAGAGGCGGGACATAGCGAGCACCGAGAGGGTGCATGCGTGGCTTGTGTAAGAGATCCAACGAAGGCCTGCATTGAGGGAAAAGAAATGAAAGTTTATGGTGTTTCAGTGACATTACTATATTAAACGACTATGGTCCAGATTTACTAAACAGGGCAAATTAGTGTGAGAGCGCAATTCCAAAAAAGCTCTGATGGGAGTGGAAAGTTCCTGGCGTGATCTACTGACGATGCGCAAATTAAAGAACACAGACATTTCCATAATGACCAACACAATCTACCAGTTAGCACCTGGTTTAAGATGTGCTTAAAATAATGGCACAAACGCCAGAATATAAATTTTGCGTCTGAAAGGGAAACTCCTACAAATGCATATGCAATAAGGTCAGCCGCAAAAATAACCCTGTCCACGCCTTTTCAGTGCAAATTTTTCACTGCGGGTCTTTAGTAAATCCTGACAGTAGCTTTTTAACGGCAAAAGAGGGTTTGCGCTGGTGCAAGCTGTTAGTAAATCTGTCCCTATATATAATGTATAATAATGCAATGGGGGATTATGTGTGGGTCCTGATGATAATACAATAATAATAATAAAAAAGTACAAATAAAAAAACCTCTCTTTAGTTTGCATCACCCCATAAGCATCGTATTGTGAGTTCAGTATCGCGATTTATATCGAATCATGACACGAGTGTATCGTTACACCGTCTTTCAATCTTTATTTAAAAACATTTTCCCTGAAAGTTTGATTAGTTTACAAGTGTGCGATTTATAAACTGTAAAAGACTAGTGAGTAGATTAGTTTACCTGTTCTGCGTGATGACGTTTAATGTCCTTCGACAACCTCTGTAGTCCCAATTTAGCTACTTGTTAGCCTTTTTCAAGACTAGTAAAAGTTTAAAAAAATACAATGGGTATTACTGAGGCTTTTACGTCGTGGATTAAAAGGGTAGAATATCTTGAGTTTATGCCAACCACGGACCTTATTTCAGGCATTTAACCAAAAACCCATTGACTAAAGGATGTTGAAACTGGAAGTGCTAAATGCTATTTTGCAGTCTGTGCGAAATGTATTGGTGCACATTATTCTGGAGAACATTTTCACTATCTTTCATTGTGATGCAGTAACTAGCAGTGAAAAATTGTATACTTCAACATTTAACAGTTTGTTAAAACCTACAAGATTTCTGGACATTTTTCTCTCCTATCTTTTTTGTCAATTTCAGTTCAACCTCAAAGGGTTTGTGCTTAAACGCCTCAGTGACTCATTTTGTCATCCAAATGCTGTATGGTTGGGCTTGCTTTTAATGTTGCAGACTTTCAAGACTTAAAACGTCATCCTCCGCCACTGATTTCCCACTAAGTACCCTTTCTTCTAGCAGCTTCTGACACCAAAGGCAGTATTCTCAGGCACTTCTTTGAGTTGAGCTTTTGAAGTGGAAGCGGCAGCCTGCTAGGTGGGCATTAAGAAATTGGATGTGACCTGGCAGTCTCTCGGGAAGGAAAAGAAAAAGGAGAGAGGGTTTTTGAAAGAACTTTAGGCCCAAAATGAACGTGGTGAGACATTAAAAGTTGGCTAATGTGCAAGTTTTAGAGTGAGCCTGTCAACCCGGATTGTCTGCACAATTTTAAGACAAGGTTCAAACGAGTTCATGATAAAGATATGTGCGGATTCATCGTGCTGAATTGTAGATCAGCTCGGAAAAGGGTAGCTGTCATGCCTTGTACTGTTTTACACGTGAGAATCTCTTGAAGGGAATTTATGTTCCTCTGAAGGCACAAGATTGGTGTTGCTAAGGGAGAATCTTTGAAGCGGAAGCAGATTGTCTCTCCGCATGTTCATACGTTGCAGAGTTCTTAAGGGGGAAGAGAGGTCTTTTATGGTTGGTTCAGGGAAAGTCATTGGGAAAAGCAGCAGTAAAGGTTTGTCATATAGGAGTCATTATGCTTTGGTAAACTGCTCTCATTCACTTTGAAGACACTCATAGACAGCATTAAGAAGTAGCTTCCTTAAGTAGGGCCATATGAAATCCATTTTATTTTTCCCAAATTTATTTTTTTCCATTTTTTATTTATTATTATTATTATTATTATTATTATTTTAAACATTTCATTTCCATGAGATTTTTTTTTTCTCTTCCAGAAATTCTGTGTTGTGTATAAACATTTTTTCTGGCAATCAAATGAAGGCATAAAACATTAATTTAATTTATCTTTTAATCATATGAAATTAAACAAACTTTTTTAAACAAACAAAGTGCAGCAAAATAGAGCTTTACTGTTAAAATTAAAACATGGAAGAAAATTTGTTATTGTGATTTTAAAAAAATTACGTTTTAATAATTATTATTATTTATTATTATTATTATTAGTAGTAGTAGTAGTATTATTACTATATTGAGATGTAGCTAAATTCTCCTGTACAACAGTCATTTCTATCACAATTTCATGTTAAACCAAACTTTTATTTTGACGGGTTGCTGTGAAGAGCTTTGTTTGTGTTTATGATATGATGATAATTTTTCTCAAAAACGGTAACGGTAAAATGCTGATGAAGTGACTCTCAGAGTGGCTCTGGAGATGAAGTGCATCACGCGCGTGTGTTGTGTCACTAGTATATCGCAATTTTGTTTACTGACCTGATATTTATTTATTCGTCAAATTTCATAAAATTCCATGTTATACAGTAAATTCCGTTTTTATGACTGGATCCCACGATTCCGTCAACGTTTTCCGCATTGTGGAAATCATAGGGCCCTACTTAATGTACCGTATTTCTAGGGTGACCAGACGTCCCGTTTTTCCCGGGACAGTCCTGTATTTCAGCTCATGACAAATCATGTTTTGTCCCGTATTTCGTCTTTCCTCAAATTTCTTAACGATTGTTGTCAAAATGTCCATCGTGTGGAGTATCTTACATAGATACAGTCAGTTATGGCTTAAGTGGATGTAAACAGGTGGGTGAAAACCGGCTATGTATAAAACAGTATATTACATACATGAATTCGGTCTTAAAGGGACAGTAGCCTAATTAAATATTTGTCTGTCATTAATGTTAATCAAACATCAAAAGATGTTTAATAAATGTATACATGGTAAATAAACCTACTGGATCTGAAAAACAAGTTTATTTAATTTGTATCTCTATCATATTTGTCGTGTTGTTTGTAATTTGTTTGTAAATTTCTTTATAAAAAATATAAATATAATCTGGTCACCCTACAAATTTCCTACAAGAAAGTTTGGGGCAAGACTGGATAAGGCTATGACTATATAGTCAAGTTATATTTCAAGTTAAACAAGTTAGTTCACAAGAAATATTGGTAAAAATATATAACATTCCTGTTCTCACTGTGTACAATTCATCAGTGCACATTATTCAGAAGAACAAAAAAAAGTAAATAGGATCAATTTTTATTTATTTTTTTCTTCACAAGTAAAAGCTTAAATCACAATAAAGCATTGCTAATGTTTATATTGTAGAATAAAACATGAAAATATCAACCACAGACCTTATTTCAGGCATTTTACCAAAAACCCATTCAAAAAAACCCATTGAATTCAGGACAATGAAACTGGGAGTGCTATGAATTTGTAACAGTGTTTCGGCCTTCAAAAATATGTCAAACTCGCAACACTCTATTGTGCAAAATGTACTTATATTGTGCATATTATTCCGGAGAATAAAATCATTTTCTTCACCGTGTAGTGAAGGAAGTTGTCATCCATTTGCATCTAAAAAAAAGAGCAAAATCATATTTGCCTGTGTCGTGACTCAGGAAGTGAAGTCCCTGTTGATGTTTGGCTTATGTAAGAGGTTTTGGACTTAACCTCTCTCATTAGGATGATCTGATTTTAGACACATTCTGGCCGCCCTGATGCCAGCGGTTATGTCATCCCTATCGTAATCATAGTGTTTAAAGCATTTAATGAGAAACTGGGTTTGTCTAGGGTGTTTTTAACTGTGACAGATTCTGCGGAGGCCAGAAGTGCATCTATCCCGAGTCCTTCATGCTGCCTTCCAGCTTTGAGTTGCGGCTATTTTTAGGACTGCAACAGCTAATTGATCAAATCTCTAATGATAATAATCAAAAACAGATTTCATTATCAATTTGTCAGCTCTTTGAACCACACACTGAACAAAATGAAGCATTGCTTGGTAATTGGTTGACATCTAATTGTGTACTTAAATTTAACAGCTGATTGGTTGATTGTAATCCATTACATACATTTCTATCAAAGTTATCTGACATTATCAAGATGAATTTGTTCTGACACAGTTTAACTCTGAGTTCTTGTCATATTTTATTACCATTCTCTAAACTATAGCGAATAAACTGTGATAATGTGAGAAAATGTTGAAGGTGTCTGAATAAATTTTGGTTTGACTATAATATATATGAAAAATATAAAAACAATTCTATTATACAGCATATATAGTGTTTTCCACTGTAATGGCATTGCAATCATTTATGATTTCTTCATGATTCACAGTAAATATTCAGTATATTGAATGTTCCTTATATCGTTCATTGCTGCCCTCTGCCGATGAAACTTCAGACTGCCCCCCCCCTCATTTGTCAAATGCTATGAGAAATGCAGTATTTTTGACAGGATTTGTGTCAAGCGTCCCTCTTATCATGTCGTTTAAAACTGCAACGCTAAACCGCTGCCTCTCCATCTTCCTCTGTCCAAGGTAACTGGTTTAGTGTTGCAGTGGCACAGAAAATGAGGTTTTCTCATTCATCAGAAATGCCCTGGCGGTGTCACAGAAGGAAAAACACTTTCGTTTTTATTCACAAGTGCTATGCACTCCTCCTTTTTTCCAGCATCATAACCATTTTCCTATTTTGCATGGAAGTGTTCAGAGGCCCCTTCCGTTTCCCAGCCTGTGAGATTCTTGCAGCTTAATTTAGAGAATCTCCCTTCCTGTCTTTGTTCGTCGGATGAATGCAGCTCCGCTTCATCCTGCAGTCATTTCCCTTCTCCTCCGGCCAGCTGAAACAAACATCTGCAGGCAGAAAATAAACAGCATGCATGTATCAGCGTCTGGGCTTCCCCTCCTTGCTCCCAAATCCAGCAAAGAGCAGCATTTTAATTGCGTCTAGCTCTTTTCGTTAATCGACATGTGGGAGCGATACAAGATTTAGTGGCATTTCAGAGGGGGAAAAACATGTTTCTGATTTTGTGGTTGATTAACTTGCCATACCTGGTTAGGAGATGTCAAAATTATGTCAAGAAATCACAGATTTTTGCTTTTTAATTCAATTTTGTGTTAACTTTTGGCTGTCCAATCAAATAATGATCAAGGTAGAGTGTAATTAAGCCCTGCGGATTTCTGTCAAAATAAGTTTGATGGTTTTACGTTTGAAAATGAAGAAATTAAGTTCAGTAAGTAATATGAAAATATTACTATTGTAATTTTACAGTTGTAAAGTTAAAATATTTATTAGATTTTTTTTATTTTACATTAAAATATTACAGTAAGATTTCTATGTTTTATATTTTTATTTAGTAATAATAATAATAATAATAATAATGATGATTATCGCATTTTATATCTTTAATTAATCTTTATTAAATGTAATATTACAGCATGGTGCCAGTGATTCACATGAGTCACTGAAGGTGTGTCGTTCTGTTTCATATTCATTTCTCTTCATAATGGTCCTGAATTATGAGCCAAATCTTCCACGATTTTGTCATATTGATGTTTGAGGTTTTCTATGCGGCGTGGCATATAAATAAATTCACTTTCTCTATGGGGCGAGCTCAGCAAATAATGCTTCTCTATTCCTACATTAATGAGTCAGAATGCTGTAATCTTCTAAAGAAACATCTCTGGTGGATTTACTGGACGTAGTTTGCACTTGCCCAGAAAAGTGCTGCGTTGCAAAAGGAAAATCTATTTAGGCATTGCCTCTTCTGTTCAGAACTTGTTTTCTTCTTAATCTAAAGTTTTAGATGGGTCTAGATGTTGTGTTTGTGAGTGTATAATGTTCTCCGACCTTATTTTTAGGTTAGTTCTTAGTGATGCATCAATTTCGGCAACCGAAAATATTTAGTTTTAGAGGGCTGAAATAATTATATATATGTATATATATATATTATACTGATGACCCAACACCTGTGAAGAGTTCTGCAACTTCTGCGATGACTCTGATTCAACATGCACCCATGCTAAATTATATATATATATATATATAATTCAGCATGGGTGCATGTTGAATCAGAGTCATCGCAGAAGTTGCAGAACTCTTCACAGGTGTTGGGTCATCTGAAGTCATCTGAGCCTGGATCCAAACTGGAGCTGACTGGAGCTAGTTACCTCGGGATGGGCGTCCCAAGATAAGACATAAAAGCAAATGGAAAATAATTAGCCTGGCTGCTGTTCATAACATTAAGCAAAGATAATCATGTGCATTTGATCTGATATAACTGGAGTACAAGGTTATGAGATGCATTATGTGAAAGCTTGGCTAAAGAGATGGGTCATTAATCTAGATTTAAACTGGGAGAGTGAGTCTGAGCCCCGAACGTCATCAGGAAGGCCATTCCAGAGTTTAGGAGCCAAATGCAAAAATGCTCTCCTTCCTTTAGTGGAATTAGATATCCTAGGTTCAACCAAAAGCCTAGAGTTTTGTGACCTTAGAGCGTGATTGATAGTAGGGCGATAGAAGATCAGTTAAATACACAGAAGCTGAACCGTTTAGGGCCTTATAGGTCAGTAGCAATACTTTGTAATCGATAGAGAACTAAATAGGTAACCAGTGTAGAGATGATAAAATTGGTGTTATATGATCATATTTTCTTGACCTGATAAAAACTCTAGCAGCTGCATTTTGGACTAATTGTAGCTTGTTTATTGATCTAGTAATCTAGTCTAGAGGTCATGAATGCATGAACTAACTTTTCTTCATTAGAAACAGATAACATGTTCCGTAGCTTAGCAACATTTCTGAGGTGGAAGAATGAAAAATGACAAGTTGCTGTCAAATATAAGGTCTTTAACTGTAGAGGATGAAGTAACAGTACATGCTTTCTACCGGTCTAGTTTTGTTTCCTCTTTTGTTGTATTCAGACAAACTAACTTTAGCCCAATTGTTGGGGACATTTAGTATTCAAAAGCATATAAATGTTATTCCTGCAAGAAAAAGAAGTGACTTATTTTAGAATTAAAGATTAAGAATTCAAATTTCCTTCACAGTGGCAGATCGCTGTAGCTACTCTTTACTGCTAGTTATAGCACAAAACAAACATGTTTGAACATCAGACGGAAACGGTACATCTTACCGAAATGTCATGTCTCATTCAATCGCTCAATCAGTGTTTCACATCAGTAAAACAACTTGTAAACAATGTAACGTATCGTTTACATTTACCTCAGGAAAGCTAGAAAAAAAAAAAAAAAACTTTTGATAAATATTTGCACTGAATAACATATTCGTGATATTTTTACTTAAAGCTGCAGTCTGTAACTTTTTTTGGTTTTAAATTATCCAAAATTAATTTGAGCAAGTACATAACCAGCCAATTTTCAAAACAATCTCCTTACCGTAGCCGATTCACAACGTAAGCTTGATTGTTTGTGGCCTCCTCTTGTGGTAATCCAGAAAGTAAAAAATTACAATCATAGTTGACAACTGGTGCATTGATAGACAACCCACACATACACCTCAAAACATTAGATTCTTCCACACTGAGGAGCCGTGCCGATGCACAACCCACGTAAAGAAGATAACGCCGCAAATAACTGCCATTTCAGGGTTCAAACAGAGATGGCGATAAAGAGGTTTAAATGTTTATATTTCAACAACAAATTAATATATCATTAAAAATTTGTTATTAAATGTGCAATTTAAATTTTTATATACAACACAAGTGTTGATTTTTAAATACTTGATTTGATTAATTAATTGATTAAACCAAAACTTTACTTTTGGTTTCAATGTTTTGGAGAAAAAAAATTGTGCATCACTAGTTCTTCATACATCTCAAAGAACAGGCCATGTTGATGAGAAGTTTACTGAATTCAGATAATTTCATTTATTAACGTCATGTTCTTGGCACAGTCCTTTTCAGAAGAGTAGCCTAGTTCATAGTTTAAATCTTGTTTGTCGTCAGTCGCCATGCTTGTTTTTTCCTTAGTGCGTGCCATGTGTGTCATGTGATGTTTTCTTTCCACATTTCAAGGACGTTCTACCTTTATCACTGGGAAAGTAAAGAGGCCTGCCATCCGCCCACACGAACCCGGTCCCCTCCTCTCACACTCAAACAATAACTCCCACCGCTGGCCCACGGGTCTCGTCTGACTCCAGGTCAGATGAAAAGCATGCTAGATAGGAATCAGATATGCAAGTATTTCAGGCTCCCTGCAGATGGCTGCCTAGGAGCATTGATTTCCATTACTGGGAGGATAGGATGACATTTTTAAAAGTGTTGTGTGCTTGCAGCTTCGCACATGAGTGGGTGTTTGACTCTAATATTGTACCAAGGGCATCTGCATCGCTGTAACCTGATTCCTTCGGACGTTGACTCTGGGAAGAGAAAAACTAGGACTTCCATTATAGCTTCAGAGACGCATTAGGATATTGAAGTCCTTTTGAATGTGGATTTGGCTGTTGAAAATGTTATTAAAGCTGTAATCTATTCTCATAAAGGTTATTTTAGTATTTCAGCAAATCACTTTTGTAATATTAGTACTAAAAAAAGTAGATCTCCTAATGTTTAACTTGCATAGTGTCTTATAATATTATTGTTCATTGTAAGTGTTAATGATTTGAACATAGTGATCAAAAATATTAAGTTTTTTTTTTTAATGTAATATTTTATTGTTTTGTATTATATATTTATTGTTTGTTTATTTAATATTTTTAATTTAATAGCTTTATTGTATTATATTTTTTACTTTTTTATTTTTGTTAATTTAATTTGATTTAATTATATTATATTTTATATTATGTTGTATTTTATATTTTGAAATTTATACGTTTTAATGAAGATTATTTTTGCAAGATATAGTGAACAATCTCATATAAGACCAGAGACGTTTCTTAAGAACATGGAGGCCATGTTGTCTTTAACAAGCAGAGAGCGTAATGATGCTGTCATGCTGTCGTCTCATCTCTGATTCACAGTGCAGTAAAGAGGTCTGTAATCATATGACCTTCCCTATAATGAAGCTGTTGTTTCCTGAGACGGCTCAGTGTGACGTCATTCTCCCTTGGGAGAAAGCACCCGAGTGACTCTCCTTAGACACGGAATAACCCTGTGTTGTTCTTTTCTACTGGATAAGGGAAGATAAACGGCATGCTCATGTGTGACCTTTCCCTTCTGGACCCCTACGGCCTTCTCCACGCGTCTCCAGTGGGCTGTGGATATGGTGACCCCGGGCCGTTTGGGAAGGGTGGTCCTGTGAGCTGAATGGGGAAGCATCTGTGCTCTTCATGAGGCTTTGGGTCTCCGGGATGGGATGAAGGGGGAGCTAGTCGCTTCCTGTAAGGCAGTCGCATTGTTTGGGCTTTTTCGGCTTCCAAACGCGCTGGAGAACTTGAAGTAATGAAACGAGCGGTGCAAAAGTCTCATGTTTGATATGGTTTGGGGCCATATTGGCATCATCAAGGGTTTGAGTTATGTTGGCCGTAACTGTAAAGGAACATTTACCAAAACCTCAGCGTATGTGCAGCGGTAAGTTCTGCAAATATCCTGAATATCCTATTTTCTTATACTTTACTGATATTGTGTCAACAGACATGACTTTGAAATTAATGAAATTAATTATGTGCCGTTAATCAATCAATTCTAGTGGTTGATCATCAATATAACTGCTGTGTTTGTGCTCCAAACAGAATTGGTTAATCAATTTATTCATCTTAAAACATGCTAGTGTCATAGCGATGGGTTTTGCAAGTCATAGAATCAGCAACCTCTGCCACATTTGATTTGTAGTCCGGCAAAGTACGGTGGTTTGTGATGTAAAGCCCTGACCCACTGAAGTTTGGTTGAGCAGTGAACGCTAGCTGATCTTGAACACTGATTTTCTTGCCTATATCAAAAACCTTTAGCAGAAATCAGGGCCTTTCAGGCGTTATCATGGCCAGATCACGCATGAACACGGCACTAAAGAAGTAGCAGGTGCATCTTTAGAGCTTCAAAGCTGTTTATGTCTCTGACACGCGTGTCTTCAAAGCACTTCAAAGCTCTTTGATGGAAGTTTTCTTCTCTTTATCAGCTCCGTTTTACCCACAGGCTGAAGAAGTCTTCTTACATGTGGTGGGAGCTGGAAATATCTCTTTTTTTTTTTTCTAGTACCTTCCGTGCATCATGTTGTGCTATCTGAAGATGGCTTCTAACACTCTACCACACACAGATAATGTCTGTTTCTCTTTCAGGAGGTTTTGAAGCAGCTACAAGGAACTATTGTAGAGGACTCTAAAGACTCACAAGGGCAGATTGAATTTTTCGAAAGATTTAAAGGTAGGGACATGTGAAAAATGCATATTTTAACATCATAAACTTGCTCTGTTCCACGAATTTGTGAACTGTCTACCTAGATTGCATTTTGAGGCAAGACATTACTGGTAAATATGGTAAAAATGTTAACTAATAGATGGCACATTAAGACAAAGAATTCTGAAATGTTATGAATAAATAACATGCATTAATTGACATACATTTCCAGAAATTAAGTCTGAACATTGGATAAAGCCAGTTTCAAAATTCTTGTTTGATTTTGTTTACATATTAGAGTTTTAAAGGATTTTAAAGAGGGGGATTTTGGAAATCTCTTAATATCACTACAGAAAAATCAGAAAATACTGTCAACAGTCAGAAAAAAATACATTTAGGATTAAATTTAGGGCTGGACCAGAATATTTGAATATTCGTTCGATGGGTTGGTATTCGATTTTCAATTTTGGGATTCGAATATTAGTTGTTGTTTTTTCTCGCACACCCGGCATCCCCCTCGAGACGGTTCTCATTCGCGCTTGCATATGTTTAAATCTGGTGAAATACAATACTCAATATTTTTTTTTTTTACAATTATCTTATAGCCTAGCCGTTTTTAATAGGAATCCAACCTCATTATAATTATACTTAGCCTAAGTGTTCTGAATGTGTTCTGCATGCCTGAGCTTGCATTTTGGGTTAAGCTGTGTTGGTTTGACATTGTGGAAAATAAAATAATAGAATCAAAATGTATTAGCCTTTTTTACCCGTTAGGGATGTGACGGTGAGAATTTTCCCTCCCCGTCACATTACAGTGCTTGTGCATTGTGCAGCCGTGCGCATTTTACTTTCGGTTTAGAATTAGCGCCAATTCGGGGGCGGGTTGGCCCTTAAATAGGCGCTTTTACATTTCGCTTTGAAACCAAATCTTCCGCGATCATCTTGTCATTCACTTGTCACACTTATGCCTGAACATTGGTAACACCGACTATCGCAGCAAACCCATTATTATCAATCTAAATGAATCTACTGCAAAATATAGGAGCTTGTTAGTGGGACATAACAGACCTGTGTTTTTTGTATCACTAGTGCAGTGTCCGTTCTTGGAGCATATAAGCCCTGCCCGCGTGAGGCGCGCCACTTCTCGAGATTCCTGCCTTTATTAGAGAGAAGAATATGTTCAGCCAACTCCCTCCGAAGCTTAGAAAATTCAGTGTTTATTACTACCAACGCTTCGAAGCTCAAAAAGTGGTATTCGGTCCAGCCCTAACATTGTTTTATAAAACAGGCAAATAATCTATGAACCAAACCCCTGTGTAAAACCCTGTAAAGTTTGGTGTATGTAAGTGCTGATTTCTGGCTCAGGAGAAAAAAACAATGGACTTTAAAGATATCCATTTTAATTGAATTCTACATATGCAAATAGATAAAGTGTAATAAAATAAACACTTGTGTTTTCTTTCCACTCGTCTGAAAGAAGACGTGATGGAAACAAAGTAGCCCAAGTGCATGAAAAAACAATGGTTTTGCCTGTCGTAGGCGACATCATAGGTGCGTTTACGAAGCAAACTTCCAAGTAACACCACATTTTGGACAAACTATTTACCCAATTACTGTGTGCTGTGTATTTTTATGCTTGGTCAAATATTGTTATTAGCTTAGCAACTAGGTAATGTCAAACCCTCTCAGAATCAAATGCTATTTGTGTAGTTGCTGTATATATCGGCCGTTCCAAAACGGTCTCTTATGGTGTTTCATTTCAGTTCGAATGCTGCCTTCTATGTAGAAGCAGAAACAAGTGTTTCCAAGTCTTTCGTAAAGATAAAGATGTAAAAACTTCCCTTAATCTACCATGTTTCCAGAATATACTTTTTTTTATCATCTGAAACATCCTGCGACTTCTATTCCAAAGCAACTTTATATAATGCAATTAACATCAAGCATGCAAAATATTGCAATATGCACACATTTGGATTTGTGCCAAATGAGAAGTTTAATTGTATAGTGCATTTCCCACACTACAGTGTTTCATTTCATGGATGCAGCCTTCAAAATGAAAACCATCTACTGTTAGGTTGACTTTTTCTGGAAAATACAGTACATGTGGCATCATCATCATCATCTCCCATTCTGTCCTGCAGAAATGAGTCTTGACCCCAGCAGTTTCTCTGGCGTGAAGTTGAGGTCCAAGGCCTCTCTGCAGGGCTCCGGTTCGGCCCACTCCACCGATAGCAGTCCCAGTCCCAGTCCCATGAGCTCCTTCCCCAGGAGAGGGGTGACTGGCGGGGGACGAGACAGTGCCGGTTACCTGGAGGAGCTGGAAAAGGAACGGTGAGCGCTCACATGAAGGGATCATTCTGTGCATTAGATGGACTGCTCATATGGCCGGTTAGATCCTTATTTAAGAATGTTAACTAAAGGTTTCTTCTAAAGCTCTTCTAGGGTTTTGCTACTGGATGAGATTTACATGGTAAAACGTGGTAATGATGGTACATTCCAGATAGCCAGCTTTGATTTCAAGCGAAAAAGTGTTTGAATATCAGAAGTTTATTTTCATGTTCAGTGCAAAATATTCTGACATATACACCGTTCAAACATTTGTGGTCAGTGCGTTTTTTCTTTGTTTTTTTTTTACAAAAGGAATACTCTTATTCAGCAATAATGCATCAACTTGATCAAAACTGACAGTAAAGACATTTATAATATTACAAAGAATCCAACATTCCAACATTGATGATAATCAGAAATGTTTCTTGAGCAGCAAATCATCATATCAGAATGATTTCTGAAGGATCATGTGACACTGAAGACTGGAGTAATGATGCTGAAAATTCAGCTTTGATCACAGGAATAAATTACATTTTTAAATATGATCAAATAGAAAAGTTTTTTTCCACAAAATTACTGTATTTTTGATTAAATAAATGCAGCTTTAGTGAGCAGAAGAGACTTCTTTCAAAAACATTTTTTACATTTAAATGAATAGCTTTTGAAATTGCCAATCAGTTTCTCTATAGAGGAAATAAGTTGCATTTTGACTTCTGGAACATTACTGTCATTACATTTTGATCTATAACAACTTGAATTTAGTGAGTCTAAAATTCAAAGCAAATTTCATTGTTTTCATGAGTGACTTTTCTTTCTATTAGGTCTTTGTTGATGGCAGAACTCGAGAAGGAAGAAAAGGAAAAAGACTGGTATTATGCCCAGTTACAAAACCTCACCAAAAGGATTGACAGTCTGCCACTGACTGAGAATGTAAGTAAAACGTATAAAAACTACAGTATGCAATGCAGTAGGTTTAATGCACATCATTACTGACCTTCTATGATCTCTGTAGCTTCACACTTCTTCTGCTGTTGTAGTTTTCTCTGCAGACCGATATGACTCGCAGGCAACTGGAATACGAGGCCCGGCAGATTAGAGCCGCCATGGAGGAGCAACTGGGCACGTGTCAGGACATGGAGAAACGGGCACAGGTGTGCTGCAATGCAGAAACTGAAAGAATTACAAATTGTTCATGAAACTGAAAACGGCTTCTAAATTCAGAGTGTGAAACCACCAGTTTGGTGATGAAGTTTCCATCATTTTTCTTCAGGGCCGCGTCGCACGGATACAGCAGATAGAAAAAGACATGCTGAGGATTCGGACACGTTTGCAGGCCCAGTCGGCCGACACAGAGGTACATGATTTGTGCTTGGAGGGAAGAATTGAACATTACACTTTAGGATTAGTAGTAATTAGTGAAGCTCAGTGTTATGATCTCTATTTATGTCCACACGAACAAGGGAGTGTCATTTTGTGAAGCCTTGTTTAACCTTGTAAAGCCTGACATATGAAATAATAGTCTGAAAAATCACATAAAAAAAAAAAAAGACTTCACAAAATCAAAAAAAAATTCTAAAAGTGTGTTTTATGTTGAGTATCATATTTGATGCATGTTTTTATGGCTCATATGGTTTCATATAGTGAGAATATGGAGCTCATACACACCTCTGTTTTATTTTTTTGTAATTTATTATTTATAATAATTTGTTTATTATTTGGTGCAGATGATATGTATTTGATATGTAATTCTGATAAATCAATGGTATCTTTATAACAGTGTAACAGACTACTTTTATAAAATGCATATTAATATCATTGCAGTTTAATGATCAAATCTCTGTAGTTTTAAAACATATCATGCAATGCTATACAATGATTATTGAGACATGAAGAAATAAATGTTCCTCAAAAGCCTGATCATATTTGAGACTCACATTTCAACATGATTTTTATAAAAAATGATGTATGGATAATCAAGTAAATCTTGAAATATTACTAACAATATAAAAGTTATTCTTATGTTTACTAAAAAAATCAGTCAAGATTTTCTACTAAAAGGCCTTTAGTTGCTAAAAAAGTATAAATTATCAATCAGGCATGTGGAAGATTATTTACAACCCGTTTTCAACAAAGTTATTAAATAAGATACAGTAGGCTTTATAGGGTTAATCATATTTTGTTGGAATGGAAATTTGTGGTCAGATTGTGCAAGCATTTGTTCCTCTTTACACATTTAATTCATTTTCTTTAGAAAGGCTGGATTTTCCATTTCAGCATCAGTGTTTTCTGTGCATGTTCCAATCTGTAATGTTCTGCTTTTTGGGCTTGTTCTGTAGCGAACAAAATAGTGCACAGAAAATGCTTCTGTGCATAAACACAGACTGAAGCAATGGAAGTTTAATTGAATTTGCATGCTCTACTAATGTAGCGTGCTCTGTGTGGCTGAGTGTTAAAAACAGTCCTGTCACCTAGGTTTAGGATGCACAGCAATGTTCACATTTAGGAATAGCATTTACATCTATGCATTCGGCAGATGCTTTTATTCTAAGCATCTTACATTTGCATTCAAGATATATATTTTATAATTTCAAACCCATTACCTTGCCATTGCTAGTGCAATGCTCTTCTTGTGTTTTATATAGTAAAATAGTGCACAAGTAGAAGTTTTTGTATGCATGCTCACTAACATGCTCAGTTTGCACGTGATTTTCCCTTTAAGTGGATAAATCCTATTGGACACTTCTGCTTTTCCTCCCCCTCTGTTGTCGCTATCCCGTCGGCTGAATGAGAAAGCAATGTAGGTCAGAAAGAGCCTGGTGCTCTTGCAACTGCTGTCCTGTAGCTCAAGACCACTCCACCTCGCTCTGTATCTCTATATACGCTGATTTATCTCTTCTTCACAGAGCTGATTGCACAGGTTATCTGTCGCCTGTAACCAGCGAGCCTCTCTTTCCACCTGCCTTGACTGATGTCTTTTCCTTGCTCTCTAGGTGTCATTTACTCAATTTAACATGTTTCATATTCCTCTTTGAATCATCAGGTCAAGCATGACCCTGTGACCCAGACAGAAGGGGCTCATGCAGCAGGAGATGCTGGTGCTGGTGGCGGTGGTACTGCAGTATGCTCACAGGTAAGTGCTGTATCCATTTGCAATAGTCTCCCACTAAATTAGACTCATTTTGTTGATGGTCTCATGAACAGAAGTGTTCTCCGGTGGCCCTTTTTTCAAGCCATTGGGAGCCAAGGATTTCAAGACCTTTTTAAAAAGCCCTTTCAGTCTATGCCAAGAGCTTCGGTGTGCTTTGAATAATAATGCAGATGCTAATGGTTTTATTGTTCATCATAGAGACCTAGTTAGACTTTGAAATTCTAAGCAGAAACAGGAGGGTTTTTTGTACTTCATGCTCTTTCACTTGCATTAAGCTTGCATGGTATTTTTCAGACAGATGGTGTGAGCGGTATGTCACTGGATTAGGTGCAGGGATCGAGTTTAATGCTAGAGCCATACATTGTTTACTAAGCACAGAGATTTGCCTGTATTTTGTGTTTGCAAATACATTTTTATTAAGTTTTATTTTTATGCAACTTAGATTAGTTAGTTTTTTTTTTTTTTGTCTGTTTGTATGTATTTATTTATTTATGATCAAAATGTGTTTTCATTATAATACAAATTCAGTGATGCAATAAAACACAATGCTTTCCCTTACCTTAACATACAATATTCTGAGCAAAAGAGGAAATTATAAAAAAAGTATCAAAGAAATATATTATAAATACAAATTTAAATTTAAACACAAATTCATAAATGTAAATATACATTTATAAATGTAATAAATATACTTTAAAATATAATTAAATATCCATGTAATTTAAATATTTATTTCAATTTATACATTTTATGTATATTTACGTTATTATGTATATTATGTATATTTATGTTATATTTATAAACGTAATTTTCTAAATTTAAACTTAAATATATTGATAAATAATATTTAAATGTAAATTAAATTTTTAATATTCACATTTATCTATGCATAATCTCTGCATTAAAAAGACTGAGATATGTCTGATGTACAATAGCCCCTTTCACACAGTAATCCCAGTAACTTAACCTAAAATTACCAGAATGACTTTACCAGTAAATATACACGTGCTGCACAATCAATGGTGTTCTGGCTTTTTACCGTTAAGAGGTACCAAATACATCAGCACCAAAATACCGGTAAATTCTGTGATGCCAGTCAACGTAAATGATCTTTAAATGCTGTGCCGTTGTCTTCATTCACCTACGTAAGGAGAAGCGCTTTCTATCGTTTTCTATCTGTTCAATTTAACAACATTTTTGAGTACAGGCGTAAGGGGATGATTGCACAGAACGCAGTTTTGATCTTAAAAACATAAGATACCCTTAATAGTATCTACTGCACATCCGCAGTGCTTATGAATGGAAAAGAAGCGTGACATGCTGAAAAAGCTGCGAGACGCAGCGCAATGGTCAAAGATGTCCATCTAGCTGGCGCATATTTACATAACTACTAAAAAGCAGCGGAGCTTACTGTTAACAGTGCGGAGTAATCTGCCCAAAGCAGACTTCTTACGTCACCGCGTTCGGACCTTGTATGTGCTCATACTGGAAATCTTCATTCTTTGTTCACACACCACATCATAACGGTAATTTACTGGTAATCTTACAACTTCTCATTGGTTCAATTGGTATTTGGTATTTGGTTCTCATCTGTATTTTTGTAAAGGTCCTGTTCACACATGTTTTCTTAACAGTAATTTGCTGGTAATTTACCAGTAAAGACTGTATGTGTGAAAGGGGCTAATGACATTTTGTAGGGTGTGTAATATCTACAGTTGATAAATAAATGTCAACTTTTAGACTTTTAGTGTTTGATTGGGTTTGCTGAAGACATGCAAGTTTAAATAATGGCTTGAATCTGCCTTGTATTTATTTTGCCTGACAGGGCTCAAGTTCTCGGGTCGACCATGACACCGCCAGTGAGATGAGCAGTGCGGGAAGTTACTCCGTTCCACGCCGACTGACTAGCCATCTGGGCACTAAGGTTAACTTGTGCTAGATTTTTAATGTTTCATTCTCAATGCTACCTTTTTTTTAATGACTATTAAAAACATGACAGCTTGCAGTGAATGAAGTTTGCATATGCTTAGGTGGAAATGGTGTACTCTCTGCTGTCCATGCTGGGGACCCATGATAAAGATGACATGTCTCGCACCCTTCTGGCCATGTCGAGCTCTCAGGACAGCTGCATTGCCATGCGCCAATCCGGGTGCCTGCCGCTGCTCATCCAGCTTCTCCATGGCAACGACAAGGACTCTGTGTTGCTTGGAAATTCTCGCGGCAGCAAAGAGGCCCGGGCGAGGGCCAGCGCCGCCTTGCATAATATTATCCATTCACAACCCGATGACAAACGCGGCCGGCGGGAGATCCGGGTGCTCCACCTACTGGAGCAGATCCGAGCTTACTGCGAGACCTGCTGGGAGTGGCAGGAAAGCCATGAGCGCGGCGTGGACCAGGACAAGAACCCAAGTAAGACTTAATATATCTTAGGCTGATATGTGCAAGGTGTCAGGAATAGCACAGAGGGATGTGACATGGCATCCTTGTGATATCATTTTTAGTTTCAGTAACTGTGTGGATTAATAGTGTTTTCTCATCCTTGTGTTGGTTTCAAAATCTACCAACAAATAATTAACTATTTCTATCTCTTATTTCAGTTGAGTGATTTTATTTAGTTTCAGTTAGTTGCCAAGGCAATATTAATTTTTAATGTATATATTTTTTCATATTTATACTTTTCCCCATTTTATTTCAATTAACGAGAACCAGATTGAATCATTTCAGTTTTAGTCTTAATTTTTGTTAACAATAACAACCCTGTTGTGTATATTGAAATAAATTGCATTGCATTGAATATGATGCATCTGCATTAGCCATTTAAAAAAAAAAACATAATTCAACCACTGTAATATGTGCCTATATGTCCTTAATATATTGCAGTAGTAAATGCCAGGATTTTTTATTTATTCCCATATACTAAAGACATTTGATTAATTTATAAATGTGATTCATATGAAATGCTCTGATGGGAAGAAGTTTAATGGATGACTCTTCTAAGTGGGTTGATGCATATTTAATACATTAGGAGCTGTACAACCTTATTAATGTACTTTTGCCTTCATTGCAGTGCCTTCACCAGTTGAGCATCAGATTTGCCCAGCGGTTTGTGTTCTCATGAAACTTTCCTTTGATGAAGAGCACAGGCACGCAATGAATGAGCTTGGTAGGTTCTCCAAACGTATTCATTCATCCAAAAAACTGTGACATAAATTAAACTTGGCCACCCAGTTTTTTCTTGGGTAGACACTGATTATTTCAATATACTGTTTATGCAGGTGGACTTCAGGCGATTGGGGAGCTCCTGCAGGTAGACTGTGAGATTTACGGTCTTACCAATGATCACTACAGTGTTACACTAAGACGATATGCTGGCATGGCTCTAACTAATCTAACCTTTGGAGATGTAGCAAATAAGGTGCGTTATTTCTCTCATCATTGTCTGTGTAGAATTTCATGTATTGTTTTTTGTTAAATTAATAGTTACTTTCTTGTTTTGTCTACAGGCTACACTTTGCTCAATGAAAGGTTGTATGAGGGCCATGGTAGCTCAGCTAAAATCAGAGAGTGAGGACCTACAGCAGGTATAACTCTTTGGAAATGCATGTCATATTTTGTATGTGTTGCATATTTACATTATTCCAAAAAAGCCAAAAAATATCATAGTCGGTTCATAATGCATGCCACCAAGAAGAAGGACATTAATGCCAAGTTATTATACTAAGACATTTTGTACTGCTTTGGGTAATAAAGGGTGCTCCGGACAGCAATGTTTCTAATTTGTATTAAGAGACTTTGTACTGCTTTAGGTAATTGCCAGTGTTTTGAGGAACCTCTCATGGCGAGCTGATGTGAACAGTAAGAAGATTTTGCGAGAGGTCGGCAGTGTTAGGGCCCTGATGGAGTGTGCCTTAGAGGTTCAGAAGGTGAGGTTTCTCTGAAGCTCTTTGATAAATTCTGTAATTAGAATGCAGACGAGCCATTAAATCATTAAGGAAATTGTCTTTGTTATTATTCCTACAGGAATCCACATTAAAAAGTGTCCTGAGTGCCCTTTGGAACTTGTCAGCACATTGCACTGAAAACAAAGCTGATATCTGTAATGTTCCTGGAGCTTTGGCATTTTTAGTGAGCACTCTAACATACAGAAGCCAAACCAACACCCTTGCCATCATAGAAAGTGGGGGTGGCATCCTGAGAAATGTGTCAAGCCTCATAGCCACAAATGAGGAGCACAGGTAAATTATGCTGTATAAAAGCTGCATACGCCCACAGAAGTTTAATTTGTTCACATGGGAGCAAACCATTTCCTCTTTTTGTTTATTTCAGGCAAATATTAAGGGAAAACAGCTGTCTTCAGACTCTTCTTCAGCACCTTAAATCACACAGTCTGACAATAGTGAGCAATGCCTGTGGAACACTGTGGAACCTCTCTGCTCGGAATGCAAAAGATCAGGAGGCATTATGGGACATGGGTGCAGTTAGCATGCTGAAGAACCTCATTCACTCCAAGCACAAGATGATAGCTATGGGAAGTGCAGCTGCTTTGAGAAACCTTATGGCAAATCGGCCTGCCAAGTATAAGGATGCCAACATAATGTCCCCTGGATCCAGTCTGCCATCCCTGCATGTAAGAAAACAGAAAGCACTAATTGAAGAACTAGATGCACAGCAACTATCTGAAACCTTTGATAACATTGACAACTTGAGCCCTAAAGCCTCCCATAGGGCCAAACCAAGACATAAGCATAATGTCTATGGCGATTATGATGGTGTCTGTCGATCAGATGGCTATAACCCCAATGGAGTCGGTGTTCGCTCACCTTATATGAACACCCCTGTGCTCTCAAGCCCATCCTCTCGAGACAACAGAGGAAATGCAGAAAGTGTACGAGCTGAAAGGGACAGAAGTCTAGATCGAGAGAGAAGGGGATTCCATCCAGATCCTGAGGCTTCCAAGAGAATGGTGCAGATTCCCACGACTGCAGCTCAAATTTCAGTGGGTATAGAGGAAGTGCCGAGCATGCACTTAAGTATGGATGATAGAACCGCAGGATCCACACCAGACCCTCACGTAGTGCAAGACGACATGATCCGGCGTCAAACTGCTGTTCATGGTCACCAAAACATGTACAACTACAGCAAAACGGACCCATCAGGCAGACGGTGTCCACTGCCCAAACTGGAGTCCACAGCTTCTAATGACAGTCTGAATAGTGTCAACAGCACCGATGGCTATGGAAAGAGAGGTCAAATGAAGCCCTCAGTGGATTCCTATTCAGAAGATGATGAAGGCAAATGCTGTGTCTACAGAAAATATCCTGCGGACCTTGCCCATAAGATACACAATGCAAATCACATGGAAGATGACAATGGAGATCTTGACACACCTATTAACTACAGTTTGAAGTATTCTGATGAGCAGCTAAACTCTGGTCGACAAAGCCCAAGCCAGAATGAAAGGTGGGCAAGGCCTAAGCTCCTTGATGATGAAATGAAACGGCCAGATCAGAAACCATCGAGGTCGCAAAGCCCAGGATACCCCATGTACACTGAAGGCAACAGTGAAGGAGAAGATAAACTAAAAAAGTACCAGCCCAGGTTTGTTCAACAGGACCTGACTGGATTTAGATCAAGAGGCTCAACTGAACAAATTAACAGTGGGTCAAGTCATGGACTTAATAAAAAAATATCTCAAACCATCTGCACGGTTGATGATTATGCTGACGACAAACCCACAAACTACAGCGAGCGCTATTCAGAGGAAGAGCAGCTTGATGAGCAAACTCCTAACTACAGCATGAAATACAATGAGGATCATCATGTAGAACAGCCTATTGATTACAGTTTGAAGTACTCTGATGCTTCTTCCAAGAAGGCCATGTTTGGTCAATCAAAGCCATCTTCTACCCAAAGTTCTGTCAAAGACCATTTAAGCCAAGATAGTTCCTCCTCTGTGGCATCTTTAAAGAATCAGGGTAGACAAAAACAACTCCACCCTTTCTCTGCTCAAAGCAGATCAGGACCAACGAGAGCAGTTCAGAAGAACCCAACATGCAAGGCTCCTACAATAAATCAAGAAACAATACAGACGTATTGTGTGGAGGACACACCAATTTGTTTCTCACGTGGTAGCTCTTTATCGTCATTGTCTTCAGAGGAAGATGAAATGGAGAGCTGCAAGCGTAATGTCAACTCGGCCAACAACTACCCAACTCTACCTATATCAGAAAAAGAATCCTCTAGTAACATTGCACCTGACCAACGCACAGCTGAGAGCCAATCATCAGTCCATTATGTTCGCATGAAACCTCCACGAAATCACTTGGGACATGGAGATGGTTCCAGGCATCACAAAACAGTGGAATTTTCATCAGGTGCTAAATCTCCATCCAAAAGTGGTGCCCAGACACCTAAAAGTCCCCCTGAACATTATGTGCAAGAGACTCCGCTTATGTTCAGCAGATGCACGTCTGTCAGCTCCCTCGACAGTTTTGAGAGTCATTCCATTGCTAGTTCTGTACAGAGTGAGCCATGCAGTGGGATGGTCAGTGGGATTATCAGTCCGAGTGATCTGCCTGATAGCCCTGGACAAACAATGCCTCCAAGTCGCAGCAAGACACCACCACCTCCACCACCACGATCTACATCAGTAAAACAAAAAGTAACTGTGCCACCCCACTCAGAAAAACGTGATTTGGTTCCAAGACATGCGGTTGTAAGTGCTGCTGTACAGAAAGTGCAGGTTTTACCGGATAACGATACTCTTTTACATTTTGCAACAGAAAGCACTCCAGATGGTTTCTCTTGTGCTTCGAGCCTTAGTGCACTAAGTTTAGATGAACCCTTTATTCAGAAAGATGTTGAGCTGAAGATAATGCCCCCTGTTCATGAGGATGACCAAAGTAATGAGGCAGAGCTTGAGAAAGAAGACATCCAAGAGCCTAAAGTTCAAGAGAAACCACCATCAACATCTGATGCCGGCAAAGACATCTTGGATGACTCAGATGATGATGATGATATAGAGATTCTAGAGGCTTGTATTAACTCAGCAATGCCAACAAAATCATCAAGAAAACCGAAAAAACAATCGCCCTCAAGCACCTCAAGAATACCACCACCTGTGGCTCGCAAACCAAGTCAGCTCCCAGTTTATAAATTATTGCCACCACAAAACCGAGGACAACAGCAGAAACATGTAGCCCTAACACACGGTGAGGACATGCCCCGGGTATACTGTGTTGAGGGAACACCCATTAACTTTTCCACAGCAACATCTCTCAGTGACCTCACAATTGATTCACCCCCAAATGAGTTGTCTGGTATTGAAAGTTCAGCTCCCCATGCAGAAGCAATCGGTCAAAGACGAGACACTCTGCCAGAGGGAAAAAGTGCAGAAGCTAAAGATGCAGGTTTATCACCTCCCATGCAGTCTTCTTTGGCTGAGAACGAAGGGGACGATATTCTTGCGGAGTGTATCAATTCAGCAATGCCCAAAGGCAAAATTCACAAGCCGTTTAGAGTGCAGAAGATGCCTGATCAGGCTCAGCATCCATCCACTGCCACTGGCAGTCTAGTTCAGCAGGACCTGGAAAAGAAAAAGCCAACTTCGCCTGTAAAACCTATGCCACAAAGCAATGAGTACAGAGCAAGGATGCTCAAACGGCCAGAGGCTCCTAATAGCTTGTCAGAAGCAGCATCATATCCAGATAAAAACAAAGAAACCAAAAAGCAAGAGCCCAAAGTAGTTACAAGAGAGTTTGCTGATAAGCCTGCTAATGCTGAGGAAAGAACACGTCCTGGATTTGCCTTTGATTCTCCGCATCATTACACACCAATTGAGGGCACACCTTATTGCTTCTCTCGCAATGATTCATTGAGTTCACTTGACTTTGAGGATGATGATCTTGACTTGTCTAAAGAAAAAGCTGAGCTACGAAAAGATAAAGAGCAAAGAAAATTCCCCCCTTTGAAGTGTAGCGTAGAACAGCCAGTAAACACCAACAGGGTGTCAGCATTTCAGACGGCTCCAACAAAACCCATTCAAAAACCAGTAAGTTTTCCACAAGCACCCAAAGAAAATACAGTTGCAGTGTGCGATGAGAAGCAAAAGTTTTCCATTGAAGACACACCTGTATGTTTTTCAAGAAACTCATCACTTAGCTCACTAAGCGACATTGACCAAGAAAACAACAACAAAGACTGTTCACACAAAGATGATGCAACTCAGATAGAAGTACCTAGGCCACAAGCCTCTGGTTATGCGCCAAAGGCCTTTCACGTGGAGGACACTCCTGTGTGCTTTTCTAGAAATAGTTCCCTTAGCTCTCTCAGTATCGATTCTGAAGATGACCTTCTCCAAGAATGCATCAGCTCTGCAATGCCAAAGAAAAAGAAACAGCCGCCAAGAAGTAAGGCTGAGGAACAAGGGGGTAAGGAAGAAAAGAGCATATTGGCAGATGGTATTTTAGCAGAAGAACCCGATCTTATATTAGATCTCACAGACACACATAGCCCTATTTCAGAGCAAGCCTTATCACCAGACTCTGAATCATTTGATTGGAAAGCCATTCAAGAGGGTGCCAATTCAATAGTTAGCAGTCTACATCAGGCTGCAGCGAGTCTCTCCAGACAAGGTTCTTCTGATTCAGACTCTATTCTCTCTCTCAAATCGGGCATCTCCATTGGATCACCTTTCCACCTACCTTTAAATCAAGATGACAATAAGCCTGCTACAAATAAAGGGCCAAGAATACTAAAACCTGGTGAGAAAAGCACTTTAGAGGCCAAAAAGAAAGAGGAAGAATCTGTTAAAAGTCTGAAAGGAGGAAAGAAAGTGTATAAAAGTCTAATCACAGGAAAGCCCCGACCCAGCCTAGAAAGCATGTCCTCTCAGCACAGACAAGCTCAAGCTCCTGTGATCTCTAGAGGCAGGACAATGATTCATGTTCCTGGTGTGAGGAGCAGCTCTCCTAGCACCAGTCCTGTACCCAAAAAACCTCCTCCGCGTGGCCAAATGTCAAAACCACCATCCCAAGCACCAGGTCCTGGAAACTCTCCAAGAACCATGAAAGTCCCAGCAAATTCTGAGCCTAGTCCTGCCAGGGACCCACCATCTTCTCAAGGAGGGTCAAGTAAAGCTTCCTCTCGATCTGGGTCTAGAGATTCTACACCTTCTAGACCAGTTCAGCAATCTCTAACAAGGCCCATGCAGTCTCCTGGTCGTGTCTCAGTTTCACCTGGTAGGAATGGTTTGAGTCCATCTAACAAATTATCTCAACTTCCTCGCACTGCTTCCCCCGGTGCTGCTTCAACAAAATCTTCAGGATCTGGACGCATGTCTTACACTTCTCCAGGGAGGCAACTGGGCCTGCAAACACCAGCAAAGCAGAGTGGTTTGCAGCGAAGTACCAGTGGAATTCCTAGAAGTGAATCTGCCTCAAAAAGTCTAAACCAGTGTGGAGCCCAAGGCCCTTCAAAGAAGGCAGAGTTGTCCAGAATGTCATCCACAAAGTCAAGTGGGAGTGAGTCTGACCGGTCCGAGAAGCCTGGACTTGTTCGGCAGTCAACATTCATTAAAGAAGCCCCTAGTCCAACACTAAAAAGGAAACTAGAGGAGTCTGCATCTTTCGAGTCCTTGTCTCCTTCGTCTCCAAGCCAGTCACAGACTCCAGTATCTAGTCCATCCTTACCAGATATGTCACTTACTCTACCTTACCAAGGAAGCGGTTGGAGAAAGTCCCCTCATGGTCAGAACTCTGCAGAGAATGGTGATAGCAAGTCACTCCGAAGGCATGACATCTCCCGATCTCATTCAGAAAGCCCTTCCAGGCTCCCAATCAACAGGACGGGGACATGGAAAAGGGAGCACAGCAAACATTCATCGTCACTCCCAAGAGTAGGCACTTGGAAAAGAACCGGCAGCAGCTCTTCCATTCTCTCTGCTTCGTCTGAGTCCAGCGAAAAGGGGAGAAGCGAGGATGAGCGGCAACCTGCTAATCCACCTCAAAAATCAGGTAAAGAGGGGGGCCTGGAACGCAAAGGAACATGGAGGAAAATGAAAGAGAGTGAATCCTCATATGCATCTTCTATGACATTAGACTTACCAGATTCAACTGATGATGCTGCTCATTCAATGGGTGCTGCTATGTCCAAGACAGAAGATGTCTGGGTGAGAATTGAAGACTGTCCCATAAACAATCCAAGGTCTAGTAAATCACCCACAGCAAACACGCCTCCTGTTATTGACAGTCAATCAAGCAAAGGGCTTCCTTGTGACAGGGACTTAAGTGAATCACACTCAAAACAGCCACTAGCAAGTGAGAATGCAGCTGTGGCCCACCTGGGTTCAGAAACAAATCTGAATTTACTCAGGAGCAGCGAGTCTCTTGATAAAAAAGTCACCGACATTAAGCCTGCACCAAGTAATCCAAACATTTGCACAGAGGTCCATGAATTCCCAGTTGCTGAACGCACACCATTTAGCTCAACTAACTCTAGCAAACACAGCTCCCCTAGTGGTGCCGTGGCTGCTAGGGTAAGTCCTTTTAATTACACACCAAGCCCCAGAAAGAGTAGTGCTGACAGCGCAACTCCTAGACCATCTCAGATCCCAACACCTATTACAAGCAATGCAAAAAAAAGAGACACTAAAGGAGACACAACTGAAAGCGGGTCTTACATTGTCACCTCTGTGTAAGTTTGGACATACTCATAGACCTTTATGATGACAACCAGAAAACACTTATTACAGACTCTGGCCTTGTTGATAATTTGCTTTGTGTTTTTGTGGAGACAAAAGGCCACTTTCTTAGAACTTCTATGTGTTGCACCCTGTGTTAGACAACCCATTCTTGCTGGTTGATTGCTGTTTAAGCTAAAGTTGGTCTAATCCATAGAAACGGCAGTAGGGAGACATCTGAGAGCAAAAATGTTTGACAATTTGTACTGTACAGATTTGATTATGTATATATTTAATTTAACCGCACATCAGGATCCTGTATTTAGCTTGAACTGACAAGAATTATGGCTAATGGTGGAATATTTGGGATGCTGTTAAACTTCTGGTGGAATTCAATACTATTGCATTTGATTTTTTTAAAAAACAAACCAACTGTAAACCTGTATTAATTCAAATGTTAAACTCATTCTTACTGTTGCATATTGTATGTTACATAATGGATTTTCTCCTTGCATGAACAGATTCAGTGGTATAGTATTTCCTATAAAGATAAACATTTCTGTGGACATATGACCTGTACTGATAGCTGTAGTGTAACATTTTACACTTTTGTGTGTGCGCTTTTGACAGCAGGAAATAACCCTCAAAACTGTTGAATGATGATGTTGACGGTTGACATAGATTATATGAAAAAACATAGTTTCATTGCTCTGCTGTTTGTGTATAGTTGTTGCCAGATGAGGCGGGTGTCTTTTCAATGAAAGACTGAAGTAATGTTTGAAAATTAAATTATTCCTGTAGGTTTTGGTGTTGGTACCTTTTTAAAAGCTCATTTGCTTTCCCTTTTATTTAGTAAAGCACATAATTAGGTTCAACTGTTTTGCCAAAACCACGGTGTAAATAATCACATTTTATTTGAGTTTTTAATTTTTATTTTTCTCATGCAATAAAGTGGGCAAATCAATGTTTACAAAATATTTCCAATAAAAAAAAAATATTAAATCTACACAATAAACAGTATCATTTTTGTGACTATGCCTTGATTGTTTAATTCCAGACTTTTTATGTGTTTTAATGATCTGTTAATTTGAAAATGCAATTTAAACTTATTTAAACTTTTACCCAGTTTAAAAAAGTAATCTCAATTAATTGTGTGATTTATTACTTTTTGGGTGCTCTGTTATATAGTTTTTGAAGGGAAAGAGAAAAGTACTTTATCTAAATTTACTCTCAGAATTTTATACTCATGGGTCATTTAATGTAAACCAACTCATCCAATTTGGCAAGGCAAACAAATATCTAAATTTCTTCCTGATACACATGTAGTCAGCTCTTAGGAATGTAGTACTCACCAACAGTCATGCTGACTGTAATCAGCCATCAATTTGTAAATGGATTCCACATTATGATGCTGTTGCCATATATAGTATGGGTTTAAATATATTGTCTTGTGAACTTGTTTAGAAATTGCTGTTCGTTTGTTATTATATTATACCAAATAATGACTGGTAATGTTACTTTTGCAGTTTAAACACAACTGTAACTTCTCTGTGCTTCTCTAATCATGCTTTTGTTTTACCACTCTTTAAAAGAGGAACCCAAGAATGTGAGTGATTGTATTAGCGTCAAAGGTTTTAGTTTGTGCCACAAGATCAGCATTCTAGATGGAATAATGAAAATGAAATTGTCTGTATTCATGCAATTACACAAGAGTTCTTCTGTAGTCCTTTCATCTAATTATAAGGACTTCCTTCCATTTCCTGTGGGTCCGCCTTAAAGTGGTGAAAGGGGTAAAGTATCGCTAGCAAGAACAGGGCAGCTGTTGAGGTGAGTACAGTTTTTTTTTTATGGCAATAATATCTGGTATGCATAAAATATAAACTTTGTTTAGTCAATGTCAAATTGCTTATGTTCCTCATTTGTAAGTCATTTGGGATAAAAGCATCTGTTAAATGAATAAATGGACTAAATGTTTGACAGATAATATGTGATATTTACAGGATAAACAAAGCACTTTGGACAGCATCTACTCAAGCAAAATGAACCAGACGACTGCTGACTATTCCATCGACTGCATGAACTTAAGTGAATATGATTATCTGTGGTGTATTAATGAGAGTGAGACAACCCCAGTGTCTTTGGAGGTGAGCAGTTCTATAAGGGGGATTTCTCTGTTCGTCTACAGCCTGACGTTTCTCCTAGGAGTTCCCGGAAACATCTTTGTTGTGTACATTGCTGGAATGAAGATGAAGAGGACCGTTAATACAATATGGTTTCTCAATCTAGCGACTGCCGACCTCCTGTGCTGCCTTTCCATACCGTTCAGTATGGCGGAGATCCTTCTTGACCATCACTGGCTGTATGGATCCATCATGTGCAAGATTCTCCCCTCTGTTATAGTTATTAACATGTTTGCCAGTGTTTTCACCTTGAACTTGATTAGTCTAGATAGGTTCACCCAGGTGATCACACCGGTTTGGGCTCAGAATCATCGCAACTTGTTTCTTGCACAGCTGTCCTGTGTAGTGGCCTGGGTTCTGGCTTTGGTGCTCAGCTTGCCCTTTATGATATTAAGACAAACTTATACTGATGAAGATTTTAACATCACACTTTGCACGTTTCATTCTGATGATGACTTTACAACATCTGGAATGTTGAGTATCATCAGATTTGTGTTCGGCTTTTTGATACCACTCATATGCATCACGTCATGCTATGGAATCATCGCATGTAAGCTAGGCAGGAGTCCTTTTCAGTCTGGCCGAGCATTTCGCATCATGTTGGCTGTTATTGTGGCATTTTTTCTGTGCTGGCTGCCATATCACACGGTGGACTTGATAATAAAGTATGGAGGGGAATCGAGTGTCTTGGAGGCTTTGGCAGTGGATCCATTGGCCATCTCTTTGGTTTATATCAACAGCTGCCTAAACCCCATTCTGTATGTTTTCATGGGGCAGGATTTTAAGAACAAAGTTAAACTTTCTCTAAGACGTGTTTTTGAAAGGGCTTTCTCTGAGGAGGGAACGCAAATGTCACGATCCACCCAGTCACAACAAATGCACTCAGTGTAGTGAAGATATTTTTCCATGCCAAATCTCTGCACTTTCAAACCAGACTCTTTCCACTTTCTTTGATATTTTGTATCTAATGCAATGCCATACAGACATTTTTGAGTGCAACTTAACATGTCCAAATACTTTTTTAAAGTCTTTTTTAAAGAGAGAGATTGTTTTATTATTCTCAGAATCATTTTCTTGTCCAAATTCTCTTAACAAAGAAAATATTTAGTTTTTATTTCGCTTTAAAAAATGAAACTTAAGATTTAACAGCACAAGTAGCTTATTCTAGCACTTTTCAGTAGGAAGTGCCCAAAGTTTTTTTTTTTTTTTTTTCTTTTGTCAGGAAGTTATGAAACTCTTATAGTGCATCTAAAACATCTGCACTGTAACATATGATAGAGAAGGAATATTGTTTTTGCTATTCTTAGCAATGCTCAGATTTTGTTGCATTGTTTGTATCTTTATTTATATGAATTTATAGGGTTTTTGTTGAACAGCTTCATGACACTGTGCTTTCTTATATGCCGAAAGTTCAAAAGTAGCTTGCAATCTGTAATGCTATTATAATACGATTATAATATAATATGATTTGAGGAAGTTAATGGTGTACCCAGTGACTGGATGTGGTCTACAGATGCACACTTGTCTTGATTAAAAAATATACATGAATATTCTGTCATAAATGGAAAATTCTAGTGTCTGCATATGCAGTACATATACTACTACTAATAATAATAATGCTATACCATTTATGTAACATCAGTCAAGATTTTAATATTTTACTGTTTATCACATTGTCTTCAGTCATTTTATAGTTTTGCTAATATTGTTATGCTACATATCACAATTGCATTATTATCTCTAAAAGAATTTATAGCTAAAAATGTAAGCTATAATTGCTTTATGATCATTAAACATTCAAATCGATTTGTATACAGTGTTATATTTGGGCTGTGTGGAGTACTTTTAGTTGGTCAGTGTTGTCATTCTTTGGCCATATCTAATGAGGCTAAACTGTAGGATATCCTTGTCTCGGTCATATGTTTTCCTAGCCTTTCTAGTTTCATGTCTCTCGATTCACTCTGCATTTATTTTTTCTTCCCACACAGCCTAATAAAACCATTTAAACCCAAATCAATATTTCATGTAATTTAATTTATTTTATTTATAAATAGCTTTGTATTGGGGTCCAGATTATCCTGTTGGAATTTACTTTGTGAAAATGACAGATTGATTGTACATTGTTCTAATTTGCACAAATAATAGGCCTACTTTTACTTGAATGCCTGATGTAGCCTATAGTGTCCTCAATGCAAGGCACCAGAAAACAAAATATTAATATAATGAATAGAGTTTATTACATAATTCTAGGGGTTACACAGAATATAGTAAGCAATTTTATGCAATTTGGAAAGTCAGAAATTACGACAAATCCCGTTTGTGCGAGGTAACAAAGAGGCCAGCCGGAGATGATGTCACTTCTCCACACCAAACCCCCCTCCATGCGTGTAACAGGAACACATATATACACCTCCTGATTTGGGTCAGGTGTTTCTCATCTCTTCTGCCACCTACAAGACAACCAAGAGAAAAACAAAAAGAAAACACACCACGCCCAAACACATAACACTTCCCCTCTTAAGAGAAAGGATCATTGCAAACAAAAATTTGAAAAATATAATTAAATCCTAATCAATTCACATAAAGTAAAAAAAAAATCACCATTTAACCCAAAAACATTATAACAGGCTGCAACCCCAGTACAGTGGCTTCTTAATCTGATCCCCCTCTGCAACTTGAATACAGCAACTCCCGGCGCCTAGGAAAAGCCACAGTCACAATGGGAGAAAACCAAAAAAAAAAAAACTCAACTGAATCATCCGCAAAAACTCGAGATAAGGCATCAGCCAGTACATTTTGCACACCCCTTGTGTTTCAAATCTCCAGAGGATAGGGTTGTAAAATGAGAGACCATTGAATAAGACGCTGGTTTGGGCTCTGCAAAGAGTGCAAAAAAGTATGTGGATTGTGGTCTGAAAATACCACAGTTGGAAAAGTACTACTTGTTAAATAAACTTAAAAAAATTGCAAAGCCCAAATGAATGCCAATGCTTTTCGATAGTGGAGTAATGCAACTGGTGAGACTTAGAATAAGAAACGGGTCTTTCTACACCACCCGCATCAGTTTGTTACAGCACAGCTCCAGCCCCAACTTGACTGGCGTCAACGTGGATCTGAAAATGCTGTCCAATGTGTGGGGCAACCAGCACAGGTGCAGTGTTAAGCTTCACATTGTCAAAAGTTTGTTTATACTGCGAGGACCACTCAAATTTCACGTTCTTCTTCAATAAATCAGTCAAAGGGGCTACCACTTAAGAAAAATTTGGGCAAAAATTCCTGTAATAGCCTACCATTCCCAGAAACTGCATAAGCTCTCGTTTCGTGTGGTGATAAATTGCCAAAACCTTAGTGCGCACCGGATGTAAATTACTCTGCCCAACTTTTTTCCCCAAATACACTATATTGGCAAAAGTTTTGGGACGCCTGTCTTTACATGCACATGAACTTTTATGACATCCCATTCTTAATTGCATTTGTGAGGTCAGGCACTGATGTTGGACGAGAACCTATCAGGTTGAGGTCAGGAGGTCAGGCCAGTCAAGTTCCTCCACACCAAACTCGCTCATCCATGTCTTTATAGACCTTGCTTTGTTCACTGGTGCACAGTCATGTTGGAACAGGAAGGGGCCATCCCCAAACTGTTCCCACAAAGTTGGGAGTATGAAATTATCCAAAATGTCTTGGTATGCTGAAGCATTAAGAGTTCCTTTCACTGGAACTAAGGGGCCAAGCCCAACCCCTGAAAAACAACCCCACACCATAATCGTCCACCAAACTTTTGGTACAATGCTGTCAGGCAAGTACCGTTCTCCTGGCAACCAGCAAAACCCAGATTCGTCCATTGGATTGCCAGACAGAGAAGCGTGATTGGTCACTCCAGAGAACACGTCTCCAGTGCTCTAGAGTCCAGTGGCAGCATGCTTTACACCACTGAATCCGACGCTTTGCATTGCACTTGGTGATATAAGGCTTGGATGCAGCTGCCCGGCCATGGAAACCCATTCCATGAAGCTCTCTACACACTGTTCTTGAGCTAATCTGAAGGCCACACGAAGTTTGGAGGTCTGTAGCTATTGACTCTGCAGAAAGTTGGTGACTTCTGCGCATTGTGCACCTCAGCCTGCGCTGACCCCTCTCTGTGATTTTACATGGCCTACCACTTCGTGGCTGAGTTGCTGTTATTCCCAATTTCTTCCACTTTGTTATAATACCACTAACAGTTGACCGTAGAATATTTAGAAGTGGGGAATTTTCCCGAATGGACTTATTGCACAGGTGGCAACCTATCACAGTACCACGCTTGAATTCACTGAGCTCCTGAGAGCGACCCATTCTTTCACAAATGTTTGTAGAATCGTTTGCATGCCTAGGTGCTTGATTTTATACACCTGTGGTCATGGAAGTGATTGGATCCTGAATACAATGATTTGGAGGGGTGTCCCCAATACTTTTGGCAAAAGAAGTTTGCCAAAAAAGAACATGGTTCATCAAACGTTGAAAAGTAGTGGGCGCGTTTCTAAGGCCAAAACTCATAACAGAATATATCCCAGAAGGGGTAATGAATGAGGCAATCTCCTTTGCACAAGCAGTTAAAGGCACTTGCCAATATCCTTGCAATAAATCAAATTTACTGACATACATTGCAGAGCCGACAGAATCTACACAATCTTCCATTTCGGCAATGGGAAAGAATCTAGTTTGGTTCGATTATTCACCTTACTATAGTCAGTAGAGAAGTGGTACTTTCCATCTGGCTTTCCCACTAGTAAACAAGGTGATGCCCAGCTTGAAAAGGAACGTTTAACAATGTTATTTTTAATTGTATATTTAATTTCAGATTCAAGATGCCGTTTATCCAAAGAAACACGATACAAACGCTGGCGTATTGGTTTTGCATCACCAACATGTATATCTTGCTCTACCAAATGAGTGTGGGAAGGGAAATCTGAAATCAAAGCTAGCAATTCAGCTCTCTGATGAAGAGGCAAATGTTGTACAAAATCCTCCAGATTTGAGCATTTCGGAGTTAAGTCAAGTCGGGGCTGCAACATGCAATCCTCAGGTACTTTAACATCCTCAGCAACTATCACGGATGAAGCTACAGCAGCTGCTACAGGAGCCTTCTCTGATACAAAAGAAAGAGGATAAAAAGGGTTTAACAAGTTAACTTGGCACAACTGTGTGCATCTTTTCCGCTCAGGAGTTGAGATCATGTAAACTTGACACTCCACCGTATATGGACCTGAAAACTTGGCACAAAAAGGAGAAGCATGGAGGCAACAGGGCCAACACCTGATCACCTGGACAAAACGCACAAGAGTCTGTTTCGACCAAACAAACGCTTCATCTTTTGTTTGTTCAAAACATTTTCCATAGCCATTTGACCAACTAAGAATAAACACAGTCTAAAACCATTTACGTATTGTAACAAACTCTGAAGTGGAGGGCCCTCATGGAGAACAGCCAGTGGTACACACACTTTATGTGCCTAAATGTGCCTAATCCGTTGGTACAATTTTGTTGCCTAGCATATTAAAAAAAATACTGACCACTTGTACAAATCTCTCCATTATGCGTTGTAATTTCTTCTCAATATAACACATGCTGCTGTACCTTCCACTCACCACCAGAGGTCAGTATCTCTTACCTGCTGACATGGACTTTAAATGTGCAACACCTGTGACAGTTACATACTGTAGGGTGTGTCTCATTCAGCTCCCTAGCTCCCTAGGTCGTGAATTAGTTTATGGTTTACACCAGGGCTGCCCAATCCTGAAACTTAACATTACAACGTTCCCTGATGTACGTCCCCAGTATTTTATTTATGAACAAAAGCGGAACTGATATTTTTGTGACTTTTAGTGTTATGTAAAGTACATTATGATAAATACTTTGTTACATATACCTGCAACATTTCAGCCATTAATTATAAAGGTTAGCTAGACTATGTTCAGTACCTGTCATCAGAATTTCCATTAAGAAAACATAGTGAGCATCGGTGCTCCCTGGTTTTCATGGTCCACAGTGGTCTTTTTAGGGAGCGAACGTTTTAGCCCACTGGAAGAATTTTGCAATTAAGACAGCCCTTAAAATGGCTGACTCCCTGATCAGTGCCCTGACTACTGAACTAGGGAGCTGATTGAGACACAAAATGAATTGCTAACTTCACTTGACACCTATTATAGGTAGGCTATATCCAACTTTATATTCACATAAAGCAATACTATATGAAAAATCTCCACTGCTTGATCATTTATATTGTCGCCCATGCAGTTCTAAACTGGTAAATGTTGATATAAAAACATTAACATTATAATCTTCAGTAAATATTCTTCTAAACAATTTGTGTTGTGAAAAGCGATAGCCTATATATAAACAGCTGACTTACAACTGGTAGTCTTCATTCCTATTAATTTACTTATTGAATTGCTTTTTCTTGCATTTATTTACTGTACATGTATGAATTGGGCAAACACTTTCATTCAAATTAACATTGCAATTCAAGCTATACATTTTTTTAATTTATGCATTCCCTGGGAATCAAACCTATGACATTAGCATTGCTAGCAGGAAGGCTTAGCCATGTTTAGGGTAGCTCAGCCAAGATTTTGAAATGTTGAAGTCTCTTAGAGGAAGTGATTACAAGTCGTGAACATGAGGGGAAAAAAACACTCAACACTTGAACAGTCTACTGTGCACTGGATAACTGAATCATCAGTCAAATGAGTTGTGAGTTTTTACTTTCCACTAAAAGTAGCATTTATTTGTAATCATTATTAAAACTTGGCGACAATAGTAATGTGTTTATCAGATATTTAAAAAAAACTGTATCTTAACACTTTAAAGGGGTCATGAAAATTAAAATGATTAAAAATTATTTTCTTTTATTATACTGTTTCCTGAGGTGCACTTATAATGTTAGCATGATTTTTACATCAAAAATTGTCATAATTTAGACTCCAGTGTAAATGCCCACTGCTGTGATTGGCTGCTGTGAGACTCCAGTGTAAACGCCCACTGCTGTGATTGGCTGCTGTGAGACTCCAGTGTAAATGCCCACTGCTGTGATTGGCTGCTGTGAGACTCCAGTGTAAATGCCCACTGCTGTGATTGGCTGCTGTGAGACTCCAGTGTAAATGCCAACTGCTGTGATTGGCTGCTGTGAGACTCCAGTGTAAACGCCCACTGCTGTGATTGGCTGCTGTTAGACTCCAGTGTAAATGCCAACTGCTGTGATTGGCTGCTGTGAGACTCCAGTGTAAACGCCCACTGCTGTGATTGGCTGCTGTGAGACTCCAGTGTAAACGCCCACTGCTGTGATTGGCTGCTGTTAGACTCCAGTGTAAATGCCAACTGCTGTGATTGGCTGCTGTGAGACTCCAGTGTAAACGCCCACTGCTGTGATTGGCTGCTGTGAGACTCCAGTGTAAGCGGCCACTGCTGTGAGACTCCAGTGTAAACGCCCACTGCTGTGATTGGCTGCTGTGAGACTCCAGTGTAAACGCCCACTGCTGTGATTGGCTGCTGTGAGACTCCAGTGTAAATGCCAACTGCTGTGATTGGCTGCTGTGAGGCTTCAGTGTAAACGCCCACTGCTGTGATTGGCTAACATCTTTGCATATGAAATCAGTATTAATTTTTTTACTACATTTTTACTATTACAGCTGTCGAGATTAACTAATCATGCAAAGTGTTGATTATAGCATTATATTTAGATTTACTCCCGTGGCATAAAAAGGTTCCAGCGATGAGCATGTAGCCGATGACCGACATGAATGCAGTGATATCATCACTGCAGCTCGATTTCTGCACTCTCACGAATGCTTTCATCATAACTAACAGTTCAAACATGATGTAAATGAGAGTGTCATTGATAAACTTGCGCCAGCGATTCTTTGATCTCTTTCTTTATATAATTTAATCACAATTTAAATAACAGATTATTTTCATGGGAGAAACTATGTGAAGTTGACCGTTTAGTCACTGACTTGATTTACTGATGCATAAATGGCAATAAACGATTTTGAGACAAAGAATATCTAACTACATGAATCATATCAGAAATCACTGATCACAGATCAGGCATTAGAATGAACACAGTTACTTACATGTTGTGGCATTACTGTCGAGTCCATACTGTAAAAGTCTGTTTGCAAAGCCTGCACCGAAATTGCGACTGATTTACCAAAGATTCCTCAGTGAAATGTACCGAACAAACAAATAATGCTCTACTGAGACATTCACATTGTTGAAAATAAATAAGCACTTTTCTAGCATTAGGATCCTTTAGAATGTGATGTTATTTTTAGTCTAGTGATCCTCTATCGCACTTCTCTCCTCGTCATCTCACTAACACACCAGTGGGCGGGGCCAAAGACGCAATGATGTAGAAGTAGTCGTAAATCTGATTCTACAGAGGCGGTCTTTTGTCACACTATTACATCATAATGTGACAAAATTTCCGTTTTCTGAGCTTGGATGTTTTTACAGTACAATGACCTCTTACATGTCAAAAGATCAAGGACATTTTGATTTCTCAATTCATGACCCCTTTAAATATGGTTTATACAATTTTAATGAGAAGGTGAGGAAATATTTCAGGTTGATTTCTCTGGTCATCTACTCCCTTGATCCTCAGCATTCCTGGAAATGCCTTTGTTGTATATGCTGGAATGAAGATGAAGATGACCGTTAATACAGTAGGGTTTCTCAATCTAGTGAATGCCGACCATCCTGTGCTGCCTTTCCCATCTTTACTATGTGGCACAAAGCTCTCTTCATGATCATTGTCTGCATGGATCCATCATGTGCAAGACTTTCTTCTTTGTTATGCTCATCACCATGTTTGAATGTGTTTTCACCTTGAGCTTGATTAGTCTGGATTGATTTAGCCAGGTGATCTCACTGTTTTGGGCTAAAAATGATCACAGCCTGTTAAAGGGATAGTTCACCCAAAAATGAAAATTACCCCATGATTTACTCACCCTCAAGTCATCCTAGGTGTATATGACATCCTTTCAGACAAATTCAATCTGTGTTATATAAAAAAAATCTCTTCCAAGCTTTATAATGGCAGTGAATGGCAGCCCAAAATTTAAAACTCAAAAAAGTGTTTCCATCCATTATAAAAGTGCTCCACACAGCTCCAGGGGGTTAATAAAGGCCTTCTGAAGCGAAGCGATGGGTTTGTGTAAGAAAAACATCCATATTTATGTATTCAACTTACGGAAAAAGTGTAACTGGCGCGATGATGACGTTGGGCGTAGCGTCAGTGTTTGAAACTGCGAGGGGCGTTACGCTTTCTTCGCAAGTTGAATACACAAATTTGCTGACAATTACTAAGAAACCTGACCCCTGCAACTTAAACAAGTTCCTCTTTTTTATCACAATAGAAAAGACAGATGACAGATTTTAAGGTTTGCAAATGAAATGAAAGTGAAAATGGAAAGTGTTCTCTTTATTTTTTCTCTCTCGCTCTCTTTACATCTGCACATGCCTTTTTGTAATATAAATAGTGTGTGTAATTATATTGAGCTTGACAAGACCAATATGTCTTAACGTAATGAAAAAACGAAAACTGACGTCGTGTCTCATGTCAGACAGAGCAAACTTATTTTTAAAGAGGTAGATGTTATAACAGAGTTGAACAGAAAGCCAGCGACCATGACAAATTATGCATATGCTCTTTCTCAGTAAAAGCATAAAGCTACACAGTGAAAGTATGATATTTTTAATAAAAACAAAACTCGGTAAGAATGTATTCTATGTAACCCAATGAGCCTTATATGAAAGACGAATGCTGGAAGGCAAGGTCACATTCAGTTTAATGGTGCATGTCTGCAACAGCATCTTTTTGTCTCAAAGGCACAAAAAAAACTAAGTTAAAGAAATAGACTGTGACTTTTATACTGATATACACTCAGAAAAAAAAGGTGTAAAAGCTGTCACAGAGGCGGTATACCTTTCAAAAGTTACACCTTTTGCATATTAGTACCTCAAAGGTACCAATACAACCTTCCGTACCGTTCCAGACAGCTTTTGTACCATTTTTTTTATTTTTCTGAGAGTGTATAATGTCAGGCTCTTCTAGTAAGTGCATTAGAGAAGTGCTTTTGGTTTTCATGTTGACATCTAAACTCTTAAAATCCCTTGAACCCTCTGAGCTCTTCTTATTTGTTCCTCTCTCATGGTCTCGATCACATGTTGGTCCCGGAACTGAAGCCTCTGGACCCACTCTTCACGTAACCTGAAGGAAAACATTGAGTCTTTATGATAAAAGCGTTTTACTGCCGTATTCTCACATAGACTTTACCTTACGTTGGAGAATCTGACATGTTAGGGTTAGGGTTACATTAATTTATACATTTGAAGAAAATGTAGTGCTATTGGTCCGTGATTCAAATGAATAGGGGAATCTTTTTAACTGTTTCATAGAAATAAACATGTAATATTGTAGAATAGATGTAGGTTTCATTTGTGAACATCAGTTCATGTATTAACTAACATGAACTAACAATGAGAAATATATTTGTTAAAGTATTTATATTTTTGTATTTATATTGTTGTTAATGTTAGTTAATAAAAATCCAGCTGTTCATTGTTTGTTCATGTTCACAGTGCATTAACTAATGTTTTCAAATACAACATTTGATTTTATGAATGTATTAGTAAATGTTGAAATTAACATTAAAGGAGTAGTTGACTTTAAAATGAAAATTACCCCATGATTTACTCACCCTCAAGCCATCCTAGGTGTGTATGACTTTCTTCTTTCTGATGAACACAATCAGTTATATTCATCAATATTTTGATGCTTCCAAGCTTTATAATGGCAGTAACGGAGTCTATTGAGTTTGAAGCTCAAAAAAGTGCATCCATCCATCATAAACGCACTCCACACGGCTCCGGGGGGTTAATAAAGGCTTCTGAAACTTACGGAAAAAGCGTAACTGACGTGACGTATGGCGTTGGGCGTAGTGTTAGGAACTGCGAGAGGCGTTACACTTTCTTCGTAAGTTGAATACGGATGGTAGTCTGGTGGAAGCTAGATATTTTACTTTATAAAGTTTTAAATATTAATATTTTTCTTACACAAACCCATGGCTTTGCTTCAGAAGTCCTTTATTAACCCACCAGAGCTGTGTGGATTACTTTTATAATGGATGGATGCACTTTTTTGAGCTGCAAACTCGTAAGCCCCGTTCACTCCCATTATAAAGCTTGGAAGAGCCAGGATATTAATTAATATAACTCTGATTGTGTTCATCAGAAAAAAGAAAGTCAAATGCACCTAGGATGGCTTGAGGGTGCGTAAATCATGGGATAATTTATTTTAAGGTCAACTAATCCTTTAACTAAGGTTAATAAATGCTGTAGAAGTATTGTTCATTTTTATTTCATGTTAACTAAAGTAGTTATCTAATGTTAACTAATGAAACCTTATTGTAAAGTGTTACCAACAGAATTTAATATTTTTTTTAGATTTTTTAGCTATATGAACAACGATGAGTTGTTGTCGTGGAACTCATTTTTCCATAAAAAGAAAGTGAATACAAATTATGACATGTAGCACAGCAAACTACAGGTTCAAAAGTAGCTTCTCCAGGTATTTGATCTGAGCTTGGTGCTTGTGTTAATAAACCCTTGGATTTGCTTTGAGTTTGAAGCCTGTTGTGGTTCATCTGTACGAACAATCTATATATTCATTACACGCTCGGAAAGCCCAGCTCGCATCTACAGCTGTCTCTTCACATTGATCTGAACAAGGTCCAAAGCCTGGAGATTTGTACTCATGTTACGTGCTAATCCACCCTGACCTTCCTGAAGTGACCGTGAGGAAACACTAGAGGGCAGCAAAAACAAGCACCAGAAGCCTGTCTGGAATTACCCATGAACCTCTCATTGGGATGCTTTTCATTTCCAAAAGCAAGACACTGTTTATGGATCCAAAACTAGGTCAGAAAAAACTATTATGAGTTTCTTCTGTTTCTTCCATAATGTCCATTCCTGCCAGTTTGATTTTGTGACTTGTGGTTGTTTATCAAAATTATCTTTTCATTTCAGTTTATTCGACCTAATCTTTCTTTGCAATTACCACCCCAGAAAATAACCATGACAAATGGAAAGAAAAGCAATACATTGGATAAAGTATATCATCTGAGAAGAGCTTTGACTTCCCGTGATAGACATACACACTTGGATAAAGCGCTGTTCTTCATTCTTGAGTCCTCATTTCCCATCCTCTGATCGTGGCTTTCAATCTTCTCTTCCCAAAACTTCTTCAGCCCGTATTTATCATGAATACGTGCCAAATTAATCATCTGAAACAATGCAACCAGAATATTTCAAGGTGACAGATAGCTGTGCATCACTGTTTCTGGTATTCCTCCAAACTGAAACGAATCACAATTTTTCATTGGAGCATGCAATATCTGTAGATCCCTATTATACATGGACAAACCATTTTTTACAGGGAATGATTGTATTCCAAGCAAACTAAGACAAAACAAAGCAACTGCACTTGACACATAATCCATAATCAAGATAAATGAGAACATTTCCAAGACACTTTGCATTAAATTTTAGATGTTACCAAATGCACATGCAGCACAATTTCCCTCTGCCTCTTCTGGGAAGTTCCTACTTGCAACTTCAGAAACAGTGTGTTAGATTTTTTTAGCACTAATGCAACAAAAGACTATTTTCTAACAAGCTTAATCGCTATTCCTCTTCTTCATGCATGCAAACTACATAATCTACAAATGTACAATTGGAATTTATTATGATCAGTGCCAATTAACTTCAAATGTGATTCTTTACTTGGCAAGCCCTCAAATAAAATTTGAAAGAAAACCCACTTATTTCCTATAATATGATAATTTCTGATATGACTTGCAGGCAGCATAAAACTCAAATTAAGTACCTTTTCTGTGCAGGCGCTGAACATTTAACCTCCAAAACAAGCTTCACTTGTCCTCCACTTTCTGTGAAGAGAAAACATCAGAATGCTGAGAAATTTCAGAAAGAAACACTGAAGGACGAGCAAACTGAAGGATGGCTCACAGAAGATCTGCGTGAAGCGTGGCACTCAGGTACAGGCCATCTGCCGGCCTCGCTGGGCGATCTGGCAGTTTCTCTTCCCTTCAATCTCATCATCGTTTATTTCTGGAGCAAAAACACAAAAGACAAATGGAGCTCTGAACCTGCAGGATTGGTGTGTTTAAGCCAAGAGGAATGCCACCGTTCCCATTGGAGTCGGCAACTTACCACACCAAACGGCACTTGTGGACTTACAGGGTTTAGAGGAAAGCAGGCCAGTCCCATCACGCGTCACTCTCCCTAGTGACCGGCTCTCTTTAGTAGAAAGCTGCTAGCAAAATGTAGCATAGTGATCATAATTACCACAGCAGGGTCAAATGTACTTCTAGTGGACTTGTGGCTTATCTGCACGTCCGGATTTTGCAGAGTTAGACGCGTTCCTGGGTCAAAATATTTTGTTGATCCTGGACCAACATTCCTGTCCAAAAATGTATGCTGCCTTCACATGCTGTTTCCTAATTTCCACTTCAGAAGTCGTGATTGCGAGCTTGTTGCATTCAAGTGCTTTGTTGTCGGAATGAACAGGAATCATGGACCTGGGGTCCGTTCTTCGTACGTCACTAGCTGGATTTGATTGTTGATGATTTGGCATGATCTTGGATTGTTTGGTTCTTTGAATCTCATCCTGGACTTGCTGTCATAGCAACAGGTCCGGAAGCTTAAACCTGCTCGGGAGCGGGCTTATTTCATGAAAACAGGATTAGATAGCATCTTTTTAAGCACCGTTGATACTTAAAATCTGTCCCAACCACTGCTTCTTTATTACAAGAGTTCATTACTGAACCAGGGGCAATAATAATTTTAAATAATAATAATATAAAAATTTATTTGAAAATAATATTATAATGTTGTGTAGTCTATAAAACTATAGTCAGTTTTACTAATTGTGAGATTTATTTGTGATGGAATAATTACTTTATAATTTTATTGGAGTCTTACACACATGCTGTAACGTTAATCTGAGCCGTGCATTAATTTGAGTGATGACGGATATTATGGGATGGCTTGACCCTTAAGAAACTTTAATTAATGCTGTCGCATAACAAATCTGCTTCAAATTGAATTAAACATTTTATTAATTGCTAATTACAACATTGAAATAAAAATGTAAAGGGTGTACAAATACTATAAAATTGTGAATATAAATAATTGGGAATCATGTTTTAAAAAAAAGTGCACATTTAATTGACCTATTATAACTTTTATGTTGTTTTAGATGCTTGGCTGTTTCCTTAGAAAGGTCCAGAAATTCGTCAAGTTTTTCGTCAGGTGTTTTAAAATAAATGATGTCATTACGTTGCTGTCTTGCCGCCAGCCAATCGCTGCATTGCTGATCGTGGTTTCGAGTATCGATGCATCTGCCCTCTTCAGGGAACACAGGAACACGCTGTAATCTCAGATAACTTAATCCAGATATTTTAATCCAATCCACAAATTTAAATAACCAAATTAGCCAGAGATCAGTTATCACGATTATAAGATTCTTGCCTATTTATTGGGAAACTCTTATTAAAACCAAAATTATATGTAGTGGCACATGCACTGACAACCATAAACATTTACGATGCTATCCAGGGGTCCGTTCTTCGTACCTCGCTTAATACATCTGAGATGATTTGACAGATCCCAGATCTTATAATCGTGATAACTGATCTTTGGCTAATTTGGTTCTTCAAAAGAATTTGCGGATTGGATTAAAATATCTGGATTAAGTTGTCTAAGATTACAGCGTGTTCCTGTGTTCCCTGAAGAGGGCAGATGCATCGATACTCGAAACCACGATCAGCAATGCAGCGATTGGCTGGCGGCAAGACAGCAACGTAATGACATCATATAATTAAAAAAGCCACCTGGCAAAAAAAACGTGACAAATTAAAAAAAGAAAACCACGAATTTCTGGACCTTTATAAAGAAACAGACAAACGACCAAACCAACATAAAAGTTATAATAGATAAATGAAATGTGCACAGTTTTTTTTTTAAACATGATTCCCAATTATTTATATTCACAATTTTATAGTGAATATAATTTTATAGATTTTAATGCAATTTGAAGCAGATTTGTTACGTGACAGCATTAATTAAAGTTTCTTAAGGGTCAAGATCCAGTTATCTGCTTCTCCTGTGCCACATCAAGCCATCCCATAATATCCGTCATCACTCAAATTAATGCACAGCTCAGGTTGTTACTAGTTAAGTAATTATTCTATCAAAAATAAATCTCTCAATCAAGTGGCTGTGTCTATAGTATTATACACAACATTATAATATTATTTTCAAATAAATATTTATGTTATTGTTAATATTGTTATTATTTAAAATTATTATTGCCCCAGGTTCAGTAAGGAACTCTTGTAATAAAGAAGCAGTGGTTGGGACAGATTTTAAGTATCAACGGCGCTTAAAAAGATGCTATCTAATCCTGTTTACATGAAATAAGCCCGCTCCCGAGCAGATTTAAGTTTACGGACCTGTTGCTATGACAGCAAGTCCAGGATGAGCTTCAAAGAACCAAACAATCCAAGATAATGCTAAATCGTCAACAAACAAATCCAGCTAACTGAGTTAGCGACGTACGAAGAACGGACCCCAGACTGGACCGGATAATTTCGGTCAAATACAGGCTATTTTTGCTGTGTATAAAACATACAACACGCTTCAAATGATTACTCGTATATGTAAATATGCACAACATTAATGACACGATCTAGCTGTTTTGGGGGAAAACGAATAAATCATACCTGCAGCAGTAGTTCTCCCCGTCACCATGTTAAAAGTTTATGGCACGCCCATCTGGGGAATTTCGGTAGGCCTATCAAAATTATTTCTGAACTTCCCAGTGGTAAACATGACATTAGAGGGCGTTCATGTGCAATTTTTACCGATAGAACATGAAGGCCGCATTAATTCTAACTATATCCCTACCCCCAAACCTAACCCTACCCATAAGTTATCCCTAAAATCAGAAGGAAATGATGGGTGAATAACACTAATGTAGAAGCACCTAACCCTGGTTGTAAGCCTAAACTTGACATAAACTGTAAACTTGTCCCTCACATCTGATTGGTTGATTAGAATGTTGTTCCAGGATCAACAAAGATGTCGATCCAGGAACATGTTGCACTTGGTAAAATCAGGTTCTGCGGCTTAGCTTGTGATAGGTTTGATAAATGTATACGGGTAAACATGCACTCAAGATTTATTTATGCTCCTTGTTCAATGTACTGAAGCAACATTTTCAATCCAGTCTTTTTCTGTTGGAACTACATGAATCAATTTTGTTGGCATTGACTGAAACTGGGTGCGGATTTCCCAGCATGCTTTTCATGGGACTGGATTGTGAGTGTAAATGCTGAAATTAAGTATAATTGTATGTGTTTTTGAGCAAAGGAAAAGACTGTTTAGTCAAGTTGGAGATTTAGAAAGGTTTGTGTTGTGTTAGAGCTGGTGTTTAGTTTGTGAGTGGCTGTGATGAAGGCTTTCAATGAGAAATCGCTGTGCTAATATTGCAGCAATCAATTACTGTTCACTTGTTCTCCTGTACATGATATTTAGTAAAAAAAAAAGAAAAGAAAAAGTAATTTATTTAGCATGCAAATGCAGCCATTTATAAAATAAAAAAACCTGAGGCAGTTAAGAAATATTGGATCAAAAAAGTGAATACTTTTCAGGTTAAGCTCACAGAATAAGTAAACAATATAAATCTAATTGAATTAATATTTTACGGAGCCCCTATAGGGACATGGTGATGGAAAAAAATATGAGATGGGAGGAAAAATAATAAGTCAATGATTTTGCGTTCCCCCGAGAAACGTTGTGTTTGCTTGTAAAACATTTGAGTTCTTTGCGAGGGAACGCCAAACATTTGCGAGAAAATGCAAAAGGATTGCCAAATAATTTTTCCTCCCATCTCATTTTTTTTCTTCACCATGTCCCTTTAAGAGCTCCATAATATTCATTTTACTTTTGAATTTGACATTTTTATGACTGTAGTGGGGCTTTAAAACATTAAAACATGATGTAGATGTTTCCTTGCTGATTTGACCTCTTTTGACCTTTGTCAGGGTTTATGCATATTTAATGAAAACGACTACAGTATATTGCCATAGAGGTCATCTGTACGAGTGACATTTTGAAGAGTGTAATTTGTGAGACTCATCTTTTCCTACCATATATATGAATGCAAATAAAACGGCTGCAAAAACATGGTTTTAAATGTCATGTTTTATCTTACATAACAGTATTTGATATATTAATCCATAAAATCTCATCCAGATTATAACACTCAGTCATCTATGGATGTGCTCGTATAGTGACCATCAAAGCTTTTTTATGACACATCCACATTCTCTATGAGATTTTGCTCCATGGTTTTATATGGTAAAGAAACCCAGAGACACATTCATCATTACTGCGGTAACTTTTGTCTGTGCTAAAAATTCAATGTATCTGTAACCACCAAGCAACGAGGGAGTGTGTTTAATAAGCGCTGTCATTTTCTTGTCGGTTTCGTCTGTGTGTAATCTCAGAGCGTACAGTCACCCTGTAAGCATGACAAAACTCTGCTCTGATATTCCGGGCAGCTGCCTGCTGGGATTTGTCGGACAGTCGTCTGGGTGAGAGATGTGTTGTGTTGAGCCAGCCTGACGTGCAGTGAGGATTTGTGTGTCTGTGTGAATGCACAGGAGTACACGTTACACCTGCCCCTGTGCCCTTCACTGTAAACACCAGGATGGCACGGAGCTAAAGGTAAGGATGTAGATGCATATTGCACTAGTTCCTTGGGTGTTGTGAGTGGTTGCCAGGGTGTTGCTATGCACTTTCTAAAGGTGTTCTAAATAGAATGTTGCTATGCAGTTACTATGGCTTGATATTGAGGTAACCCTTCCTCATATAGTCACACAGCAGTTTTATTATATTATGTGAGCTATATGACCAGAAGCGCATCACGTACCACTGCTCATGCGACTGAAAACCCCAACTCAATTAACCTGTTTTGCTTCTGTCGCGGTGTGTGGTTGCGCTATATTTGTTTCTTTTAGTGATTGAAACACTGCTTCATGAAGCTTCGAAACACTTACAAATCTTTTGTTCCGATTCATTGTTTCCGAGCTTGTTTCAAACTTGCCATAATCATGTGATTTCAGCAGATTCGTTACTTTATATGGGCCCTGTCCCAAATGGCTCACTTGCGGTCTTGTGGACTTAAAATAGCCACTGGCCCTGTCCCAAATGGCACCCTAGACACTCGCAGTCTTCCACTGAGTCCTCACTATCGTGACATAATGCCGCTTTGACTGTCGAGAAGATGTCTAATGTGGAACTTGCACCAGTGCGGGCTAAGCAAACGTGCATATCGAGGGCGCATATCGACCGCTAAGGGGGCGATGCCAGCACCCTTCTGAATCCTAAAATGACTAAATGGGACACCTATGGTCTCGGTCACTGACATGGACACACGCACGCGGCAGCCATTGTAAGTCCACAAGACTGAAAGTGCATATGAAGTGTGCCATTTGGGACAGGGCCACAGTGTGCGCATGTCCACTAAGTCCACAAGACTGTAGTGTAGGGTGTCCCATTTGTCATTTTAGGCCCTGTCTCTGTCCCACCCTAAACATTTATGGTCTTCCTACCAGTCTGGACCTTTTGTGATGTAACGGTGGGAAGAAGTCTACTTTGGAGCACGCTTCAGTGCGGGCTTGACAAAAGTGTGTCTCGAAGGCGCTTATCGGGTGCAAATGGGCCGCTCACGAGCACCCTTCTAATAAATGTGACACCTTAAGGTCTCATGGACTTCACAATCACATGCACGCAGGGCCATTGGAATGCCTGCAACAGACTGCGTTTTCGCAGTCAAAATCGTAAATTCTAAATCACATAGGATGTAAACTTGGGTACAACATGTATGTAGACTGTACAATGATGGCACCTATTGAATCACAGGCTACAACGCAAGTTAGTGTAGAAGAATAAAACATCATCAGCATGCGCTAGTGGTAAACAAGTAGAGCGAGATGAATCACACTTTGGCAATTGTGTTTTTTTATGTGCACTGAAAAAAAGAGGAAGCGAAAGAGGAGAAAGCAGACATGGATAGGGAAAAGAGGCCAACTTGGCATGCATTTTGCAAATGGAGCTTGAGGAAAATTATCGCAGGCTATCTTTTGTCGCAAGACCGTGACAACGGCCGACTTTGAACCTCTCTCACTGTATGACGTAGGGCCACCATTTAGGATCCAAGACCACATAAATTGCCACAATTGGTCATCTTTTGTCTGGGACAGCCAAAACCATACAATGTGATATGCGGCCGATATGCGCCCTCAATGCATACTTTTGTCGAGCCCGCAGGCTGACAGCAGACTGCTACCCGACATTATATCACGAAAGTGTGGACTCCGAGGAAGATCGCAACGGCTTATTGTTCCATTTGGGACAAGGCCACTGTCGAAACATTTCAATATTAAGATGATTCGCCGCTAGATGGCATTGATCTGGTGAACTCATGAATAAGTGTCTAATGGTTTTAACTAACCTCGGGTCAGTTTTATAATGTAGGTTTATTTTTAATTCATTTAATGAATTGTAATACTTAATGCACGTATAAGGGGCCGTTCACACAGAATGCATTTATTTTATTCCACTGCGCTACTTTTCCAATGTTTTTCGATCAGACTAGACGGACTGTTGCGTCTCGCACAAGACACAACGTTCTAAAAACGCCCTGCTGAAGTAAAAATCATTTTTTAATTTTTAAAAAACGCACACCATCATGGTGACGAATGGAGCATGAGCTTAGTTTGAGAACAGATATACAGTATGTTAAATGTTCTATATCACTGTACTCATTCAGCAAGTGCTATGCTATGCTAATGCTATCAAAGCATTGTGTTACCAAATAGCAAGGTGTAGCGTTTATTGAATTACTTAAGTTATATTATAATTTATTGAAGTTTCCACTACTAAAAATATTTAAGTTGATAATTTTAATTTAAATGTATGAATTAGCTTACTCAAATATTTGAAATTAAGAGTACAAAATAAAAATCTGCAAGTTCTGCTTACATAAACTTTAAATCTCTTGACTTTGATGTTACCGATTGCCTCATTTTATTTAGTTTTGCCAATTTATTTGGGTTTACAGTGTGCCAGTCTGTTTTTTTGAGCGCTTCAAAATCATTTCCCCCCCTCATCACTAGGTTATTTTAGCTTTCAGAACAAAGCAATTATTGTCCTTAAGGTTTAAAACAATTTATGGTTCTAAATTTAACTTCTTAACTTCATCCTTATTTTTTCAATTAAACAAGTTAAATTGCAAATATACACACACACACACACACACACATACAGCGCTAATTATAACTGAGCAATATTGATAATGATTCTTGCCTCAGGAAGCAGCACTAATAATGTCACTGGGAATTTTGTGGAAGCAGCAAACACTTGCGGCGTGTGTAAGGGCATCTCTTTAGAGAGGCTGATATCTTTACCATTAAAAAGCTCTGAGATGAAGCGTCAGGTCTGAACCCTGATATCTGTACGAGCCGTAAACTGGAACAGACAAGCAGCTCTAGGGCATCTCCGCCTTACTGCAGGACTCATGTAGGGCCATAGCTCAGGGTTTATGATGCGTGGCAATTTCATTACAGTCCAATAAAACATGACGCTACCACAGAGGGCAGTGAAGAGGGTTTTGCAAGACCTACACACTCACACAGTATGAGACGTCCCAGCACCCCAAAACACAAACACACACTGACAGTTCCCAGATTCACTGCTGACATCTGGCATGAGAACAGTCAGAATGACTTGTCAGCTGTGCTGGGATTTACGCCTGGACTTACTGAAGTGATAAACAGTCCTCGTGTTAATTTAACAGCAATACTAGTATGCAATGACTGTGAGGTATGAGATGTCACAAATCACTACAGATCAAACTAAATTTTGATCTAAGATGCGTGGCTAACAAGTAGTTTGGAAAAAAATAAAACGTGATTAGAATTTTATTTGATTTAAAGAAAACATGTTTTATCATTTCACACTTGTACTTGAAAAGTGTATTTATGCATCTTTCTTTACAATACATGTCACTTGCTTTTATATTATATTTAAAGGGGTGATGAATTGAGAAATCAACTTTCCCTTGAGCTTTTGATATGTAAAAGGTCATGGTAATATAAGAATATCCTGTAAGTTATAGAGCTGAAAACTTCCTTGTTAGTAAAGAAAAGCTTTTATAGACACCAGGCCCAGCAAATGACAGGTTTTTAAAAGTGGGGATCTATGACGTCAAAGGGAGGCAAGCACCGCCTCAGCAGAAGAATATCAACGCCTACTTCATCACTGCCTGTTTAGCCCCGCCCACCGATTCGTGCATGTAACATAGGCCTAGTGTTAAACCATCAAGCTACAAAGCAATAAACATGCCGTTGAGGATTACAAAATATTGTGCAGTGACTGGGTTCAACAGTAATGCAACATGTAAGTGACATTCTAATGCCTGATCTGAAATGTGAGGATTCATGTTCTTTGTCTGTGTCAGTAAATCAGACCAGTGACTAAACATCAACTTGCATTGTTTCTCTTAGTAGGATGAAATAATCTGTTATTTAACAGTGATTAAAATCTATAAAGAAAGCGATCAAAGAAAGCTCCCTTTGCAATCGTTGGAGCAGCACGCGCTGAACCTGTCAATCAAACAGGAGAGTTTATCAGTGACTCCCGTTTTATTCAACCAATTTCTTAGCTATATCACGTTTGCACTGTTAGTGAAGATGAAAGCATTCGTTAGTGTACAGAAACTGAGTTGCAATGACGAGATCGCTGCTTTCATGCGCTCAGCATGTGTGTGATCGGCTACAATGCTCATCACTGCAACCTTTCATGCCACAATCTTAATATAATGCCATAGATCTAAATATAAAGCCATAGATCTAAATGTAATGCCATAGATCTAAATGTAATGCAACACTTTTCACGATCAGTTAACCATGAGAGCTGTAATTGTAAAAATGAGCTAAAAGAGGGAGTAATACTATATTTCAAATGCAAAGACGTTAGCCAATCACAGCAGTGGGCGTTAACACTGGAGTCTCACAGCAGACACGCCCCTTAAAGCAGAGCGTTCAGAGCAGAAGGCTAAAATCAGGGTAGGAAAAATGCCTTTTATTTATAAATTATGAAAATTTTTGATGTGAAAAGCATTCTAACATTATAAGTGCACCCCAGGAAACATCATAAAACAATAAAAAATGACCCCCTTAATGCAATTATTGCTTTTCTTTTATAATTATAATATACACTCAATATTAACCCATCAAATTGGGTTGTTTATTTAACCCAGCATAATGGGTTGATTAATTTTTACTATAATACTATCTTATTTTTTTACTTCATACGTGAATTCATGTTTACAGATTAACTTAATCCTCTAAACTTTTTTAAAATACTCCACACAACCACTGTTTGCATGATAATTCCTTTATTTTAAGTAAAATAATTCATATTTTATATAGTTTTTAATACATATTGCCTACATTTAAGCTCGTTTAACAAATATTAGAAGTAAAAATGTAAACTTTTAGAAGTAATTTAAGTGTAATCAACTAGTCTCTGGCGTCCCATTTCCCTCGTAACAACGCTGGATCTCGTGCCGGAGCTTGTGTCGTGTTCAGCAGGGGAACTTCTAACTTTAGACCACCGCCCTGCATTTCACTCGTAGCCGAAATATGCAGTGACTGGCTCCATAAACAATCAGTTCTGAGAACATTTTTTAACATCATAAGTATTTATATTCTGTATCTTTTTGAATAAAATCATAAAATGTTCTGGGTAACACAGAAACTACCCAAACACTGGGTTGTTACGTCTGATGGTACTACTAACGAAGCATTATTATGAGGAAAAGTGTATATTGTGACAGGTCATCAATTTTATCCATTTTCTATCTATAGTCAATCCACTTTAATAGTCCTGCAGTGTCACAAATTAAACTAAATGAACAAATAAAAAGTATCTTAATTGAGGTCATAAAGATGAGTACACTCTAAAAAAACCTTGGGTATTTTTTCTATCCAAATCCTGGGTTAAGCCTTTTGGGTTATTTTTTCAGTGTTACCCAGATCCAGATCCACAATACATATTGTGAAAAGTAGCTTTATAAAAAATCATGATGTTAATGTTTAGAATATCTTAGTCCCATTTAGCAGATTACATCTGGGCGATACTGTAGATTACATTTCTCGTGATGAAATAAACAATCAGGCAGTTGAGATTTGCTAGTTATATTGTTTCAGATAAGTGTACTGAATGTATGTGGATAAAGTTACATACTTATACACTGATCGGGCATAACATTATGACCACTGACAGGTGAAATGAATAACACTGATTATCTCTTCATCACGGCACCTGTTAGTGGGCGGGATATATTAGGCAGCAAGTGAACATTTTGTCCTCAGAGTTGATGTGTTAGAAGCTGGAAAAATCGCTTTCTTTTACCTCACGTGAATGGCCGGATGCATGTGCATCACTTCCCTGGGGAACACATGGCACCAGGATGCACTATGGGAAGAAGGCAAGCCGGCAGAGGCAGTGTGATGCTTTGGGCAATGTTCTGCTGGGAAACCTTGGGTGCTGCTATTCATGTGGATGTTACTTTGACACGTAAGCATTGTTGCAGACCATGTACATCCTTTCATGGAAACCTGGTGGCTGTGTCCTCTTTCAGCAGGATAATGCGCCCTGCCACAAAGCAGAAATGGTTCAGGAATGGTTTGAGGAGCACAACAACGAGTTTGAGGTGTTGACTGGACCTCCAACTTCCAGATCTCAATCCAATCGAGCATCTGTGGAATGTGCTGAACAAACAAGTCCGATCCATGGAGGCCCCACCTCACAGGACTTAAAGGATCTGCTGCTAACATCTTGGTGCCAGATACCATGCCTCGACGGGTCAGGGCTGTTTTGGCAGCAAAAGGGGGACCAACACAATATTAGGTCCTAATGTTATGCCTGATCGGTGTATATTCAACTTTATATAAAGAGCTGGGTGAAAATTTTGCTATATTATGCAACGAGAAAAAAAAAACACTAATCATATCATATGTACAGTTACAGTGTAAATAAGAAGAGTTATAGTGTCCAAAAGCAAATGTATTCCAAAAGTGTTTGGGGAAAAATGTTTCTGCAGAGTCTCTGACTAAACCCATCCATCATCAAACCATGAGCTGCGCTGAATCCGTCTGGACCGGCTGCATCGGTGCCCCTGAAAATGACCTCATGGAAAAAATGGCTTCATTGCCCATTACTGCAGGAGCCTCAGGGAACAGAAGCCGCTGCTGCTCGGGAGGTCATTACCAATTTAACTGCGGCTATAGTAAGGCGGATAACAAACCTGAACTATAACCTAAGAATAGTGGACTTTACACAAGCTGATTGACGGAACACAGACATAGATCAGGGCTGTCAGGGGGGCTAATGAGAGGAAAGAGGGTCGGCGGTGAGCGGGATTGCTGGGAATAGAGGGTAAGATGAGGCCGCTGGAGAGATGGATCAGAGAATGGAGAAAAACAGGTCGGTTAACAGAATAGTGACATCATCAGCCTTGAATCAGATGGAGAAAAGGCCAAGCCTTCACCGCCATCAGGTCACAAGCAGGTGCAAATGAAAGAAAACAAGTGCTCTCAATAGTAGACTGATCGGTATAATCAGTTCAACTGATATAAGGCTTTGTGTGCACAATCTCTATCTCTCTCTTATTGGTCCACTTATGTCAAAGAATAAGAGCAATTCTGGAAGTAATTCAATAGGTTTGGGTCACTCACAGTGAACTGGATGTTATTTTCTTGGGATATAATGTTTTTTTGAACTTTTTTTTGTAGAAGTGGATTTTCAAAAATAAACCCACTCTGAGAAATATTCACAAAAGTCAATATGAAAAACATGATAAATATATAATATGAAACATATACAGTACTAAAATTTTGGGGTCGGTAAGATTGTTTTTGAAAGAAATCTCTAATGTTCACCAAGGCTGCATTAATGTGATAAAAATACAGTAAAGTGAAATAGTATTACAATTTAAACTGACTGTTTTTTATGTGAATACATTTTAAAATGTCATTTATTCCTGTGATCAAAGCTGAATTGTCAGCATCATTACTCCAGTCTTCAGTGTCACATGATCCTTCAGAAATCATTCTGATATGCTGATTTGCTGCTCAAGAAACATTTCTGATTATTATCAATGTTGAAAATAGTTGTAACAATAACTTCCCGAAAAAAAATTCCCGAATTCTTTGATGAATAAAAGTTTTTCTAATTTGAAATATAAATATTGTGTAACCTTATAAATAATTTTTTTTTAAGTATTAATTTCTTTAAGATCTTACTCCAAACTTTCAAACGGTAGTGTACATGTGAAATATATAATTTTATATGCACAATAAAATGTAATAAAATGATGGATAAGAAAATACATACTTTTCCTTTTTGAACCTTTCAAGATTTGTTTTTAAATAACACTCATCAAACATGAGAGGGAGGAGTGTTAATTGTTCAAGTGCTTTGGTGAATGAATACTCTCTTAAACACCAGGGGTTGCAGTTGAGCCTCTCAAATGTTTTATTGCTTGTGCAGTGCATCAAAAATACACGAGCAATTAGAGGAAGATGGATCTTTATTATAGCTGAAACTTTAATATGCTCATTTTGGAAAAGGTGCTTTGGGAAGGTTATATTAATTGGGCATAAAACTGTCTATAAGCTTGATGACAAATAAGTATAGGCCATACTCCAAGTTAATTTTATTAAGTATACTTTATGTAGTAAGTATACTAATATCAATGTACTAGAATTATATTTCTAGTACATTGATATTAGTACAAGTGTACTGTTTCAATACTACTTGGGACTAAATTGGCCCACTTTTAGTGTATAAAAGTATACTTTTAAGTATACTTTAAGTGTAAGAGTAGTACATTTTGACTAAGTTTTTCATTTGTACTGCAACTAAACTACAAGTGAACTTATAGGTATATTGATAGTTTACTAGTCAAATGTTTTTTTTTGTTTGTTTATGAAAGTACACTTTTAAGTATACTCTCAGTAAACTACTAGTTTAGTAAGTTTTCTTAAAGTGAACATAACATCATACTTATAGTTTACTATTAATATATTATTTTTGGACTGTAAGTATACTAGTATGTTCCTATTTAGGTATTTTTCTTTGTATGTTTGAAATATGAAAATATTAAAGGTGTGAAATATTCTAGCTTCATGCATCCTTTTTTATCAACATTTGAATGTGGGTAAGTTTCATTAAAAAGCTGAGAAAATAGCATTTTTGTCCAAGACTACGTCCGGATGCGATTCAGAATGACGGTTATCTCATCATGGGTCAACATTTCATTCAGTAACATTAGGCAGTTTTGATTTATGTTGTTTAATGTTGATGATCATTATTTTACATGTGTGTAAGCAATGCTTCTATCACTTGTTTCTTCTTCTTCATTTGTGTTTTGATCTGGAGATTCTGTAGACTGGGTAAACCCAGCCCGATCTGCCGGCGATTTGATTTCGCCTTGTAGCTTAGTCTGGAAACCTGTACATTTTTCTATCCTGCTTCTGTTACAAATTTGCGGGGACCAATCACAAACCGGCTTATCCACCGACACGCTATTGGCGGGTTTAACACAATGACGGATAGAGAAGCGATGGATCGTTGGTCTGATTGGTTGAAGGACTATCCAATTGCGGACAGAGTCATTTGAACTATGCCCGTTGATCACGCCTCTTGTGGTCTGATTGGTTGAAGGACTATCCAATTGCGGACAGAGTCATTTGAACTATGCCCGTTGATCACGCCTCTTGTGGTCTGATTGGTTGAAGGACTATCCAATTGTGGACAGAGTCATTTGAACTATGCCCGTTGATCACGCCTCTTGTGGTCTGATTGGTTGAAGGACTATCCAATTGCGGACAGAGTCATTTGAACTATGCCCGTTGATCACGCCTCTTGTCCAGTAGAAAATACAGAGCAGACTCCCTAGACTAATGTTCAATCTTAAAAGATTGAGCTTAGTCTGATGATAGCCAGACAAGAGATTCTGTTCTCTTTCAGAAGATGCGTAATAGCGCCCCCCTACTGTATAACATGGAAATATATACAGTGAAAACATGGTAGCCGGTGTCATGAGAAATCAATTCCTGAGAAATCAGGAATCGGGGCTGAATCCGAAATCGCTCCCTAAACCCTTAATCACTATTCCCTATGTTAGTCCACTAAACAGTTTACTTGAAGGAGTGAATAAATATGAGTGAGTGAATTCGGACAGCCATTGAGTGTGCATCGGCTGTACACTCATTATTTTGGTGCAATGTGGGATAGAATGAGTGCACTCAATAACATACACTATTGTTTCGGACACCACTATAAATGGCTCATTCATTTAAAACATGTAATTGGGAACTATATTGGAAGCAAAAAACATACCTAATATAATATAAGATAAGCAAAAAATTCTTGATTTCACAACCTATCATCATCGTGTTAAACCCGCCAATAGCGCGCCAGGTGGATAAGCCAGTCTGTGATTGGTTCCCACAAAAGTGTAACAGAAGCAGTAGAAATGAATGTACAGGTTTCCAGACTGAGTTGCAGGGCGAAATCAAATCGCCGGCAGATCAGGCTGAGTTTACCCAGTCTAATAATTCAGAGCTTGCAAACACAAGTTACTTCCTTTTTTTACTTTTAACGAAAAAACATATTTCTTTATCGTATTGTTTGTCAACTCTGTTACTGTCAATTCTGTTACATACTGTCAACATTGTTACTCTACCTTGGTAATTTTAAACTTTTTTAGCTTAAATGCTAAGAGCAGATGCCACTAATGAAATCATGATTAAAAGAATTTTAAACAACCCACTGTGTGATCAGTGATAAATTCTGTTTTCCTTTTGAAATTGTGGTAACAATTTTGACGTTTTACAAAATAACTCTTGGTGTAAGAAATTTTTAGATTAAAATATTTTCTCAGAGAGAGCACAGATACCTTTCAGTGCTTCAGATCTTATCAGTGAGGGAAAGTGACATAATTTCCTGTATCGTACATAGTTGTGGGAAATAAGTCCACCAATTTAAAGGCAAAGTATGGTACGGTAACAGAATTGACACACGATTTATGGACACACATTTTTATAAGATAAAAGTTATTTTTAAACAATTTCATGTTGTAGAATTAGGAAAATGACTATTTAGGGCCTTTATAAATAAAATAAATGAAATATTACCAAAAGTAAAATAAAAGATTTTGATTACCCAATGATACATGATGGAAAAAATACACTGACTAATTCGGACAACAAGAAATCATGATTTTTTACAGAAAATATGATATTTTTTATGGCCTGTAACATCTTGTGATCCATTATAATGAGTAACAATTTATTAAAATAATTAGAAATATAACCGTTTGAAAAAAAGCAGAATACGGACTTTGGACACCAAATGTACCTGCAATTATAGAATCACCCAAAGGCCAAATATACTTAGACTTTTCTGTCAGAATAAGTCAAGTTTACTGAAGTGCAATTGTAAGTATATTTCTGAGAAGTGTATAACAAGACTGAAAGTAGGCCTATACTTTCTTATTTTTAGTTTAAAAGAAATACTAATAGCACACTTGAATGAACTTCTTTTCCGTAAGGGCTACCACCCTAAAATAACAGTTTTTAATTAATGCTCCTGAAGATCTTTAGTGAATGTTTCTGCAGTACCTGAGGAATCATTATGCATGTTTAGAAGATTTCGGCCAGTCATTTGACAGGTTATAATGCCAGGAATTATTCAACCATCTCTCAGCCCGCTGAATACACCTCAAATCTGAAAGTAGGAACAGAAGTAGCTTGGAAAAGTATTTTGCTGGAATTTCTCCCTTGAGAGTTTCATATGACAGTAAGAGTGGCTGTCAAACACCTCACACTGTTGAACACGCAGCTCTGGAAGAAACTGTTACGGAGCAGCAAATCCGTCCTGCACTCCTGTTCATTTTTCAATTTTGTTGTGCTTGTTATGACATGCTTAGAGACGGAAGAGTGATTGCAAGATAAAGAAACGCCAATCACTGTCCACTTCCATTGCACTATAAAAAGAGCAGAGATTTCATGCCCATTTAAAATAGCTCCCACTGAATCCAAAGCCACAAAAACTTTAGTGCAGCTTATCTAATGATCATTCCCCCTGTGAAGAACCTATTGGGTTCAGTAGACATGCTCTGGTCAATCCTAGACGCTTAATTAATTCATTACACAATGACTATAAATGAACAGGATGGCATCTGCCTGCAAACCCGGAGGCTGCATTTTCAGGACCGCATTTCTAGGACCGCAGTTCTAGGACCCTAGCAATGATTTGGTTGTTTAATTGATTCAATTGAATTGATATATTGTCCTAACCAACCCCTAGCCCTAAACCTACCCATTGGTAACCCTGTTGAAATATTTAAACAACTTTAAGTAATTATGTTTAAAATGGCCGTGTCTATGGCAAGCTGTTTTGACTTTTATTCATATGAATTCTTGATATCAACAATTACATTTTCACTAGTTAAAATGCTAATTCTTGATATCAACAATTGAATTTAAACTAGTAAAAACTAATTCTTGATATCAGTAATTGTATTTTCACTAGTGAAATGTCACCATAGGCTGCTATTCAAATTAATTTGTTGATATCAACAACTGAATTGCTACTAGTAAAAAAAAAATGATATTGTAACGGGGTTCATTGTTATGGGAAGAAGGAGGCGGGAACTGGCGAACAATTAAAATACTTTAATCAAATAAACAAATAAACTGAAAGTAAATGCGATGGTACTAGACGCTCGGTGGGCGGCCGGTGGTGGCTCCTCCGGTTGAGGGCCGCAAGTCCCGCGCTCCCTGCTCCTCCCCATTATGGCAGACGGCAGCAGGCTCCGGCCCACGGCAAACCCCGGCGATTCCTCCGCTCCCTCTCGGATGGCAGCCACCCCACCTCGACCCAGGGGCACGGCAGCGAGCTCTCCGTCCCACCGGGTCTTCCATCTCTCCAGCACCACCGCCTCGGGCAGCCACTCGCGGTCTTCTCTCTTCCGCGCTGCCCAACCTCCTCAGCACTGCGATCACCCTCAGCAGCGAGGGCTCTCCGACAGCATGTCCCTCCTTCCTCCTGGGTTTCGGCACCAATGTAACGGGGTTCGTTGTTATGGGAAGAAGGAGGCAGGAACCAGCGAACAATTAAAAGACTTTAATCAAATAAACAAATAAACTGAAAGTAAAAGCAGCAGCCCCTCACGGACGACTGCCACGCACACACATAACAAAATGTAAACAAAACATAACGTAAAATCCAGGCCTGGTCCTCTCTCGTCCTGCACTGTCGTCGCTCCTCCTTTTATACGCCTAAGCTCCTCCGTGAGACACGAGACCGGTGCAGCACGCAGGTGGCACTCATTATCACTCACCACCGGCCTCGTCCCGTTCTCAAGGTCCCTCGGCCTCGTCCTGCTTGCCACAGATATCAACAATTCTGTTGCCACTAGTGACAATGTTAATTTCTGATATCATGAATGTGATTGTTACTAGTAAGAAAGCAATTTTAGATATCTGAATTGAATTCAACAATTAAATTTGAATGAAAGCCTATGGTGAAATTTCACTAGTGAAAATACAATTACTGATATCAAGAATTAGCATTTTAACTAGTAAACATTTAATTGTTGATATCAAGAATTCATATCCTGTGAATGAATAAAAGTCAAAACAGCTTGCCATAAGTGTCTGCTGTTTTGTTAAAAATAAGGTGGAAAAAGTTTGAATCAGGTCTCCTCTGTTGGAGTAGCTACAGTTGGCTAGATGGCGCTGTCACAAAAAAAACGAGGGTCCTAGAAATGCAGTCCTGAAACTGCGGCGGTCCTAAAAGTGCAGACTCTTTTTGCAGGCAGATAATATTGGCATTAGTGATGGGCATTTTGCAGAATCCTTTTCTGATCGTTGCACCAGTAGGCGGCAACAAATAAACAGGGCTCAATCAAACGATTCTTTCAAACACACTGATTCATTCAGGGAAGAAACAAATGGCTGTCTTTATATAAGCGAATCATTGAATCGTTAGATGAAAGCTGATGGCTCCATGTGCTTTCGAATCGCTCTCGCGGTACTTTGACGTCATACACCGATCGGTCTGTGATTTAGAAAGAAGCTTCACTCTTATTACTTATGAATGGGAGAAACTGTATGAATATGAAGAGCCAATCGCTGATTGGTAAAGTCATTGAGTCACTGTGGTTCCTATCGAAAAACCTGAGACCGCTTAGGACTGCACATGCACATTGGCTGGTCTAGCCTGAGAAATAAGCCTATTTAATGCTATTTGAGCATAAGAAACAACATTTATAGGACAGTTCATGTCAGATTTTGTTGCTTGATTTTAATTCAATAGATTTTATTTGTGAGTTCGGCAAGCAGTTTTTGAGATTTCAGGATTCCCCTATACAAATAGGATTTGGTCTTGGATGCCCGCCGAGTGAACAGACTTTCCTTGAAAGGGACTTTGGCAGTGCCGCTTCAAGTGGAACAAACTATTAACTCAACCGATTCGTTCAAGAACGCAGTGGCTGCTTTTATGAGTGAGTCGTTGAATCATTCAAAAACACTGATTCATTCTATTGTGTTGCGCTGAGACACAGTGCGTTTAGGCACATTTTCATTGGCGAGCAAAAATACCAGATACCACAGCACACCCAGGGGTCTAGTGGAGTCCATGCCTCGACCAGTCAGGGCTGTTTTGGCAGCAAAAGGGGGACCAACACAATATTAGGTCATAATGTTATGGCTGATTGGTGTAACATAGAGTGTAAATGATTATTACAGTTATTAAATGGATGCCATCTTATTAAGACAATGAAGCCCACCCTACACCTACACCTAACCAATAAACACAATATTAAACACACATTAGACACTTAATTACCACTTTTCAAATATTTTCTTAATTTTTATTGAAAATAAATTCCTTTCGACCTGATATGTGATGGGAGAAGGGAGTAGAGCGAGTTCAGCAGAAGGCAGATTCAAACTCATGTCGATTTCATTTGCATCAAATATTTCTGCCACGCGCCTTACCCCTACTCTATTGCTACTGTTGATAATCTAGCATCTTCCATAATTTTGTCTGGCCCAAGTTAGTGTAAATAGCCTCTGCCAACAAGGTGGGCTATTTGTAATCGAAATACAATGCACCATGTAAACGCACACAATGATGACAGAATTTTCATTTTTGAGTGAACTATCCCTTTAAATCTAATACTGTGATAAAGAAACTAATATGACATCATGATCAGAAACAGGAGCCTTCATCAGTACTACTGGGATACAGGCCCCCCCATCAAAAAGTGTCCCCATATTATCTTTTTATACACTGTTTTGGATATATGGACAGGCTATAAATTGTCTTTAAGGGCAGTACAGAGTTGTTCACAAGCTGCACGCGTAATAAAGAGCTGCTTCATCGCTGATAAACAATGAATAATCTTATAAATGATTTGTCTACAAATGATTCAGTGCGGGAGTGAACTGCCCAAATAAATCAAATTGAATGAATTGTGAACAATTTCAGATCTTAAAGGGATAGTTCACCCAAAAATGAAAATTCTGTCATCATTTACTCACCCTCAAGTTGTTCCAAACCTGTATGAATTTCTTTCTTCTGCTGAACACAAAAGAAGATATTTTGAAGAATTACAGGTTTGGAACGACATGAGGGTGAGTAAATGATGATCATTTTTGGGTGAAATATCCCTTTAAACACTGTTTATCTGATTAGATCAAAGGAGTGATTCATTGGCGAATCTGGCATTTAGTTCTGATTCTAAACAGCTGATCGGAAACACAGGACATGATTGCTTATATATTATCAGGGGAAATAATTCTCAGGTCGGTATACATAATCTCCATCGACACACAATGATTTAGCCTAATAGTAGGCCTAATATTTTACTGGGGCACAGTGGTATTTCACTGGACCTCTTCCTTACTATACATTTACACATTCTAGGTCTTTTTTTTCTATAAAATGCAGAGGAAAAGTGACTAAGCAACTCTCTTGATGTCTCCTGCTCTCTTTTTCTCTTTCCTGCTCATGTGCAGAGCTGCGAAGGCAAGTCACCATGACCTGCACTCCTGGCACTATAAATTCATCTCTCCGACTGTATGCTAAACCACAGCAGAGCAGTGCCAAGGGCAGCCGAGCAGATATTCAACAGGACATCTTCTCATTTACACCCGACAGAAACACGATCCCTATCTTGAATCACATTTCAGTCCAATCTCTAGATGGCAGTGTTACATTTCAGGACGACAAACCGATACGGTATGTACTGCATACAGACATATGAAACCCACTGAAAACTTTAGATGAAGTAGAGAACTGCTCACTGATTCATAATGCAGTACGAGAAATAGTATAAGTAATATGAAACGATAAATGCCTTTTTGTCACATGATGTCATTGTGTTGCATGTTTTATTCAGCGAGTGTCGTCAGCCAGTTAATGGTTATTTTTGCATTTTTAATCCAGCAGGAGAAGAATGTTGAATTTTGCATTTGATATATTTCATCAAAATGAAAAAGGCATCACAAAATTGCATTGTGTGATATCATCAATGCACAAATGTAGGCTAGAGGTTCATTTCAGCATTCATTGCATACAGAAAAGTTGCCTACTGTGCACAGTATGCTAAATAGTACAAAAAGTATGTTAGTATGCTATTCCAAACGCACCCGTTCTCACTTGCAAGCTTCATAAATGATGATTACTGCTATTTGTAGACACATTTGGCCTTCGATTTTGTTCTCTTTCTTGCTCAGTGGAAATGTCTTTCCTAGACATGCTGTTGAGTTTAAAATCACCAAATGTGGTTTCAGCACCTCTGTGTGTGCTGGTTATAACATGCTGTATGGTTCAAGTGATAGAAGTTGTGAATATCATAGCTCCCGCAGACACGTTTCCCCCTGAGGAGATGTTCTCTTGAGATTCGTGCTGCCTCGGGGTGAGTGGGTATTAGGCTCAGACAAAGAGACCGGTGAGGCGACTTTATTGACAAGAAGGAAACAGCCAGGACTGGCCAAGTGATTTGTCTCCAAAAATAGAAGAGACTTGAGTGCAAAAAGCCACAGAAAGATCCCTCAGTGGTTATCAGCAAACCTTTTTATCTACTTACAGATTGTTAACAGCACTAGATTCGGTTTGAAGAAGCGTGTTCGATGCTGTCACATGCTGTTGTTGTATTTGACAAGAGTTTGATTCTCACAATCTGCTGAGATTTGGCTTGCTAACAGCTCTAATGAACTCCGTCTGAGCTGCAGGGAAGGGACACGGCTGACGAATCGATCAGGTTTGGGATCGCGAGGATGAGGTGAGATTCTGTGACCTGCAAACTCACACAGAGCGTTAATGACAGATGAGCTTTATCGACTCAGAGGTAGTTAGAAAACAGCCAGACATTGACTATGTGTGTTTGCAAACCTGTATGAAAGCAAAATCACAAATGAGAGAAAACCATAAATGCATACATGCATACATGTATGCATAATTAAATACATAAATGAATAAAGAAACAACACACTACTAACTCATCCAGGCCCCGTCCCTTGATTTTGCATATGCCTTGGATGGGAATTATTTAAAGGATTAGTTGACTTAAAAATGAAAATTACTCAATGATTTACTCACCCTCAATCCAACCAAGGTGCATTTGACTTTCTTTTTTCTGATGAACACAATCAGAGTTATATTAATTAATATCCTGGCTCTTCCAATCTTTATAATGGGAGTGAACGGGGCCCACGAGTTTGCAGCTCAAAAAAGTGAATCCATCATAAACGTAATCCACACGGCTTTGGTGGGTTAATAAAGGCCTTCTGAAGCGAAGCCATGGGTTTGTGTAAGACAAATATCCATATTTAAAACTTTATAAAGTAAAATATCTAGCTTCCACCAGACCGCCATCCGTATTCAACTTACAAAGAAAGTGTAACGCCTCTCGCAGTTCAAAACGCTACGTCCAACGTCATCGTCGCACCAGTTACGCTTTTTCCATAAGTTAAATACGGAAGGCGGTCTGGCAGAAGCTAGATATTTTACTTTATAACGTTTTAAATATGGATATTTTTCTTTAAAAAACCCCCATTGATTCGCTTCAGAAGGCCTTTATTAACCCCCCGGAGCCGTGTGGAGTACTTTTATAATGGATGGGTGCACTTTTCTGCGAGCTCTGTTCACTGCCATTATAAAGCTTGGAAGCGTCAAGATATTAATTAATATAACTCTGATTGTGTTCATCAGAAAGAAGAAAGTCACATACACCTAGGATGGCTTGAGGGTGAGTAAATCATGGGGTAATTTTCAATATTGTGACGTGTCCGTTCCCGAAAGAAAACCCAAGACTACAATTAAGGCGTTTCAGGGAGTTCAGAAACACTGACACTGATATCGCGAAGAACTCCCGCTGGTGGGACTTTGTGCTTTGAAACTTTTCAGACCTTTTTAATGCTCAAACAGCAACATTACACACTAAAGAAAGATAAACATGTAAAAAAGCATAATAGGACCCATTTAAAATATGTATTTATTAAAGCATTAAAACATGTTTATCTGCTTTGCCCTGAGAAATAGATGTGTGGAGGATTTACAGTCTTTGAGAAAGCAGTTTGTACAGGATTCACAGTCAAATATGCTGACAGATGTGAAGTTTATACAGGGCTTTAAACTGTGTCAACTGAAGAAGTTGAGATTACAGAGCTTTCCATGTGCGAGAGCTACGTGTCAACCTGGAATCTGAAGGGGACATTACTTGTTTCGAGGACTGAAAGCATAAGTTGACCAGCCCGGTTTCTGTCATGACAACTCTCTGAATGTTTGGCATGGTAATGGATGGGACAATGTTTATATGTTTGGTCTTGGAGGAATAGATCTGCTACGCTGCTGCTGCTTTTATTGCTGCTGCAGAGCAAGTACGGAGAGTTGCTACTGCCAATACATACACGGGACACTGCTGTGAGCGAGTAAGACATGCTGCTGCTGTACAATATAGCACACATGAATTACCCGTAGCAGATCTATACAAGTGGACCTGGGGAAGGTGAAGGGTTTCTGAAAGCACGCTGCAACTGCTATTTGAAGATTGAGCAGCGAGCTCATTGGCTGCTGATACAGCAGGAACCAATCAGCTGTGCCTTTTAGAGAATGATGTGATTGCAAGCAGATTGAGTTAAAGGATTAGTTCACTCCAGAATTAAAATTTCCTGATAATTTACTCACCCCCATGTCATCCAAACTAGCCAGAACCTAGTTTCAAATCAGTTCTTTGTCTTTCCACACCCAAAGCACCAGCTCCGAACCAGGAAAAGTGGTTCTTAAGTAGCACCAAATCATTGCTGGTCTAGAAGTAAGAACCGCTTGCGTCAGCGGCTGGGGGCGGGGTTACTGTGACCAACAAGATGAACAGAAACTTGTGACCGGCATTTTTGAATTAGCAGCTAATCGAGCTAATAGCTGCTCAATTGTAATCTCCGTCTATACAAATTACGGCGAGCTGCACGAATGCGTTGGATTCGCTGTGTTTTGATGCCGATGTAGGATCGTAAAGCCATGTGCATCAATAGTAACGCAATGTTTGCCATTGTTGATGGAAAGCTTGTTCAAGATGCATCCGTGCTGTGCAGACCGATCGCCGTATGACATCAAAGTACAACGAGAGCATACGACTCCTTATGCTTTTGAATCGCTCATGTGGTGTTTTGATATCACACGCTGATCGGTCTGCGCAGCGCCGATGCATCTCGAACAAGCCTAGTAGCCTCACTAGAGTTGCTGAGAAAGATGAGACGTATACAGTGACGTAAGTCCTGGCTCTGTGGTGGCTCTCTAGCCCGTGGAAAGGCAAACCGGTTCTTAGAAGGCTCGTCAGTCGAACCAACTCCGAACTGGCACTAGCTCTGGCTCTGAACTAGCACCCGGTTCATTCTGGTGGAAAAGGGGTAATAGTGGACTTTAATGGGAACCAACAGGTTGAAGGTCCAAATTGCAGTTTCAATGCAGCTTTAAAGAGCTCTACATGATCCCAGCTGAGGAATAAGGGTCTTATCTAGCGGAATGATTGGTTATTTTCTAAAAAATTTTTTAATTTATATACTTTTAAACCACAAATGCTTGTCTTGCAATAGCTCTGTGATGCGCGTCTACGACTTCATGCATTACGTAGTCGCGTTGGAAAGGTCACGTGTGGGAATTACCGACTCAGTGTTTACAAAGCGAACGTGCAAAGATTAAGTCAAACACCCTTTACCAAAAAAAAAGCTAAAACAACGCTGTCAGACAATTTTGAAGTTGGAGGAGAAAATGAGATGGAGTTTTTCTCCCTTCTGTCTGCGTCAAGTCGTGGACAAGCATCGCAGAGATGAGATGAGCATTTGTGGTAAAAAGTATATACATTTTAACTTTTTAAAGAAAATGACCAATCATTCCGCTAGATAAGACCCTTAGATGGGATCCTGTAGAGCCCTTTGAAGCTGCAATGAAACTGCAATTTGGACCTTCAACTCGTTGGTTCCCGTTGAAGTCCACTATATGGAGAGAAATTCTGGAATGTTTCCTCAAAAAATCTTAATTTCTTTTCGACTGAAGAAAGAAATACATGAACATGGGGGTGAGTAAATTATCAGGAAATTTTAAGTGAAGTTCCTAAACGTAATTTAGGGAGGAGCGAGCCCATCTAATCTTCCAATCAACAGCCAACAGCCAGAGTATATAAACAGCTGCTTACCTCTCCTCAGTCTCAGATGTTCCAGCATCCCACCACCTCCCCAAACTCCATCTTTATCTTAAGTACTTTGCCCTACATAATCATATCCTATATTTAGTCACTGTGGGGGTATATCAGAGCTCGAGTTGAAGCTGCTTCACCGAGCCCCTCCTTAAATACATAAAGATCCACATTACTGCCTGAGAAATTACTTATTTTTAATCAATAAACATAATTAGAATAAGACACTATATATAGAGCTGTTATACCAATCAAATGAAATCATTAACAACTAAATTCATCTTTGCACTGGTGGTGGTAGGCTACAGAAGATGCATCTGAATTGGTAAATTACAAATGCATAAATAATGTTGAGAATAATGTTTTTTAAAAAATTATTTAATGTTTGTATAAAAGCAATATAATGTTTGCAGTCATGCTCAAATTTGTGAAAACAGCTCTCTTGCTCTTGTGATATTGCTTAATTATATCACGTTATAATATAAAAATCCAGATCTCAAATACTTTTTTGTAACAATATCTTGAATTTTGTGAGCATTTGTATTAATTTTGGTGTCATTTCTGAACTAGCACAATAAATAAACAAAAAGAGGAAATAAGTTATTGATTGCATCTGAAACAGTAAGTTTTACATCCAGTCACATTAATGATGTTAATAATTAAATCAGACAATGCACCGGCAATTTAGTGATATCCCAGCAGTTGTGGTCTTGACCGGTCTTGAAACAAAATCCCGAGTCCTCTAAGTCTGAGACCGAGACAAGACCGAGTACAAATGTGGTCGAGACCAAGACAAGACCAAGACCTTCAAAAAATCTCGGTCTCGAGTACTACAACACTACTTAGGATATTGTCCGGCTCAGTTGCATCACTACTGGTGTGATTCATAAACACAGCGTCTAAAGCTCTTCCATGTTAAATACAACTCCAGCCTGGAGGGAACAAGGTGTTGGGAGCTTAGACAGAGTGTAATCCCAGAGATGGAGGGAATGATGGATCGCAGGATCTCCTGGAGTAATTAATTATCCCAGTCCTCTGGTCTCAACTCTCCAGCAAACCCCCACACCAATCTCACAGCGTCCACCACGCTGTCTCAATCACTCCTCCTCTTTCTCTGTCTGCCTCACTCCCACTCGCACTGGGTTTCCATCTCTCACTCCCCAGTGAATTCATCCACTCACGTTTGGCTTGTGTTTCCATGCAAAACCTGACTTGATTTTAAGCGATTGCAGTTTAAAAAGGTAAAACTAGCCTCTAATTGTTACGTGAGATTCATTAGTGATGTTTACTAAGTCAAACATCACTATTAATATGTCCGAGTGTTAGTGATGTGAACAAACCCAGACACAAACCATGTGCATTTAACCCTGCCGACCACCCAGAACACCCTGGAACTGCATAGCAACACTCAAAAACACCAATGCAAAAGAGCAATGCAAGGCTTTCGCAACCACCTGTCAATGCCTAGAAACCACCAAGAACACCAACCGCAGAGCAACACACTGAAAACTCAAAAGACTCTAGCAACCACAAAGCAACACGATAAAATAGCTATCAAAACACCTTTAAAAGCGCAAGGCAATGCCCTAGCAACCCCATAGCAACACCTGGCTATCACCTACAAACCTGGCAATCCCATAGCAACACACTAAAACTCACTCAGAGCAGTATAACACCCTAGTTCTGCATGCACACCACACATTTTCTCCAGGAAATGTCCAAATCCAGTTGGTATTCAGTTCCGTGCCTTTTTTCTTTTGTGGTTTTTGAAGGGCTATCAGTCTAGTCATTTTGTGCAAAAATGTCACATCTTTGGTATTGAATGTGAATACATTGGATCATGGTGTGTTTAATTTATGGCTCATTACGGCAGCACCACCTGTCAATTAATTCAGCTCCAATTGCCCTTCGCTTAATGAGGGAGGTTTGATTCTTATGCGAGAGCGTCTGTCGTCAGGAGGGGTTATTGCCACACGCATATTAGACATATTTCATTCTGCGAGTCTGCCTTTAAGCAATTAACCGGGTTGGAGGAGAACTAAACCGTGACATTCTAGCTATGTGGGTTTTCTGAGTAGAATTTTTATCACGCGGCCCAGATGTACGTCCTCCCGCTGGAGTTTGAGCAACAGTGTGGAACGCAGATGGCCTGTAGATCAGAGATTCTCAAGTGCTTTTGATTTTACAGTCTGGACATCAAGTGACCAACACCAAGAACTAAAAGATTTTAATGTACAAAAGTCAAGAAAAATGTCCTTTAAATCAAACATTTAAAAATATATATTATGAATATTTGAAAATTATGAAATGCATAAAAAAATATTTTTAATATCATTATAATGTGAATAATATAATGTATTATATATTATAGTATAAACATTACAAACACTTTACAATAAGGTCTCATTTGTTAACATTAGTTAATGTATTAACAAACATAAACTAACAATGAGCAATGCATTTGTTCCAGTTTATTAATCTTTGTTAATGTTAGTTAATAAAAATGCAGCCGTTCATTTTTGGTTCATGTTAGTTCACAGTGCATTAACTAATGCTAAATATCAAATACAACTTTTGATTTTAATTAGTAAATGTTAAAATGAATTTTAACTAAAATTAATAAATGCTTTAGAAGTATTTTTTTATGATTGAGATTATGATTATGAAATGATTGAGCTTTCCACAAACTGTTTACTATTGCATATTTACAAACCCATATATAATGTCATCACTTGTTTAATAATGTTTTGGTTTAATGTACAGAAGTAAACAATAAAATGTGTTTTGAATATTTGAAAATGATGAAAATGTATTTTTAATATCATTATAAAATGAATAATATAATAAAATGTATATTGTTATTAACATTACATTATATGAATCATATATTTTAATATCCGTTTTTATTATTAAAGTATGCATACATTTTGGCACAAACCATGTTTATTATTACAAATAAATCCATATTTAACGTCATAATTTTCTTTTGGTTTCATGTTCAAAAGTAAACGAGAGTATCCTTAAAATCAAAAATCAAAAATGGAAAATTATGAATATTTGAAAACTATGAATATTTATTTTTTAATATAATAAAATGAATAATATATATTTTTATATAATATAATATATCAAATAATATATATATATATATATATACACACACACACACACATATATATATATAATATATTATGATATAATATAAAATGATATCAATAATGTATTTTAATATAAAACCACTGAGCGCGTGATAAAATGTAAGCATTTTTACATTTCACAGATTTCATACATTCATTAATATTTGTTTTTAATATAATTATAATATGAATATTTCTTAATGTATTATATATTGTAATATAAACATTATAATATCATAATATTATATAAATGAATGAGTGTACCTTGGATTTCGATGGTTTCATGCATTAGTAACACATTGTTGCACATTATTATTGCATATCATCGCAGATGAAACCATATTTAATGTCATATTTTCTTTTATGAACAAAAAACTATATGCATGATTATTTTTCCGCCCCCTTCCGTGACCCATCTGATTCATTTTGGGTTGTGACCCACCAGTCGAGGACCACTGCTGAAGACTATTGGCCAGTCCTGCCTTTACATACCACCTTCAGATAAGAAGAGAAATCTCAGAATGAGAAGAAAGGACAGACGAGTTTAAACATAGCCACAGGAAATGTTGAGATAGGGGACAGACGAAAAAGAAATAGAAGCAAGAACAAAGGATAAGTGAAGATGATAGTACAAAGGGTGACCGAAGAGAGAGAGATGATAAAATAAGACAAGGCAATTCCTTTTTTCTCATGTACCTTTGCACCCTTGCAGAAGAACAGACCGTATGCCTGTGTCTCTGTAAGTAATTGCAGCGTCACCACCCCCTTCCCTTGTGCGGTTAAGGGTAAATATGTCCCCCGTCGCTGTGATGTATAGGGTTGTCTGTTGTGTGAGTGTAAGTCAGACAGCACTTTGCTGCTAACTCTCCCCTCCCTCCCTATTACTGCGGTCCCTGACCCTCACCAGAGCCCGAGTCCTGGCCCCTGATGGCCCTCGCTCTGTTTACCCTTTCTAACTCTGTTTACTGCCACAGAGCAGAGACATTTGCCACTGTCACACAAGCTTTCCACAGGAATGAGCCTGACAAGCACAATATGTCAGGATAACAAACACACAGTGAAGTCCAAAACTCTCGAGACCAAACATTTTCAATGCAAATTATGTCATCAGCATCACAATTTAAGTGAAAGGTTTAACTGAAAATGGACATGCATGTGAGATTCTTTCAGTATATGGTGTGTGTCTGTCAGCAGCACTGGAGCCACATAAACTAAACCTAATGATCATCCTGTTCTTAAGCATGACCTGAGCCCCTGTTCACACCTGGTATTAAGATGTGTTTTGGGTGATCGGATCACAAGTAGACGAGGGAGACGCATTCCCGTTTACACCTGGTGTTTTAATCCGTCTTTTTTGTCCACTTTCAACCACTTCTGTCCTGATTTCTTCAAGGGGAGGGTCTATGGGCGGGTAAATGTATTGGCTTTTTCAGATCTTTCCATCAAATAAGCTCATGCAATTTACATATGAACGCGCCCGGAGACGACGGAAAAAAAGAGAGCAGCAGCTTTCGTTTCTTCTCTGACAGCCGCAAGACCAGCCGAATGCTGTAAGTGTGTGTTAGAAATCAGGAATGGTGAGAGAACATTGTGCTTGGTACGTTAAATCCCATCTGGCTAGCGCGCTTTCCATAATGTTCACGCATTAAGTCAGTAGGTGGAGAGTATCCGGTCTTTAGTGGCTGTTCGAACGCATGAGCATTTACACAACCCGGTCTAATGTGTTTTCAACTACCTCTAGAAGTGGTCAAAAGTGGACAAGCTCAAAACGTTTTAGACCCCGTTTACACCTTTAGTGGCGTCCACTTGTGATCAAATCGACCAAAATGCATCTTAATAGCAGGTGTAAACAGAGCCTAAAAGCATCTCAAGGCAAGACAACCTGAGTACAAAGTCACATGATTATTTACTTACATTTATTTAAAAACTTACATATAAATAGTGCACATCAAATTTTTATTTTATTTTATGTCAACACATTTAAAATTTCTTCATTTGAAGAAAACATTGTTTATTTCCAGGTATAATAAGATAGATAGATAGATAGATAGATAGATAGATAGATAGATAGATAGATAGATACATAGATCCAATAAAAGTCATTTAAAAGTTGTAAAATATATATATATTTTTTTTAAATTGCACCTGAGGAAACAGGCCTAGTTGTTTTACATGTTGAGATCATATGACTGAGATGTATATGATGCACATGAGATGAACAGCTAAGAGTTCTTATAGTTATGTTTCATTTAACTACCAAACTTTGTCTCTGATGTTTCTTTCTTCTTAAGCAGAAATACTTTATTTGCTCTCCATTTAACCTCATGGCTGTCTTAGAGAAAGCATGAAAATAAACAGAAAATCTTGACCTTATGAACAAAAGTGTTCTTTTCTATGAGAGATTTGTGTTTGTCTCTTGAGCTTTTCCTTGAGCTGTAAGCTTTAACTAAGTTTCAGTCTAAGTTCAATAAACTTCAGTCTAATACTTTCGGAGGGACCTCGAGCAAACCTTTGGGCTACATGAAATCAAAAAAGAAAATGTTGATTTTGAGGATTTTGATTGGCGCGTACTCGCACATTTGGTTTTTCATATGAAACGTCCCGCAGTCAAATATGCAGGTTCGGTTCCATGCATTAATAATGCCATCTTTTTATCAATAGTATATGACTCCCAGCCTGGATTGAGCTGATCCATGCATATCCAAGACAATGAACCTATATGAGCATTAAAGTTGAATCAAACACTTTAAAAAGAAAAGAAAAAACACACCTGCTGAGAGAGGAAGAGTGCGTTTGATGTGCCTGTGCTTCCTGTATCTCATCAAATGGATATAACTCTGAAAAGATGAAGATAAACTGTCTTACATCTCAGGAACTGGGTTGAAACTAACCCTTGTTTTTATTCTGTCAATGATGCAATCACTTAAAAGTTTACCTGCAATTGCTACAAAAGCATCCCCCATTCAATTAGCCAACAATCCGAGACAGATTTCCTGCATGTAATCCCATACATCCAAGTCTTTTCATCGAGGAGATTCCTGCGGAGCCCCTTCAGCCCAATTAAACCCACATGCCAGGCCTCCATCAAAGGAACTGAGCAGTTTGTGCATATGAAGCGCTGTCATCGAAACAATCGCATTTGTGTCAGCGGGGCGTAAGAGGAAGGGAAGACTAGTCTCCCAGCAGGACGAAGGGTTACATTATAGTCAGGGTAAGTTTCTTTTAGGAGTCACTTTCTAAATGCTCCCATTAATCCCCTTTCTGGAGTGTCTGAATGTCATGACTCTGGAAAATGTGGGACTTCCTGAAGCTCAAAGAATGGAAACAGAGTCTCTAGCTTTGTCACTATACTGGATTAATCTCTGGAGGGTAGAAGATAGAGCAGCTTATTTTAAGGGGATCAATGAAACTTAAAGAATGTCTAATGCCACTTTAGAGTTCGAGGCCTCGGGGCACCTGAACACCAGAACCCGAGAATCCAGTGAGTTCAATGGAGATGGTGCGTTGCAAAAAACACAAGGGTTTGTGACAGTGGCTGCGTTTCCATTACCCTTCAAATTGCGCAAATTGAAAATACGCCCAATGGAAACGCATCAATTTCACAAAAACTACCATATTTCGCAAAAAAGTTTTTTCGCTCGCATGAGGTGGTTTTTCAGTCAATTCGAAAAAGGAATATTTCGTTTTTCGGCCTTTACAGGTTACCTGGTGTATGTAAAAGTCACATGATCATTCTGAATCCACAGTTCCTCTGTACTATAACCTCCCAGAAATACCTCATTCTTGCCGTTTCCTTGCCATTAATGCTTGGATAACACGCCTACGCTATGCCTCCTTCGGTTAAAAATAATGGCTTAGTGCGCTGACTGCGATGTATGTAAACCTACCCACATTCGTCGCCAATAGTTTTTTATCGACATTTAGAAAATATCGCAAAAGTTTTGTGAAAATCTTTAATGAAACCAGGCTAGTGGCACAAGTTGAGAAAACTTTAACTTTTGCTAAAACACACTCGGACGTAGGCGATTGTTGACCAATGAGAAATACAGATGACAAAATCAAAAGAAAAAAATAGGAAATAACATTTTGCATAAAAAGTCCATGGTATTTAAAAAAACTTTTTAGTGACGTTGTATTTTCTTATTTTTATCAATAGGGATTCGATTTTCTGTAATACAATACTTTTTTTTTTATTTAAATCAATATAAATTAAATTATAAATTGTATATACACTACTATTCATAGGTTTGGGGTCAGTAAGTACTTCAGTACTTAAGATCAAAAGTGATAGTAAATAAATTTTTAATGTTACAAAAGATTTCTATTTCAAATAAATGCTGTTTATAAATGAACTTTCTATTAATCAAAGAAGTATCATGGTTTCCACAAATATTTGAAGCTGCACAACTGCACTGTAAAAATTGATATGATCAATAAGTTATGACAACATATGTTTTTACATTGCTTTAACAAAATAAGTAAAGCAATTTTTTTCAACTAGAATTTATAAGTTATACAAGATTCAACTAATTTTTCAGTCAGTTTAATGTAGTTCAATGTAGTCCAAGTTGATTGTACTTAAAAGTTTTTTTTACAATGTTTTCAACATTGATAATCATAAATGTTTCTTGAGCAGCAAATCATCATATTAGAATGATTTCTGAAGGATCATGTGACACTGAAGACTGGAGTAATGATGCTGAAAATTCATCTTTGATCACAGAAATAAATTACATTTTACAATATATTCAAACAGAAAACAGTTCTTTTAAATTGTAATAATATTTCACACTATTACAGTTTTTACCATATTTTTGGATCAAATTAATGCAGCCTTGATGAGCATAAGAGACTTCTTTCAAAAACATTAAAAAAATCTTAACTTTTAAACCATATTGTAAATATAATATATAATTTTAATTGTATTTTAAAAATAAAGAGCTGGATGTGTTGTGTTGCCTTTCATTTTTGCTTTTGTAAAAAATAACAAAAAATTATTATATTGCAATAATGAGAATAATAAAAAATATAACTTGTGGCTTTCTCCTTCTGCAAAAATAAATGTCAAAATTAGTTCAAGTGAAGTAAACTTTCTAATCCTAAATCCTGAATAGCAGGCTGAGCCATATCCTGGTCATTTATCACACAAGACGCCCCTATAAGCATCTCTTTGACTAACTATTGAACTCATGCGAGGCATTTTGCATGTAAGAGTGCATTCTTCATGCAGAATGAGGCCGTTATCACGCTTGACAATGGAGAAGATGCAGGGCTTAGGATGGTCTCCCCAACCCCACCCAGCTATTAATACCAAAGAGACTCAAGCATTGTAGTGTAAAAGAGGCCCAAGTATCTGTATTTATTCAGCCTGTTTCAGGAAGAGAGCTGAGACAGAGAAACAAAGGGGTTTTCTACATTTAGCTACAAGAACGTAGGAAATTGGGGTCTTTAGAAAATGTAGTAGGAGCTGAAAAATGAGCTTGGATAATTATTACCAGCATATGAAAAAAAAAAAAAAAAAACAGTACAATGACCTTTTATTTTCTTCCCCCAAGAAGTTTAAGCTTTATAGAACATTTTTGCCCCTGAATGTCTTGTTTGGATGTCATGGTTATTCATAGCCTCAGTTTGTTGGGATCCAATCTAATTTTCAGCATCCATGATAAATTGCTTAATTGAAGTCAGTAAACAGTCAGCCATCTCGGTTATTGATGCGAGTTTTAATTGGATGAGACAAAGTCATTCGCTCAATCATACAGAGAGTTACAGTTCATCACTGGCCAACTCAAGAAGGTCAAGATAGTCATTCCAGCCACTGAGATTGATTGGCCGGACGACTTGTTTATATAAGATAAGAGAAAATAGCCGAAAGGTCAACAATCACAGGCTATCTGAGCATTATCTCACTCTCTCCATTCACAAGCACAGCAAACGAAAGTTGAGCACAAATAAAGGACAAGACCATTTGAACAGTGAGAACTTGACTTTAAACCAAGAACTGCAGCTCATTGTTAAGACGACACGTACATTCTAAAAGTAAAACACGGGTGTGTTTGCAGATACAGAATATAAAAAAAGCTTTACTTTCAGCCAGTGCACTCTCTAGTACAATAAATTCATACAGAGACATAGAAAAGGACAGAATCCATTTGGTTTGGCCGCGCACTGACACACACACAATATATTTTCAATATAAATCCTATATACACATGTTCCTTCACTAAACAGTTGCTTTTAACACAGCTAGTTACACTTCCACTGGAAGCAAAATGCATTTCAGTGCCACCAATAAATGCTGCCCAGAAAGAAAACTTAAAACAAACATCTTTTTTGTTTGTAATCCGTCTTTGCTGTGTTATGTTTCAATGCCATGTACAAAACCCAGTTAAGAAAACTAATTTACAGTAGAAAGGGTAAAATAAAGGCAACAAACATGATGATTGAAGACGGCAATGTTCTGAGGGCGCTTGAGCGGTACCACTGAACTTCCTGAGAGTCGTCTGAAACGAAACAAAATGTACATATATGATGTGATATACAGGAATGTTATTTGAAGAAACAGCAAACATGAACCAGACGCCCTGAATAATCATTTGCCGTCAGTTTGAATCAAGCGCTAGTCAGTGATTCACAAACCTATTAGGGAATCGTTGGAGGTGAGAACTTCTGTCTGCGGTCTATTGTTGTTTATCTCAAACTAAATTAGTTACAGCATAGTTCACCCAAAAATGAAAATGTTTACTCACCCTTACTCACTCTCATGTTGTTCCAAACCTGCATGAGGTTTGGAGAAGATATTCTGAAGAATATGGAAGTCAATGGCTACCGTCAACTGTTTGATTACCAGCATTCTTTAAAATATCTTCTTTTGTGTTCAACAGAAGAATGAAACTCATACAGGTTTGGGACAACTTGAAGGTTAGGTTAATTTTTGGGTGAACTATCCCTTTAAGTGTGTGTCTGACACTCAAACATGCATCTATAAACTCACCACAGTCTTTGCTGAAAACATGCGGGAAGCAGTGCAAAAGTCCATATCCACATCTGCAGTATGAACATCCTTTCTGAACCCATTCTCCATGTGGAATAACACCACAATCCCTGTAAAAGTAAAAACACATACATTTAAAAACCTTGTGCGACCACAACAATGCTGCACAGCTCAGTCCTGACGTTATTTCGTTACCTGAGGCGTTCGTCGTATTCACAGCTCCGACCGGTGAAGTACTTCGGACAGGCGCAGAAGCTTCCCAAAATGCACGTTCCACCATTCTTGCAGCAGGTACGACTTTGTTTAGCAACTAAAATGAGAAACAGCAAAGATATTAAATATAAGGAAGCAAACGCAAAACAGCAGCCCCTTCATGCAAATTTATGACGTGTAATCTAAACAGCTCCTACCAACATCTGTTTCCCAACACAACATGAACCGTCCAGACACTGTGCAGGCTGTTACGCTTGACAACACTGGAATTCCCATTAATAAATGGATAAATCCACTCAATTCCAGCCTAAATGCACAAAACAGTTTTCTACTTGACACACGTTTGTAAGTGTTGTTTACAACGGTGTGCAATTAAAGTAGTAGTAGAAGTATTTAAGTACTAGAAGTTTTCTTTGTGCAAGTTCTTCGATTGTAGAAAACGTTCACTCAGAAATTGCTAGTAAATTTCACAAACAACTACAAGGAAACGGCAAGCATCACATTGAATTAAACAAAGTATAAAACCAGAAATAGTATTTTCTGCAAATCAAACTCAAATTATCTTTATTTACAACTTCGAATAATAATTTTTACAGTGTGTTCAGGAACGTAACCATATTGTATAAGAATTTCTAGAAGACTTTCCCAAGAACGTAATATAAATGCATATACACAGCATAAATATTACACGACACACACAATACCAGACAAAAGTTTGACTGAAATATACTTTAAATTAGTATTTAGAAAATGTCATTTATTCCTGTGATGCTAAAACAAAAATTTCAGCAGTCATATATATATATATATAAACATTTTTTCATTCATATCAGAATGATTTCTGAAGGATCATGTGACACTGAAGACTGGAGTAATGATGCTAAAAAAAAATCAGCTTTGCATCACAGAAATAAATGACATTTTACAATATATTCACATAGAAAACACGAGCTCACCTCCAGTCAGTCCTATGAACGGTAACACGGCCTCTGCGTTGCGGTGTTGGCGTTGCGGCGTTTGCGTGTTCATTTCATTGAACTTATTCAAGAATTCCGCCTGTGTTTTTGGCTTTCCAGAAGCTTTCCCACATTCTGACCCCTCACATCCTGAGAGAAAACGCGTTATCCATGTTAGAAAGAAGCTATGAACCGGCATTATTGTATCGCACGTTAAAGAATCGACTTCTACCTGATTCAGTCGAAACAGCCTGACACACCGCCACAGCAGACAGCAAGAACCTGTCGAGGAGAAGAGCAAATGTGTGAGGCCCGAGGAGAAAGAAGACAAACGCTCCGATTATCCCAAAAGATTCATGAATCATTTGCTCACCTGAACATTCGATTCGTCATTCCGCTCGCTGGCAAACTCCCAAACACTCAGAGCGCGTGTATCTGCTCAAAACATCCCCAGTGTCACCATCACACACCAAATAACCGGCCCACCCTCTATCTGCCCCTCTCCGGGGTCTGTTATTTATCTTTACCCTCACATCGCGCCATTAACACCTGTAAACCCCTCCCATAGTCATACATGAGATCGCGCGCACACCCACAAATGCAAATGCGCCTCCATTCATATTAGTTCCGTCGGTCAAACCGGTTCGAAATGAATCGATTCTCTTCAGTATCACAGAGAAGCGATTAGAGGCTCGCGATGGCTGTCAGGGCACTTTGATGCTCTGTAATGCAGGATTTGACCGAGGATCTTTGCTTTGTTTTTTAAGACGAACCACTACAGCATCTGTTTTTTTTTTTTTTTTTTTTTTTTTTTTCATGCCTCTGTCAATTTTGAAGCTTTTCATAGTGTTTTTTGTTTAGGCTAGTGGAAGGAAAACATCTAAAATACACGTTTAAGTGTTTTATTCCTATCTTTATTTTGAAGGTTTTTACAGAGGGGCTTGTTCGTATATAATTTGCCTGATTTTATACATTTTATTCCTAAAAAAAATTCTGAGTGATAAATATGTCCCCCAAAATCGATGCAAATAGGCTGTTAAAAAATAAGAATTTTGAACCTGCAATATTAAGCCAAACTTTTGCTATTGCATATATTTTTCTCCTTCACAGTATTAAATTGTTTAATTCATCATTCGCCTGCACAATGCAGTGTGCTTTTGCACAAAGCGTATATTTTTATTGCTCGTTACAGTATATATTTACACATTTCTAAGGCATATCTCATCTCTTAATTTAAAATAAAACAGATATAAATATCAAATTTGTTTATTAGTAGTTTGGTATTTGTTGTTTATTGAAATTTTAAACAACATTTTATTCCTAAAAAACAGATTTCTTTTTCTTTTCTGACTGTTGGCAGTGTTTTCTGATTCTGATAAAGATATCTTAAATCCCCTAGGTAAAAAACATTTGACTCAAATATATACTCATTATTTATTGACTATTTCCCACGTTTGAATAATAATAAAGTCCAGCTCGGCTCACTGGACACTCGAAGGGTTTTAAAATCATGGAAGTGTAAATTAAGCCAAACTTTTGCTATTGCATATATTTTTTTCTTCACAAGTTATGTAATAGTTTAATTCATCATTCGCCTGCACAATCCAGTGCACACCTGCTTTTGCACAAAGCGTACATTTTTATTGCACATTACATATATTGCATTTATTTGTGTGTATCTTATCTCTTAGTTCAAAAAACAGATCTAAATATCCAATTATATTTGTTTAGAAGTAGTTTGGTATTTGTTGTTTATTGAGACACAATTGGTGATACCTTTCTTATTTGTTTATAACATTTATGCATGAAAATCAAATGAATCTCTTTTGGTTTTGTTCCCACAGGCTGACATTTCCAAAGGAACGGCAGTAGGTATATATAACCTCTGAAAACCTAAAGTAATTAGAGTAAGTTTTCTTTGAGGAATTTCTTGTGTTTGATGCGGTTCACTTCTTTAAAGAGGTGCATAAAGCACACGCAGACGCTTCCCGCTCTAGTTCTGTCCTTATTCTTTGTTATTGGTTTCTAATTAGCTGATTTCTCTGAACCTGTGAGGTGAAGAACCTTCAAACATTTGAGTTTGCCATTCAGTCTTTTCAGCTATACAACCAGAAATGTAAAAATATACTTCAGTATATTCATATGTGCCCTGGTTTCTCTTGTCACAAACTCTCTCTTCCTAAACCTCAACTCCATTTCAAAGTCAAAATTATTGTCTTTAAACAGAGCAAGCATAATATTATCCAAATGGAAGCTTTAGTGATAGACTTGTCCTATTTTACATTTCACATTTAATGTATGTCTGTCTTCTGCATAATGAAAAAAAGTTAATTTTGTTCCGGTGGGAAAAATCATCCTTTTTAAAAAGAAATTGCATGCAAATTACATGGCTCAGGTTGATGCATTTTTCATTTCAAAGCACAACGCATCACCGCTGGGAGAGCTTTCCTTGTAGTGCCATTAATGTTTCTTTTTTACATTCATGCCAACATTTCCACTAATTGTTGCAGGGAATTGTTTCACAACAGAACACCCGCTCTGTCCATCTAGAGGAAAGATCTTCAGCACAGACGTCGACCGCGTGAACAAGGCCAGTTGCTAAATAAAGTTGACACAGGCCAACCCTGAAAGGCTAAAGGTCAGACTGAATGCTGCTGGTATATTACATGACCCATGAGCATTACCTAATGACTTTTTAGCTTTGTGTTTAATACTAATATTCTAATGATTAAATCAACATTCATGTGTATTTACACCAATCAGGCATAACATTATGACCGGTGAAGTGAATAACACTGATTATCTCTTCATCACGGCACCTGTTAGTGGGTGGGATATATTAGGCAGCAAGTGAACATTTTGTCCTCAAAGTTGGCGAAGCCAGAAGCCAGAGCTTTCCCTATCCGATCTTTTTTTTCCTCGTCTCCAGAAATATCTGTGTACACACAAAACCACTGATACTGACTCAAAACGATGTAGTATACATACCAGACCAGTATGTGGCGCTGTAATTCTGCCACAGAAATACACTAAAAACTGAGAAAAAGATTTGGAGCATGCGCGAGACGTGGGGTCCGTTTCACAGAATATACGGATTGGCTGTACACACGAAAACGCAAAGGGTGTCGTTTTCAGATTCATCCTGGGATCCGGTTTCAAAAAATAGCGGTTTCAGGCTCCCAAAATGGCGGATATGTTTTTACGTATACAGCTAAATTGTGTGGATGGGGCTTTAGAAGCAGGAAAAATGGGCACTCGTACGTATTTGAGCAAGTTTAACCAGGCCAAATTGTGATGCTAGACGACTGGGTCAAAGCATCTCCAAAACTGCAGCTCTTGTGGGGTGTTCCCGGTCTGCAGTGGTCAGTATCTATCAAAAGTGGTCCATGGAAGGAACAGTGGTGAACCGGCAACAGGGTCATGGACGGGCAAGGCTCATTGATGCACGTGGGGAGCGAAGGCTGGCTCATGTGGTCCGATCAAACAGATGAGCTACTGTAGCTCAAAAAGATTTTAATCATCTAAAGAACCTTTTCCACTAAGAACCATTTGTGGAAAGGTTACAAGGATGTTAAAGGTTCTTCAACCTAAAGAACCTTTATAAGTGTAAGCCATGCATCACTGTAATTGTTGTTACTGTTAACTAAAACAATTAAAAATCATTTTCGGTAATTAAAGTAAATACTGAATGTATAGCAATGTCCTGGCAACCACCACAACACTCTAGCATCATAGCAGCAATTGTATTATTTCATATGCAATTTAATTTGGACTTAAGTTATTAAATGATTTAATGCAAAGCAGAGTTCATAAATACATGCATTTTGTTTTTGCTAATGGGCTAATGAGGTTTAATTAGATAATTCATTCACATAAAGAAGGATTAAATCGTGTACGCTAATGAGCAGCAAGAGAGCAGCCAAGGTCACGGATCTTTACACTGCTCTGCTGTCTTCAGGTCGGATGCGGAGCTGCATGCGCTTTTGTTATAGACACAGAAGGAGTCAAAAGGTGATTTATTCTCTCTGCTCACAGGTGCATTTCTGTCTCTTACAGCTGACAGCCTGTCATGTTGCTGCCAGAGGAATATGTGAGGTAATTAGAGTAACAGAGGTGGGCAGCGAAACACCGATTTGAGGGGACAAATCCAGATTAAATGTGTCTGCTTGTATATTCACTTGTTTTTTTTATTAGACTACAATTCAAATGAGACCGTTACAGTGCATTTGCCTGTGCATATAAGATACACGATTGATCCTGTGGGATCTTTTTTATTGTACACTCTTAGAAAAAAAAGGTTTGATGGGGTCCTAGAACCCTAGGGTCCTTGACTCAATGGGGGTCTATTTCATGCATTCTGACTTATTTACACTGTTAAAGAGTTGGATTCTCATGCTAAACATGGGCAAAATTTCAAAAAATGAGTTGGACGTATGAAGGAGTATTTCTGTGTCAAATACAAACCCGATTCCAAAAAAAGTTGGGACACTGTACAAATTGTGAATAAAAAAGGAATGCAATAATTTACAAATCTCATAAACTTATATTTTATTCACAATAGAATATAGATAACATATCAAATGTTGAAAGTGAGACATTTTGAAATGTCATGCCAAATATTGGCTCATTTTGGATTTCATGAGAGCTACACATTCCAAAAAAGTTAGGACAGGTAGCAATAAGAGGCCGGAAAAGTTAAATGTACATATAAGGAACAGCTGGAGGACCAATTTGCAACTTATTAGGTCAATTGGCAACATGATTGGGTATAAAAAGAGCCTCTCAGAGTGGCAGTGTCTCTCAGAAGTCAAGATGGGCAGACGATCACCAATTCCCCCAATGCTGCGGCGAAAAATAGTGGAGCAATATCAGAAAGGAGTTTCTCAGAGAAAAATTGCAAAGAGTTTAAAGTTATCATCATCTACAGTGCATAATACCATCCAAAGATTCAGAGAATCTGGAACAATCTCTGTGCGTAAGGGTCAAGGCCGGAAAACCATACTGGATGCCCGTGATCTTCGGGCTCTTAGACGGCACTGCATCACATACAGGAATGCTACTGTAATGGAAATCACAACATGGGCTCAGGAATACTTCCAGAAAACATTGTCGGTGAACACAATCCACCGTGCCATTCTCCGTTGCCGGCTAAAACTCTATAGGTCAAAAAAGAAGCCATATCTAAACATGATCCAGAAGCGCAGGCGTTTTCTCTGGGCCAAGGGTCATTTAAAATGGACTGTGGCAAAGTGGAAAACTGTTCTGTGGTCAGACGAATCAAAATTTGAAGTTCTTTTTGGAAAACTGGGACAACCCAAGTTGTTATCCGCGCTCAGTTCAGAAGCCTGCATCTCTGATGGTATGGGGTTGCATGAGTGCGTGTGGCATGGGCAGCTTACACATCTGGAAAGGCACCATCAATGCTGAAAGGTATATCCAAGTTCTAGAACAACATATGCTCCCATTCAGACGTCATCTCTTTCAGGGAAGACCTTGCATTTTCCAACATGACAATGCCAGACCACATACTGCATCCATTACAACATCATGGCTGCGTAGAAGGATCCGGGTACTGAAATGGCCAGCCTGCAGTCCAGATCTTTCACCCATAGAAAACATTTGGCGCATCATAAAGAGGAAGATGCGACAAAGAAGACCTAAGACAGTTGAGCAACTAGAAGCCTGTATTAGACAAGAATGGGACAACATTCCTATTCCTAAACTTGAGCAACTTGTCTCCTCAGTCCCCAGACTTTTGCAGACTGTTATAAAAAGAGGGGATGCCACACAGTGGTAAACACTGCCTTGTCCCAACTTTTTTGAGATGTGTTGATGCCAAATCAACTTATTTTCCCTTAAAATGATACATTTTCTCCGTTTAAACATTTGATATGTCATCTATGTTGTATTCTGAATAAAATATTGAAATTTGAAATTTCCACATCATTGCATTGTTTTTATTCACAATTTGTACAGTGTCCCAACTTTTTTGGAATCTGGTTTGTACACTCCTTCTGGATTCGAACAAGTTTTTTTTCAGAGTATAGCGATGTATTACGTCAAAATGGGTGGAATTCCTTGTATGGGCACTTCTCCCGGATGAGCGCATGCGCGCTCATCAACGAGCTTCATTCAGGTTACGGAGCTGCCGGTAGCGCTTTGTTTTTAGACCACAAAATCAACAATGTCACTAAAGAAGTGTGTTTCTGGTTGTGAGGGAAAGGTAACCTTGTTCAGCTTCCCAAATAACCCAGTGTTAAGGAAACATTGGATGCAGTTTGTTTCTCCAGAGCAGCAACGGAGTTGTGCGAGTGTGTTTGTTCCCGGTCATGAGTCGAAACCGCAGGCGGTAAGTGAAACTGCATCAAATGTCTGTGTTTTGTTGGCAAACGGCGCGTAAGTGCATATAATGTGAACAACACGAACGTATAGTGAATATAGAAAGTTATCCAGGGAGGGATAATGCCATGAATGTACTGTGTGTGCGTGTGTTTGTCCTAGGTGTGTGTGTGTGTCTCTTTAGCTTCGCCCACTGCATGCCTCCATGAGTTCGGCTGTTTTTGGAAAGAGTCTGTTCAGCTTATCTGTCTTTTATAAATCTAATAAAACTGAAGATATGAAGGATGCAATACTACTCTGTAGGTACTCAAGATTAACATGAGATTGGCTGAAACTGTTACCCCCCCTTTAAAGAACGCTTTATGCCAAAAATTTTCTATATAAGGAGTCATGTCATGTTTGCATATTACTTTCATGTTTAACAGGTTATTTTATTTTTTTCTTCTGATAAAGTATGAACCTCACTGGATCTTGCTGAAGCTCAAACGTGCTGCGTAACACGAGAATGAACCTCATTGGTTCTTGCGGAAGCTCAAACGTGCTGCGTAACACGAGAATGAACCTCATTGGTTCTTGCTGAAGCTCAAACGTGCTGCGTAACGCGAGAATGAACCTCATTGGATCTTGCAGAAGCTCAAACGTGCTGCGTAACATGAGAATGAACCTCATTGGTTCTTGCAGAAGCTCAAACGTGCTGCGTAACACGAGAATGAACCTCATTGGATCTTGCTGAAGCTCAAACGTGATGCGTAACACAAGAATGAACCTCACTGGTTCTTGCAGAAGCTCAAACGTGCTGCGTAACATGAGAATGAACCTCATTGGTTCTTGCAGAAGCTCAAACGTGCTGCGTAACACGAGAATGAACCTCATTGGATCTTGCTGAAGCTCAAACGTGCTGCGTAACACGAGAATGAACCTCATTGGTTCTTGCTGAAGCTCAAACGTGATGCGTAACACAAGAATGAACCTCACTGGTTCTTGCTGAAGCTCAAACGTGCTGCGTAACACGAGAATGAACCTCATTGGTTCTTGCTGAAGCTCAAACGTGCTGCGTAACACGAGAATTAACCTCATTGATTCTTGCTGAAGCTCAAACGTGCTGCGTAACACGAGAATGAACCTCATTGGTTCTTGCGAAAGCTCAAACGTGCTGCGTAACACGAGAATGAACCTCATTGGTTCTTGCGGAAGCTCAAACGTGCTGCATAACACGAGAATGAACCTCATTGGTTCTTGCTGAAGCTCAAACGTGATGCGTAACACGGGAATGAACCTCATTGGTTCTTGCGAAAGCTCAAACGTGCTGCGTAACACGAGAATGAACCTCATTGGTTCTTGCGGAAGCTCAAACGTGCTGCATAACACGAGAATGAACCTCATTGGTTCTTGCTGAAGCTCAAACGTGCTGCGTAACACGAGAATGAACCTCATTGGTTCTTGAGGAAGCTCAAGCGTGATGCGTAACACGAGAATGAACCTCATTGGATCTTGCTGAAGCTCAAACGTGCTGCGTAACACGAGAATGAACCTCATTGGTTCTTGAGGAAGCTCAAACGTGCTGTGTAACACGAGAATGAACCTCATTGGATCTTGCTGAAGCTCAAACGTGCTGCGTAACACGAGAATGAACCTCATTGGTTCTTGAGGAAGCTCAAGCGTGATGCGTAACACGAGAGTGAACCTCATTGGATCTTGCTGAAGCTCAAACGTGCTGCGTAACACGAGAATGAACCTCATTGGTTCTTGAGGAAGCTCAAGCGTGATGCGTAACACGAGAGTGAACCTCATTGGATCTTGCTGAAGCTCAAACGTGCTGCGTAACACGAGAATGAACCTCATTGGATCTTGCACGTCAAGTAAACATGCTTGAGCTTCTGTTTACCACAAATGATGTGAATAATTCAATCTGTCCGTAATATAAAGCGATTGAGTCTCTTCAGAAAATTTGGACTAAACCTCTCAATTCATATGGAGCTCTCAGATTTCAGGCTTGGAACAACATGAGGGTGAGTAATTAATGACAGAATTTTAATTTTGGGGGGAACTAACCCTTTAAGGTTCTTTATAGAACCCTTTTTCTAAAAGATATAGCAGGTCAAAATAGTGCAAATAATAATTTTGTACAAGTACACTGAAAAACATTTGTGTAGGATTTCCTCAGAAATTGCTAGTCAATTTTACAAATAATTACACAGAACACAGTGAATTAAGACCTGTTCACACTAAGGACAATAGCTAAAAATAACAATAAAGATGTAGTTCTAAAAATAGTTCTAAATGTAAAAGAATAGCAGAGTTCACACTACAGCTATAACGATAATGACACAGAGCAACAATATCGTTGAGAATCACTTTCAGAACGATGTTTTCCAGCAATGAACAATAAAAACATTGACAGCCAATCAGAATCCACCCTGATTTAAAGCGACAGACGACAAAACTGCAGCGTGCGCTTAGAATAAACAGAACGATACAGTATGCGTTGGTGTGGACACTAATATAGTTATCATTATACTGGTGTGAACTGGCTTTTAAAAATCTAATTTTCAAGTAGAAAGACTGAAATTGCATTTTCTCATAAAACACACTCCAATAATAATTGGTTTATTTGCAACTTCGAAAAATCTCCTCAACAAGAAACGTGGTTTGACCCTCATCTTTACTCCACTAGTGCAAAGTAAATGAAAGGATTAAAGTTGTCTTCAAACACAAGCAACTGTGAACTCCAACCATGTAAATATAAGACCTTAAATATATTAAATCTACGTAACTTCATCACTGTATCACATCATGGGCTTTGATTCTCGGCCAAAGTACGTTCTATAAAAGTGCAATCAGTGCCGTGTGTGACAAGGAAACGAGACACCGGTGGTTTCATTATGCTGAGTGAAGCTCTCAGGGTGAAGTGTGTATAATAAAGCGATCTCGCTCAACTCCTCGTGCACTGACTCATATGAGCCCCCTGCTGGCTCATAATTAATTTACCTATCTTTGTGTTTCATTCCCATAATTAACAAGCCACCATGCCACTGCAGGCCCATTAGGTGTTCCAGCACGTTTACAAGGAAGTTATAATGACATCAACACAGGTAAGAAGGGCTGTTATTTTTTTTACTTGACTTGGGTTTATTCATTGTTCAATATATTGGTACATTTTCTAAATAGTAGTTCCTATTTGATTTATGCCATCCATAGATGAAATTGGAATAAACTTCCTGGTTGTGCATTCAAAATGAAAACTCATTTCACAGCACAAAATGCATTTTTCATTTTTGGGTGAATTTCAGGACTTTAATCCAATTTCATCGATGGATGGCATCAAATAGGAGCTACTATTCATTTTCTATATGGTACATTTGCTAAATAGTAGCTCCTATTTGATGCCATCCATCAATGAAATTGTAATCAACTTCCTGGTGAAAAAATGAAAACTGTAATTTCATGTTGTTCCAAACTCAAAAGCTGCTATTTTATTGTGAAAAACAGAACAAGGAGATTAGCAAATGTGTTAAATTTGGGCCCTTTTCTGACCTTTATGGAGCTTGACAGACATGGTCACTATGAAACGTCATTGTATGCAAAAGAGTTGTCAAAAAATAACAGCATACAGGTTTTGAATGACATTAATTTTTATTTTTTGGTTAATTATTCCTTTATAGGTTGTTCCAAAACACTTAACAAGGTTGCCTTTGCATATTTACAGCTCACATACACCGATCAGGCATAACAATATGACCGTGAAGTGAATAACACTGATTATCTCTTCATCACGGCACCTGTTAGTGGGTGGGATATATTAGGCAGCAAGTGAACATTTTGTTCTCAAAGTTGATGTGCTAGAAGCAGGAAAAATGGGCAAGCATAAGGATTTGAGCGAGTTTGACAAGGGCCAAATTGTGATGGCTAGATGACTGGGTCAGAGCATCTCCAAAACTGCAGCTCTTGTGGGGTGTTCCCGGTCTGCAGTGGTCAGTATCTATCAAAAGTGATCCAAGGAAGGAACAGTGGTGAACCGGCGACAGGGTCATGGACGGCCAAGGCTCATTGATGCACGTGTGGTCCGATCAAACAGACGAGCTACTGTAGCTCAAATTGCTCAAGAAGTTAATGTTGGTTCTGATAGAAAGGTGTCAGAATACACAGTGCATGGCAGTTGCGTGTTGCGTATGGGGCTGCATAGCCGCAGACCAGTCAGGGTGCCCATGCTGACCCCTGTCCACCGCCGAAAGCGGCAATAGTGGGCACGTGAGCATCAGAACTGGACCACAGAGCAATGGAAGAAGGTGGCCTGGTCTGATGAATCACGTTTTCTTTTACATCACGTGGATGGGCAGGTGCGTGTGCGTCACTTACTGGGGAACACATGGCACCAGGATGCACTATGGGAAGAAGGCAAGCCGGCGGAGGCAGTGTGATGCTTTGGGCAATGTTCTGCTGGGAAACCTTGGGTCCTGCCATCCATGTGGATGTTACTTTGACACTTACCACCTCCCTAAGCATTGTTGCAGACCATGTACACCCTTTCATGGAAACGGTATTCCCTGGTGGCTGTGGCCTCTTTCAGCAGGATAATGCCCCTGCCACAAAGCAAAAATGGTTCAGGAATGGTTTGAGGAGCACAACGAGTTTGAGGTGTTGACTTGGCCTCCAAATTCCCCAGATCTCAATCCAATCGAGCATCTGTGGGATGTGCTGGACAAACAAGTCCAATCCATGGAGGCCCCACCTCGCAACTTACAGGACTTAAAGGATCTGCTGCGAACATCTTATAGCCAGATACTTGTGGAGTCCATGCCTTGACGGGCCAGGGCTGTTTTGGCAGCAAAAGGGGAACACAATATTAGGACATTAGGTCATGATGTTATGCCTGATCTGTATATATATACACACACAATATAATACATGTACACACACACCCACACACACACACATATATACACACACATATATATATATATATATATATATATATATATATATATATATATATATATATATATATATATATACACTGTATATAAAGGTTCACAAAAAGACATCTTGCCTTTGGATTGCTGTAATGAAATATTTTAATTAGGATACATTCAACAAGGCATTATTGATTGAATTCTTAGCTGTGACAGCGAGTGTAAGTTTCTGCTTCTTATGGGGAACAGTTGACAGACCTGATTATTGTGATTTCTATTCTGAAACTGACATGCTAATGACAGCTGAATCATTATCAGCCATGCAAAGGTTGACACTCTCTCTCTCCTAATGAGCTGTCTGCCTTCTGAATGGCACCGCACTGTTTCTTCACTCCATTTGAAAGGTTAAGATTCAGGATGTCAGCAACTTCTGTGAGAAACAAAGACAAATTCAGTGCAAAATGAAAAGTTCTCATGCAAGCATTGTGGGGGAGAAAGCATTGAGACTAAAAGAGAAAAACAGCATTAGTGCAAACTTGACAACAAGAGATATTGAATCAAAAAAAGTTTTATTTGTCACACGCAAACCAACAAAAATGCATTCTATTTTTAACCTATTCCTTTTCATTTCGTTATTTAAAGTGTCCCTATTAGGCCTATGCTATTTTTAATGTTCCTAGTTTTGTTTTGGAGTCTCCTACAATAGGTTTACATGCATCTAAGGTCAAAAAACACTTTCATTTTCTAATAATATACACTCACCTAAAGGATTATTAGGAACACCATACTAATACTGTGTTTGACCCCCTTTCGCCTTCAGAACTGCCTTAATTCTACGTGGCATTGATTCAACAAGGTGCTGAAAGCATTCTTTAGAAATGTTGGCCCATATTAATAGGATAGCATCTTGCAGTTGATGGAGATTTGTGGGATGCACATCCAGGGCACGAAGCTCCCGTTCCACCACATCCCAAAGATGCTCTATTGGGCTGAGATCTGGTGACTGTGGGGGCCATTTTAGTACAGTGAACTCATTGTCATGTTCAAGAAACCAATTTGAAATGATTCGAGCTTTGTGACATGGTGCACTATCCTGCTGGAAGTAGCCATCAGAGGATGGGTACATGGTGGTCATAAAGGGATGGACATGGTCAGAAACAATGCTCAGGTAGGCCGTGGCATTTAAACGATGCCCAATTGGCACTAAGGGGCCTAAAGTGTGCCAAGAAAACATCCCCCACACCATTACACCACCACCAGGAGCCTGCACAGTGGTAACAAGGCATGATGGATCCATGTTCTCATTCTGTTTACGCCAAATTCTGACTCTACCATCTGAATGTCTCAACAGAAATCGAGACTCATCAGACCAGGCAACATTTTTCCAGTCTTCAACTGTCCAATTTTGGTGAGCTCGTGCAAATTGTAGCCTCTTTTTCCTATTTGTAGTAGAGATGAGTGGTACCCGGTGGGGTCTTCTGCTGTTGTAGCCCATCCGCCTCAAGGTTGTGCGTGTTGTGGCTTCACAAATGCTTTGCTGCATACCTCGGTTGTAACGAGTGGTTATTTCAGTCAAAGTTGCTCTTCTATCAGCTTGAATCAGTCGGCCCATTCTCCTCTGACCTCTAGCATCAACAAGGCATTTTCGCCCACAGGACTGCCGCATACTGGATGTTTTTCCCTTTTCACACCATTCTTTGTAAACTCTAGAAATGGTTGTGAGTGAAAATCCCAGTAACTGAGCAGATTGTGAAATACTCAGACCGGCCCGTCTGGCACCAACAACCATGCCATGCTCAAAATAGCTTAAATCACCTTTCTTTCCCATTCTGACATTCAGTTTGGAGTTCAGGAGATTGTCTTGACCAGGACCACACCCCTAAATGCATTGAAGCAACTGCCATGTGATTGATTGATTAGATAATTGCATTAATGAGAAATTGAACAGGTGTTCCTAATAATCCTTTAGGTGAGTGTACATTGCATACCAGTTAATTTCTCAAAGAATCTGAAAATGGTTCATTCGAAGATTCAGTCACTCTAAACCCCAACTTTCCGAGAGCCTGCTCTGCTCTGATTGGTCAGATGGCCAGCCTGTTGTGATTGGTCTACTCTGCTCTGATTGGTCAGATGGCCCAGTCTGTTGTGATTGGTCTACTCTGCTGATTGGTCAGATGGCCAGCCTGTTGTGATTGGTCTACTCTGCTCTGATTGGTCAGATGGCCCAGTCTGTTGTGATTGGTCTACTCTGCTGATTGGTCAGATGGCCAGCCTGTTGTGATTGGTCTACTCTGCTCTGATTGGTCAGATGGCCCAGTCTGTTGTGATTGGTGTACTCTGCTCTGATTGGTCAGATGGCCCAGTCTGTTGTGACTGGCTCTGCTCTGATTGATCAGATGGCCCAGGCTGTTGTGATTGGCCTACTCTGCTCTGATTGGTCAGATGGCCCAGTCTGTTGTGATTGGCTCTGCTCTGATTGGTCAGATGGCCCAGTCTGTTGTGATTGGCTCTGCTCTGATTGATCAGATGGCGCAGTCGGTTTTGATTGGTGTACTCTGCTCTGTTTGGTCAGACAGCCCAGTCTGTTGTGATTGGTCTACCGCTTGCAGTACACGTCGAAAAGGAACACCTCTTTCTTACCATATCTGAGTTTCAGCTCAGATACACAGTGACAGGAACAATGGCGCACGATTTTCCGTATCAGTTCGAGTCCTCCTCCTTTTGAACTGCATGCAAAGTGGATTCACCGGTCACAAAGCAACTTCTCAATAACACAAACCAAACTCTTCCAGGACTTAATTACAACTATAGTGTTTGAGGGCTGGGCAAAGTAGACATTGTTTGTGGGCGGCCAATGAAGAGCATAGGCTGGCATTATGCAAATTTGTTACATTATGTATGTAACAGGAAGTGAGACTGGAATTGCTGACGACTCGTTTCAGGCAGTTCAGAATAGATTCTTTCTTTTAGGAGACAATAACTTTGTTTGCATGCACTGTGATCTTTAAAACTTTGCACATCTTTAACATTAACAAACATCTATATTACACACTGCATGAAAGGTAATTTTCAAAAAAGCATAATGGGGCACTTTAATATCTGTGAACAATAACTGTAATTATTAGTTTCCAATAAAAAAAAAACAGCATTGAGAATAAAAGAGCAAAACAAATATAACAAGAGATATTGAATTGAAATCAAAGTTTGTCAAATATACAACAGCACAATGAAATAAGTTATATAAATATTTATATATACAGTTGCAAGAAAAAGTTTGTGAACCCCTTGCAGAATCTGTGAAAATGTGAATAACTTTAAAAAATATATATTATAATTAGATTATACAAAATGCATGTCCTGGATAAGATATTTGACTTAAAAGATGTTTACATATAGTCCACAAGACAAAAAAAGCTGAATTTATAAAAACGACCCCGTTCAAAAGTTTATGAACTATTGATTCCGGAATACAAATTAAGTACAATTTACCTTGATCTTCAAATTCAAAAAGTTTTCACCCCCAGCTCTTAATGTGTCGTGTTTCCTTCAGGAGCATCAGTGAATGTCTGAACCTTTTTTTAATAGTTGTGTTTGAGTCTCTCAGTCGTCCTCAGTGTGAAAAGATGGATCTCAAAATCATACAGTCACTGCTGGAGAGGGTTCAAATATGCAAAAGATGCTGGAAAACTCAAGATTTTTTGGGACCTGGAGGATTTTTCGGAAGAACGTTGGGCAGTTTAACTGCTCGGGACAAACAAGGGACTCAAGAACAACCATCACAAAACACACAAACAGCCGCGGATCATCCAGGGAACGACACACAGTATTGAGAATCAAGGGTTCATAAACTTTTGAACGGGGTCATTTTAATAAATTCATCTATTTTTGTCTTGTGGACTATATGTAATCATCTGTTTTGTAAAATATCTTATTCAGGACAGTACTAAATAAAAAATAACATGCATTTTGTATTATCCCTCTTATTTTATTAAAATCATTAACATTTTCACAGATTCTGCAAGGGGTTCACATACTTTTTCTTGCAACTGTATATTTGATTATATGCATGCAGTGTGTGCAAGGGTAACCTTTAAATGAACGACTTCAAAGCTCATAGCTCATGGTTATTTTTACTCACTACTGTATGCCCAGTCATTTCCATGTGCAGATTGTAAATTCATAACATATTTTAACCTGTAACCGTTGCAAACATCATGTTCTAGTGGCACAGCGGCTATATTGAACGCAGCTCCCTGAAACACTGTACTTGATCCTTCAAAGGAATAAAGTAACTGACTATTAATTAGCAACTGTGTCACGCACCACCTAAATTCAGTGTATTAATTACCAGCTCCATCATTTTCAGCTCATTTTCATCTCAAATCTGACATCTTCATCCCTCGATGTTAATCATTATCTACAAGGGTGAGAACATCCTTGTAGTGACTCATGTCACAGGTTTACTGGTGAACCAAGTCGAGTACAGTATGCCATGAAATACAAAGAATATTTTTAAATTAATGCAGACAAACATTTCTCTAACGAGTTACAGAGCCATGTGGCAACTTATAAATAGCCGGGTCAAGAGCCCTGGTTGCACGGGCCAGTTTAGTTACAGTTGACACTTATATGAGCTGCTTCTGAAGCCAGATGCTCATTTGACAGAGAACAGTCAGACGGGTAAACATTTTTTATTTCATTAATTCATTTTTGCAGAGAAATACTCTTTTATGTTGTGGATGCTTATGAAATTGCAATTAATATTGCTAGCAGTAAACACGATTTTATTGCTTTCAAATAGAGCATGAAAGAACGATCCCGTAATGCTATTTTAGAATTAATCACGGAAGCAATTTCATGTGGTATTGTTTTTGCCTGATAAGTGATGATTCCCTGCTAAATGTATTATATAATATGCGCAAATGTTCCAAATAGTTTTTTTTTTGTCTGCATTTGTTTTGTACTGTGTTTAGATTTAATTGCCTGTCCTGGTTAAATGAAATAGCTTAATCAAATGCATGCTATTAGATGAGCTATTGAAAACAAATGCACATTTTATGGTTAGTTTATACAAGGGAACATTGCAATCTTGTAAAATCCAATCTTGTTCTTCCACTGACAGCTTAATCTCCGCTTACAGCAGGAGTCTCTACAATAATGGACAAAAACGCAGAGGTGATAGTATGTGGCGCTTCAATTATGAAGGATGTCTGGGAAATCAGACTGAGGGAGTATCGACAGAAACGACAGCTGGAAAAAGAGAGGATAGGGAAGAGTGCTCTTGAAAGGTGAGGATCTGCCGAACCTCCCATTTACCCATTAAATAAAATGAGCTTTGCAAATTTTTTTTTTTTTTTTTACAAATAATTTACAGAGCTGCTCATATCAGAGGCTGAATCCAGTTATTCATTAGTCAAAACTTATTCATGCTTTTCTGTTGTATCTTGAATAACGTGACGCTTCAATAATGCATTGTTCCCATAACAGAGATGTAAAGCGCTGTTTCTCTGGCATTTTCAAAGGCTCTTAAAATATAATACTGTAGCTTGGCTTGATACACAGTCTAATGGTCTAACAAAATCCACATTTTAAACATCTTTTACTGTACCAATTTTATGGATCTAATCATTTGTATTTGAGCCAATGCTGATGAATGAGCAATGTTATTTCAGGGCAAGACCGCCCTGATGGTAAAGCAACTCCTGATTGTTTGGAGCGAAAGTGTGCTATGATTGGTCAGCCCAAATTGCTGTTATCTGATTGGCTTAAGTAGGAGGTGGGTGGAGTCCACTTATTTGTGGATTTGTCTGCACATCTTGACGCTAGAGAGTTTCAAAATCCACAAATGCGTGTGGGGATCTACAAATGCACAGGAAGCTATTCACAAATGCACAGGAAACGATTCACAAATGCATAGAAAGCGATTCACAAATGCACAGGAAGTGATTCACAAATGCACAGGAAGCGATTCACAAATGCATAGAAAGTGATTCACAAATGCACAGGAAGCGATTCACAAATGCACAGGAAGTGATTCACAAATGCATAGAAAGCGATTTACAAATGCACAGGAAGCGAGGCGATTCACAAATGCACAGGAAGCGATTCACAAATGCACAGGAAGCGAGGCGATTCACAAATGCACAGGAAGCGATTCACAAATGCACAGGAAGCGATTCACAAATGCACAGGAAGCAATTCACAAATGCACTGAAAGCGAGGCGATTCACAAATGCACTGGAAGTGATTCACAAATGCACAGGAAACGATCACAAATAAATTCCAGGTAGTATTTGTGACTTATTTGCAAATCTCATTTTCTTTATTTGTGAATTGTATTAATTTTTGTCAATCTCAATCTATTTATTTGGAATAATGCAACAATTCTAACCCAATAATACAACCTTACATAACTCATACAACTCATAATTACAAGTTGGAGAAATGCACAATGATGCATTTTTAGCATTGATATAGAAAAGAATCATTTCTGACAAAGACAAGAAAAGTTCTGAGAAGAATCTCTGAGTCATCTCATAATTACAGTAACTTTGATATGGCATGAATGCAGCATTTGTATGCTTGATCCCAGCTGCCTCTCTGCCTATTTTGTTTGCAGATAATAAGGCCATTCAGAACGATAATGAGCTTGTGGTCGTTTCAACTTTAATTGTGTATTAATTTTACAGCTATCTTTAATTAATCTGTTAAAACAAAAGAAGCTAACTCAAACCACATTTCATAATTAATGAGAACTCATTTTTATTTGTTGTCCGTTCCAATTAAAATTTTTATAGAATCAATCAAGATTGGCAGGTGCGCATGTCCTCCAAGATAAAAACCCCTAAAAGACTGGAGAGAAAAGCAAAGCTTCCTGAAGAATCAACTCTTGATGCACACAAGGCTAAAAAGACACACCTGGGAAGGCCGCAAGGTTTCCAGAGCAGTCGGATTCAGAGGCAGGTGGACATGACGAAAACAACAAAAGCCAACAAACTGTCCCTGTTATGTCACCTCCATGAAAGCTGCCCGGGATTGATGGTGTGGTCGAAGTCTTGGAAGTTCTCACAGCCTTTGCCACAAGCTGAAGAAAGTCCCTGTGCATTCGACTGGGGACAGTCATGGAAGTTTCTCAATGTTCAGCCACGCACTGACGGTAAACCCTGGTTCGATCTCGGTTTTGACACCAACAACAACATGAGCTCCAGTGACATGTTTCTGTGGGAGAAGCTCAGCAAAGCATTAGACTCCGAGCTCATTCAACAAGATCTGGCCAGTACAGAATGGGAGAAGTCTTGGATATTCACTCAGAAACGAAAAGAGTCTCATAAAGGCACAGATAAAAGTGATAGCAACACATTGTGGAGGGATCAGAATCAGGAAAGTCCATCAGACTGGCACGAATCCTGGAAGACAATGAAGACTGTAAATGGAGGCGATATCATGTCTGATTCAATTCAGCCCTCAACTAATGAGGAAACACAACCTGAATTACCATGGGATAATTCTTGGATGTACTTTAAGAAGCAGCTTCATATGAAGTCAAAAACAGGTAATAACCTAGGATGGAGTGAATCTTGGAAGGTTGCAAAAACCTTATCAGAACAGGAGATGAAATCAGTTGAATCTCAAGCGGTGGTGCCTGGGGAGCTGCATCCTGACATCTGCAATGTGATAATGAATGTGTCTAGAGAGATGAAGCACACAATTCAGTTTGGTGGGAGGGATGCACCGCCGTCTGATTGGGAACAATCATGGATGACTATAAAAAATCTGTCTGAGTATAAAGAAGAGATAAATAAAGCTGAATGTAGGGAGGTGAAAGTGAAGGTTGAGACACCGAAACCAGACCATTTCAAGCAACAAAGTGAACATGTGAAATTCAATGTAATTGCTTTGCCAAAAATCCAAAAGCGGGGAGAGATGCTTCAGTTCTCAGAGCAATTGGACTGGAAGGATTCTTGGAAGATGCTAAAACGCCAGCGTAGAGAAGAAAGAGCATTAAGGAACCTGAGATGTTCACTTCCACAATTATCCACCACATCACAAACTCTCACTGAATGGGCCAATTCTTGGAGGTTCACAAACTTAACACTTAACCAAGACAACGGTTTATGGCAGCAGGGATGGTCCGCCAATACTCAGCCCAGACCTATTAGACGAGTGCAAGTAAATGAGGATTTCCTGCATAATGGACCAGCAGGGGTTCGTGCCTGGGCTGAGTCCTGGAGGTCTACAAGATGCCAGCATCTTCTGGAAAGACAAGGGCAAGGCGCATCAACCCAGCCAGTGCGCCAACATACATACGCAAGATCTGTGGCAGACTGGGAACAATCATGGAAATCATCAACTCATCAATGCAATCATGATAGACCCTCCATGACCGAGTGGATGAATTCTTGGAGGTTCTCCAGCTTGGAGGATTTCCAACCTGAACATACTTGGTTTGAGAAATCAATGGAAATCAAAGGCAGAAAGGAACTTCACAGATCATTCGATTCTCAGACATTCAAAGAACGACATCCCTTGAAAGAGTGGGATGACTCGTGGAGGGTTAAGAAGAGGTCTGATGGTCCTGGACTTGCACATCTCATAAAAAAAGAAGTGTTAGATTGGGATAATTCTTGGATGTTTACTAGCACAGAGTTTTATCAAAGACAAGGCGAATGTTATTTGAATTTCCAGCTAACATCTGATGTTGCAATGCTCAAATCCGTCCAGATTGAGAGCAGGTCAGAATGGGGTCGATCATGGAAGATTTCAAACCCACAACCACCAAAGAACATCGCCTCATGGGTTGATGCAAAACCAAAGTCATTCAGAGCACAAGATATGATCTTTTGGTCAAAACACAAACACATCTATTATTTACCTTCTGCTTTGGTCACAGACTTGAAGCTGAAAATCTGGAGCAAGTCCTGGAGGTTCATGAAGATGGACCTTGACTCAAAGCATGGGAAAAGCTCTGCTTCGGCTGAGGATGAATCTGTGATAATAATAAAGACTGCAATGATAAGAAAGCACATGTACTCAAACATAGATCAGCAGAAACCACAACAGAAGAGATGGAGCGACGCATGTAAAATAGCAAAGACGCAACCACGACGTAATGTTAGATCTGGCAACATGGAAGATGAAGATGGAAAAGGAATGTTTGCAGAATGGATGGAATCTTGGAAATTCTCAAATAATTTAAAAAACCATGAGCCTGCAATGGTGTCTGTATCTCTGAGCGAATGGGAAAACTCCTGGAAGTTTCTACTTGATCCGTATATGCCAAAGAATGGCCCAAAAACAAGCAAAAGTCGGTAAGGATTACAGACTTTTCAGGTCAGATTTCAAGAGCTCAAGAACGTATTTAGAGAAATCTTTTAAAATAAATGATGAATTACGTTTACGAATTATGTCTACAGATTCAACCCACAATAAAGTTGTGTAGCGTGTGCACATTTTGTCTCATCTTTTGTACAACAAACCATAACAAATCATTATTTTTGATGCAGTCACGCTCACAAATGTGCTCTAGTTCAAGTTTCAATGCATATCATTTATTCTTTTTCAAGTCATTGTTCATGACTTGCATGGTCCAGCATGGAAAGTGCATGGTCAAGCACTTTCTAACAAAAACACGAATGCAGTTGTTTAGCTCTAGTACAAGAGTTTTTAAAATGGACAACAGCTGTACTGAAATCTGCATTCAAATAATCACATACTCTCTGCAACACTGAAAATTGCAGAAATACTGCATGCAAACGACCACACTTGTACTGCAAAGATACTGCATAATCAGATGAGTGGTGTACTTAACAGAAAAAATATATATATATATATAATAATAATAAATAAATAAATAAATAAATAAATAAATATATATATATATATATATATATATATATATATATATATATATATATATATATATATATATATATATATATATATATAAAACAACAAATATATAATTTAGTGCAGATTTTCTCATGTATTTATCCAAGCAATAATGAGACATACATTACTTAGAATTTTAATGTGAAATTATTTACTCAAAATGTTAAAAATGCATGGCTTATGGAAATAATACATAATAGATCACCAATTAGTACCAATAGCACTGACACATGTAGGCTGTTTAATTCATTATAAATCACAAATACCCTCACAACACAGAGTGGCCCATACTGCCACCTACTGGCAATGAAAAGCATAACATTAGCGTCAATAGATAGTTGATTTATTTTGTAATTAAGCTTGACATTAACCCAGCTGATCATATTGATTGAAATGGTCTTGGCATCTTCATTTCCCACAAATGACTTTGCATGTATCAATATTACATTTCCACTATCTCCCTTAATTAACTGATTAGCTAATGATGTGCTCCAGTATCTCTGTTGTTTTCCTGTTCAAACAACTAAAAATAAACATGAAAAAGTCAAATATTCATGGTAATTACGTCAAGATAATAATTACTATACTAAGTTTACATGATATATCAACCCATGGTTGACAAACCTATATGATTGCTTTTGTTTAGCCCAAATTGATCTTTTTTTTAGCCTGACGTTGTCAGACTCAATTCTAGTCAGGATATGAGTCTGATACTGCTCCATTGGGCTGTGATTATGGGGCGTGTTTCAACCGAACCAGGAAAGAAAATGGCTCTGCACTCAATTGGATAGACCTACAACCAATCAGAGCAACGGATTAAGTGACGTACGTTGAGCGATGCAGTTCGGATCATTTTACGGACTCAGATCTTTGAATCTCGTTCAGCAAAATGAACAAATCTTTTTCAGCAGAATATTAAATTCCCCAACACATCTAGTACTTATGCAAACGTTGATCACATTTGGAATAAAAAATTAATTATAAGCTAATGCAGCCAAGGCCAAACTTGAAGAGAAAGAAATGATTCATTAATTGCTGAGCTGGGTCTTCAGGCTATGCAGTCTGTTAGTTCACCTCACCTCCGAATCTGAGTCGTTCTTTCTTTTGTCACTTCACATTTAATCACGTCTGTTCCCTGGAAAGATTAGTACTGCTCTCCTGTCTTCGGGTTTGAGCCGTTACTTCCGTCATCAGTGTCTGATCTGGGCCGTGACAGCCCCATATGCAATGCATGCAGTCCCAAAAACAGAATTGATTAGTTCACCTCTTCACGAACTTCCCGACCTCAAATGTTGCTTTATACCTAAAACAGTGTCTGTCACTGATATGTCCATGCTGGTGACAGACATAGATCATCTTTCAAGAGTGCAGCACAAATATGGATATTTTCAAAGTAATGAATGAGCATAAGGCATTTCATGCATGGCTATTGTTTACACTGCACAAATTAAACGACTAAATAATGACTAGACATAGGTTTACCATCTGTCACAGACCACTAAAACTTCTATGCTTCTCTAAATGATGGCTAGAATTCAAGGCAGACTCAGTCTCTTTGTACAGATATTGTTCAGCTTGTTAAATGCTTTGCTTGTCTGGCTATCACCAGACCAAGCTCAATCTTTTAAGATTGAACATTAGTCTGGGGAGTCTGCTCTGTATTTTCTACTGGACAAGAGGCGTGATCAACGGGCATAGTTCAAATGACTCTGTACGTAATTGGATAGTCCTTCAACCAATCAAACCAGCGATCCATCGCTTCTCTATCCGTCATCGTGTTAAACCTGCCAGTAGCGCGTTAGGTGGATAAGCCGGTTTGTGATTGGTCCCCGCAATTTTGGACACAGGATAGAAAAATGTACAGGTTTCCAGCCTGAGCTGCAGGGTGAAATCAAATCGCCGGCAGATCGGGCTGAGTTTACCCAGTCTAATGCTTTGCCATTCTACCCTTAAAACTAAAATTAAACACATAAAGTACAAGGTCAGACCCAAAAGTTCAAAAAGGCAATTCCCTACCATTTCTTTTTTGGGGGGAGTTGGCGGGGGGGGGGGGGTCACCACATTTGAATAGGAAACAATATCGAGTCTATAAAACACGAAGCACAACAAGCATATCGGTAAGAACAGTTGTTTAAACAGCATGCACACCGGGACATTTTGACTGCACATCACATTTTTGACATTGTTGATCCTTCTTGCAATCATAATGCAATGGTCTATGGCCTACATTAAACCTTTAAATAAAAGGGTTATTGAGCTGTTTACACTGTCATATACAGTAAAAGAGCAAATTGTATAAAATAAAATGAACACAAAAAACCTGCCTACCTTACCAGAGCATGTGAGTGAAGCAGAGCTCTATGAACAGCTCACCGTTCCTACATTAAATTTATCTGTACTGTAGCGTAGCCTACTATACTTGTTGTAGCCATTAAAACACGTATTTAGTTTTATACGTTTAAATATTATAATGTTATTTTTTAATTTCATTTACGTTGATTATGAAAAGGGAAAAGGGCACAGATGCGAAATATGTCAGAAGACATGGGGGTCAGAAATTATTTTGACCACTTCATTTGTTGAAAGCCTTTCTTTAAAGTGAATTTCGTTTTGTATAAATTGTATCTTAATTTTAATCAATGTTTTATCAACCAATAGCAGACAATGACATGGAGGCGCCGGCGCCGTGTGAACAACGGCTTAAATGAACAACTAGAAAAAAACTTTAGTCGGGGGCAGCCCTAGCTACTTATTTCAGCACCCCCACTTCCCGTGCCCCCGAGGCCAAGTAAAAACTAATGTCTGTTCTTTTGAAAGTCATGAATCTGGACATGCAGTTAAGTCCATAAAAGTAGTAATTTGACAAACTTACCAAGCATCATATTATTTATTCATATTTTTAATTAGTTTTTATTTAAATATTTCCAGTTTTCATTTTAATTTGAGTTAAAAGATTATTAAATTGTTTTGTTAAAAATATTTTTTTTGTTTGTTTTTATTTTATTCGTTTTTCCCTTAAATGCAACCCCTTTTTTTGAGCACAGATGTGAAAATGCAAACTTACATGCTTTAGAATACAGACCTAAAAAAGGCACTCAGCAGAACATTAAAAATTGTAAAAAAGTTATAGAACTTTAAGTTTACAGTAAAGCAAATGTACTGTACTAAAAAATATACATTTTACAAATGTATTACTCTAAAATTACTATAAAATCAGTCATATGTCTAACTAAGTTGTGTACCAAATTTAAAGTTGATATCACAAAAATGTAAGCTCCTATGAGATTTTGTTTGGACATAATACCAAAAATAGCCACTGCATGTCATCCACATTCCATTGATTTTTTTTCATGCGTTCTCCTGTAACAAAAATAATACATTTCTGTCACAATATCACTTCTATCACAAAACAGTTGCCAAATATGAAACCTTGAGTCTCAGACCTTTCCGATGATATGTGTTTTGTCAAGATTAGAAAAAGTTGATTATAAAATGATATTTGTAATATGACACCGCCCACTAGGGTGAGGAGCCTGCTAAAAGAATTTAAATAATTACCGTTTCCATGGTAATGCAATGTCCAATTTCAAAACGGTTTTCACAGGATGATATTTTTAGTGAATAAGCTTTCGAATGATCTGTAATTTCTGATGATTACTAAAATATGTGATAGGGAAAAAGGCAATAAAAAAGAGCGCTTAAGTGTCCCGCTAGTTTTCCATCTAATATTTTATTTCAGTTAATTTGTAATAGTTTTAATTAACAATAACAGCACTGTTGCCAACATCCATACAGCTGGCAATCTGCATTTGCTGCTACAAGCACCGTTCCGTTTCCACAAGACTATCTTTATTGGTTGAAGATCATTCCTTAATGCTCTTTACGACAGAAATAAAGCAAAAAAGCCATGGGATACACATTTACAGGCCTCCCTGTGTGTATTTTTAAGCACATATTTGCTTGGCATGGTTGTGGTTGTTATGGCAGGGAGCAAAGGACTGTCTACCCCACACGCATCGCTCGAGAGGCCTTCTGGAAACACTGCAGTAAAATTAATGAGCGGAGGGTCTGACACCAAATTATAGAGGGTGGGTAGTGTGGATGTCTCAGGCACCGCACAGACACTTAATTTTCCTGCAAAGAGACATGCCTTCAGCGCCGAGTCTTCTCTCTTTCTCTCCACCACACATACAGAAACAAACACAATATATCAAACTGCTTCCACTTCAGCAGCATCTCTGCATTCATCCCACAGGGACGTTTAACCAGGTAACGTGGAGGAGTTTTATTGTTATCCTGTTTGCTTCTGAAGCCAACTCATTTTCAGATCTTTTGCGACTCGCCTCCCAAGCAGTTCACACAGTAATGCGTGAATGTCTATACTCTTAAAAATAAAGGGTTTTGCAGCGATGCCATAGAGGAACCATTTGGGTTTCCCAGAGTTCTTTTCCACGATAAAGAAGTAAAAGAACCTTTTGTGCAATGCAAAGGTTCTATGAATGTCAAAGGTTCTGAACCATCGATGCCAATAAAGCTTATTTTTTAAAGAATGCGTATTCTCACATTTCAAAGCAATCACTATGTGTTGGGGAAAGTGGGGCTATTTGGCACACTTTATGCTAGTAATGTTTCTCATATTTACACACAAACCCTAAAACTTTCCACCTTATTGCACAAGAAAAGTTGATACAGTACATTTTACTTGAAAGGCCCACTGAAGTGCTTTTAAAGGCCCAGCATTATTCAATGTGTTGAATTTCCCCTGAAACGGCTCCAGCTGTTAGCAGCTCCTCCCCCTTTTTGAAACAGCCAATAGCGTTTCGTTAATACCACAGTTTGACTTCTCTTTGGTAAAGCACAGTTTCCTCCTAATCTCTAACAGTTTCTCATCATAATCTCCTCCATATCGCTTTCGAATACAGCATTCTGTGCAGAATTTAAATGGGTCCGATATGTTTTGTTGTATGCGCTCTCGTGTCTCTATCAACGGCTCTGGGGTCTCATTTATAAAGCGTGCGTACGCACAAAACGGGGCTGGAAACGTACGTACGCCAGTTCCCACGCAAAGGTTGTGATCTATAAAAAACAAACTTGACGGGAGAATGTGCGCACCTTTAAGCAAACTTTGAGCCGTGCGTACGCATATTCTGGAGACAAAGGGAAGCGACACAGATGGTGAGGTCGTGAACTGAAGTTAGATTGTAGAAAATAAATGTGAGAAGAACGATTATTCCATACGTTATATCCACATTATCATGAAGATTAAATCCAACAGAGTTATTTGTGCCGATTGTTTTAGGCTATATACATCTAGTAAAATCCAAACATAATTCAAAATGTATTAAAAAAAAATAATAATAATAATCAGCGCTGCCTTACAGTCACATTGTGCAGCAGCGCAGGAGGAGATGGCGCGACTACATGTGATACAGAATAGCATGAAATACCCTTTTATTAGAGAACTGCAGAACACAGTGTAAAAAGGAAATATTTTCCTTAATGTACATATATCATAAAATGTCAAAGTCTGCAAATACAGTCATGAAGCACAATCGCTACTCATCATCGGTCCTAACTATTACGGTGTTCATTACAAAACCGCCAAGAAGCATGTGTTCACTATAACATTTTTTTGTCTTCAATTTTCGCCGACAAATTAATTATGTGATTTTGTCAAGGTGTTAACGATCAGTCTATTTGCTAGAAACATATAAATCCTCCGGTGACCCGGGTATGTAATGCTTCATATGGGATTCATGAGCAATCATGAGGTGATTTGCATTGACTATTTATGGTTAAAAGTGGGCGTGTACAGGGCGGGATATGAGGCTGGTTCACGTACGCACATCTGCGGGTGATCTGTGATTTATAAAGGGAACATTGCTTACAGGTGTGCGTACGCACGGTTTTATAAATCGGAATATTTGTTGGCGTACGCCATTTTTGGCTTTTGGGCGCACGTAAACTTTTAGTAGGGATCCTACGCACAGTTTTATAAATGAGGCCCCTGGTCTAGACCATACCATAGAAAAAGAGAGTTGCAACACGCTTTGATCTTGCCGCCACGTGGTCACGTGGTTCATAGAGCTCTCAATAGCTCCAAACAACTCCGCGCTGTCAATCTGTTTGAATAGGATTAAGCAGGATAGATACCAGCAATTTCTGGTAAATATTAGCACAATATGTGCATCGACTTCGACTAGGCTTTACAGTAGCATTTTATTCTGGGGAGAGATAGAGAAGAGACAACGTTAATGTTTTTCTTGAGTGATCTGGTTATTTTATTTGGGTCATGCGAGTGCATGATTTTACTGCGTTGAGTATTCGGGCATTTCTGTTGAAAATACTGACCAATCATATGTTTAATTTACCAGGAATGAAAATCCTCTCAGTATCGATCAAAACAAGTTTTATACAGTCTCAAAATGCTGAATGAATTTTAGTGCAAGTTTACGTTTTACACGAATCTTCTCATTATCTACAAATCCTCCACATTTATTGTGAAGTTTAGTCAGATGTTTTTGTTTTTCATTAGACTTTGTGATGTTCCCTACAATTAGCCTATATATTTAACACTTCAGTACAAATAAAGTAACAAAAATAGATATTTTAATAGTGATTTGATCCCACTATAATAGTGATTGAGTGTCCCTCTTCCGCCATCTACTGGTAATAGTGGTAATTTCTTTTATCATTTTAATGTTGTTAATGTCCTAATGTTATTTTATGATACTCACATAAGCATACACAGCAGGTGAATATAAATGAATGATGCTAGCATATACAGAATTTAACCCAAGAAAGAAGTTTTAAATAATGTTTTAAAAAAAAAAAGGGCAACCAATTTAATTCAACTCTTATATCCAGGCGCTAGATACATTATTCCTTGAATGGGCTGACTTCATAGAAACGATATAGTAGCTGTTGCAGTGCTGCTCACGTTATCTAACTGCAGTTAGAGTCTAACGATCTATTATATAACAATAAACATTAACTCTAACACGCTTCATAAAATACCACTTCTATCAAGATTCCTGAGAGGTCAACTAATGCCATAAAATCTCAAAATATGCAGTAATTTCATCAATTTGCCAGCGAGTGTGCTTTAAATACACTGAAATGAATGGGGTTCAATGCTGGAACTATTGGTTGTTTGGAACTATTGGTCGTTCCTTGACACGCTTTACTTCCGCATTCCTCAGTTCCTATGGAAGTCTATGGGAGTGTCGTAACTCTGTTTTTCAACGGCTCTGGGGGGTATTCCAGAAAGCAGGTTATGTGACATACCCGGGTATGTTTAAGAGTAAGTAAGCGGATAAGTTCCAGGGTTAGTTTGCTTAAGAGGTATTCAGATGTGTTTTATATAATTAATATAGTTAATTGTTCAGTTATATAATATGCAATATTATACATTAATTCTAAAGAATTTGAATAAAAATAAATAAAAATAAGTTTAAATGTTAATGCAATTCAAATATATTTATTATTTATGTTATTGTCATCTCACACATGGATCTGCATTCAATTAATTAGCATGAAACAAACAATATAATCCTTATTCTCAGTTAATAAAGATTACTTATTAAAAGAAAACATTGAAAAAATTATTGCACAACCACCAAATAGGTGGAGATGTGCAGAGCGCTTTTTTAAACGCCACCGCCGACGTCTTTTCCTGCAGCTCAGCGTGTCTTTTCAAGCTGGAAAAAGTTCAACATTTCTGATAAAAACGCCCTACGTCAAGCGCCTTTTTGACAGCTGACCAATGACAAGCGAGTAGCAAGACACCTGTCATCTCTGTATGTATATTTTAGTCTACAATAAAACGAAATATGTCATAAAACACAACCCTGCCTCTTTTCGTTTACATTTAAAACAATATTAAACATTAATATGTGGTTCAGACAAGTGTGCATACACTCACCTAAAGGATTATTAGGAACACCTGTTAAATTTCTCATTAATGCAATTATCTAATCAACCAATCACATGGCAGTTGCTTCAATGCATTTAGGGGTGTGGTCCTGGTCAAGACAATCTCCTGAACTCCAAACTGAATGTCAGAATGGGAAAGAAAGGTGATTTAAGCAATTTTGAGCGTGGCATGGTTGTTGGTGCTAGACGGGCCGGTCTGAGTATTTCATAATCTGCTCAGTTACTGGGATTTTCACGCACAACCATTTCTAGAGTTTACAAAGAATGGTGTGAAAAGGGAAAAACATCCATTATGCGGCAGTCCTGTGGGCGAAAATGCCTTGTTGATGCTAGAGGTCAGAGGAGAATGGGCCGACTGATTCAAGCTGATAGAAGAGCAACTTTGACTGAAATAACCACTCGTTACAACCGAGGTATGCAGCAAAGCATTTGTGAAGCCACAACACGCACAACCTTGAGGCGGATGGGCTACAACAGCAGAAGACCCCACCGGGTACCACTCATCTCCACTACAAATAGGAAAAAGAGGCTACAATTTGCACGAGCTCACCAAAATTGGACAAAAGACTGGAAAAATGTTGCCTGGTCTGATGAGTCTCGATTTCTGTTTGCCTTGTTACCACTGTGCAGGCTGGTGGTGGTGGTGTAATGGTGTGGGGGATGTTTTCTTGGCACACTTTAGGCCCCTTAGTGCCAATTGGGCATCGTTTAAATGCCACGGCCTACCTGAGCATTGTTTCTGACCATGTCCATCCCTTTATGACCACCATGTACCCATCCTCTGATGGCTACTTCCAGCAGGATAATGCACCATGTCACAAAGCTCGAATCATTTCAAATTGGTTTCTTGAACATGACAATGAGTTCACTGTACTAAAATGGCCCCCACAGTCACCAGATCTCAACCCAATAGAGCATCTTTGGGATGTGGTGGAACGGGAGCTTCGTGCCCTGGATGTGCATCCCACAAATCTCCATCAACTGCAAGATGCTATCCTATCAATATGGGCCAACATTTCTAAAGAATGCTTTCAGCACCTTGTTGAATCAATGCCACGTAGAATTAAGGCAGTTCTGAAGGCGAAAGGGGGTCAAACACAGTATTAGTATGGTGTTCCTAATAATCCTTTAGGTGAGTGTATATATCACTGTAAGTGAATAAAGATTACTTATTAAACGAAGACATTGAAAAAATAATTGCATAATAGGTGGCGATGTGCACTAAGTAGGTTATGTAACAAAAGAAGAGGAAGTAGAATGGTGTGTTTTTTCTTAGTGTCTGTTTCCATGGTGAATCATCGATTCGTCGCTCTGTTGAGAAAGTCTTGTTTGTTAACCGGGAACATACTCTGAGTTGGCTGAACTTACTCCCGGACTCCCGTTTTTGGAACCAGCATACCTCGAGTAAGCAAGGTTTGGGTTAATCAACCGAGAGTTCAAGGTAAATGTGACGGTAAGTTAACCTTGCTTTCTGGAATACCCCCCCAGCTTTTTCTTAACCTTAAGTCTAACGTAGTCATACTAAAAGCTAAAAAACTTCTTATTTTGATTTCAGGGGGCCTCTAACTTTTATAAGGCTTTTTGTCACAATGAGAATATGCCATTAAACAACCAATTAGAGAGAGAGAGAGAGAGAGAGAGAAAAAAAAAATCAAAAACATAATAATTCCCCAATCTGTAGTTTTACAATCCTATATTTATCTTTTAGCGATTGAGCTTAAGTCTAATCCTGGAAGAGATTTAAAATAATGCGCCTTTTAAAGCTCTGGCAGGTGTGTTTGTCAAAGCTAAAGCTTCTGGGTACCAATCATATTTACTCATTTTCATAATGCTATGGTCACTCAGTGATCAGACAGTGAGATTAATTTCTGTTCTCCATTGACTGCATTAAACTGAGCTGAAATGGGTAGACTGGATATAAATTATACAATATAAAGGCTTAGCTATTTTTTATTATGATACTCTGCTATCTTAATGTCCATAGTGCTGCTGCTTAGAAATTGAGTAAACCAGCAAGCAAAATATAAAATTAATCGAAACACCATTGAGTTAATTTGTGTCCTTGATCTTATAAGTGCAATTCATTAACATCCAACAAATTGAAAATTAAGTGATTTGTGAAGACTAATTAGCCTACTCTCATGAGTCCTGCATTTATTTCAGTTGTATTTCAAGTGATGAAAAGGTTTCTTTATGGGTTTAGTTTTAGTTATCTAAACAAACCACTTCTAGTGGCTTTTCTATCAGGTTTCACAGCAGGTTCTCATCAAACTGGTCTTGCTGTTTTCATGCTAGCAGGATCCCGTACAGGAGCATCGGTAATGATGCAGCCACATTTGAGCCGCATGTCTCCAGCGTACAAGACCTGTCGACCCCCAACCCAGATATATAGCCATTTCTAAGACCCCACTCACCAATGGTGGAACCCAAGCTGTGTTCAGGAGCCAATTTGGGCTGGTTACTGTCAGCATTGGAGGTGTCCCACAGTTCTTTAACAGAAACAGCAGTGAGATATAGTAAGCTGAAGCTGCTCACATCCATCAATTCTCCTCTCACTGCCGACTTGCAAAATTATCCTTCACTTTATCCTTCAGCACAGAATTTCATGCTACTCATTGTCTTCACCCAAACTTTGTCATCATTAGACCACTTAATGCACCTATAACTTATAATGACTTAATCTGCACGTTATTCATTTTAGCAGTGCCATATGCTTCACATTGCTAATGCGGTTCTACCCAAGACATTCATAACATAAATGGCAGGATTATTGTTTGTCACAATTGATGGGTATTTGAAGGGTTTTTGAGGGGTTTCAGGATAAAAAAACTATTTGTTCACCTGCAAGAAAATATAACGAGAATTTATCACCTCATCCACCAAATATAGGCCTACTACACCTACTGCTACATGGAAACAAACAAACGCCATTTTGCACAATGAAATTAATGTCTCATTACGTCAATATTTTTTTTTACATTATTCTATGAAAGATAACTCTTTCAAAGCGAAGTAGATGATAAATGTGGAGCTGAAACTTTAACAACTTAATAAGAAACGTATTTCAATTATATATGATGGACTGTCTAAACAGCCAATGAGGAGTGAGGGTTGTGACGCGCTGACCAATCAGGCGCGATCACAGCGTGCACTTGTTACTCACTCGGAGTCGGATTACCTACTGCTACCAAAATGGCCACATTTCATCTTGAAAATATCGCCTATCCAAACTATGAAATGTCAGGTATATATGTTTTTCATAACCACCAAGGTTTTCCATTTCTTTCACAGGCGTTTCTCCAGTCATCCGAGAGACTTCATGATGTGTATGTTTGTAGGGAGACCCTGTGTTGAACCCATTCAGACTGCATAAAACTCGTAATGGTTGTTGGAATAGCCTCCTTGAATGTGTGAATTGGGGTGAAACTTTCGGGGGTAAAATGGCTTTGTAAAAGGAGCTGACAAATGATCCAGGTCCAGCAGGGACAGATTATGAATTGCAAAGTCACTGGGGCCATTTATCTCCAAAGGTCCCCCCACTTAGTGCGATTATAATTTTTTGATTTTTCATTATAATTATATAGTTATATAGCCTATATGCACAGCGTGTTGACCAGACGTTTTCCGATGACAGTCCCGGTTTTTGGTATTCTGTCCCCGACTGGAGCTGTCCCCGGAAATGTCCCCGTTTTACAGCTCGTTTAAAACAATCCGCAGATATATTGCAAAAAAAAGCGCCCAACCAACATACAGCAGCCTGCTGGTTATAGGAGCAATCGTGTAGTTATTATTTTCACCAGCAGATGGCGCTGTGAGATACGCTGACTCTACTTGGTCGCGCGCGCGCCGCTACTACTTCATGAAGAACGTAACCGAGAACGCCATTATCGTCAAATATCAAAAGAAACATCGTTATTGCTTTCAAGGTAGTAACATACTAACTATTTATGTTAAATTAAAGTAATCCTGTTTGTATGTGCTTTATAACAGAGCCTCAACAGGGTGCAGGATTGTTTTGTCCCCAAAAGTTCTGCAGTCACAAAGCAGTGATTACCATCTTAACTATAAAAAACCCCCCTAAACAATTAACGTTACACTTGCAACAAATACATGTGCAGAATACACATACTTTCTGCTTAAAATAAGCCTAAAATGCAAAAAAAAGAGACTAATATAAGGATAGTAAGAGTTATTTTACAAACATAAAACATTTGAAGTAAAAAAATAAAGTAGTAATTTATATTTTTGTAAAAATTAAAATATTAAATACAATTATAAAATATTTGTTAAATAGTTGTATTTATGTTGTTTTATTTTTGTAATGTGTCATGTTATAATATCGTTTTGAACTGCTCATTATTTACAATGGTTACTATTAACTATTTTCAGTTTTTTTTTGTTTTTGCCGGTGCGTTGCATTGTATTAAATCCAGACCAAAAATCCTAATAATCAAACTAAATCATAATAATTGTTAATGTTAATAATAATATAGGGAGCCCACAACAACAACAAAAACATTCAAAAATGTATTGTCCCTGTTTTTTAATTAAAAGATAATAACAAGTGAGATTTTGGTGATATTTTGACCACTCAAATAGGAAATGTCCCCGGTTTCCATTTCAGAAATCTGGTCACTTTATGTTAAGAGTGATCGGTAGAAAAAGCTGCTCCATCTCTGAAAGCAACACGTTTAAGTTTGTCACTTATAACATGCATTTGAAAAAACAACCCGCTTCTAGCTAAATGTAATGCAAAGCGTTTATAAACCAGTTTCCCACAGAGCCGTTCAGTGTAAACAGCGATTGATAATGCTTGTTTCTGGTAACAAGTTTGCGCTGTCGAGGCTCGCACTGCCTGTCTCTTTGTAAGAGACTTTTCGTGGAGAAATCGAAACAAATGAGCATAACAGCACACACAAGAAACTCACAGAACAAACATACGGAGGTAAAAATTCAAAATGTTTTTATTTTATTTTTAATAACATATGATATCGTTAAGTAACATAAAACAACCAGTGCAGCTGTTTTGCTGAATAGTATCACGACTGCAAATGTTACATTGATTTGATATAGTTCAATAAACAAGTATTTAATATTAAGTTACTTAAGTCACAATATTGACTGTTTTTGTTCTATTTCACCGATGAAAATAGTTCCAAACGAAAGCAACAGTGTGTTTTGTTGCTGAATTCAGTGTTTTGAACAAATCGTTTGAATGAATGACTCGCTTATTAAGACGGTCACTTGTCGCCACCTACTGGCGATATAGTTTCATATGTTTAAAAAGTGTCTGCATTTGTCTTGTATTTTCAGACATTTATTTAAAACATTAATTTTATAAGATTATTTATTGCAGTTGTAATTTTGACATTTTAATTTGATTGCTAACAGACAGTTTCTTATTATTATTACTGAATTTATTGATCAAATATAAGAATTTGACATGAAAGATGATTTGGATAATGCCCTGAGGTAAATATCACAACTATGCAGATTTAAGTACGATGTAAAAGCTGATAGAACACTGATAATAGAATAAATAGAACCCCCGCAAATTCCCACCCTTGGTGCTGCTTTTGTGAGCTGGTGTGGCTTCTTATCATAGAATAAGGCAGACAATATATTATTTTATATTCTATACATTACAGTGATACAGGTTATGTTGATTAGCATTGCATTATAAATATACTTAATTCTTGTGAAAATACCCGAGAAGGCTTGAAGAACTATATGAAGATAAACTATATATTTTCGCAATCGTGTGTTTATTGTTTCCATGTTTAATCAGTCAAATCATTTCTATCTTTTTTTTATTCAGCAGCGACAGCTTGATACATTTGTCCATATTAATGTCATAAGTTATATTACTTATGTGAGGCATTTGGAGTTTCTGCAACAGGGTGCTTTCTGGCTTTGAGTATGAATGAAACAGACATATTGTGTTTGGTTTTTTTTTGCGCTCATTAATGCTCACTCCTGCTCACTCCATCCTATTTTGGGTAAAAATAGAAATTTGTTAATTTGAAGTATGATAATCCATATTTCTCAAGTGTACAGGAGTTGTTTTTTTCACAATGGATGCATGAGGCTCATATTTCATTTCAAGACATGGAGTCCATTTTGATTTTGCATACCTTTTAAAGCATGGTTAAATTTTAACCAGAATTTTTTTTTTAATGTTTTCCCAAAATTGTGCCGCTCTAGAAGTTATGATCATGATTATTCAAACCATTCTCACTGAGGTGCATTTATTTTACAGTGCATTTGTTTAACAATATATACAGTACACTCTGCTTAATTGGCTTTTTATTTAAAGGTGGATATTTTACAGTCATTCAAACTACTGCAAAGTGAAGGGTGTGCGTTTGAGTTAAAATTTTAAATAAGAATTGTGCTGAAAATATACTCTATTGCTCTCTAGGCCCATTTTGTTGAATCATTTGAAATTTAGGCACAAAAATAAAATGTAGGCAATGTTTTAAAATTTAGTCTCAATTCAACTTAAGGAAAATGGGCAGTTATACTGTAATAAATAGTTAGCTCAAAGAGTCAAATAAATATAATTTGAAACATGATGGGACAATAGTTCTATAAGAGGATTTGGGGCCTTCAGATTCACATAGGGACCAACAGTAACAGAAGTTTCATGGAGCCTCATAGTCCAAGAGCATTATTTAAGAGGCCATAGGCTATGGGGCACATATATTCCAGCATAAATAAACATTTAAACATTTAAGCATAAATAAACATCAGGCCCTTTACTGGTAGTCAAGGGCCCCTGGGCACTGGTCCCATAGGCCCGGTCCGTAATCCATCCCTGAGGTCCAGGTATGTGAATTCATAAAACACTAAAAGCCCACGTGATTACATTTCCATGGTAACGCGGCAGGTCACGTGACCATACTTCGGCCGAAAACTATTGTTTTGTGTTATCATCGCCGAATTATGCTTTAGCTTTTAATTTAATTTAAATAATTTTAAGTTGTCAATTATATATGGTTTTGATTTATATCCTTCTGTTAGGCAGGTGCAGCGCTAGAGAGTGATTTAATGAGGCCTATTGAGTTGATAGGCACTCTTTCTACAGTTTAAAATCTCCCAGATAACGTTAGATGCACAGAATGGGAAGAATTTTTTACTTGTTTTATCGTCTGCCAGTTGAGGATAAAACTAATCTTAGTAAAGTAGCATCACTACTTTCCTTAACAAGACACATGCATTGAGGAATCATTCATGTCTGACACACAAACACTTCAGGACAAGTCGCATGCCGTAGTTGCCCTCAGAAACAAATTCTCACATGAGGTTATACAAGCGTTTGCATATCCAGACCAATAGACCATGTCATTAATGCTTCATAAAAAGTACTGAATCACAGCAAAGAAATGTTTTTCTACCCCTAACCGCATGGTAGGACTTCTAAAATTAATTCTCAGGAGGAGTACACTTGTACGGTTTTGAATCACACTTCCATTTTAACGGACTGGAGGGACTCACGGGCTGAGCAGTAATGACCACAGATCTCTGACGTTCTTGTGAAAATGAGCCAGAAAAGGCCTTGATTCAGATCTGACTGAGAATATCAGAGTAGAACAAGTCTCGTTGGATGTGGGAAACATCAAAACGTACATTCGGTCGTATGTGTCTGATTTATCTTCTCTGAAGAATTGCCCCCCCCCCCCCAAAAAAGTCCCCTTTTATACTCAAAAATAGATTTTCGTACTATATATATGGAAAGGATCAACTTAGGGTAAGCTTGTTTATTGCATGCTCAGCGGGCCAAAAGTAATTCTTTGACACCTGAATGCCATTGCACTTGATGGAAAAAAGAATGCAATAACTACAGAGAAAATGAAAGTTCGTTTCTGTGGAAAGCTCCTGCAGCATTTGAGTGCAGATACTGACACTTTCTTTGATATTTTGTTATGCAATGAAATGAAATGCATACATTTTAAGTGTGGCTTATGTGTCCTAATACTTTTTGTGGCCAGTGTATGTTCAAACTCTAAGTTGGTAATAATAATACATTTATTTTGTACACTCAAAAAAAAAACAAGCTGTTGAACGAACTTAATTAAAGGAAAACGTTTCAACAAAATTGAATTACGTTTTTCCAACAAAATCGAATTGGTTTGAAATGATTTGTTGTATGAACTTAAATTAATTTAGTCAAGACTACTAAAAAAATCATGACATTCCTACTAGATAAAGTAGGATAAAGAGGGGTAGAACTGATGACCATATTTAGACTGTGGGAACTGTGTCAAACTAATTTATTTTCTTTATTTCTATAAAAACTCATAGTCAACACAACACTTGTTCACATGCTAAGTGTAACATGTGTAGCATGCACGTAATGATCAAGTAAAACATTTCTCATCACTGGCATTATCAAAGTTACAGCTCATTGAGAACAGCATAGCCTAACCACAAGGTCTACACTTCACGATAATGGTAAAATCAACACAACATAACACAACTTTATATAACTGTCAAATATAACATCAAACTTTAACAGGTCTTTCCCTTTACTAAAAAACGCATTAAATAGCACTTAATTTCAACATTTACTCTCCTGATACATCCCTATGCAAAGCATGCTGGGAACTAGAAATACACTGACCAGTTCAGTCAGCGCAACATAAATGATTCATGTCCCAACACAAATGGTTTAGGTTAACTTAACATTTTACAAATTTAATTTCATTTAACGTAATAAAATTGAGTAAAAATGGCAATTAACTAATGGTTTGTGTTGTTTCAGCTTATTTTATTTAAATAAACTGAGCAAACAACTAGAAAACAAACAGCAGTGTATAACACCTTTAAAAGTTGCTTTCTCAAAGTGCTTTACAACACAAGCAAACAACAATATAAATTAATATACATTAATAACAGAGCAAACACAAGAAAAGAAACATAATAACACTGAATAATTAAACAACAAAATAAAAAAATTAATCAGTGCAAAAAAAGGCCTGAAATAAAAAAATGTTTGAAGACAAGATTTAAAAATATCTAACGAATTTGATTCCCTAATGTCAACCGGAGGAGAATTTTACAATTTTGAGGCATAAAATGAAAAGGTCCTGTCACCACTAGAATGAAGCTGTGCACTCAGAAGATCGCAAGTTGTGACTAGGTATAAAAGTTGTTTGAATCTCTGAGGAGGCAGATCATGCAATGCCTTGTATGTTACAAGGATTTTAAAATCAACACGGTATCTAACAGGGAGTTAATGCAACAATGCCAAAACAGGAGTTATATGTGACCCATGCTGGCAAAATGAGTGGGAATGCGCACTGGCTAATTATTACAAGCTACAGGCAAAACAAGTGAAAAATGTTGAATTTGAGGTTTTCACAAAAATGATCCAAACGCTCCAAATAGCCATTAAACATCTAAAAGTATCTTTATTTGTAAATTTTCTGAGAGGAGTACCTTTCCCTTGTCCATGAAAAATGCAGTTTTTCTCTGTGCGCTTTTTGAAGACTGGCACTTCCCCTCAGCACAAGTTTGGTATCGTTGTAAAGCGCAGCATTCCAACTTCATGAATATTCACAGCGAATTCTCAATGGCATGTGTCTGAACCAATGAAATGTGATTTTAAAACTCATAAACAAAACAAAAATCTTACTTGCGCTGACTGACAGATCCGAAGCGTGTGCACAAAGACGCCTCAGACAGCGCAATCCCAATATACACATACACAGAATTACAGAGCTTCAAAATATCTGTCTTGGCAAGCATTCACGCACACATGATCATTATCAGCATTATATTAGATCCGTGCAGTACAGTAGGTCTTAATATATAGACTGTAGGTTTCATAAATGTTAACCAAACAATGGTATCATGGAGAAAAAATGTGAATACATATTTTTCATATAGATATGGAGTTTGACTTGGTGTGTATGGCAAATTAGGTGTTATAGAGTGGTGCAGGTATGACATCACTTTGTAGGCCAAAATGCAGAAGCGAGTTAGCATTTTAGCACTTCCTGTTCCCTCGTTCCAAAGTCAATGGGTTTTTTGAATGGTGCTGTGGTTAAATGCTGAAATAAGGTTTATGGTGAACACACTTTCACATTTTATTCTATGACATAAAATACACCAGCATTACCCCACTCGTGATTTTTTGAAGCTGTTATGTGTCTTGAAAAAGGCGGTTGCTAACAAGAGGCTAAATGGGACTACAGAGGCTGTGGAGGAGATTAAACGTCATCACGCCGAGCAGCTAAGCTCAGTTCGCTTTTACAGCCTCATTATGCTTATAAATGTGCTCTTATAAACTAGTTTAACTTAAATGTTCTGGGAAAATGTTTTGAAACTGAAAGAGTTGCCGGAAGCTTAGTGATGGTGACGTTGAAGGCGAGTGATCGTGGTGTAGTTTGTTTATAGCTTACCTTTAGCCTTCTGGCAGCTGCATTTAGGCTTCAAAATTAATAAAAGTTGTGTTCATCTGTGATAATTATCTTGATGGACAAAACGTGCAAGTATCAAACTTTTATTGATCACAGAGCTTGTTTTTTGCGATAATCCAAAAGCCTGTGGGAAAATCCTATTGGGTTTTTCTCGAGGGAGCCAGTGTGATGCTAACTGCTGGTTGGTCTACAAAGCTGGTTGTCACTGCTGTGGCCGAAATGCAGATGGAGGGCAGGAAGCTATATGTTTTGCGTCGTTTATTGTTGCTCAAATCGATTAAACCGAGAAACCACAAAGATCTTTTATCGTTTACGTAACTTTTATTACTTTTAAACTTGAAAAAGTTGTCACCTTTAATGGCGTTTTGCATCTACTGATACCGACTTATCTTTGTTTTTGAATTGGTTAAAGGAACACGCCGATTTTAGCTTATTCACTGTATCCCCCAGAGTTAGATAAGTCCATACATACCATTTTTATCTCCGTGCGTGCCATAACTCTGTCTGACGCACCCACCGCTAGCCTAGCTTAGCACAAAGACTGGAGGTAAATGGCTCCAGCTAGCCTACTGCCCAATAAGTGACAAAATAATGCCAACATTTTCCTATTTACATGTTGTGATGTGTATAGTTACATCGTGTACTAAGACTGACGGAAAATTAAGCTATTATTTTTACTATCGGCCATTGGCCGATTGTTTAACAATAACAACAGTCAATGATCAGGGCCGATGGTATCCTGTCAATCAAAAGGGTGCGGAAAATGTGTCCACCTGCAACTCTATGTGTGTGTGAAGAAAATGTCTCATGTTGAATTTAGGGCAAGTTAATGCGACAATAGTGCATTAGCATTTAAAAATTGCTGCATAAAAGCAGGCTCTATTTGACCCTAAGCATCACCCGTAGTTCAAGCCAGGGTTGCCAGGTCTGCAGTTTTTCCCTACACTAAACATTATTTGTAGCACGCCTCTCATCCAATAATCGCAAATAGCACTGCTTTGTTACTTCTAAAAAAATACATAAAAAAAAGTCATCTTTCAAATTGAGTCCTTTTTATCATGAAACTGAAACAATAAATGCCGTTTTGACGCTCCTAAATGTGATGCGACAGATCGCGGTAGTGCCTCAGTTCAAGCGGCTGTGCAGAGCTGTAAGGGGACCCGCGTTGTGTGTAGATAGAAATGGCTCATTCTAAGGTAATAAAAACAACGGTTCCTTATGTAAGGTCTTTATACACCTCTAAAAAACATATATATTATATAAAACATTATATTGCATTTCTGTCAATAGATCCTTATAAATATTACACACGGCACCTTTAATACAAGTTATATCTTGAAAAGCATGCATGAATATCAAAAGGTATGTTGAAAGATACACTACAACTTACTGAAATCCGTAACATGACTCATGTAATCACTCAATCAGTGTTTCAACTGCGGAAAGATGTCAATAAAATGGCTTGTAAACAATAGCTCACTTAACATTGTATTCAGCAGGAAAGTCATCAGATGTTCACAGTTAACAATAAAGAAGCACTAGAAAGGAGCTTATGTACTGTTAATTACTTGGCCTCGCTGCTTGCCACAAACCTTTGTTGTTAATTACAGACAATATTATTGTGTACCAAATGAGAGGGTTCTCTGTATAGTTTTCAGCATTTTTTGGGAGCGGTTTCTTTTCCATAAGAAAAATCGGTATCGGCTGAGAAATTTAAAATCGCTAATTTTGAAGGTTTTTTTAATAGACGATGTGAAAATAACACTATATCATTTTTGAAAATGTGCTTATTGCGACTCATTTTGCCAGCAACAACCCTAGCTCCAGACAAAATTCTAGCTGCCGAATTTTGCAGATATTGAAGATTGTTAATACAAGATTTAAAAACTCCAACATTAGCATTACAATAGTCTATACATGAGAAAACAAATGAGTTAATCAACCTTTCAACAACAGAGAATGACAACATATTTCTGAGATGAAAGAACAAGGTCTTAACAGTATTTTGCACAATTGGCTCAAATGACAGGCTGGCATCAAAAATAACACCAAGATGTTCCAAGGCAACACCATCAACAGACAAAGTTAAAGAACCTGCATTACGCAGTTGATGGGGAGAGCCAGGAAATTGTTAGATGGGAAATCTACATATTGACCAGGTTTTGAGTTAATATTTAATCTGCGTATCGTCAGCATAAAAATGGTAGCTAAGGTAAAGAGATCTTAGTACTTGACTGAGTGGGGAAATATAAATGCTAAAAAGCAAAGGTCCGAGAATTGAGCCCTGGGGGACACCAATACTAACAGGAACAACTTCTGATCTGTGACCATCCATAAAAACAAATTGACTATGATCTGCAAAGTAAGACCTGAACCAGCCTAGAGGAGCAAAACATCTTATTACCACACCAAAACCTGAGAAGGCGATATGAGAAAGGAATCCTTGGGCTTAGAGAAAACAGTGGTGCATGAGGAGCTCTGTTTTGCATTTGCATCATATTCGCTATGAGCAAGATTGAATTTGTGAAACCCAGTTATTAAAAACTGGCGAAGGAAACGCAATATGACTTTTTATTTTGCTTTGTTCATTTTCAATTATTCAAAAACTCCAGCAACTCATTACCTACCACCTGACAAAGAGAGCTAGATTTATAGTGTTCATTTGGAATGAATATCCTCTCTTCCTTTTGTACAAAAATAAAAGAATTGGAATGCATATTATTCCTGTTTTATTCAGCTGCATTTGAGAAAGATTATAAATAGAATGCTTCTGAAATACATGCATTCTTTGTCATCGCATGAAATGCACTACTAAGTAAAATTCTAGAAGGTTAAGTACATTTAAAAGAGCAGAAAGGAAAGTGAGCCAATGGGAGAGATAAAGCATCAAATATGCAGAAGTGCTGTCACTTGGCATGTTCCTGTCACTGTTTCAGTAATGCACTTAGGATTACAGACGCTCTTTTCCAGAGATGCCACATTTGGTTTTTAAATGCACCATGGGAAATGCATAGGAAGCTGCAGAGGGCATTTGTAAGACTGCTGACGATAGCATGAAAGAAACTTCACTATAATCTTGATATGAAAGAATAAAAAGTGAGCTGTGTAGGGAAGCTCTTCTCTTTCCTATTCCTGTTTCTCCATTGTGTAACCATTTGTCATTATTTGGATCTGGACTTTCCAGTTGAGAAATGCTATTAGGTCAAATGTATTGCTATAATTCCTTTATTGATTTCTGACTAATATGTTTTTATTCTCTGTTGCAGTGATGGATGCTTGTAGTTTGTGGGTCACCGTTTCTTAAAGCTAAAGTGTGTAATTTGTTTCTCCAAACAGAATTGCAATTCCTGTCTGTCATTGGTCAGACAAAAAGATAGTCCTGCCTAGGGGTGGACGATATAGCCTTAAAATTATATCCCGATATTTCAAGAATATTTGCGATAATGATATTATGATGATATAGAAAAAAATATATAGAACAACGTTTTATTGGCGATTGCATCTGGCAGGCAGCAGCATTTATTAGTGCAAACAAAACATAGGGCATATTCCATCCTTTTCCAATGAGCTACTGTCATTGATGACAGAATACCTAATTCGAAGTGTAAATTTATTGTCATAAGGTGGCAGCAACAGCATTATAGTGCAATAGTAGAGACACAGCCACACAGCATGAGTCAAATGTAAGCAAAGTAAAAAAGTAGCCTTGGTACAAGTTGGTAGTGTTTTGGTAATCTTAAGTAAAAGTATAACATAACTCCTTAACATTTTAGTTTAACAGTAACTAAAGTAATTTATGCCATGGTCTGTCTGAATTAGGGTGTGACTCTGAATACTTAATTCTGATTGGCTGGAAGGTGTGCAATAAAATCATTTAATGCACAGGTAGTTCCAGGTCAGTTGAATCACTGTTCTATATTAATGCACCGTTTTCATTGAAAAACACACACATATACGTCACTCACTTGCACACAAGCATTCAGGAGCACAGGCACTTGTTATCAACGCTGCCCCGTCATAAAATAACTAAGCTACTGGATCACATCATTACATTTCTCAGCAACCAGGGGGTTACATCGCTATTTTTAAGTAATAAACGCACATCTTCATTGTTAAGAGAGACGCTGAACAGACGCAGGTACAAATCTCTCTCTTTCTCTCTCTCGATAATTAATTCAAATAAATGCTATAATTCATTCACATTTACATTTTTTCATTTAGCAGACGCTTTTATCCAAAGCAACTTACAACTGAGGAATACAGGAAGCGATCTGTCATGAAGATCACAAAAAGTGCTTGAAATACTAAGGTTTGGACATTGCTTAGACTAGCATAAGCTAGAATAGGGAGGGGATAGAGGAAAATGTTTTTTAAAGATGAGGTTAAGTGCTCACGGAAGAGATGAGTTTTCAGAAGTCTTTTGAATGTTGTCAGCGATTCTGCATTCCGGATGGAGGTGGGGAGATCGTTCCACCAGCAAGGAACAGTGAAAGAAAAGGTTCTGGAAAGGGATTTCATGCCTCTCTGTGATGGTACCACGAGCCATCACTCCTTTGCTGAGCGAAGGGTTCTGGTGGGGGTGTAGACTTGTAGGAGCGAGTGGAAGTATGCGGGAGCTGAGCCTGTGGTGGATCTGTAAGCAAGCGTCAACGCCTTGAATGCGAGCAGCAAGTGGTAGCCAGTGCAGAGATGAAGAGAGGTGTGACGTGGGCCCTTTTGGGCTCGTTGAATACAAAACAAACGTGCGGCTGTGTTCTGAATCATTTGAAGCATCTTGATTCGCACATGATGGAAGTCCAGCCATAAGCGCATTGCAGTAGTCAAGCCTAGAAATGACCAGGGCCTGGACGAGAAGCTGTGTTGCATGCTCTGTTAGGAACAGTCTGATCTTCCTGATGTTGTGCAGCGCAAACCTGCATGACCGAGCTGTCTTTGAAATGTGGTCTTTGAAGGACAGCTGGTCATCAAAGGTTACTCCAAGATTTCTGACCAACCTTGAAGGGGTAATCAAGGATGAACCTAGCTGGATGGTGAAGTCGTGTTGTAGAGTTGGATTGGCAGGGAACACGAGAAGCTCAGTCTTTGCCAGGTTGAGCTGCTGGTAATATTCTTTCATCCATGCCGAGATGTCCGCCAGACAGCTTGAGATTCGTGCAGCTACTGTGTGATCATCTGGTTGAAATGAAAGGTAGAGTTGTGTGTCATCAGCATAGCAATGGTATGAGAAGCCATGTGCCTGTATGATGGGTACCAGTGATGTAGTGTAAATGGAGAAGAGGAGAGGTCCCTGCACTGAGCCATGAGGAACCCCAGTGGTCAGTTGATGTGCTTTGGATACCTCCCCTCTCCAGGCAACCTTGAAAGACCTACCTGTGAGAATTCAAACCAGTGGAGTAGAACCCCTGTGATGCCCAGTGATGAGAGGGTGGAAAGAAGAAGCTGATGATTCACAGTGTCAAAGGCAGCAGATAGATAGAGCAGGACGTGGACTGATGATTTGGTATCAGCTTTTGCAATCCACAGGGCTTCAGTGACCGACAGTAATGCAGTCTCTGTTGAGTGGCCCCTTTTGAAACCTGATTGGTTGACGTCCAGCTGGTTATACTGTGAGAGGAAAGATGAAACCTGGTTGAAAACAACTCGTTCAAGTGTTTTCTCTATGAAAGGTAGGAGAGAAACAGGTCTGTAGTAGTCATCTACAAGTGATGTGTTTAATGTGTTTTTTTTAGGCAGTGGGGTTACCCGAGCCTGCTTGATTGTAGTAGGGAAATGCCAGTGCAGAGAGATGTGTTGATGATGTGTGTGAGTGCTGGTGGGAGTGTAGGAGAGATGTCTTATAGAAGGTGTGAGGGGATGGGATCTAGAGGACAGGTGGTAGGATGGCTGGAGAGGAGAAGTTCAGATAATTCTGCCTCAGTGAGTGTAGAGAAGGAGGAGAGAAGATGGCCACAATATCTTAATAGGAGTTGTCACTGTAATAGCATGATATTCAAAGGAGTTGTTAATACATAGAGAGGAGAGGAGTGGGTTGAGTATTTCCAATGGTTAGTAATGAGAAGACCAGTGCCTCCACCCCTCCCAGTCTGGCGAGGGGTGTGAGATATACAAATAAATGTAATCTTACACACTACTTTATCTCTGTGTCTAATTCAAAGCAAACAGAATGCTAGATCTAACAAGCCGTAACTGACGAAAATAACTGCAAACATCAATAACAGCTTTAAGTTGTCAATGCTGGCAAATGATCATAAGCGGGATAATCCACGCCTAGTTGTAAATAAAGCACGGCCAGCGATGCTTCTTGAGTCATTTGTTTACTTTTGAGCCGCACATCACCAGCTGCTAGTATCTCCTCCTCGCGTACCTTCATAGCCTGGGTGTTTTTGCTTCAAGTGGTGAAACAAGTTTGTTGTGTTTCCATCTTTAGCGGTAACAGTTTTCTTGCATATTTTGTAAAATATTGTGCTTTGTTGGAGGTCTGACCTCTTGTAACCAAACCACTTCCATACTATTGAAGTAGCTCCCTTTTTAGGTACTAAATCGTCATTGGAGCCTGACATGCTGCTCTTACTCTCAGACAAGTGTTGTTGTGCGCTAGGGAACGTAAATGCACCATACGTCATCGCGTCGCTATGTCATTGATATCGCGAGATGACACTTTTTTTTTAGCATGTAAAAATTTATACCGGTGTTATCGTGGACAGTATGATATGGCACACCCCTAGTCCTGCCTCAAACTAATCAATGTTTTGAACTCTCTAAAGTTATAGGGCGTGTCCAAAATCCCATACTCTCTTGAATAGGCACTTATTTTGAATAAGTAAAAAAGTTCTATATAATATGAATGTAATCCGGACATACTACCTCCGCCATTTTGTCATTATCATGTGACCTGTTGCATTGCATCGCTTTCAAATCCTCTCCTGTGGCCTCGTTGGATAGTAAAGTGTTCATCTATTGTATACACACTTCAGAATCTTGGCAGAATTAGTAGGTGATTCTGGTACTTTTGGCCCACTCTTTTATGATTACTGTGAATTCCTACATACTATTCTTATCACATACAATTTTTCATAGAGATGCACCGATTGCAATTTTCTTGGCCGATTCCGATTTCCGTTTGTGTGACCTGCCGATACCGATTTTCTTTCAAAGAACTAATTGACAGCATTAGTTCTTTGAAACTAATCTCTCTCATGAGCAAAAACCAAGCCTGCCGCACTCGTGTTGAAAACTGAAGCCAAAATGTCTCAATCGCCCCCAGGTGGTTGGTCCCAGTATAGCTCATAACCCCCGCCACTCCATGTATTCTAATGGATGCGAGACAATTTTAGGCAGTTTTTATCACACTGATTTCATTTCAAGTGTTCGTTTTTTAAATAAGTTTGGTTTTAGTTAGTTATTTGATGCTATAAAAACGGGGGGTGTGACATCATGATTGACAGCTGAGATTGACAGCTTCTCTGAATGAAGTTGTCACTGAGGCACCAATTGACCGTTTTTTGGGATTTTCAGGAGGAGATTGGAGCTTTAGCTTTAATTTCTACATTTCCATAACTGTTTATTTCACACCAACATAATGAGTATCTGTGAGAGGGCGTTTGATATCGCAGCTCTACTTCCTGCTCTCCACTGCACAGACTCCGGTCCCGAGGTCACTACTGCGCAGACTCTGTCCCAGACTTGGTCCCCAGCGCCATATTTGGACGTTGGTGGCTTCACTTTTCTTCAGTGGAAGGTAGTGAAGACGCGTTGTCCATATTTTTTACGGTCTATGGCAAAAACGTGCCGCTGGCAACAAAAACCGGCTCGGAATCGCTAACATGACGTGCGATAAACCAATCAGAGTCTTATCTCCCATTCCCTTTAAAAGCCAGTTACGCGTGTACCATGGCACGATTCGCTACTTACATTGAATTTGCGAGCTGAGACTGAACGCTTTGTGTGTGTAATAAGCAGAGTGTACACGCGTTGTGCACTCGTCTAGGCTCATATTACTAACTTTAAACTATTACGCCCTTTAAATAACACAAAAAATACTGGGCTATTGACTTTAGAGCAGGTTTTTGTTGGTCAATGGCACAGTCGTTTTCAGTCCCCCAAATTTGCAACGCGCCAACAATGCACCTGAACACACCTGGTTTTCAGACCAGCATGCCCATGGGCGAACAGATGGACGCGAGTGCATTTGCTATTTAAACAACGTGGCACTGGATGAAATGAAAATGGTGAAAATGATAACTGCGTCGGGCTGAAACTAGCAAAAAACACTTGCGTCGCGCCTGCCGTTGCATTGCGCCGGGTGTATGATAGGGCCCATAGTGTTTAAATTTTTGGAGAGATTAAGCTATAAATAACTTGCATATATTTGATTAAGTGTATTACACTGGGGCAGAACAAAGTGTTTTAGCATCAGAAAAAATTACACACTTCAGCTTTATGGGTTTTTTACATTTACCCAAAGTAGTAAGCATGCAGACAAACTGTCTTCAGGGCTTTTCTCCATAAGGCAACCCTTAAAAGTAGCACAGAGGTCCTTAGTCTGAATGCATAATTCAGTTTTCTCACTGCAGGCTGTGCTGCCGTTTAAAAACCTGTGGTCGCCTGCAACATCGCCCTCCAGTGGTCGCCCCTCTGAGAAATCATCTTTAAACAGGTGTGTGGAGTGTTTCATGTTTTGTTCATTGGACCTTTAAAGAGGTTACATGACTTTTCTTTTCAGATAAATAACTGTTATGCATGCACTCGTGTTAAATCTAAAGTTAAATGTCCTTTGGAGCAGGCATTAAGATTGAACTGAAAATCATTATTTGCAAATGAAACTGAAGCAGGTATTTTATTATAGTTACAAAAAGCAGCATTAAACTGTATCCTTGTACTTAACTGCATAGAAATGGATCATTATGTCCTATTTTGGCCTCTCTAGTTGCTTCTGAGCAGAATAACTAAGTGTGTTAGACGTGTGGTGTGTGTGTGTATATATATACACTCACCTAAAGGATTATTAGGAACACCTGTTCAATTTCTCATTAATGCAATTATCTAATCAACCAATCACATGGCAGTTGCTTCAATGCATTTAGGGGTGTGGTCCTGGTCAAGACAATCTCCTGAACTCCAAACTGAATGTCAGAATGGGAAAGAAAGGTGATTTAAGCAATTTTGAGCGTGGCATGGTTGTTGGTGCCAGACGGGCCGGTCTGAGTATTTCATAATCTGCTCAGTTACTGGGATTTTCACGCACAGCCATTTCTAGAGTTTACAACGAATGGTGTGAAAAGGGAAAAACATCCAGTATGCGGCAGTCCTGTGGGCGAAAATGCCTTGTTGATGCTAGAGGTCAGAGGAGAATGGGCCGACTGATTCAAGCTAATAGAAGAGCAACTTTGACTGAAATAACCACTCGTTACAACCGAGGTATGCAGCAAAGCATTTGTGAAGCCACAACACGCACAACCTTGAGGCGGATGGGCTACAACAGCAGAAGACCCCACCGGGTACCACTCATCTCCACTACAAATAGGAAAAAGAGGCTACAATTTGCACGAGCTCACCAAAATTGGACAGTTGAAGACTGGAAAAATGTTGCCTGGTCTGATGAGTCTCGATTTCTGTTGAGACATTCAGATGGTAGAGTCAGAATTTGGCGTAAACAGAATGAGAACATGGATCCATCATGCCTTGTTACCACTGTGCAGGCTGCTGGTGGTGGTGTAATGGTGTGGGGGATGTTTTCTTGGCACACTTTAGGCCCCTTAGTGCCAATTGTGCATCGTTTAAATGCCACGGCCTACCTGAGCATTGTTTCTGACCATGTCCATCCCTTTATGACCACCATGTATCCATCCTCTGATGGCTACTTCCAGCAGGATAATGCACCATGTCACAAAGCTCGAATCATTTCAAATTGGTTTCTTGAACATGACAATGAGTTCACTGTACTAAAATGGCCCCCACAGTCACCAGATCTCAACCCAATAGAGCATCTTTGGGATGTGGTGGGACGGGAGCTTCGTGCCCTGGATGTGCATCCCACAAATCTCCATCAACTGCAAGATGCTATCCTATCAATATGGGCCAACATTTCTAAAGAATGCTTTCAGCACCTTGTTGAATCAATGCCACGTAGAATTAAGGCAGTTCTGAAGGCGAAAGGGGGTCAAACACAGTATTAGTATGGTGTTCCTAATAATCCTTTAGGTGAGTGTGTATATATATATATATATATATATATATACACACACACTATAGTGTATATCTACTTGCTGTGTATGTATATTATACATCAAATATCTTTTATGACATTAAGTGAAATATTCCTAATTTATGCATGCAGTGCTGTAAGTTGTTTCCGGTGTTGTGTTAACGAGTCTCATTAACAATCAGGTTCATTTGCTTTGATTTTGTGCTAAAATAATTTGACCGAATGACAAGATGAATATATCTTGATGACATTAGTGGTTTGCTTATGTATGTATGTGTATATACAGTTGCAAGAAAAAGTATGTGAACCGCTTGCAGAATCTGTGAAAATGTGAATGTTAACTAAATAAAAGAGATCATACAAAATACGTTATTTTTTATTTAGTGCTGTCCTGAATAAGATATTTTACGTAAAAAATGTTTACATATAGTCCACAAGACAGAAAAGTTGCTGAATTTATTAAAATGACCCCGTTCAAAAGTTTATGAACCCTTGATTCTCAATACTGTGTTGTTCCCTGGATGATCCACGGCTGTTTGTGTGTTTTGTGATGGTTGTTCTTGAGTCTTTTGTTTGTCCTGAGCAGTTTAACTGCCCAATGTTCTTCAGAAAAATCTTCCAGGTCCCAAAAAATCTTCAGTTTTCCAGCATCTTTTGCATATTTGAACCCTCTCCAGCAGTGACTGTATGATTTTGAGATCCATCTTTTCACACTGAGGACGAGTGAGAGACTCAAACACAACTATTAAAAAAGGTTCAAACATTCACTGATGCCCCAGAAGGAAACACGACACATTAAGAGCCGGGGGTGAAAACTTTTGAACAGGATGAAGATGTCCAAATTTTTCTTTTTTGTTTAAATATCAATTTTTTTCATTTAGTACTGCCCTTCAGAAGCAACATAAGATACTTACATGTTTCCCTGAAGACAAATTAAGTACAATTTCCCTTGATCTTCAAATTCAAAAAGTTTTAATGCATCGTGTTTCCTTCTGGAGCATCAGTGAAGGTCTCAATCTTTTTTAATAGTTGTGTTTGAGTCTCTCAGTCGTCCTCAGTGTGAAAAGATGGATCTCAAAATCATACAGTCACTGCTGGAGAGGGTTCAAATATGCAAAATATGCTGGAAAACAGAAGGACCTGGAGGATTTTCCTGAAGAACATTGGGCAGTTTAACTGCTCGGAGCATACAAGGGACTCAAGAACAACCATCACATAACACACAAACAGCCGTGGATCATCCAGGGAACGACACACAGTATTAAGAATCAATGGTTCATAAACTTTTGAGCGGGGTCATTTGATTTCGTCGTTTGATTTCTCTTATTAGTTAAAATTATTCACATTTTCACAGATTATGCAAGTGGTTCACATACTTTTTCTTGCAACTATATACACAGTATACAATATTTGCTAATTAGTTTTGAAGTTTATTCTTGATGTGAGTTTTACACAGGCCATGTAACAGGAGTGAAGTGGGTATTAATGAACTTTTCCCTTCGTTTAAACATCTTGTAACTGTAGGATTGAAAATAATCAAAGATATTTGATATTTGCAATTGAACAAAGACATACTGCTTTACTGTTTTCAACCCCCATCTTTGTTATCAGAAGGGCCATTTGGAATTTCTAAAGACAAAGAGATTCTGAAGGCCTGTAGGCCAAAGGTGTGTCACCCCTTAAGTACAGTGGGGGAAGTTTGGTCTGATTGGTCAGTTTCAATGACTCACAATAGGGTTTGAGTTACATGGTCAAGGAAGTATAAAAGAAGATTGTAACTGTTGCTCTCGCTTCTTTTTATTCTCTGGCTCTCTCTCTTCTTGGGGGCCTTCTCTTTGGCTCTTCTCTTCTTTGCTCTCTTCTTCTCTTTCTCTCTCTCCCTCTCTCTCTTTCTATCCCTCAGGTAACATTCTTTTCATGCTGGGTACGATTAATGGTAGTTTTTATCATCTCATACATCTATTTTGTAACTATTTTAAGTGTAACCATAACCAGATTTTGTCATTAAATTCTTTCAATTATAAATGATTGCTAACTAGTTTTGATTTGGTATTGACTTTGAAGTGCTACCTCTATTGCAATTCTATGGTAGAAACCATAGAAACACCAGAGACGCTTTAATATTTTAGATGTTTTATTAGACAAGAGAACAACTGTTTGGATACATTTATAGACAGAAAACGAATCATTGTTATACAGCTCAACACGTTTAGTATTATTGTTTGAATCTCGTTTTCTTGATTTACCTAATATTGATCTAGCTCACTGCAGTGTCTCATATATAGGGTTTTTTTCTTACCGCGGTGAAGAAGCATCAAATCGCACGGTTTGGCAGTTTACCGCTAAACACTTGATTAGTTATTTTTACGATGCCTTTATGACATTTTTCGGATCTTTTAAGTTTTAGAGGAATGGACTTTAAATGGAGGGAAAGAAATCCCTCAGGTTTCATAAAAATATTTTAATTTGTGTTTGGAAGATTTCCAAAACGACATGAGGGTGAGTACATGATGACAGAATTTACACTTTTGGGTGAATTATACCTTATAAATAGAGTAAGCTGAGCCTTGGATAAAAACTCTATATCACAAATCATATCGTTTTCATCAATGATACATATCGTCGCATTTTTATATCAAAGACAGTAAATTATGATAAACAATGATTACACATTATGCACTCCTGTAACATTCACTAGCAAAACAAATTAAATTAAAATACAAAAAAAAAGTGTGTTGATGACCTCTCTCACCGCGGTAGGAATCTCATTACTGCGGTAATGCGGTTATCGACACAGCCCTAGTCTCATAGTACCCACGGAGCGAACGCACAGAGTAACGTTATAACATAATTTTTAAAACACTCAAATGTATCTAATATGATCAACAGCACTGTTACCCCACATATACATGACCGCATGAAGTGGAAGCGGCGACTGTGGCATAATAAAAGTTCTGCTGCTCTTCGGCCGTGTGTTGCGCTAGTCTCTCATTTAGCTCCACAACACTTGGCTCTGCTCTGCTTCATACTACAGTGATGTTAATAATCTCATCCATGAACATGATTTCTGCCCAAGTTCCATCCCGTTTTTTTTTTCACAGGCTGTGAAGTGAAGACAACATCTCCCATGAATCTGCGATCAATCTCGGTGTCATCAGTCTACGCCTTTGTTTTTGAATAGGCGACCTCTAGCGGCAAAAAACTACATATTGTGCCTTTAATTTAAGTATCACTTCACCTGTTGTCAGTTGATATTGTGCTTGTTGAGCCATGTACTTTTGTTGTATGATCTGATTCTGAACATTTGATTATAAATTCCTGCAAATTCAGGCTGAAATAGATTACAGAGCTCCAGACTAACATTTGAGAGCAGTGGCACCAGCGCCACTAAGTTCTACAGATGGTGGCGCCAGCACCTGATTTTAAGTTAATTTAATCATAACATTACTATTGTTTTGCATTTTTTTTGTTAACAAGTGCAATTACTAATAACATTACATGTTTATTGGAAACTTAACAGTGAAGCACTGAGCTTGAATTGATATGCAGATAAAATGAACTTAACAACAGTAATGAGCAAAAACCTCATTATTATAGGGAAATTCTCTCTATTCTACTCTTATTAAATGTACTATTGTTTTTTTTATAGTATCATACTGAACTAAAAGGAACGCTCTTTACTTGTTTTCTGTGTAATTCAGTCACAATTTGAAAAAAATGTTTTTGTTTTTCATGAGACTTTGACTTCCTACTTTTTTCCAATATATTAAGGAGTGGAAACGACTAATAAGTCAAATAAGTGCTCCTATGCCACCACCTAATGGAATAGTGGTAATTTCATGTCTTTTAAAAAAAAAAGTGCTTGTTGAGATCTGATCTGTGGTTTGATTGCTCCTGCCTGATCGATTGCTCCTGTCTGCCTTGCTGCAGTGTTTGCAGCTCTGTACAGCTTTGCTTTTGAATCTCTTTTATCTTCTATTACAGGCCACCAGGGCACAATACAGACTGCCGATCGTGGTTGTATTTCTCTGTTAGTGTTACTCGATCTTAGTGCTGCATTCGATACTATCGACCACAACATTCTTTTGAATAGACTCAAAAATTATGTTGGCATTATTGGAATTGCATTGGAATGGTTTAAATCATACTTATCTGACCATTATCAGTTTGTAGCAGTAAATGAAGAGATGTCACACCGATCACAAGTTCAGTATGGAGTACCGCAGGGCTCAGTGCTAGGACCGTTGCTCTTCACCCTGTACATGCTACCACTGGGAGATATCATTAGGAAGCATTGCGTTAGTTTTCATTGTTATGCTGACGATACTCAGCTCTATATTTCTTCACGCCCTGACGAAACTTGCCAATTCACAAGATTAACGGAATGCATAGCTGATATAAAAAATTGGATGACTAGTAATTTCCTGCAACTTAATTCAGAAAAAACTTAATGTTTAATCATTGGACAAAAAATGATAGTAACCTAGAATACTGTCTAACACTTGATGGCTGCTCTGTCAAGTCCTCGTCGTCAGTTAGGAACCTGGGTGTGCTCTTTGATACCAATCTCTCATTTGAAAGCCACGTTTCTAGCATCTGTAAAACTGCATTCTACCATCTTAAAAATATATCTAAATTACGGCATATGCTTTCAATGCAAAATGCTGAACAGTTAGTTCATGCGTTCATGACCTTGAGGCTAGATTATTATAATGCTCTACTGGGTGGTTGCCCTGCTCGCATAGAAAATAAACTGCAGCTGGTCCAAAACGCAGCAGCTAGAGTTCTTACTAGAACCAGGAAGTATGACCATATTAGCCCAGTTCTGTCAACACTGCATTGGCTCCCTATTAAACATTGTATACATTTTAAAATCTTGCTAATTACTTACAAATCACTAAATGGTTTAGCTCCCCAGTACTTGAGCGAGCTCTTAACGCATTATACTCCATCACGTCTATTGCGGTCTCAAAACTCTGGCCAGTTGATAATACCAAGAATTTCAAAATCAACTGCAGGCGGTCGACCCTTTTCCTATTTAGCTCCTAAACTCTGGAACAGCCTTGCTAACATTGTTCGGGAAGCAGACACATTCTGTCAGTTTAAATCTAGACTAAAAACGCATCTCTTTACTATGGCATACACACAAAACATTTTTAATTTATATTATTCAAATCAGTTAAATAATTGTTAGGCTGCATTAACTAGGTCAGCCGGAACCGGGAACACTTCCCATAACAACTAATGTACTTGTTACATCATAAGAAGAATGGCATCTACGCTAATGTTAGTCTCTCTGTTTATCCCGAGGTTTACCGCAGTCAGCCGGATCCGGGCCGTATCCAGATCAGATGGTGGACCTGCGCCTGGACATGACCAATGCATCCCTGAAATATCTGCAAAGAGCGTGTCAATTAAACTCCCCCCTGTAAATGCCGCATCGACATGACATCCTCATTAAACCCGTCTCCGGCATGACGACTCCAATCTTTCGAATAATCCTACGAATATCTATTGATCTAATATGACTTTTGACCTGTAATGTTGCCAGAATCATAATCATACACTATTTGTTTGTCGGCCAGAGAACTGGCACCCCGACTGAGCCTGGTTTCTCCCAAGGTTTTTTTCTTCATTCTGGCCCTGAAGGAGCTTTGGTTCCTTGCCACCGTCGCCTTTGGCTTTTGGCTTGCTCAGTTGGGGACACTTAAATTAACTATATTACTGAGGGATGAAACGGTATGAAAATTTCATATCACGATTATAGTGACCCAAATTATCACGATTATCAATATTATCACGGTTTTGTTCAAATGAGATTAAAGTGTTCAAAAAGAACTGATGCACACACTGAAAACATTCCAACAAGTTCTAATTTGAAAATCAACAAACAGCAAATAAAACAAGCAGCTCTGTGCACTTTTTTAAGCAAGATTCTATTCTGTGGCATTTCCTTCCTTATAATGACCGTCGTCAATAGCAACGCATTATAACAGCGCACATCCATGCTTTCATTTCATTCAAATGCGTCTTGTGTCTCTGTTTTTGATTGTAATGAAAATGAAACCAGAGATTTGAAGTGTTTGCCGCTATTGCAGCGACTTTCTTTTTGCATGTTCTGCAGACAGGGTGACCATACTCGATCGAGTTTACCTCAGGACTTTTGTAAAATCCAAAATATGACCACACCTCAGATTTGGTCCTTTTAGAAGGCTGAAAAATCTCCCGGCGCTGTCACTGCCTTCCGCCCTTTCTACACGTTCAAAAAACAACATTGCACGCTGCGCCTGCGCCAGACTGACGCTCAAAAATCGTGATAATTAAATTTTAAACGATATTACTAACCGTCAGTACATTTTATCGTGAAACCGGTAATCGTTCCATCCCTAATTACTGATTATATTATATTATTATATTATATTATATTACTGATCTGCCCGCATTGACACTATATGATAATTGAAATGAGCTGATGACATCACCGTTTCTCCAGAGCAGCTATACAGCCGAATCAAATTCTGTTGCATTATTTTCCTGTTAACACTGTGAAGCTGCTTTGAAACAATTGGCATTGTAAAAAGCGCTATATAAATAAAGGTCAAATCATCACATTAAAAATAATATTAAAATGACGTAATATTTAGAGCTTTTAAGTGCTGGAAAAAGTGTAAAGACCTTGAAATTTCACTCTCAAAAGGTTGTACGAACCCTGAGATGAATAATGTAATGTCGATTTCTTCCACAATACCATAGGGTGTTACTACATTAAATCCATGGTGAATGTTTATGATTTGTGGCCTGAAACGTCTGAATGTTTCAATGTTTCTTCTGGTTTCCACGTCAGCGCTGTTTGATCTGATGTCTGTAGCGATGTAATTAATACTGTGGTGAATTCAAGCGCTTTCTCACTGGATCTCCCAGCGCTGTGTAGTAACGGATTAGGTTTTGTTGAATTACACTAATAATTTATCTTGGGAGCATAAGTTCAAATTGGTTGAACATTGTAATCTAATAAATGATGTTTAGCACTGCATGCCATAATTTTGGATATTTGTAACTTTCATTAATAGTAGTAGAATTTCCAATTATTCTTCAAATGTATATCATATGCACAATTAATACATCATTTTGATGATGATTATTGTTGTTGTTTTTAAATGTTCACATTGTTTATGGAGAAATATGAATAAATAAATAAATAAATAAATAAATATGTATATATATATATATATATATATATATATATATATACACTCACCTAAAGGATTATTAGGAACACCATACTAATACTGTGTTTGACCCCCTTTCGCCTTCAGAACTGCCTTAATTCTACGTGGCATTGATTCAACAAGGTGCTGAAAGCATTCTTTAGAAATGTTGGCCCATATTGATAGGATAGCATCTTGCAGTTGATGGAGATTTGTGGGATGCACATCCAGGGCACGAAGCTCCCGTTCCACCACATCCCAAAGATGCTCTATTGGGTTGAGATCTGGTGACTGTGGGGGCCATTTTAGTACAGTGAACTCATTGTCATGTTCAAGAAACCAATTTAAAATGATTCGAGCTTTGTGACATGGTGCATTATCCTGCTGGAAGTAGCCATCAGAGGATGGGAACATGGTGGTCATAAAGGGATGGACATGGTCAGAAACAATGCTCAGGTAGGCCGTGGCATTTAAACGATGCCCAATTGGCACTAAGGGGTCTAAAGTGTGCCAAGAAAACATCCCCCACACCATTACACCACCACCACCAGCCTGCACAGTGGTAACAAGGCATGATGGATCCATGTTCTCATTCTGTTTACGCCAAATTCTGACTCTACCATCTGAATGTCTCAACAGAAATCGAGACTCATCAGACCAGGCAACATTTTTCCAGTCTTCAACTGTCCAATTTTGGTGAGCTCGTGCAAATTGTAGCCTCTTTTTCCTATTTGTAGTGGAGATGAGTGGTACCCGGTGGGGTCTTCTGCTGTTGTAGCCCATCCGCCTCAAGGTTGTGCGTGTTGTGGCTTCACAAATGCTTTGCTGCATACCTCGGTTGTAACGAGTGGTTATTTCAGTCAAAGTTGCTCTTCTATCAGCTTGAATCAGTCGGCCCATTCTCCTCTGACCTCTAGCATCAACAAGGCATTTTCGCCCACAGGACTGCCGCATACTGGATGTTTTTCCCTTTTCACACCATTCTTTGTAAACTCTAGAAATGGTTGTGCGTGAAAATCCCAGTAACTGAGCAGATTGTGAAATACTCAGACCGGTCCGTCTGGCACCAACAACCATGCCACGCTTAAAATTGCTTAAATCACCTTTCTTTCCCATTCTGACATTCAGTTTGGAGTTCAGGAGATTGTCTTGACCAGGACCACACCCCTAAATGCATTGAAGCAACTGCCATGTGATTGGTTGATTAGATAATTGCATTAATGAGAAATTGAACAGGTGTTCCTAATAATCCTTTAGGTGAGTGTATATATATATATGTTGTATAATATTTTTACAGTTACTACAAATTAATATTTTATGAAGTCGGTAAAATCTTTATTGTTGAGATATATGATAAATCATTCATTTTTCATTTATTAATATCATGAACTGTGATATGTCAGCATAATATTGATCTTATGGATTCATAAGCTTCATTTACAGGCTATTCACAAAATCATTAATATTTCATGCATTTAACATGTTGATCTAGAATAGTGAATAGTGTGCAATTGTATCTGTGGAAATCATGTTTGAATTCTAATGGTGAATAGGAATATAACCGCTGACATAGCTGGATATGAAATAATTGCTCTGCATCAGTGTTCAGTGAAGCTGTTACACACCACCTTAATGCTTTAAAGGGACGGCAATTGGAAATAGAGCACTGAGGAGTAATTGTGGATGAAGGTCTCACAAAGAAAATGAAAAGTGTAGCACTGTTAGGCATATAGAGGATGAAAGGCACGCTCAGATGAAGGTGTGTGTGACCCATCGAGCTGTTGACCACATTGATTTTCTCTTTTTTCCCCCTCTGATTTTGCCACTTAGAGCAGAGAAAGGCCTGGATTCGTCCCTGGCTCTCGAAGCCTTTCACTGGAGCAAATCCTCCTCAGGATGTACAAGTGATTATGGGTAATTACGTGTGGAGAATGGATGCTTAAGGAGAGCCGAGTGTCAGCCTGTCAGTCAAAATGCACCATGAAAACAAGGGCCTTTCTTGAAGCACCATACATTCACACAGTTGTGAAGAGGTGATTGTTTGTTATTTCCTCTTTGAGTTAAACAGATTTAGACACTGAAGACTAACACTTAACAGAAGCCTCAAATGCTTTTTACAGTAAAATCACACTCCGAAAATGGCATTTCCAACCCATTTTACTTCTCTAATGTAACATGTAGGGTGAGGTTGTAATGTGTGTGTTTCAAAAACAATTTTAGCTTAATTGCCTGAATGATAGTAATTTAGCAATAAAATAAACGAAGTTGGTTTGAGCCAAATCCCAGAACAGGAACCGCGCTGAACAGAATACAGACTAATGCCATTAAAAATAAAAAGGCTTTGCTAAGCTCTCTTGTGATACAGGGCCTCTGAGACCATTGATCTGCTATAAAATCTTTTATGGAGAAGTTGCATATTTTGTATCCTATAGGCTTTGACCTTGGCTACTACTTTGCAGGTCTAAAGCCAGACAACATATTGCATACTGGCATAATTTTGTACTGTTTAACAGAACAGTTGGTAGTACATTATTAACTTCTCATTCCTTTTTTTTTCCTCATGAAAAATGTTCTCCACTGAGCAAACGCATAATTGGATTTCAGGCCAATCTGGATTGGAGAAATCCTTCTAAAACATGAATAATTTCATTATCAGCCGAGGCGAGTTATTATAGATTGGCCTGCAAATCTTTGCACATCATTTGAAAGTCATGCAGACTTCTAATTTGAAATGTAATTCTTCATGTTGACCTCGGTGACATGCTTTCTTAAGAAGTCCTTTGTATCCTGATAATGATCTCAAATATTAATGATGTAGTTATTGTCCTGCTTTAACGGATTGTTGTACTACATGATGTGAATGTGATACTAAGGATGGATCAGGATGGTCGACAAGATCAGGGGTTTTCAAACTATTTAGAATTTTTTTTGTACAAATATATACAGTACTGTGCAAAAGTCTTAGGCACGTTGGTATTTTCACTGAAAAATGTTTTTAAGCCAGTTATTTATATCTTTTACTGTAGTGTGTCAGTAGGAAATATCAGTTTACATTTCCAAACATTCATTTTGCAATAAATTGTAATAATCCAGTGAGATATTTTTTTATGCACAAGAAGTCTGACAGCAGCCGGTATGATCTGATCTCACCATCATCGAGTCTGTCTGTGATTACATGAAGAAACAGAAAAAACTGAGACAGACTAAATCCAGAAGAACTGAGGCAACGTCTCCCAGACACTTGAGGAAACCTTCCTGCAAAACTACATGAATAGGTGTAGGAATAGATGCAGGTGACAAAAGCCGCTTTAAACGCAAAGGGTGGTCACCCCAAATATCGATTTGATTTAGTTAATAGAAGTTAATTCATAAATAAAAGCTATTTATGTTATTATTTTTGACAGCATTCTCACTTTAAAGCATTCTGACAAGTGCCTAAACTTTTCACAGTACTGTAGTTTTGCAGGAAGGATTCCTCAAGTGTCTGGGAGACGTTGCCTCAGTTTTTCTGGATTTAGTCTGTCTCAGTTTTTTCTGTTTCTTCATGTAATCACAGACAGACTCGATGATGGTGAGATCAGATCATACCGGCTGCTGTCAGACTTCTTGTGCATAAAAAAAACAAAATATATCTCACTGGATTATTACAATTAATTGCAAAATGAATGTTTGGAAATGTAAACTGATATTTCCTACTGACACACTACAGTAAAAGATACTGGCTTAAAAACATTTTTTTGTGTGAAAATACCAACGTGCCTAAGACTTTTGCACAGTACTGTATATTTTACAAAAATATATTTTTGCCACAGCCACCAGGGAATACCGTGTCCATGAAAGGGTGTACATGGTCTGCAACAATGCTTAGGTAGGTGGTACATGTCAAAGTAACATCCACATGGATGGCAGGACCCAAGGTTTCCCAGCAGAACATTGCCCAAAGCATCACACTGCCTGTGTATTCTGACACCTTTCTATCAGAACCAGCATTATCTGTCTCTCAATCAGTTGTTCTGTCTATCTGTCTGTCTGTCTGTTGTTCCATCTGTCGTTCATCTAAAAACCCATACTATGAGAGGAAAAATATTAAGCATGATGTTAAAGGTGACAAGTTGTTTCCTAAATGAAACAACTGGCATTTATATTGTCACTGTAAAAATATGAAAATATTATTTAGAAAGATTTACTTGGCATTTGTAGTGAGTTACTTTTTATGCCAGATTTGTTTATAGCTCTTTTCCCTTAGCATTCCAAATCAATGTTTTAAAGACATTAAGAGCCCTAAACAAATTTGCATTCTTTTATAGTTTAAAAATAGTTCAAAACATAGTTTGATCTGTGTATAATTTTTCATTTTCTATGGCCCATAATATGTTTATAAATATCTGTAAAAACTTCTATATCTAAACAATTTTAGATATACTGTATATCTATACATTTATACACAAAAACTTCTCAGAGAAGCTGTTAAAATTACAGCATTTGTTGGTCTTGGATGTGTTCGGTTGATGCCTCTTGCATTATTGCATTCATAAAAGGCTCTTTCCAGCTGTTTTTGAATGCAAGAACGTGTCTTATGTGAACATCCCTTAAGAAATGCGTCTGATCGATGCCTGGCGGACGTGACCCTAAACAAGCTTAATTAAACAGAGCTTCGTAGTTGATTTGGAAAGCGTGTAGTTGTGCACATCTCTAAGGGTGACATCATCGTGCCATCTTGCCACACTCTCGTGTTCAGTTTGATTGATGAGTGGCATTTGAGAAATTGCTCTGAGACTAATGTCGCATGTCGTTTGCACGGTGCAAATATTTCTGCACAGTCTCCCGTGGCAGTGCGTTTTAATTAGCTTTGGGATCATACAAGACAAGCAACATGACGTTGGCGAATTTGTGCCCATAATGCTCAGTAAGCCAGAGCGCAAGTAAGCCGTTTGCTGACCGAGGCTCTGTGTGTTCATTGCTTCGATATCCTCAGGGTTGCTGGTGAGGGTGGTGAGGTTTGTACTTAATTGCAAATTTGCAGTCTGAAGAAATCCAACAGCCAAGTGGCAAATGACTATTGAATACACTCCAACAATCCTGGTGTCAACTGATTTTTCCATCTGCAGGAGGAATTATGATGTGGGATTTCAATCCCCAATTGTTTTACAAAAGCAATTAAGTGTTGTGTATGCAACATTCAGCACGAAATCCCTCAATATGGAAAATGTCGAGTGTCGTTTTGGAGCAAATCTGTATGCTTGTCGTTTTTTTCTATCCTCAAATCTGAGCTCTAGATTTGCCCTTTTAATGCTTTAAAAATCTTTCCATTTATATCTTAAAGAACAATTAAAGCCTTCGTTTCACGCTCGAGTGCGTGATAATACCCGCCTCAACCCGAGGCCTCTGTTGATCTTGTTTCCAATCATCTCGGGCCTTGTCTGTTAATTATGTCCAATTTTCATGGACAGTACAGCAATTATCAAGGACTCATGGCAAGAGTTAGCTCCCTGCTGGTATGCGCTTCATTGACGTTATTTAATGTGTAAAATAATATACTCTAATATCTATAATATAGAAGCGGTTGGAGGTCAGTTCAAACCACTAACCCTAACTGTTAAAAATTATTTTTCAAATTTTTACATGAAGCAAAGATCATTTTAGTACATTTGACAAGAAAATTCCATTTTTCCTATTCCATTTTTTCCCTACAATTTCAAGTTTAATTCAATGCGCTACTTGCTGTAATTGTTTGCAATTTACTAGTAATTTATGAGTGAAAATGGCAATGGTTTTTTATATTTAAACATATGTTAAACATATCTAATAATTTCTGTAATACATTTTAATTTAAATTTTGCAACTTAAATTTTTTTTTAAATATATGTTTAAATGGTTAAAGCTAGTGTGGGAAATAGCAAATGTAAATCAAATTATTGAATTTGAATTAGCATTTTGCTCCAAACGTTGCACATTTGGTATGGAAAATATAAATTGAAATACAGAAATATATTGCCATTTTGCATATTACGTTTCAATATAAAAATTGCTACCCATGAGCTTCCGTAGTTCCCTTTCAGTCGGTCACGGTTGACGTACGTCGGAACTGACCGACGAATTGGGATCTGTTTTCAGAGACCAATCTACTTCGAGTGATTTAAAAACGAGCCAATGGACATTGGCATGCGGTTCACGCATTCCACGCACCGCCCCGCATCGCGGGTATAAATACGGAAGTGGAAGTACCGCATATCGCTTTTTTAACTTCGGAGCCGAACAGTTTGCTGTATCAAGCTGTTTCTACGAAGAGTGTTTAGATGAGTCTCGAGAAGGATCGCTCTCTTACCTGGGTGCTGGTGTGACGGCGCGAGTCAGCGAGTGGCCGCTGCAACATACACTTGTTCCTGTGTTAGTTGGCTGGGCGTTACCGTTCTTTGAGTGCTCACACGCAGGCTTGCAATCGGACTGCTGTGAGCCGCGGCCATCTCCCTGAGTGCTTCAGCACTTCTAAAAGAGCATTTCCTTCTAAAAGAGCAACACGGTTTGACCCTGCGACTTTTTGAAGATGTCATTCAAACCGTGTGTTTCTGGATGCGGTTGTTTCCTGTCCTCATTTGACGGCCACGATCTCTCGCATATAAACATGTGAGATTGCGTTCGTGGGTGATTCATGTTCTCTCAGGAGAACGTGATCACGTCGGCGCGTTGTTCGTCTCACCTTTCTCGTAAGGGCTTGAGCGTTCAGCGCCGTGTGCCGTCGAGCGCCTGCTGACAGCGGGGGTTGTCACGGCAACCCAGCGCGTCACTCGGCGCTCTAGATGCGCAGTCAAGACTATGAAACCTCAAATGGGGTTGAGTCCCTTCGCCTATTCCCCGATCTAGTTTATTTTCTGGTGCACCAGAAAAGGGCTACTTCGGCTAATAAGCCTTGGTGACCTGAGGATTACAGTGGGGCTTCCCCGCCGGGTACATCTTCTCGGGCCCCCACTCCTCTATCGCATCACGAGCGTGCTGAGACTTTGTTCGTGGGCGGTTCATGTTCTCTCATGAGAACATGGCCACGTCGGCGCGTTGTTCATCTTGCCTTTTTTCATAAGGGCTTGAGTGTTCAACGCGCCGTGTGCCGTCGGGTCTGACGGCCACGCTCACTGTCTCACATGCCTGCTGGTAGCTTACAGATGGGATTGCTGGTCCTAAAAAACAAAATAATAAGAATAATAATAATAATAATAAAAAAAAATAAATAAAAAAAAAGGGGGGGCCAGCGTTTCGTTTGGGGACAGATGTCAATTGCTGCATCGGAGAGGGCTGTTATGCGCTGGAAATGGTAATGCTGAGTCTCACACTATAATAGTGTGTGCTCATGCTGAATCAGATTTAGAGTTGACAGCCATGCTTTCCTGGGTGGCTGAGGCGTAGTGCAACGCGTAAATCGCCTTGCCTGCCCCTGTGCCTTTTTTTTTCTCGGATGTGCATCGGAAAAGTTTAGCAGTGTGGAACTATTTGGTGTCAAAATATGGAACACCAAAAGGGCCATAAACTGTATACATTTTTTCCCTCTCTCACTACCCTCTGTCCTGCATGCACGAGGGTAGTCCCGGCCCAGGGGTTATGCAGGAACTGTGTGCGGTGATGGACCTCGCTCTCTGGGTGACGGAAGTCACTGCACGCTCCCTGGGTCAGGCGATGTCCACACTAGTGGTCCAGGAATGTCACCTGGGGCTAAACCTGGCAGATATGCATGAGCCCGACTAAGTACGGTTCCTCAACGCCCCTGTCTGTCAGGCTGGCCTCTTCGGCGACGCCATCGAGAACTTCGCCCAGCAGTTCTTGGTGGCCCAGAAGCGGACGGAGGCAGTTTAAAAAACATCCTGCCCCGACGACTAGCCGCTGCCTTCACCCAGTCGTCGGCCGCAGCGCCTCCGCCTGCTTGTCGCCGAGGGCGTCCCCCTGCGTCTGCCTCCGCCCCTGCTAAGCCAAGCAGAAGCCTCCACCTAGGAAGCAAGTGGCCGGGCGCAAGGGAGGCGCCCAACCCGTCCAGGGTCCCGCAAAGACCCCTTTTCACTGGGCTTCCCGTTTCAGGGCCACTTGCCCTTGCGCTTGCCAGCCCAGTGAAAAGGGGATCTGCTCTCTGGGAGACGGTGTCCGCACCCCTCCCTCCCCCGGAGGAGGACCGGGGGGAGAATATTTTTCGGTTTCGGTCCTGCCGCTGGCTCTCCGGAGTCGGGTCTGCGTACTCCACCTCGCTGCCCCACCCCGGGTACGTCTGTGGTGCCGTTGGTCCCGCTTGTTCGGTCTCTGGGGGCCTGGCTAGGTCTTCCCAGGCCGTCTTGCTGGCTCATCCGTACCATCAGACTCGGCTACGCGATTCAGTTCGCCCACCGGCCTCCCAAGTACAGGGGCATCCTCTTCACCTCCGTGCGGAGCAGCGATGCCCATGTCTTGCGGTCCGAGATCGATGTCCTGCTGGCGAAGGACGCGATCGAGCCGGTTCCTCCAGCTGATATGAGGTCGGGGTTCTACAGTCCCTACTTCATTGTGCCCAAGAAAGGGGGTGCGTTAAGACCAATCTTGGACCTGCGTGTTCTGAATCGGGCCCTGCACAAGCTCCCGTTCCGAATGTTAACGCAGAAAAGCATTTTCGAATGCATCCGTCCCCGAGATTGGTTCGCAGCAATCGACCTGAAGGACGCATACTTTCATGTCTCCATTCTCCCTCGACACAGACCGTTCCTACGCTTTGCGTTCGAGGGGAGGGCATTTCAGTACAAAGTCCTGCCCTTCAGGCTGTCCCTGTCGCCTTGCGTCTTCACGAAAGTCGCAGAGGCAGCCATTGTTCCGCTCAGAGAACGCGGCGTTTGGATTCTCAACTATCTCGACGACTGGCTCATACTGGCTCAGTCTCGCGATCAGTTGTGCGAACACAGGGACCTGGTGCTTTGTCACCTCAGCCTGTTGGGCCTTCGGGTCAACCGAGAGAAGAGCAAACTCTGCCCCACGCAGAGGATCTCTTATCTCGGTATGGAGCTGGACTCGGTCAACCGGAGTGCGCGCCTCACAGAGGAGCGAGTCCGGTCATTGTTGAACTGCTTGAACACGTTCAAAGGCAGGACAGCGGTCCCACTGAAATTCTTTCAGAGGCTCCTGGGGCATATGGCATCTGCAGCCACGGTAACGCCGCTCGGATTGCTTCATATGAGACCGCTTCAACGTTGGCTTCACGACCGACTCCCGAGATGGGCGTGGCAGCGCGGCAAGTACCGGGTCTCAGTTACACCTTACTGTCGCCAAACCTTCAACCCGTGGGCGGACCCTGCCTTTCTACGGGCCGGAGTGTCCCTAGAATAGGTGTCCAGGCATGCTGTGGTCTTCACGGATGCCTCTTCCACGGGCTGGGGGGCCACGTACAACGGGCACACAGTTGCGGGTCTGTGGACGGGGCCCCAACTGCGTTGGCATATCAATTGCCTAGAGTTACTGGCGGTACGTCTCACCCTGGGGCGCTTCAAAAAGCCGCTACAGGGCAAACACGTACTGGTCCGTACGGACAGCACTGCGGCCGTTGCGTACATCAACCATCAGGGTGGTCTACGCTCCCGTTGCATGCCCGCCATCTCCTCCTGTGGAGTCGGAAGCGTCTGAGGTCGCTTCGGGCCATTCACATCCCAGGTGCGCTGAACCAGACAGCTGACGAGCTCTCTCGTCAGTCGACACCTCCGGGAGAGTGGCGACTCCACCCCCAGAGCGTCCAGCAGATATGGGACCTCTTCGGAGCCACGCAGGTAGACCTGTTCGCCTCTCCGGACTCGACCCATTGCCAGTTGTATTACTCCCTGTCCGGGGGCACCCTCGGCACAAATGCACCGGCGCACAGCTGGCCTCGGGACCTACGCAAATATGCGTTTCCCCCAGTGAGCCTTCTCGCACAGACACTGTGCAAGGTCAGGGAGGACGAGGAGCAGGTCTTGCTAGTTGCGCCCTACTGGCCCAACCGGACCTGGTTCTCCGAACTCTCACTCCTCGCGACAGCCCCTCCCTGGCCGATCCCCCTGAGGAAGGACCTGCTTTCTCAGGGGCGGGGCACTCTATGGCACCCGCGTCCGGACCTCTGGAAACTCCATGTCTGGTCCCTGGACGGGACGCGGAGGTTCTAGGTGGCCTGCCGCAGGCAGTGGTAGACACCATCGCTTCAGCTAGAGTCCCCTCTACGAGGCGCCTCTATGCTCTGAAGTGGAACCTGTTCATTGAGTGGTGTTCTTCCCGCCGGGAGACCCCCGAAGGTGTTCGATTAATGTCGTGCTTTCTTTTCTGCAAGATGGGTTGGAGCGAAGGCTGTCTCCCTCCACCCTCAAAGTGTACGTCGCCGCAATAGCGGCGTATCACGATGCAGTAGAAGGTAAGTCCTTAGGTAGGCACGACTTAATCGTCAGGTTCTTCAGAGGTGCGAGGAGACTGAATCCTCCTCGTCCAACCTCGGTACCCTCTTGGGACTTAGCCTTGGTGCTCAAAGCACTCCAGGGTCCTCCCTTTGAGACTTTGCAGTCTGTAGAGCTAAACATCCTGTCCATGAAGACAGTGCTCCTGACTGCATTGGCCTCAATCAAGAGGGTAGGGGACTTGCATGCACTTTCGGTCAACGAATCATGCCTAGAATTCGGGCCGGCTAAGTCTCACGTTGTCCTGAAACCCTGGCCTGGATATGTGCCCAAGGTTCCCACCACTCCCTTCCGGGACCAGGTGGTGAACCTGCAAGCGCTGCCTTTCGGAGGAGGCAGACCCAGCCCTAGCTTTGCTCTGTCCCGTCCACGCTCTCCGCGCCTACGTGGACCGAACTCAAAGCTTTAGAACCTCAGAGTAGCTCTTCATCTGTTACGGAGGCCAGCAGAAGGGAAAGGCTGTCTCCAAGCAGAGGTTAGCCCACTGGATAGTGGATGCTATCGTCTTGGCTTACCAGTCCCAAGACGTGCCTTGCCCGTTCGGGGTGCAAGCTCACTCCACTAGGAGTGTAGCCTCCTCCTGGGCGCTGGCTCAAGGCGCCTCGCTGACAGATATATGTAGAGCTGCAGGCTGGGCGACACCTAACACGTTCGTTAGATTCTATAGCCTCCGTGTAGAGCCGGTATCTTCCCGCATCCTCGCCTCCAGTGGCCAGTAGCGCTAAGTACCCGTTCTAGTGTCGGCTTGCATACGCCACTCCCGCCTCCGGGCCGGATACGTGCGTCTATTGTCTCCAGTTGTGTTCCCCGGAAACGGCTAACCCTGTCGAGCTACTCCGTCACCCCTTCGGTGTCAGACGTTGCGGCTGTTTGACACCAGGCCTGCACCCATATGCTTGTGGAACGTGTGTGTAGGCTGGGTTCCATATGTAGCTTTTCCCTAACGGTAACCCCATATGTGTATTCTCCACGGTACCAGCTACCCTACTCGGCTAGCCCCGTGTCTTTCCCTTGACAGAGCTCGCTCTGTCGTCTCTGGCGGTGTTCTTCCCCCCCTGGGACCAGGTTGGGTCCACCCCAGAGACTGCTATAGGTAGCACTACCCTGCTAGGTTAGTCCTTATGAGTATTTCCACCTCTCCTTCCACTGAAGGACGTGGCTCCGCAGCGTACCATCTCCCCGAGACGGCACACTTTCCCAGCGTTATCCAATAGTTACGCTGAGTGGGTCTTGCAGGAACAGCTGTGACTGGCCTCCCTGCCCGGAGCCCTGACTCCCACACCAACGTAGGTGTGGTCCAGCGAGCTCGGGCAGGGCGCTGGAAGGGCCAGCATCTCTGGCGTGTTAGTAGGGATCCCAATTCGTCGGTCAGTTCCGACGTATGTCGAACGTGACCGACTGAAAGGGAACATCTCGGTTACGTATGTAACCCTCGTTCCCTGATGGAGGGAATGGAGACGTACGTCCCGTCGCCAGGTGCTGTGCTTCAGCTGAAGGCCGAGTCACCTATCTCGGCTCCTCAGTTGTAAAGCGATATGCGGTACTTCCACTTCCGTATTTATACCCGCGATGCGGGGCGGTGCGTGGAATGCGTGAACCGCATGCCAATGTCCATTGGCTCGTTTTTAATCACTCGAAGTAGATTGGTCTCTGAAAACAGATCCCAATTCGTCGTTCAGTTCCGACGTACGTCTCCGTTCCCTCCTTCAGGGAACGAGGGTTACATACGTAACCGAGACGTTTTTTTTGTAATTGCTTTTATTTTCTAGCAATTTCTGAGTGAAAATATAATAAAAAAAATGTTCAATATAATATCTATCCACACAAATGCCACTAACAGCTGCTAAACATTTGTGTGGATCCGAATGCAGTTTTGCTTGCTTTGTAAATTGCTACCGACAAAAAACCCGATGGCCTCTTTCAGTGCTCTTAAATCCTCTTTGATGCCTGTGTGAAGACGAAGAAATCAGAAAGTGATTGATAAAATGAGATTTCCAGAGCTTGCAGTAATTTGCAGTGAGTTTACCTGTTCTCCAGCTGTTCTCCACCTTTGGGATCCTTGCTGCTTCGAGGCTTGTTTGTCTTCCCCAGTCTGTGTGCATGTCAGAAGTTGAGGCAGAACCATCACGGATGAGTGCGAGAGAGAAACCGTGGCCACGTCCTCAAAGGAGAACAAATATTTCTGTAGATGCGTGGTGTCATTTAAATAGAAGAAGGTAAAGTGCAGGTGTTGAGTAAGCCATACATGAGACGTATTGTTTGTGAGCGTGTGTTTTTGGCAGGTGGTAGCAGAAAATATTGAACTAGTGGAAAAAGGGCTAGATAAGGAAAGCACTGACAGGAGATCTATTCACTTTCTAGGCTCTAAAGGGTTGCAGGTAAACAGAGTGTCAATCATCGGGATTAGTTCACACAGAAATGTGGCGTTCCTCTTTGTTGCACGCTTGGGGGAAACTTTGCAGCGATGTCATCCACTGTGTCTTTGCCAGACTGCGGCAATATCACAATTGGGAATATTAAAAATTTACGGACACTTTCACACTGACTAAATGCGCTTGTCACATGTCTGCTTATAGGAATATTTCAGCCAAAAATGTAAAATCTGTCATTGTTTATTCTACCTCATGTGATTTCAAACCCATTTTTCCCATTTTAACAAATTATAAAGACTCTTCATCTCTATAGTAACAGTTCATAGTGACCATTTACTAACAGCTTGCGGCAGCGCAAACCCACTTTTGGCGTTACAAAACTATTCAGGATTTACTAAAGACGCGCAGTGACAAATTAGTGCTGAAAAGGCGTGGGCATAGTTATTTTTGCGGCTGACGTTTATTGCATATTGCATTCTTTTTCAGATGCAAAATGTATGGGAGGAGAGTATTTAAATTAATCATGCAAAGTGATTTGCAAAGGTTTGCACTCGTCAATTTACTGGTGTTTGGGCCATTATTTAACGGCCCAAAAAGCCTGTCTTAAACCAGACGCTAATTTGTGCTGCTCTTGGTAGATAGTGTTGGTCATTATGGAAATGTCTGTGTTCTTTAATTTGCGCATCATCAGTAGATCACAAGCAGAACTTTCCACTCCCGTTTGTACTTTTTTGGAATTGCACTCTCACGCTAATTTGCCCTGTTTAGTAAATCTGGCCCCATGTCTGCAAAGCTCCCAAACACAACATAAAAAGTAAAATAAAAGTAATCACAAAGCTATGACTTTTATAGCACATGCATCATAATTCTGGTCTACTGTCATTAAGTTGTACTAAAATAACTAAAACTGAAATGATAATTAGAAACTATATGGACATTTAAAAAATAAAATTACTGAAACTTAATATAAAATTTATAAATAAAAACTACAAATTAAAACTAATTAAAACTATTAATTAAAACTATAATAGTATCTCAATGATACTCAAATAACACTGATTTGGGTATGGGGTGAATTATAATAAGATATATATATATATATATATATATATATATATATATATATATATTTTTTTTTTAATTGTTTTGTCTTTAGTTGTTTTAAAATCTATTTTATGTCATTTTTAGGTCCCCTTAACTTTGCTGAGCCCCCTTGCTGTGAATCTTTGGTCAAAATGTAATTAAATACTGACAATGTATTAAGAGGAAAATACTGCATTTCTTAATTATGGTCATTTATAATTAAAAGTTGGCTTTGGTATTTGGAGTCCTCCATTTGTGTAGTCAGTATTAACATTAACAATTTAGCTTATGACAGAAAATTGCCAGATGATATGTGTTTTGTCACTAATATTACTTTGCAATAGCAAATGTTGGCATGCATCCTTTTTCACAGCTATGAAATTTGCTGTATCACAATGTCAGGATGGAATGACGCGATGAATGATAATTTAGGTGACTCGGCTTGTTACTCTCAACACTGCAGTGTGTATGCGGTATTTGAGATGATATCAAATGCTAAAGGTGTCTTATGGTCAGGGGATGTTGTGGACTTTGAAACGGAAACAAACGCACATTGTCGGAATGCACAAGAATCTGTCCTCACCGGCTTTAAGGCCTGACTTTAGTCTCGGGCTTCTGTATGGCCAGACCACAAGTCTCTTTGTGCATGTCTGACTGGATCCTGTGTGACTTACAGAGGCCTTTTCCTGGACTTTGTGTCTTTTGGTTGAATTGCCTGGAGCTACACTGAACCAAGACAGACCACAATATCAAAAATGAAATCTGTTCTTGGTGAATAAAAAGTCAGTGCACAGATGTGTGTTTACCTGAACACATTAGAACTATTCAGACAGGACAGTTTGTATGGGATTCATACACATAACTATTTGTACAGGACTATTTTTTTTTTCCTGAGGAGGTTTGTGTTTCTGAGATGTACTATGTTTTCTCACACAGCCTCTGTAATGTTGCTGACCAAATTATCTACTTTTTTCCCAGATAGGAATCTGTTATTGCAGATATATGCTTTTCCTTAAAGGAACACTCCACTTTTTTCAAAAATAGGCTCATTTTGCATCTCCCCTAGAGTTAAACAGTTGAGTTTTGCCGTTTTTGAATCCATTCAGCTGATTTCCGGATCTGGTGGTAGCACTTTTAGCGTAGCTTAGTATAGATCATTGAATCGGATTAGACCATTAGCATCTCGTTCAAAAATGACCAAACCAAAGACTTTCGATATTTTTCCTATTTAAAACTTGACTCTTCTGTAGTTACATTGTGTACTAAGATAGACGGAAAATGAAAAGTTGCAATTTTCTAGACCGATATGGCTAGGAACTATACTCTCATTCCTGCGTAATAATCAAGGAACTTTGCTGCTGTACCATGGGTGCAGAGGTGCAATGATATTACGGAGCGCCTGCAAATACTCCCCAGCTAGATAACTTCCAACGTGACCGGCACTAAGGCTGAATACGAAATTCCCACTATACCCTCAAATAGGGCATTATTTTAGGGGACAGCCATTTGTAATGGTGTCCGAAACCATAGTGGGTGTTATTGGGTGCACTCATTCAATCCCACATTGCATCGCAATAACGAGTGTACAAGTATACAAAACACAACTTGTCCTGTTTATTTTTGACTAGCTTCTACAAGAAGAAACTACTTGAAATGAATTTGTATCAGAAAGTTGTAGAGTCTGATTGGACTTATGGCCTTTGATGTCAAAGAGAGAGTTTTGTTTTTCATTTTAAAAGTTAATAAGTCTATATATTTTCTGTTGTAACTATGCTTACGACTAAATGCTTAATTTCATTGTATTGTTTGCATTTAGCTCTGTTTCTTCACCGCTGTCCGCATCCCATCAAAACAGACCAGAGACCCGATTTTGCCTCTCAACTGATTGTACTTAAAAGAATAATGTGTTGGAAACAAACGTCCCACAATACACTGCCTTTGAAGTTGACAAAAGAACTCTTGGGGGCAATGAGCGAAATGGAAGCATGTGTTCGATAAAATATGAGAGAGGAAAAGAGATGATGAAAGACACGATTCCCTCGCCGTGAGACCCTCCTCCTCATTGATGTGAGGTGGCACGGCACACGGCAGGAAATGTTTCTTCCTTTACTTCCAAAGTTGTGCTGAGTTGAAGTCCTTTTGACTATCTCATTTAATTGATGTCACAGACCCTTTAGCGATGAAACAATGAGATGAGAGCATCATTATGTTTGCAACAGCTGCGCTGCGAGCCACAAACACTTTCCAGTTGATCTTCAGCAGGCGAGATCTCTCCTCTCCAATTTACAAGGTCTTAGACTGATAGTCGTTTGCGCTGAACACAAGTTTGGTGTAAAACAGAGAAACCTGATGACAACAGCATCAGAACCACAGATACAATGCCTATAGTTTCATACATTTCAAATAACATTTTAATGAATTATATTTAAATTATATAATTAATATAATAAATATATAATTTATATTCAATTATATTAATTATATGGCATGTGACCAAAATAAATGTCTTAAAAATGCAAGTAATGCACCATTTTATTCAGCATAATGCTGTTTCAAATATGCGACTGACAAAGATATGGTATGTGAAATAAAGTACGCCAAAAGAGTAGTACATCCGAATACATTTTTACCGTTTTCAGTAGGCAAAAAGTCCATGAATGACCTAATTCAGATTAGATTCTGAAGTGCCCATTTGATGGACACTTTACTATCCCATGAGGCCACAGGAGAGGATTTGTGAATAGCAGTAAAGCGACGCAACTGACGCTGGTTGGTCACATGACAGTAACAACATGGCAGATGTAGTATGTCTGAAAAGTACATTTTAATTCAAATGTAGGACTTGCTCAGACAGTATGCGATTTCGGACACACTGAACATAAAAAGTAAAATCCTGAAGAATCACATCACAAGCACATCGGATTCTAAGTAAAAAAAAAATGAGGAGCACATTAAAAAAACTTTAGGTGCACAATGAACTTTCAACTCTTTGTCATAATTCAACAGTAGATCATAAACAATCTATTGTCGTTAGGCCAAGTGTTTTTAGCCAGCTAACGCCTAGCCGTGGGCGCTTGAGTGCACTTCGGCTGCACAGTGTGTTTTTTCAGTTAAGATGCTTTGCTTGCTATGATACAGAATATTTGCGGAAGTGTTACTTGCATCTAATTTCACAGACAGTTTGTTTCTGTATTGTTTCTATATAAAAATGCCGATACAGTATTTGCTCTGGCTTGTTTTAAATTATTTTGTTCCGTTATTATGTGCGTTGTTGTCTGTTGCCGTTGTCCCGCCCCTCCTCCACTGTGATTGGACGGCTAGGTAAAAAGTGACAGTGATGAGTTCTGCGTTTTACCCAAAGTTGAACATTCTTCAACTCTCGGCGACCGGTAAAAATAGACGCTCAGTGCCTCGTCATGCTGCTGGGGTTTCCATTAAAAACAATTAGAAAAATATGCTAGTTTCAGGAAAAAACGCTTTGACAGACACACAGCCTTAATGTGAGGTATTCATTGTTTGCGAACAGCTCTGAAAATGGTCTGTAAACTTTTCTGCACATTCTCTTTTCTGCACGTCTCTTCTCGCTGCCGGTGAAGTGACACACCCATGTCCTCTCACGAATGTGCGTTCACACCTCTGAGCGTCAAAGTGGCCGGAAGTCTTGTAATGAGCTATGGCGTGGTTCGGTGGCAACCAAGCGGCAACCTCCCCCAGTTTCTTTTGAAGCCAATACCGAAGTGACATAAACTCCAATTCATCGACTGGCCGCTAGGGACAGGCTCCAGAAGGGAACAGAATCTGATTGAGCCCATGTTAAAATTCCCAACTTTACAGCAGAAAAAAACATGTTTACAGCCTGGTACAAATTTAGGTTTTGGTCTATACGGCTAATTTTGCCCTTCATGACAACTGTGAGGGAGGTGAATTTTTTTTATAACTTCATTTCCATTATATAAAGCCTTTAAAGGTCTGCATAATTAAGGGCGTGGCCACTTTGAGTGACAGGTGGATAGCCGTTTGTCTGCTGTCTGTTAGTCATCACATCACATCAGCTCCACCCACATCCCGCCTCTTTGCCCATTTTCAGTTATGGGCAAAGTGACGCGCTGCCAAGATGGCAACGACCGACTTTAGACTTCAAAACTGCTTTTCAGAATCCTATGGGTGACGTCACGGACACTACGTCCATATTTTTTTACAGTCTATGGTGGCAACCAATCGGAATGTAGAAGTCCTCCGCTTGAGAGGATTCCAGAGAACGCAGTCCTGTAAACTTTAGTTTCCGACCACATTACCCTTACGAAAAAGAACCGTGGTTTTATTATAGTAAAAGTGTAGTAACCATGTTTTTTTTGGCTAATTGATTACCATTTATATAACCACAGTTTTACCACAAATACCATGGTTGAACTATGGTTAGAGTAGCAAAACCATGGTTAATTTGTGGTTATCATGGTTTAACTACAATAACCATGGTTTTTTGGTTTTATTTGTAGTAAAACCATGGTTCATTTTCGTAAGGGTAGTTCCCAAGCAAAATGGAGGAGAGGTTGATCATTGCAGGTTTGATGAGAAGGCGCGCAACACTATTTATAGGCAACATTTCCATACTGGAACGCTTGTTTTTCAGCCGGAATGCAATTTGTTTGCTCAAAACAACACCAATTTGACCAATTGCATTAAGGCCACACTTCAACCAGGGCAATTATTGTAATGTAGGCTGCACACAAATTAATGTGAATGTTAAAGACCAAGGCTAGTAAACGTCTCCTATAAACTGCATGTTGAAATTAGACTAGCAATTAACCATGAACACAAAAGCCACACCACACAAATGGCTTTTAATTGGTTTATTTCGTTAGCAAACATGTAACTATAATTTAGACAGGGCCACTTTGGAAAATTACTTCGGTTTTATTGAAACACAGTTTATCTTTGGCGGTGTGGTTCCTTTATAGGGGTTCTTGCTCCATGATTAATAGAACATACAAGAGCTTTGCATTAACCCCCATGGAACCATCAGCTTGAGTGATATACAGATGATTTAAGACACTTTGTTAATGTCTTTAAGTGGAACAGTGGTAACGTGTAGACGTGCAGTGAATCCTGGGACGTCTACTGTAGCTTGGCTATGAGGATGAGTGTCTCTCAGCAGTGAGGTCCATAAAAGCTAGGACTTGAAGCCTTGGTAATCTGAAAAAAAGGAGAAGACGACAGCCAAAAGGTGGACAGTAATATGCTGATACTTACAGTGGGGAGGGAGGGTTACGAGCAGTTTAAGCGTACTTCCCGAGCAGTAATGCCACATATATCCCCGGTCTAATAGGAGAATGGTAGTGATTGGAACGATATGATAGCTGACCGCGTCACTTGGCAGCAGCACTGTGCCTACGTGGCCTGACTGAACTAACGCTGTGCTTGATTTGTTAATTTCTTTCCATTGATCTTTTTTTTTTTTTACTTTCACATTTAAAAGCTTTCATGAGGTTCACTTATACCCTATTTGTGGTCCGTCTAGACAAATACCGATCAACATAAGGTTTTTTCCTGGCTCAAACCAAGGTCAAATTCTGATCACAGTTCAACACACTTTACAAGCACATATTTTAGGTATTTTAATAATAAGAGAATTCGATTTTTATTGTGAGAACACTGTCATATACAGTGTTTCTCCACAGTGTTTTGTTAGACTGTGGATGGGGGACCCTGTTCCTTCTTGGGCGGTCGGGGGGCATGCCTCCCCGTAAGAAAATTTTGTACATTTTAAAGATAAATTCATTAATCCGGTGCACTTTGAAATTTCTAAATTAACAGCTCCAACCCATATTCAGTGTGCAAAATAAACAAAGAAAAAGTCTGTGCACTGACTTTTTCCTGAACTTTAAAGGGAACTCTAGGGCTTGTGCACTAGAGATGTGCGGATCAGCTCTAACATCATCTGAATCCGCTGTTAAAAATAAATCATCTAACTGTCAACTACCCAGATATAATATTCTCTTAGATATAATAGATTTAGATATCTGCACCTGATCATCACATTACAATTATTTAAATTCTCAGTCATGATGATATGGTAATATATCACGCTGCAGTAGGCTGCTTTTAAATGAACATTTATTTAAAATAAAAGTTCTTCTTTGGCTAAATTACACTTCCTTAATAGCCTAAATACAGAATTTGCTATACACTGTTTCATTACATCATTGTTGGAAAACATCAGAATCATTTCTGTTAAGCTTGTATATATTTTTAGTTAAAGCTGTTAAGTTATAAAGCAATATCTCATGTAGGGTTTTTCCTTTGTGTTTTATATAATGACCACTGGGAGGTGCTTTAGGCATGTGTTTTCCTTGATTGGTTTTCCCTGAAGAGAAATACTCCGAAAGTGTGTACCATAAAACACTCCATCTTCCACTTCAAAATCGTCTGATATTGTTTTTTTTACCATTTTTTGCTAAAAGCGTTTTTCCATTTTAAAGAAAGGGAAAAATAGTGGACAGAGAGACATCAGCAAACAAAAATCACAATACATAGCAATTTTAAATCGCAGTACTTAAAAATCACAATACATATCATATCGGCACCCAAGTATCGTGATAGTATCGAATCGGGAAACAGGTGTATCTTCCCAGCCCTACTGAGAGCCTGTGTTTGGAAAAGAGCTGCATGAAAATATCTTTTGTGTTTGGTGCAAGATAGAAAATCATGCAAGTTTTGATGACATGATCACTTTTGGTTAAACTATTCCTGAAGAGGGCTGCTTTTAAAGGAACACGCCGACTATTGGGGACTTTAGCTTATTCACTGTATCCCCCAGAGTTAGATAAGTCCATACATACCATTTTTATCTCAGTGCGTGCCATAACTCTGTCTGACGCACCCACCGCTAGCCTAGCTTAGCACAAAGACTGGAGGTAAACGGCTTCAACTAGCCTACTGCTCAATAAGGGCCAAAATAACGCCAACATTTTCCTATATATATGTTGTGATGTGTATAGTTACATCGTATACTAAGACCGACGGAAAATTAAAAGTTTTGCACCCATGGTACGGCAGCAAAGTTCCTTGATTATTACGCAGGAATGAGAGTATAGTCCCTAGCCATATCGGTCTAGAAAATAGCAACTTTTAATTTTCCGTCGGCCTTAGTACACGATGTAACTATACACATCACAACACATATATAGGAAAATGTTGGCATTATTGTGTCACTTATTGAGCAGTAGGCTAGCTGGAGCCATTTACCTCCAGTCTTTGTGCTAAGCTAGGCTAGCGGTGGGTGCGTCAGACAGAGTTATGGCACGCACGGAGATAAAAATGGTATGTATGGACTTATCTAACTCTGAGGGATACGGTGAATAAGTTAAAGTCCCAAAAAGTCGGCGTGTTCCTTTTAAGAATTTTGGTGTGTTTTTTTTTCCGTCCAGCCAAGGGCATCGTCCTCCCTGCTTCTCAAAAGAGCAGCGAGTGGCTTTAAAGCCTTTAAAGAGCTCAAACCAAAGTTTCAGTGCTGTTAGATCTGCATCTCTGATCACATGAAAACAGCTCAGATCCAGATGCAGCTTGAGTCCTGACAAAGAAACAATGCGGATCAGCTCGGCGTGGAGGCTGTTGTCAACCTCATAAAGACCACAGCGGAGAGGTAAATATCATGGAGGAGAATTTGCAATCAAGTTGTACTTTTTGAGATTCAGCAAATTAGATCTCAGCATTGCCCCATTAAATGCTCAATGGTGAAATTGTAAGATATGATATTGCAAATTTTATTCATTAAGACTCAACTAATTAGAAAAGGCTGTAGGCCTTGTGTAAACGATGGCACATTTTTATTAGACAACTAAAACTGGTGTCAGGTGTGCAAATGGAGCGAACGCCACTTCAGCCTCGAGCAGAATTCATCTATTCCTGTGTATTCTGATTTAAGCAACATTTTCCCAATTTAGCCAAGTAATTATCCCCATTCTTCTCTGTGGATGCCGGTGTCCTGTTTGCCCAAAGAATAAGGACAAACACTCTACCACCTTTTTTCCTTTAAAAGCAGCATATTAGTTACTTATCCATTTAAACTTAGTTTCAGTCTAAAGTTACACAGTTTGTTTGAGTTACGTAAGCAATGCCATCGATAATGGAAGTGGCTGTGCCATTGATAAGCATAATTTATTCAAATGTGCATTCTGTCTAACTGCATAGAATAGGTTTCAATTATGAAAATGATTTCTGTCATCATTGGGTTTTAGCTTCACATGCATATTTATTTGAAAGTAAAAGCCTTTTGGATTGTTTGAAAGTATTGCCTCTCGAATTGAGGGACAGACTAATTGGAGGTGCCCAGTCAAACATAAAATTAACTGCATAATAATCCTATCAATAAAACCATAGAAATCCTCAATATTAGCAAATGAGCAGTGAATTCTTGAACTCAGGTAAAATGGAGACTTAAGCCGGTTTCTATATCGCACACATCAGTCTAAAGCATTATCCATAAATTCGGTTCCTGACAATGCATGTTCAATGCATATTATAGAGTTGAAAAAATAGCTGTTTTCAACTAGCCGTTTTATCTGTTGTAAGCTCAAATAAGTTGTCTATTTTGTTTGCATTGGCCTTTTCATTATTTATAGTGAGCAGATTCTGATATTCCTGTTGTTTATTGAAAGTTTTTCCCCCAGCTGGTGCTGAAAGCCAAACACCCCAGGTGTTCCAGAACACAACAACTAACATTTACATGTATGCATTTGGCAGATGCTTTTATGCAAATCAAATTAAAGGGATAGTTCACCCAAAAATGAAAATTTATCTGCTTACCCTCAGGGCATCCAAAGTTTCTTCAGTAGAACACAAATGAAGATTTTTAACTCCAACCGTTGCGGTCTGTCAGTCATATAATGCATGTGAATGGGGTCAAATTCTATGAGAGTAAAAAAAACATGCACAGACAACTTCAAATTAAACCCTGCGGCTCGTGAGGATCATGTGACACTGAAGACTGGAGTAATGATGCTGAAATTCAGCTTTGATCACAGGAATAAATTAAACATTTTGAATATATTCATATAGAAAGTTGTTTTATTATATTACTTTTTTAACTGTATTTTTATCAAATAACCTTAATTATTCCAAACCAACCGGTCAAAAGTTTTTAAACATGTTTTTGAAAGAAGTTTCTTATGCTTACCAAGGCTTCAGTCATTTGATCAAAAATACAGTAAAAACAGTAATACTGTGAAATATTATTACAATTTAAATGAACTTGTTTCTGTTTTAAAGGATTAGTTCACTTCAAAATGAAAATTTTACTCACCCCCATCTCATCCAAGATGTTCATGTCTTTCTTTCTTCAGTCGAAAAGAAATTAAGTTTTTTGAGGAAAACATTCCAGGATTTCTCCACATAATGGACTTCAGTGGCAACCAACGGTTGAAGGTCCAAATAAATGCTTCAGAGGCTCTGCACGATCCCAGTCGAGGAATAGGGTCTTATCTAGACAAACCATTGGTCATTTTCAATAAAAAATAAACTTTTATATACTTTTTAACCTAAATTGCTCATGTTGCGCTGCTCTGCGACGTGCCAAGGATTGCGCAATCACGTCGGAAAGGTCACACTAGATGTAGGCAGAAGTGCGACCGTGCGAGGACTAATACAAAGGCCCGTTACCAAAGACACTCATGATACACTGCTATTCAAAAGTTTGGGGTAAGTAAGATTTAAAAAAGAAAAAGAAAAATAGTAATACTTTTATTTAGCAAAGGCACATTAAATTTCATTAAAAAATGACAGTAAAGACACTTATGAAATTAAAACATATTACAAAAAAGTTATATTTATAATAAATGCTCTTTTGAACTTTCATCAAAGTATCCTGAATAAAAAACACAGTTTCCACAAAAATATTAAGCAGCACAACTGTGTTTAACATTAATAATAAGAAGAAATGATTCTTTAGCCCCAAATCATCATATTAGAATGATTTCTGAAGGATCATGTGACACTGAAGACTGGAGTAATGATGCTGGAAATTCAGCTTTGATCACAGGAATAAATTACATTTGAAAATATATTACAACAGAAACCAGTTAATTTAAATTGTAATAATATTTCACAATATTACCGTTTTACTGTATTTTGATCAAATAAACGCAGCCTTGGTGAGCAGAAGAGACTTCTTTCAAAAACATTAAAAAACCTAAATGTTGCCAAACTTTTGACCGGTACTGTATATGTTTTTGCTTTCAGATTAATTTTGAATTCGACCATAATCTTCTTGTGATTGTTCAGATGAAGGCAGCAGCACTTCCCAGTTCAAAAGTTTGAAATCTTTCTCACTTCTCAGCTATCAGATGAAGAATCAGTATCTGCTCAGATGACACTGTACTCTTGATCTGGTTTTCCAGGGCACCATTAACTAACGGTATCCAGTGATGTGAGCGATACTGTTACAGCACTGAGTGTCAATGAGACACGGAGCTCTACGACGAAACGCGTTGGTGCCGACTGGCAGCCCGCCAAACACTAAGAGGTGTAGAATCACGTGCAGATTAAACATTTGCTCCTTTTGCCCTGTTCTCCAGGGACATCTCGTTGGAAGGGGAGAAACGTGGATCTTATCTCGCTCGCATTATTCTCCTAACCTCTCGTTAAAATCAAAGAGCCCTTTTGCCTCCAGATATCCTACACGTCCTATCTGCTGTTTGTCCCTAACATGATAACAGCCAGCAATTTGTAAATGCAACCCGAGAACTGAGAGGAGAACAATGACTAGTGTGAAAGGACAAAGAGAGCAAGAGTGTGGGAGAATGTGAGGTGATGCTCTAGTTTTAGAGATTTAAGAGCATAATTGTGGCTCATGGAGAATATGAAATGTGAAGCTGGATATTAAGTGTTAACACCATCAGTGTGTGTTATCTAGGTGTTTGAAATCAATAAATAATGTATCAATAGAATACTCTTTTTATGTATTATAGAATCATATATAATAACATTTTTGGTGTTAAATTCTTTTTAATCACTTTTTGCCTTCGTGGCGACCGCAGTACTTGCATGGTACGCCAAGGTACTTTTTCATTCAAGGAAAAAAAACATGTTTTGTCTTCTCTTGCGTTTATAATATATATTGTAGTTTTAGGGTGTGAAGTTTTAATCATCTTTGGTTATAACCTCAAAGCAGATTTATTGAGCTGACACTGTTTACTCTCTGTAGAAATGAGAGGTCATAATTGGTTGGCTGAAATAATCTTATTCATAATGGATCCACACATGCTGTTATCCAGAGGGGTTTACAAAGAATAATTTATGTGGCCTAATGCAAGTAATTAGACGACACGAGGAACCCTGGCACAGATGCTCATTACTAAACCCGGAATTGTTTACATAATGTCAACCAATGCAAACATGCTCATGGAAATATTAAGACTCAGTGTGATGTCATGTTAGTCAGGAGTCCCGTTCAGAACAGCACTCTGCTTCTACTGTTAAGCACTGTGTGCACAGTGTAGATTTTCAGTATGCGTGCAATATGCCATGTCATACTACATTTGGCATAATGTGCAGCTACCAGAGGATGTTGCATTATATGCTGCATCCCACAATGCAATGCACGGTACTAGAATACTAGCATACTGCTTAATCCAGTGTTTCCCAACCCTGTTCCTGGAGGCACACCAACAGTGCACATTTTGGATGTCTCCCTCATCTAACCCCTTTATCTCCCCGTCTTGAAGTCTACTAACGAGCTGATGAGTTAATTCAGGTGTGTTTGTTCAGGAAGATTTGGAAAATGTGTAATGTTGGTGTGCCTCCAGGAACAGGGTTGGGAAACAGTGGCTTAATCCATACTGTACAGTAGACTAAATGCACCTACTAAAAAGTACATATGCAACATTTAATCCAGCAAGTGATGTCCAGGTTGATCTCTCAAATAAATACTTAATTTATGTGTTATGTTATGTTACATGTTATGTTATATGTTATGTAACAACATATAACATGTAACATAACATATAATATGTAACATAACATCTAATATAACTTAACAACATGTAACAACATAACATATAACATGTTAGATGTTATGTTGTTATATGTTGTTACATGTTATGTTATGTACATGCACACACATGCATGTATTTAAGAATTATTTGCATGTATATAATTTATCTTAAATATAAATATTTTAGATATAAATCTAACATATATTTTTTTTAAATGTATACATGTACATAATAATTATACACAGTACACACACACATATTATGTAAACACAAACTTTTATTGATTAATCGATTGCCCAGCACCTAAACTAAATATTATGTTGTTGTTACATGTTATGTTACGTTTTATGTTACATTTTATGTTATATTTTATGTTATGTTGTTTGGTTATTTTACAGTGTCTTTGTTACACACGTTACATGTAATTTGTAACACTCATCCACTAAGAGGCAAGTTTCAGAACCCAAGTGCAGTCTTTATTCCAAAATTATAAACATACAACAAAGGCTTGGCAAAACAAAAGACTTGGCTTGACTAAACTACTTGATTTGACTTGACATAACATGAACAGACTTGACTCTACTTGACATGAACTAGACTAACGCAGAGACGAACTCACCAAACAATGGGTTACAACATTCAATATCAGACAAAGACACACGGCAAACATGAGGGCTTAAATACACATGGACTAATGACCGGACAAGGGACACCTGTGAACAATGATGAGACAATGAACCAATGACATGACACAACACATGAGGGCATGGGAATCACATGGCAAAACCAGTAAGTGCATGGCAGGGAACATGACAGTGAACATGAAAAAATCAAAAACATGAACATGAAACAACCCAAAACACACTGTTACATAATTACTATAAATTGTGCTTAATTACATTTAACTAACCTCAACCACACCTTAATCCTAACCCTGTAGTACGAACATGTAGTTAATTATTATTACTCGGTACTTAAATGTATAATTACACTGTAACACGGACACCTTAAAATAAAGTGTAACCGTTATGTTTTGTTATATTTGGTTACACTTTATTTGTTACTGTAACAAACGGCTCTGAGACTCGAAGGCTGAGGATCCAAGGACAGTATTTATTCAGAGGGTAATCCACAATCGTAGTCAAAAACAGGCAAAAGGTCATACACAGACAAGCAGTCCAAACAGGCAAACAATACAGGAGAGACAGGCAAAAGGATAATCCATGGAACAGACAAGAAATCCAAAACCAAGAGACAAGAAACCAGGGAAAACGCTCAGAAATGCAGTATTACAACAAACAAGACTTCGCCATGAATAACAGAGTGAACATGGTCTATATAGGCTGAGCTAATGAGGTAAATGAGACACAGGTGTAAACAATGAGTGCTGATGGGTCCGGGCAAAGGATTATGGGTAATGTAGTTCTTCATGGAGTGACAGTCCGGGGTGGAGTGCCCTCTGGTGGTAATCAGGGGCACTCTCACTGGTGAATTGTGACAGTTACAGTGTATTTATATATTTAAGTACTAAGTAATAATAATTTACTACGTGTACTTACTATAGGGTTATTTAAAGGTGTCCTTGTTGAAGTGTAACTATACTATATGTACTGAGTGATATTAATTAACATGTATTTACTATATAATTAGGTTTAGGGTTAGTTGCATGTAATTATGCATCATTTACTGTTATTACTACATTAAGTACATGTAACATATGTAACAAGGACACTGTAAAATAGTGTTACCTTATATATTATAAAATATATTATTTTGTTATATTTAGGGCTGCAACTAACGATTATTTTGATCGATTAGTTGGTCGATAATTTTTTCGATTAATCGGATAAAAAGCCCATTTGTTATTTTATTGACAAAACACACTATTCCACATCCTGCCCAATGCTGTCCTTCCAACAAACGTGTCAGCTGAGTGCTATGAAAACATACATTACATAAATTAACCATGGTTTTACATTTATTACAATAATGATAAATAAATAATTTCTTTATCCTGTAGAAACGTTTTACATTTATATTCAATTACACGCTTTTATCCCCTTCCAGTTATTACTCTCATAAAATACTTGAATTACAAGTTGACTTTTAAACCTTAATTTAGCAAATATAATGAATGTTTTTGCGCTGAATATTAATGGTCTCCCTCTTTGGTCTGAGGCACATGCACGCGCCGCGCCGCACCGTGAAGTTTAACACAGACTGTCAGGGCGCGATTTCATGCAAAATGGAAATACTTGCGTGAATTAGTAGCATTTACAGATATAACTACTGGTCTCCTATATAGATCAGGTATAGATATATACCTATATATAGATATAGGTCAGTGGATATAGGCCTAACCTGTAAAATGAACGTTTTGCACTGAGGACGCAGACGCACGTTTGTCAAAGCACATGACAGGATATGTTAAACTCTAATGCATTCGCTTGAAGCTTAAAATAAAGAATTCTCATGTTTTGGGCACTTGGATCATGCACCTTTCCTGCATCAGCTCACTCTGTTTCCTCCACTATTTCTTTTATTTTGTTCATAGAAATGCGTTATTCAGTGCTGTCATTTGGCGCGACTGGTGGAAGCTTATCGTGCACAGAGGGCAGACCTGACTAATCGATAATGATCGTTATCGATGATTTTCATTACTTATTTTATCGACTAGTTGTTGCAGCCCTAATTATATTATAATATTTAAACAATAATATTCTTGGCTCGTTTAGCCATTTTTACACAAAATTGTATTAAAATGCAAATGAACAGTATCTATTTTAGATAACTGGATGGCACAATTAAACACAACCTACTGAGATGTGACGACAATGCAGCATTATTGTTTGAAACATTTCAAACATTGCATACTGCATATTCTTTCACATACTGTCTTTAAGAATAGTGTGCACTCTACAGTATGCACTGCACAGTATGCTATTTCTTTCTTCACTCAGAAGGACATGTGGTTGAAGTGAAATCCAAAAGCTGTCATGAAGGACATTATTTACTGAATCATAAATCATTTTCACCTTTAAGGTCATTTCCCTTAAAAAGCGGTTTTGTCAGATTTAGCTCACTTCTGATGCTGTTTTATGTCTCTAAAGTGTAGTAAACAAACATACACAAACAGGAATATCTAGTGGTGTTACAAGTAAACAGGTTGACGCATATCAGAGATAGTTTAGTGTAATCTGTATTCTGCAGACTGATGGACCCCTTGAAGGTACCTGAGAATTCCACTCAGTCAAAGAGATACTGAATACCATAAATACTGTTGCTCTGAAATAAGTCATTCAGAAGTTTGCTAGAACTAACAACTCCATGAATTTTAAATGAGATGCTCTTGTAGGTTTTGCTCACAGTATAAATAGGAGATCCATGAAGAACGATCGTGTTTACACAGAGGCCAAAGGTACGAGCACCTAAAATGCCATCAGGGGTTATAAATGCAATGTCTTTCTCGTAAATAGTTTCCATCCTGTCATGAAACATGATCGCAAAGGATTTGCTTACAGTTATTTGAAGGTTTCAGTAGAAGTATTCTGATACTCTGTGTTTTTAAAGCTTTCATCAGCATGTCATTGCCTGCTGGTTATTATTTAGAGCTTCCAGTGTTTCTAGCTGCACTTGTGTGAAGTTAGTCAAGTTATCTCTCACTCCATTAAGTTTGCTTGGGATGACACTGAGGATTTTGAGCGCTCCAGTGCCAGGGGTCAACATCTGCATGACTGTGATTGTTGGAGAGAGTAGAACCTTTGCTTTTAGCAGGGTATTTTGGGCTAGCCTTTTTTTTTTTTAATATGTTAACCAAATTATTTTTGCATTTGTTTCTGTGAATGGTTCTTGAACATCTATTGATGTGGATTGAACACTTGATGAAATACTGTAGGGCACCTCAGACTGCGCAGAAAAAAATGCTTTGGAAAAATGCCCTTCAGCGAAAACTCAAGATCTTTTCTTCTTCTTTTCAATTTAACATCACCAAGGCCTTAAGATTAGACTGACCAAACATGATGTTGTTCTGGTTAAAACTCAATGAGGATACTCATCACAGTGTAAAACATGGTCTTTCCTGTTGCCCACAGGTGGTGCTATGACTGTAACTGAATATTGGCAAGTAGATGTGTTCAGGCCAGGACTCTAATAAAACATGTGAAGTTTGGGGCATATCGGAAATTGTATGTCCGAGTTACAACAACTTCCTGTTTTATGGCGAAACATAAAAATTTGTGAGGCCGCCATGGACACGCCCATTGGGGAAAACTAAACATCTTAACAATTTAACATCACAAAGGCTTTTAGATTAGACTGTGCAAATATGATGTTGATCTGATTAAATCTCTAGGAGGAGTTCATTAAAGTACAACGTCTGGAAATGCAACAATTTTGCAAAGAAAATTCAAAATATCTCACTTCCTGTTGATTTTCAGATTTCATACCAGGAGATTTTTTGTAGGTATTGGGCTGTTACATGTGTCTACCGAAATGTCATACCTGTACGTAAAACGTAGTGGGAGGGGCACTTTGTTGAAATGTTGTAGGTGGCGCTATCGAGCCATTTAGCCATGCCTAATTCTGAAACCCATATCAGACGTAAATTTTCACCACTTTTGACGCGTGTGCAAAGTTTCGTGAGTTTTCGAGCATGTTTAGGCCCTCAAAAATGCAATTCATTTGGGAGAAGAAGAATAATAGGCTGAGCAATTCCAATAGGGTCCTCACACCATCAGTGCTCGGGCCCTAATTAAATAAAGAAATAAAGAAAACTTTTCATAGTTACTTTTTGCTTGTTTTTTTTTTGTTTTCAAAAAATGAATGTTAAGACACTGATAAAATAGTGTATTATCTGTCTTGTGGGCGAGAAATGTAATTGACCACTTTGGCAACAAATACATACAGCATGACTAGAGCGGTCTGAATGAAGGACTCTTATGAGCTGGTTCATTTTACTGAATCATTCAAAAAGGCTCATCAGACTCAAATGCTATTCAGTGTTTACAGTTTACTGTATCATGTTTATATCCATTTTGCAGAAGTCGACTCATTTCCCTCCAAATCAGTGCTGGAAATGTGAAAACTGTCTATTCTGTCTGGGCCTGAATATGAGCTTTCATAAAATAATTCTTAATGGAATCGTTAAGATGAATCAGAATTGGAGCCAGAATCATTAAATTCTTTACGATTCTGCTGGTTTGGGGTTTACTTTGTTGATTTGTTCATGTTCATTGCTTTGTTTATACCTAGCATTTCATTAGCTTGAACATTTGTTGTTTAATGTAGTATTTAGGTTAGAATTTTTTTTTTTTTTTTTTTTTAGAATAAGCAGCTGCGTATAATCACATAAGTGCATCGTTATCTATAGTCGTGTAAGAATTGGCTTTTTTAATTATAGAAGAAAGAAGTCCCTTTTAATATTCTCAACAGGGTTCCAACATTAATTAAACTTGAATTCATAGGCATTCTATGTTCACTTTAAATTACCATAATATTTCCAATTAGGACCAACTGCATGACTACTTAGATCATTACTCACACTTAAAAGAACACGCTTCGTTTTATGTGACGAATAGCTGCATTTGGGGAATATAACGTCGTATCAAGTTCAGTACATTACCTTAAATACGTAAATGTGTGAGATTAATAACTGTCAGATGGGGGGGGGGGGGTGATATGTAAATTCTGTCAGAGGCTTTGATAGTTATCGCTCTGAATAATTAAGTTCATTATCATTCTGTTTGGCCAAATCTTTCCGAACAACACTTTGAAGGATGATGACAGATAAAGATAGCGTTGTTCAGCCTTATTCTTCCACTTGTATTGTCCTCCCACTTTCCGTCTCAGAAAGCTGCCGACAAAAGGGCGGTCGGCGGCTGAAGAAGAGACGTTTTGCGTTCTGTACTGTATAGTCTTATAATGAGAGAGCTGCTGCGATACCAGCACGCCGCGGCTGACCATGCCATGACCCTGTTCTAACTATCCACATAGACTCGTCCTTTAGTCATCAGCTATAATGAGTGGACGAGTTATTTGGACTGAGGTGGTTTGTGCTCGGGTGAAGTTTTTCGTGATTAGATAGTGTGAGATGGTAATTACTCCGTGCTGTGTGCAAAAATAGAGCCAAATCTACCTCATCAATGAGAATGCAGTGACATCTATTAACAGGATGTTCTTCACTTTTTAAGATCTGATTTATGGCAGCTCCTACTAGGAGTGTGCAGTATAACCAAAATCTAATGAAAGCTACTTTAAGCTCAGTTGATTATTTTCTTTTTTTATTTGGAATTGATGCAAACCTTGATGCTTAAACTGTCTAAAGTCAGGTTAATTACAAACCAGCAGTTTTTTTATGCATTTAATTAGGGATGCACGGCCACCATGTGTTCATTTTTAATGTTGTCGCTATCAGTCCGATAAGAAAATTTGTCAGATATCCTAAAGCTGATAAATAATGGACTATTTCCTTCAGCTGAGACACTTCACTGTTCGCCATGATGGTTTTGAATTGCTTGAAATATGATTGAAATCACTTCAAAAAGGAAAATACAGTTCAGTGCAACATATGCAGTGCAAGTCTGTCAACACTACAGTAAAAGAATGTTGTGAATTCTTTGTTTTAGCGCGTTTTTATTGGAAGAGCGCATCCACACCTTCATGACTAGCACAGTCAAGTTCACTTGTGCATCCACAGCCTTTGGTGCAATTGTAAGTTGCAATATGTTTATTTTGTGTATATATCTGCTTTATCACATATAGGATGTGTTTGGTTAAGAATTAACGTGGTAGTAAAGCCATGGTAGTAAAGTTCATCATCTTTAGCTTCAGTGCAAACAGCAATGCACAACATTAATAATAACTATGATTGGGGTTGTCATATACATAAAATTATAGAGAGAACACTATTGCAATAAAATGTTGTGGATTCTTTGGGTTTAGTTGCCATTTTTCAGCGCGTTGTTGTTACAGGAAGAGCGCATCCACAACAGGAGTTACACATTCTGACTAGCACGTAACTTCAAGTTCACTTATGCATTTGTGTCATTTTGTGCAGATATAAGTTTTAATATTATGTTTATGTTGTAAATATCATTCATTTCATTATTGTCCATGCATAGGCTAGCCTATTCCATTTTATTTATCCATGGCATATGCATTTTGATTCTTTATACGCAAGTAATGTTGTCCAATGACTTGTTTGCATTATTTCGTCCTTTGATTAACATTAAAAATGCAGGCAGTAGCAGGATTATTAGGATGCTGTCACTTTAAGACCGAATGCATGCATGGATCATCCATTTTGTGTTTGCGTTGACTTAAGACATAACCAACCATGTTTACTAGGATACTCGCTGAGACAGGCGTTTTTTTTATTTTGTCCGTAAAAAGACGCAGGAAGGCTTAAACTTCCCACAGCGTGTGAGTAACGAATTCCCTTTCGCCTGTTCAAGCGCTTGAATATGTACATTGAAAGGCTGGAACTTTTGTGATGATGTAGCACTGACCCATCAACTGTACAGAACGGCGATCACATTTGTTCACGTTCATGTTCTCATAACATTGCATTGTTAATTAAAAAAATTGTTACTGGCCAACTGACTGACACAGTCTCATATACTCACCACCGCCGATTTTTACTTGCATTTGGCGCTTGCAGAGTGTTAATTTTACGCCCTGTGCTTGGGACATGGCTTTTAATGTGCGCCTTTTGTTTTTGTAATCAGGCTTACAAAAATGACACAAAAATTTCGATTTATTGGCCAATATATCGGTTATCGGCTTTCAGATATAAAATAATTATCGGTTATCGGTATCGGCCAAAATTTGAATATAGGTGCATTTAATGCGTCCTTGCTGAATAAAAGTGTTAATTTATTTTTCTTTGTTTTAAAAATCTTACTTATCACAATTTCCACAAAAATATTAAGCAGCAAAAACAGTTTTTAACATAAGAACCACCAAAAGTCCTCTGAGGGCAAAATGAAAAGCCCTTGGAGAACAAAAGTGTTATAGTTTGATCCCAAGTTTCCGCCCACCCAAACTCCCCATGCATATGTATTAGACGATGAAACCCGTTAACTATTCACTGACGCGTTCATTTATCACAGGCATCAAGTTATTATGGCCAAACAGTGCATGCATGACTGGAGCCAATTCATCTTCTGCCTACATGCGCCCATGCCCTTACTTCTGATAAGGAGAAGTGTCTTCGGACAAACGAAGAAGCCCTGCGAGAACCTCGTTCGAGCCTAATTATCAACCCGCGAATCTGTGGCCATTGACAATGACCTTGCGTATGACCTGATATACTTGCTGAAGTCAGATGTTTGCATTTGTAAGAGGCACTGAAAACCGCATCTCATCTACTCCCATCCCACTACATAAATAGATGTTTGATGTACTGTAATGACTAGCATCATGCTTAATTGCATGAAAGAAAAATAAGCAAGTAATTGACCCCTGAAGCTAGAGAATGAGCAGCACGCTCACCGCTAACCGACCAATTTTGAGATGCAATATGTTCCTTCAATAACATTTTATTGAACAGATGCTTTTATAAAAACCTTTGCTGTTATTGCACTCGTGAACAAAAAGTCATATAATGAAGTTTTTATAAGGTATTGACTCTCTTAAATGCCATAATATCAACTTGTAACCTGTAACCCACCAGCTGCCATGAAGAAGTCTCAGTATAAAGGGGTGTTCATGCTGTCAGCCATGCTGGGATGCTTTGGCATTTATTTTCATGCAGAACAGGAAAATAAGATCTCGCTAGATGGATGTGCTACATGACAGGTCAGTGATAGCGAGGTAATTGTTTACCTCAACAGATCACTCAACCTCAACATGCACGATCAGTCAGGTGACCATGGAGAAAACAAGATGTCTTTTAACACTTTAGTGATAGTCAACTGTTACAATGGATAACTTCCAAAGCAGTGAGTGTTTTAAAAGGCGGCCCTGCGGAATTTAAAGTCAAGCACTTTGAAAAAAAGATTTTTGTTGCAGAAACTAGTAAGCTATCTCGATATGTGTTATCTGCATAGACAGCTGCCTTTTAAGGTGCCTTCTGCTCTGATAGTGCTGGACATTAAATGAATGATTTCATTCGCAACAAAAATAAAAGGCGCATATACGAAATAGCACTTTTTTGGCTAGAACAACTAGTATGGCAGTAGGGCATTCTTAACACCTATATTTCTTTCTCTGCATATTAAAGAAAAAGTGTATTTTAAAAAAAAGAATATAATGTGTATATATGCTATTTTTAATGTGTGCATATATACAATTAGTTATAAATTATATTGTAATATAGATTATTTATTTATATTAATCATATATTATTATAATAGATTTTGACCAGACTGCCAGAAGATAAGACATTTTAACACAAGATTAGGATTGGGTATTGTAACGATTCACCAGTGTGAGTGCCCCTGATCACCACCATCATAGACTACATCACCCATAATCCTTTGCCCGGACTCATCAGCACTCACTGTTTTCACCTGTGTCTCATTTACCTCGTTACCTCTGCCTATATCTAGCCTGTTCACCCTGTCATTCTTTGCTAAGTCTTGTTTTGTTGTTACACTGTACTTCTGAGCGTTCCTACCGGTTTCATGTCTCTTGGTTTGTTGGATTTCTTGCCTGTTTCCTGGATTACCCTTTTGCCTCTGTCTCCTGCCTTGTTTGCCTGTTTGGACTACCTACCTGTGTTTTGACCTTGCCTGTATGGACTACGATTGTGGATTACCCTTTTAATAAATACTGCATTTGGATCCTCAACCTTCGTGTCTCGGAGCAGTTCGTTACAGGTATCATATGAATTTTAACGATTCAGATTCTGCATATCGATTCCTAATTTTGATTTCAATGAGGTAAAACTTAGATATTATTCACATTTATTATAAGTTTTATTGCAAAAACATTTTATTGTAGCTGGATGCCATGAACAAACATCAACAGGCTAAAGAACACTCACACAAGCCTATGGTTTAAAAATACCATCGCAAAAACAACTAGCCTAACTAATATAATTTTCAAGCATTATTAAAGACTCTGTAATTAAAAAAGAACAAATAAACAAATTACCAATCAAAGAAATAAATACAACTTTACAAAGATATATACGATTGACAGGGCTGGCCCAAGCCTTTATGGGGCCCTAAGCCCCCAACTGTTAGCTTAAGATAAACAGTATCTTCTTAAATAAAAAATAAATGTATATGTACAAAACGGACAATATTAAATTAAATGCTTAAATAATGACATAAAATGAACAGATCAGATGGACCTGTAACAAGATAACAATACATTTATTAACATTTAAAGGGATGGTTCACCCAAAAATGAACATTTTGTCGTCATTTATCCACTTTCAAATTGTTTTAAACCTGAATAAGTTATATCTTTTTTTTTTCTTCTATGAAGTCAATGGGGAGCAGCAACTGTTTGGTTACCCATATTCTTTAAAATATCATCTTCTGTGTTCAGCACAAGAAGGAAATGAATACATTGTTTGGAACAACATGAGAGTGAGTTAATAATGAAATAATTTTCCTTTTTAGGTGAACTGTCCTTTATGGACAAGGCGCAGCATGTTTACTATTAGGCTGCTGTCACTTTAAGACTGATTTGCTCTCAACTTATTACTTTCACTTTAGAAATAACCTACTGTGTTTATGTAAACCTTGTGTGTATTTGAAAGTTATTAGCGCAATTAGACGTGAAAGATAAAGTCCAGTAATCGGTAGATAGAATGTACGCTGTAGCACAATATTACCATATTTCTTCAAAAGCAGATCGTGGAGACATTTTAATCGTTCACGAGCAAAAATCGTGATATGGCACACCCCTACATGAACTTTCTTAAAACAAGAAGATATGCTACCTAGCCTATGTTAATTAACTAGCCAGCTAACATTAGCTTGCAACATAGCCTGTAGTTTAGGTTACATTCACAGTCTGACTGCTTGCATCCTGTTAACATAATTGTTTTTTTGTTTTTAATTTAATATTGTGTTTTTGTATACTAACCATCAAATGTAAAATAACACTGCACTTTATAAATAAAATATACATCACGAATATAGTTACAAACATTATTCAGTCAAGAACAGAGAGTGAATTTTGTCTTTGTCTTTTGTTGCAGGCTGCAGAAGGAATTTTAAGCTGCTGTCACTTTAAGAGCTGCACGGATCCAATATATTGCCATGCGTTTTCTTTGTTAACTTTTTACATTCATTTAAGACAACCCACTGTGTTTACGAGAACATTTTGACCGTTCAAGTGCAAACTGCACACAAATTAAGAGGAATCAAAATTGTATATCGGATTCCTGACCTTAAGTATCCTATTTCAGAATTGTAATCAACTTTCCATTCCCAACCCTACACAAGATTTCAAAATATTCATTTCATTGTTTCCAAGATGACTGGGTGGCACTCCCATGCAAGTGAGTTCATGATGTGACAATGTAACTTACTACTGTTTGGAATGCTTATTGTTGCGAAATGCGCTCTTTCACTCAGTTTTATAGGAGTAGTACGCCATGCGCAGCAAAAAGTATTCTTAGCCAGTGTCCAGGCACGTGTCCCGCTGAACTCCACTTTCACCTTTCCAAATGCCCCATCTGACTTCATTTTTGAGCAAATCTAAAGGAGCGCTAAATGTTTGTTTTTGGCAGATTGCACGTTCACAGATTGCAACTTCATTTGATAATATCCCACACTTTGCCTGCAGCCGTGTTCAGAAGCTGGTGCCGCACTTCAGGATTTACATTTCCCACTCATGCCAATTGCTCAATCCCTCTGAGAAATGCAAAACAGCTGAATACATTCACTCAAGCTCCTTTTCTGCGATAATGTGTCCTATTGGATCTATGCCCGACTGCCTTACACCAACTGCTCAAAATCAGCCTGAGGGGAGGCAGAATATGTTTGCGTCTGATTCTGACTGATGGCAGATGCGAGATCTTGTTCTTGATCACAGATTGAGATATCCCTCTGGTTGTTACTTTTGGCAATCAGATTCTACTTGTGCTGTGAAAATGATGGATTGGGAATTTTAAGTTTTATTTGATCAGACACTGGGATATCAGCTTATGCTTAGTTATTTAATTTGTTTATTCGTATTTATAACAAATAAAAGTTAGAGAAACAAAAAATGAATATGGCTCCTACACACCGGCCCCTAATTGGGCCTTTAGCACCAATTAAAATGTGTAAACAAATAAGGAGCCATTACAACTATAACTTTACACTTTAAGTGCTTTACAATATATATGGAAGTGAATACTTATCTTTTAACTATCCATCCAATATGGCTTGACTATTCATTTCCAGTAAGAGGCAGAGTTTGGTCACTGGTCTTTCAAGAATGCAAGTTTTTGTTTTCAATTTGACTTGTCTCACCAATCCTTTATCAGGCTGGACTTCTATTATTCTTCCAAGCGGCCAAGAACCACGTGGAGAAGTTTTGTCCACCACCATCACAATGTCTCCTTTTTTTGTTGCTGCTTTTGATTACCACCCATTTTTGTCTCTCTTGAAGCAAGGATAAATATTCTCTTGTCCACCTCTTCCAGAACAGATCAGCCATATACTACTCCACCTTCGTTTGATGTACAAGTCTGAAGCCTGAAATAATCCAGGTGGAAGGTTGACATCGGATTTCAGAAGCAGAATATGGTTGGGAGTCAATGCTTCCAAGTCGTTACTGTCGTCAGATGAGGATGTAATAGGATGACCATTTAGAATGGCTTCCACTTCACAAAAGAGTGTTTGCAACCCTTTATCATCAATACTTTGTAGTTGTTTGTAATTTGGTTGCAAGTTGCCAGTGAATCTTGCAGCTCGTTCTTTGCTCCAATTAGATTTGTTCCATTATCAGAATGTATATGTGTAACTTGACCTCTCCTACATATAAAGCGTTTCAGGGCATTACTACAAGAGCCTGTGTCTAGACTATTAGCCACTTTTAGGTGTACTGCCCTGCTTGACATGCATGTGAAGTTAACGCCATACCTTTTTATGTGCCCTCTTGCTCTTCTGGTCTTAAAAAGTCGAAAATAATCCACTCCCACATTGCTAAATAGCGATAAATCTGCTCTAAGTCTCTCCTGTGGTAAATCTGCCGTCTTCTGTAGCCCTGTCTTTCCTCTGACACGTCCGCATACAACACATTTAGATAAGATGCTTCTGGCTGCAGAATTGGCATTTATAATCCAAAACTTTTTCCTGAGTTGTGACAACATGATTTCTGCCACCATGTCCTACTTGTTCATGAATGTGTCATAGAATTAGAGACTAGACATGAGTATCCTTTGGCAGGATAACTGGACTTTTGGCCTCCTCAGGCATTGCTGACTTGCTCAGACGCCCTCCCACTCTCAAAATGCCATCTTCCAATATGGGATCCAGTTTATATAATCTGCTGTTTTTACTCACACCTTTACCACTAGGTGATGCCTTATGTTTTGTAATATCCTCTGCAAATCTTTGTCTCTGACAGAACTCCACAATGGCTCTTTCTGCTTGCAATAAATCTTCCATAGTTACAGTTTGTACACCAAGTATATCTTTGAAACTTTTCAATTCTTCAGGCAGTGCTTTGTTCTGGCTTCTAGTTTTTATGTAGAGATTTGAGTTGATCTTTTTACTTTTTGAACTGATTGAATGCAGGATATTTTTTCAATTTCAAAAACCAGACTACTGCTCTTTTTAACTTTTCCCAACTTGAAAAGTAGGCAAGTAGCTTGCTTGTGGGATTCTCATCATCTTTGATGATAGCATTGCAAACCATGGAGGTCTTTTTGAGTTCCAGATCATCTGCTGAGAGTAAACTGGATTCCATACAGTCCTGAGGCCATACCTCTTTTGCCCTCCACAGAAACTCGGTCCATTTATCCATTCTTTATGCTTTGCCAGAACATTGGCACTTACTCCTCTTGAAGCTATGTCAGCCGGATTTTTGGTTTGTTTTAATGTACCGCCATTGTGATACATCTGTGTTCTCCCTGATGGTTGTTACTCTATTGGCTACAAAGGTACGAAACCTAGTGTGCTCGTTGGCTATGTACTTCAGAACTGATTGACTGTCTGTCCAGAATGTTGAACTGTTGAGTTTCAGCTCCAGTTCCTTTCTGAGCATCTTATCTACTTTGACCGCAAGTACAGCAGCAACAAGTTTCATGTGTGGTATGGTAATCTGCTTGAGAGGCGACACGCTAGCCTTTCCTAGCATGAATGAAACATGCACACTGTTCTTGTCAGTGGTCAGCCTTAAATAACTTACTGTGACATATCCTTTGTCGCTGGCATCAGAGAAATGATGCAGCTCAGCTTGTGTTGGCACAGCGAATCCTGCTGGTTTTACACAACGAGCCACCTTGAAGTCATCTAGTTTGTCCAAGTCAGCAATCCATCTTGTCCATTTGTTTGCTGTCAACGCAGGTATCTCCTCGTCCCATTCATGTTTGCCTCTGCATAGTTCCTAGAGAAGTAACTTCACAGGCAATGTAAAGGGGCATAGGAAACCCAATAGGTCATAGAACTTAATACTGATAACATGTTTCTTCTGGTATGAGGTTTTTGCTGAATAATAATGTTAAACTTGAATTCATAATTTTCTACACACCACAGCAATCCTTTACCTCTTTCTTCCTTTTGGAATGCTAGAGTACTTTGCGGCTGTTACTCACCCATTTAGTGAGATGAAATCCACCCTTGTGGCAAAGTGTGGTGAGGTCCTTCACCAACTCCACTGCTTCCTGCTCTGTGGGCACTGATTTCAAACAATCATCCACATAAAATCTCTTTTCAATTGTGTTTACCACCTTAGGTGAAAAGTAGTTGTTGTCTTTAGCAGTTTGTCTTAATGCAAAATTTGCACAACTTGGAGAAGACACTGCACCAAAGAGATGCACCACCATACGCTGTTCTACGGGGGTTTTGCTATGATCACCATGAGGCCACCAAAGAAAGCGCAAAAAGTCAACATGAGATTTGGACACCCTGACTTGATGGAACATTGACTTAGTGTCTGTCATTACAGCAACAAGCTCTTGTCGGAATCTTGTGAGAACTCCAAACAGTGTGTTGGTCAGATCTGGACCTGGGAGTAGTTCTGAGTTCAAAGATGTGCCTTGGAAAGTTGCACCGCAGTCTCATACTACCCTGATAGTCCCTTTTTTGGGATGGTATACACCATGGGGTGGAATATACCAAACCTTGCCATCAGATCTTTCCAGCTCCTCTTGGGGCACTACTTCTACATGTCCTTTATTTATTACTTCAGTTAGAAAGTTTATATATTCTGTTTTGAAAGGTTCATTCCTTTTAAATTGTCTTTGCAGACTTGAGAGGCGGTGCACTGCCGCTGGGTAGTTATTGGGCATGACTGGGTCCTTCTTCCTCAAAGGTAAGTTTAAACTATAATGCCCATCTTGCAATTGAATAGATTCTTCAGCCATCTTGAGGAATTTTGTCTCCCACTGACATTTCCAAGTTGTTTTCAGTTGAATGTTCTGTCATGGTTATATTGCTGTATCAATAGTTCTTCTATTGAAATTCTGTTTGTAGTAACATGAGGAAAGCCACTCTTGCCTGGGATGCTACCATCTCCAAGAGGACCATTAACCACCCATCCCAGTCAGGTCTTCACTGCATATGGTCGGTCGTCATGACTGTTAACAATTTCCCATGGTTCAATAGCTTTGGGTGCATTGTTTCCGATCAGTGAATCAACCTCAGCTTCTATGACTGGAATTCTTACCTTATTCAGGTAAGGCCATCTGAAAAGTTCATCTTTTGTAGGTATACTATTTGTATCTACTGGCATGTTCTTTTGTGTGTACACCTCTGGTAACGTGATGAAATTGTTTTCATCTAGAGCAGAGACTTTTAATCCTGTGACCGAATATGTGGGCACAGACTTTTCTTGACTCATCGTACGAAGCATGATGTTGCTTTTTCTTCCTGCAGTGTTGAGCTTGTGTATTAGTTTCTCTGTGCAGAAAGTTGCTACCAGGGTCGAAATGCACAAGTATGTATAACAGTACTTCCCTTAGAACTTTTTACTTGCACTGGGACTAGAGATAGCATATATTCCCTTTGTACATTGCCTGCCCCTGCACGCTCATCAACATGCACAAGTGCACTGCTTACTGGTGTTTTTGGGAATGATTCTGCTGATTCTTTTGCCTTGAAGTGAAAACTCGGATATTGCTTGCTGCAAAGTTTGCAAGTGAGACATCTAGTACAGTCCTTACTCATGTGTCGATCCCGTTTGAGACATCCAAAACAAACTCCATTTTTTCTTAGAAAGGTTTTCTTCTCTTAGTGTACTTGCTTCTCAAATTGTGGGCAACCAGCTAATTCATGTTCACTACTGCAGAATAGATGAGAGAGATTTGCAATTTTGAGTGTTGGTGGCCATGATGATTTTATATTTACACTGGTAGCGAAGCTGCCTTTTGATTTGGGTTTTATTGCTGCTTTGTATTTTGATTTTATGTTTGAATCTTGTATATCTCCAAAAATTGGATCAGAAATTATGCTGACCTGGGTTTCAGTGAAGTGGACTAGGTCAACCATTGCTACTCTTCTTGTTTGCCGCCCCTGCAGCTCAAATGGTTTTGCACACCATTTCTCCCTAAGCTTGTAAGGTAGCTTTGGGGACACATTTCTCATGTTAGAGACCGTGTTAAGTTCTTCCATTGCATTACAACCGCTTCTGAGAAACTGTGCAAACTCCTGCAAAGCCCTTTGATCTTCAGATTTAATAGTTGGCCAGTTAAGGATTCTCTCCATATATGCGCAGGATATCTTGTACTCATTGCCAAATTGTTCCTTCAATATATCTTTTGCCTTCTTATAACCATGTTCTGGAGACATGTGTTGACAACTTTTAATGAACTCTTGAGCCTTCCCTTTTGTAAACTGAAGGAGGAAGAGTAATCTGTCTTGATAAGTTGTCTGTCTTGTTTTCTACTATGTGCTCAAATTAATGGGTAAAATTCTTATATTTGAATGTCTCCTTCAAAAACGTGCAAATTACCTTTAGGCAAAGTGGTTAAACTTTGTTTCACTAGAATGTTTAATTTGTATTCTTAGAATTTCTTTAACCATCATTTCTTGAATCATGTTCTTGTGTTGTGCTATTAATTCTCAAAAAGCGCTGATGGGTGTGGAAATTTCTGCTCGTGATCTACTGACGACGCGCATATTATAGAACACCGACGCAGCCGGATAATTTCCATACACTATCTATCAAGAGCAGCGCAAATTAGCATCTGGTTTAAAACATGCTTTTTTTGGGCGGTAAATAATGGCGCAAATACCAGTAAATTGATGAGCGCAAACCTTAGTAAATCACCCTGCATAATTAATTTAAATACTCTCCTCACATACATTTTGCGTCTGAAAGGGAAACTCCTACAAATGCATATGCAATAAGCCACAGAAATAACCCTGTCCATGACTTTTCAGCGCTAATTTTTCACTGCGTGTCTTTAATAAATCCTGACAGTAGTTTAACACCAAAAGAGTGTTTTCGTTGACACAAGCTGTTAGTAAATCTGGCCCTATGTAGATAACCCAAAAATGTTTTTTTTTTTACTAAAACTGCCACCAAAATGAAAATGGAAAATATAAAAATGTAATCTAATTCAAAATAGTTAGTAACAAAAACTATAATGGTATATCTAAAATGACACCGTGCTTTTATTAAAGGGATAGTTCACTCAAAAATAAAAAAAATTTAAATTACCCCATTTACTCACCCTTCATCCTAAGTGTATATGACTTTCTTCTTTCAGACGAATACAATCAGAGATATATTAAAAAATATCCTGGCTCTTCCAAGCTTTATAATTGCAGTGAATGGGGGATGAGACTTTGAAGCCCAAAAAAGTGCATCCATCCATCATAAAAGTAATCCATACGCCTCCGGGGGGTTAATAAAGACCTTCTGAAGCAAAGCGATGCTTTTGTGTAAGAAAAATCTCAACCCTCTACAGCAGTGGTTTTCAAACTTTTTTTTAAAGAGCGTCCCTCTTTTTTTTTTTTGTTGTCGCGACCCGTATATAGGCCTACAACCATTTACATTTAAACAAGTCAAGCAAAGCATAAGAATACTTATATACAATGGGCCATTTGACTGTATTCTCCATTAAACCACTAGATGGCACAAATTCAGCTCAGCACTTTTCCACACAACAGCTTTTGATCCTTGACGTGTTCGCAACGCAAAGTTGATTCTGCACTAATTTGATAGCTAGGCCTATGGGATGCTAATTAACTGGTTAACCGTTAACCAAAAATAATTAACCAATTAATTGTTTGCTGCATGCTTCAAAATACACCTACAAATCTATATTTTTTGTTATGCTTTTGGGAGAGAAAAAAACTGGTAAGTCGCATTTGATTGCATTTAGAATACCGGTAAATAAGGCGAAATGTTATGTACTACACACATTATAAACACTACAAACCGCTATAGGTCATTTTAGTTTGCCTCCCTCCACAAGAAATCCTTTAAATTTAATGGTATTCAGAACTGATCAAGAATGAAAAATATATAAGTAGGCTATAACTATAAAGCCAAAACGAAATAATTTAATGAGAAACTGAAAGTAACCAGCGTTAGGCTCACGTAGCCTAACTCTCTCATTTGAATCCAAATGTTTCCATATTCGTAATGTATTGTAGGCTACTACTGACTATTTAAACTGAGCTGTGTAACTTTTTGTTAGGTTGACTATTTTATGTTGATATCAACAGGCTGCGACGTCAAGTATGCAATGCTGGAATATGTTGTGTGTGCACGTGAGGCGCCGGCGCGAATGAACAGAGGAAATAGCCTACAGATAATAAGAGTAGGACATCGTTCAAAATTGCAAAGTATTGCATTGTGCTATTGTAAAATAAAGAAAACAAATGTGCTTTCTGTCGTCTGGGTTTCCTTTCCGTGAACTTGTTTGAGGAGCGCCACGCCTCACAAAAATTAACCAAACTCAGCAGCAACTGTCGCACAGTTTTTTTCTTTCTTTTTGGTAATCTGTTAATTAAGTCAAATATATTTTGCATATTTATTCCTTTTATACATGCCTATAGACTGCTTTTATGAAAACAAATGTTGTTATTTTTTTATTTTTAATGTAACTCCATTTTCTTTAAATCATCCTGGCGACCCATTTTTTAAGTCCCAGGGTTTGAAAACCACTGCTCTACAGTGCGAGTAAATCTTCACTCTGGGTGACTAAATAATGTCTATCATTACTCATTGGCTACTCGCCAATGTGTGTGTTCGAGGCTAAGTATTCCCTGGACACTCTGACTGAGAGCATTAGAGTTTCGGTCTCTGTCAATTGATCTGTACTATTCCAATCCAGCTCAATGGATGCTCCGCGTACCTGTATCTGATTTACCGTAAACTCTAGTGTGAAGGCGCACGACTCTCTGTCGCTTTGCTGAGAGCGCTGTATTTCTCACACACACGCAAAGAGAGAGAGACAGAGTCTTACATACCACACAGAATCGGCTCGCTACATGTAAACGATATAATTTGGAATTATTCAGCTTTTTAGAACAAGCAGAAGATAAGCGTTTTTTCCAGTAGTGGGCAGAACTAATGCGCAAACTGCAATCTTATTGGCTGGAGCTCGTCTATTACCGTCCCTGTTCTGATTTCATTAAATCCGTTCGAGTGAACACTGACAACATGATTAATATTCATGAACCCAGCAGCTCATCAATCCTTAGTGCATTGTACACCGATCAGGCATAACATTATGCCTGGTGATAATGTTGTGAAGGTGAAGTAAATAACACTTATCTCTTCATCACGGCACCTGTTAGTGGGTGGGATATATTAGGCAGCAAGTAAACATTTTGTCCTCAGAGTTGATGTGTTAGAAGCAGGAAAAATGGGCAAGTGTAAGGATTTGAGCGAGTTTGACAAGGGCCAAATTGTGATGGCTAGACGACTGGGTCAGAGCATCTCCAAAACTGCAGCTCTTGTGGGGTGTTCCCGGTCTGCATTGGTCAGTATCTATCAAAAGTGCTCCAAGGAAGGAACAGTGGAGAACCGGCGACAGGGTCATGGACGGCCAAGGCTCATTGATGCATGTGTGGTCCGATCAAACAGACGAGCTACTGTAGCTCAAATTGCTCAAGAAATTAATGCTGGTTCTGATAGAAAGGTGTCAGAATACACAGTGCATGGCAGTTTGTTGCGTATGGAGCTGCATAGCCGCAGACCAATCAGGGTGATCATACTGACCCCTGTCCACTGCCGAAAGCGCCAACAGTCGGCACGTGAGCATCAGAACTGGACCACGGAGCAATGGAAAAAGGTGGCCTGGTCTAATGAATCACATTTTCTTTTACATCACCTGGATGGCACTAAATATTAAGTGTGTCACTTACCTGGGGAACACATGGCACCAGGATGCACTAGGGGAAGAATTCATTCATGTGGATGTTACTTTGACACATACCACCTACCTGAGCACTGTTGCAGACCGTGTACACCCTTTCATGGAAACGGTATTCCCTGGTGGCTGTGGCCTCTTTCAGCAGGATAATGCCCCTGCCACAAAGCACAAATGGTTCAGGAATGGTTTGAGGAGCACAACAACGAGTTTGAGGTGTTGACTTGGCCTCCAACTTCCCCAGATCTCAATCCAATCGAGCATCTGTGGGATGTGCTGAACAAACAAGTCCGATCCATGGAGGCCCCTCCTCGCAACTTACAGGACTTAAAGGATCTGCTGCTAACATCTTGGTGCCAGATACCACAGCACACCTTCAGGGGTCTAGTGGAGTACATGCCTCAATGGTTCATGGCTGTTTTGGCAGCAAAAGGGGAACCAACACAATATTAAGGAGCCATAATGTTATGCCTGATTGGTGTATATTGTTATTAGTAGTAGAATTAATGGTAGTATTATCTTTTAATAATAATTACGGTTATCTATTACTATAATAATTTTTTTTACAGAAACTGAATGACCAACAAAATTAGGGACCACCACCAGTCCTAAGTTGTCAAATATGCACTCATACATGGTTACCAAGTTTTAATTCTAATTACTAAAGTTCTATCATTAAATAGAGCTTGATTATCATAATATCATAATATAACGCTTGATGACTGTTAAGTGTGCGTTCAGATATTTAAAAAGTTGTGCTGTTTTATAAAGATAAGCTGATTTGGTGGAATCAGTCTGGCGAGTAAACTAAAAAGTGTACTAGCCAATGGTGATTCTATTGCCAAGGTGTGCGTAGAGGGTTGGATATCCATACTTAAAACTTTATAAACTAAAATAACTACCTTCTAACAAATGGCTGTATGCATCGATCATCGGGGAAAGAGTAACCCCTGACCTGACGCATTAGAATGTTTAAAGAGGATTTCGATATAAGAGAAGAGGAGCTTGAGTTTGTTGCCCAGCCCTATTTGTTTGAACCTCGAGAAGCGTCAAAGCTTATGCTACTCTTACATCGTGGCAGGGGTTACTCTTCTGCCGTAAGTCGACTTGTGTAGGCCGTCTGCCGGAAGCTAGTTATTTTAATTTATAAAGTTATTTTTCTTACAAATACCCATTGCTTTGCTTCAGAAGGCCTTTATTAACCCCCTAGAGTCGTATGGATTACTTTTATGATGGATGGATGCACTTTTTTTGGACTTCAAAATCAGGACCGCCATTCACTCCCATTATAAAGCTTGGAAGAGCAATGATATTTTTTAATATAACTCCAATTGTGTTAATCTGAAAGAAGATATACGTATGGCTTGAGGGTGAGTAAATCATGGGATAATTTTCATTTTTGGGTGAACTATCCCTTTAAAAAATGGTAACTTTAAGAAAACTGTCGAAGCTTTAGTAGACATTCGTCCGATACGTTTTCTCAGGAGAAACATATGAGTAGTAGAATCACAACTTCAGCAAATTTGCTTTCCATTTAATCTCATTTGTATCTAGGAGAAACAGTGAAGATATTAAAGGGATCTCACTTGTGTTTTTTTTTTTTTTTTTTTTTTTTTTTTCCTTTTGAGGCTTCGTACATTTACTCAACGTTGTTTTCTTTGAATACTCGTTAATAGGAAATGGCAGGCTGAAAAGGAAGAATCATCTAAATGTTCTTAATGATTTCTGCTTTAATCTCAAGTCATCAAATGAGTGTCTTGCTTGAAGGGAAGGAAAGTGCTTTTGTTGGCAGAATTTAACTGTGCTGCGCCGCTGGTGCGGTTGAGAAATGCTGTTTCCACAGAACGACTTTCAAACGGATCCGAGAGGTCAGCAGTCTGCGAGAGGACTTGTAAGATTTTCTCAGCTGTCAGTGAGACACACATGAGGGGTGAATCTGATTCTCGCCTGCACCTCCAGACCTCCAGCACAGAAATATCTACATTTTCCTCCATCGCCGAGAGGAAATGATGCATGCGCCCCCCGCTATGAAGAAAGCTGTCGGTGCCATTTGCAGTTCAGATCACACCGACGGTGTTTTGAAAATGAACAAACGCGCTCCCGCTGTCAGCATGCACTTATTACAAACACGCACCGTCAGATGTCACACCACCACATCATGCATGAGGTGTCTATATGTTTGTGCAGTCAGACTTATGAACATATGTCCCGGTCATATTTCACTCCAACATCAAAAGAAAACAAAAATAAACCAGGAAAGGAAAGTTCTTCAAGACAATCTTTGAACATGATCTGATAGCATCTCTGGAAGTTTAAGACGGTTTAAAGGTTAGTGTGACATTTCTAGAAGTTTGACAGTTTGAAGAGAGATTTGAAGACTTGTAGACCTTGCAAGATGGTTGCTATGGTGTTCTGATGGTTACAAGGAATTGGTTTCCGTGGTGAATGAGAGAAGATTGCTAATGAGTTGCTTGAGTATTCTGGGGGTTTTCTAAGTTGTTACTAGTTGTTCATAGTAGGGCTGCATGATATATCGTTTTAGCATCGATATCGCGATGTGTGCATCCGTGATAGTCGCACCGCGGGAAGTGCGATGTCAAATAGGGTAGTTGCTACTTGTTTTTAATGCCTAAGCCATGATGAAATAAAGGCTTTTTATATTTTTCATAAACCCTTGGCTTGATATCTTTTATGAATTGGATTATCCCTACTCCCAAAGAGCCCAATGGATTCTACACCCCGCGCTGCACTCTTTTGCATTTCTTGTTTTATGTCAAATAGGGTAGTGATGCGTGATCCGTACACACCAGGCACCACGGTTCGAAACGCACATGATTCTCTGATTAATTGCAAAGTTTAACTCTTTTTTCTTTTTTTTCCTCGAGTTCTTTGCATGATTTAACACTTAGCTAATCACTATTAGCATGTGTAGAATGTTGAAAATATATATGTAACATGTTCGATATAGCTAAGGAAGGAAGAGGGCAGGAACCGGCTGACCATAAAGTGAATTTGAATGAAAATAAAACAGTGAACAGAATGTGTATAGTGTAAAACATAACACAGGCCTGGTCCTCTCTCCCTTTTACTGGTGTCGCTCATCCTTATATGCCTCCGGGCTCCCTCATGAGAGGACTCGAGATTTGTAAGAAAATCGCCGCGAACTGCATTTGTGAGAAAATTAAGCTGAGAGATCATAACAGACAGGTATGCATTTGTATGGACTAGATTTGGTATTTGTTCAAAGGTTACATGCAATTTGTAGGATGGTTTGTATTTATTTGTGAAATATGATGTACGCTCACTCATTTATTTGCAAAACACAATACATATATATTTGTCACTCCTCTGCGTTTTCGCTCAAACCGACCTTTGTATTTGCACATCGCTTTCTCTTGGTTTGCGAGTCGAGTTTTCCTTTGCAAAGTAGATCGTGTTTGTTTGCAAAATGTGGGATTTGTTTGTTTAATTATGGCACAAAATTCACTCCATATCCGGTACCCCGAAACACTTTCACTCGGTCCTCAACCGACCGAGTTCTTCTTCGCGGTGCCATGCGATGGCGCTGGTCATTCCCCGTGGGATGGCGCGACACTATTCCTCCCCCTGGCGGCTGCCGATGACTTGTCCTTTCGAAGGCAGTCGGCAGTGAGACCTGTGCTCTCCGCCCCTCTCCACTGGCAGATGGCAGTGGGCTCCGGCCTCTGGCAAGCCACGGCAGCGACTCCGCTCCTCCTAGGATTCCTGCAGTTCATCCTACCTTGGCCCAGCGATCCAGCACCACTGCTTCGGGCAGCCTTCCGCGACCATCGTCCTTCCACGCTGCCTGATCTCTGCAGCACCGCTAGATACCTCGGTGGCGAGGGCTCTTCGACAGCTCTTCCGTTCCCGGGTTTCGGGTTACTGTAACTCATTCGATATAATGAAAATATATAGTGTAAAACATAACAGGCCTGGTCCTCTCTCCCTTTTACTGGTGTCGCTCGTCCTTCGGGCTCCCTCATGAGAGAACTCCCACGTACTTTCAATTAACTTTAATTTTGTAAGTTACTGTATTTTTTAGCTATCAATTAATCAAAACAACTCAACTACAGTTTGATTGATTATTACTTGGAATGCACAATAAAAAACTATTTATGAAAATTAAGAGAAACAGAGTTATCTGTTTTTGGAAATGAACTCTTCATTTGATTATTTAATTTCTGTACTTGAATTAGAGCTGCACGATTCTGGATAAATTGAGAATCACAATTTTTCTCATAAATACTTCACTTGTTTCATTACTGGATGCATCAGTGTTTTTGAGCAAATCTGTTGAATGAATAATTCAATGACAAATACATTTGTTTAAAAATCTTGTTGCCACCTACTGGTGTAACAATGTAATCGATACAATCGTTGAAGTGCCATGTTACTTTCAAAGGGTGATTTTGATCGCTACAGTAGACATCAGTGTTTATATCCAAACTATAAACTTTTATCCCAGTACTTCTGTGATTATGAATATTTGTAAGACAGAAATAATGATACTGTGTGGTTGAAAAGATTGTTTGTGAATCTGTTTCATACTTATACATGACAACTGCTCTCCTTGTCAAAGGATTAATAGTAATAATGTTTATTATTTTCTATGTTGATTCACTCCTACAAATTCACCCCATTCATTCTAGAATGATTAATTCTTCCCAAATAGAGCTATTCATCTGAAACTCTTTTCCTATCGCAATATATATCGCAGAACAACAAAATATCACAATGTCAGTTTTTTTTCTTTTTTCTTCCCTAGTTCGTGCAGTTCCAGAACTGGAATAGAAAGCAATGGCATGCAGGAACGCAGTTATAAAACCATGGCAATTAATTCCAGAGAATATCAGACACGTTGAAATTGTCCCAAAATGGCATTATGCAGTAATGGAGGATGATGTTTGCACAGACAGATTTTTAGTATCGTAGATAAATTCAAAATGAAATGATGTTGTGTGACTCACAGCAGCCAAAGCTGTCGTAAAAAGAATTTGTATCAGGATAAAAGAATCCCCGGCTGCTTTAGAAAATATTATTTAGGTGGAGTGACAAACAATAAAGGAGGAATTAGATATTGCTAAATCCACAAAGCTGGGGTGACATTCAAATACCCCCTTTATTCCAGCATTTTATTGAAGTGTCGATAAGCATTTAATCCATAGAGTCTTATAAAAGCAGTACAGTGTATAATGGGGATTTCTAGCTGATCAAATGACCTTTACTATCAATCTGGACTTAAAGTTGACATAAAATTAAATTGGACTCCATTTACTTTCTTAACGCATGGTCCTGGCCTGGATTCATCGGTGCATGCTATTCTAAAGTAAATAATCCTAATTGCTGACATTACTTGTCAAGCCATAAGAAAAGTCATGCCAAGCCTTGTCTGTTATTGTTTAATAGTATAGTCAAGCTATTAGCTAAGTCTACTTTTTGGCTACTGTTAAAGCAGCCTTTCCAAAATAGTCTTGCAAATATTTAAAATAACAATTTAATGTAAGATATGTAGGTTACCTCATAAGAGCAAATGTTGCCCCTATTATGCTTTTTTGTGTGTGCCTTTTTATGCTTATTATCTTTCATGTAGTGTGTAATACAGCTGTTTGTGAATGTAAAAGGTCTGCAAAGTTTCAAGAATCAAAGTACATGATAAATGGAGTTATTGTCTCCCAAAATAAAGAACCGAATCTGAACTTCCTGAAACAAGTCATCAGTAATTCCAGTCTTACTTCCTGCTCAAACCTAGAGAGTTTTGTAACAAATTTGCATAATGCCCGCAAATAATGTCTACTTTGCTCCACCCTCAAACACTATAGTTGTAGCTGAGACTAGAAGAGTTTGGATTTGTGTTGTTCATGTCGAAGATGTTGTCTTCTGCACTGCGAAAGCAAATTACACATTGCTGCACTTCCAAAGGATGAGGACTGGCACTGGAATTTATTGCCATCGTTACTGTTCGTATCAGTGTATACAGTTCTGAGTGAGCTTCTGGAGCTGAAATTCAGATATGGTAATGGGCATTTAATTTTCCAACACGCACCGTAAGTGATAGACCAATCACAACAGACTGGGCCATCTGACCAATCAGAGCAGAGTAGACCAATCACAACAGACCAATCAGTCGTTTACAAATGTGTCCACTGCAGCTCGGTATACGCAACAATTGAAGATATTAGAAGACATGTTTGTCTTTTCATCCTGAAATGCGAGGCAAATGTTGGATCACAATAATTGGAAACCACAGTTTCCACAAATCCCTTCACACTTTTATTCTCGACGGCAAGGGCAGTGACTGTAACATTGAGGATGTTTTGCAGTATTAAACATGTATTTATACCGATTCAGCTCCAAACATTATTCAAAAAGAACACAAAAAATGGTCTTCTCAGCTGCCATGTTCAACGCGCCACCATTTCCGTTTAAAAAACGTTTTTTGCAATGTTTTGTCTGGGCTGAACCCAGCCCTGACTGTTCCATCTAACCAATCAGAGAGAAGTAGACCAATTATAACAGACTGGGCCGTCTGACCAAATCAGAGCAGAGTAGACCAATAACAACAGACTGGGCCATCTGACCAATCAGAGCAGAGCAGACCAATCACAACCGACTGAGCCATCTGACCAATCAGAAAAGGGTAGATCAAACACAACAGACTGGGTTATCTGACCAATCAGGGCAGAGTAGACCAATCAGAGCAGAGCAGACCAATCACAACAGACTGGCAATCTGACCAATCAGAGCAGAGTAGACCAATAACAACAGACTGGGCCATCTGACCAATCAGAGCAGAGCAGACCAATCACAACAGACTGAGCCATCTGACCAATCAGAAAAGGGTAGATCAAACACAACAGACTGGGTTATCTGACCAATCAGGGCAGAGTAGACCAATCAGAGCAGAGCAGACCAATCACAACAGACTGGGCCATCTGACCAAGCAGAGCAGAGTAGACCAATCACAGCAGACTGGCCATGTGACCAATCAGAGAAGAGTAGACCAATCACAACAGACTGGGCCATCTGACCAATTAGAGCAGAGCAGGCTTTCAGAAAGGTGTGGTTTGGAGAGACCGAATCCTTTATGGAACCGTTTTAGGCACTGTGAGAAAAGAGATGATGCTGCAATGTATATTATGAGAAAAGTAGTGTTTTTTTTTTTTGCCCTTGGGTGCATGTAAACCTATTGTAGGAGCCTTCAAAATTGCATAATAGGGGCACTTTAAATGAAGAAACATAAATGTAAACATAGAAACAAAACTATATTGCGGTTTATGTAAATAATCAAAGTGTTATAGAAATTCTGGAGAGGAAAATCACTCAGAAGGTTTTTTGGAGTGTTATGATGATGGTGGTGTTGAGTTGACAGTCATTAATACTCTTTTCAAATGTTAGTTTTTGTAGTAAATTTTCTCTATCCGTGAGTGATGTACATATACAGTATCTGATCCATAACCCGCCACTTATTGGCGCAGGTTCACTGTGCCCCAAGAGAGAAATAATTTGCATCTGTCGGCATACAAATGAGTTCAGTTGAGAACGTAATTGTGCTGCTGTGAATTAGCGAGTGAACTGCAAAAGATGATGCTGAAAACTATGTTTTGCATTCAAGGATGTTATTCTGAAGAAGGCCAATCTCTTTGCAAGTTAAATCATCCTAAAATGACCTCTGACTGTGAAATGTAAAGCGTACTGAGATAATTTGAATGAAATCGTCTCATTGGAATACACTAATGGAAGGTTATTGTAAAGGTTGTTACATTTAACTCTCAGAAAGATATTATTGTACAGCTACATTTTTACATTATCTGAAGAAAATGTGAGTGGCTCGTAAGTCACAGAGCACTAGTGTTTTGGGTGGTTGCCAGGTTGTTGCTATGCAGTTCTGAATGTGTTCTATGTGTTCCAGAGTGTTCTAAGTGGTTGCTGGGGTGTTCTGGGTGGTTGCCAAGTGGTTGTTTACAGGTCCAAGTCAATGTTTCCATCTACAACACATTTTACAAGAGGTATAGAAAATATATAGTGTATGTGGGGTCTTTCCCCCCCCTGGACAATTCATTAATGTTTATTTTTTTCTGGTTCAATTCGAGTCTTTGTGGAAAACACAGATAAAATGATTCAAACGCCTCCCCTCGCCATAAATTCCCATATAACACTGCATCCCGAGGAATTATGACCGCTAGTGGTAATCTGATCAAGACACTACTGCAAATTACATCTCATTCAAGTGAAAACGAATAAATCCAGGCAGCGTTTGCAGAAATTGGATGGAAACAGTATCACTGGATATAACTACTGTATAAAACTACTTGCGCTTCACTGTGGGTGGTAGAAAAACAGCATCAAAAACAGTTCTATTAAGATGGACTGTAGCGCTTCTACATTTATATGCATGGACTTTCAGCATATTTGCAAATTAATCTACAATTTCAGCTGTGTTCCTTTCTTCCATCTATAAGTCATTAAATCCATGCCAGAGGAGAAAATAAACACACAATGATTTTGACAGATCTGTGGCCTGTCTCTCCAGCCCAGCGTGAGTTTAATGTGAGCGAACACGGTTCACTTTCTCTGTGGCAGAGTAACAAAACAGATTTGAAGTTTGCTTGGCTAGTTTGTAGATATGATCAGTGTGTGTATATTTTGCACAATGCTTTAGTAAAAGTTATCTTCGATCTTTGAATTCGCAATTCAGTTCTTAAAAATCTAGGTGTTGGATGTTTTGTTTCTAGTTCACAGGCGAGATCTGAAATGAAGACAGAAGCCAGAGGACAGTTTTTCAGTAATATGGGAGACATTTATATTTTATTAAATGGTTTCATAACACCAGTGAGAGAAGGTCCTGACGGATATGCCCAGGGATGGTTGGAATATTACTCGCATCAATAATGGAGTGTCAGATGACACCGAGAGCCCACTCCGGGCCACTGGTGGGATGTAGTTACGCCATCACTGTCCCAGAGGAGCATGCGGTCAACCACAGGGGTCGAAGGTACATACGGTACTTATGATATATAGTCACCGAGAGATGATAGACAAACACGTACACTTGTACTTTGCAGTGGCATTTGTCAATCTAAACCTTGAACCAGACAAACCACCAATTCTCATTCCATAGTAGTGAACAACAATTATTATTTTATACTTTATGTATTAATTTTTTTTTTTTTTAAGTTTGTATATACCATAATAATTTATGTATTTTATATATATATATATATATATACACATTTTTTTTTTTTTTTTTTTTAATTTATGGTGGATTTGCTTGACCGCCATGACAGCATACTAGTTGAATATCGCATGGCTGAAAAAGGGGCTCAACCAATCAGATTCGAGAACCAGAAAGAACTGTTGTATAAAATATAATATTTAGTAAAAAAAAATGTTTTTAACTTAAATTAAATTAATTTATATATATATATATATTTATATTATATATTTATATATTTATATATTATATATTTATATATTATATATTTATATATTTATATATTATATATTTATATTATATATTATATATTATATATTATATATTATATATTTATATATTATATATTATATATTATATATATTATATATTATATATTTATATATTATATATTTATATATTATATATTTATATATTATATATTTATATATTATATATTTATATATTATATATTTATATATTATATATTAATATTAATTTAAGTTAAAAACATTTTTAAAAAAAATACTACTGTTGTTGTGTTACGAAATGTAGTTTTAAAAGTTTTTTAGGCGAGAATGTAGTTCTGGGCGGTATGAGCAAAAATTTATATCACAGTATTTTTCTAAATTATACTGGTTTCTCGGTATATGACGGTATTTTTTCCCCTATGCATGACTGGGCCAAAACAAGGCGGAAACGCGGAAAAACATTTTAAAGGTCTAAGGATATTTTCAATACATTTAAGAGCACTACAGTCTCTGAACAAATGACACGCATACGTTTAACACAGAAAGAATAAAGCAGTTACTTTTTTGCCCATTCTTCTTTGAATTGTCAGTCTATTAACTTACATCATTGTCTTCGGTGTATTAGAATAATCCATCGTGTCATCGCGGTCGTGATCAGACGTACGGCTGTATCAGTGTTTGCACATATATTTCATTTGAAGAAGACGTTATGAAATATGTGCGCATACACGCTGCTGGTTCATGTTTAAAGCACTAGAGTATATGAAATATGTCCATAAAAAACTTAAACTTAAACGCGCTCGCTCCGGTCTGTATCTGATCTATATGATCCATGTGGTGAGCGTTGTTAATCTCATCGCGGTACTCCGCGCAGAAACCGCTCTCTCGCGCACGCCGTGTGTTGTTTGAATTCTCTGCTGTAATCATAGGCTGAATCCGAAATCGCCCCCTAAACCCTCAATCACTATTCCCTACGTTAGTCCACTAATACAGTTCACTTGAAGGAGTGAATGAAAACGAGTGAGCGAATTCGGACAGCCATTGTGTACATCGTCTGTACACTCGTTATAGCGGTGCAATGTGGGATAGGAGTGCACTCGATAACGTCCACTATGGTTTTGGACACCACTACAAATGGCTGTCCCCTCAAATAATGCCCTATTTGAGGGTATAGGGGCCAATTTCGGATTCATCCATAGGCTGTAATGCAATCTCAGCTGTGTCCTCACTACAGTGCAACAGTGAAAAGGGACCCCTCTCAAACAGTGTTGCTGCACCACGTTCCGAATGTTGTTTAAGCGACATATACTGGTATTGCGGTATAATCAAAATTCATATCATAACAAAAATAAACACCGGTATTCGGTATGAACCGGTATACCGCCCAGCACTAATTTAGACCTCAAATATGTGACTCGTGTATATAAACATAGCACCTATTTTATGATTTGTTTAGACGCTTTCGTAGATGCGAGCTCCAGGATGTCAGCTGCCATTCAGCGTTCGTATACCCGCAGAGAACAGCTTCATCTCGGCCAGTCCGTCAGGAATTTGCCGCTGTCTCTTATGTAGATAATGGTTATATAATTAAATATTATTGTTCAATTAATATTATTTTATGTAAATATGCCGTATTTGGTATTGAGAAAGGGTCCGTCAGTGATTGCGATAGTTGACTTCAATGACAGTTACATTATTAAACCACTAGATGGTGGCAAAGACTGTCTTTATGAGTGACTGGTTGTAAAAAGGAAGTTGTTTCAGCGCTGTCAATCTTTTAAAAGGACAAAGACAAAGATATCGCTTTCCTCAGCGGACATTCAAACGGATGTTTTAATGGATGTAATATTATGGACATCGACCTGAAGAATGAATGCTATATCAGATGCAGGTAATACATTTATTTAGTCAATCTCTCTCTCATAATACTGTACATCAGGGGTCTTCAACGTTTTTCAGGGCGAGGACCCCTTAGGCGATAGAGACATGGAGAAGGAACCCCTGATACAAAATGTGTCAAACAGAGTTACATATTAAGCATATAGCCTTCGATATTAATAGAAACGAACTATGTTAAGACAGTAGATCAGAAGTATGCACATTATTGTTGTTGAACGCATGACTGTATATTACTTTTCATTGTTAAAATTGAGATTTATGCATCATGAACAATATGCTGCGATATAAAATTATTAGTTGTGTGCAGTTGTTGTAAATTTATTTTAATTGATTTGCAGTCAAATATTTATTTTACTAATCAGATGGACAATTAAACATTTACCTGAACCTTAGCTACAAGTTTATAAAAAATCACGTTTTAATTTTACTGTCAGATGGACAATTAAACATTTACTTGAACTTTAGTTTCATATTTCGCCATATTTTTGTCCCGTGCTAGTTATCACTGACAATTGCAATTTCGAGAGTGAATCATGCATAATCACGAATCGTGCATTTTTGTCTACAAGTAGACAAAAAACAGTATTTTTATTCAGTGGACTATAGCTATATAGCCTCGAAAGCACGGAAGAGCGCTCACTTTACAATCATTAAGCTGTCACTCATCTCAGTTCGCGATCTCACATCATTCCATGTGAGTTGTAAAGTTGTCTACACTGAATAATGAAAATAATCTCTTTGCATCGTGTCTTTGTTAAGCAGAACTCAGCACTGAATAAAACAAGCTCCGACGTTTTGAGCGGTGAGTGGATTCTAACTTAAACACCTCTGATTGGCCATTGCGTTTGAGAGATCAACAAGCATGTCTATGATTGGCTACATTTCTCACCGCTGCAAAACACGCTGTAAATAGGAATATGTCACGTTCTCCAGAGCGCAAACTCAAACGCATAACGGAGGGTGCTCTGCGTTCGTTTCAGGATGCTTATATTTGGATTTGACTTTGTGATGTTTTTTTCCCCATGTTATCATTTTTTTTATCAAAAAATTATTTGTGATCAAACATTAATTGGCGGTACTGCTGTGGACCCCTTAGGGCCGGGGTCGCGGACCCCCAGTTGAAGTGACAACTGTTTAACTGTCAACTTGAGATTTAAATCTGTGGCGGAAGGAAGTAGTTCTGTAAGAGTGTTTTTAAAGACACTCCGTTGTTGTTTCTTGTTTATTTACTGTGCCGCCGAACTGTTGTATAAACGCTATATCACACTCATAGCCGTGCGATATGGCTGTATATCAGCATCACGCTGATTACCTATGGCCGAATCATATCACACTGCTACTGTGATATTGCTCATATAATATTCCAAAAATCATCACATTGAGAACTTATTTTACACATCAGGTGTCATCTGCTGTATTGCCAGAAACGCTAGCATTAGTATCATTGTTCATTTGTTGTGCCTGCTCCAAAGTGACTTTCTGGCTCATTGAAAAAAACTTTTGACCACTTTTAATCCTGCGGTGTAATAATTAATTTCTTTGTAGCATTTGTTCCAGCTGGCACAATTTTATTAAGAAATATAAAAAAACTATACAGTACAATATCAGTACCATATAATTATGACAAACATCAAAGCGTGAGATGAGCATGCGGAGGAAATTCATTTAAAATTCCGTATTTTTATTTATTTCGAGTTTTATTTCATTGTTTATTATTTAATTATTTTTAAATTAAACACTTAATGTTCAAAGCATTGTTTCCCGTGATTTTATTTCCTGTGTAAATGCATTTATGCCGCTTCAGAGAAGCATTAAACAGTCTGTGTAAATGCACATTTTTGTGATATATTTTTTTTTATTTTTATTTATTTTTTTTATGCCGCTTCAGATTTGGTTTCTGTGGCGCCTTTGCTGTGTAAAGATGTCTTATTAGCAGTAGCAAATACATAGCTGCAATCAACAGCAGTAGCATAGCAAGACCAAATACATTAATCTTGTCATATTCATAACATGCTAAAACTATTTTGACAGTTGTCATGATTGAAATATATTTTATTGTACTCAAACTTAGAACCTGAAAAATTGTATTGATATAGTAATTTCCACAAATTCATCACAACCTTTTACAATTGTAATTGACTTTCCCATACCTGAAAATCACATTTTAGAAATTCCTTTATATTTTCAGGTTTTCTTATTGCATCTTTGGTTTTGAAGCATATACAAAAATTTAACAGTCTTAGAGCTCATGATACGTCTGTCTTTAAATGTTTATCATCAAGAGATTATTTCAGGAACTCGACTTAATGAGTTTTCCGTTTGTCAGGCTGGTGTTGACCCTGTTACATAAGGATTTCGAATATAAACATGTTCAAATATAACACTTTTATCACTTGGTTTGTGGAGTTTTGCTGTAAAGCGTACTGTAAGGACTAGGAGAGCTGACAGACGGCGTCGTACCACAGAACTCAATCTCAGCTGTAGCTCGAGCGACTTACCTGCTGCAGAAAGATCCATTTATGTCGACCCACGAGCTCAGTGAAGCATCTGTCTTTAAGACAATATGTGGGAGTCTAGAGGTTTCTGTGATATATCAAGTCAAACTTCCCACACTAAACTGCACATTGTCCGTCCTGGTAACTTTGTTCCCCTTCAGACAGCTTATGAGTGCACACTAGAGAGGTGACCTCTTTAGCACACACTGTTTGATGGCCCTTTTATCCTTTCCATGCAGTTTTCCTTCCTGTTCAAACGGCTTCAAAGAAAGTGCAGCAGCAACCGTCTGTGCATTAAAATCACCACGGATTGAGGATGTTCTAATTTGATGAAGTGAAAGTTTTGTGTTTATGAGCCAGTCCACTGGGTGACATTGACTGTTTTCATGCACAAGAATATTCTGATATTTATCATAATTTATCATAACATGGGCATATTAACAGTATGTAAGTGTCAAGCATTATTAGCATGCACACTAAATGTCTTTTAGTTTACATCAAATGTTCAATATTAGGAAGGTGGTCATAATGTTAGGCCTGATCGTTGTGTGTGTGTGTGTGTATATATATATCCTAAAGGATTATTAGGAACACCTGTTCAATTTCTAATTTCTCATCTAATCAACCAATCACATGGCAGTTGCTTCAATGCATTTAGGGGTGTGGTCCTGGTCAAGACAATCTCCTGAACTCCAAACTAAATGTCAGAATGGGAAAGAAAGGTGATTTAAGCAATTTTGAGTGTGGCATGGTTGTTGGTGCCAGACGGGCCGGTCCGAGTATTTCACAATCTGCTCAGTTACTGGGATTTTCACGCACAACCATTTCTAGAGTTTACAAAGAATGGTGTGAAAAGGGAAAAACATCCAGTATGTGGCAGTCCTGTGGGCGAAAATGCTTTGTTGATGCTAGAGGTCAGAGGAGAATGGGCCGACTGATTCAAGCTGATAGAAGAGCAACTTTGACTGAAATAACCACTCGTTACAACCGAGGTATGCAGCAAAGCATTTGTGAAGCCACAACACGCACAACGTTGAGGCAGATGGGCTATAACAGCAGAAGACCCCACCGGGTACCACTCATCTCCACTACAAATAGGAAAAAGAGGCTACAATTTGCACGAGCTCACCAAAATTGGACCGTTGAAGAATGGAAAAATGTTGCCTGGTCTGATGAGTCTCGATTTCTGTTGAGACATTCAGATGGTAGAGTCAGAATTTGGCGTAAACAGAATGAGAACATGGATCCATCATGCCTTGTTACCACTGTGCAGGCTGGTGGTGGTGGTGTAATGGTGTGGGGGATGTTTTCTTGGCACACTTTAGGCCCCTTAGTGCCAATTGGGCATCGTTTAAATGCCACGGGCCTACCTGAGCATTGTTTCTGACCATGTCCATCCCTTTATGACCACCATGTTCCCATCCTCTGATGGCTACTTCCAGCAGGATAATGCACCATGTCACAAAGCTTGAATCATTTCAAATTGGTTTCTTGAACATGACAATGAGTTCACTGTACTAAAATGGCCCCCACAGTCACCAGATCTCAACCCAATAGAGCATCTTTGGGATGTGGTGGAACGGGAGCTTCGTGCCCTGGATGTGCATCCCACAAATCTCCATCAACTGCAAGATGCTATCCTATCAATATGGGCCAACATTTCTAAAGAATGCTTTCAGCACCTTGTTGAATCAATGCCACGTAGAATTAAGGCAGTTCTGAAGGCGAAAGGGGGTCAAACACAGTATTAGTATGGTGTTCCTAATAATCCTTTAGGTGAGTGTATATATATTAATAATAATATATATATATATTTTTTTTTTTGCATTTACATGTTAACATGAGACTATTGTGATTTAAAATCTTTTCTGTTTTGAGTTAATTGACTGTAAAGACTGCTATTGTGTTTTAAATGTGTTTGTATTTGCACATACCACAAAATATTCAGACGTAATATATCAGGACTGGATAAGAAATCTTCCTGTTTTGTACACATGAAGTCTCCCCTTGAGAAGCTCAATGTTATCTGTGTTTGTAGGCTGAGTTATGAGTGCAGGGAATATGGTCTGGAGATAATTCATGGTGAATCAAAACTTGAGCGCTCATGTGTCCCATGAGGAGGAACCACAATAGGCTAGTGAAAAAGTGAATAAACCCCAGAGAGATGACAACAGTGACCAAATAAAACTCTTAAGTGTGGCATTTCGACCTTTAATTTTGATGTGCCACAGTAGAACGCAACAATTGGCTTCTGGAAGTAAAATCCCATGTCCTTCCTCCATAGAGAAAAGAATACATATAATTTCTTACTGTATATAAGTACATGGATTAGGTAAAAAGACTTGTAATCTTGTATAATTTCTTTTGTTTAAAATTAAAGTTTGTAATGTGATTCAGATCTAGATATTTTGTCTCATGTTTTAACTGTTTTTAAATCCCTGTGGATAATATGAAAGGGAAAAATACTTTATGAAAAAAGGCCATTGAAACAGTTGCCGCTCTATTATATATACGTTCCAGAATTGTCTGGTAATGTCTGAGTTTTAAAATCTATGAGTTATGATGTCTGAACATCTAGTGAGTTCACTGAAGAGTTATGCATCTTTAGCCATTCTAACCCCAGCATCATGTGTGTATCAGTCATCATGAAAAGAAAGGCATGAAATATAAAACGACATAAAAGTGATTATTTTGGAGAAGAGGAGAGTGGGGCATTTCATCTCAAAGAAACAGCACTTACAAAGCCCCGGCTAGACGCATTCAGCTGAGTGAAAAGAATCAAATCTGTTTTTTTTTTCTTTCTTTCTTGCAACCAAACACCACACATCTCAATCTGTCACCGTGTGAACTGTTGCAGAAACTGTAATGACATTTTATGCCGAATGATTAAACATATTTTATTTCCATTTCTACAAAAGATGGCTGTGTGAAAAAGGCCACGAGCAAACAAATTTGTATGGTTGACCAAAAAGAGAACAATCAGTTATAAATTAAGGTCAGTGGCGTGGCGAAACTTCTCAGACTGCTTTATAACAAGTGCTGAAATAACTTTAAATTAAACTGAATTTATTTTAATTCATTTTGAGCCTTGCGTGTGAGCAATAGTAGATTGCTTTAACAAGCACCACGGACCCACTTTATATTAGGTGGCCTTAACTACTATGTACTAACCTTTAAATTAATAATTTGATACAATGCACTTATTGTGTACATACATGTTTTTACATTGTACTTACATTTTAAAAACCTCAAAACTGAGAACCTCAAACTGTCCTGTTACTACAGCGAACGTTACAACAACAGCATATCTGGGTTCTGTGAAACAGCAAAACCAATGTTACTTATGTATGGAGCAGAAACAATGCAATCTTGGTGTCCGTTTTCAGGCCGCCTTGCTTTTTCTCCTATTAACACGAGCCCTAAAGCACAACCCTTCTTTTCCCAGTGATATTCCTTTTGAGCTTTTTTTTTTCTAATGTCTCTCAGCCATCTCTCTTTCTACAGTCTTTCTTTAAATCTTCCTCTTGCTCACTCTCTCCTCCCCCATCATGAATGGATACGCCCCCTACTGCCGATTGGCTGCAAGTGTGTTGTGCTGCTCAGACCGATCCACTTTAAACAGCATTTTTCATAAATCGCTTACTGCACCTTTAAGAAACAGCATGTCCTACACTGTGCAAAAGTTCTCGATTAACAGTCTCAATTAACATAATTTGTTCAAAAATTGGCCACAAATTAATTTTATGTTCATTTTAGTCTTTCTCTCTTTTTCTCACAGAGAGCTGAGCACTACTAAATATGTTTTGCTGCTTTCTGTTGGACAGTAAGATCTCAATTAAGATACAACTGAGTAAATTGAGTTGAAAGAAGCGCTGAGTTCCCCAGCAGTGTCACATACTGATTTTAAGTGTTTTAGGGGTCCAAGGGGATACTTTGGGGTAGACTAACCAGTTAACAGATGGTAAAAATATCTCTTATGCCTTGACTGGCCATCATATCTTTATAGCGCAGGTTACACAGGCTACTTATCTAGCTTATACTTGAAACTTCCCATTATGCACTGCAAAAATTGTTCTTTTTAATAAATTGCTTGCAATGTTCCTTATTTGTAAGTTGCTTTGGATAAAAGCATCTGATAAATTAATACATTTAAATAGCATGCACACTGAAAAAAAAAAAGATTTTTACTTCATTTTATTACTCCAAGATTGTTACTCCAAGTGGTCATGTAACTTAGGCCATGCAAACCTCACTCCCTGATCTTAGGAGGCGCGCTAGCACCTGACACTAGAGGCCTTGTTAGAGTGCCTGCCTCCCACGCCTGAGACCCTGGCTCGGAGCGGATCGAGTAGGACCGGGTGTGTGAGGTTTAGGGGGGTGAGTGCAATGGACGTAGGCCAGTAAAAGCTGTGTGTGTAAACCTCACTCCCCTGGGGCTGGTTGCACCAGCTGTGTGTAAGTTACAACTTAGCCTAGTTTTGATGTAAATGAGCATTAATTTTCAACTTACGCACTACTACATACTTTTGTGTTGCACCATTAGACTTAGTTGAAACACAACTCTACATACAAACTAAATATTTACGGAAGCCTCAGATTAGGAGTAACGGTTGGAATAAAATAGCAGACGTACTGAACTGCATCAATACGCTCTTATTTTACCCAACAGACTTCAATCCTTTAGACATATATGATAATGCTGACATTTACACTCGCTTATATTTTAAAGGGGACATATTATGCTCCTTTTTACAAGATGTAAAATAAGTCTCTGATGTCCCCAGAGTGTGTATGTGATGTTTTAGCTCAAAATACCCTACATGTTTTGGGGTGAGCAAAAACATACAGTTTTTGTGTATGTCCCTTTAAATGCAAATGAGCTGGTGCTCCCTGCCTGTTTTTCAAGAAGAGGGCGGAGCTTCAATAGGTTGTGGAACAACAACAACAGAACGTCAGAAACTAACCTGTTTAGAACCGGACTCAGACAATAATGCCTACAGAGCCAGGGAATATATGCTGCATGGAGAGGTATAGTTTAATTTAACTTATGTTGCCATCTTGATTTTATCCACTATTAGTACAAGTGCATTGTAGCGGACCCTCTCCGAATGACAGAGATCCCCGTCCAACGTCAGAAAGGGCAGAAATCTGAGCGTCTCGTTTTTTCACATGCTTGTAGAGAAAGGCTTACCGAAACAAAGATACTGGGTTATCTTTTTTCATGTTTTCTGGGTTGGTAGGTGCACTGGGGACCCCATTATAGCACTTAAACATGGAAAAAGTCAGATTTTCATGATATGTCCCCTTTAAGAGAGACAACATTATGTGAATAAACTTACTTTTTTAGCAGCTCTTCAACCCGAACCCATCCTCTGTGTGCATCAGTCCGTATTGTGCAAGTCAAATAAAATCAGTCATAAGAAATAAATATAATTTCTTATGTTTTTTTGTATCAGCATTTATTGACTTATTCTCAATTTAGTTTCAAATACATTTTCGAATCCCGCTCGGATCGGGTTGCGTAGGACCGGTTACAGTTGCACTTACATAATATTTGTTTTTTGAGTAAATCTGCCAGTGTTTAATGTACATTTAAAAGTGTTTTTGACAAATTGTTCAAAAATTGCATTGCCTTAGTCCATTGTAATTATTGAATAAGCAACAAAGTGAACAGGTGAAGCGAATATCATTGATCATCTCCTAACAAAGCCACATATTAAGGTCTGGATTAGATGGTAAGCAAACAATCAGTTCTTATAATCAACGTGTTGGATGCAGGAGAAATGGGCAGGAATAAAGATCTGAGCGACTTTGAAAAGGGACAAACTCTTATGGCCAGGCAACTGGACCTTGGTGCAGTGGAAGAAGATCACCTGCTCCAATGAGCCCCATTTTCTACATGCATGGACGGCTGTGTACGTGTCACTGTGGGATGACGACAAGCCGGTGAAGGGAGTGTGATGCTCTGGGCAGTGTTCTGCTGGGAAACCCTGGGTTCGGCCATTCATTCATTCACGTGCCACCTACGTAAAGATTGTTGCAGACCAGGTCCACCCCTTCCTGACAATGGTGTTCACTGGTGGATGTGGCTCTTTCAGCAGAATAATGACACTGTCACACTGCACACATTGATCCGGAATGGTATGAGGATCATGATGTAGAGTTCAAGATGTTGACTTGGCCTCTAAATTCCCCATATCTCAATCCAATCGAGCATCTGTGGGATGTGCTGGACCAACAAGTTCGATCCATGGCGGCTCCACCTCACAATCTATAGGACTTGAAGGATCTGCTGCTGAAGTCTTTGTGACTACAGGACACCTTCAGGATGCTCGTAGAGTCCATGCCTCAGCAGGTCAGCACTGTTTTGGCAGCATGCAGAGGACAAACAGCATATTAGGCAGGTAGTCATAATGTTTTATATTCATTGAGTATATATTTCTATATTTTAATTTAGTGAATCACATTGAGATATTGAATTAAATATTTACACATTTGACCTTTTGACCTGCTGTCTAATATATTACTTTAATGTCTTATGAGGCGTGAAGAAACTCATTTGCATAACATGCTCATTCAGTGCCGCCCCTGATCTGAGCACAGCTAATAGAGAGATCGCACGTATAGATTACCATTAAGCAAAATAATTATTTTTCACTAGTTCAGTCAGTGTTGTACATTATCAGCATCTTGCATCTATTGAATTGATGTCTTCTTTTCAAAATGTTCAATTTCTCATTTGTAAAGGGGATGCAATGAATAATTTAATAACAAGTCTTGTGTGTGTGTGTGTGTACGGACAACAAAACTGCATAATGAAATCAATACAATCAAACGCAGCCAAGCACGCTGCACCATAAATGCTGCTTCAGCATGTCCACGGTGTGTTTAAAGAACAAATACATCGAAATTTTTCAAGCTCTCATCACCTCTACAAGGTTATCTGTATCAGAGCGCCACAACATCCGTCCTGCTGAACGTCTTTGGGTTTCGCTGATGGCTGCTCCTTTGCTCAGTTGTTATTTTCTAATTTACCTCATACTTTCGCTGACTTTCAGATCCTCATAGGAGCTACCTTTGGCTCACGCTGGATATTAGACGAGAAAATCATTCACCTTTATATTTAGCTAATGGCTGCAGAATAAAGAAAAGATCGCTGGTTCGTACTTTTTCAGATTGCATTAATGCTTGAGAAAAGGTACGATTGGATCCTTCAGGGGACTTTTAAACTTGAGCTTAACCATAGGGAAAAAAAAGTCAATTAATATCTCAGTTGTTTCCCCTCCAGAGAGTGAATGGAAACTTTTGGTGAAGTTTTCAGACGTTTATTCTGAAAAAAAGCCACGTCTTCTAGAAGAAATCTTAACACTATAGTCAAAAGTCTGAGATTTCAATATTAATTTCTCATCAAATAAGCTGCTGTTCACTTTACTGTTATAGCTCTGTTCTCTCATGACAACTTTTGACTCATTTGGATCCATTTTTATTCCTTACATTTAGGAGAAACATGTTGATACTTAACCCTGTAAAGCCTGACATATGAAATAATACTCAGATTAATAGTCAAATAGTCAATTTTTTTTAATAAAAAAAAGAAGTTTGCATATGTGTTTTATGTTGAGTATCATATTTGATATATCAGGCTTTTGTGGCTCATATAGTGAGAATATGGAGCTCAGACTAAAAAAAACTAATCTGCAATTTAGTGGCCAGAAAGTGAGATGAAATTCGCTTGTATTGTAAATCAATGAGATCTTTATAACAGTATAACAGACTACTTACATAAAATGCATATAAATATCAGTCGTCACTCTATATCTCCCAGTAATGTCTTAGTAAGATGATTTTTAAATGCTTAGTTTAATAATCAAAGCTCTGTAGTTTTATAATGTAAATGCAATACAATGATGATCAAGAGATGAACAAATGAACGTTTCTCAAAAGTCTGATGGATCATATTTGATACTCATATTTTAAAATGATTTTTCTAAAAAAAAAAAATTATGTATGGATAATGAAATAAACCTAAGTTGCTTAAGTCCAGTAAATGTTCATCTTGAAATATTAAAGTTATTCTTGCGTTTACTTTATAAAATCAGTAAAGATTTCACAAAAACACACGGGAACCACTGAAAAGCCATGCTAAAACCGTATAAACTATCAATCAGACGTCAGAAGGCCGTGCAACAGGTTTTTCAGCAAAGTTTTGATCGTTGAGAGGTGTTCAAAATTTGGTGTTATAGGATAAAACAAAACTTCAGAAATCTGTAAAGTCTGTTGAGCCTGGAAAAAGCTATTTTTGAGCTGTTTGAAATGTAAAAACATTCACAGCTAGCATTAAGTGGAAAAAGGACGAGCATTCAAGCGTCTTTTGGATTTTGTATGTGATGCCACAGGTGCCGTCCTGACCCGTGGCATTTTGACGGCTTGATAGACAGCAAGAGTGCTGTGATTTTCTTTAATAGGATTTGACACCAAAGGCCAAACTAAACTGAAGGACAATGAAACCACTGACATTTCCTTCCCGTTTGTGTGATCAATAACTGCAGCGAGAAGCAGACATGCTCCAGGAGCTGAATCTTATTCCTCAAAACCATATTTTCTAACAGTTTCATGTGACTGCTCTCCGACTTACCTGCTGGGAATTTAGATTTTGGCCTTGCTTTGCTATAAATCATTGCATTTTTGGAAGACCTTTTCAGGAGTTCTTCTCTGCCGTTGACGTGACGTTTAGTGGTGTCTTGCATCGTCCTGACTTTCTGCCTTGGATCTGTGAATGAGAAAATCTATGAGTCCTTGGAACAGGATGAAGTAAGAATCTCTGAATTTGGCCTGACACTACACTGTCAAAAACACAAACATCTCAATTTTTTTCTATTTATTAAAGGGATAGTTCACCCAAAATGGAAAATTCTTCCATGATTTATTCACCTTCATGTCATTCCAAACCTGTATAACTTTCGTTCTTCTGTAGAGCACAAAAAGAGATGTTTGTTCATGCTGCCCTTTTCCATACAATGAGCATGCATGGTTGCTGTTGAGCTCCTAAAGTGACAAAACAAAAGTACCATAAAAGTTGTCTGTATGCCTTGTGCACTATATTTAGAGCCTTATGATTTCTGTGATGCGGAAAACACAGATGGAATCTCGGAATCCAGTCATAAAAATGGAATTTACTGTATAACATGTAGATCACAGCTGAACATTCAAATCTGCGTTCACACTGCCGCTGACTCAGAAAGAGCAGCAATAAAACAGCTTCACAAACAATCTTTTCATCCACACAGTATCACTATTTCTGTATTACAATAATTCAAATTATCACATAAGTACTGGGATAAAAGTTTATAGTTCGGATATAAACACTGATGTCTATACGGTTGCGATCAAAATAGAGTAAGTCATCTATTGAAACTTGATGCGTCATCTAAAGCAGTGGTTTTCAAACCTGTCCTAGAGGCACCCCAGCCCTGCACATTTTGTATGTCTCCCTTATCAGTCACACCTAATTCAGTTCTTGCAGTCTCTACTAACGAGCTGATGAGTTGAATCAGGTGTGATAAATGAGGGACACACAAAATGTGCAGGGCTGGGGTGCCTCTAGGACAGGTTTGAAAACCCCTGATCTAAAGAATGTATCAATTACACCATTACACCAGTAGGTGGCAACAAGTGACTGTTAAAAATTGTATTTGTCATTGAATCATTCATTCAAGAGATTCCTTGAAAAATGCAAATTCATTCAGAAACAAGTGAAGTCTTTATGAGCGAGTCATTGAAGCATTCATTCATTTGTTTTTAAAAATAAATAAATAAAACAATTAAAATGTATTAAATATTTTTAAATAGACTGTTTTTGTTTATTTAGTCATGATTCAATGTGTGATTCAATGTCACGGAAAAATGTGGCAATTTGGATAAATTATTCAAAAGGCTGTACAATTAATCAAACTATTCGTTTGTAAACAAGAGACTGGATTTGCAGACAGGATGAGATGCAACACTTACGTGTGTAAAAAGTTTTTTTTAATATGTGATAGTATTGCATTGTTACAGATCGTTTAATATCTATTGATTGTGTGTACGTGTCTAACTGAACATACCTTAGCACGCTGTCACAGGCTGGAGAATCCTTTATTTGTGGTGTTGTTGGTTCATTGTCCTGCGATTCGTGATCAGACTCGGACGGCCAGTGCTCGCAAAGCCCAACTACCCGGGGCTATGTGTTTTCCAGACGGGCTACCAAAACATATCACCGGCCTGCCGACGGGCTATCTTAAATAGTGAAATAACATTCCTTTCTTGATGTGCGTTGTTCACTCTCTTGACTTGATATTTGCAGGAAAAATACAATCGTGGAAGTTTTGATCATGCTGATTTGTCTGACTCTGCAGTTAGGCTTGTGCGTGTGCGTGTTAGTGATGCATGGTTTGCGGTTATATCCACCGATCCGGCGGGCCAAGTAATAAAAAATAACATTCCAATTAATTGCGGGTGGATGAGAGATCCATCATTGTGTTTGTTTGATAAAGACATACTGCGAGCCCTGTGGGCGAATCATCCCGGTTGCCGTTTTCCCACACGCTTTCAAAACAATTCCTTGTGTACTCACGGGGGAGCCGAAGCTCATTGTAATATGCAAAGCTTATCCAATCATAGCAGTGGGCGTTTACTTTCAAGTCTTCAGTGCGGCACGCCCATAAAAACCGAGCGTTCCAGGAGAGAGGCTCAAAACCAGGGTAGAAAATAGCCTATTACTTGAATGTAAAAACCACACAAACGTCATAAGTTGACCTCAGACAACAGTATAACAAAATACAAAAAGCCAGTTCATGACCCCTTTAAAGTTTGAGAAGAAGGTACATGAGAGAATCACCCTCATGCATGAATCCAGTGTTGTTCAGTGGTGATAAGCAAACTAAATATAGCCTGAATAACACAAACAAGCATCTTGACCAGCTTTGGTGCATTCCAGCTGGCTGAGACAGATAATTGACCCGTCTTGGCAACTCGGACTGGATAAACGGGTACAATCATGAATCTCTCTGAGTGATCAGTCCAGTTACAGAGAGCTTCAGGAAATTCCAGCAGTGGAAACCCCAAAAAATACAATTCTTCCAGCGCAGCAGCTTTTGAACAGAACAGAAGCTGGAACGTTAATAGAAACCTAAATTGGTTTTGGAGTTCTAATTTGTTTTCTTCATACAGTCATAGCCGTTGTGCAATTTTATGTTTTTCTTCTCAAGAAATACAATAACCAATTGTCCTGGGCTTCCTTTTGTTTTCCAGAGTTTTTGAAATAGATGGAAGTGCTGGTCAGGTTGGAAGTATTAAAGTACGATCGTTTGTTCTCCAGACACTTCTGAAGGCGAATATTCTCAACCATATGAACATATGTGCTGTATCAGAATTTCCCCACACTTTTCCATGTTACTCTGGTAAAATAAATTCCTACATTTTACATACATGAGTGAATGCACATGCTTCTAGCCAAGAATTTCCCAACCACTGAGCCGCGGCGCATAGTGTGCCGTAACAGCGAGGGCGTATGTTTGATTTTGAAATTGGTGGGGACATCCCCAGAAGCTGAGGAATCAGGAAATTAATAAGATAATCTATTAAAGGGGTGGTTGATTTATGATTTGACTTTTTTAACTTTAGTTAGTGTGTAATGTTGCTGTTTGAGCATAAACAACATCTGCAAAGTTACAACACTCAAAGTTCAAAGCAAAGGGAGATATTTTCTTTTAAAGAAATCACTTTTTAAGGACTACAACAAATGGCTGGTAGGGACTACAACGAGCTTCTTCACGGGTTGGTAACATCACTAACCCTAAAATTGACATAAATCCTGCCCCCGGGAACACACAACAAAGGGGGGAAGAGGAAGAGTTGTTGTAGCACATTTGGGAGTCTTCTTAAGCTGTCGCATCCGTCTTTTCATATTTATTGCAATACAGTACATAACACAAATGCAATAGCATGTCATAAAACAAGATGACAACATAAGTTATAACCGTAATTAAACTAAACTATACCTGTTCTCTCTTCATGCAGCAGATATTCTCTTGCTCTGTGCATCTTACAACAGTTCCCACACGAGCGATTTATAGATTATCATGACAGAATATGCTAATCAATGACTTGAAGATAGTTAACTCCACATCAGCTACATAAATTCATCAACTATCCATTCAGAAACGTCCTGTCTCATTCTACATGTTGTCACTTCTTCTTGAGTCTCTCCATCGTTGTCCGAACATAAAAGGCTGAACAATTTTTGACATTTTCAGTGCGTGTCTGCGTGAGATAATCGGAGCTGCTAACATGAGCTCTTGAAGCTCCGCCCTTTTCCTGAAAGCAGGTCAGCAGCTCATTTGCATTTGCAAGGGACAAACACATAAACGGCGCGTTTTTGCTCACCCTCAATTTTAACATGCTATAAAAAATTATCTGTGGGGTATTTTGAGCTAAAACTTCACATACACACTCTGGGGACATCAGAGACTTATTGTACATCTTGTAAAAAGGGGCATTATAGGACCCCTTTAAGGTTTTTTAGTCTATGTTGACCTTAAAAATGTGTTAATTAATGAATTCTGTAATGTTACAGGTAACTAATAATGACAAGGAGGCAGTTTAACAGAGACTTAACTTATTCCATTCATAGTGCATTAAAATAGTCAATGTCAACGTGTCTACTGTCTACTACTATATGAAGAAGCCAAACACGTCTACGTCTGTCATTAACAGAAATGAAATGTTGGCGTATTTGTTTCACATTATTATTGTCCAGTTTGTCCTGGTGGACATGGCAATACTGTTATGTCTCACTTGTGCCATTGTTGTTCTGAGCCATGTTTTCAGTCTCCTAAGAGCACTAAATCTTCTTTCAGCCTCAGCTGATGAGACTGGGACAACTAAAAGCAGCCTGACAAGGGACTTTCAACTTGATCAAACAGGCCTTTCACTTCAACAAGACCGAGCCCCACCCCTAAACATCCCTCACAGAAACCTGTGCAAAACACTAGATTTAAATAGAAACATGATTTGGCAGGTTTATAAGCCTTTTTAACTAGTAAGCACACATAAAATAGCAGTTGTTACTGTCTTTCACTGTAAGTGCCCCTCACAAAGAAGTGTAGGCTACACACACACACACACACATGCTTGAATATGTGGTTTACGGGGACTCTCCATAGGCGTAATGGTTTTTATACTGTTATATTCTACCCCCTACACTAACCCTACCCCTAAACCTACCCATCACAGAAAACTTTCTGCATTTTTTTGAATTTCAAAAAACACTGTTTAGTATGTTTTTTAAACCATTTGGTTTACAAGGACACAGAATACCCGTTGTAATACCCATATCATCATACACATTTGTTCCCTCATAAACCACATATACTGTACCTGTACACACACCTCGTAACTTCATTGGTTCCTCAAACTTCATAACTCCACCCGGCCTCTGTTGTTAATGAACACAGTTTGGAGAGATCTCTGCTTTTTTGCAATGCAAGGGTAAATAAAGAACTGATGTTTGACTAAGTACAGCATTTTCTTTTACTCAAGAAACACTGTCCATAAAGGCTAACTTTTTTTGTATTTGAAGAGCAAAGAATAGTCAACCACAGAACTCCAGATTCCTCTGTCTTTGGCCATTTTTCCAGCTGGTTCCATGTGTAGCCCATCTTGGTGATGTCGGCCTCGAGGCATGCGCTTTTATATACTTGCAATTACAATTCGTAATACACTGCAAGTACACTTGCAGTCTTAGCATTGTTGCTGTGAGCATTATTGTAAATTGTCTTTTACATCAGTTTTCTGGTTAGTGCATGTGTGTTGTACAGATGCTGTAACTGTAATGTATTACTATTTTTCCATTGACAGCCACTGAAAGGGATCTGTTTCCTCACACTTATTATTCTGTAATATTTCTATTCAGCGTTTTAATTATATTTTTCAAGGGCTTTCTGCAGCATACAATAGATTTGTGATTGCAATGCATTGGCTAGGCATTCATATCTGCCCTTTTGTTTTGTAAGTTTGAATCTGCAGTCATACTATGAATGTCTGAATGTGAGGGAGACTGCAGAAATTGTACATTTTGTGTACATTTAATAAGCATTTTATTGTTTGCCAATAAAACATGCATGCAATAAAGTTTGCAAACAGAAAGCAATTTACAATTTGAATGAAAGCAGAATTCAAATACATTGAAATTTAAAGAAACTTTCATTTTTAACTAGAAAAGCAAACTAAAAAGTTTATCAAGACAAATTGTTTGCCAAAGTCTTTGACATTTTAAAAAGTTTGAATGGCATTACATTTGATCTATCTTGTATTGTTTATAAGATGGACGGATGGATGGTTGGATGGAGAGATGGATAGATGGAGAGATGGATGTGTAGATAGACTGATAGAGATGGATGGATGAAAGATTTATAGGTGGATGGATAGACAGAGATGGATGGATGGATGGATGGATGGTTGGATGGAGAGATGGATGGGTAGATAGAATGATAGAGATGGATGGATGGAAAGATTTATAGGTGAATGGATAGACAGAGATGGATGGATGGATGGATGGATGGTTGGATGGAGAGATGGATGGGTAGATAGAATGATAGAGATGGATGGATGGAAAGATTTATAGGTGAATGGATAGACAGAGATGGATAGATGGAAAGATTTATAGGTGGATGGATAGACAGAGATAGATGGTTGGATGGAGAGATGGATAGATGGAGAGATAAATGGGTAGAGAGAATGATAGAGATGGATGGATGGAAAGATTTATAGGTGGATAGATAGACAGATGGATGGATGGATGGATGGTTGGATGGCTGGAGAGATGGATGGGTAGATAGACGGATAGAGATGGATGGATGGAAAGATTTATAGGTGGATGGATAGACAGAGATAGATGGTTGGATGGAGAGATAAATGGGTAGATAGAATGATAGAGATGGATGGATGGAAAGATTTATAGGTGGATGGATAGACAGAGATGGATGGATGGATGGTTGGATGGATGGAGAGATGGATGGGTAGATAGAATGATAGAGATGGATGGATGGAAAGATTTATAGGTGGATGGATAGACAGAGATAGATGGATGGATATATAGATAGATAGACAGATAGATAGATAGATGATAGACAGGGTGGAAGAGCACTTAATTTCCCAGAATGCATCCATTGTGATGAAATCAAAATTTTGTTCAGCTGTATCACTTCAGCTTTACTGTTTTTATTGAGATGTTTTAATTTTACTTACGTAACTTTGTAATCAAAGAAACTTTGGCATAAACATGTTATTCTGTTAAGTTGTAGCCTACATATTAAAGCACATCACATATTCCTTTAGTCACAGACACAAACTTATTGAAGCAAACACATTCTTAAAATACAATTTTTGTGACAGTGTTTGTGCTTCATATTAGATCTAAAATAAACTCCAAGGCATTATCTGTCAGAAATTTCAAAATTCATTTAAATCACTGTCAGAGTATTTCTGGAAATATGCAAAATATGTGTTATAAAAATTTCCTCTTATGTTGTTGAGGATTGTTAGATGATCTTAGCGCATTTATTTTTGCAATTAATCATTTAGCAGTTTTATCCAAAGCGACTTAAATGAGGAGAACAAAAGAAGCAATCAAATGCAAGTTGCAAGTATATATATCAACAATATGCAAGTGCTGTGACTAGTCCGGGCCAAGTGTTGACAAAAAAACATATGTCTTTAGCAGTTTCTTGAAAATGGCAACAGACTCATCAGCTCGGGTTCAAAGTTCTGTGATAGTGATTTTGTGCCTTTTTGGGATGGACTAGTGTTGCTTTTGTCAACGAAAATGATGACTAAATATAATTGTCAACGAACCTTTATCACGTGACGAAAACGAGACGAGATGCAACGTAAATGCTGGTCATGTGACGATGACTATAATTAAATGTACACTCACCTAAAGGATTATTAGGAACACCTGTTCAATTTCTCATTAATGCAATTATCTAATCAACCAATCACATGGCAGTTGCTTCAATGCATTAAGGGGTGTGGTCCTGGTCAAGACAATCTCCTGAACTCCAAACTGAATGTCAGAATGGGAAAGAAAGGTGATTTAAGCAATTTTGAGCGTGGCATGGTTGTTGGTGCCAGACGGGCCGGTCTGAGTATTTCACAATCTGCTCAGTTACTGGGATTTTCACGCACAACCATTTCTAGAGTTTACAAAGAATGGTGTGAAAAGGGAAAAACATCCAGTATGCGGCAGTCCTGTGGGCGAAAATGCCTTGTTGATGCTAGAGGTCAGAGGAGAATGGGCCAAATGATTCAAGCTGATAGAAGAGCAACTTTGACTGAAATAACCACTCGTTACAACCGAGGTATGCAGCAAAGCATTTGTGAAGCCACAACACGCACAACCTTGAGGTGGATGGGCTACAACAGCAGAAGACCCCACCGGGTACCACTCATCTCCACTACAAATAGGAAAAAGAGGCTACAATTTGCACGAGCTCACCAAAATTGGACAGTTGAAGACTGGAAAAATGTTGCCTGGTCTGATGAGTCTCGATTTCTGTTGAGACATTCAGATGGTAGAGTCAGAATTTGGCGTGAACATGGATCCATCATGCCTTGTTACCACTGTGCAGGCTGGTGGTGGTGGTGTAATGGTGTGGGGGATGTTTTCTTGGCACACTTTAGGCCCCTTAGTGCCAATTGGGCATCGTTTAAATGCCACGGCCTACCTGAGCATTGTTTCTGACCATGTCCATCCCTTTATGACCACCATGTACCCATCCTCTGATGGCTACTTCCAGCAGGATAATGCACCATGTCACAAAGCTCGAATCATTTCAAATTGGTTTCTTGAACATGACAATGAGTTCACTGTACTAAAATGGCCCCCACAGTCACCAGATCTAAACCCAATAGAGCATCTTTGGGATGTGGTGGAACGGGAGCTTCGTGCCCTGGATGTGCATCCCACAAATCTCCATCAACTGCAAGATGCTATCCTATCAATATGGGCCAACATTTCTAAAGAATGCTTTCAGCACCTTGTTGAATCAATGCCAGGTAGAATTAAGGCAGTTCTGAAGGCGAAAGGGGGTCAAACACAGTATTAGTATGGTGTTCCGAATAATCCTTTAGGTGAGTGTATACTTATAGGTGCTGAACAGCTTCGTTATAGATGTCTTGCTAAATTTAGACATAAAAAAAGTTTTATCAATCACCCTCCTTGTGAATATATCGGCACAGGTTTGGCTAAGTGCTCGCGTCCGTTAATAAGCTAGACCTACTTTTTCGGAAAGAAAGATGTAAGGAAGAGTCAGAAACTCATGAGAGACTCTACAGAAATCCATATAAATTGAAACAGATGTGGAAAGGGTTAAACAGAGCCACGATTATGTGAAATCATCATCGAGCTTGGAGAACAGCCAGTTCACGAAGCGCAGATTAACAGTCCAGCGAAAAAAAGCAGTAAGAGTGGAAACACCTGAGACGGTCTCTAACAACACCTTGCTAGCTGCAATCAACAAGATTAGAGAAACGCAACAGTCATTTCTAGAGAAGTTAATGTCTGTTGAGAATGCCGTGCAAGAAATTAAGGAGCAAGTGACTGGCATAAATGGGAGATTGGATACGGCAGAGGAAAAACTATCAGCAATATCTGCGGAGAATAAGATGCTGCGGAACAAGGTGAATGAACTTGAATCATACCAAAGATGTTGAGATCTCAAAATATCTGGAATCCCAGAGCAGGACGACGAAAATGTCAAGATGACGGTAATTGATCTTCTGTCGCGCATCTCTCCTGCCATCGCGGATACTTTGCAAAACTCAGTGGATGTTGCTCACCGTTTAGGTCCCAGACAGAAAAAGGGAATCGGCTCCACACAGCCACTCCGAATCATCGTGCAATTCTTAGCGCACACGACACGCGACTGCATATGGACCGATGCCAAAAACTCTGAGGTTCCTAAACAAAATAAAATAAAAATCACTGAGGATCTGATGCAGTGTGTGAAAGATTATGGCCTCTGGTGGAAGAAGCCAGACGACGCTGGATTCAAAGGGCCTTTTGCCATCATTGATGGTAAAAGAATTTCAGTAGATGACTTGAATTAAGGTGACAACCACTGGTTGTAAAAGTTCATGCTTACTAAAGGTCATACAGTTTATTAATATGTGAATTTTGTTGAAGCTTATTTTTTGCTGAAGTTATTCATTTCAAATTTTGTATCTCTTTAGTTGTTACTATTAAGGTTGCTCACTTAAAATAATGGATAAAAATGAATAAGGAGGGGGTTGGTTAATGAATATGCACTATAGAATTCATCATCGATGAGTACCATTTATGTTAAGATTTTGCACTGGCTTAACAGACCAGTCTATTTCTTTATAAGCCGTTATTAATGTTCTCCTTGTCATGTTTTTCAATGAATGTACGGGGGATTCGAGATATTACTAAGAGAAAAGCTTTATTTTTGTTTTGTCATTCTTTAAAAAAGAACGTATATTTTCTTCAAGAAACGTACTCAAGTAAGACAGATGAAAGATTTTAGGCAAAATCAATGGTGGGGCAAAGCCCTTTTCAGTCATTGTACTAATCATTCTGGTGGTGTAGCTGTCATATTTGAAAGAAACTTTAAAGGGAATATTCTAGAGTCTCAATTTTCTTTAGAGGGCAGATGGATTGTAACTGTGATAGAGCTTGATGGTGTATTTTTTATACTTGGAAATGTTTATGGCTTTAATAATTCTGCTGCAAATAATGCCCTACTACAAGAACTATCATGTAAAATATTACAGTTAAAAAGTGAATTCCTGCCAGCATTTCTGATTACTGGTGGTGATTTCAATGAGGCTCCTAATAATAATATTAATAGGTTTCCATCAAGGACCACTGGCCATGTCATAAACCCTATCATAACTGATTTTTGCAATAACTTGCCACTATTGGATCCTTTTAGATTACGTCATCCTTCTTCGATAGATTCATTCACCTGGTTCAAAGCTGATATGTCTAACAAGTCTCGAATAGACCTATGGTTGATTTCAGACTGTCTATATCCTTATATCTACTCTTGTGAGATCTCTCCGGCTCCTTTGACAGACCGTGCTGGAATTTCCTTGTTCCTTCAAAGGCTAGGAAGACAAACAATATAAATTTGGGGTATTGGAAGTTTAATTGTTCATATCTAGACCAAAATGTATATATTGTGGCAATACAAGATATCATAAAAAAAATAAATAAAGATATGACTGATATATCTACATCCTTAAAATGGGAACTATTAAAAAATGAATGTAGAAGCTTTTCAATCAAGTATGGAAAAGAACAGGCAAAAAAGAAAACGCTAATTCATAATAACACATTAAGTGAAAAAAATGACTATCTCAGAAAACCACTGCTTAATGAAAATGAATTAAAAAATCCTCATACTTTACAAGAGAATCTAGACAAGTTATATGTAGAAAGAGTAAGAGCCTTTATAAGGTCGAGAGCTAAATGGCTTGAGTGGTGAAAAAAAATTCTAATTTTTTTTTTTATTTGGAGAAAAAACGTGGTCTCTCAAAAAAAATCCAAAATCTTTATATAAATAATATCCTTACTTCTGACAGCAAAATGATACATTCATATATTTCTACCTTTTATGAAAACCTTTACTCTTCATCCTTCAGTGCTGAATGGTGTGAATAATTTTTTAATAGAGTTGATCAATTCATCCATAAAATATCTCAGCATAGTTTAATTAGTTGTGAAAATCCCATAACTTTAGAAGAGTTAGATTGTACTTTATCCAAAAGTCCCGGGGTCTGTTCTGTACATCGCTAACTCAGTTAGCTGGATTTGATTGTTGATGATTTGGCATGATCTTGGATTGTGTGGTTCTTTGAATCTCATCCTGGACTTGCTGTCATAGCAACAGGTCCGGAAGCTTAAATCTGCTCGGGAGCGGGCTTATTTCATGTAAACAGGATTAGATTGAATCTTTTTAAGCACCGTTGATACTTAAAATCTGTCCCAACCACTGCTTCTTTATTACAAGAGTTCATTACTGAACCTGGGGCAATAATAATTTTAAATAATAATAATATAAAAATGTATTTGAAAATAATATTATAATGTTGTGTAAAAGGTGTATAATACTATAGACACAGCCACTTGATTGTGAGATTTATTGGTGATGGAATAATTACTTTATAATTTTATTGGAGTCTTACACACATGCTGTAAAGTTACTCTGAGCTGTGCATTAATTTGAGTGATGACAGATATTATGGGATGGCTTGATGCGGCACAGGAGACGCAGATAACTTGATCTTGACCCTTAAGAAACTGTCACGTAACAAATCTGCTTCAAATTGACTTAAAAATGAAATGAATTGCTAATTACAACATTGAAATAAAAATGTAAAGGGTGTACAAATACTATAAAATCGTGAATAGAAATTATTGGGAATCATTTATCTATTATAACTTTTATGTTGGTTTGGTCGTTTGTCTGTTTCTTTATAAAGGTCCAGAAATTCGTGGGGTTTTTGTGTGTAATTTTTTTTGTACGTTTTTTGCCAGGTGGCTTTTTTAATTATATGATGTCATTACGTTGCTGTCTTGCCGCCAGCCAATCGCTGCATTGCTGATCGTGGTTTCGAGTATCGATGCATCTGCCCTCTTCAGGGAACACAGGAACACGCTGTAATCTTAGACAACTTAATCCAGATATTTTAATCCAATCCGCAAATTCGTTTGAAGAACCAAATTAGCCAAAGATCAGTTATCACGATTATAAGATCTGGGATCTGTCAAATCATCTCAGATGTATTAAGCGAGGTACGAAGAACGGACCCCCGGTCCTGATGGCTTGCCATTTGAATTTTATAGAACTTTTTGGAATGATCTAAGAGATTTGATTTTCGATGTATTTAAAGACTGTTTAAGTTCTGGTGAATTACTAGAGTCTATGAAACAAGGTCTTATCACTCTTTTACCGAAGCCAAATAAAGATATTCATTACATTGAAAATTGGAGACCTGTAGAGCTCCGGAGGTTGACGTCACGCAGCCTAAACTCCGCCATTTTGGCAGGCAATCAGGAGCGCTAGAGCGGCTGTAGCATTGGTATCTATAGTGGTCGAAAAATAACCAGATTGTTTAAACCTTACTATTTCAACATGGTGGACAGCTGCTGTGCGCCAGGATCGCAGAATAAGCGGGGGAAAGCAAAGGGGAAATCATTTTATCGTAGTAAGTTGTTGAAGTGCCATGAATTTCAGTTTATTCTTCATTCTAACTATTTTTGCCTCACGTAACTAATGATAAAAATAAGTTCCCATTAAATACGATACTTAATCATGAATAACTTAAGTGCTTTTATATATAAATAACATTCAGAAACTGTAGGTATTTGAAATGAAATTAAGGATCAATAAATAAACACTAAAACAAAAAAATAAGAAAGGACATTTATTGATTATGACTGATTTTATATGACATGCACAACACGGACCGATGGGACAGATGCACACAGCGGCGCTCTTTTGGACGGGTTCGTGTTAACCGCTAACAGTAATCTATTCACATGTTTTCTCTCTTAAAATGTAAGCGCGTATGCATGTCCGCATTATTATATACGTGTAAAGAATTGAAGTCTGTCATGTGAAACGAGCTTATTGATGCAGTTCTGCCTGCTATTCTATCTGTTAATGTTACTCCTGGAGGCTTCTGTAATTCTGTAGGCTTCAACTAAGTTTAATGGTGCAACGCAAAAATATTTAGTAGTGCATAAGTTGTAACTTAGTGCCCATTTACATCAAAATTAGGCTAGTTGTAACTTGCGCACAGCTGGTGCAACAGGTGTCCTGACAAGCACCCCGGGGATCTGTTATGTTTAATCTATTAAGTTTTGCTATTTACAGGTCTGTGTCTTTTGAATTAAAGTGCGCAGTGAACTCCGTTGCCTTGCAACTCATGTTGTTCCTGCCTGCCAAAATGGCGTCGTAAACAGAATGGGTCACGTGATCTCCAGAGCTCTATTACTCTGCTAAATTCTGATTATAAATTATTAACCTCTCTTTTTGCAAAAAGATTAAAACCCTGTCTGGAAGATATAATTTCAATAACACAATCAGGTTTTATAAAGGGTAGACATATTTCTAATAACATACGTCTTGTATTGGATATGATTGATTATTCTGATCTAATTGAAGAAGGAGCCATCATTCTGTTCTTAGACTTCTATAAGGCGTTTGACTGTATTGAGCATGAATTTATATATACAGCCATAGATAAATTTGGATTTGGATTAAAATAAAAAAAATATGGTCAGACCTACAGGTGCTGTTCATATAATTAGAATGTCATCAAAAAGTTGATTTATTTCACTAATTCCATTCAAAAAGTGAAACTTGTATATTATATTCATTCATTACACACAGACTGATATATTTTAAATGTTTATTTCTTTTAATTTTGATGATTATGACTGACAACTAAGGAAAATCCCAAATTCAGTATCTCAGAAAATTAGAATATTACTTAAGACCAATACAAAGAAAGGATTTTTAGAAATCTTGGCCAACTGAAAAGTATGAACATGAAAAGTATGAGCATGTACAGCACTCAATACTTAGTTGGGGCTCCTTTTGCCTGAATTACTGCAGCAATGCAGCGTGGCATGGAGTCGATCAGTCTGTGGCACTGCTCAGGTGTTATGAGAGCCCAGGTTGCTCTGATAGTGGCCTTCAGCTCTTCTGCATTGTTGGGTCTGGCATATCGCATCTTCCTCTTCACAATACACCATAGATTTTCTATGGGGTTAAGGTCAGGCGAGTTTGCTGGCCAATTAAGAACAGGGATACCATGGTCCTTAAACCAGGTACTGGTTGCTTTGGCACTGTGTGCAGGTGCCAAGTCCTGTTGGAAAATGAAATCTGCATCTCCATAAAGTTGGTCAGCAGCAGGAAGCATGAAGTGCTCTAAAACTTCCTGGTATACGGCTGCGTTGACCTTGGACCTCAGAAAACACAGTGGACCAACACCAGCAGATGACATGGCACCCCAAACCATCACTGACTGTGGAAACTTTACACTGGACCTCAAGCAACGTGGATTGTGTGCCTCTCCTCTCTTCTTCCAGACTCTGGGACCCTGATCTCCAAAGGAAATGCAAAATTTACTTTCATCAGAGAACATAACTTTGGACCACTCAGCAGCAGTCCAGTCCTTTTTGTCTTTAGCCCAGGCGAGACACTTCTGACGCTGTCTGTTGTTCAAGAGTGGCTTGACACAAGGAATGTGACAGCTGAAACCCATGTCTTGCATACGTCTGTGCGTAGTGGTTCTTGAAGCACTGACTCCAGCTGCAGTCCACTCTTTGTGAATCTCCCCCATTTTTTTGAATGGGTTTTGTTTCACAATCCTCTCCAGGGTGCAGTTATCCCTATTGCTTGTACACTTTTTTTCTACCACATCTTTTCCTTCCCTTCGCCTCTCTATCAATGTGCTTGGACACAGAGCTCTGTGAACAGCCAGCCTCGTTTGGAATTACATTTTTGTGTCTTGCCCTCCTTGTGCAAGGTGTCAGTGCTCGTCTTTTGGACAACTGTCAAGTCAGCAGTCTTCCCCATTATTGTGTAGCCTACAGAACTAGACTGAGAGACCATTTAAAGACCTTTGCAGGTGTTTTGAGTTAATTAGCTGATTAGAGTGTGGCACCAGGTGTCTTCAATATTGAACCTTTTCACAATATTCAAATTTTCTGAGATATTGAATTTGGGATTTTCCTTAGTTGTCAGTTATAATCATCAAAATTAAAAGAAATAAACATCTGAAAAATATCAGTCTGTGTGTAATGAATGAATATAATATACAAGTACACTTTTAGAATGGAATTAGTGAAATAAATCAACTTTTTGATGACATTCTAATTATATGACCAGCACCTGTATATACAAAGGTATAAACAGCAGTGATTCTCTGGCAGATGGAACGTTTTGCACTTACTAGAGGTATTCGTCAGGGTTGCCCAATTTCCCATTTTTTATTTTTGAATCTTTATACTGTAAATTGCATAAATGCTGAAGGTATAAGATTTGGTGATAATGTTATTTTAATTTCTCAGCTAGCAGATGACACAAGAATTTTTCTTAAAGATGAAAACCAGGTTTTGAGCGTTTTTTCAAATGCTTCAGGCCTCCTAATCACAAAGACAAAAGCGAAATACTAACTGATCATGACTCTAACAAAAATATTATTAATGGAATTAAGGTCAAACAGTCAATGAAATATCTCGGAATAACAATTAACAAATCTGCAAGAGAAAGACTGATTGACAATTTTACTCCTAAACTACAAAAGACCAAGACTATTTTCAATGGATGGCTTCAAAGGGACTTGACCATACAAGGAAGGACATTACTTTCAAAGGCGGAAGGAATTTCAAGGATGGGTTACCCTGCCTTATCATTATATGTGGACAAAAAAACTGCATCTTCAATTGACTCTCTTTTGTTCAAACTTATTTGGAAAAATAAGACTGAATACATTAAAAGGAAAACATTGATTAGGGACTACACAGATGGAGGCTTCAATGTTATTGATTTCACAACTCTCAACCAGGTGTTTAAAATCAACTGGCTCAAACAATGTATGTTGGGAGGAAATGCTCCCTGGTTTTTCATTCCAAACTTATTATTTGACCGTTGTGGTGGTTTAAAGTTTTTGTTGAGTTGTAACTTTAACTGTAACAAATTGCCAGTCAAGTTAGCAAATTTTCCCAAGCAGGCACTGGATTCATGGAAATTGGCTTTCAAGCATAAATGTATTGTATGGAATAATCAATATGTTTTATATAAAAATAGGACCATATTTAACAAAGAATGTTTTGAAAAAAATATGATCTTTATTTCTAAATTCATAGAGACCTGTGAAAATCTGATTAGTTATGAAAAACTCATTAAGGAAATCAATATTAATATTACTCGTATAGAGTTTTTGAGGATAATTAATGGTATATCACCTAAGCTTTTCCATCTTATTAAATCATCCTTACATTACACTACAATAAAGGAAGAATCTCCTTGTTTAATGATAGGTGGAGTTGATTTGTTAAATAAAAAATGTAATAATGTTCATATAAGAAGAATATTCATCTCTACGAGTAGTATTTCTCCTAAAGCAATTGTTTTATGGAAACAGGTTTATCCTTCCTTATGTTTGGGTAATATGTGGTCTGCTTATAAAAACTTTGTAATACCAAATAAGGTTAAAGAAATTCACTTTAAAATCCTTCACAATTTTTACCCCTGTAAAGTTTATGGATATTCAACCAGAATGTTCTTTTTGTGGATCTGAAAATGAATCTGTGACTCATTTGTTTTTTAGATGTCCCACCACAATATCATTTTGGACAGAGATTTCAGTTTAGATTTTTACATCCTATAATACCCTTTTTGATATTACAGAAGAAATGGTTTTATTTCTGCTTTCTAACACTGGATCTGTTCCTTTAGATAATGCAGTCGAAATCCTGTGCATCCTTGGAAAAGGCCATATCCACAAGTCTAAATTTACAGCTTCGAAACCAACTTTTATTGTATTTTGCTCTGTATTAAAAAAAAATCAGATTCCCTATGTAAATTTAAAAGAAACAAAAAGCAATTAAAACATTACAGATATTAAATAAGATTATAAACTCACCTGTGAATAGAGATACAATGTTTAGATGAGATCTTTCTATCCCCCCACCTGAGGCATAACGGAAGTAAAGTTTTTTTTTGTGTAATTTATTTCTTTTTATTATTATTTTTTGTATCATCTGTTTACTCTATGTCCCTTGTACCAAGTAAGTTGTTCTTTTATTGTTAAATTCAACTTTCAATATGTTGATGGATTGAGTGTTAATTGTTGTTACTTGAAGATTTAATGAAAAATAAATAAATAAATAGTAAATAAAAAAATGTGGATGCATTTTAAAGATCTATCAGTGCCCTGACTACTGAACTAGGGAGCTGATTGAGACTCACCCCTAGATTATTATTACTGAAATGCTGGCAAGTATTTACAAGAGCAATATATTTCATCACCGCTCAAAAAATATAAAGAAGAAAAGCACGTAAACACTTGAAATGGGCTGTTATTATGGCAGGCAGCAATTATATAATATGTTAAAATAACCAAGCAGCATTATGTTTACCTCATGTAAATAAGAGGCTGTATTAACTTATTTCCGCTCATTTCCATGTGGAATAAAATGACATCCTTTATTTTGAGATAAAATACAAGACAGAAAACTTTTTTAACTATAATGCGCGTATATATATCTTACAATTTTTAAATAGATTTAAATAATTAAATAATAATTAGGATATTAATTTCCTATTATTAAATTAAATATGCATTTATTCTTATTATACCAAGCATATGACATTTTATTTACAGCATACAACATACAATCATGTTATTGACCAGGTGAGCAGTGCGTTCCCAGGTGCGCAGGATCACAAAACTCGCTCCTCCACTGGGAATAAATCACCATTGAATGCACGAGTTTGATCACTGAGGTGGCATGCACATTTATTTTTACAGAAACAATTGCCGTCCGAATAGGGCTTTTGGGAAAAAAAGAAGAAATGACATTTGGAAAAACTTTCATTAACGAAAACGGAATGTGTTGTGGAAAAAGATGCGGCCACAAAATCACAGGAAAAAACACCACGAACCTTAAGAGACATTTCAATGTTTTTATTTATTTTATTTAAATGTATGTGTGTGTACTTCTAACACGTTTGGTTGGTAAAATAAATATGTTGTAAATTCAAATCAGAGCATCTTCCGTGTCTGGAATGGATGCATTCTTGAGTCTATAAGGTAACAATAATATAATAAGATAATTGTTTGAAATGGGTTTGACTTCGTCTATACTACTAGGTACTTATACTATATTGACTGGGTTAAATAGAATTGCATTACTAAAAAGAGACTAAAATACAATTTTCATTGACTAAAACTAGACTTAAATGTCATCAAATTTCGTCGACTAAAACTAGACGAAAACAGTCATGGATAATTCGTACTAAAATAAGACTGAAACTTAAAAAGAGTATAAACGTGACTAAAACTAATAAAAACTAAAATGACAGCTTGACACAAAGACTAGACTAAAACTAAAATTAAAACAGGCCGCCAAAAACAACACTAGGATGGACAGCACAAGATGCCGCTCACTTGCAGAACGCAAGCTTCTGGAGGGCACATAAGTCTGAAGTAGTGAGTTTAGGTATAGGGGTGCAGAGCCAGTGGTCGTTCTGTAGGCAAACATCAGTGCCTTGAATTAATGTAACCAGACGTCACATCTTATTATTTCATTGTAACATGCCAACACATTCTCACTTCCAACTCGTCACATATTGACGCTTGGGCAGGACCCCTCGTCGTCAATTTTTAACTCACAGGGTACCCCTTTAGCATAATTTTTCAACACGCAGGGTACTCATTGATTACAGTTGTTTGCCCAATGCGTCAGATCAAGACGCGTTTAATTCTTTGCAGACATGATTTTATAAATATTTATAGGCTACTTTTATATTTTGGAGCAGCTAACCCCAACTAACAACTAGCAACTAGCCCCTACCCTAAACCTACCCACTTCTCAACAATATAAAACACTTAACAGGCAAATACAAGAACAGGCACAGGTAAAACTGACCAAAAACAGTATAAAAGTATTAACTCGTGTTGCATTCCAAGTCTTCTGAAGTCATACGATATCTTTATGTGAAGAACAGAGTTGATCTTAATGTTTTAATCGCTGAAATGATGATCCCGCCGCTCCGTGAACACACCCAGTCATATCTCATTCAAAAGAGACATACGAGAGCCAATGCAATTTCATTATCAAAGCTGACGTAACGTTTCTTCGGGTGGCAATTTTTGAATGTGTTCATGATCTCCGGTGCCAGTGGATGGAGACACTGATTGATTTTGGGGATTTTCTTCACACAAATCAATCTTTTGCCCATGTCGAAGTGCAAGGTGTCAGGATTTCAGAGACTTAAGTTAGGTAAAGAATCCTAAAACATGACCCCCACTTAAATAGAATCACAAGCTGAAGTGTTGTAAAATACATGAAGTGTTTTGAATACAGAAGACAGATAGGCTGAGAGTGACTCTTGAAGGACCAGCACCACATCCTCTCGTACCACTGTTTGAGCAGAGATGGACTAAAATGAAATCCCAAAACGTACTGCCGGATTCTGGAAGATGAATTCTTCAAACAGTAGTACGAGAGGATGTGGTGCTGGTCCTTCAAGAGTCACTCTCAACCTATCTGTCTAAAAAGCCTATGAAAAAACAAGTCTTCATGAAGTTCATGTATTTTACAACACTTCCGCTTGTGATTCATATTAAGTGGGGGTCATTTTTTAGGATTCTTTACCTAACTGAAGTCTCTGAGATCCTGACACCTTGCAGTTCTGGAAAATGATGGTGCTGGAGACTAAAGGGTTACTGATGGTTTAACGTCACCTTAATTCTTAATTCTTTTGCAGTTAGTCTTTTCTTTGCCACCTGGTTTTGTCTGACCCTGCTGACCCAATGAGCATTTCACTGGCCAATGGTCATGCCTTAACTGCAATTTCTAGTATTGCATTAGTATTGTATCCTTCTCATGGGCATTTAATAATTTTTGACTTTTCAGTCTGAGTTAAATCTCTTTTTTGGCTCATTTTATCTGTAAAAGAAAATGTGCCTAATAATTCTGCACACCTGAATATAAGGTGTTTTTCATTTCCAGCCTTCGTGAACAATTATATATCACTTATAAATGATTAAATACAAAATTAATAGTAGTTATTAAGATTAATGTGGTTTGGAATTGGTCAAATGTGCCTGGAAAAAAATATGATCAGAAAATCAACGTGCCTAATAATTCTGCATGCAGTGTATATTTGAAAGGATTATTGCCGCTTCCATATACAATAATGTTTATTTTACAAACTATAAATGTTTTTGCTAGTACTTATCTGTATCTAAATGTAAGAATCATAAAATAAACATATGGTTGAAAACGCTGAACAGTTGATATATGACGTACACTGAGCGAGTCCTTCTCTGGCTCAGCGGCAGAAGTGCGATTTTAATTTAGCAGTTGATCAAGTGATGCATTGGACATTCTAATCACACCGGTGTGATTGTGCAGTACACTTCATATGGTTGATTATCTATTCTTCAAAAGACTGCATTCAAATCCATTTGGATAAAAGATCTGAGGGGGGGCGCCCCTCGGTTTGAATGGGCATAACGCCCCTGGTCTCTCTGCTTGGCAAGTCCGCTTCTTCCAGAACTTCTGTGTTTGTCTTAAAGTCCTGTCACTGTTTCCATAATGGAACGGAGACACCGTTGATGGAAGCGCTCAAGCAGTTGGATTCTCTATTCCCTACATTACTCCACTAATAAGGCTGCGTCTGAAAACAGCTGACATGTTCCTCGCTGCCTTCTCAAGCAATGACTTTGCAGGCAGCATTTGAGCACAAAGGTTCCAGCAGACTTCTAAAGCAGTGTAATATTTAATGATCTACAGCTAAATGCTTTGGTGATAACTAAGCAAATATTTATTTACTACAATAGCAATTTCTCACTAGCAATGACATCAGAAGTGGAAAATGTACATTTACACACAAACTGACAACCCACCGCAAAACATTCAGACGGCATCTATATTTTTTAGCTCAACTGTCACAGAATGAAAAGCACAGGATTGTGGGATATCAGAGGCAGTGACGAATACATCAATGCTGCCTTCAAAAATTGATCAGATGAATCTCAGGAGACAGGAAGTGAAGCTAACATTGGATTGGGACATGTCTTGATGCCTTGATGAATAGTTTGTGCTTGCTGTTTAATAATCATTTGAAACATTTCCACTATGGTTTCGGACACCACTACAAATGGCTGTCCCCTCAAATGTGCCCCATTTAAGGGTATAGGGGGCGATTTCAGACACAGCCATGAATTTAGTGAAAATGTAATGTGCATTGCCTTCATGCACTCGTTCTGAACTGACATGCATCATAAATGAAGCAATGCAGTGACTGACATGTCAAGGCTGCACCTTGAACGGGCACATTTTCCAGAATGGACGTACTTTAGCGGATAGAGAGCAATGTGCTGCAATGCTTTCTTGCATTATTCAGGTTGTGAACTCTGGAAGATCTGCAGACATTTGGACTTCCTTATGTACGTGTGAGAGTAATGATGCAGACGTTCAGAACAGCCCGCAGCCAATAATAGTAAACGAGCCGCTGTCTCATTCTGGCCATCTTCTTCCACAAACCCTCAGCCTGAGCAGTTTGCTTTATTTTCAGATGTGCCTCTCTGTCTTTGCTTTGACAAGGTAATTTCTTTAATGAGGAGAAAAATGAGGGTGAGTTAAAGCGTCTTGTGGGTCGTTCACGGTCCAGAGGGCTTCCTGTGACACGTCATGTTTTGCAGTGAAGAATGACGCATGTTTGAAGGCGTGAATTTACACGACACTCATGCAAATAATCAACGACGCGTCTGAGGCGGCATTATTCACATGCTGAGTTTGTGTTTTCATTTCATTTGACCTGCAGTAGATTTATGTATATTCTGAAGAACATTTTTGTCTGCACAAAATATACTGCCATGCTTTTTTAGTGTGTTGCTATGCAGTTTTTAGGTTATTCTGGGTGGTTGCTAGGATGTTGCCAGAGTGTTGCTGTGTAGTTGCTAGGGCTTCTGGGTGGTTACTAGGGCATTGTGCAGTGGTTACAAGGATGTTTAAGTATTGCCAGGGAATTGCCATGTAGTTGATAAAGTAATGTATGTTCTCTCTGTGTGTGTGTGTGTGTGTTGCAATTGTCAGGGTACTCTGGGTGGTTGCTAGGATGTTATAGGATGTTGCCAGGGGGATGCTATACAGTTGCTATGGTATACTGGGTGGTTGCTACTTGCTACTACTAGTTGTTGCTCAGTGGTTACTAAGATTAAGTATGCTGCCAGGCTGTTGCCATGTAGTTGTTAGGGTATTCTAGGTTATTGCTACAATGCTTATAGGGTGTTGCTATGTAGTTGCTATGGTATTCTGGGTGATTGCTTGGACATTGCTCAGTGTTGCTAGGATGTTGCCAGGGTGAAGCTATGCTGCTTATAGGGCATTCTGGGTGGTTGCTAGTTGTTGCTTAGTGGTTGTTAAGATTAAGTATGCTGCCAGGGTGTTGCTATGCAGTTGCTGTTGTATACTGGGTAGTTGCTAGTTGTTGCTCAATGGTTGCTAAGATTAAAGTGTTAGTTCACCCAAAAATGAAAATTAGCTCATGATTTACTCACCCTCAAGTCATCCTAGGTGTATATGACATTCTTCTTTCAGACGAATAAAATCTGAGTTATATTAAAAAAGTCCAGGCTCTTCCAAGCTTTATAATGGCAGTGAATTGTTGTTTAGTTTTTGAAGTCTATAAAAGTGCATCTATCCATCATATAACTGCTCCACACAGCTTCGGCTCCGGTTAATAAAGGACTTCTGAAGCGAAGCGATGCGTTTGTGTAAGAAAAATATCCATAATTAAAACTTTATAAAGTAAAATATCTAGCTTCCGCCAGATCGGAAAAAAAACGTAACTGGTGTGCAATGTTGTCAGACGTAGTTGAACTGCGAGAGGCACTACACTTTTTCTGTAAGTTTAATACGGAAGGCGATCTGGCGGAAGCTAGATATTTTACTTTATAAAGTTTTAAATATGGATATTTTTCTTACACAAACACATCGCTTCGCTTCAGAAGGCCTTTATTACCCCCGGAGCCGTGTGGAGCAGTTATATGATGGATAGATGCACTTTTATGGACTTCAAAAACTAAACAACAATTCACTGTCATTATAAAGCTTGGAAGAGCCTGGACTTTTTCTTTAATATAACTCTGATTTTATTCGTCTGAAAGAAGAATGTCATATACACCTAGGATGACTTGAGGGTGAGTAAATCATGAGCTAATTTTCATTTTTGGGTGAACTAACACTTTAATCTTAGCAAACCATTGAGCAACAACTAGCAACCACCCAGTATACCACAGCAACTTCATAGCAACACCCTGGCAGCATACTTAATCTTAACAACCACTAAGCAACAACTAGCAACCACCCAGAATGCCCAGTGTTGTTTCGTTTTTGAAGTCCATAAAAGTGCATCTATCCATCATATAACTGCTCCACACGGCTCCGGATCCGGTTAATAAAGGACTTCTGAAGCGAAGCGATGCGTTTGTGTAAGAAAAATATCCATAATTAATTAGGTGAACTAACCCTTTAAGTATGCTGCCAGGGTGTTGCCATGTTGTTGTTAGGGTATTCTGTCTAGGTGATTGCTAGGATGTTATAGGGCACTGCCAGGGTGTTGCTATGTAGTTGCTAGGGTATTCTGGGTGATTTCTCAGGCATTGCTCAGTGGTTGCTAGGATGTTGCCAGGGTAATGCTATGCTGTTTCTATGGCATTCTGGTTGCTAGTTGTTGCTAAGATTAAGTATGCTGCCAGGGTGTTGCCATGAAGTTGTTAGGGTATTCTAGGTGGTTGCTAGGATGTTATAGGATGCTGATAGGGTGTTGCTATGTAGTTGCTAAGGTATGCTGCTCAGTGGTTGCTAGGATGTTGGCAGGGTGATGCTATGCTGTTTCTAGGGCATTCTGGGTGGTTGCTACAAGTTGTTGCTTAGTGGTGGTTGCTAAGATTAAGTGCGTTGCCAGGGTGTTGCTGTGTAGTTGTCAGGGTGTTCTGGGTAATTGCTAGGATGTTATAGGATGCTGCCAGGGTGTTGCTATGTTGTTGCTAGGGTATTCTTGGTAATTTCTACAGCATTGCACAGTGGTTGCTAGGATGTTATTATAGGATGTTGCCAGGTTGATTCTATGCAGTTGCTGTGGTATACTGGGTGGTTGCTAGTTGTTGCTCAGTGGTTGCTAAGATTAAGTATGCTGCTAGGGTGTTGCCATGTAGTTGCTAGGATATTCTGGGTAATTGCTAGGATGTTATAGGATGTTGCCAGGGCATTGCTATGCAGTTGCTATAAGTGTTTTAGTGTGTTGCTATGCAGTTGTTAGGGTATTCTGAGAGGTTTTTCAGGATGTTGATTATAATGCTTTTTTGGGGAATTCTGGGTGGTTGCTATGGTGTTCTAGAATGCCAGGTTTGCTGTGTGGTTTGTTCTGAATGTTTCTTTTTAAGTTGCAAGGCTTAGGGTTTAATACCTGTATCTCATCACTCTGAGCACTGAGCATTAGTAATAGTGAAGATTGAACAAACAGCACTACTAATAACTTTGAGATACAGAGAATGAAAGGTCTTCCAGATATTTCCTTCGAGCTTCGTGGCGCGTCTGTTTACTTCGCCTCTGTGTGATAAACTGCTGCTCAGTGTTGATAATGCTTCAGTGGGGAGTCAGATTCATTCGCCAGTCAGCAGACTGTACCTCTCTGAGAGGAACAAGAGTATTTAAGCACCGTTTCCTACATCTTTCCCTGCAATGCCTCCAGGAATGAGTTCAAAGTGGCCGTGTTTAGATGAGAGACATATATATTTGCATGAAATCTCTCTGTTCAACCGGCGGCTTTTGGCACAGGACGAATAGATCACAGGGTGGGAGTTTGCAATTGTTAACGTTTTTCTGACACGCATCCGGAAAATGTTTTCCACGTCCTGCTCTTGAAAAGCCATAGGTTGGGAAGAAAACAAACATCTATAAAAGTAAATTACAGCCCAGCGTCGCTCCGGCGTAACCCTTGCTTATGTTTATTCTGTCAGAAGCGTTTTGCCGACAGCATTGAAGAATCGTGATTATTCAGAATCGCATGTAGGTTGAGCAATTCATATTTCTCCTAAATGGCTTGCTGTCGACGTGGGCTGGAATAAACCCACTTCGGAGTAAATCCAATTATCACATAAAAAAAGGCAATCCATATTCAGATATGTAATTATACGCACCACCTTCCCCTGTTCTTAAACGGCCAAGCATACAGTGCCCTCTAAATGGCATCGCTCGTTTGTTTATCATCATAAATGAATAAAGTCCATTGTCGATGCACAATGACATCTATGCAAATCCCTCCTACTGTGTTTCCCGGAATTATTTATGAACTGGCGCTCATATAATAGTTTTCATTGTAAGTATGCCAGAGACCTTATTTTCATGCACACTTCATACTTGTGTGACTTTGGTGAAAAGTCATTTGAATTAGCTAGCATTGCAACAAAGGCCGGGTCATGCATTTATGCACAAACCCATATATTAATGAACAATTATCTGCTAAGCAGCATTAGAGACTCTTAAATAAACGGGCCATTTTGCCGCAGTTGCTATGGGACACGCTCTTAGCAACTGTAATTAACAGCGACAACTAATTAAAGAGGTAATGCACAACTCATCATGCTGCTGCGCCGCTGTAAATACGTGTTTTTGTGGGCCGCTTTCCATTTTCTGGTAATTGCTGGTGGAATCAGTTTTTGCCCTCGAAATATTTGCTAACTTCTTTCTGACAGACAAATTGTCCCTTAACCGAAGCATGAAGATGTTTCTCCCTCGTTGTACTGCCGTCTCGAGAACGACTCAGCTCAGATGTGCTGTGCGATGAACTGTGAACCCAATCCCTCTCGATCAAACATGAAATCACTCTTGCTGTATCTGAGAGCTCTGGTTTTATGACAAGTTAAAGGGATAGTTCACCCCAAAATGAACCTAGCTGTCATCTTTTACTCACCTTCATGTCGTTCCGAACCTGCATGCCTTTCTGTCTTCTGTGAATTATGAAATGAGACGTTTAGCACATTGTCCAAGCTGTCATTGTCTATACAAAGGAAGTAGACAGTGATCAGGAGCCGTCAAGCTTCAAAAACGACAAAAAAGCATCATGTTATATGACAGCTTTGTTTCAGTAACGGAGTAAAACGTTTTTATTCATGTATTTGGTAGATGCTTTTATCACATTGCATTCATTTTGTTTTTCAATTCATGCATTCCCTGGAATTCAAACTCATGACCTTGAGTTTCCTTTGTAAACATTAGTTAATGCATTAGTTAACATGAACACACTACCCAGACAGCATGGTAACATTAATACAATGTTGAGTTTTGATCCAGACCATCATTTTGTTTGAGATGTTGGACCAGCATTGAAACTGTGCTGAAAGTCGACAGCACACATGGGTGGAGACAGTGACATTGAACTAACAGTGATTTGTAGTTGATGAGCACAAGATCATGCAGGTGTGTATCTCTGCAGAACACTAGTGGGTGTTTCCCAATCAGTGGGGCGTTTTCAAACCACGATGGGCATTTTCAATCGCTTTACCTGGGGGTAACCCAAACCTTGCTTACTCGAGGTATGCTGGTTCCAAAAACGAGTCCGGGAGTAAATTCAGCCAACTCAGAGTATGTTCCCGGTTAACACACAAGACATTCTCAATTGATGATTCGCCATGGAAACAGACGCTAAGAAAAATTGCGCCATTCTACTTCCTCTTCTTCTTTTGTTTAATGGCGATTTACATAACCTATTTAGTGCACATCGCCACCTATTTAGTGGTTATGCAATACTTTTTTCAGTGTCTTCGTTTAATAAGTAATCTTTATTCACTGAGCATAAGGATTATATTGTTTGTATGATGCTAATTAATTGAATGCAGATCCATGTGTGAGATGACAATAAAATAAATAATGAATATATTTGAATTAAATTAACATTTAAACATTACCTTCTTATAATTTTTTTTATTCTAATTCTTTAGAATTAATATATAATATTGTATATTATATAACTGAAACACATTTGGATATATTAATTTAACTATATTAATTATATAAAACACATCTGAATACCTCTTAAGCAAACTAACCCTCCGGAGCAGGTTATGTTCAGAGAGTGAGTTGCTATGGCTACTTACATACCCGGAAAGTTACCTCCGTTTTTGGAACCGAAAGTTGAGGTTATCCGCTTACTTACTCTTAAACATATCCGGGTATGTCACATAACCTGCTTTCTGGAATACCCCCCTGATTTGCTCTAATCTACTAGGGGCTTGGTTTAGGGGTGGGCCTTCATGAGTTTACCAAGTCTGGTAAACTGGTTAAAAAATGGTTAAAAAATATCTATTGTAGTTGAAATTTGCCACTGATTGGTAAACGCCCATTTTGGTTTAGCATGTGTACTTCTCAGTAGTTTAATTGATGCTTCCTCATTAGAGAGAAAACACAGGTGCATCCTATACAGTCTAGTGTATTGAACCACCTGACATACATGACTTCTCTTGTACAGTTTCAAACAATGCTCCATCTACCCTTATTATTTCTCAGGGGGGTATTCCAGAAAGCAGGTTATGTGACATACCCGGATATGTTTAAGAGTAAGTTAGCGGATTACCTCAACTTTCGGTTCCAAAAACGGAGGTAACTTTCAGGGTTTGTAAGTAACCATGGCATAACTGGGAGCAGGTTAAGTTCCAGGGTTAGTTTGCTTAAGAGGTATTCAGATGTGTTTTATATAATTAATATAGTTATATTCAATATTATATATTAATTCTAAAGTATAAATATAAAATAAGTTTAAATGTTAATGCAATTTAAATATATTTATTATTTATTTTATTGTCATCTCACACATGAATCTGCATTCAATTAATTAGCATCAAACAAACAACACAATCCAATATATTCTCAGTTAATAAAGAATACTTATTAAACGAAGACATTGAAAAAATGATTGCACAACCACCAAATAGGTGGCGATGTGCACTAAGTAGGTCATGTAACTCACCATTAAACAAAAGAAGAAGAGGAAGTAGAATGGTGTGCTTTTTCTTAGTGTCTGTTTCCATGGCGAATCATCGATTCGTCTCTCTGTTGAGAATGTCTCGTGTGTTAACCGGGAACATACTCTGAGTTGGCTGAACTTACTCCCGGACTCGTTTTTGGAACCAGCATTCCTCGAGTAAGCAAGGTTTGGGTTAATCAACCAAGAGTTCAAGGTATATGTAACAGTAAGTTAACCTTGCTTTCTGGAATACCCCCGTTCCTTTATTTTGCATGCTTGTTGTTTGCGTTTGATTTGTATTGTTACTGACTGTAATTAGAAAACAAATTCTACATTCTTAAAAAATGCATCTTGCTTTAGTAATCTTTATTGGGAAATTCATTTAACAGATTTCTTGAAGTGCAAGAGACATGAACATGAGCAAGAATGGCACACTGCACACACAGGCCATGTCTTCATCCATCAGTGCTTGTAGAGCACATTTCTCTTTTAGTAGGAGCGAAGGAGGATGAAGATGGACAAAATAAAAAAAATGAGAAGCACCCTCCTGATAATACTGACATTGATTATACATTGAGTTATTGTCAACAGCATAATCACCTGACCTGTGCCTTATCTCCTGCTCCCTTAATTACTAATCAGGTAATTATTCATATTCCTGAATCACTATTACATTTAGGGAATATAACTGATCTCCGTTCAGTTTAGCCTGTTTCCACTGAAACACAAATGATAAAAAACGTCTCGTGTTTATTGAGAAAGTGACTGACATTAGATTAAGGTCTACATAAGGTGAATCTGCAGCTTTAAAGGGATAGTTCACTCCAAAATGAAAATTCTGTCATCATTTACTCACCCTCAAGTTGTTCCAAACCTGTATGAGTGGCTTTCTTCTGCTGAACACAAAAGAAGATATTTTGAAGAATGTTAGTAACCAGACAGTTGATGGCAGCGATTGACATCCATAGTATTTTTTCCTACTATAGAAATCAATGGCTACCGTAAACTGTCTGGTTCATTCATTAAAATATCTTCTTTTGTGTTCAGCAGAAGATAGACACTCAGGTTTGGAACAACTTGAGGGTGAGTAAGTGATGACAGAATTTTCATTTCGGGGTGAACTATCCCTTTAAAGATTTTTTTTGGTTGAAAAAACCTAAGCTATTTTATTCTTCAAGATGAACTTGTTATTTGAATGCTATGTAGTTTCACAGAAAATGAACTGAGATTTATGTAATGGTCTACGGTCATAGCTTAGAGGTGTTTATTCCTACATGTTAAAAGGTCCAACACACCTGCCTGAAGTTTTTATTGATCCTAATGGCCTTAATTTGCTGCTTCAGGTGTGTTGAGGCTGGAGATAAACTCTGTGGGAAAAATCAGACACACTTTCTTTTGATATTGAAGCATTAATAGATTTTAGAAAACTAGAATAAATATACAGAATTTAACGGTATTATAATCAGATTTTGACTATTTTGTGTTGAGTAACTTTTTTTTTTAAGTGAATCATATTGTGATTAGTATATTAACATTCTTGAATGTATGTATGGACTTGTTCTTAAGTAACATCATGCTTTCTTTTTCAGATTTCAGTCGTCTGATGCAAGCCAGATTTTTTAAAACCTGAACCGTTGGACCACCTGTAGTTATAATGATATCAGACTTCTGAAACTAATTTTATTTTTAAAGGTTGTAATGCTTTTGTCCTATTTTTCCTCCCTTTCTTTTTTAAAGAAGGCTCTTTTATATCTTTTTTGTCACTGATTGTGGTAAACTGTTAAATAAAATAAATTGACTCAACTGCTGAGAAGGTGTAATTTATATTTTAAAAGGGTTTTCTCCAAATTTGTCCATTGACGTGTAGTTGAAATATTAATGTAGTTTCAACATTAACTGGCAACATAGTTTTTTGTTGTCATTACATTACATGATCTAGAATCAACATCACATTGTAACATTGATCAAACAATATTACCATTGATTATTTTTGTTAATTTCAGTGTTGATTCAACATCAGTGATGTAGAATCCATCATAGTGTAATGTTGATTCAATAGCATTACCATTACCATTTTTATTTCACCATTAATTCAACATTAAATGCGGGTGCAAATGTGATATTGAACTAACATCAGTTCATAATGTTGATTCAATGATATTACAATTGATTAAATATTATTATTCATTATTTCAATATTAACTGAGGGTGCAATATTAACTTTGTAATGTTGAATCAATATTATTACCATATTAATAATATTGATTCAACATCACTTTGTAACGTTAGTTCAATGTAATTGGCGTTGACGCATCAACACTGACTCAACATTGTTTCAATGATTACATGCTATCTGGGTATGAGCAATACATTTGTACAGCATTAATGAACTTTTGTTAATGTTAGATAATAAAAATAAATAATTGTTGAGCCGTCAAGCTTCTAAAAGGACAAAAATCATGTTATATGACAGTTTCATTTCAGTACGAGATATGCAGAGTGAAACATTTCTATAATATATTTATATCCATGCATTTGGCAAATGTTTTTATCCAAAGTGGCTTGTCTTGCATTGCATTCAAGATATACAATTTGTTTTTCAATTTATGTTTTCCTTGGGATTCAAACCCATGACCTTGGCATTGCTCGCGTCATGCTCTACAAGAAAAGACATAAGCAATACACTCACCTAAAGGATTATTAGGAACACCATCCTAATACTGTGTTTGACCCCCTTTCGCCTTCAGAACTGCCTTAATTCTACGTGGCATTGATTCAACAAGGTGCTGAAAGCATTCTTTAGAAATGTTGGCCCATATTGATAGGATAGCATCTTGCAGTTGATGGAGATTTGTGGGATGCACATCCAGGGCACGAAGCTCCCGTTCCACCACATCCCAAAGATGCTCTATTGGGTTGACATCTGGTGACTGTGGGGGCCATTTTAGTACAGTGAACTCATTGTCATGTTCAAGAAACCAATTTGAAATGATTCGAGCTTTGTGACATGGTGCATTATCCTGCTGGAAGTAGCCATCAGAGGATGGGTACATGGTGGTCATAAAGGGATGGACATGGTCAGAAACAATGCTCAGGTAGGCCGTGGCATTTAAACGATGCCCAATTGGCACTAAGGGGCCTAAAGTGTGCCAAGAAAACATCCCCCACACCATTACACCACCACCACCAGCCTGCACAGTGGTAACAAGGCATGATGGATCCATGTTCTCATTCTGTTTACGCCAAATTCTGACTCTACCATCTGAATGTCTCAACAGAAATCGAGACTCATCAGACCAGGCAACATTTTTCCAGTCTTCAACTGTCCAATTTTGGTGAGCTTGTGCAAATTGTAGCCTCTTTTTCCTATTTGTAGTGGAGATGAGTGGTACCCGGTGGGGTCTTCTGCTGTTGCAGCCCATCCGCCTTAAGGTTGTGCGTGTTGTGGCTTCACAAATGCTTTGCTGCATACCTCGGTTGTAACGAGTGGTTATTTCAGTCAAAGTTGCTCTTCTATCAGCTTGAATCAGTCGGCCCATTCTCCTCTGACCTCTAGCATCAACAAGGCATTTTCGCCCACAGGACTGCCGCATACTGGATGTTTTTCCCTTTTCACACCATTCTTTGTAAACTCTAGAAATGGTTGTGCGTGAAAATCCCAGTAACTGAGCAGATTGTGAAATACTCAGACCGGCCCGTCTGGCACCAACAACCATGCCACGCTCAAAATTGCTTAAATCACCTTTCTTTCCCATTCTGACATTCAGTTTGGAGTTCAGGAGATTGTCTTGACCAGGACCACACCCCTAAATGCATTGAAGCAACTGCCATGTGATTGGTTGATTAGATAATTGCATTAATGAGAAATTGAACAGGTGTTCCTAATAATCCTTTAGGTGAGTGTATGTCAAGTCAAATTTATATAGCACTTATCACAATGCACATTGTTTCAAAGCAGCTTTACAGAAAATCGCAATGTAAATATTCATAGGCTTGGTTTCACAGACAGGGCTTAGATTAAGCCAGGATTAGGCCTTAGTTCAATTAGGACATTTAAGCAGCTTTTATAATGTGCTTTAGAATGAAACATTACTGGTGTTCATCTTGAGACAAAACAGTAGCATTTACATATGTTAAGATATGTCAATGCAAGTTGCTTTCAGTTAAAACAGCTCAAACATTTTCATTCCCTATAGTTGCATTTAGAAAATTAGAATTTGACTATAATATAGTTTATAATATATCGCATTTTGTGGCGATATAAACAATTAAGCATTTGCCATATAGTATATTTTGCTTTATGTGAACGTGTGAGCTTTATGTTTATGTATGCAAATAAAGTTTGACATACTTATACACAACTTCATATAAAGAGCTGGGTGATAATATAGTTATATTTTGCAACTTTGTATTACTGGCACTTCTCGTTTTTATTGCCTTCTTATGATTAATCACTTGCTCAACTGTAAGTCACTTTGGATAAAAGCATCTGCTAAATGAATAAATATAAATGTAATGTAAATATCAGGCAGTTGAGATTTGCTCTATAGTATAATACCGCTTTATGAGCTTGGGCTGTGAGCAAAGATAAGTCATTATTTGTTAAATATAAGTTGTTAAAATTTTGAATGGATCAACATGAGTGTGAGTAAATGATGACAGAACTTGATTGAGCTTTGCCTTAAAGGGATAGTTCACCCTAAAACGAAAATTAAGTCATTTACTCACCCTGGTGTTGTTTTTATACTGTATGCCCTTATTTCTTTTATGGACCACAGAAGGAGAATTTTTGAATGTCCTGCTCGCACTCGTCCATATAATGGCAGTGAATAGCAACCAGCATCAAGCTTTAAAAAAAAAAAAAAAAATATATATATATATATATATATATATACACAAAAGTATCACAGAATGATCCCATGCGACACGTGTCGTATATTCCAAGTGTTCTGGGGGTATATGATAGGGTTTAGTGAAAAACAATCTGAAATTTGACCTTTTCTAGGATATTTTTGTAAAAAAAAATCCTTTTGTGGCCCATAAAAGAAAGAAGGGCAAACGGCATTAGAACAACATTAGAGTGAGTAAATTATGAATTAATTTTCACTTTTAGAGTGAACTATCCCTTTAACAGTGTGAGAAGTAAAATAACAAAATTACCCTCATGCACTAAATCCAGCTTTGGTCAACTCAAACTCAGTGAAGTGACAGTGCTGGATAGCAGACACAATCTTGGAGCATCTAATGGCACCAAAAGTTATATGATGTTTTGAGAGGCACAGACGTACATTTAGGGCCCTATCATACACCCGGCACAATGTGACGCCAGGCTTAACACAAGTGTTTTTTGTTAGTTTCAGCCCGATGCAGTTATCATTTTCACATCCAGTGCCACGTTGTTTAAATATAGCAAATGTACTCGCACCCATCTGTTCACCCATGGGCGTGCTGGTCTGAAAACCAGGTGTGTTCAGGAGCATTGTTGGCACGTTGCTATTTTGAGGAACTGAAAACAACTGTGCCATTGACCAAAGAACCTGCTCTAAAGTCAATAGTGCAGTATTTTTTGTGTTATTTAAAGGGTGTGTTAGTAATATGCGCCTATAGGCGGGTGCACAACACGCGCGTACACTCTGCTTATTACACACACAGGGGATTGAAAAGGATTCCTCTCTGGAGAAGCGTTCAGTCTTTCCATTCGCAAATTCCGCCATAAATAGCGAATCCGCCATGGTGCAAGCACAACTGGCTTTTAAGTCTTTCCCCGCCAGCGTTTTAAAAAAAAGTTGCCAACCACCGCCAGGGTTTTTGATCATTTTCACAAAAACGTAATGGTCCATTGAATATTTTGTTGTATGAATATCTGAACATGCAATATATCAAAAGAAAGAGCAGACCCTCTGCTTTTAAACAATTTTTTTTTATTTTTTTAAAGTTTTATTCTAGCTTCATGCATTCCTTTTTTATCAACACTTAAAGTAAGTTTCATAAAAAAAGCAACATTTTGAACAAAAAGCTGAGAAAATCAAGTTTTTGTCAAAGACTACATCCAGATCAGATTCAGAGTGATGATCAAACACAGATGGAGTAGATGGAGTCCATCAACACCCCTAATGCTTGCATCGTCCTATAGCTCGTCCTGGGGCAACATTTCATTCAGTAACATTAGGCAGTTTTGATTTATATGATGTTTAATGTTGATGATCATGTTAATTTACATATGCATCTGCTTACATACGATCGCTTGTTTTTTTGCGTCTTCTTCTTCTGTGTTTTGATCAGGAGATTCTGTACTCATTCAGAAGATGCGTAATAGCTCCCCCTAGCGTTTAACAGTGAAAACACGGAAACCCGTAAAATTCTGTGTTTGGCGGGGAAGCGTTTTCTCACAAATAACGGAAAATTCCGTGTTTGGCAGGGAAAGAGTTAAAGGGAATGGGAGATGAGACTCTGATTGGTTACACACAAATGACTCATTAAGAGACTAGGTACAACCATTTTGGACCATGCGCATGGCGCGCCAATCGTTTTTTCTGTTGTTAAACTAGCAAAAGTGGATTCGGAAACACCCTAAGTGCACCTTCGCCGTGCGCTTCAGACCATGTGCTCAGATCGTTAAAATAGGGCTCTTAAGCGCACAAATCTCTAACTTTCACATCAAATTCAAATGTGCTGCATTACTTGCTCATCTTAAGGCATAGCAGATGCATTGTGTCAATAACAAGCAATCTTAATCTTAATGTTATTTCCACTTCCTCACTAGTGTTATCATCTGTTATCCAGCACAGCAGCTCAAGGGAACTAAAGCAGAGCTTTCCAGGAACAAAATCCCAGCCGGCATAATATCTGGAAGCAGAGCTGTGATTTAGAGATTTAAGGAAGTTTGTTCATATTAGATGTGGAGGTGCCGCTGAAATGATCCGTTTTCAGTCTCATGGGGACTGGTGAAGCATTACTGTGACTCTGATAGCGATTTAGTATCATGTTGCAGCATCCGCTGAATAAGTTTCTGTGTTATGATGTCTGACGGAGTTAAGAGCAGCGAGTAGAGTTTTCCAAATAATGATAATTTAAAAAAAACAAAAAAAAAACATTCTTTTTACACCACCACTGTGATGGCAATAACATTTTAGCATACCAGTACCATCATGTAGGTCAGGTCTTTCTTATCGAGAGCAAATGGAAACTTGGATTTGTTTTTTTTCATGTTTTGACAGGATCAGATGATCTGAGCTCATTCAATTTACACTATTTATACATTCACTATACTGTATACGGAAACACTTTATAAGGTTTAAACTGTTAAAATTAGATAAAATTAGCATGAACTAACAATGGAAAATAGTTAATGTGTTAGTTAATGTTAATGGTCCTAAGCTAACATGAACTAATGAACAGTTGTATTTATATTAAAGGGATAGTTCATTCAAAAATGAAAATTCTGTCATCATTTAGTCACGCTCAAGTTGTTCCAAACCTGTATGAATTTCTTTGTTCTGCTGAACACAAAGTAGGATATTTGGAAGAATGTTTGTAACCAAGCAGATCTTGGCAGCCATTGACTACCATAGTAGTATTTTTTTCCCCACTATGGTAGTCAATGGCTGCTAAGATCTGCTTGGTTACAAACATTCTTCCAAATATCTTATTGTGTTCAGCAGAACAAAGAAATTCATACAGGTATGGAACAACTTGAGCGTGACTAAATGATGACAGAATTTTCATTTTTGGGTGAACTATCCCTTTAACTAACGTTAACTAATGGAACCTTATTGTAAAGTGTTACCGTATACACTAAAAAATATCCACCTACCTTAACTTAACTTAAATTGAGTTTTTAAGTATACTCAGATTGGCTAAATAAGTAATTTGAGCTAAGTTGTAAGTAATATGTAAGTTGAAATTGAATATTTTAATGAGTTAAAGTAATGGAAAAACATATTTTTACTCTTATGCTGCACTGATAAATACTGCAGAAAAAGCAAATGTAATTTCTACATGAAAAAGTTAGTTCAGGCAAGAATTAAAAAACCAAAGTAACTTCTATACTAAATTCAAGCTTGTAGAAATTAAAGCGTAAATATCAACGGTATAAAATGAAAGGTGCAGTGTGTAAATTTTAGCGGCATCTAGCGGTGAGGTTGTGAATTGCAACCGCTCACATTTTGAAGCACATGGAGAAGCTACGGTGGCTGACACAGGACAAAGATGTCATCATCTGAGACCGCAGAGAGTAGCTAGCGCTCTGTCTATTTAGGGCTACTGTAGAAACATGGCGGCGCAAAATGGCGATTTCACTGTAAGGGGATCCGCGGTGTGTGTAGATAGAAATGGCTCATTCTAAGATAATAAAAACATAACGGTTCCTTATGTAAGGTCTTTATACACCACTGAAAACATTGTTATGTATATTATAATGCGTTTCTGTCCATAGATCCTCATAAATAATATACACTGCACCTTTAAGTACAACTACTCAGATTTTCTGATACTTGTGTTCCCATCATGCACTGGGGCTTGAATAATTAATTAGGTTGATTTTTCGATGTTTTCCAGCTGTATTTACACTGTTTTATCATTGCTTTTGTTGTTAGGTTTAGTAACGTGCCATTTTGTGACATTTGGAGTTAATTTTCTACTCAAAATGACACATTTATACTGAAAAATTTTCTATCGAATGTTTCCGTCACTGTGTATCGTGTCAAGTATTGAGGTATCTGTGTTCAGGTGGCGTGTTACTTCTATTATGTAGATATGGTATCTACACAATATTTACTTAGATGTTTTTAAGTAAAGCGTACACTTTAAAAGCGTGGTTTAATTCAGTGTTATATTGTTTGAGTAGAAAGTTGCAAATAAAACTTCAACTAAGTAGAAATTACTCAACCTTTTACTGGCCAAGTTACTTATTTTCTGTGTTAATTTTACTTAACTTAGTTAGAGTTTACCTAATTCCATATTTGCAATTTACTTAAAAAAATATGCGTGCAAAAACTTGCAAAAGAAACATTAAGTGTTTGCTTTATATACTGTGTTTAAATACATTAAAACGTGGTGTATCAGATCACATTTCAAAGTGTACTGTAGTTAAAATATCGACTGAGGATGTTTAATTATCACACTCCATATTTAGCTGTTCTTTTCATGCTTCGAACAATCATCGTCGGAGCGGTGTTCTGCAGACGTGCTGGTTTGCTCACATCGCCACATGGCTCTGCCGTTCAACTGTATATTCATCAACACATATATGATGCCTGTAACCTTCCTTATAGGTGCTGCCAGTCATTTGCATAGCATTTGAATGATGGGTATTATGGTAATTTCGACATCCTGTTTGGCGTCTGAGGAGAGAGTGAGAGCTGCAAGCACTCGTTCCCTAAAAGTGAGAGTATAATCAGTTAGACGTTGACCTCCCAATCCAAACAGATGGTTCTCAGCACTGCCAGAGAATGAACGAAAAAATTAAGATGGTAATTAGGTGGGATAAATATTCTTGGCTGATTCTTATGAGGTGTGAATTTTCACACCAGTCGGAGAATGACACTTTTTCTGTGTGTTTTGCAAGCCTGTGTGTGCATGTGTGTAAGCTCAATCCATCAACCAAAAACTACCATGACACTACCATGTTTTTATTTTTATTTTATTGTTTTGGATATGGCCAAGGGTTTCTATTTCTATCCGATCTTTAAATCGGTCGATTTGAATGAGTTGATTCAAACGAACAAATTCTCTGGAATCAGTAACTGAATCTGAAATCGCCCCCTAAACCCTCAATCACTACTCCCTACGTTAGTCCACTAATACAGTTCACTTGAAGGAGTGAATGAAAATGAGTGAGTGAATTCGGACAGCCGTTGAGCGTACATCGGCTGTACACTTGTTATTGCGGTACATTGTGGGATTGAATGAGTGCACTCGATAACGTCTGCTATGTACAGTGGCCCAGTAGTGCACAACACAACAAAATTTTAAAAGCAAACATAAGTTCACAACACAGTGAAATCAAGTCACAACACAACGGAAATGCTCCCGACCACTAGGGGGCTCTCGGAGTGCGGTAAAGTTAGTTTTCCTTGCCATTGTTCCATAGATTCGCCAGTCTTACAAAGATATAAACACTACGATCAGTTTTAAGTGTGTAACCATTGTATATCGACATGAAATATAAATTCAAAATCACCTACATGCATTATAGCTGCATATTTATACTCGAGAACGCTTTTACCCGCTACCACGGCGCTTGATGCCCAAGGGAACGTCTGCCACCATGTAGTTGAAACATAATTTGTATTAATTAAATTACTTTTAACATTTAAAAACAGACATGTTAAAATTCCACAGCTTGGTTGTATTGGTAAAACTGACTCAGTAATGCACAACAGTGAAATTTGAACATTTAAAAAAAAGGAAAACTAACTTTACCGCACTCCGAGAGCCCCCTAGTGGTCGTTGATTTGGGTGATTTCGGATTCAGCTCTTTCAATTCAGTTCATTTGAGTCAATTAATTAGAACTTCTACAGTAGTGGCCAAAAGTGTTTTCCAGCCTAGGAAAATTATTAAAAATTTGTTAAAGATTTTGACATAGTGTGTAGTTGTGCTTGAAGTCAGTTGCTTTGTTTTATTTGTGATGCCAAATTGTGCTGACATAATTTTAGATGCAAAACAAGAGAGAACCAATAAAATATATTAAAAACTATAGTTTGATTTTTAGCTTATATTGACTATGTTGTAGTCAATGTATGCTTTTTCTATAAAAAATTTTTTGCATAGTAAAATAAAACCTCTATAGCTATAGTTTGTCTTTTTTTGCCAAATAATTTTGTCAGACAAATACCTTAACCAAGTTTAGTGTTTTGTTCTTTCCTCATATTTAAAATATATAAAAAAATAGGTCATTAAAAACAAGTATCCCCTCTGCACATCACTTTTGGCATTTATTTTTTAAAACCTTTTTTAGATTAGATTCAGCTTCATTGTCAGTGGCTCTGTACTAGTGCTCTGCACAGTGAAAACAAAGCTGAATCTTTCTTCAAAAAATCATGAAAATTACCATTGTGAATATTTGTATAACTTTTACATTTATATCTATAAAAATATATTCTTAAGGTTTTCAGAGTTTTACCTCTTAATGTCTCATTGTGCAGTAATAATTATGTCCTGCTCCTGTAACTAACTAAAGAAATGTAGCTTTCACAATGAATGCAGTTTCAATGGGAAACATGCTGTGATAATGCTGCGTCCCTCAGGTGAGAGTTTAGCCTGAACGCGTTGTTCTGTTGTGTTCTTTGTCTCGTAAAGTGCTCTCAGAGCACAGGAAAACAGCCTCAAAAATAAACTAAAACAATCGAGCGTCCGCAAGAGGCCTGAATAACTGAATAACACTTGTTGATGTAGAGGTCCGTTCATGAATGTGGTAATAATTGAGAAAAGCGTCGCCCAGCAAGCCATTAACATTATAACTCAGCCTTGCAAAATGCAGACGCAGTGGGACTTATTCAGAACGACTGCTATCAAAGGGATCTTTTCTTTTAGTTTGTTAGATGCTTTGTAAGGAAGTTTGAAAAGAAATACACATTAAGCACTAATATATTCAGCCATGTTAACAGAATTTATTAATGATAAAACTAGATTTGCATTACCTGAAGAAAACGGCAGTGTATAACAGAGACGGTCTGCTTATAACATTCAATAGATAGAAGAGCCAATTGCTTGTTCAATTACTCTAGTATGTGTATGCTAATGAGCTGAACAGCCTAGAAAAATAAAAAAAAATTCCCGCATGATTTAAGCTAAAGAACCATGCATTTATGATACCATTAACTTCAGATTGTATTAATGATGTGAAATAAGTTACTGAAACATTTTTTGTTCTTTCTCATAGGTGCCATTTCTGAGAGATGCTGTTGAAAGTGGATGGAACAGAGCAGCACAACACACTTGTAGCCAATCAGCAGTAGGGGGCGTGTCCACTCATGATGGGGAGGAGAAAGAATGAGCCAAACAGCAATAGGGGGCGTGTCCACTCATGATGGAGGAGGAGAGAAGTGAGCAAGAGGGACATTTGAAGTAGAGACCTGCACTCCTGTGGGACCCGACGCAACAGAGTACGGCGCGGGACAAGATTTGACGGCCAAGTGGGGGTGCAGGCGGTAAGATACTTGGTGTGTGTGTGTGTGTGAGTTGCAGGGGGAATAAAACTAAAAATAGAAATATCTAAATATAAAACATCTAAAAACAAATACATTGTTATATTGCACAAAAGCAACAAAAACAACTAAAATAAAATAAAAATGATTTACAGGTGCAAGCATTGGCAGAGTTTCTATTTATAACATGTTTTTGCAGCGTTGTGCAATGTGGCCAATCACAAACGTGTTGATTTCTTGAATGCATCTGATTGGCCATTGCGTTCAAGTTAGAATCCACTCACTGCTCAAAACGTCAGTGCTGGATTCTGCATGCGGGCGAATCCTCTCATTATAACAAAGTTTAGACATTATGAAAGATTCATTGTGCAGACAGCTTCATTGATTATGATTGTGATGAACTGAGATGTCTGCTTTTTTGGGGATTATTAAGGGAGCGTACTTTGCGTGCATTCTGCCATGCCAAACCATGCACGCAGTAGCCTATGCTTGCTTTTATGTTAAATTAACAGTGGTTTGTGAATGTTGATGCTTTAAAGGGTTACTTCAGCGATAAGCATTAAGCTTTGTATCAGTAGAAACCCTGTAGTATATTCGAATGATCGTGCTTTCCCCCCTCATATCCCCCTGAGACGAGAGATTTATGTATTTTATGTCTGGAAAAAAGCCTCTGATGACGCAAATATCGTAATTTTGCATCATTGGAGACTTTTTTGGCCAGAGGCTAGAGACTACAGCCAGTAGTAGGATCTAGTTCCGCATCTAGTCCCGCCCATAGGGATGGAATCTCACTCACAGAATGTAAATGCGCACGGCCGCCGGGCATTCATAACGGAGCGGTGCGGGGGAAAACGAGTGTTTTCAATGAATTCCTATGAAAGTTAAGCTTCCATAAGCATGAAAACGCGCCAGTACACACACACACCGTGAATGACTGTGCGGCCGTGAATGAATGCCGGGCGGCCGTGATCATTTTAGTTTTAGTTTTGAATTAGCACCAATTCGGGGGCGGGTTGCTTGAATGATGGGTTCATTAGCCTATTATTCTTAATGAAAAACACAACAACAAAACAATGACAAACTTACTTAAATAGGCGCTTTTACATTTCGCTTTGAAACCAAATCTTCCATGATCATCTTGTCATTCAGCTCCTCACTCTGATGAATGAAATCTGACTCCTGCTGCTGATCTGTGCTGCGACTCTCGTTCGGCTCATGCTGTAGCAGACACATTCAGTTTTTAATTGTAGTGTCTGTTCTCTAACTGAACACAATTATTTTATTACTATAAAAAATTAAAACGACGGTGGGAAGGTGCCACGGTGGGCAAGTGATGTAACCGATGGGAGTGGCCTCGTAGGGTAGCGAAGCAAGTGCATTCTGGGAGTTGTTGTCTTTCATCCATATGAGCCAAAATACATTTTCTGGCTTTTCTCAGTCTAGAAGGCTTCAACTTCTCCAACTTCTAAAATAATTTCACATTTCTACTACATAAATGATCCAATTTAAATACACATTCATCTTTCCAGCGGTGAAGTATTCCTTTAATAACAAATAATTTATCGGGAGTGTTTATGCTGGGATGTGTAGGTTGTGGCTAGGCGACACGTAACTTGAAACTATTTTATGGAAATTTCATGGACGTACAGAAAAAAAAAAACATTTATACTTTTATTTGGGTGGGAGCAGGACAAAACACGGGAGTGGGGAAACATATATTTCTGCAGGATCGGGACATAATCCTGCAGGAGTGGGCGGGACAGAAAAATCCGTCCCACGCCGTTCTCTAATTTAAAGAAAGACTGCAGAAAGAGAGATAACTGAGAGACATTATAAAAGAGAAAAGCTCAAAGGAATATCACTGGAAAAAGAAGGGTTGTGCTAGAGCTTTAGGTGCTGTGTTAATATTAGAAAAGCTTTGCAGCGCTGGAGAGACCTAAGCGGGAAGGCCTGAAAACGAACACAGAGGGTATGATGTTTCTGCTCCATACGTGAGTAACATTGGTTTTGTATTGTTCCCAGATATGCTGTTGTTGTAATGTTAGCTACAGGGCAGTTATTAACAGGACAGTTTGAGTGTCATTGTTTGTCTGGAGCTGCTGTGCTGCTGGTGACTAACAACCAACTCTTGCTTGTATATAGTGTGTACTGTTCATTTCTTGTTCTTCCTTGTCCTTTGTTCATCATCTTTGCTTTATTTTTCACGAGGCATTATTTCACTTTTCTTCAGCTATGATAGAGAGACATCTTGCATTGTGTGTTTGGGGATTTTGGGGACGGAGCAATGAAGGTAGGGGCGTGTTTGTTTGGGTTTATTTCGAATATCAACAGTGTTTCTGGAAATAGTTGCACAGGGGTGTATAAAAAGATGGCTGCCAGCATGTCTTGTCTTAAAATGACTTAAAGGAAGAAATGAAACACTGTTCCTTGTCATTACAACTGAAAACTGGACTAAGGTGGTGTAAGAATCAACACATAGGGCCCTATTTTAACGATCTGAGCGCATGGTCTGAAGCGCAGGTGCACTTAGGGTGTTTCCGAATCCACTTTTGCTAGTTTAATGACAGAAAAAATGGTTGATGCTCCAGGTGCATGGTCCAAAAGGGTTGTACCTAGTCTCTTAATGAGTCATGGGTGTGTTTTGGGTATAACATGCAATAAACCAATCAGAGTCTCATCTCCCATTCCCTTTAAAAGCCAGTTGTGCTGTCACCATTCGCTATTTACATGGCAGAATTTGCGAATGGAAAGACTGAACGCTTCTCCAGAGAGGAATCCTTTTACTTTTAATATTTAAAAATGTTTGTGTGCTGCTGCGCATCCCTGTGTGTGTAATAAGCAGAGTGTACGCACGTTGTGCACCCGTCTACAGGTGCATATTACTAATGCTCCCTTTAAATAACAAAAAAAAATTTCAGTTCCTCAAAATTACAACGCGCCAACAATACGCCTGAACACGCCTCGTTTTCAGACCAGCACGCCCATGGGTGAACAGATGGGCGCGAGTGCATTTGCTATTTAAACAACGTGGCGCTGGACGTGAAAATGATAACTGAGTCAGTGTGAAAAAAACATTTGCGTCGCATTGCGTCGGGTGTGTGATAGGGCCCATAACGTGCCACTGTAAAAAAAAGAAAAAAAGATTGTTGTTGCAATTAGCCATGACAACTTAAAATTTAGCATTGGATTAACTTTCCTAGATTTAACTTAAATACTTTTTCCATGTTAAGTTGACTAAACTTTAAGTTGAAACCATTATGTTACAGTGCACTCAGCTATAATATATGCGAGAAATAAAATACTGATCACTTTTAGATGTTTTAAAACATACAAGAAAGAAAAGCAATAGAAATTAAGCACAAATATGATAATGACATCATTGTTGGCTAAATTTTGATTGATGAATATTCTAACAGTGCAAGTTAATGGAAGTGTTTCAAACGTGAATCTTTAATGTCTTAAAGTAGAAATAAATGGTTTACAATAAGGTCTCATTAGTTAACATTAACTTACAATGAGCAATACATCTGTTACAGTATTTATTCATCTTTTTTTATTGGTAAACTATTTATTGCTAGTTCATTTTAGCTCACATCCATTAAATAATATTAACAGATACATCTTTTGATTTTTTTAATGCTTTAGTAGGCTACACGTTGAAAGTAACATTAAATGAGATAAATAAATGCTTTTGAAGCATTTTTCACTGTTAATGTTAACTAGCCTAATGTAGTAATGTTAACAAATGGAACCTTATTGTTAAGTGTTAGCAAATAATTAAAGCCTCACAAGTGAATGGAGTTTTTATATGTTTAGCTGAATAATGAATGTAGCAGAAGAATATTTTGCTGCACTGCAAACACTGTAAATATTGTGCTGTTGTGCTCCTTTCGTGGTCCTGTGATCAATTGTTTATGAGCCTGTATTGCAGTCGAGCTGAACGCATGGTCATCCAACACTTTGAGAGCAGAACACACCGTTAATATCAGTGCCACAAACGCCCGGCCCAGCTTCAATAACACAAAATGTAATCTTTTGAGCTTGTAATTTCAAAAATGTTGGGATTGTACGGCGGTCTCTCATTCATCATGAAGTAACCGAGAAAAACCTTGTTGTGAGGTAGCTATACCATCTCTCTCAGAGCACCACAGTTGTCTTAAGCAGAGAGACGATTGATTCCTGACACAGCTGAATCCATCACCCTCACAGCAGAAAAGCTAATCAGTCCTGCAAATGGACCGCAGGAGCCGTGTGTTTGTGTGTGATTTGCTTAAAGTTCTGAAGTTTAGCGTGTAATCCATCAGGTAACTTATCTCATCCAGCTTGAGTGATCTTATCTTTGCTCTCACCTAGACGCGTTCGTTCTCCTCTGCCCCATTGTGTGTTTAAATGTTAATATCATCCTTTAATGCTCCTTCATTATGTGCTCTTACTGATAGTGCTGGATTATCATTATATGGGGTTTTAATTATGTGATGTTAATGATTTACACTAGAGGCCAATCGTGTGCAAAATTGATGTTGAAGAGGCGTTTTGTGTCAATGCCAGTGCATTTTAGTGTCATTGAGAGACTATTATGGTGTTTATGAATATTTTGAATTAGGTTTTATTTTTATATTTTACTTTATGTTTTAGTCCTTTTATTTTTGTCTTTTTTATTACTATTATTTATTTTTTAATTTTTTTAAGAAGCCCTTTTTCAAAGTCTTGATTTAGTTTTTGGGCTCTACTAGAATAGGTTCATTCTTGAATGTTCAACAAACTAGGGCTGGTCCGAATACCATTTTTCTGCCCTACAACAAACACATGTATTTTTTCCACATTATTGTTGCCATTGTCCTCTCTTCCCAGTCTGTCAGTAACGCTCTGGGGTGTGTTTCCTAAAGGCTAAAGTATACTTAACTTTTTACGCATATGCGGGGGTCAGTGTACAGTGCGCGTGATGCGAATTTCGTCATCAGAAGAGTATGTGCGTACTGAACGCGCACCGCCGGATTTTTGTAACTGCACGTACTTTGCATTAAAATGTTTTTACAGTATTTACATGGATTGTAACTCGTGGCGAGAGATTGCTCAGAACTGTGCACGCGTCGAACATCTGTGTACGCGTACAAGTCAAAAGAAGTATATTTTGAAAGGACGTACTTAAAAAAACAAAGTAAACTTTTGGCTTAAAGGGACACACCAAGCCTACGATCGGCCATCGGGCAGCGTCGGGATGTTATTTAAGGTCGGCCGACTTAGTTTTTCTGGTGTGTTCAGCACTGTTGGCTCTAGTCGGACACCGTTTGGGTTTTTTGGGCCGTTTAAACATGTAGAATCGGTGTCGGTGAGAGAGAGAACTCTGATTGGCTGTTCAGCTTAGTGAATGAGTCAGTGCACAAGAAAAATAGCAAAACAGCAAGCAAAGAAGTCAAAACGGTACAGATTTTACAAACAGGCTGTTCTAATTTTACGTCATCTTTTATTTTTTACGTCATCTTTAGAATATTTTAATATTAACATGAGCTGAGTAGGGATATGACGGTGAGTAAATTTTCCCACTGGTTAATCGACGTGTGACAACACTGTTAATACCAGTATCACCGAAGGGGGCTTTTAAATAGCTAATTCTAAACTGAAAGTAAAATGCGCACGGCAGCTTGGGCATTCATAACGGTGCAGAGCAAAGCGAGTGTTTTCAATGAATTCCTATGTAAGCTCAGCTGAACTGATATGCACCAGTGGACAGCCACCGTGAATGACAGTGCGGCCGTAAATGCATGCACGCTGTGCGGCCGTGAATAAATGACAGTGCGGACGTGCACATTTTACTTTTGGTTTAGAATTAGCGCCAATTCGGGGGCGGGTTGCTTGAATGATGGGTTCATTAGCCTATTATTCTTAATGAAAAACACAACAACAAAACAATGACAAACTCACATAAATAAGTGTTAATAAGTGTTCATTTCGCTTTGAAACCAAACCTTCCGCCGTCATCTTGTCATTCAGCTCCTCACTCTGATGAATGAAATCTGACTCCTGCTGCTGATGTGCTGCGACTCTCGTTCGGCTCATGCTGTATTAAGCAGACACATTCAGTTTTTAATTGTAGTGTCTGTTCTCTAACTGAACTAAATGATTTTATTACTATAAAAATCTAAACGACGGTGGGGAGATGCCGCGGTGGGCAAGTGATGTAACTGGTGTTGCGCCTGAACACTGGCAACACCGTTTTATTATCGCAGCAAGCCTAGAACTGAGTGGAATATAGAAAGTGATCAGATTGATATTCAAAACGGTAAGCACGCGCTGCTTTGTTTACGGTTTGTGTATCTGCAGCCTGCAGCATCGCTTCCCCTTTTTGAATGACGAATAAAGACGAATATATATGCAGAAATAGACAGTTGTCTCATTTACATGCAGGCGTAGAACGCACATGCTAGTTGACAGTCGTTGTAGTGCTCTCGGTGTGTTCAAGTGCAGCTTTTTTACCGTGACGCAGAACACAATCAGCTTTCATCAGTGCTAGTTATGTGGTGTTGGTTTGGTGTTGCCCTACCCTCAAAGCATAGTTAGCCACGTACCACGTACAGTAAGTGTGCGATGCTGTTTGTGAATGTTTGTTGGAGCCATTGTTAGAATTATAGTTTTTTTGTTAAATGACACGTGGACTTATGATGCTCTTGGGTACAATAAGCAAGCTAACATTCAGTACATTCTATATCTTTCATTCTATTTAAATGTAGGCTATACACATTTTTATCTATATATTTTAGTCGACAATCAGCGCCATAAGCGCCATGTGCGTAAAATGCTCTTTTCCACATTGCTTTTAAATCGTTTTAAATTAGCAGCAATTTGGGGGGGGTGGCAATTGCTTGAATGGTGGGTTCATTTTTATTAATGAAAAAAACAACAACAGAAGTGTTCTCCAGATGCTGCCACCTTCATCAGGCAAAGTTGACAGATTTCCTCATTAATGTTTGCAGGTTCCCTATTAGCATTGAGTTATAATATTGCGCTTTTACGTTTTCTTTGAAACCAAATCTTCCGCCATTGTCTTGTCAGTCAGCTCGCCTCACTCTCGTCATGTGATAAATGAAATCTGACTCCTGCTGCTGATTTGTGCTGCGACTAACTCAACCAGGCCCCGCCCCTTTATTTTGCATATGCCTTGGGCGGGAATTATTTAAATTATGAACATTCATTCCCAAAAGAAAACTCAAGACTTTCAGCTTAGTTAGTTCAGAAAACTGATACACTGATATAGAAAATAACTGAATAACTACCTTTGGAGGGACTTGGGCTTTGGGCAAATTTTTGTATGGTCTTCATTTATGCTGTCTCTGCTTGGGAGAAAAAAACAGTCTAAAATCATTTGCAGGTCTTGGTTGAGCTGGTCTCCCAGCCTGGCCAAGCTTGTGTTTAGCTGGTTTTGTTGCATTTTAAGGCTTCTTAATTGTGCAAGACACCTTATTTAAGGCTGCATTGCAACAAGTGAAAAATATTTTGTATTCAGCCACAAATTGATTCAATAACAAAACCTAATATTTGTTTGTGCTTATTAGCGTTGTTAGCAATTTTGAGTTGAGTCTCCTGTGTGAGATTTCCACTGATCCCATGAGTTTCTGTTTTGTACATTAGCCATAATTAGTGCTAAAATAAGCACTATTGTCTCTTTAAGATGATAAATATGCTCATGCTGCTTCTCAAATGAGCACATTTCTACTTACCAATTCTCCGTTTCTAAATCTGCAATCCACGCGGCAGTTCAGGAGGTCTCAGATGAGCCTGTGCATTTTGTCACGTGTATGCAGTCAGCCATATGCCTCGCTCACAGGCATCGCTGAGGGTGTGTAACCGGCTTCAAACTCATGCTGCTTCTCCCAGATTTACTAGAAACCCTGAGGCGGCTCATCACTATGAGAGCCGCTGCGCCAATCAACACAATGAAATGCACAAGTGATCCATCCTTACTAAAATTTCATCTGTTTATTGATGTGCGATTACTGAAACTCATTTTTGGGAACATTACTTTTAACAACTCATTACATTGCCTAGTTATTTTTTATGGAAAGTGAGGCGTTAGTTACTCTGCATTATTTCTTCCTCACCATCAGTTGATTTTTAGCACATTCTTTAGCAGATTTTAAGTGTTATGCTTAGCTATGTATGCAGGGTTTGACATTAACACCCGCCAACCTGCCAAATGTGGGTGGATTTCAGCAGTGGCGTGTAACGGCATGTAATTTTATATATAATATAGACATTTTTGTATTTAATATTTATTTATTTAGTGTTGTCAAAAGCATCGATTTTTCGATACATATCGATACTGAAATATCTAAAACACTTTCAATATTCATTTTCCACAAAGTATTCCGAGTATTCACGGAAACACAGTCAGTTACGGTTTAATTGAACGTTAACAGTTGAGAAAGAAAACGCATGTGTAACAGTATAATGGATCCGTGCATCAGGTCTTAAAGTGACAGCAGCCTAATATACCTGCTGCCAAATTATGAGATAATATTAAAATAATTTATATGGCAGTTTTTCTCCCATGGTATCAATGTCAAAATTGTGGCCAGTGAAAATGCTGAGTGGCTAGTAACTTTGGAAAACCACTAACCACTATATATAGATAAAATTATGTAAACACAAACTTATATTTTGGATGCGATTAATCGTTTGACAGCACTAATATACACTGATCAGGCACAACCCACAGGTGCTCGATTGGATTGAGATCTGGGGAATTTGGAGACCATGTCAACATCTCAAACTCGTTGTTGTGCTCCTCAAACCATTCCTGAACCATTTGTGCTTTGTGGCAGGGTGCATTATCCTGCTGAAAGAGGCCACAGCCACCAGGGAATACCGTTTCCATGAAAGGGTGTATGGCCTGCAACAATGCTTAGGTAGGTGGTACGTGTCAAAGTAACATCCAAATGTATGGTAGGACCCAATGTTTCCCAGCAGAACATTGCCCAGAGCATCACACTGCCTCTGCCGGCTTGCCTTCTTCCCATAGTGCATCCTGGTGCCATGTGTTCCCCAGGTAAGCGACGCACACGCACCCGGCCATCCACGTGATGTAAAAGAAAACGCGATTCATTAGGCTACTTTCTTCCATTGCTCCGTGGTCCAGTTCTGATGCTCACATGCCCACTGTTGGTGCTTTCTGCGGTGGACAGGGGTCAGCATGGGCACCCTGACTGGTCTGCGGCTATACAGCCCCATATGCAATATCAGAACCAGCATTAACTTCTCTCTTCAATTTGAGCTACAGTAGCTCGTCTGTTTGATCGGACCACACGGGCCAGCCTTCGTTCCCCACGTGCATCAATGAGCCTTGGCCGTCCATGACCCTGTCGCTGGTTCACCACTGTTCCTTCCCTGGACCACTTTTGATAGATATTGACCACTGCAGAGCGGGAACACCCCACAAGAGCTGCAGTTTTGGAGATGCTCAGACCCAGCCATCACAATTTGGCCTTTGTCAAACTCGCTCAAATCCTTACACTTGCCCATTTTTCCTGCTTCTAACACATCAACTTAGAGGACAAAATGTTCACTTGCTGCCTAATATATCCCACCCACTAACAGGTGCCGTGATGATGAGATAATCAGTGTTATTCACTTCACCTGTCATAATGTTATGCCTGATCGGTGTATATGTGTGTGTACATACAACTAAAATTTACAGAACATCAAAATAACAGAACTGGAGGTCATGGACCTTTAGACCAGCTACTATAATGCAGTATGTATCCCTTTGAGAAATACCTGAGTCATTCTAGTCTCACTCTCACAGAGGCCTCTTGGGAATGAAGGTATTGTGGCTGTTGATCCCAGCATGCAAGTCTTGACACTGCCGCATCAGTCGCGCATTGACTGGCAAACAGTCACTTTAAGAGCTTGAGAGAAGAATTGATCTATTTATCCCAGTGAAAACCCCTAGAGGAGATGGCAAAGCAGCCTGGGCTACTCATGTGTAACAAATTGTATCCAGCAGCACACCTCTGTGAGCCACTGCCGCTTCGGAGAGAAGAGCACGATTCCCCCACAGGACATGCAGAATGAAATCAGCATTCAGCTAGAAGTGAAAGTGACCACGGCCACCTAAACAAAGCATCTTAACTCCAGTGACTCATGTGGTAACAGCTCAAGACAATTTCTTTAAAAGTTTCAACCCTGAGAGTTTTTGAACTTGCAGGCTGATAAATCAAGATGGAGCTGTCAGATGGGCTACAGCTTCAACAAATCTTTAACAAAGTGAGCTGTTCGCTTACTATAAACCTTATTAGTGGATATAAAAATAACGTTGTCTTATACTGTAGGCTGTCTGGTAATGCTCACCTCAATTTTATTTGTCCCCAAAACAAAATTGATCATTACATGACAGTGCCAAGAGTACCATTTTATTGCTTGGGTGTTGCTCATTTCATAGCTCAAGTGATAGTATGCTTTTTTGTGGTTACATTTCTTTTGGATATCACTTTTATCTCAGATGTCAAGTCTCGTTCACGCAGAGAACATTGACTATAATAATAACTATATTAGCATCCACACTAATGCACAACATCTTTCTGTTTATTATAAGCACACGCTGCTGTTTTGTCATCTGTCTTTTTAAATGCTCAAGCTCTTTAAAGTCAGGATGGATTCTGATTGGCAATGTTTTTATCGTTCATCAGTGGGAAAAAATCGTTCTGAAAGTGATTCCAACGATATTGTTTCTCTATGCCCTTATCATTATAGTTGAGGTGTGGCGACAAATAAGCACCTTATTGTTAATATGATTATGTAAAAACGTCTCAACCATTCATTCATTCCTTCATAGCCTATGCTAACCTGCTAAACCCTGAACATTGGCACCATTATTGTATTTTATTTTTGCTATTTTTATTTGTTTGTTTTTCTTATTTTATTTGTTTTTCACTGTATTTTATATTATTTTACTTTTTGTGTTTTTTTGTTTTCTTTCTTTATTTGTTATTTGTATTCTATTTTATTAGTCATCATATATGTATTATAGATGTTTTTGTTCTATGCTATTTATTTATGTATGTATTTATTTTATTATTTTTTTATTTTATATATATATATATATATATATACAATTATATATAAATACACTCACCTAAAGGATCATTAGGAACACCTAATATCTATTCCTAATTTCTCATTAATGCAATTATCTAATCAACCAATCACATGGCAGTTGCTTCAATGCATTTAGGGGTGTGGTCCTGGTCAAGACAATCTCCTGAACTCCAAACTGAATGTCAGAATGGGAAAGAAAGGTGATTTAAGCAATTTTGAGCGTGGCATGGTTGTTGGTGCCAGACGGGCCGGTCTGAGTATTTCACAATCTGCTCAGTTACTGGGATTTTCACGCACAACCATTTCTAGAGTTTACAAAGAATGGTGTGAAAAGGGAAAAACATCCAGTATGCGGCAGTCCTGTGGGCGAAAATGCCTTGTTGATGCTAGAGGTCAGAGGACAATGGGCCAACTGATTCAAGCTGATAGAAGAGCAACTTTGACTGAAATAACCACTCGTTACAACCGAGGTATGCAGCAAAGCATTTGTGAAGCCACAACACGCACAACCTTGAGGCGGATGGGCTACAACAGCAGAAGACCCCACCGGGTACCACTCATCTCCACTACAAATAGGAAAAAGAGGCTACAATTTGCACAAGCTCACCAAAATTGGACAGTTGAAGACTGGAAAAATGTTGCCTGGTCTAATGAGTCTCGATTTCTGTTGAGACATTCAGATGGTAGAGTCAGAATTTGGCGTATGCTACGTTGAATTAAGGCAGTTCTGAAGGCGAAAGGGGGTCAAACACAGTATTAGTATGGTGTTCCTAATAATCCTTTAGGTGAGTGTACATATAAAATTTATATAGATAATTGTGGCAAGCAGCGAGGCGAGGAACCGTGAGAGCGGGCCGGTGGCGAGTGATAATGAGCTCCAGCTGCGCACCACACCAGTCTCGTCTCACGGAGGAGTGACGGGAGCATAAAAGGAGGAGCGACGACAGTGGACCAGGCCTGGATTTACGTTGTGGTTTTGTTTACGTTTTGTTATGTGTGTACGCGGCAGTCGTCCTTGAGGGGCTGTCGCTTTTACTTTCAGTTTGTGTTTATTTATTTGATTAAAGTCTTTAAATGTTTGCCAGTTCCCACCTCCTTCTTCCCTGAACATACGAACTTCGTTACATTGGTGCCGAAGCCCGGGAGGAAGGAGGGACATGCTGTCGAAGAGCCCTCGCTGCTGAGGGGGATCGCGGTGCTGAGGAGGTCGGGCAGCGCGGATGAATGAAGACCGCGAGGGGCTGCCCGAGGCGGTGGTGCTGGAGCGAGTGAAGATCCGGTGGGACGGAGAGCTCGCTGCCGTGCCCCTGGGTCGAGGTGGGGTGGCTGCCGTCCGAGAGGGAGCGGAGGAGTCGCCGGCGTTCGCCGTGGGCCGGAGCCTGCTGCCATCCGCCATGAAGGGGAGGAGCAGGGAGCGCGGGACTCGCTGCCGGCTTCCTCAGTAGGAGGAGCCACCGCCGGCCGCCAGGGGCCGGAGGAGGATCGAGCCGTCCACCAAGCGTCCAGTGCCATCGCATGGCACCGCGAGGAAGAGCCTCTCGGCTGGCTGAGGACCGAGCGGCAGTGTGTCCGGGAACCGGACCACAATTTTTTTTTTTCCTTCTCTTTTCGTTTCTCCTCTCTCCCCTCTCTCGTTTTGTCGCTCCTCATGCTCCTGGCTCCATTTCTCTCTGTCCTTACCCCCAGGTACCGCGGCCGCCATGATCGGTCCCCCCGGGGGGGGAAGTAGAGCGCAGTCTCGGGAGTGCCCTCCGGTCTGCGAAGGGCGTTGGGGGTATGTGGCAAGCAGCGAGGCGAGGGACCGTGAGAGCGGGCCGGTGGCGAGTGATAATGAGCTCCAGCTGCGCACCACACCGGTCTCGTCTCACGGAGGAGTGACGGGAGCATAAAAGGAGGAGCGATGACAGTGCAAGACGAGAAAGGACCAGGCCTGGATTTACGTTGTGGTTTTGTTTACGTTTTGTTATGTGTGTGCGCGGCAGTCGTCCGTGAGGGGCTGTTGCTTTTATTTTCAGTTTGTGTTTATTTATTTAGTCTTTAAATGTTCGCCGGTTTTATTTTTTATTTTATTTTATTTTAAAATATCTTTTGAATGCAGGTTTTAGCAAGTCTGAATCATTGTTGAGATCTTTTCTAAATCTCTAGAGGAGATGCATGTGAGATTATTTTCTAAATGGGAGACCATTTAATCTCATTTCAGTCCAAGGAGAAAGAGTTAAGATGTTAACTGATCTAATTGGAGCTGTTCTCTTTCCTGTGGGTGTACTAACCACTTACCAGATTTGGGAGAATCTCTTTGAGCCGTTGTGTGAGAATCAAACACCCCCTCCGGATGAAAGCTGCTTTTGGACGTGCTGATTTGAATGCAGTCTTTCCCACCTCTACCTATTAACAGCTAAACGAGTATCAGAACACTAATTACTCATGGACCACTGCAGTGTTTGAATTTACCATGCCTGTTTACCACGTCCTGTGTGACTGTGTTCAAATAGCTCAGTTCTTTATAATTGGCTGAATGCAGGATGTTCGAGCGGCTTTGAACAGTTATATGCTTGAAAGAAGTATTGTGTGTAGAAACACTGTTCTTCCTGCACCGGGGCTCTGGGAACATTTCAAACACTGTTCATTCATAACGTTGATCACTATACCGAAATCCACACAGCAAACAGCGCTAACCGATGATTCTCATGCTGATTCCACTGATGTGATCGTGATCATCTCAAAGAAACAGACTTGATTTGTCCTTCACCAAGTCGTGTTTTCCTGAGAGAGCTGAAACTTATTGGCTTCAATTCTGGACCAGCAAACAGCAATGTTGTTTTATTGTTGTTTGAGTAGGTTAATGTGGTTTTCTCAAATGATATGATTTACATCTTCAGGCCTTGATGTCTGCTGTCTACTGTACATCAAGGATGTCTGCAATACCTGGAGAAAGCCATTCGTTAGTATTCCCATTCATCTCACAGGCGGTTGCTCAGCTGGTGTCGGAAGTACATGATTTGAAATGTGCCGTCTTCGCTCATGGGAACCACAGAAGTGTTCCTGCGCGTCATGAACTAGCCGAGCTGAATGGAAATGAAACTGATAACTCTGTATTAAGTATTCCAAACCAGCTAAACTTTAAACCTTGACACCTGTACTTTACATTTATACAGATAGATTTGCACCTTTATTTTATTTGTGTAATTTTGATTGATTGATTGATTGATTGATTGATTGATTGATTGATTGATTGATTGATTCATTCATTCATTCATTCATTCAGTTAAATCTTGAACATTCACACCATTATTTTATTCTTGTTTTGTTTTATTTTTTTTTATTTTTTTTGTTGCTATTTTTATTTATTTGTTCGTTTATTTATTAGATTTTTTTTTACTTTATTTTGTTATTTTGTTCATTTTATTTATTTGATTTGATTTGATTTATTCATTTGATTTATTTATCATTGTTTAATTTATTTTTAAACTTTATTTTATATATTTTTGGTTATTTTCATTGTTTTGTTATCTTTATTCTGTTTATTTGTTTGTTATTTTATATTATTATTGTTTAATTTATTTTTAACTTCATTTTATATATAATTTTGGTTATTTTCATTATTTTGTTATCTTTGTTCTGTTTATTTTATCACTCATCATTTATATGAATAGCTCTCTATAAGTATTACAGACGTTTTTGTCCCATGCTAACCAGTTAAACCTTGAACATTGACACCATTTGTTTGTTTATTTATTTCATTTTATATATTTTTATTTCTTTTCTTATTTTTGCAGTTTTTGTTTTTTATTTGTTTTATTTATTTTTTATTTTATTGCTCATTGATGGTAAGTATTTTAGAACATGTTGGCCTATGCTAACAAGCTAAACCTTGAACATTGACAGGGTTTTTATTTTTTATTTTTATATGTTTTATTTTTTCTACAGAAGCATATTAGTGGCCTCAAAGCTAACAGGCCATGATCAAAAAGCCATTAAACTCCCATTTTTATGGGGCTTTCAGCAACAGGGAGTCTAGTTGACTAGAATAGAATGAAAATTAGATGAAAATACCATTAGGGCTTCCGGTTGGCGCGGGGTGCAAGATGGCAGCATAAAACTATAGCTCCCGGTCATTGAGTGGGAAAAGCCCCCATACTCTAAGAATTTCCAATTCAAATACAAGAAACGATTGAAAAATGAGTGGGGCAAAGCCTAAAAAAGGACTTGTGAAACAAAAAACAAATGAGGAGGGTAATGAGATGGCTGATAATAACAACGACAAGTCTGCACCGGAGAAAGATGGCACTGAAACTTTACGCGCAGTACGGGCACTCAGCAAAGATATCTCCGGCTTGAAGACGGAGTTGAGAAAAGAATTTAGCCAATTCAAAGAAAGTTTAGGGAGGATATTAAAACCAAAGTTGAAAAGAGACATACACCAGACGTTGCCAGGGATATTCGGTCACATAACACGAGGCTAGATGAGACGGAGGAACGAATTACGGGACTCGAATCTGAAAACCTTGAACTGAAAGACGCGCTACTTCATGCTTTGAAAGGACAAAGGTCGATGCAGGGCAACATCACGGAGGGGGCGTCCATGTTCAAGTTCATCAATGGCCTGCTGAAAACGGAGCTTTCACTGGATGCCGATCTAGACCTGCAGATACAGAGAGCACACAGGTCTCTAGACCCGAGACCTCAAAATGATGCTACCTCGAGATTGATCATTGTCAACTTTCTGCAATACAGCACTAAAGACTTGGTCCTACATACGGCATGGACAAAAGAAATACGATATATGAGGGCAGACCAATTTTCTTCGCGCACAACTATCCAGTGGAAATTAATGCAAAGCTTAAAGAGTTCTTAAGGAGAACAAAATTCGATTCCAGACACCTTACCCTGCAAAGATGCAAATCCATTGGGAGACAGGACCTCAGCTTTATGACAGTGCAGCAGAGGCGGCAAAGGACCTGAATAAGAGGGGGTATGCAGTGGATTCGACTGTGATATGTGAGGGATCGGAACTCCGGTGGGAAGAAAGGCTGACGCGACATACCCAATGGCAGAAAGTAAGAAGCAACGACCACAATCACATTACTGAACTGTGCTCTGAAGTGGTATGCAGATTTAGGCTACAGTGTTTAAACGTTTATTTTTTGGTAGACTGAATATTTGTTTTTTATTTTGAGCCTGAACACTCCTCTATAGGTAAAATATTACTAACGTACTTTTACGAGTCTCTGTTTTTATGATATCATTCAACTATATACGGCGATAATTGGACATTTGAGAAAATGGACCGGAGACTGTCATCTGATTTATGATCGGAGCTATACTATTAGGGGGAATCATCCCCCATCTAAGTGATAGCGAGTGTCCCCTACCAGAAGTAGGACTAGATCCCTCATTCCAGGATTGGAACTGGGATTCACCAGGTCATGTTTGGACCTTAACTGTAGAAGTCATTGTTCTTGATTCTCTGTGTTCGATTTTACTTGAGTTATATGTTTGTTCTAGAGGTTGCCGGCATTTGTTCTTTAACTCTAAATCGAGATGCAGCGATATGTTAAAGTAGCAGCGCTAAATGTAAATGGGTTAAATAACCCAGTTAAAAGGAGTAAGGTTATAGCCAAGTTGAAACGTGAAAAGAGCCAGATTATATTTTTGCAAGAAACTCATCTCTCCCCATGATGATAAGATGAAAAAATATGGGTATAGAGAAACGTTTTATAGTTCTTTTAGTTTCCATATTAATACACAACTCTCAATACACAAATTTTGATTTGCTTAAAGAGATATCAGACAAAGAAGGCAGATATATTTTGGTTCAGGGAAAATTAAATCAGCACTTGGTTACTCTAGTAAATTTTATGCATCTCCAGGAAGTAAAACAGATTTTTTTTAACAAAATGTTTGTGGTCACAGTGTCTAAAGGAATAATGATATGTGGTGATGACTTCAACATTGTTCTTAACCGGCAATTAGATTCATCCAACAGTAAAAGAATTAGGACAACACAATCCAAAATGTTTAGAAATTCATTAGAAGATTTGGGAAAGATGTCTGGAGAGACCTTCATCCTTTGGAGCATAAATATTCTCATTATTCAGCACCCCATGGTGTATATAGTAGGATAGATTATTTTGTTATGTTTCACAAGGAAAGACACAGGGTAAGAGATTGCACAATAGGAGCGTCAGATATATCAGACCATGCAACAATATTATGGGATGCAGCCAAGGCGGTATTACGGGGTAAAATAATTTCCATTACCACAGCCCTTAAGAAGGCAAAAGAACTTAACTTTAAGAATCTTGAAGGTGAATTACAGCGTCTAACAGAACTACATGCAGTTAGCAATGATTCCCAGATTCTGAAGCAGATTAAAGATTTCTAAAACAAACATTTTACGAAACAGGTGTGAAAGCAACTAAAAGATTAGCATGGAAACTTCGAAAACAAAACATAAGGCAACGATCTATAAGATACAGGATCCTGTCTCAGGACAAATGTTGTATAACTTGGATAAGATTAAGGAGACATTCGAATTATATTACAAATTTGTATATTCACAGCAGATGCAGGTAAATACTGATTCAATTAAAACTTTTTTAGATTCTCTTGACCTTCCTTTCTATTGGACGGAAACAAAATGAACTTTTAGTGAAAGAAATTACACAGGAGGAACCAGATAAAGCATTAAATAATCTTAAGAATAATAAAATGCCTGGTAATGATGGTTTACCTTCAGAGTGGTTCAAAACATTGAGATTTCACCCGTTCTTATTTCATCATTTAATTGGACCCTTAAAGAAGCAGTTATCCCCCCTTCTTGGAGGGAAGCAATTATTTCAATCATACCTAAAGAAGGAAAGGACAAAACCCTGTGTAGTTCATATAGACCTGTATCAGTTTTGAATGTAGACTACAAGTTACTTGCCTCCATTTTAGCGAAAAGACTTGAGACATTTCTACCTGATCTGATAGATTTAGATCAAACAGGGTTTATTAGAGGACGTCAGACTCATGATAATATTAGAAGAATGCTTCACGTAATACAACAAATTAAAAAAAGACCATATTTTAGCAACTCTAGTTAGCTTGGATGCCGAAAAGGCATTTGATTGTGTGGATTGGATATATTTATTTCAGGTTCTATTGAGGTTTGGTTTTTCAGAAAACTCAGTCAGAAGCTTTCAATGCCTGTGTTTTTTAAACCAGAAGCTAGGATTTAAAAAAAACGGTGGCTTACAAAAAAGACAAACTTAGAAAGGGGAACTCGACAGGGCTGCCCTCTTTCTTCCTTATTATTTGCAATCTATATTGAGCCTCTTGCCCAGGAAATCAGAGAGAATAATACAATCGGTGGGATTATTATTAATAAAGTTGAACATAAAATGGCATTATATGCTGACGGTGTGTTAGTTTATCTTTCCAATCCCGATATATCACTTCTTAAGTTATTTGATTTTCTTGAAGAATATGGACAGTTCTCGGGGGATAAATTGAACAGAAAAGGAAACAGCTGCTGTCATTTGGTTTTATCTATCATAAAAAAACTTATATAAATTGGAATCAAAAGTCAAATTAAGTATCTGGGTGTGTGGTTAACACAAGATTTAACAAAGTTGTATAAGAAGATCTATAATATAATCAATGAAAAAATTAAAGAAGATCTTAAGCATTGGTCTTCTCTACCACACTTAGAGATTTTAGTTCAAAAATTGAAAGTATAAAAATGAATGTTCTTCCGAGACTGTTATAGCTCTTCCAATCACTTCCTGTGGAAATACCATCTAAACAGTTTCAAGAATGGGATAAACACATCTCTAGGTTCATTTGAAATGGAAGCAAACCAAGAATTAGATATAAAACATTGCAATTGAAAAAAGGAAGGGTGGTATGTCACTCCCCAATTTAAAAGATTATTATTATGCTGCTCAGCTGAGACCATTGGTGTGTTTGTGTGATTTAGAGGTGGAGACAAAGTGGATTTCAAAGGTAATAGAAAGCGAGTTTTAAGGAATACCAGTTCAAGCTGTAATGGGATAAAAGAAAAATCTCATTTCCAAAGTCAATTTTAATATGTTAACCCAGTAACTCAATTTACTTTGAAAACTTGGTTTACAATGATAAAGGAATTTCACTTGAAGAAACAAATCCAGATTTTGAATTGGGTGGCATACAATTCAGATTTCAAACCAGGGATAATGGATCATAGGTTTATGCAGTGGATTTATTTAGGAATGTCTGCTCTCTGCACAATTATAAACAATGATAATATGGAGAGCTTTCAAAATTTAAAAGACAAGTTTGGTTTGGTAAATCAAGACCTATTTAGATATCTACAGGTTCGGCAATATTATTTGAAAGACATAAAGGATACAAGCATATAAGAAAGATACATGTAAGACAATATCCAAATTATATAAAGGGATAAGTAATTCGAGGAATCATTCTATAGAATATATAAGATTAAAATGGGAAAAAGAGATTGGCCGGATCAATGGAATAAAATATGTACTACGCCACATACCTCAACAAGCTCAAGAATGTGGCGTGAGTTTTGGAGGAAGAATCTGACTCGTTTTTTCATCACACCAAGAATTCAGGAATTACGAATGAGAACCTCCCACCCATGCTGGAGGAACTGTGGGGTAGAAAAAGCACATCGTACTCATATATTTTGGCAATGTCCAAAGGTGGAAGGTTTTTGGGAGGTTGTACGGTCTACTATTAATAATATTTTCACTCTAGATATACCAAAGTCATTTCATGCTTTATATTTGGGAGATATCCCAGATGAGGTTGGAATAGATGACAAATATTTATTTAAGATTTTACTGGCAACAAGTAAAAAGGCAATAACCCAAAAATCCACCTACAAGAGAAGACTGGTTCCAAATAATAACAGAGAAATGCAGATGTTTGTAACAAATGGAGGAAATGGTTAGCAAGTTCTTATGTGGTTTAGATGATTGGATTGGCAAGTGTATATAAATGTATACAGATATAATATACTGGTGAAATGACTAAAGGTCTATATATAATGTATGGCAACTTTTGTTGTTTGTGGGGTTTTGTTCCAAAAAAACAAAAAAAAGAAAGAAAATACCATTACCAGTTTAGACCTGTATCAACCTCCATGCTAGTAAAGGTTCTTTATGCTGGTTAGTGGTGACTTGGTTCTGGTCACCAAATAAACTCTTGACCAAGAAAGTCTTGCTGGTTAAGCAACATGTTGGAGACGCAAGCACAAGCTATGCAAGTCTAGACAATGTTGATGCACCAGATATTTTCAAATGTCAAAATCTGTCAGCTTTATATAAGAGGATCTGGACTGATAGTATAATCTGCAAATGTAGATAGAACCAACCTGGATGCTTATCAAACAGACATCAGAGCCAAAACATATTAGGAAATGTTTATCTGTAAAAGCCCTGCATTAAAGCCCGGAAAACCGTTATTCCTTTTCAAAAGAATAGATAATGGTTGGACTAGAAGAGGTTGATGAGCTGTTCATGTCCTGAGAGGGACGTTATCATCTAAAATCACATATTCCTCAGAAAAATGAAAGACCTTAAATCAGAGGGAAGCCTGGTCCTGATGCCCAGTAAACAAGCAATTTCAGCTCTGCAGTAATCAAAGATGTCTGGCGCTTCTGATTGAAGAGGGTAAAAACACAAATATCCCTGTGTTGTGTGTGACACACTCCCTCACAAATAAAATACAGCGTGAAATGCCTCCTGCACGGAGCGACATTCAGGCGCAGGAAAGAAAGGCAGGAGGAGGGGTGAATGAACCAACGAAAGCAGGGAAGAAAGGAACATCATTTCACAACGACTGGGACGCCATCCAAACCTCACTTTCTTCATGTCTTATCAGCCGGTGCAATAGGGACACATTGCAATGCACACGAGAAAAAAAGACTAACAGATAGAATCCATTAAACGTGTGTTAAACGAAAGGCTTTCATGAGCGCACAGTCATTCAGTCAAGTACACATGGAGCCGTGAGGCTGTTTACTGCTGTACAGAAGTGTATCTATCTATGTATCTATC